>OX424564.1:14384164-16884164 GCA_949152475.1 Terebella lapidaria | reverse complement strand
GATGTCATTATACATATTTATGTATGACATGATTAGTGAATGGCCTTTGACAGAAACAACGGAACATAATTTGTTTCACAGGGAAATGAAAGGACAGCAACAAATATCAGTATTTGTTTTTTAAAGTCGTAATTATGTTGGGTAACGAGTGACATAATTGTTATACCAGTCATGTTCTCATGATCTTGTCATTGTATTCTAAATGCATGCAAATAAACACCTACTGGTTCACGTGAATTTACAAGAAAGATATCATTTGTCATGTACGGCAGTCTAATCCCAGTAAGGACATTTGATATTACAGTTATTCAATTCGACTGCTTCCCTGACAAAGACATCCGGTCCCAGTCTGTGTCGTGACCTTGTTGGGTTCAGCTCTACAGTATTTTTGAACATGGAATCAATATCCAAGTATGAAGTATTCATACGATATCCATTCTCAAAGATCAGTGTCTGCAAACTCGAGAAAATTGAGTGGAAATTCATGAACCTACATAACGAGATGAATTATGATGTTGTGAAAAGAGTGAGCATTCTCAGCCCCACATTTGGTACTCGTCACGAATTCTAAAGAAATAACATGTAAAGAGGACTTGTTGCACACTTGTCACATATATGGTGTATATATCAATCAGACCTTGATGCTTACATAGAATTGGTTGGAAGCAGCTGTTAGTCTTGCTAAAACATATCCTTGTCGCAGCAGCGTACAGAGACTAGATGAGAATTTTTTTTGCCAAAATACATTTCTCATATCCACAGACTGTTCTGGAATAGCCTGTCATAACCATTATGATCGATGCCTTGAATATTCTCTGTCATTTGACATATACGTGGCTGGAATACGGAGTCGAGTATGCTTTATCCAATAGAAATGAAGATCTCCTTCACGTCCAGGTTATCACTGCTGACTGTTTTGACCGAAGACGTGAAGGGTCCAAAAAAGTGATGTCTCTTACATGAATGGCAAAGCGTATCATGTCTACTGTGCAAACTATCTCAATCACGTAGAATGAATTGTATATTAACTCCACCAGGTGTACAATGAAAACAACTACATTCTAGACGCTGTTTGAACCTGATGACGCCAGTGTGTCTTTGAATAAAGTATTGGTTGCATTATTCATGTTATTGGCAATATGTTGATATATACATTCCGACAAAAGAAATTTTTGTCAGGTTGTTCACATTTACGTGTACGTGTGTTACACATTGAAATAAATGGTTGACGATGATGCTTATAACTTAGCTTCATATTGCTCGTAGTTTCCTATGAAACAACACACGGCGACGAGAATAGGGTATATTCCAAATTCGAATTATGCAAAAATACACAGAAAACTGTCCGAAAAATAAAGCGAGGTTTTTCATGACTTATTAGTTTAAAATATATACAACATAAATATACGTGCATCGAATAATGTCATGTCTATTTTTATTATGAATATTATTTTGAGTTTTCTGTATTATTCAGCGGAAACTCCATGGTATAATTATGGAGCGTAAACAAAACAGAGAAGCCTATTGATCTCATGCGAATTTCGAACGGAAGACAGAGACAAAAAGCCATGAAATTAGAGGTTATTCACAAGTAAAATCTTTCCAAGGGATAACATAGATATAGCATTATGTGTAGAATCATGTCATATCTATTTTATTATGATTATTAGGTTAAGCTTCCTGTATGTTTTAGCGGAAGCTGCACCGTATAATTATGGAATGTGAAAACATAAAAGAGCATATTGATCTCATGCGATGTTATAACGGAAAACAGGAACAGACAGCCATGAAATTAAAGATTATTCACAGGGAAGAAGTCGTGCCGCTTGCAGAATCCTGCTATCGCAGTGAATGGGCTTTCCAATGGTTTCCTTCAACCTTGACCAGTGACTCTGACATCTGCTCAAACTGAGCCATGAGTTCTTTTTTTATATAAAATCATCAATCAATGAGTTTTCTGCAATGGGATATGTGCATAATACGTATGTATTTGAAGGTGTAAAAGAGAACATAAAGCATAATACTTATGGCTTGACGGACGTGATGTGTGTATGACCTAGTTTTTGTTTATTCCAGTGTTCAAATAAAAATTGTATATATTATTCAATCATGATAATGAAATTTGCATACCTGAGTCTAAGATGGTAATCACGATAATACATTTTTGAATTCATTGTTGGCAAGTGTTTGCTGTCAGTTCATATCAATCAACATATTGCCACAACAATCGTTGATTACATTATACACGACTTTCCACACCTCTTTTCACATCTGACAGCATCGTATCTTCTCGCTTGTCAAAATGTTTTTTTTCTCGGTAATATTAATCTGACTGCAATCAGTGTCTGAAATAAGTGAAAGTCGCACCAGCTGAAGTGACTCAGTTGCAAATGTCAGTCTTTGTCTCCCATGGTGAAGTGAAATCCCTAGAGGCTTGCACCATTAAGCTGCAGAACATCGCTTGAAAAACAGCGCTCCTGACACTTATTAAATGTCAAAATATCTGTGAAAATATCTCTCTGACATACAATATATGTCACAAACATGTGGGGTGGTGAACAAAGATCTGGCTGTAAGTATTGGATAGAATGATACCGTATATATGTGGTGTTATTACGCCTGTATATTGATTGTCAGCCAGATTACTTGCGATGAAAATGTAATGATCACCATTGTAGATTTATATTGATATAGTTCATTCTTAAACAGTGTGCTATAGTAAAGGTTTCTATACTTGGTAAAGTTATGTTGGGCATGAATTTAATATGTGTTTGAAAATATTGCTAAATAAACTGTATTAGCAGTGATTGATACGTTGCCGGAACATCATTGACTGCTTTCTGTCTCACATGATAGCGTCCCATTGACAAGATATCAGATGTGTTTTTATATTCTTAGAAACCGCGGAATGTGATGTGATGTTCGAGGGTTTATCTGCATCGTCAAATATGTTATCCTTAATTCAATTTCTCGTTTTTCATGTTCCTCAGTTCCTATTGCCAAAAAGATAGAATCCCAAATATTCCCATGACAAGTCCTACTTGCGCTTCCTCTTGCAGGCTTGCCGTGCTTGTTCTATTGATTACAAAAAGTAATCGTTATCCTGCGTCTAATAGCTTGCGAAATATGACTATGAATGAGTGATACTGATATGTTTCGAGTCCCGTATATCGTGTGATGTTTTTGTGTTATCATTGTGTAGGTTATTCATCCAATTGATGTGCAATATCACTGGCTAATTTGTCAAATACTGGAAATTAATCAATCACTTTTTGTGATCTTTCGCTCACACCCACGGGTACACCAGTCCATTATATCTGAGTCCATTATAATTAGTTATTATAATTACAAATAAAGAGAAACTTTTGTAAGGGGGAACCATCATGATAAAAGACTCAGCTGATGTTTTATTATAAGCAAAAAACTAGGAGAATAAAAACAAAACGTGAACGAAACTTGATTATGCTGGTACTTCTTTTAAACTCATTGTGTACAGCTATTCTGCATTCTGTGCTGCACTGAACTAGGTCCCTGTAAGTATTTAAAAGCAGTTTTCTATATTGCATTGTTGATATTTATTTAGTGTTCTATATTAAACAAATAATGATCAATCTACGTACCCGTTCGTAGATTCTCTCCTGCTTCTCTTTGGATGTTCAGTAATTAGTCAGCATGATCAGGAGTGAAATTTCACAACATGAAGAATATGATAATCTATAGTATGTGCATTTTACTGAGCATCTATGTCGTCTACAAAGAATAAAACTTCTACAAACGTCCAGGTATGATTTGTAGTATCCGGTTCTGAGTATCCTTCACAATTACCGATAGAGCCACAGCCAGGAGTGACCAGGTTTAGACAACTTAGTCAAAGCTCAGTACGACACCAGCCAGCCAATCACTGTGATATACCAGCACCCGGTGGGCTCGCTGGTGAAGTGCCAGTTACTGGGGGACGTCAGACACGAGACACTGGGCCCGGCCACTGAGAAAGTAGTCCCAGTGGCAGGCGACAATAGAATAGCCCTGCGTTATTGACACGAGCAAACCTACATAGGGCCTATAGTGTTGATGGAGAATGATTCCGGGTACTCGTCCGTTCCTCTGTCCATCTGTCTCCCATTCCTTCAGGTGGGTCCTCGATCCCCCTGGGAACACGAGGTCTTGCTTGTGCTAGCCAAGATGTCACATACTCATCCTGTGGTGTAGAGATAATGAGACTTTGTGGGATCGTCGTCGGGTAACACCGCCATGCCTAATGGCAGTATTTCTAGGAACAATTTGATGTCAAGTGGGATTTATCTCATGACGAGCGAAGGGTCATGTCTTATGGGTGTTTTTATCGTGATTTTATCCCTACTTGTACCATTGATAACATCCATGACATGTGTCAGGAACGAGTTTGCTCACTAATGATACACAAACACAGGACATAAACTTGTAATATAATTTTAATAAAGTCGAAAGCAATTTGATTACAAATGATGAATTATATACACACACACGCACTCAGTCCACACTCACACCACTTCCACACACACACTGCTGCTGATGTTTCTCACAACGACGACGCCGTAGATGTAGCGACGTAGACGTAGCGACAAAAGTTCCGACGAATCGACGTAAGTTCCAACGTAGGTAGATTCTGAGGTTATCACACACAGCCGACGTATGTAGAGGCGTAGCATCCATATGCAGGGCTACACTACCCGCAGACGAGGAACACAAGGCGTAACACGTCCGTTCAGAGCTTTCACCCACAGCCACCCGACGTAGGGGTGTAGCACGTCTGTGGCGTAGTAAATGACCCACAAGCAACAATTGCCTGCAGCGTCACGAACAGCTCCTGGAACACCGTCGTACACAGCACAAAAACGACGGCTGCAGTCTCCAGCTCTCACCACACACACACACAACACAGTCACGGGGAGTTGAACAGTATCTAAAACTAAATATACGATCAAAATTACACACCAGAAATTACTGATATATTTACAACACTGTTAAGGATGCTTATCAGTCAGGATCCATGCCTTGTCAGCAGAAGTCTGGTAAGTTTTGTTTGGCTTATAACTCCGCAGTTTGGTCATGGATTGCTCTGAAAATTGTTGCGTAGATTCTATCCATGATTACAAGGCTTGTCCAATGGCCAGATGGAAGACCCAGTTGATATTCATACAGATCTTGAACGTTATACACCGCCAATCAAATGTAACTTACATAGGAAACTGACAGCGTTTTAGGGTACAGTTTCTTGACTATGGTTAGATTACATATCATAGAACAATAACCTACTGCGTGTTTTTGGATTTACCTCAACACTTGATGGGAGTTTGACCGTCAAAATAGCATATCATATATCATCCGCACTGAAAATACACTGAGCAAAAGAAATTGATTGTCAATCGCATTAATAACGTGTATATCCGTTGGCATTGTAAGCTCAACCGCAAACTACATCAGGAATTCAGCGACTCTAATATTTTCTAAATGCAGTATAGAACCAAAATCACAACAACATGTCACTCCTGAGTACAACGTTCGCGACAGCTGAGCATTGACGGTATTTGCCATACGAATAATCCGCTGATCTGTACTTAGCGCTTCACTGACCAGCGGCACAAGACATTTTCATGGGATCACAATAGATATACACATTTGCACATCAATTTGACATGATTATCGATGGGATACCTAAAATTTAAGGGTAGGTTATTGATCACGGACATGTGCACTAACTGCAGTTAGGAAACTACACCCTGTAATGCTTCGTGTACGCAACGTAAGTTACATTTGTTCAAGCAACATTCAACTCCATTTATATTCTAATTTATCAATGAAATCTTCAATCTCTTCTTCGCGTCAGCTTCATAGATGTATACAGAATATATATTCCAAATTTCATGTGAGTTCGTTATGAAACGGCCGAGATATGAACCAAAATTGCACGTGGTATGAAACCATTGAAATTACGTGGATCGTGCTCGATACCCAATCTTAAGTAAAACACCCTTATACAGACTCACGGTTTGACTTGTCGTACAAATGCAAAGAATATACATGCAGTGCAGGACTGGTAAAGTACACCGGCTTTAGTATAGCCGTCCACCAAAGTAGTAACAAGAATAACAGTAATTGGACCACGTCCTTCCAGAAGTTTCATAGCAATACGTCCTGCCTGCCCACAGTTATGCGTCTGACAAATTAACTTGTAGTACCACACATTTATAGACCCGAGAAATACGCGCCACGTTTGAGTTTACTCATATGCCATGACTAGAGCGTTTGACAGTGTAGCGCGACTCCGTATTCTATACAATCTACACACGATCAACACATGAGCCGCTGTACACCGACACATGCAGTTTGTCCTGCAAAACTATATGCTTCAGTGAGCAAGATCACTGTAATATTCTAGCTTACCGGATCTTAGTGCACACAAAATATAGAAAGATGCAAGACGTGTAATACTGAAAATAGACACCTATGAACCAGAATATCCAGTACGGTAGACCTATATACATACCCCTATTAAACAAATAAACCACAATTTGTGACAACATGTAATTGGTCTTACATCACCATGATAGTCAGATGCGATCACAGTTTGGACTCATTTCATGTACATCAAGTATATGGCTGAAAATCTTTTTTATGTATTATCAATTTCCGTGCTTCGAAAAAATACCAAGGAGACCTGTTCGCCACCATGTCAGAATATCCATCACACTTATAAACCTGTCAGGGTATTTCATAACAATTGTGATAAGCGTATTAAGGTCTGGGAACATATCACCACTTAAGATGGTGAAACCCTGCCGATTGTTGGCAGTAAATTTCACGACTTTAGTACCGCATACAAAATCTGAGCATTTGTCATAAAACTTCTGGTAGTCCGAAGTGACTTTTTGCAGTTGGAGTGAATAGAGGAGTCATTTTCTTGTTTTATAAAAATACAATCTTCGACCTGAAACGTCTGGATCATTCCGGATCATAACGATAAAGTTGGTACATCCGTTCTCAATATGAACCACGTAATCTTTAGAATACATCGACTTTTTACATAGTGGAGCAGTCAGTGTCTATGAGCCGAGAATTACTTTTTGAATATACCGCCTACATTTGTCACAAAATGCCCGACTGTCTTTGACACATTTACGAGGTGCGCCATTTTCAAAATATCACGTGGATTTGGACAACACACAGACTTGAAATATCATCTATTATTTTGATGATTTTCAAAGAATAGCTGACTTACTTGGGATTGGTACATCGTAGACTCCATGACGAGCTATCCAAAGCCATGTGACAATGCGTTTTCCCCCGTAAAATAGAGTCTGAACATCGGCTACTTTCAACGTCAGGTGCCTCGAAATCGTGTTTACATATTTCCCAGGTCAAAGTTTAATGTATCCTTACGCGAGACTTATCTTTGGTCATGTCGATTCTGGTAATCTGTATAATCCATTGATCACACCAAATAATCCACTTTCTGAATACTGAACGGGACTACGGCAGAAAATGTTCGCAGTACGACACATTACATGTGTTTTGTGATATCAATTGATAGCGGTCATCCTCGGAATATTTCCTTCGGTTGTGAAGACCATATTTTGCGACTATGAGATTCGGTAGCTTCGTCCCCAAATGTTTTCCCGCGGGGCACCAACAGTCCCATGTGTTATGCATGTATATCGGCATATGACGGAGGTAATCCCAGAAATATGTACATAATCGAAGACATATTAGTTCATAGACAAAGAATTGTTGTAGATCGGGGAATGACAAACACTGAAAACCATGTTTCCAGACGATAACTGACATATCGCTCACCACGTGAGTTTGTATTCGCTCCGGTGAGAAAGCCGTTGAAATCCGTGCACAGGGTTTTGAGTTCAATGTGAAGAGCAATACTCACTAGCTGCTCAAGTCCAGTCTCATTCAGTGATCGCATGGAACCACACGGAAAATCGTCGAGCACATGTCCTGGGGCGGATTATTAACCCTCTATCAACCCTTCTTGCACATTGGGAGTTCATTTTCACAAATAGGTAATATATTACTATATTTGTTCAGGTACGTACACGTAATTTAAGGATTCTGTAATTGGAGCCCCGTCTCTATCAACACTGATCAAGTATCTATGAGTACCTATTCCATAAGTTCGTGGTTGAATACATCTCGATAACAAAATGAAACTGTATGTAGATGTATATCTATATATGTATGTCGAGAAATTTAAATCAGGTGCCCTGATTGGCACAAGTATATGAGGTAATTATCAATAAGCAGCTATATGAGTTATTCATATCACTAACATAATTATATATATTTCTCTAAATCAAAAAGTTTACTTGATTGTAATATTCCAGTGATCAATTCAAGGCAATGTGATTGGTATCAGCAACAGAATAGAGTGCCATCTGACAAATCCATCATCTCATATTTTTCTGACTCCAGATGACTCCAGATGTTGCTGACAACTCCACACCACTTTCCTGACAGCTCAGCCAGAAGACAACACAACCAGAAGCTCCATAAATCCTGGTTCAAGTCTCAATCAGAAGACAGGCAATAGCAGCTCCAAACCACTTGACTGATCCCCCAATGACAGGCACCCAGGAGCAATCATTCAGTTGGCCAACAATATGGATGTCAAAGCATAACAACAACTTGTGTTTTAAAGTTTGCACCAATATATACATGTATATTAAAACAATATATATATAAATTCAAATTAAGTGCATGTTGGATCTGTGATTCTGAAAAACCTGTACAGAATTGCACACCACCATTTTGGGTATTGTATTGTCACTATAAGACAATTGGATATCTTATACAACAGCAATTTGGGGATTCAATGGCCAATTAATAATATTTCCATATTTTATATTTTATTGGATGAAGTGGCCAACACATTGTATGTATCAAAATTTTTTTATTGATACACATGTGTAGGTCAGAAATACATTATGAAGATTTGAATGGCAGTGTATCAAGTGGCCATGTGCAATATTGTTTGCCAATTATGATAAATTCATAATCTTTTTGATTGGTATTATATTTGATTTATTTTGTTCTTGTTTACCTTCCATGTACAAACTTTGTAAGATGAACATATGGATAAGGAGTATACTACCAAATACACTATTTATTCATGACATTTCTTGTCTGGTATGTTTGATATCATACCTGTGATCCATGTCTGTCAAAAGATGAAGTGCTCCAATTCATAACTCATGAATCGTACTAATAAAATGCTACCACTGTGTGAATTTCACATCAATTATGTTGACACAACCAATGTGCAATAATGATACATTAATGTCACATGTAATCATGATGACAATGAATCAAAAGCCTGGTGATATTTACATTTACATGTTATTGGGATCAGGATGTATCCTGTATCTAGCTTGAGGTTTGTGTTCTTTGTATGCATAGACACAAGCATTATGCACAATAGGGTCAGTGAATACATACATGTACTGTTAGTTATTTGATGAACACAGAGTGTTATGAATTATGCCAAATACAAGAAGATGTTACTTCCCCAGAAGTTTTAAACTTATAACTGTCACTTCGGAAATACGGGTTATTATTTGCATTGATCAGGTGAATAGAGTAGTGTCATGGCCCAATGCACACATAAGCCCTAGCATGTAGCAGTCTACATGTAAAAGCCAGTGTGAAGTGTGCACAATGGAGCATATGATATTGAAGTCTCCCTCTCACTGTGGCAGTGTCTTGAAGGGTTAAAAAATAGTGCCTGTGCTGGCCACTTGGGAAAATTTTCAGTTGTCAATAAATGTCTGAACTTCAAAAATCATTTGTGATGCAATGGATTTGAATTTCAAAAAAATATTTCTCGGCTCATAAACTAGCATATGTAGTAATGCTCAGAAAAATACTTAGAACATTCGTAATCGACTTTTTCCACAAGAACGGATGTCCCGAAATTTTGGTAGTCAATTTCACCAATTTTAACATAAGATGCATAATAACTGCGCGTAAAATGCTTTAAATTAGTTATTAACATGATAATATAACATTTATGTGAAATATGTGTTCATTTCTTCAAGAAAAAACATTTTCAAAAATATTCAGTGCGCATCACTGACTAAAATATGGCGAGGGTAACAACCCCTTAAAGCCCCAGTCCCATATGAGGCCGGTGTACTGCGACAATACACGGTGAAGCACGGCAGGTGAGCCTCTAAGATCGGGGTGCTCCGGCATTGACCGGCATGTCTTTTTCACAAAAATCATCCCGTTTCACCCCGGTGTGTATTGAAGCCGACGGTAGGACGGCACATCACGGCAGATCAAGGTGTAGCCCCGTTGGTAGCCGTCACCAACACGATGTCAACACGGCGAATGCAGATGTACCCCGGAGGTCATCCTGGAGCACCATTTAGTATCCCGGACCATGCAGGCGCTTACACGGCACATCACGGTGACAAGCACGTACCCCGGCGTATGACGGCCAATGCCGGAACAACACGGTTGTAGCCGGTAGTAACACGATGTCCACACGGTGAATGCCGTTGTATCACGACTGAGCTCCGGCAGAGCCCCGGCGTTTCATGGCCTTGATTTTGTGTTGTAATTAAATACAGATCATGTATTTAGTTGTATTCATAATAAATGTTTGAACGCCTGGTAAAGTTTTTTTTTTCATTTGGAAATTAAATTTGTTCCACTGCAATAAATGGTATCACAAATTGGAAGAAGGTATTCCGAAATGATTAGAAAAACAAGAATGTCAATATGAAGGTCCATATAGTAACTGATTTGAAATTATTATTCGCATTTGGCGGTAGTAGCAAAACCTCAACATTATATTCCCGTAAAAGAAAACTGCAGATTTGTTTCCTCTCGGTATTAGTACCTACATAATAATAATAGCTCCCCCCCCCCATGTACCCTACCTTGGAGTTATTGAATTACGCATGTTTCGCATGTGCGTATGCCGGAGTTATTTACTGGTAAATGTGGTAATAGTGCCACTGTTATTGTTGAAATACAAAGTGCTAGTGTTAAAGTTGAAGTGGAGGTACAGTCATAACGGAAATTGTCTTAATTTTGGCATGTAAGTGCAACGCATGGATTGAGGCAGTTTTAAGACAATACCGATATCTCAATTTGGTGAATATTTATGGCGATATTTGTGTAGAACTTTCCCCGCCAAAATTGACACCTAATTAAGTATTATAATATTATTCATGACGTCACACCAGTACTGTAAGATAATTAGTAACATATAATACGTGATATTTGTCCTTTTATGTACACTTTAGGTATTGATAACTATTTTGTCACATTTGTCATTAAGAATAATCAGAATTTAATTACCTGATTTCTTCACCAAGGGGACAACGTCCGAAATACTGCCTAGCAACCGTTACGGTGGTTGCTATGGGCCCAAACTTCATGAATATGATAATTTTTGGTCCAAACAAACAATAATGGGTATGTTTTTCATGTAAAAGATGAAATAATTTTATCTTTTTAGATAATTTAGAATTTTTTTTATCTTTTTAGTTATGAATAAAGGTCTCTAGCAACCACATTGCTATGGACAGGTTCTAAGGATGTTTGCTATGGCAATGTTCAACTCCACATATTTATGGTATATTTTTCATTGCGACGCCACATAACAATATATTTTGTGATAATATATCGAATCCAGATTTAGCATCCAACATGTAAGTATTTAAAATAGTTATACTGGTGCGACATCATGAATACTTATTATAATACCTAACTAGGTGTTAAATTTAGCTGGAAATAATTTGAAAAAAGAGCCGGTGCATCCCGGATGTTTTTGACAGTCCAAAACCTCCGGGCTCGACTGACGGTCACCTGCAGTGCACCAATTTCAATCCCGGAACATCTCGTCACATCGCGACTCGTCCCGACGTCAACACGGCGTCGACGTCAACACGGTGCAGAGGCCGTTCAACCCCGGTATTCCTCCGGGATGCACCTTGCTCCACCGGCACCTATATGTGACTGTAGCTTTAGATTGAAACTTCGAAAGATTAATCAATTTCTTGAAACCTGGAAAAAGGTCAGACGACCACTTTGCCACTGACAGATGGGGCTGTGATAGCACTGTGAGGTGTAAATCACGGCCACTACACTTCCCATTGGCTTCCATTATCCTTCACATCAAGGTCACCATGGTAACTACTAATAAAACTCTTGATGCCTGAGTTTGATGGAGAGCTTTTTAAATGTATATTGCAATTGTCACATATGGATGTAAATCATTTCCATATTTCTGGAAATCCAGGTACATTTGGTATTAGAATATAGTCACATAGAAGAGAATTTACATGAATGAATATAGTGTCAGTCAGTGTAGAAATCACTCAGTTGGATTATGGACAGAAGATTGTTAAGTCTTCCCATCGTCTCACAATTACACCGAGTCGTCTGTGTCTAGGCATCTAGACGTATATCCTGGAATTATAAATATTCCCTGAAGGTATAAATACTCGGTCATTGTTGATACTGTTGAGGGAAAACACACGTGAAATCTTGGGATCACAAGAGGAAAGGTGTGTTGACAAAACTCTGGGATATTGAATTCAGATTAGTAAACCTGCTCTCATCTTATTCCTTTGAAGTTTGTTTCCAATAAGTGTTTTTGCGAATGCGTCAGAATACGAGTTCAACAAAGGTTCTACATTTTGGTCGGATGAATAATCCGTGTTGAGTGTATTTGACAGGAAATATCATGTGCAAGTAGGCTGACAGATTTCTTCATCATTCCATTAGGCAGCATCATCACCCTGATGATACAACATAAAGATATGAATGGCATCAACATCCAAAATCATGATAAACATGGCCCGTGTAATATGTGAGTGTTTTTTGACGATGGACACTACGCCATGCCAATAGGTTATCAGACCATCCGGTAACCTAAAAATTAGAGTGTAATACAGTGTGCATGTTCTAATGATGCCAACAACACTTTCCCATATTTGGACTTTGATGCCCATGCATGGATAATTATTAAAGGAAAAAGCTGAAATTAAGGATGCTTATCAGTCAGGATCCATGCCTTGTCAGCAGAAGTCTGGTAAGTTTTGTTTGGCTTATAACTCCGCAGTTTGGTCATGGATTGCTCTGAAAATTGTTGCGTAGATTCTATCCATGATTACAAGGCTTGTCCAATGGCCAGATGGAAGACCCAGTTGATATTCATACAGATCTTGAACGTTATACACCGCCAATCAAATGTAACTTACATAGGAAACTGACAGCGTTTTAGGGTACAGTTTCTTGACTATGGTTAGATTACATATCATAGAACAATAACCTACTGCGTGTTTTTGGATTTACCTCAACACTTGATGGGAGTTTGACCGTCAAAATAGCATATCATATATCATCCGCACTGAAAATACACTGAGCAAAAGAAATTGATTGTCAATCGCATTAATAACGTGTATATCCGTTGGCATTGTAAGCTCAACCGCAAACTACATCAGGAATTCAGCGACTCTAATATTTTCTAAATGCAGTATAGAACCAAAATCACAACAACATGTCACTCCTGAGTACAACGTTCGCGACAGCTGAGCATTGACGGTATTTGCCATACGAATAATCCGCTGATCTGTACTTAGCGCTTCACTGACCAGCGGCACAAGACATTTTCATGGGATCACAATAGATATACACATTTGCACATCAATTTGACATGATTATCGATGGGATACCTAAAATTTAAGGGTAGGTTATTGATCACGGACATGTGCACTAACTGCAGTTAGGAAACTACACCCTGTAATGCTTCGTGTACGCAACGTAAGTTACATTTGTTCAAGCAACATTCAACTCCATTTATATTCTAATTTATCAATGAAATCTTCAATCTCTTCTTCGCGTCAGCTTCATAGATGTATACAGAATATATATTCCAAATTTCATGTGAGTTCGTTATGAAACGGCCGAGATATGAACCAAAATTGCACGTGGTATGAAACCATTGAAATTACGTGGATCGTGCTCGATACCCAATCTTAAGTGTTTAATGTCGTTGAGAAGAAAACTGCTACAGCTTCATTACATGCAACCATACATATGTATGAATTGTGTTATCGAGACTGTCTGACCCGAGTTGGAGGTGGATATCTGTGGTCACTGATCGTGTGAATTACAAATCTGGAGATCATGTCACGCCAAGATGTAAATGTATTCTGGACTTATGCATAGCATGCAGTGACAAGCAATAGGTACAAGACTATTCATTGCCAGGATGTTCTTGTTTGCTGTCTACTTGTATTTGCATCACCATGACACTGTATATGTCCATGAAATAGTTCACAACTATACGGGATTCAGGTGCACATGATAGATTCTGCAATTAATGTTCTGAGTATGCAGTATCAAAGTCTGAATGTTCTAATTCATGCATAATCCATGTATTATTCCAAACAACATGATTAATCCGCCAATGGTATCGTTAGTTTATTATCACTATCTGTAGCCATTGTCATGTCAGTCTGGTTTGAGGATGTAACCAAACAAAGAAGAGGGTTGTATCGTGATTTACAGAAGGACTCCATACTAATGTGTGAGTCTGATTGGAAGTGAAATATCCAGAAGAATACTCGTCACGAATTTTAAAGACATAACATACAAACAGGACTTGTTGCACACTAGCCATAGATATGATGTATAGAATACATAGAATTGGTCGCACACAGCTGTTAGTCTCGTTAAAACACATCCTTGTCGCAGCAGCGTAGAGACTATAAGAAGTCTGCCCAAAACATTTCTCATATCCACAAATAGTTCTGAAATAGCATATCATAACCATGATGATCGATGCCTTGAATATTCTCTATGAATCATTTGGCATATACGTGTCCTGAATACGGAGTAGAGTATGCCTTATTCGATAGATATGAAAATCTCCTTCACTGCTGACCATTTTGAACAAAGACGTGAAGTGACCAATGAAGTGATGTCTCTCACATGTATAGCAAAGTGTATCATGTTTACTGTGCAAACTACCTCAATCAGGTGGAATGAATTGTATATTCATTATATATCAAATAATGTGCAAACTACCTCAATCAGGTGGAATGAATTGTATATTAACTCCAACAGGTGTACAGTGAAAACAACTACATTTTGGACGCTGTTTGAACCTGATGACGCCAGTGTGTCTTTGAATAAACTATTTGGTCATCATTATCTGGATGCATTAGTGGCAATACGTTGATATTTACATTCTGACAAAGCAAATATTGTCAGGGTGTTCACATCTACGTGTATGTGTATTACACATTAAAATAAAATGATTAACGATGATGCTCATAACTTAGCTTCATATTGCTCGTAGTTTCTCATGAAACAACATGCGGTGATGAGAAATGATATATCCCAAAATCGAGTTATGCAAAAATTCACATAAAACTGTCCAAAAAATAAAGCGAAGTTTTTCATGCTTTATTAGTATAATATATATACAACATAAATATACGTGCATCAAATAATGCCATATCTATTTTTTTATGATTATTATGTTTACTTTTCTGTATTATTTAGCGGAAACTCCATGGTATTATTATGGAGCGTGAAAAAACGGAGAAGCCTATTGATCAGAAAACAAAGACAAAAATTGAATTGAAACATTAAATTGAAACAGAAAACAAAGACAAAAAGCCATGAAATTAGAGGTTATTCACAAGGAAAATATTTCCCAAGGATAACATAAATGTATACGTGTATAGCATCATGTCATTATCTATTTTTATCGTGATTATTAGTTCGAGGTTCCTGATATGATCTAGCGGAAACTGCACCATGTAATTATGGAATGTGAAGAAAATGAAAAAGCATATTGAACTCGTGCAAAGTTATACCGGAAAATAAGAACAGACGGCCATGAAATTAAAGATTATTTACAGGGAAGATATGGAAGGATTTATTACATGGTCTGTTATCTGAAGTCGCGCCGCTTGCAGAATCCTGCTATCACATTGAATGGGCTTTCGAGTGGTTTTCTTTAACTTTGTCAGTGACACTGACATCTGCCTCCACTAACCAATGAGTATTTCTCATATAATCATCAATCAATGAATTTTCTGCAATGGATGTGTGCAGAATACGTGTTATTTGAAGGTAAATAAGAGAACGTAAAGCATAATGCATATATTCATGTATGTTTTGACGGACGTGATGTGTGCATATAGACCTAGGTTTTATTTAGTCCAGTGTTCAGAAAACTGTTATTTAGAATAGTATTCAATCATGATAATGAAATTTACATACCAGGTGTCCAAGATGCTATTCACGATAATAATTTTTTGAATTCATTGTTTGCAAGTATCTGCTGTCAGTTCCTAATAAATCAATGCCACACACAATACGTGACTATATTCAGTTGGGAAGGATCCCATTTGGTGGCATACATGCCCAAATGGTATTTATACTACCAAATGGGTATACTTCCTGTATACCCAAATGGGATATATACCTGAGAGCTTGGTTGTATTTCGTGGTCATACTCATTGGGGGAATCAGGGGTCTATTAATTCATTTAATGGATATACAGCAATTGATTCATTTCCCTTCGTGATTGGTTTTGATTTCACACCGTCTGTCCAATTTATTGCTGAGTCATGGTATTTCTCATAAAAATGGAATATTTTGCTGTGTGAACCTGTTTAGATGTAGTCAACTGAACAAAAAAACCTGTCATTTCATACCACTGAAATAAACTGGGCTGTGAAGATGAAAATGAGACCGACCTCTCCAAAAAGTATATCAGACCTTTCTCATAAACCCCCAAGACCCCCTACGTTCCCAAGCATCTGGATCTAGCTACATGGAACGAAGCTCTCAGGTATATCCCATTTGAGTATACAGGAAGTATACCCATTGGTGGCATATATCCCATTTGGGCATATATGCCACCAAATGGGATTCTTCCCAACTGATATTACTTGACAATCATTGGTTATATTAGACACGAATTTCCACACATCTGTTCATCTTACTGCAATCAATGACTGCAATAAGTGAAAGTCGCACCAGCTGAAGTGACTCAAATGCAAATGCCATAAATGTTTTTGTCTCCCATGGTGACGGGAAACCCCTAAAGACTTGAAACGTTATGCTGCAGAACGCCGCTGTGAAAACAGCGCTCCTGACACTTATGAAATGTCAAAATATCTGTAAAAATGTCTCTGTGACATACAATATATGTCACAAACATGTGGGGTGTTGAACAAAGATCTGGCTGTCACGTATAAGTATTAGATAGAATGATACCATATATATGGGGTGTTATGGTGTCAGCTGGCGGGGCTTACGTCTGTATATTGAT
Source organism: Terebella lapidaria (assembly GCA_949152475.1). NCBI lineage: Eukaryota > Metazoa > Annelida > Polychaeta > Terebellida > Terebellidae > Terebella > Terebella lapidaria. The sequence goes on along the minus strand of OX424564.1, from coordinate 16,866,808 downwards.
TGTCAGCCAGATTACTTGTGATGAAAATGTAATGATCACCATTGTAGATTTATATTGGTGTAGTTCATACTTAAACAGTGTGCTATAGTGAAGGAATCTATACTTGGCAAAATTATATTGGGCATGAAATTAATATGTGTTTGAAAATATTGCTAAATAAATTGTATTAGCAGTGATTGATACGTTTGCGGAACATCCTTGACTCCTTTCTGTCTCACACATGATAACTTCCCATTGGCAAGATATTATGTGTTTTTATATTCCTAGAAACAGTGGCATGTGGTGTGTGTTTAGGGGTTTATCTACATGGTCAAATATGTTAATTTAATCTCTCTTTTTTCATGTTCCTCATTTTCCTATTGCTAAGAAGATAGAGAATCGCAAATATTCCCATGACAAGTCTTAGTTGTGTTTCATCTTGCAGGCCTGCCGTGTTTGTTCTTATGATTACAAAAATAATCATTATCCTGTGTCTAGTAGCTTGTGAAATATGACTATGAATGAGTGATACTGATATGTTTCGAGTCCCGTATATGATGTGGATGTTTTTGTGTTATCATTGTGTAGGTTATTCACCCAGTTGATGTGCAATATCAATGGCTAAATTGTCAAATACTGGAAATTAATCATTCACCTTTTTGTGATTGTTCACTTACACCCGAGGGTACTCAAGTCCATAATAGTTCGTAATTATAATTACAAATGAAGATACTTTTGTAAGGGGGAACCATGGTAAAAGACTGAGCTGATTTATTATAAGCAAAATCGCACATAGAAAAATTAGCAAAACAAAAACAAAACGTGAACGAAACTTGATTATGCTGGTACTTCTTTTAAACTCATTGTGTACAGCTATTCTGCATTCTGCGCTGCGCTGAACTAGGTTGCTGTAAGTATTTAAATATTGCATTGTTGATATTTATTTAGTGTTCTATAGTAAACAAATAATGATCAATCTACGTACCCGTTCGTAGATTTTCTCCTGCTTCTCTTTGGATGTTCAGTAATTAGTCAGCATGATCAGGAGTGAAATTTCACAACATGAAGAATCTGATATTCTATAGTATGTGCATTTTACTGAGCATCTATGTCGTCTACAAAGAATAAAACTTCAACAAACGTCCAGGTATGATTTGTAGTATCCGGTTCTGAGTATCTTTCACAATTACCGATAGAGCCACAGCCAGAACTGACCAGGTTTAGACAAGTTAGTCCAAGCCCAGTACGACACCAGCCAGCCAATCACTGTGACATACCAGCACCCGGTCTGCTCGCTGGTGAAGTGCCAGTTACTGGGGGACGTCAGACACGAGACACTGGGCCCGACCATAGTCCCAGTGGCAGGCGACAATTGAATAGCCCTGCGTTGCTGACACGGGCAAACCTACATAGGGTCATAGAGGTGATGGGGAATGATTCCGGGTACTCGTTCGTTCCTCTGTCCATCTGTCTCCCATTCCTTCAGGTGGTTCGTCGACCCCCCTGGGAACATGATAGCCAATTTCTTGGAACCTGGAAAACGGTCAGAAGACCACTTTGCCATTGACAGATGAGCCTGTAATAGCACTGTGATGTGTAAATCACGACCACTACACTTTCTCCTTGACCTCCATTATCCTTCACATCAAGGCCAACCCTCACCATGGTAACTGCTAGTGAAACACTTGATGCCTGGGTTTGACGGAGAGCTTTTTAAATGTAAATTGCAATTGTCACATATGCATGTAAATGATTTCTGTATTCTAATTTGGTATTAAAATTTAGTCAAATAGAAAAATTTACATGAATGAATATAGTGATAGTCAGTGTAGAAATCACTCAGTTGGATTATGGACAGAAGATTCTCTGATTGTTAAGTCTTCCCGTCGTCTCACAATTACACCGAGTCGTCTGTGTCTAGGCATCTAGACGTATATCCTGGAATTATAAAAATACCTGAAGGTGAAAAAACTCGGTCATAGCTGACATTGTTGAGGGAAAACACACGTCAACTCTTGGGATCACAAGAAGAAATACGAGTTCAACAAAGGCTCTACATCTTGGTCGGATAAATAATCCGTGTTGAGTGTATTTGACCGGAAATATCATGAGCAAGTAGGTTGGCAGATCTCTGCATCATTTCATTAGGCAGCATCATCACCCTGGTGATACAACATAAAGATATGAATGGCATCAACATGCAAAGTCATGATAAACATGGCCCATGTAATATGTCAGTGTTTTTCAAAGCCATATTTACTATATAACGAATTATGTACATATCGCCATTATTATCATCATAGATCATAAATGAAGCAATTGGATCATAAAAAACATGATGATTCAGAGCAAATCAACCTTTCAAAAATAAATTTGTTGTTCCGTAGTACATAATGGTTCTATATTATGGTCAGAGTACAGACAATCATGTAAACTTTGCATTTTGCCTTGTGGAAAAATTATATTCATACAGGGTGTTCAAATAAAAAAAATCACTGTGCAGTGGCATTATGTAATCATAATCAATCAGTGCCAGGTAGCGACTGTCTGACCCGAGTTGGAAGTGGATATCTGTGGTCACTGGTCGTGTGAATAACAAATCTGGAGATCATGTCACGCCAAGATGTAAATGTATTCTGGACTTATGCATAGCGTGCAGTGACAAACAATAGGTACAACTGTATTCTTTGCCAAGATGTTCCTGTGTGCTGTCTACTTGTATTTGCATAACCATGACACTGTATGTGTCCATGAAACAATTCACAACCATACTGGATTCTCGTGCAAACGATAGAGTCAGATTCATGTTCTGAGTATGCACTATCTAAGGTATGATTGCTCTAATGCATGTGTCATCCATGTATCATCCCACTAAATATGATGAATTGACCAATGGGTAGTCATTAGTTTATTACCAGTGTCTGGAGCTGTCAGAATAAAATTTCAAAATAATCAAAAAAGGAGAGAGATTTATCGTGATTTATAATAGGACACCATTCAAATGTGTGATCGTGTGACATGACTCTTATTCACGTAATATTATTTAAAAGTTAATATTTTGCAGATTTTACATGTAGGTATCATTTGTCATGTATTGAGTATTGCAATATATTCTGGATGACGACATCTGACATTACAGTTATTCAATAGGACCTCCTCCTTAACAAATGCACCCGCTCCCAATCTGGTGACCTTTCTGGGATCAGCCCCAGAGAGATTGGGGGCCAATATATTATATAATATAAACTGTGAATATTCTTAAGCATTCATGAATGAATCCCTCGATTTTCATGTGCCTTGAAAACGGACGTCCTATTATTTAGAACCTCCAATACATGTACTTTGAATAATTTCGGATGTCTTTTTCCATGTCATCCAGAGACAAGAACAGTTGCCATGACATTATGTATGACCACTTCTCAAATTGGTGGATCACACAACTGAAGTTATGTATATGTATGTTTAATGATGTAGCATATATTGTTTTCTGGAACATCAATGTCAACAGACACCAAAATGATTTGCAACTACGCTGCATAACTGTAGGGGCATTCAGACAATCAAGAAGCATTTCATTGAACTTGTGAGACATTCTGCTGACCGATAAAGGCAGACAGCCATGGAATTAGAAGGATTCACAGAGAAGATATGTTCAAGAATGCAGTCAATGGTCTATTGGCTACAGTCCGCCCCTTGCGGAGGACTCTATTTTGCAGTGGAATTGGCTTTCCAGTGGTTATTCAGTCTTGCTTAGTGATTGCTTTTAAATGCCATCTGTTTTCACTGAGTCATGAGTTGTTTGTTTCAATCAGTATTTTCTAGCGTCTCATGCACTGGCTATTTCTGCAAGTGTGTATCTCAGGGTGTATATGGAAAAAGAGATTATATATGCATATAGTTTGAAAGGGGCAATAGATTTTCCGGTGATTTAAATAAAAACTGTAATAATATCCAGAATGGTTTCAATCATGATAATGGTGACGAAATTTCCATTGATTGCACTCGTCTACGATATGACTTTTGATTACAATAATGATTTTTATAATTATTTTTTCACAAAGATATATATGTCTATATGTCTCACAATACCATCATTGTCTATTACAAATGGATCCCCACACTACCACATGTTCTAAGAGTTGGCATCTGACATCTGACAACACTTTCGCCTGTCAAAAAAACAAATTCTTGGGAGAATTCAAACTGCAATCAGTGACTGAAAACGTGACACCAGCTGAAGTGACTCAGCTGCAAGTGCCACTTTTTTCCTCCCATGGTGACAGGAAGTCTCTGACTGCTTGCATCATTAACCTGCAGAACATCACTTTAAAAACCGTGCTTCTGACAATATTAAATGTCAAAATCCCTCTTAAAATTGTCTCTGTGACATACAGTATCTGTCACAAACACGTGGAGCAGCGAACGAGGATCTGGCTGTCAGATATGAGTATCATAGATAGAAAGATACCATATATATGTTGTCTTATGGTGTCAGCTGGTGAGAATTACGCCAGTATATTCATTGTCTGCAAGATTAGTTGCATTTATGAATAACACACACCAGTGTGTGTTATACAAGTGACATATTGCATGTTGTTTTTCAATAAGCCCTCAACAAATAATGACTAAATTTACTTACCTGTTTGCCAGATATTCTTTGGCGTTTGAATTCTTTGCATATGTAGGGGAATTGATCGAAACACAAATTCAATAAAGTTCAGAATCCAGTTTTCTTGGCTATAATATGTTACGTGGATACCTTAGCATTTACATTGTATATGTATATGGAGGATCCAACTTCAAGAAAGGATCCAGCAAATCTTTGACAAGTTTCTGTTGCCGTGACTACACAAACCTATTAGTCCACAAGTATCATTCACAATTACTGCTTGAGCCAGAGCAGGGTTAGACAAGTTAGTGCCGAGCTCAGCACAAGACCAGCCAGCCAATCACTAATCTATAGCAGCACGAGACCGGATCTGCGGTGCCCATGTCTCGTACTAGGGGATGACAGACATGAGACACATGGCCCGGCCAGAGATAAAGTAGTTCCATGGCAGGAGACAACAGAATGATACCAGCAGGTCTACATACCGTAGTGATGGAGGATGATGTTGGGTATTCGTTTGTCTGTGCATCCATCAGTCTATCCATTCCTTGGGGTGGACACTCGTCGCTCTAGGGCCCCGAGGTCTTCCTCGTGATAGCTGTGAAAATGGAGCTTTATGGGACCGTCGGAGTCACGCCGGACCACTGGCAGCATCGCTGGGGACAGCTCGTTGTCAAGGAGGATTTATCTCATGATGGCTGAGGGGTCATGTCTTAGGGACATTTTTTTATCTTGATTTTATTCCTACATGTACCCTTGATAATATCTACATATACATGTGTGCCATGTAATTGGCCTTACATCACCAGAATCGTGAAAATGTCACAGTTTGGACTGATTGGACTGTCATGTATATGGCTGAAAATGGGGTTTATACATTGTTAATTCCGCACTTTAAAAAAAACCCCATTGAGTCCTGTTTAGCCCTCTGTCACAATATCCATCCATATTTACAAGTGCAATTATAAACCTGTCACGATATTCTAAAGCAATTACGATAAAGACACATGTACATGTGTGCATTTTGTACCAGTCATGCTTCTCACTGAAAAATATTGCACCGACTAGGAAAAGAATCAAGGACCATTCTCGGTCAGGCTTCATGGATTGAACACCTGCATAATCTTGAAATCTGCCTTGATGTTCTTTGCCAGGCAGTATGTGCAAACAGGTACATGTTTCTTCATTTTGAGATAGTGGACGTCATCCCTATTTATCTTGTTCTGTCCCATTGCGCCACTGGTCTTCCAGTGGATTCACATTGCGGCTGTTCTTTGCATTTATACCTGTTCTGAAATCTATGTTCTGAAATGTACAATAGAACATAATATTCTGTACATGATGTACGTGTACCAGAATTTACACTCGTCAACAATTATTGGTACCAATATGTGTACATTATTAAGGTCCATTTAAAACATGCTAACACAATCATGACAGTCAAACTGCAGCTTTAGTTAGCCATTTTCTTGAAACTTGAAACACAAAACGAAAGACGACCATTCTGTATTGATTGCTCTCGCGACATTGGAATGTAGACCGCACAGTGACAGGTCAGTCTACATCAGCACTGTGAGTCGAGAATCAGGGTCATCCTACTCCCCCTTGACGTCCATTACCCTTCGAATCAAGGCCAAACTTCACCATGGTAACTAACACTTGAGGTCAGGGGTTGGCAGAAAAAGCTTCCTAAATGTAAATTGCAATCGTCACGTGTACACATGTGTGCATGTATGATTTCTTACCTTGGTTACACATCTGCAATTTCATGTTTGTTTCGGAGGGGAACTGTGATCACAATGGCAGAATTTGCTTTGGATCTATTGTGGATCAGTGAAAAAAACTTGGAATCCATTTATTTTTGGATGTCGGACATACCACTCACTATTTGATTGGGAAGTCTTCCATTCCTCTCGCAATTACACCGAAGTAGTCCATGACTAGACATCTCCAAAACCTTCTTGGACTTGCCCTACCTGGAATTTTAATTATTTTGTAAAGCTAAAAATACACCGTCATTATTAACATCATTGAGGGGGAAAACGCGTGAAGTCTTCGAACCGCAAGAGGAAAGTGGTGTTTACAAAATATTGTCGCACTTGTGTCAGAATATGGGTTCAAGAAGGGTTCTGCCAGAAGAATAATGACTTGCAATTAAGCTGGCAGATCGCTTGATAAATGCCAATAGAAATCATCATGTTACAAAATAAAAATGTAATTGGTTCTGATAATCATGATATATAGTCATATATTTGTCATGTGTTTGTCAAAAATACATAGTGGGCAAACATGAATCGTGTGATGATGTGCGTGGAGCTGTGTGGAAACACTCAATAATGGAATATATTCACAGAATAGTGCGACAACAATTCACTGTATATAGATGCATGGTGTAGTATACAAGTTATTTAGCAGACTTCAATGCCAATGCACTGAGTACAAATGAAACAAAATATGACGATAATGCATGTAGATGCATGTTTGTTACAATGTCATTGTGTACGCAGCTCTCCACAACCAACTTGTGTAATGCAAAATGTGTTACTAAGACTGATTATCCTGAGTTGGTGGTGGATATATATGGTCTCTGGCCGTGTGAGTTATAGATCTGGAGAGCCTGGCACGCCAAATTATGAATGTGCATAGCACTGCATTTTCAAGCAATAGGTACAAGACTACTAGTATTCTTTGCCTGTATTTTCCTGTTTGCTGTCTACATGATTGTGTATCCTCACGTAACATGCAAACGATCATTCCACTAAAAATGGGTTTTCTGATACAATGGGTTATGTCCTGAGTATACAGTATTGAAAGTATCCATGTTCTAATACAAATTATACACGTATCGTCCCATTATCATCTCACTCAATCGGCCAATCACATCTGACCGGTTGTTGATTACAGGTACCTGAAGTCATTGTCCTGCCAGCCTGGTTTGAAATGCCATAGGAATAAATATGCACCACGATCATACTTCTGCTTTCCTGCTACCGAGATGCAACATAATTGTGATTCATGACAGGAAACCATACAGATGCGTGTATGCGAAATGCAAAACGTTATTTGCACAATACCCTGTTCACTTGCACTTCATGCAGGTTGTACCCTTGGTCTTTACTAACTACTGTACTTGGTATGATTCGGCAGTGGTTTAGTGGCCTTCTGTTCAGTACAGTTCGCACACCTTACGAAACTCTGTTCATGCTGTAATATCCGCCAGGTGGACCTTACATTATTGGCAAGGAAGTGGCTCTGTACCACTGTGAGTGAGGCTGATTGGAAGTGAAAGAAACGTGCTACAAACCAAAACACCTGATATTTTCTGTGTCATGTTCGATTTTTGCAATGTATTTGCTAGTGCAAAATGAACATGATGCTAAGAAGCTGAAGCCTTTTACATATCCTGCATACTATATGCTCTCTATATATGTTATATCCACAACCACGGGAATTTTTACACATAAATCAGTGAATGACACTGATGTGATTAATCCTGTCAACTTGCACATAACGCATGTTTTTAAATGTAAAAATTACGTCTTAAAACTTATGTTCAGCTTAAACATTTAGTCATGTGGGTCTAGTCAGTAGTGAATACAATCAATTCTGTTTACTAACATGTAAAGAGCATTGCAGATATGGTGATTGTTGTGAAAGTGTTATACACAAAATGAATTACTAACATTATTATGACTATTATCAACACACCGGTAGTAGTTGCAGATATATTCAAAGTTGTTGTGTCAAAGCACCTGCATTATGATCTCGAATTTCACTTGGTTGAATTTTAACTCAAATAATGTTGCTGATTGAGGCACGGACTTAATTAGGCCAAAGATATTAAAGAGGTAAAATACTGATTTTCTGTTTGAATTAGATAAGTAATGAGGTGTAGAGCCTAAACATTCCAATTAGAGCCTCCTTACTTATTGAACAGTCTTAAAGAAGTTCAAAGTATATATGTTCTCCAAAATGATGACCTTGACCTTGATGCCTGGCTGGCTTTCTCAAATGTTTAACTGTCATTTCATCATAATTATGGACACGGAAGATGTGACAAGTCGTTTGATAAGTAAATAAACCCTGGCAGCGACAGCAAGAAATACACATGTTATTCAGTTTGGCGGGCTTTGTTTTATCTATACATTTGGTGTAATGGAGTTTACACAAATGTGTGTTTTGTCAGCTAGTGAGAAGTCAACAGTAACCATGCTGATGTTTGGTTTTATATTCCCATCGCTGATGGTGTCATAATTAAATGTAAATAGAAAACCGGCAGATGCTTCAACTTCTTGTATCATTACTTCTGACATTCATGTCAAATATCCACATACATGAACTAATACGCCTACACATTTTTGATGGTGGTTCTCCGTAGTGAGCACATTTTTTTCTATCCAGCTGCAAACAAATATTGATTAACCCTGAATATTAATTCGAGTCACATGTTTCCCTTGGTTTTCGCTTCCCTTTTCAGTATGAAGAATCAACCTCCAACAAAGGGCCCAACAAATATTTGACTAGTGTCCAATACCGTGGCTACACAAAGATTCCTGGAGGATCATTCACAATTACCGCTAAAGCCAGAGCCAGAAGGGACTGTGGTTAGACAACGTAGTCCCAAGATGAGCTCAACAAGAAACAGTTTCATATATCATCACCCGGCTGGCTCTGTGGTTCGAGTGCCTCTTACTAGGGGACGTCTGACACGAGACACAGACCTTGGACAGTGAGACAGTAGTCCCAGTGGCAGGCGACAGTAGAATGACACGAGATACAGACCTTGGACAGTGAGACAGTAGTCCCAGTGGCAGGCGACAGTAGAATGACACGAGACACAGACCTTGGACAGTGAGACAGTAGTCCCAGTGGCAGGCGACAGGAGAATGACACGAGACACAGACCTTGGACAGTGAGACAGTAGTCCCAGTGGCAGGTTGACAGTAGAATGACACGAGACACAGACCTTGGACAGTGAGACAGTAGTCCCAGTGGCAGGCGACAGTAGAATGACACGAGACACAGACCTTGGACAGTGAGACAGTAGTCCCAGTGGCAGGCGACAGTAGAATGACACAAGACACAGACCTTGGACAGTGAGACAGTAGTCCCAGTGGCAGGCGACAGTAGAATGACACCCGCAAATGTACATGCAATACTGATGGAGGATGATGTCAAGGCTTTCGTCTGTTTGTCCATCAGTCTATCTATTCCGTGGGGTGGGGTTTCGCCCTGGGACCCAGAGGTTTTGCATGTAGTAGCCGTGGTGACAGATTCTCATCCTGTAGTGTAGAGATAATGTGATTTATTCGACCGTTTGAGTATCACCGTCGTACCTGTCGGCAACATCTCTAGGGACAGCTTGTTGTCAGGGACGATTTATCTAATGAGGAGTGATAGGTCACGTCATACGGACGTCTTTCATTGTGATTTTACTCCTACGTGTAGAGCTGGTGACGTCTACACCCATGTCATGTAATTGGTCTTACATCTGTCATGGACTGTTCTTCTATACAGGTATATGCCTATGGCCGAAAATCTTGTTTATGCATTACCAGTTTCCGTAATTTTACAAAAATTTTTGATTTCCTGCTTATTACTACGGCAGAGAAACCATCTGCGTTTACATGTGCAACACATTTACATACGTGGGCATTTTGTACCAGTCCCTCTTTTCACTCGATTTTTTCCATTGACTAGTCCAAGAGTCTTCATCGAGGGCTATTCTCAGTCAGAACTTGAGGAGTGTGCACCTGTTTAATCTTCAAATCTGATGTTCTTCACAAGGCATTATAAATGAACATTATTCATTTTGATTGTTATATTGTTTGTTCCTTCATTATTCACGTTTGTTCTATCTAGTTCCAGCACGGGTAATCCAGATCTTTATCACTGCATTTTGCATGTGATCAGAAGCATATGTTCGAACCGACAAAATGTAAGTATTCTATTTCAACTTCTGAAATGTACATCAGAAGAAACAAGAAAATGCAGCTAACTGCGGGAGACGACATTAGAGCTCGAGCACCTCATCAGCACCACGAAAGCTGAATGTATCTTACACAATGCCAGCCCCCCCACCCCCCCCCCCCCCCCCAAAAAAAAATGCTACCATATCCTAACCCACATGATTCCCATTTATTCCCGTATATTATCATTCATTTATATTCCTAATAAGTAAACTTTTTGTTTTAATCGATCAACGAAACAGATACACCTGCTGAAATAATATTGAACCTCAATAAATATCCTTAAAAATACTGGAAACTAAGAGGAATATCTCCATCTGATATCATAATATAGAACACATGCCTACTACTACTAGGCAAATTAAAAGACCAGAATAAAAAGGCTTCGCATGAACCCAGCATGAAACACTTTGTCATGTGATAAAATACATCAAATTACGGTAAATGTAGCCGTGGCATTGCAGACGAATCGTTTTGTTTACTTTATAACGCCAGAGAAGGCTACACGCAAGCTTACATCTATGCATGTACGAATTGCTGAACAGAAATGTGTGTTCCAAAATACGCATCATTGCGGTAAAATTTGCATTGCATTCTGGGAACGTCAATTTCCATCGGCTCCGCCATTTTGACGTTTTCAAGACGACCTGAGCGTTTTTCGTATTTTTCTCAAAACTAACACATCGATTTATGCTTTATATATATATCTGTGGTATATTCGAAGTTTGCTATAAATTGGAGAGATTTTATGTCAAGGACGAAGAAAATCCTCATTTGAAGTAGGTATCTAAACGTTTACATGCCAAAACGGGCGTTGATAAGTTGGCATGAAACCTCCATGAAAAAGTCAGCACATAGACATGTAGAGAGTTGGGGGCTTCGCCCCCAACGCTCTAAAGTCAAAAATCGGTAAATTGCATTTGTCACAGGAATATGATTTCTTATGTATCCACATGTTTACGATTTCTTACCATCGTTACATATCTGCAAATTCACGTATATTTGGTCAAAATAGAAAATTCACATTTGTATAGAGTGGTCATCAGCGCAGAAATCATGAAACGTGTCTACTTTCGAAGCTCAGACATACCGCTATCTGATTGTGAAGTTTTCTACTCGTCGAGTAGTCTGTGTCTAGACATCTCCGAGACCTGCCGCACTCGGAATTTTAGCCATTTTCACAACATGAAAAAAAAACTCAGGAAAAACACACGTGAAGTCTTGGGAGTCGTTAAAGGAACGTGGTATTTATTGACAATTACTATGTGGGGAGTATAGAATTCAGATTAGTTAGGCTGCTCCTATCCTATTCCTTTGTGGTTTGCTTGTTAACATTTTTATCCTCGTATGAGAATATGATTCACCAATGTTCTGAACCTTTGTTCGAAGAAATAATGAGTGTTGATAGTATTTCAAGGGAAAGGTGATGTGCAATTAAACTGGAAGATTGCCTCATCAATAGACAACGTTAGGCACACTGTATTATATGCACGTCCACATGGTTCAGTCTGAAACAATCCCATATTTACATTCCAGTATCGTCACTGTGTATATTTAATGTACATGTTCAGCATACAAAATGATTAGAAGACTTCGATGATGATACATTGAGTACAAAAGTGGAAACATGGATATAATACATTTAGTTAACAAGAAAACATTTGATTGCTACGATGCCACTGTATGTGCAGCGCCCCACAATTATCATCTGTAATGTAAGATGTGTTATCCCGACCGTCTGGCCTCAGTTTGTGGTGGATATCTTCGGTCACTCTTAGTGTGAATTACGAATCTGGATATCATGTCACGCCAAGATGTAAATGCATTCAGGACTTATGCATAGCGTCGCATCCATAAGCAATGCACCAGGCAGCAAGTTAAGTTTTGCCTTGATTTTTGTTTTTTGTTGGCTACTCGCACGTATGCATCAGAATGACATTGTTTGTCGTCACAAAACATGCACACAATCAGTTCACAAAAACATGAGTTTCTGATACAATGGAGTCATGTCCTGAATATGCAGCGTCAAAAGTATTACTGTTCCAGGTATATGTATGGTCCCATGTATTCTCCCTCTAAATCGGCCGATGACATCTAATCATCAGTTGATTATTAGTATCTGGAGTCGTTGTCCTGTCAGCCTGGTTCGAGGCTATCAGAAACTGTCAGATTAATTACGACAGGATGAGGGATGGCCCACAATCATAATCCTGTCCTCCTGCTAGCAAGCTGCAATGTATAGTGATTTGCAAAGCTTAGCATGCACTTGTCTGGGGCACCCATATGGGTGACTAACTTGGCCAGGGTGATGTGGCTCAACAGTGAGATACAGCCGATCTCGGGGACGAAGTCTTTCCGAAAGGGGGAAGCACTGTATCATTGTGACAACGTGGTGGCTACACAAGTAGTGACACCACAGTTATAGCACACAAATGCTGGAGCATTTGTAAGACATTCGGTGATACTCCAGTAATGGGGGTATACCTCTTTATCGTGGGGTGGCCAAACTTTACACTGCATACTAGTGCCTGAAGTAACATGCAGGTATCATGCGATGTCGATTATTACAACAATATGAGGGATTAACAGTGATCGTAATCCATACATAATGCATTCTGAATTTAAAATTTCACATGCATACAGCAAGAGGTTCTTGCACATTCCTTGTTCAATCGCAATTCATGTACATGTATATTTTACTTTTCATCATTCCAACGTGTAACCATGGTAACAAGTCATCAGTCACTACAGGGTGTCATTCGGCATTGGTTTTGTTCTGTTTGGTACAGTGCCAGTCCCGTTTCCATATCTTATGGAATCATGGTCATGCTGTAATATCCACCTGATAGATATTATATCACGAGCAAGGAAGTGGCTCTGCACCACTGTCAATGAAGCTGATTGGAAGTGAAAGGAACAGGCTACAAACCCCTACACCCGATATTTTCTGTGTCATGTTCGATTTTTGCAATGTTCATGTGCTAAAAGTCTTCTTGCACGCCCTGCCTCCTATATTCACGGAAATTATACAGTTAGATCTGTATATGACACTGATGCGGTTAGTCCTGTCAACTTGCACATGATGCTTGCTCAGTTTTTATCCTTTTTGTAAGGTCGTTTTTACATCTGCGGGTGTCATTCTACTGTCGCCTGCCACTGGGACTACTGTCTCACTGTCCAAGCCCTGTGTCTCATGTCTGATGTTCTCTTGTAAGAGGCACTGGCACCACAGAGCCAGCCGGGTGATGATATATGAAAGTGATTGGCTGTTTTTTGTTGAGCTCATCTTGGGACTAAGTTGTCTAAGCACAGTCCCTTCTGGCTCTGGCCTTAGCGGTAATTGTGAATGATCCAGGAATCATATCGTTGTGTAGCCACGGTATTGGAAACTAGTCAAATATTTGCTGGGTACTTTGTGGAGATTGATTCATCATACAGAATGTAAATGCTCAGTTATAATGAGCAAGTAATACAAAAGAATGCTGGATACTGACTATTGTGGAGTTTTATTTGCAATCAATTCCTGAAAAGGGAAGCAAACACCAAAGAAAACCAAGGGAAACAGGTGACTCGAATTGATAATCAGGGTTAATCAATATTTGTTTGCAGCTGGATAGAAAACAATGCTCACTACAGAGAACCACCTTTTAAGATTTGTAGGCGTATTAGTTCATGTATGTGGATATTCGACATGACTGTCAGGAGCAATGATACAAACAGTTGAAGCATCTGCCAGTTTTCTATTTACATTTCTCTACAATGAGTCATGTTTGATTTAGATTGAAAGACGTAGGATCGATACCCAGTATTAAGTATGCCGAGCGAACAAAACAGGGTCCATTACCCAATCTCATAGTCCGGGGACAGAAATTCATATTGTGACGGAATAGCGGAGTTCTTCGGGCGGCTATTACGCCCACTGATCGAATAGTACGATGTATGTTGTGCGTGAACACACCAACAGGAAGTCCGACGTCAATTGCAACAATATCCGATGTTTATTTGGATGGTTAAGTCCGATGTACGATCACGGTCACTCACACAATCGTAATCCCCACAATAGTCCGAAGTATTAATAGTCCTATATAAATTTGATATCCTCTAATCACAATCTTTGGCTTAGTACCTCTCAATACAACCTTTTACTACAACAGCCTAGGATCAAGTGTGGGAAAGCGCGGGGCTAAGTCTATGATGTGTGTGGGTTTTCCCGCGTAATGTGGCAGGTGTTCATGTGAAATGGCGGGAAAGTGATGTCATGTCTGTGTGGGCGGAGTCATGTGTCTGGGAATGTGGTGACTGGTGGGATTGTAGGAAGTGTTAACGTGAGCAGTGTTGTTTACATGTGGATGTGGTGCGAGGACGGTGCGTGCCCGGTGACGTAAGGTAAGTAAGTATGAAGTCATGTGATGAATCTGTGCCGTGTATGTCGAGTGGGAGAATGTGTCAGGGGCGGGTTTCGGCAAATTACCCCCTGGGAATTTACCCTCCCCGAAACCTAACTGTCCAAAAATCTAAACATGATAAGCTAGAAGTCCTAAAGGGAAACACATTCACCGCGCGAGACAATGATAAAGCAATGGATACAATAAAAATTCTAACTGTCAAAATAAAGTCATTGGTCGGTCAGTCCACAGTCACTAAGATGATATGAACACATTTGACAAATACATTTAAAACAGCGACAGGTGACGATGAAACACATAAATCAAGACATCAATCACAGTTAAAAGAATCACAAATGTATATACATATTATATTATTGGAATGATAAAAATACTCCTCGACGCTCCCTAGCGGAACAGAAACATTTTAAAGTCCGAAATACCTGAAAGTGACCAGGATTAGTACATGATACACATGCATACCACATGATACGATAAGTACGATATTTGCAGGCCACAGCTATCCTGGTGCTGTGACCTGAGGTACGTGACCTAGTCCGACTGACGGTCGCGTCTCCGTGACGCGGGAGGCCGGGCGGCTGGCGATGCCTGTTGCATCAGCCGCCTTTGGTCGTCGGCCGGCAAGTGCGGTAGAACCGCCACAATCGTTGTCCACAGTTCGTCAGGGATTCCCTGAGGTTCCGGCGACGAGGACGATGACGAAGTAGTAGAGAGGCGGGCTCTAAGCTCCTGTACCTCTTCTCGTAAGTCCGAATTATTTCGCTCCGCAGTACGGAGTTCCTCCCGGAGTCGTCGATTCTCCTCCAGGAGAGGGTGCGGGGCTGTCGGGGTCTGTCGCTCGTGTAGCGACCCCATCCCGAATCCGAGGGACATGGCGTTATACTCCGCCTGGCGGATGTGTGCGTCCATGGCGAGTACGTATCCGCGGCGGATAGCTCGCAGATGTTGGAGCGCCAGGTCGTCCGCGCTGGCCAGTGCCAACGACGGGAGGTGATGCTCAGCATCTTCCGCAAGCAATAGAGGGTCCGCATCCGTTGCAGCCTGGGTGATTTGCTCCATCCAGTATGACTGATGTGGTCCGAGTCCGGCGGGAAGACGACGGGTGTTGTCGTCCTGGTAGAGTTCGGCGAAATCCGGGTTAATTCCGGGGAGGACTTGTAGTCCGGGTAAAGTCCGTTCGAGCAACCTTTGCCCGTGTTGGCGAAGTAGCTGGTAGTCCGCACCGAACTCACCAGATCCGTGAAGTCCGAAATTGACCTCCAGGTCGCGAGGTAATGGATCCTGGTCCTCCAGGACTTCCATCCTTAGCCGAGGCCTATCCGGATCGTTGGCTCGTGTAACCAAGGTGGTCGTTGGGGGCAACAACTCCTCCTCGTAATCCAGGTACGGAGGAGGAGGTCCGAAGGTGATCAGGCCGCGAGACGGCTCCATGGGAGAGTCCGGCCTGCTGTCGGGTGTCCGACGTTGTCGAGGTTCTGGTTCATCCTCGATAGTCCGAAGTGGTGGCGGCTGGTCGCACTCCATTGGCGACTCAGTGTCCGTTGTGTAGCCACGGTATTGGAAACTAGTCAAATATTTGCTGGGTACTTTGTGGAGATTGATTCATCATACAGAATGTAAATGCTCAGTTATAATGAGCAAGTAATACAAAAGAATGCTGGATACTGACTATTGTGGAGTTTTATTTGCAATCAATTCCTGAAAAGGGAAGCAAACACCAAAGAAAACCAAGGGAAACAGGTGACTCGAATTGATAATCAGGGTTAATCAATATTTGTTTGCAGCTGGATAGAAAACAATGCTCACTACAGAGAACCACCTTTTAAGATTTGTAGGCGTATTAGTTCATGTATGTGGATATTCGACATGACTGTCAGGAGCAATGATACAAACAGTTGAAGCATCTGCCAGTTTTCTATTTACATTTCTCTACAATGAGTCATGTTTGATTTAGATTGAAAGACGTAGGATCGATACCCAGTATTAAGTATGCCGAGCGAACAAAACAGGGTCCATTACCCAATCTCATAGTCCGGGGACAGAAATTCATATTGTGACGGAATAGCGGAGTTCTTCGGGCGGCTATTACGCCCACTGATCGAATAGTACGATGTATGTTGTGCGTGAACACACCAACAGGAAGTCCGACGTCAATTGCAACAATATCCGATGTTTATTTGGATGATTAAGTCCGATGTACGATCACGGTCACTCACACAATCGTAATCCCCACAATAGTCCGAAGTATTAATAGTCCTATATAAATTTGATATCCTCTAATCACAATCTTTGGCTTAGTACCTCTCAATACAACCTTTTACTACAACAGCCTAGGATCAAGTGTGGGAAAGCGCGGGGCTAAGTCTATGATGTGTGTGGGTTTTCCCGCGTAATGTGGCAGGTGTTCATGTGAAATGGCGGGAAAGTGATGTCATGTCTGTGTGGGCGGAGTCATGTGTCTGGGAATGTGGTGATTGGTGGGATTGTAGGAAGTGTTAACGTGAGCAGTGTTGTTTACATGTGGATGTGGTGCGAGGACGGTGCGTGCCCGGTGACGTAAGGTAAGTAAGTATGAAGTCATGTGATGAATCTGTGCCGTGTATGTCGAGTGGGAGAATGTGTCAGGGGCGGGTTTCGGCAAATTACCCCCTGGGAATTTACCCTCCCCGAAACCTAACTGTCCAAAAATCTAAACATGATAAGCTAGAAGTCCTAAAGGGAAACACATTCACCGCGCGAGACAATGATAAAGCAATGGATACAATAAAAATTCTAACTGTCAAAATAAAGTCATTGGTCGGTCAGTCCACAGTCACTAAGATGATATGAACACATTTGACAAATACATTTAAAACAGCGGCAGGTGACGATGAAACACATAAATCAAGACATCAATCACAGTTAAAAGAATCACAAATGTATATACATATTATATTATTGGAATGATAAAAATACTCCTCGACGCTCCCTAGCGGAACGGAAACATTTTAAAGTCCGAAATACCTGAAAGTGACCAGGATTAGTACATGATACACATGCATACCACATGATACGATAAGTACGATATTTGCAGGCCACAGCTATCCTGGTGCTGTGACCTGAGGTACGTGACCTAGTCCGACTGACGGTCGCGTCTCCGTGACGCGGGAGGCCGGGCGGCTGGCGATGCCTGTTGCATCAGCCGCCTTTGGTCGTCGGCCGGCAAGTGCGGTAGAACCGCCACAATCGTTGTCCACAGTTCGTCAGGGATTCCCTGAGGTTCCGGCGACGAGGACGATGACGAAGTAGTAGAGAGGCGGGCTCTAAGCTCCTGTACCTCTTCTCGTAAGTCCGAATTATTTCGCTCCGCAGTACGGAGTTCCTCCCGGAGTCGTCGATTCTCCTCCAGGAGAGGGTGCGGGGCTGTCGGGGTCTGTCGCTCGTGTAGCGACCCCATCCCGAATCCGAGGGACATGGCGTTATACTCCGCCTGGCGGATGTGTGCGTCCATGGCGAGTACGTATCCGCGGCGGATAGCTCGCAGATGTTGGAGCGCCAGGTCGTCCGCGCTGGCCAGTGCCAACGACGGGAGGTGATGCTCAGCATCTTCCGCAAGCAATAGAGGGTCCGCATCCGTTGCAGCCTGGGTGATTTGCTCCATCCAGTATGACTGATGTGGTCCGAGTCCGGCGGGAAGACGACGGGTGTTGTCGTCCTGGTAGAGTTCGGCGAAATCCGGGTTAATTCCGGGGAGGACTTGTAGTCCGGGTAAAGTCCGTTCGAGCAACCTTTGCCCGTGTTGGCGAAGTAGCTGGTAGTCCGCACCGAACTCACCAGATCCGTGAAGTCCGAAATTGACCTCCAGGTCGCGAGGTAATGGATCCTGGTCCTCCAGGACTTCCATCCTTAGCCGAGGCCTATCCGGATCGTTGGCTCGTGTAACCAAGGTGGTCGTTGGGGGCAACAACTCCTCCTCGTAATCCAGGTACGGAGGAGGAGGTCCGAAGGTGATCAGGCCGCGAGACGGCTCCATGGGAGAGTCCGGCCTGCTGTCGGGTGTCCGACGTTGTCGAGGTTCTGGTTCATCCTCGATAGTCCAAAGTGGTGGCGGCTGGTCGCACTCCATTGGCGACTCAGTGTCCGTAACTGGGGTTCGAGAAACCGTTCTTGGGGAAGGCTCCCTATCCTCAGAGTCCGTAATTTTAGCCGTTTCCATGGGTTCGGCTGGGTCCGAAGTTCTAACTGAGTCCGAAGATTCAGCCGCGTCTGTCTCGACCGTAGGTCGACTTGGCAGGGGCGGATATTCGTCCGGGGGTGGCACAAGTCCCTCCCGAACTCTATAGTCCGTAACATTAGGCGCTGTAGGCCTCTCAACAGTCCGGCTCTTGGGTATCGCCCCCGAGGGCGAACTCTGACGGGAGTTGAAACTCCTGTGGCTGGTGAAGCCGAGGTCCGAGGTTCGGCGGTCTTCATGGCCGAGGTCCGAGATTCAGCGGCCTTCATGGCCGAGGTCCGATATACAACAGGGCGGTCGAAATAGAAAGCCCCAGGCTTTCGATAGCGGACGTGACGATTAATCAGTTGGATGTCCCATACCATCCGTTCGACCTTGGCTTCGTCGGCCCTCGTTTTCAGTTGGCCGTACTCAATACGGTCCAGTACCAGTTGGACCTCCGGTGCGGTATTCGGCGGGTACTGTGACATCACCGCGGGCGCCATCGCCCAGATGCCGAAAGTAAGTACCGATTCCGGCATCCGTCGGAAGATGGGTACGTGCGATGGTACGCGTGGTGGCCGATAGTTCGGATTGGGTTGCATGTCAACCCCACATCGCTTGGCGAAACGAGTTACCATATTCTCGGTGGCCATTAGTGATCCCCGTTGGAAAATGGGGAACCGGTCCGTGTGACTCGCCGTGGGCATCGAGATATGTTGTATCATGTCCGAAAGCGTTAGGGTCATGTACCCGTCCCGTGCGGGGCACACAAAGAAGCGTACGAATGGCATATGATACGCCAGAACATGAGCATCCAGCTCCTGTGGGGTCCGAAGTGGGGCCCGGCGAGGCACCGTGGGCCAGGTCCGTTCACGTTCCGACTCCTCCTCACTGGTACAGAAGGGGCAGTCGAATCCTCCTGTTCCGAGGCGTAGCGGCATCAGAGTCAAGTACTGACTCTCTGTCAGTGTCGACGGTACAGAAAAATCATGGACATGTCCATATCCTGCGTGCCGGTTCCGGTCGTAGAGTGGAACCGCGTTCCAGTCGATTGGACTCGTCCCGTGGGGTGTGGGGGGACGAGGTACGAGCTCCATCAACTCGTCAACTTGACGGCGATAAGTCCGTTGTCGTAGATCCCGTGACTCATGATTTCCCTGAGTCCGGAATAAGTCCGTATATGCCGAGGAATATCCTCGCGATGTCGTCGCGTGCGGGAGCAACGTGAGAGGTCGTACGGGTTTGGCCGGTTTGGCTGAAACAGGCGAAGTAGCCGACACGGCGGTCGGTCGTGTGGCTGTCACTGGCGGAGTAGCCATCATTTGTTTTGGTCCGGAGTCCGAAGTAACACTAGCCGTGGCTTTAGCTGCGTCTCTAGCAGCCATGGCTTGTTCGACAATTTTCCCGCCTTCTTCCAGACGCTGGAAGTCAGGCGCACTCAAGTCCGACCTAGAGTCCGATGATGGACTCGGCATATGACGCTCTCCACGTTGAGCGAGTTTCGCCATCACTTTCTTTCGAATGTCCGTTTCGGCCCCAGAGGCCGTTTCTGTATCCGATATCGTGATCGGGTCCGAGGTAGGGGAAACTGTTCCCGGTGCGCTGTCGGCTGTCGCCGATTCTTCAAGTACGATAGGATGTTCCGGCTCATCCCCAGCCTCCACTATCCTCACGGCAAGTGGCAGTTCGTTATTATCGGCATCAGATGCCGTCTTCTTGTCCGGTGGCTTGTCTCTCTCCTTGTCGGAAGACGACATGGTTCGACTTCGCTCACTGGCGTGAGCCCACACTCACTAGTCCGACTTTTATCCTAATACAAGGTGCGTACCAGGATTATTCACACAGTCCGTGAAATACTAGGCAAAAGTCCGTGCAATTGCCGTACGAACTATCCACAAGATATAGTCAATTGTCTTACAAGAACACTGTTGATATTCAACACTTTTCCACTAGATGTTCACTCTCCAGTGTCCGCAGCCAGAATGACCCACTTCTAAAACTTTCCTGCTTATCTGGCATCCGTACACACACAAAGTGCTGACAGTGTCTTTTGCGGTTTTCCACAATCGGGGGGTGCGCTCGGTCTATTGTCTTATACGTCTTTTTACGTTCGCTTGATCCATCTCGGCTCTCAGTCGTGCGAAGAGGGGGCGGTCCATCACCTAGGCAACGCGTGTACATCAAAGCTCTGGTTCATCACACCAGTCAGGCGGGGCAGTAGGTTAGCACACAGCTGCTCTATTTTCCCATGGTCCGACACAAACTTCTGGATAGCGCAATCCAATCATTTCACTGTCCGTCTAGCATACAGTCAAAATTACTGCACCTTTTGCGTGCTTCCACTCTCTATTGAAGTTAACTGGGAATGTTTTTATGGGGGTGCCGCGGGCGGCTTCAGTGTTTATTTGCGCTTCATGCTTTTCCGTGTGAACTCCTACAATTAGTCCGTTCCTTATCTGCACAGTTAGCACACAATAAACTTTTGACCAACTTGTTTATAACAGATGATCACTGTCCGTACATATGCTGAGGTATAAATACCAAGCTCACAGAAGTTTGCTCAGTCCGTTCATTTTCATCTAGTGCCGTAGATAATGGAACCGCTGATATTATCATGAGGGGTGATGGGGTGATCTGGGCGGCCCTGCCGTGGTGCGTTGCATAATCTTTAATGAATGTGATGACAGATCGCGCGTTGGAATGCAGAGGTTTGTTCATAGCTGAATTCTGCTCCGGAGGGCATTCCCCTGAATTGTGCGTAGGGGGAGCAGAGGCTCTTATCAGACGCTTGCTCGGAAGACGGCTATCCTCTCACCTCGTCCGCGACAAAGTGATCTTACTCACGGCAGGACATGACGGCTGACACATGGGTGGAATTGTTAGTCATGCAATATTTAGGTAGTGCGCAACAGGCGCGAGATGGTATGGAGAAGTACGAAGTTATATGCAATGCATAACACACATATACCACATTATAGTATCGTAACCAGCATCAATATTATAGCGTCATATCAAGATTATATATGAAAATTGCCTCACTGACATCAGTACATAAAAATGGTTATTGAAATGAATATGTACATAATATTATTATATTATAAATATATTTTGGGGTGATATGACATTATAGTCCAATAGACAGGCATTTATTCATCATCATAGAGATCAGTCCCTTGGCACAGCCGTGGTTATCTGAACCGGGCTGGGCGGCGAATCGTGCGTCTGGGTCGATGGTACGGAGCAGGCTGGGGCGTAGCCTCGCTTGTTGATGAGTCCGTAACAATCGCGGGTTTGGGTCCGCGGGGTTTTGGCGCTCGCTGTGAAGCGCTGGAGTTCGACTTGCGCGATTTTCGCTTCTGGCGACGGCGTCGCGGTCCGATTGCGGGACTTCTCCGACTGGCGGGTGATGACGAAGTATCAGTCTCGGTAGTCCGATCTGTATCTGACGACTTGTCTTGTACGGTGACGTCCCAAGGGTAGAGGAATTCCTTGAGGAGCTCCAGGGGATCGTTCGATGGTTCGGTCTTGGAGTCTGTGCTACTTGACGACTCAGGTGGCGATCCGACTTGAGGTTGAAGGTTCAGCAACTGTGCATCGCCTTCGTACGGTTTGATGACATCCAGATGGACGACTCTAGTATTTCGTGGATTGGAGACTAGAGCAATTCGATAGTCCACCTCAGTTACGCGTTCCAGGACTCTCCAGGGTCCGGTCCAGGGTCGGGCGAATTTGTTGTTCTGAGTGAGGGGCAGGTAGTAGTACCGTACCAATTCTCCCGGCTGGAACTGAGGGCGAGATTTCGCATGTGCGTCATACCCCATTTTCTGGCGGGTTGCAGCTTTTTGCAGATGGTCTTGCGCAAACCCATGGGCAGCTCTGATGGCAGTTCGGAGATACTCGACGTATTCAGGTCCGCATGGAGGTAGCGGTTCTGGGTCATACGAAGGAAACATCAAGTCAACAGGCAAATTGCATTCATGTCCGTATACCATCAGGTGTGGTGTACACCCGGTAGAAGAGTGCACCGAGGTGCGGTGCGCCATGAGTACATATGGTAAGTGCAGATCCCAGTCATTCCCACGATCACTGACGAATGCACTCAACATATTCAACAAAGTCCGATTGAATCGTTCGACTTGACCGCCACTTTGTGGGCGGTAGGGCGTGGTCCGAATTTTCTTGGCGCCCAGAAGGCGTACAACGCTCCGAAATAACGACGACTCAAATTCCGTTCCTTGGTCGCTGTGTATGGCTTTCGGTACCCCGTGGTACACGATCCAACGATTCACCAGAACATCGGCGACATTTTTGGCCGTATGGCGGCGGAGCGGGAATGCGTCCGTGTACTTTGAAAAGTAGTCCGATATAACAAGAATGTACCTGTGACCTCGTCCGGTAACTTTATGGGTATCTAAGATATCCATGGCAATACGATCAAATGGCGCCCCAGTTGGTAGTTGCGTTAGAGGCGATTTCTTGGGCGCTGGTTTTCCTTTCCGTGACACACACTGCGGGCAGCGGGCGCACCAGCGGGCAACATCCAAGGCGAGACCTGGCCAGTAAAACCGGCGCTTTACTCTCTCAACAGTCCGTTGTATTCCGAGGTGGCCTACGACCTTGAGGTCGTGGAGTTGGTGTAGAACCACCGTTCGTAATGCCGCTGGTAACACAGTTTATACAACAGTCCGACCAGCTGGGTCCGGCTTGGTAGTACGTATGAGGACTCCATCCTGTAGCGCTAACAAAGTCCATCGTGAAACCAAAGTTTTCACTTCCTCACCGTAGCGGGCGACTTCCTTTGACGTGGGTTTCGTTCCGTTCAATACCCACTGTCGTACGACTCCGACACTCGGGTCGACTCGCTGAGCGGCAACAATGTCCGCTGTTGAATAGTCCGACAACCATTCTTGTCCGTTCAATTTCACATCCAATGCTCGCACACGTGCAGCTTGGCGTATTGAGATCATCCGAGACAAGACCGGTGATGTCATGGTATCACTGTCCAGGAGGTCTTTCTCGGGTCCAACAGGAACCACCGTAATCCGTCTGACGGGAAGTTCTCCAGAACTTGTTTCCGGGTCCGTGGGTGGAACGACTAAGCGTCCAGGGCAGTCCGAATGTTTGCAACTATGGCAGCGGGAAAGTCCGTCAGCATTCCCGTGGAGCTTGCCAGGACGATGTTCAATACGAAAGTCATATTGCTGCAGTTTGGCTAACCAGCGAGCCAACATACCGTCCGCATCGTTGTAGTTCTTTAACCATCGCAGAGAGCTATGGTCAGTTCGTAACAGGAATCTGCGTCCCCACAAATAATGTCGGTAATGCTGAATCATTTCAACGACAGCCAACAGTTCTCTATAGGTCGTACAATAATTCCGTTGCGTGCGGGACAGCGTCTTGCTTGCAAAGCCGATCGGGACTTCCTTTCCATTGACACGCTGTGAAAGCGCGCCTCCGATGGCGTAGCCGCTGGCGTCGGTATCAAGAATGAAATAATCGTCCGCATCTTGTGACGGATGGGCGAGCTTGGGGGCCTTGATAAGTGCGTTCTGGAGCCTCCTAAAGGCGTTCCGTTGGGGCGATCCCCACGTGAAGCGACATTCACCCCGGGTGAGTGACACCAGAGGTTCAGCGATTTCGGCATAGTCTTTTATGAACCTCCTGTGGTAATTTGCAAACCCCAGGAAAGCTCGTACATCCGTAATCTCACAGGGAGTCGGCCATTCCCTAATAGCCTTGACCTTGTTCGGGTCCACCCTGATTCCTTGTCCACTGACGATAAATCCCAGATACAGGATTTCGCGTTGAAAGAGTTCGCACTTTTTGGGTTGTAAGCGTAACCCGGCAGTTCGTATCCGATCAAGGACCGCTTCCAGATTGGCAAGCGCCTGATCAAAAGTGCATCCGTATCACGTCATCCAGATAGCACATACATCTGGTCCACAGATATCCACGTAAGATGGTCTCCATGAGACGTTCGAAAGTCGCTGGCGCGTTGCTCAGTCCGAACGGCATCACCCTGAATTGGTATAGGCCTTTCCGGGTGGCGAAGGCCGTCTTGGGTCGGTCCGTCGGGTCCACTTCGACCTGCCAATATCCCGAGGCGAGATCTAAGGCCGAGAAGTAGTTCGCTCCAGCGAGTGCGTCATGCGTGTCTTGAATGTTCGGAAGAGGGTACGAATCTTTCCGTGTTACGTCATTGAGCAGACGATAGTCCACACAGAATCGTACCTGTCCGTTTTTCTTTCGTACCAACACCACTTGTGAACTCCATGGTGATTCCGAAGGTTCGATACATCCAAGTCGCAACATTTTGTCAACTTCCTCATCTATGATGTGTTGCTGCGCTTGGGGTACGCGACGTTGTCGCTGACGAATTGGGGCGCTTGTACCCGTGTCGATCCGATGTTGCACTACATGCGTCCGTCCGAGCTGTCCTTCGGGGCACATGAAAGTGTCTCTATACCGATATACCAAATTGGCACAGCACCGTTGCTGTTCAGGTGCTAGTCCGGCACGGTCCACCATCTCCCGTAGGTGTGGCGGGAGGTCTTCGTAATGGTTAACGTTCGTGTGGGGAACTTCCGGTTCCTCTCCTGACTTCGGCAGAGCGCCCACAATACTGTCAACGGGGCTCGCTATGGCTATTGGATCTGAGCGAGTCAGAGTTACGCCCGTATCCGCGGGGTTCACCACAGTCACTTTAACACACTTCCGGTTCAATGAGGTCAACGTGCGACCCATAATCAAGTCTGTTTCCTCCGGAAAGTTCGTCATGGGCTGAATGAGCCGAGGGTGTTGGCGCACCCTGACCTTTGAGGTCGGTACAAGTTCGACTACGGCCTCGCTGCGTGGCGGTACCGTAACGGCTCGACGTACAGCCATGCGTACAACATTAGCTTCGAAGTCCTTGTATGCGAACAGGATCTCTTTATTAATTTCGACAGTTCCATCACCGTAATTAACGATGGCTTTCGTTTGTCGGAAGAAATTCATGCCCAAAATCATTTCGTCATGAATCGCTGCTACACAAAATGTTACTGTCATTTCTTTCGTTCCGACCTTGATCGTAAGGTCTAGAAGTCCGTCGATCGGGCTGGAGTCTCCGTTGACATCCCGAATGGTCGCCATGGTCGGGCGTAGAGTGCGCTGTTCGACAGGCACGTGTCACATCATGTCCTTTCGGAGCAGGGAAACCTGTGCTCCTGAGTCCATTACTGCTTTGAAAGTTCGTTCTCCAACATGCACTGGCAATTTCCAGCACTCATGGGCGGCCAGACTTCGACTGATAACAATCGGTCCATCGAGGTCCTCCTCAGGCAGTAGGAGTGGAAGTTTCAGTCTTCCCGGCTTGGTTTCAGGTCCCGATGGGAAAGCGTAAAAGCCTCCATCATCCGACACCCATTCTATTTCAGACATAGAGTTCGTTCCAGTATCGCCGGTGGTGCGTTCGACACCCCTTCGTGACGATTAGTCCGTGATGGCCTGCGTGGCAATGGTTCCGACACCCCTTCGTGGAGGGATTCCGTACCTGAAGTCGACGAAGCACACTTGGCGCACACCCCTTCGCGGAGCGGAAGGGCCCGTGGTGTCGGCGCCAGCTTGGTTGGCGTCGTGTTCGTAGCTGTGGACACAACCACTGGTTTGGAGCTTTGAGCGTAGCTCGGTTTAACGGAAGGTTCTTGCTCCACAGTTCCTTCCTCCCTTAGTTTGACGGCCTGGCCTGTGGTGGTGGCTGAGCCGGTGGTGTCGTAGCCATTGGCTGAGAGTTCGAGTTCGGTATACCGATCTGTCCGTTATTCCGATTTGCGCCAGGGCGTGGCGGGAACGGTTTCATTCCGTTTCGTACCAATATGTCCTTCAAACGGTAACACCGTATCCACCTGTGTCCCGGTTTCTTGCAAAAGAAACATATTTCAGTTCGACCTTGAGGCGTAGGACGGTCGCCACGAGCCTGAGCGATAGCCCGTAGAACAGAGTATAGTGCGTTCTCACCGTATTGTCCGCACTTATCACTAACAACACACTGGAACGCTTCCGCGACCCATTCGCGGGAGCAGGAAGGGACGGAATGTTCTTCACACCCTTGCAGTCCGGTCGTGTCGCTATCTGCAGGGTCGTAGTACGCAGCGATCTGATCGGAAGTCGGTGTATCCCAATGGTGCAACTGTCCGATCGCACATGAAAGTTCGTCGTTCGCTTCCGTGTCGTCGGCATACCCGTGGTAAGTGGCGTCCGCTCGGCGGGTACCGTGGGGCCGATCTCTCTTGGTCCGCTGCTGGCGACTCTCTGCTTTCAGTACAGCCGTGAGTGCGTCGCTGTACGAAGTGAATGTCATTACACAAAGTCTATCCGCAATATGGTCAGGCTGACCATTGACAAATTGCGAAATAACAGTTCGTTGGAGAAACTCAGGTGTGACGTCATCGAACACCTGTTCTGCTATGGCTTGTAACCGTTCAAGGAAATGTTCGGCATCCTCTTTCCGTTCACGCTTCAAGAACGGGAAGTCGTCTCGTTTCGATTGTCGGCGGGCGGCGGGTTCCCATCCTTCCAGGAGACGACGCCTGAATTCATCCCAAGGCGTGTTGAACGGAATGTTCAGAGCGATTGCTTCCGCTCGTCCGCGTAACGTACTACGGAATGTCGTAGTTTTGTTCAAGTCCGTGTACGTGAATGCAGCCGTAAACTGTTCGAAGCTGCGGAGGTACTGATTTAGATTACCCTCCTTAAACGTGGCTCGCCACTGTGCTGGTTTGGCAGTACTCAGCGCTAGCGTCGGGATGATGGGCGCTTGTGATGCCGCTGTCGTAGCGTGGGCAGTCGTCGCAGAAACGGCGGGAGTTGGCGGCGCGACCTCCGTGGTCGGTGCGGCAGTGGTCGTGGTGACCGGTACGACGTATGGCGTGGCGTCGGGTGCGGGCGGGTAGCCAGCGTGATTTGACAACGGCGCGGTTTGGGAGACCGGTCCGTATGGCGGCGACATTTCCGGCATTCCGTATGACGGAGTTGGGTGTGGCATTTGCGGGAACTGATATCCCGAACCAGGAGCGTACACACTTGGAACTGCTACTCCAGGGTTTTGCGGCACAATTCCCAAATTGGGCACTATTCCGTGATTGTACGCGGCAACACCATACGCTGGTACTCCATGGTTTGATACAGCTATTCCCCCATGATTGTGCATGGGCACCGCATTTCCATAGTTCGATACTGCCACTCCCCCATGATTGTGCATGGGCACCGCATTTCCATGGTTGGGCACGTAGCCGTGTGAGGCGGAATGTTCCGCTGGTAGCGACGGTTCGCCGTGCGATGTTGACTACCGGTGGTGGTAGATGCGCGGGGTGCGTGTTTTCGCTGGTGTCGGAGATAGGTACTCCGATGTTGCGCGGTCGGCGATCGATGGTGTCGCTGGCGTATCGGACCTCCGATCTCGGCGCGGGTACGTGGAATCGTGTCGGCGGGTCGTTCGTCTGGGCGGCATTGAACCTGGGGTCGGCCGCTGGGGTACTCTCGGTGGCGGCCCTTCTCCGGTTCGGCAGGTGGACATCCGGCAGCTCTCCCGTGACAACTGGGTCGGCCGGTACTCTGGAGTACACCGGCGGGGTTCGGTCGGGTCGCGTCAGTGTGTGGATCGTTACCGATGGGCGCGACATTACATTGTCGTGTCGCGGATACAGTTCAGCACGCGTATCCGATTCATGCGACCATTGTTGGACACGCGACCGACTCGGCGGGTGCGTTAACATGGAATTGTCATAGTTTGTTGGTCGTACACTCACCGACTTAGGTAGCGGGTCGGTATTGGGTTGGCGCTGGAAGCGCGCATAGTCCGTTTCACTTCCGTCGCTTGGTCGCGACCTTGGCGGTCCGGCAGGTGTCGGGTGGTATGACCGCGCATGCGCGTCAAGGATTTCTGTCACCGTGCGCGACGGCTGGTACGGGTCACCGTCCAACAGTTCTTCGAGGTTACTATCGGCTCGCATCCAGTCCGGCATGTACTCGACGGATGCCGCCGACGATAGTTCGTACAGTTCGTTTGGCGGTTGTACTTGCGATAGCGTAATAGTATCGCTCATCGCCACTGACCTTGGTCGTGCAGTTCGCTGGTTCGCTGGGACCGGATTCATCGTCACCTCATCTTCCGGGCTTGGTCCGATCGGGTTCCGAGTCGTGGATCGGGTATTCATCAAAAGTTCGTACGTCGGGATAGTTCGTAAGCCGAGAACTGGCCTTCGCTATCCTGGTCACGGCACCAATGTGACGGAATAGCGGAGTTCTTCGGGCGGCTATTACGCCCACTGATCGAATAGTACGATGTATGTTGTGCGTGAACACACCAACAGGAAGTCCGACGTCAATTGCAACAATATCCGATGTTTATTTGGATGATTAAGTCCGATGTACGATCACGGTCACTCACACAATCGTAATCCCCACAATAGTCCGAAGTATTAATAGTCCTATATAAATTTGATATCCTCTAATCACAATCTTTGGCTTAGTACCTCTCAATACAACCTTTTACTACAACAGCCTAGGATCAAGTGTGGGAAAGCGCGGGGCTAAGTCTATGATGTGTGTGGGTTTTCCCGCGTAATGTGGCAGGTGTTCATGTGAAATGGCGGGAAAGTGATGTCATGTCTGTGTGGGCGGAGTCATGTGTCTGGGAATGTGGTGATTGGTGGGATTGTAGGAAGTGTTAACGTGAGCAGTGTTGTTTACATGTGGATGTGGTGCGAGGACGGTGCGTGCCCGGTGACGTAAGGTAAGTAAGTATGAAGTCATGTGATGAATCTGTGCCGTGTATGTCGAGTGGGAGAATGTGTCAGGGGCGGGTTTCGGGTCATAACAGTCATAAATATTCTACAATATAAATCACTTGGCCGTTAAAAACGACCTTACAAAAAGTAAAAAAAAACTGAGCAAGCATCATGTGCAAGTTGACAGGACTAACCGCATCAGTGTCATATACAGATCTAACTATCCGGGAATATAGTAGGCAGGACGTGCAAGAAGACTTTTAGCACATGAACATTGCAAAAATCGAACATGACACAGAAAATATCGCACAGAAAAGTCGCGCATACGGATACATCAAACTTTGACCTGGGAAATATGTAAACACGATTTCGTGGCACCTGACGTTGAAAGTAGCCGATATTCAGACTCAGTTTTATAGGGAAAAACGCATTGTCACATGGCTGTGGATAGTTTGTTATGGAGTCTACGATGTACCAATCCCAAGTAAGTCAGTCATTCTTTGAAAATCATCAAAATAATAGATAATATTTCAGGTCTGAGTGCTGTCCAAATCCACGTGATATTTTGAAAATAGCGCATTTCGTAAATGTGTCAAAGACAGTCGGGCATTGTGTGACAAATGTAGGCGGTAAATTCAAAAAGTAATTCTCGGCTCATAGACACTGACTGCTCCACTATTTAAAAAGTCGATGTATTCTGAAGATTATGTGGTTGATATTGAGAATGTATGTACCAACTTTATCGTTATGATCCGGAATGATCCAGACGTTTCAGGTCGAAGATTGTATTCTTCTAAAATAAGAAAATGACTCCTCTATTCACTCCAACTGCAAAAAGGCAGTTCGGACAGTTCTATGACAAATGCTCATATTTTTTATGCGGTACTAAAGTCGTGAAATTTACTGCCAACAATCGGCAGGGTTTCACCATCTTAACCAGCTCGAATATGTATATAACTTAAATTGCATGATTGCTCAACATTGATATAGATTTTATCTCCAACTACTATGTTAATTTTATTTATAACGATAATAATGTATATTGTCAACAAGTTGCCTGCAACTACTATGTTAATTTTAATGATAATAGTAATAATGATTTATATTGTGTATAGCACTTTTCCAACGATGATCACACTTTTAAGGTGCCTTACTCTTGTGTAAAAAATAGTCAAAATTAGCTGACCTATTTGATCGATTGCATCACAATCAAATACTACACAGAAGCTATCAGGATTTGTAGTATGTCCATTTCCATTCTAATCTGCTTCGCTCACAGAGGCACATGTCCACTTCTTTTTTTAGTGATATAAGATCTAGCATGCTAGTATCTCAGCATGACCAAGGTTTCGTGAGATGTGGAATCGAGACCGGCACTGTACTGAACAAAAGCCCACTAAACCAATGCTAAGTGACTCCATGTAGTGAGTAAAGCCTTGTCACCAGTGTTACTTGTTCCCACGAGAAGTACAATCTGCATGTGCGAGATAAAAACTATTTTTTCCCCACATTTTACATGCTACGCTATAAATCCTAACTTCATTGTATGGTTTCCTATTGTGAATCACTATACATTGCAGCTTGCTAGCAAGAGGACAGGATAATGATTATGGGCCATCCCTCATCCTGTGGTAATTAATCTGACAGTTTATGATAGCCTTAAACCAGGCTGACAGGACAATGACTTCAGATACTAGTAATCAACTAATGATTAGATGTCATCGGCCGATTTAGAGGGATGATACATGGGACCATACATATATCTGGAACAGTAATACTTCTGACGTTGTTTATTCAGGACATAACGGCATTGTATAGCAAAAAAAATGTGTGCAAATATTGATATTAAATCGAAAGACTTGACAGTGCATCTCAAAAAACTCATACGAGCTATTTTGAGCAATGTGTAGTGAAGCGCCGTTACCATGGTAACCCCCGGATTTAAAAAAACAATAATATGACAAAAATTACCAAGGGGCTTATTACTGGTCATTTTGATATATCATTCAGCCTTGTGCACAGTGGCGTGATTAAATTCATTTTTTAAAGCCCTTGGCCGCTTACCTATATACAGACGTAATTCTCACACCATAACACAATGTATCTATGGTATCTTTCTACCTGATACTCTTACTTGACAGCCAGATCCTCGCTCCCTGCCCCATGTGTTTTTGACATATACTGTATGTCACAGAGACATTTTTACGAGGGATTTTGACATTTAATAAGTTTCAGGAGCACTGTTTTCAAAGTGGTGTTCTGCAGCTTAATGATGCAAGCATTTAGGGACTTCCTGTCACCATGGGAGAAAAAATGTCATTTGCAGCTGAGTCACTTCAGCTTGTGCGACTTTCACGTTTCCATTCACCTATTGCAGTTTGAATTCTCCCAAGAATTTGTTTTTTGACAGGAGAAAAGAGAAAGTGTTGTCCGATGTAAAAAGGTCCACAACTCGCCAATTTTTAGAACATGTGGTAGTGTGGGGATTCATTTGTAGTACCAGTAGTAAATGATGGTATTTTGTGAGACATATAAACATATAGATCTATGTGAAATTATAAAAGTCATTGTTGTAATCAAAAGTCATATCGTACACAAGTGCAATCACTGGAAATTCCATCACCATTGTCATGATTGAAACCATTCTGAATATTATTACAGTTTTTATTTAAAACACTGGAAATCTATTGCTCCTTTCAAACTATATGCATATACAGTTGTGTCACACTTGTACACACATACGTCATTGAAGAAACACCCAGTGCATGAGATGCTAACGGAATACTGATTGACACAAACAACTCATGACTCAGTGAAAACAGATGGCATTTAAAAGCCATCACTAAGCAACGCTGAATAACCACTGGAAAGCCAATTCCACTGCAAAATAGAGCCCTCTGCAAGGGGCCGACTGCAGACAATAGACCATTGACAGTATTCCTGTACATATCTTCTCTATGAATCCTTCTAATTCCATGGCTGTCTGCCTTCATCGGTCAGCAGAATGTCCCACAAGTTCCACAATATGTTTCTTCATTGTTTGAATGTCCCTGCAGTTATGCAGCGCAGTTGCAAATCATTTTGGTGTCTGTAGAAATCAATATCTACATCATCATTAAACATTCCTATACATTATACATTCCTATACATCACTAAACATACCTATACAGAACGTCAGTTGTGTGATCCACCAGCTTTGTGATCCACCAGCTTGAGAAGTGGTCTTACATAATGCCATGACAACTGTTCACGTCTCTAGATGACATGGATAAAGACATCCGAAATTATTCAAAGTACATGTACTGGAGGTTCTAAATAATAGTACGTCCGTTTTCAAGGCACTTGAAAATCGAGGGATTCATGGATGATTGTCTTAAGAAAATTCATGGTATATATTATATAATACATTGGCTCCCAATCTTACTGGGGCTTATCCCAGGAAGGTCATCAGGCTGGAAGCGGGTGCATTTGTTAAGCAGGGGTCCTATTGAATAACTGTAATGTCAGATGTCGTCATCCAGAATATATTGCAATATTCAATACAGGACAAATGATACCTATATGTAAAATCACATGATTCACCACCGGTAGATATGGTAAGTGATGATTACCTTGTATATGTATATGGAACACAATGACACAAATATCAGAGCATCAGACTGGTATAGCACCTGTCACTAGTTACTCAGTTTTTTAGGTTACCGTACCTATTGTCATGGTGTTGCGTCTGTCGTCGTCCGTCCACATTTTTATCTTTAAAGTTTACGATCGGAACTTTCTGAACTTGCACGAAAATACTTAAAAATATTTCAAGAGGTTTTTTTTTTCGATTTTCACTTTTATTTTTTTAATGGCGGCCATTTTCGCCAAAAAACGGCCAATTTCTGACTTTGATGGCCATTTTCTCAAAAACTGTTCAGACCATTTTGAGATTTTTATTTCAAAAGATTACTCTCACGTACCTCTGTGATCATACATAATTATGAAATAATCTGCCAGCTTATTTACACATGATCTATCCTGCAAAACTCAACACAATCATTATGTCTCAAACCAATTTACAAAACCCTTGTTGAACTGATATTCTGACACAAGTGCAAAAAAACTGATGAGAATTAAACCACGAAATCTTATAGAAGCAGCTTAACTTAACCTTAGCAGCTTAAGGTTTTAATATTTAATTCCCGGATATTTATTTCCCAGTTTGAAAAGTGAGTAAATAATTCAACAGAAAAAAGTTTTATCCCAAATGAAAAAAGTTTTGTGTCCCTCATTAGCTTCTCTAGAAACCATACAGATACGCTTGACACTGCTGCAAAATATTAACTGTTAAATAATAATACGTGAATAAGAGTCAGATCACACGATCACACATTTGTATGGTGTCCTATTATAAATCACGATACATATCTCTCCTTTTTTTATTATTTTGAAATTTTATTCTGATAGGCTCCAGACATAGCTTCCAGGTACTGGTAAAAAACTAATGACTAACGATACCATTGGTCAATTCATCATATTTAGTGGGATGATACATGGATGACACATGCATTGGACCAATCATACTTTAGATGGTGCATTCAGAATACGAATCTGAGTCTATCGTGTGCACCAGAATCCCATATTGTTGTGAAATGTTCTATGGGCACATATAGTGTCATGATGATGCAAATACAAGTAGACAGCAAACAGGAACATCTTGACAAAGAATAGAGTTGTACCTATTGTTTGCCACTGCATGCTATGCATACGTCCAGAATACATTTACATCTTGGCGTGACATGATCTCCAAGTTTGTAATTCACACGACCAGTGACCACAAATATCCACTTCTAACTCGGGTCAGACAGTTGCGATAACACAATATACACATATTTTTTTCCCTTAGTAATCATCTATGCATGGACATCAAAGTCCAAATATGGAAGTGTTGTTGGCATCATTACAACATGCACACTCTGCTACTGTGATTTTTCTAACTTGCTTTCCAACTTCTATCACAAAATAAATGAAGAAGTTGACAATCTTTTTCAGTTTGGAGATCCATTCCAGACTAGGCTAGCGGTTAGGATTGGACTTGTGTGGGACATGGAGTAAATTAACCCTTAGATGTTCAAGAAGTGCCAAATCACAACAATTTGTCTGCGTTAATTAACAGGTTTGTGGTAAATGGGTTGCGTTGTGTTTTGTAAACAGAGGATACATCAAGCAATTGCTGCAGCCAAATTTCAAAATTATCATTGTTCCACACACAACGTTCCTATTTATCAGTAATATATTTTGTGTTTAAACACCGTGGATTTATTATAAACTTGAGTGCTACCTGGCACTGATTGATAATGACTACATGATGCCACTGCACAGTGATTTTGTGAACACCCTGTATGAATATAGATTTTCCATAAGGCGAAATGCAAAGTTTACATGATATCTGTACTCTGACCATAATATAGAACCATTATGTACTACGGAACAACAAAGTGATTTTTGAAAGGTTGATTTGCTCTGATTCATCATGTTTTTCAATGATCCAATTGTTTGGCATTATGATGATAATGATGGCGCTATGTACATAATTCGTTATATAGTAAATATGGCTTTGAAAGAACTGACATATTACATGGGCCATGTTTATCATGATTTTGGATGTTGATGCCATTCATATCTTTATGTTGTATCATCAGGGTGATGATGCTGCCTAATGGAATGATGAAGAACTCTGCCAGCCTATTTGCACATGATATTTCCGGTCAAATACACTCAACATGGATTATTCATCCAACCAAGATGTAGAACCTTTGTTGAACTCGTATTCTGACGCATTTGCAAAAACACTAATGAGAAACAAACTACCAAGTAATAAGATGGGAGCAGCTTAACTAATCTGAATTCTATATCCCAGAGTTTTGTCAACACACTTTTTTTCTTGTGATCCCAAGATTTCACATATGCAAAAACATTAAGGAGAAACAAACTTCCAAGTAATAAGATGGGAGCAGCTTAACCAATCTGAATTCAATATCCCAGAGTTTTGTCAACACACCTTTCTTCTTGTGATCCCAAGATCTCACATGTGTTTTCCCTCAACAATGTCAACTATGACGGAGTATTTTTACCTTCAGGGAATATTTGTAATTCCAGGATATACGTCTAGATGCCTAGACACAGACGACTTGGTGTAATCGTGAGACGACGGGAAGACTTAACAGTCAGACAGTCTTCTGTCCATAATCCAAATGAGTGATTCTACACTGACTAACACTATAGACATAGAATCAATACCCAGTGTTAAGTATTACGTTATCCAATCTCATAGTACGGGGACAGAAAGTCATATCAGGCATACGAAATGAGAGAAAACAAAAAATGACTGGGAAAATCATGAACCCCCAAAAATGGCCATCAGGAGTCATTTCATGTATATTTTTCTATGCGACTATATGCATATGTGACAATTGCATCCATGCATATGTGACAATTGCAAATTACATTTAAAAAGCTATCCACAAAACCCAGGCATCAAGAGTTTTACGAGTACTTACCATGGTGACGTTTGGCCTTGATGTGCAGGATAATGGAGACCAAGGGGGAGCGTAGTGGCCGTGATTTGCACATCACAGTGCTATTGCAGACTCATCTGTCAATGGCAAAGTGGTCGTCTGACCTCTTTCCAGGTTTCAAGAAATTGGCTAATGTATCGAAGTTTGAATCTTATGTGGTAATATGTTCCCAGACCGTAATACATATATTACAATTGTTATGAAATACCCTGACAGATTTATAAGTGTGATGGATATTCCGACATGGTGGCGAACAGGTCTCCTTAGTATTTTTTCGAAGCACAGGAATTGATAATACCTAAACAAGATTTTCAGCCATATACTTGATATACATGTACATGAAATGAGTCCAAACTGTGATCGCATCTGACTATCATGGTGATGCAAGACCAATTACATGTCATGGATGTTATCAATGGCACAAGTAGGGATAAAATCACCATAAA
This sequence comes from Terebella lapidaria, assembly GCA_949152475.1. Taxonomy (NCBI): domain Eukaryota; kingdom Metazoa; phylum Annelida; class Polychaeta; order Terebellida; family Terebellidae; genus Terebella; species Terebella lapidaria. The sequence goes on along the minus strand of OX424564.1, from coordinate 16,829,878 downwards.
AACACAAATAAGACGTGACCCCTCACTCGTCATGAGATAAATTCCACTTGACATCACATTGTTCCTAGAAAAACTGCCATTAGGCAAGGCGGTGTTACCCGACGACGGTCCCACAAAGTCTCATTATCTCTACACTACAGGATGAGTATCTGACATTTTGGCTAGCACAAGCAAGACCTCATGTTCCCAGGGGGATCGAGGACCCACCTGAAGGAATGGGAGGCAGATGGACAGAGAAACGGACGAGTACCCGGAATCATTCCCCATCAACACTATAGGCCCAATGTAGGTTTGCCCGTGTCAGTAACGCAGGGCTATTCAATTGTCGCCTGCCACTGGGACTACTTTCACACTGGCCGGGCCCAGTGTCTCGTGTCTGACGTCCCCCAGTAACTGGTACTTCACCAGCGAGTCGACCGGGTGCTGGTATATCACAGTGATTGGCTGGCTGGTGTTGTACTGACCTTGGACTAACTTGTCTAACTTGGATGTTGCTCTATCGGCAATTGTGAAGGATATACACAACCGGATACTACAGATCATACCTGGACGTTTGTTTTATTCTTTGTGAACGACATAGATGCTCGTAACGTGCACGTATTATGGAAGAATATTGGATTCTTTATTTTGGGAAATTTCACTCCTGATCTCGCTGACTAATTACTGAACATCCAAAGAGAAGCAGGAGAAAATCTGACAAACAAGTATGTAGATTGACCATTAATTGTTTAATATAGAACACTAAATAATGCAATATAGAAAAATGCCTATAAATACTTACAGTAACCTAGTTCAGCGCAACGCAGAATAGCTGTACAAAATGAGTTTAAAAGAAGTAGCAGCATAATAAAGTTTCATTCACGTTTTGTTTTTGTTCTCCTAATTGTTTTCGCTTATAATACATCAGCTCAGTCTTTTACTATGGTTCCCCCTTACAAAAGTATCTCTTTATTTGTAATCATAATTACGAATTATAATGGACTCAGATATAATGGACTCGTGTACCCTTCGGTGTAAGGGAACGATCACAAAAGGTGATGATTAATTTCCAGTATTTGATAAATTAGCCATTAGAAATTAGATATTGCACATCAACTGGATGAAAAACCTACACAGTGATAACACAAAAACATACACATGATGTACGGGATTCGACACATAATATTAACATTGATTCATAGTCATATTAGGCAAATTATTAGACACAGGATAATGGTAATTTTTGTAACCAATAGAACGACCACGACAGGCCTGCAAGAGGAAACGCAACTAGGATTTGTCATGGTAATATTTGCGATTCTCTATCTTCTTGGCAATAGGAAAATGAGGAACATGAAAAAGAGAGATTAAATTTACATTTTTGACCATGTAGATAAACGTTTGAACACACATCACATGCCACTGTTTCTCAGAATATAAAAACGCATACAATATATCATGTGTGAGACAGAAAGCAGTCAAAGATGGTCCTGCAACATAATAATACAATTATTTAGCAATATTTTCATAATACAATTTATTTAGCAATATTTTTAAACATATATTAATTCATGCCCGACATAATTTTACGAAGTATAGAAACCTTTACTATAGCACACTGTATGAGTATGAACCACACCAATCTAAGTCTACAGTGATGGTTCATTACATTTCTATTACAAGTAATCTGGCTGACAATCAATATACAGACGTAAGCCCCGCCAGCTGACACCATATCACCACATAACTATGGTATCATTCTAACTCACATTTATACGTGAAAGCCAGATCTTTGTTCGCCACCCCACGTGATTGTGACATATATTGTATGTCACAGAGACATTTCTACAGATATTTTGACATTTGATAAGTGTCAGGAGCGCTGTTTTTCAATGTTCTGCAGCTTAATGGTGCAAGTCTCTCGGGATTTCACTTCACCATGGGAGACAAAGAATGATATTTGCAACTGAGTCACTTCAGCTGGTGCGACTTTCACTTATTTCAGTCACTGATTGCAGCCAGACTAATATTACCGAGAAAAAAACATTTCGACAGGCGAGAAGATACGATGCTGTCAGATGTGAAAAGAGGTGTGGAAATTCGTGTCTAGTATAATCAACGATTGTTGTGGCAATATGTTGATTGATATGAACTGAGAACAGACACTTGCGAACAATGAATTCAAAAATGTATTATCGTGATTACCATCTTAGACTCAGGTATGCAAATTTCATTATCATGATTGAATAGACGTGGAATCAATACCAAGTATTAGGTATTCCGAGCAAACAAAACAGGGTCCGTTATCCAATCTCATAGTCCGGGGACAGAAAGTCATATCAGGAATACGAAGTGAGAGAAAACAAAAATGACAGGGAAACTCATGAACCCCCCAAAAATGGTCATTAGGAGGTGAAATCAGGTGTTCCGGAACATACATATTCCGGTATATAGTTATACAGTATATAACTGTATACAATAATATATACAGTTTTTAGTTGAACACTTGACTAAACAGAACCTAGGTCATTATGCACACATCACGTCCGTCAAACCATATGTATTATGCTTTTAATATGCACCTTCAAATACATACGTATTCTGCACACATCCCATTGCAGAAAACTCATTGATTAATGATTATATAAAAAAAAACTCATGGCTCAGTTTCAGCGGATGTCAGTGTCACTGGACAAGGTTGAAGAAAACCATTAGAAAGCCCATTCACTGCTATAGCAGGATTCTACAAGCGGCACGACTTCAGACCAGAGACCATGGAATATATTCCTACATATCTTCCCTGTGAATAATCTTTAATTTCATGGCTGTCTGTTCCTGTTTTCCGTTATAACTTTGCACGAGTTCAATATGCTCCTTTATTTTCTTCACATTCCATAATTATACAGTACAGTTTCCGCTAAATCATACAGGAAGCTTAACTTAATAACCATAATAAAATAGATAATTTATGACATGATGCTATACATCATGCTATATTTATGCTGTCCCTTGGAAATATTTTACTTGTGAATAACCTCTAATTCCGTAGCTTTTTGTCCTGTTTTCCGTTTGAATACTGCATGAGATCAACAGTTTTTTTTATCTTGTTTACGCTCCATAATTATGTCATGAAATTTCCGCTAAACAATACAGGAACCTCGACATAAGAATCATAATAAAAATAGATTGAAGTAAAATACACATATATTCATGTGTATATTTTACACTAGAAAGTCATGAAAATTTTCACTTTATTTTTTCACAGTTTTTTGTGTATTTTTGCCTGATTCGAATTTGGCATAATACCTTTTTCTCATTACCGTGTTGTTAAGAGCAACCTAGGAGCAATATGACCAGGGAGACCAGGGAGTTGGATTCCTGGGTTAAAGAAAAATACAAAAACTGAAAATTATGACACAGCTCAGGGAAATGATACGAGTACGTTTGACACTGCCTATGAATATTGAGCTGTAAATTATACTATGTGAATTAGAGGGCAGATCATCACATAGGATGGTTGCAAGGATACAACAGCAAGAGGGCGCGCTGTAAGTTGAAACAGATATAGTGCGGTCTCCTGTCTCCGTGCTTCACTCGTGTTCTAGCTGTTGTCGGCCGCTATTGCCGTCAGTATCCACAAGGTTTCTATTCTTATAGGATTCTTGGTATCCGCAGGACAACTGCTGGCTGTTCTATTTACATTTATTCATGACACCATTACCACTGGGAATACAAAACCTAACATCAGCAAGATTACTGTTGATTTCTCATTAGCTGACATAACGCACGTATGTGCAATCTTTTAATGACAATCTATATGTATACAAGTAACCTACAGTGGAGATAATTATTTTTGTGGTCAGCAGAAATATGTTGGGATGGGAAAGTTTTGTGACTAATAACCTTAACTCGATGGATTACATTGCTCATTATTCTCCATATAATAAACACAGAAGAACATCTATGGTTTTAATGTTGCCCATTGGTTTGGATCAGATTGATAGTCCGTGGCGTCTATTTTGGTGTAAAAACCATATTTTTCATCGCACGTTATCACTTTTAAGTCGGAAACTATAAAAGTCGGCTATCTTTCGTAATTGTTTTGACAACATCAGCAATTTTGCTCAATATTTCTGTTGCACTACCGTATGCGTCAAAAATATCCCAAAGCTCTCAAAGTATTAGCATTTATTCACAAGATTAAAATGTAAACCTCGTTGAAACGATCAGAGATATTATTTTTGAAAGTGCTGTCATCCTTTTGTTGAGAATACTATATTCAAAACAAATGATTGCAGGACCGGCGCCGCCCATGCCTACCATCCATGGGTCTGCTTTTACCCAAACAACAGCGCCAGGCGCTGGCCAATGGTACTGCCTACCAAACTGTTTTGCATTTAAAGATTGGCTTTGATGAGCAGCCAAAAAGCAAAAAAAAAAAATCGAAGAACAATTTATGACCATGCTGAATACGCATCTGATCATGCTAACAATGTCTATAATCTTTTTCATTATATCACTAAAGATCATATCAGTGCAATAACCTGATATTATAGCATGAATAAATATTGCTAGTCTCAGTGACACTGATATACTATTGATTGGACTCTTTGAAATTACAACAGTTGTGCTGAAAATATTATCTATCCCCAATGTCCTATTTCAAAGTACATTCCTTTATAATTAAACATTTTTGATTACATGTGGATTGAATCACTTAGCTCGAAACGCAAGTGAGCTTTTCAAGCCAGGCAATAACCTGGTATGCATTACGTGCAAATTGACATGGCTAGAAAAAGGCGTTTGGCATTCTTAGCAGCAATGCATGGCTTGTCAGTGCACGGCTATGCATAAGTCCTGAATATAATTTACATCTTGGCGTGACATGATCTCCAAATTAATAATAATAATAATAATAATAATAACTCGAGTCAGACAGTCGCGATAACACAATATATACATATGTATGGCTCATGTAATGAAGTTGTAGCAATTGTCTTCTTCTGCAGCCAAATTTCAAAATTATCATTGTTCCACACACTATGTTCCTATTTATCAGTAATGTGTTTTGTGTTTGAATATCGTGAATTCATGTATAAACTGGAATGCTACCTGGCATTGATTGATAATGATTACATAATACCACTGCACAGTGATTTTTCTATTGGAACACCCTGTATGAATATTATAGTTTTTCCACAAGGCAAAATGCAAAATTTACATGATTTTTCTGTACTCTGACCATAATATAGAACCATTATGCACTACGGAACAACAAAGTGATTTTTAAAAGGTTGATTTGCTCTGAATCATCATGTTTTTTAATGATCCAATTGCTTGGCAATATGATGATAATGATGGCGATGTGTACAAAATTCGTTATATAGTAAATATGGCTTTGAAAAACACTGACATATTACATGGGCCATGTTTATCACGATTTTGCATGTTGATGTCATTCATATCTTTATGTTGTATCATCACGGTGATGACGATGCCTAATGAAATGATGAAGAAATCTGTCCACCTACTTGCACATGATATTTCCGGACAAATACATTCAACACGGATCATTCATCCGACCAATATGTAGAAGCTTTGTTGAACTCGTATTCTGACGCATTTGCAGAAATATAATGAGAAACAAACTTCCAAGTAATAAGATAGGAGCAGCTTAACTAATCTGAATTCAATATCCCAGAGTTTTGTCAACACACCTTTCTTCTTGTGATCCCAAGATTTAACGTGTGTTTTCCCTCAACAATGTCAACTATGGCCGAGTATTTTTACCTACAGGGAATATTTATATTTCCAGGATATACGTCTAGATGCCTAGACACAGAAGACTTGGTGTAACTGTGAGACGACGGGAAGACTTAACAATCAGAAAGTCTTCTGTCCATAATCCAACTGAGTGATTTCTACACTGACTAACACTATACTCATTCATGTAAATTTTTCTATGTGACTAAATTTTAATACCAAATATACCTGGATTGGCAGAAATATAGAAATCATTTACATGCATATGAGACAATTGCAATTTACATTAAAAAATCTCTCCGTCAAACCCAGGCATCAAGTGTCACTAGTATGTACCATGGTGACGTTTGGCCTTGATGTGCAGGATAATGGAGGCCAAGGGGAAGTGTATTGGCCGTGATTTACACCTCACAGTGCTATCACAGACTCATCTGTCAGTGACATATTGGTCGTCTGACATTTTTCTAGGTTTCAAGAAATCGGCTATTGTTTCGAAGGCTAGTTGGCTAATGTTCCCAGACCTTAATACAGTTATATGTTTATTGCCAGTGTTATGAAATACCCTGACAGGTTTATAAGTGTGATGGGTATTCTGACATGGTGGCGAACAGGCCTCCTTGGTATTTTTTCGAAGCACGGGAATTGATAATACATAAACAAGATTTTCAGCCATATACTTGATATACATGTACATGAAATGAGTCCAAACTGTGATCGCATCTGACCACCATGGTGATGCAAAACCAATTACATGTCATGGATGTTATCAATGGTACGAGTAGGGATAAAATCACGATAAAACACCCATAAGAAGTGACCCCTCACTCGTCATGAGATAAATTCCACTTGACATCACATTGTCCCTAGAAATACTGCCATTAGGCATGGTGGTGTTACCCGACGACGATCCCACAAAGTCTCATTACCTCTACACTACAGAATGAGTATCTGACATCTTGGCTATCACAAGCAAGACCTCATGTTCCCAGGGGGATCGAGGACCCACCTGAAGGAATGGGAGACAGATGGACAGAGGAATGGACGAGTACCCGAAATCATTCCCCATCAACACTATCGGCTCTGTGTAGGTTTGCCGTGTCAGTAACGCAGGGCCATTCTATTGTCGCCTGCCACTGGGACTACTTTCTCACTGGCCGGGCCCAGTGTCTCGTGTCTGACGTCCCCCAGTAACCGGTACTCCACCAGCGAGCCGACCGAGTGCTGGTATATCACAGTGATTGGCTGGCTGGTGTCGCACTGAGCTTGGACTAACTTGTCCAAACCTAGTCACTCCTAGCTTTGGCTCTATCGGTAATTGTGAAGGATACTCAGAACCGGATACTACAGATCATACCTGGACGTTTGTTGAAGTTTTATTTTTTGTAAACGATATAGGTGCTCAGTCACGTGCACGTATTATAGAAGAATGTCGGATTCTACATGTTATGAAATTTCACTCCTGATCATGCTGACTAATTACTGAACATCCAAAGAGAAGCAGGAGAAAATCTGGTACGTAGATTGATCATTATTTGTTTAATATAGAACACTGAATAAATATCAACAATGCAATATAGAAAATTGCCTATAAATACTTACAGGAACCTAGTTCAGCGCAGCGCAGAATGCAGAATAGCTGCACTAAATGAGTTTAAAAGAAGTACCAGCATAATCAAGTTTCGTTCACGTTTTGTTTCTGTTCTCCTAGTTTTTCTTTGCTTATAATTTGCATCAGCTGAGTCTCTTATCATGGTTCCCCCTTATCTCTTTATTTGTAATTATAATTACGAATTATAATGGACTGTAGATATAATGGACTCGTGTACCCTTGGGTGTAAGCGAACGATCACAAAAGGTGATTGATTAATTTCCAGTATTTGACAAATTAGCCGTTGAAATTGCACATCAATTGGATGAATAATCTACACAATGATAACACAAAAACATACACATGATATACGGGACTCGAAACATATCAGTATCATTCATTCATAGTCATATTTCGCAAGTCATTAGACACAGAATAATGATTATTTTTGTAATCAATAGAACAAACACCACAGGCCGGCAAGAGGAAACGCAACTAAGACTTGTCATGGGAATATTTGGGATTCTCTATCTTTTTGGCAATAATAAAATGAAGACCATGAAAAAAGAGAGATTAAATTAACATGTTTGACCATGTAGATAAACCCCTGAACTGTTTTTCAAGCGATGTTCTGCAGCCTAATGACTCAAGCCTTCAGGGATTTCCCTTCACCTTCATGATGGTCGACAAAGAATGGCGTTTGCAACTGAGTCACTTCAGCTGGTGCGACTTTCACTGATTTCAGTCACTGATTGCAGTAAGATGAATATTACTGAGAAAAAAAGCATTTTGACAGGCGAGAAGATACGATATTGTCAGATGTGAACAGATGTGTGGAAATTCGTGTATAATATTAATTATCAAGGATTGTCAAGTAATATAGTCATGTATTGTGTGTGACATTGGTTTAATATCAACTGACAGCAGACACTTGCAAACAATGAATTCAAAAATTTATTATCGTCAATAACATCTTGGACACCTGGTATGTAAATTTCATTATCATGATTGAATACTATTCTAAATAACAGTTTTTATTTGAACACTGGACTAAGTAAAACCTAGGTCTATATGCACACATCACGTCCGTCAAACCTTACATGAATATATGCATTATGCATTACGTTCTCTCATTCACCTTCAAATAACAAGTATTCTGCACATATCCCATTGCAGAAAACTCATTGATTGTTGATTGTATAAAAAAAACCTCATGGCTCAGTTTTAGCAGATGTCAGTGTCACTAGACAAGGTTGACGAAAACCATTTGAAAGCCCATTCACTGTGATAGCAGGATTCTGCAAGCGGCGCGACTTCAGACAACAGACCATGTAATATATCCTTCCATATCTTCCTTGTGAAAAATCTTTAATTTCATGGTTCAATATGCTTCTTCATTTTCTACACATTCCATAATTATACGGTGCAGTTTCCGCTAAATCATACAGGAACCATGACCTAATAATCACGATAAAAATAGATATGACATGATGCTATACACATATATAGTTATGTTATCCTTGGGAAATATTTTCCTTGTGAATAACCTCTAATTTCATGGCTTTTTGTCTCTGTTTTCCGTTTGAATTTTGCATTAGATCAATAGGCTTCTCTGTTTTGTTTACGCTCCATAATTATACCATGGCGTTTCCGCTAAATAATACAGGAAACTCAACATAATAATCATAATACAAATCGATATGGCATCATGCAATGCACGTATATTCATGTTGAAAATTTTACACCAATAAGTCATGAAAAACTTCGCTGTACAGTTTTTTGGACAACTTTCTGTGTATTGTTACATGATTCGAATTTGGCATATATAAATATATCATTATTTCTCATCACCGTGTGTAGTTTCGTGAGAAACTACGAGCAATATGAAGCTATATGACGTTATATGAGAGCAATATGAAGTTATAAGTATTATCGTCAACCATTTTATTTTAATGTGCAATACACTCACACGTAGATGTACACACCCGACAATATTTGTTTTGTCAGAATGTAAATATCAACATATTGCCACTAATGCAACCAGATTTTGATGATGAAATAGCAAACATAACCAACAATATTTTGGAATAGAAACAGGTTCAGACCAAATAGTTTATTCAAAGACACACTGACGTCATCAGGTTCAAACAGCGTCTAAAATGTAGTTGTTTTCACTGTACACCTGGTGCAGTTAATATACAATTCACGTTCCCATTTAGTATCTACGCTGCTGCGACAATGATATATGTTTCAGCAAGACTAACAGCTGCTTTCAACCATTTCTATGTACGTCATCAAGATCTCATTGATATAGGCACCATATATGTGACTAATGTGCAACAAGTCCTGTTTGCATGTTATTTCCTGTTATTTCCTGAATTCGTGACAAGTACCAAATGTGGGGCTGAAAATGCTCATTCTCATCACAACATCATAGTTCATATAGGTTCATTAATTTCCACCCAATTTTCTCGATTTTGCGGACACTGATCTTTGAGAATGGATATCGTACTCTATTTTGTTCGCCCGGAATACTTCATACTTGGATATTAATTCCATGTTCATACATGCTGTAGAGCTGAACCCAACGAGGTCACGACACAGACTGGGCACGGATGCTTTTGCCAGGGAAGCAGTCGAATCGAATAACTGTAATATCAGGTGTCTTTACTGGTATTAGACTGCAATACATGACAAATGATACCTTTCTTGTAAATTCACAATAACCAGTACATATTTATTTGCATGCATTTAGAATACAATGACACGAGCATCAGAGCATGACTGGTATAACGATTATGCCACTCATTACTCAACAAAATTACGACTTAAAGCAAGGGCCAAAGATAGTATTATCCAGGTCACTGGTTAAATTCGAGGTCAAGAGAATATCCAGCATATATAATGTTAAGCATATATCATGTCCACAGTTGATTGCTAAGCTGTAATTTCAATAAACAGAGAAATTTTATCCTGTGGCTCTGAAAATGAAGGCAAAGGTCAAATTAAACGTCATCAGAATATTTGGCGTATAACATTTCCAAAATGTCCTTCGTCGATTCCCACACTATTAAGTCAATAAGTGATATATTAGCCAGTTTGCTCTGTCACCTTGAAAATCGAGTCAAAGGAAACTTGAAAATAAGGGCATTGGTCAAGTCGAGGTCAGGAGAATAATCTGATATTGGTGGTAATATATATTTGACTATTGGTGGTAATAGAGTGATTCTTACATTCAGCATATATCATATGGAGTTTGATCACAGTTGATTCCTAAGCTGTAAAGTTGATAATAAGTGAGATATAAGCCATTGGTGATCTGACCTTGAAAATGAGGTCAAAAATCAAGCCCAAGGTCATGAGAATATTCAGCATATATCCCTTCCCGTTCGCAGTTGATTCCTAAGCTGTAAAGTCGATAATAAGCGAGATATTAGCCATTTTGTGCTTTGACCTTGAAAATAAGTTCAAGGTCAAATTCAAGGTCATCAAAATATTCTGTGAATATCGTTTTCTATATATCCACAATTGGTTCCCAAGCCATAAAGTCAATAGAGAAGCAAGATATTAGCCATTTTGTCCGTTGATCTTGAAATTCAAGGTCATGGCAATATTCAGGATATATCATTTTCTATATATTGACAATTGATTCCCAAGCTGTAAAGTCGATTATAAGCGAGATATTAGCCATTTTGTGGTCTTGACCTTGAAAATGAGGTTAGAGATCAAATTCAAGGTCACCAGAATATTCAGCATATATCATTTCCTATATGTCCACAATTGATATCTAAGCTGTAAAATCAATAATATTTGAGATATTAGCCATTTCGTCCCGTGACCTTGAAAATGAGGTCAAAGGTCAAATTCAGGATCATGACAATAATCTGCATATATCGTTTCCTATATTTTCATTATTGATTCCCAAGCTGTAAAGTCGATAACAAGCGAGATATTAACCACTTTGACCTGTGACCTTGAAAATGTGGTCAAAGGTCAAACTCAAGGTCATCAAAATATTCAGCATATATCATTTCCTATATGCCCACAATTGATTCTTAAGCTGTAAAGTCGATAAAAGGCGAGATATAAGCCATTTTGTCCTCTGACCTTGAAACTGAGGTGAGAGGTCAAATTCAAGGTCACGAGAATATTCAGCATATATCATTTAGTATATGTCCACAATTAATTCCTAAACTCTAATCTCAATATTAAGATATATTGAGATATTAGACATAATGTGTCCCATTATAAAGCATAGGAAAATTTAACATGGGAAAGCCCCATTTGAGCCGAGTTTGGGCCAAAATGGCCAACTTTGAGTGATTCAAGCGCAACGAAACTTATACACAGACATATAGACATTTTTCGTCGAAAATGGCCGCCATTTTGAAAAAAAACCGCGAAAATAAAAAAAAATAAAAATCTTGAATCTTGAATTATTTTTAAGCATTTTTGTGCAAAATTTCAGAAAAGTTCGCCTGTAAACAAAAAAGATCAAAATGTGGACGACGACGGACAACGACGACGGACGACGACGACGAACGCAACGCCATGCGGATAGGTTATCGTCCCTAGGTCCGGTAACCTAAAAACAATTACTGATATTTGTTGCTGTCCTTTCATTTCCCTGGTGAAACAAATTATGTTCCATTGTTTCTGTCAAAGGCCGTTCACTAATCATGTCATACATAAATATGTATAATGACATCTGTGACAAGATAACAATAAAGTATAAAAAAACATTCAATAATATCAAGTAAGTGTTAACCACATATAGTTCACAATCACAAAGATTTCAAATTAGCACATGTATAGTGCAAAACTTTCTTTCACACTAATTGGGGCCGGATAGTTTTAGCAGGTTGAAGGAATCAACACAGATTTCAAGCCAATTGACATGTTTGAGAAATAACAATCAACATATAGGAAGCAATGACAATTTACATGTGATAACTCAATTATGTCTGACAGCTGGTTTATTAACTCACAAGTACATTAGCATAGGAATAATTATACTGTCAGCTTGTATGTATAAGTATTTTGTCATCCGTGGGAGAAACAACACAATTACCCCCAAAACATTTGAGCTTAGAGACAATTATCAGGTGGCTAATGAGAGAGTATGAAATTGTGTCTTTTAGCTGTGGAATCAAGAGCAACTGCAAAAGTGATCATGCAATTTCATTCATATTTCAGAATACGCCGTATTCAAACATACTGCCGCCGATAACAACAATGGATGGAATCGTTCTAGAATCTCCTGGCTTTTGTTACAACCGTGCCGTGGATTTTGTTTGTTACATCTGGGTAGAGAACCCGAGCACAATCGTCCACGATGCTCAGCAAATCGTGGAGAATGCACAGCCAGGACCAGGGGTGTATGGGCAAGATCCGGATTTAGAACTAGGCTGGGAGGACCCTTCTCCAGACACCATTGGTTTCGAGATGGACTATCTGGATCACTCAGGTAAAATTTGTCCAGGATCAGATGAGAACTGTATGATAATTTGGATTCACAAAATGAATTTTACCCATTGCTAAAGGGTCATCATCATCATCACTATTGTTATGTGTGATCGGGTGGAATAAATAGATTATGTGGTTACCATGGTTACACGGTCGGATTTCATCGATCATATATTTATGGCAGCATTCCTGATCATAAATGCAAACATCCTTGAATTAACATGGTTGGTAATATGAATGTAGATAAGCTGATTATATCAATTAACCATCTGCAAATTCAGTATGTTCAACAGTAAAGCTGTCACAACCTGATCATGTTCGACCATAGAATCTTGCAGATCTATGATTCGAGAGTAAATATGCTATGAAGATAAAAAAATCCCATTGAATATTTTCACATCTTTCTGACATTTCCATCTCACTTGTATTTTCAACAAATACACAAATTTATAACTAATCATGTTGTCCACCTGAAGTCAACATTCAATATGTTAAAAGTGTTAACTGTGAAACAAGAACGTGAAAAAATGCAAGCCACTATTTGCAGAAAAAACGAACACCTCGGTGTATTTAAATACCACAGTAATGTGTCAAATTATCCCAAAATGGGAAAGGGCAACGCGGGCAATGGATGACCTGATAAAAAGCCAACAAAGACCTTCTCTCCTCGTGATTCAGTTGTGGGGGTAAAGATGGTAAAGCAACCAAACTACTGGTAATGGGGCCATCGATGGAACAGTGTACTTGAACATGATCACAACATCCTCAAATAGGCAATATAGTACCAATGAGTGAGAATTCTAGATAGATAGATATAGATAGAATTTAGAACTGTAGAATTTAGAATCGTTAGATCCTAGATATTTCCCATCAGCATGCATCAGACAATATAAGGCATGTGATAAAATCTGAGATAAGGAATCATGGTAGCAGCTAATATCTAGATGGATTGTATTGAAAATTTCCAACAAATCATATTTATAATTGTTCCTATTGCCATGGCTATAGTTTCATTTATGAAAGTTATCATAGTTTCATTTATGCTAAACAATCGATTTAGCATGTATTGGTATACTTCAGAGATTACTTGTCCGACAACTTTTAGTAACGTGACACCCCTGGCAATGGGATTGGAACTGGTCAATGGTAATTGTTACAAGTGGCCCCCATTATCTGGTCCGTTATTTTCGGTTGTCAGACGAAGTGGCCATTCTTCGTCTAACATCGTCTATCAGGAATATCGAGAAATGTATGTCATCATCGAATTTGAGGAGCAAATGAATGAACGCAGGCCTTAATGAGGAAAATTGGAGGTCTCTATATGAGAACACTGACTGTATGATTATGCCTATGTCTCCGCCTGCCTGTGTTATTTGCTATTCTCAAATAAATAATTTTGAGGATATTAATGATCGAGACACCAAATCAAAGCATGCAACTTTGGAATATATATTCAACTTACCTCCTTGTTTTCACTCTCCACCAAATGAGACAAAGACGCTACCAGGTTTCAAAAACAGTTACTCCATGGGAGTACATGCATGTAATAATACATATAAAATTGTGATCAAGAATTGATATACTATATTTCTTCATGTATACTCCAATGGACATATTAACTGATAGAACGGTTCTCCTTAATACTCATCATTGATATAATTATCAAGTGACGGTTTTTGATAATAATACTACTAGTACACAGAATCATCCTGTCTGTGCTGATTGCTAGGATGATGGCACCCCAGTAGTGCCAAGGTGCCCGGCCAAGAGCTTTCAAGCCCAAATAAATCAAGCCTCTAGAAATGAAATCATTAATGTCATATGTTACACATGGTTTCAATTCTAAAGCCTTGATTCATTTGGGCTTGAATGTGTCTGTGCGCAAGTGTTTTTTCAATCAATCAATCAAATTTATTTTCATTTCATACCTGTGACATGTCGTCCCACCAAAAATAAAAAAAATAAAAAGCGCCTCCCTGTCCAATTTTCTCTTGAGCTGAGGACGGTCTTTTTTTGCTATATAAAGAATGAGAAATAAAAAATAAAAAGTCCCTCCCTACCCAGTTTTAAAAAAATAAGAGGACGAGAAACAGAAAATTAATTTTTCAGGCCCTATTCGAAATTTACTTTTGGTGACAAGACAAAAATAATTCGCGTACACATCATGGTAAATGTACTACTTTATTTTAAGGATAATGCTTGATGTTGGGAGAGCTTGACGTTTCCTTTTAACATGCTGATGTTCAACTCTAGCCAATAAGGGAGACAAACCACCTGCATTGGTGTAACATGATTCAACACGTGAAGTTTTACCTTTAAGTTTAGGTATTCTTGGCTGATATTGGTCAAAAGCCCCCTCTACTTCTCTCTCTCTCTCATATCTATGATTACACGGGTATCAAGTAGTGAGACTCCCTGTAGTCAAGTGATGAGAAACCCTATTGTTTGAATGACGATAGGATTAAAGCGGAAGTTGCAAAGCCGTACGAAACATCGGCAGAATCAGCAGCTTAACATGATATCCTTGGAAAGTGGCAATCACTTCCGTGCAGTCCATGGATCTGTGAATCCCTAGCATGACAGACACAATGGCATTCTCTCTGGCATTCAGAACGAATGAAGATTTATTTTCAGGCATTTTATTTCCAACTTCTGCGAAATCAATGATACAAATACACAAGCTACTCTTTAACTCAGGATTGACCTGATTAAATTTTTACTCGAGACACTACATGCACATTAAAGTGATAAATGAAGCAGCATGTTTTTCCTAAAACCGTACGGATCAGAAGCTTTAGTACACAGGGAGACCAACGAGCACAAAGCAGCAATTAGACATAGAGGGTTGCGGAAACTCTACTGCTGTCCTTAAGTGGAACAGATGAGAGGCTCAATAACCCGGATCATGTTGACTAGCGACATAAGCACTGAGCCAGAGGTCACAAATAAGTAGAGAAACCAGGAGTGACCTGTCGACTTCAGGCCCTTGCTCGCATGTAGCTCACAATGGCAAAGACATAAAGATGGAATTCTAAACAATGATATGTGCTTCTTGATTGCTTGCCTGTTTCTACCCGCGAGGCAATATTTATATACTAAAAAACAAGCGTGCAGAAGATATGTTTCAGCCAGATTTCTCTTTTAGATTCAGCAACCCATAGTGACACTCATCATTGCATATTGCTATTGAGTTCCTTCCAAATAACCCATGAATATATAGCTCAGAACATATTGGCATGATTACATAACAGCGATTGACCAGATTTGTGGCAAAGAATATTAATCTGACACCAACAAAAAGGTGTCAAATGTATATTGTGCTGATCTATCTCAACAACACAGATAATGGCATAGACACCATCAAGTTAACTGTCATGAGACAGACTCTTATTTACTTTCCTAGGCAATAACTGCCCAGTTTCCAGTCAATTTGTGAAATAACTAGACGTCAAGGCCTAAAGATGCCTTGGAGGCATTTCGGTGTTAGGACTAATTCATAATATTTAAAACATGTTTGCCACGGGCTCTATGACACACCGTTTGCTAGATATTGACGAAAACGAAAAATGTCGACTCAGCGAAAAAAATTTCGGGTCAAGGTCAAAGTTCATCCATCATACCCCCCCCCCCCCCCCGGCATGTTTGTCTAGGTCGACGAGTCCGAAAATAACGTCCGTTTCGCTCTACGACGTACCGTTTCCGAGATATCGACGAAAACGAAAAATGCCGGCTCGGCAAAAACAATTCGGGTCAAGGTCAAAGTTCATTCATAATACCCCTTAGACATGTTAGACATGTTTGTCTAAGAGGACGAGTCCGAAAATAACGCCCGTTTTGCTCTACGATGCACCGTTTCCGAGATATCGACGAAAACGAAAAATGCCGACTCCGATAAAAAATTTCGGGTCAAGGTCAAAGTTCATCCATAATACCTTTAAGACATGTTTGTCTAGGGCGACGAGTCCGGAAATAACGTCCGTTTCGCCCTACGACGCACCGTTTCCGAGATATCAACGAAAACGAAAAATGCCGACTCGGCAAAAAAAATTTCGGGTCAAGGTCAAATTTCATCCATCATACCCCTTATACATGTTTGTCTAGGGCGACGAGTCCAAAAATAATGTCCGTTTCGCTCCACGACGCACGGTTTCCGAGATATCAACGAAAACGAAAAATGCCGACTCAGTAAAAAAAATTCGGGTCAAGGTCAAAGTTCATCCATAATACATTTAAGACATGTTTGTCTAAGACGACAAGTCCGAAAATATCATCCGTTTCGCTCTACGGCGCTCCATTTCCGAGATATCGACGAAAACGAAAAAAGCCGACTCGGCAAAAAAATTTCGGGTCAAGGTCAAAGTTCATCCATAGTACCCCTTAGACATGTTTGTCTAGAGCGACGAGTCCGAAAATAACGTCCGTTTTGCTCTACGACGCACCGTTTTCGAGATATAGACGAAAACGAAAAATGCCGACTCGGCAAAAAAAATTCGGGTCAAAGTCAAAGTTCATCCATAATACCTCTTAGACATGTTTGTCTAGGGCGACGAGTCCGAAAATAACGTCCGTTTCGCTCTACGACGTACCGTTTCCGAGATATGCAGAAAGCCTCAAGGATGAGTCAGCAAAAAGTTATTTCGACCTCTAGGTCAAAGGTCGTTTGACAGATCAATCCCAAAATCGATAGGGTTCTTCCCTGGTGGTATATAAACCTCCATGCAAAGTTCTGCAACTATTGCCTGAATATTTTTCGAGTTGTCGTCCAGAAACCAAGTCTCATAATCGGTCTTGATTTCATCCTCACGGACCTCACGGACGTCGGAGTTGAATCAAAAAAAAAAATACCCCATAGACTTGTTTGTCTAGGGCGACGAGTCCGAAAATAACGTCCGTTTCGCTATACGACGCACCGTTTCTGAGATATGCAGGAAGCCTCAAGGATGAATCAGCAAAAAATTATTTTGACCTCTAGGTCAAAGGTCGTTTGACGGATTGATCCCAAAATGAATAGGGTTCTTCCCTGGTGGCATATGAACCTCCATGCAGAGTTCTGCATCTATTGCCTGAATATTTTCCCGAGTTATCGTCCGGAAACCAAAAACCTTGATTTCATCCTCTCGGACCTCACGGACCTCGGAACCGACTCAAAAAGAATAGGGTTCTTCCACATATCATTTCTGACTAGTGGTGAAAATTTGACAAGGATCCATCAAGGCAATCTAAAGTTATCGTCCGGAAACCAAACGGCGGAAGAAGAAGAAGAAAAAAAAAAAAAAATTCTGCTAAAACCATAAAGGCATTTCTGCCGAAATGCCTTAATAAACCACCTGAAAAATAGGAAGATTGTTCTTTGAAAAGCAAATTTTGAAACATCAATCATGGTAATGTTATTGGCACATAATAGTTTCAAGAAATTGGTAGTGATCGCCTACTGCCAGTGTTAAAAATAACCTATGTTCAGGCTGTCTGATAAATTCAACACAGAAAGTGGCATATTTTGTAGGAAATTATTCACACGATACTTGAATGATATAGTACCTAGTAAGTAAGTAAGTCAGTAAGTAATTTATTTCCATATTTTTAACATTCGTAAGACTCACTTCTTACATTCATGACAGCAAAGCATTTACACAATGTACAAGATGATAACGGGATTAAGTAAGAGATACATAAATAAATTAATACATACACATATTGCCAATTATTGCCTGGTGATCTTTCTAAATGAATGTGAGCTTTCTAACATAAATAAATGTGATATTGAAATACAAATGAGCAAAGAACAAAAAAATCTGGAGGACCAAGTTAGCGGGACCTAATTGCACATAGTACCTACGTGCACTAGAAAATATTATATCATGATACATCTGGCAAGGGCGGATTCAGGACATTGATAGGGGCAACAGATTAAACAGGGGGTCCACAGCCAATGCGGTCTGGGGCGCCGTAAGCCCCCTCCCCCCCCCCCCTCCGGAAAAATGACATTTTGACATTTAACATGGCCTTTTTAAAGCATTTTTCAAGCAACTATTATTACATTTTTTCTCAAAATATTGTCTTCAACATTTTAGTCTCCAATCGCGATCACTACATGTAGGATAATTTATATTTTAGTTCATGCCAGTCACACGTGGATTAGAATAAAAACAAGGTATGAGTATACAAACGCATCAAAATCACGTTTATTTCAGAAGAAAAACTACAATGCTCAGCGATATAATATGGCCTAGGCGCATTAATCACCTCTGGGGAAAAAAGGGTTCCGGCTCTGAAAAAGGAGGGGTCTGGACCCCCCCCCCCCCCCTCTAGATCCGCCCTTGCATCGTACAAAAACCATTTTGATGTTGGTTGGGCAGGGCCATACCAGTGTGATTTGAAGGAATTGGACAAAATTTAAAACGATGCCGCCAGGATTGTTTCCGGGGCGACAGCGCGTTGTAATACTGCTTCGATATTAGCGGAAGTCAGATGGCAATCCCTCTCTGAACGACGTAGCCAACATAGGTTTGTTCTATTCTTCAAAGTAGTTAATGGGTTGAGTTCGCCATATCTTACCGCTTTATTGCCGGACAAAGAACCACCTACTCACTGCGATCAGCTTCCAATTACACAAACAACTCAGCCCGTTTGTCATGTTTGTCTAATTCTGTTTTTCCCCTGTACAATTAATATGTGGAATGATCTTCCCACTCATAGGAGGAGTGCTGGCACTATCGAAACTTTCCGTAGGAAGTTGCAATTGAATGATCCAATAAGGAATCCTCTATTTTGCCGTGGCAACCGTTTGGTTAATATCCACATGGCCCGTTTGCGAATAGCTTGTAGCTTGCTCAACTATCATTTGAGTGAGAATTTACATGTAGTTGAAAGCCCCGCCTGTCGATGTGGCTTTTATAGAGAAGATCCCGATCCTCTCGTGTCCGATTAATAATACCCAACGGAGGAAACATTTTGATGATCTCGGGGAAATTCATGTAACTTCGGCGCATGATTTATTACATGGTATTGTTTGGGGGCAGCACAGACTAATTCCCATTTGATTGATTCTGCTTTAAGATTTGTTTATGTTTGTGTTGAAACCCATTAATATATCCTTTTTGGCATGTTTGGGTATCGCTAAATAAAGGATATTAAAAAAAAATATATATATATGTATACACCATTCTAATTAACAACACTAATGCTCTCTGACAATAACAAAAACAGCATTTCATGATATAGACGTGACAGACATGATTTACTCAAAATCAAAAATTTTGTATTTTCAGGTAACGACTCCTATGACGCCAACATTTCATATGGTTTGGGTGACTACGGTGATTACTATGATGACTTCTACACCCAGCAGTACATAGCACAGACGTTATCCCCGCTGTTTCTTCTCATCGGTGGAGTCGGTAATGTCCTCTCCGCCATCGTAATGTACCGTCTGAGTCAGGAAATTCTCTCAACGTGTTTATATCTCACCGTCCTGGCGATCCTGGAATTGTTGGTCGTGTTTTCACGATGCGGGAATGACTGGCTTAAAGCATTGTCTGGGGCAGACATCACGAATGCCATTATGATAAACTCGAAGAGCGTTTGCAAGGTATACCCATTCACTTTCAGTTTCGTTTTTCACATGATGCGATGGTTGTTGGTATGTCTGGCTATTGAGGGCGTCCTAACAACGACTTATCCCCAACGACTTCAGAAATCTGATAGGATATCACGCGTAGAAGCCGTCATTCTCCTCTTAACTGTCTTACTGGTTTGTTTCAACATGCATTTCTTTTGGTCGTTTGAACTGGTAAAAGCCGACGAAGAACACTTATATCCAGGAAAAATGTGCCAGTTCAACATCCATTCCCACCAGGCGAGCGAGCTGTTCACCAGACATATCTGGCCAATCTTTGACACCCTCGTAACAGACGGACTCCCGCTAGTCATTGTAACGATCTGTGGCGTTATAATGTCAGTGCAGATCGTTCGAGGTCTTCATCATGGCGACGAGACACACCAAGCTTGGAGAACGCGGTACCACATGGATCCAGAAGCTCTCAACCATCTCCTCATTCTTTTCACGGCAATCTGTTTGCTTTTTCTTCCGATGAATCTGCCTAAGATGGTATACAACCTTGCCAACTACTACCAGCAAAAGGACATATATGAAGAATATGATTATAACATTGACTATTTGGACTACGGCGAAGATTCTACGTCACGATGGAAACTCATCAATTCAATCTGTGTGTGTCTCCAATTCACCTTTCTAAGCTTCAAGTTCTTTCTCTATGTGGCGATTTCACCGAGATTTCGTGCGGAAGTCAAAAACATTATCAAGTGTTCACAGTGCAAGGAGCACATGAAGTTCCATCGAAGAATGAAGCACACTGAATCAATGGCCAATGAACCTTTTGTCAATCAAGATGGCTGCCAAAGATCAACGACCGAGACGAGTCTGTACCTCCAACAAACAACAAAATCTGCCGAATACAACGAGGGATGTGGACGAGTTCAAGAGAGAAACCCAACGAGTTTTCATGACATTAACAACGATGCAGTTCCCAGGCCCTATGACAAGCCGCCCATCTGACAGGAGGTCCAGCACAGAGTCGCCAAGGTGACAACTGTTTAACTGTTTGATGTTGCCATGCGAACTCATGTGTTGGTGACAATGACGACCAATGAACAGCGAAGATATACATTTATACTAATATAGACATCTACACATTTCATCTTGAAATCATGTATTATTAGTTGTACATGCATATGAAATAATCGCTTATTATTCGAATGTTCAGAAAATATGTTTTTTATTGATGTTGGTTGTAGTCTGATGAGCAATAGTATGAAACATGTGCAGGCCAACAGTGACACAAATTCTGGACGAACATGTTGTGAGGGCATTGATAAATGTGAACTGATAGTAATCTGAAATTTATTTTGGAGTAGGTCCTAATAAATTTTAGAAATTCAATTTTGGTATTTTGAAGCGACTTTGTTCTTTGGACTATCATTTTATAGCTTTGAACGCCGAATAATCCCAGAGTGTTCTACCCTGTTGGTTTACGCCTATAGCCCTCCATGCTAAGCTCCTACAGCCATTGCAAGAGTACTTTCTCACCTATCATCCGGGCACCAACAACATCGCTTTCGTCCTAAAAACACGTGGGCTATTCCACATTACTAGTATATGTTTGACCAGTGGTGAAAAATAAGCAAGAGACACATTGCAAGTTATTAGACACAGTGTCTGGGTTTCTACCAGGGGGTTGTAACGAATAGGAACAACTGCCACAACAACACTGCAAGAAAGACGCCACTAAGACTTGTCACGGAAATGCTTAGTATTCACTGGGTTCTTGACAGTAGGAAATGGAGAAGACGACAGAGAAATTCTCATGAGTATTGTATGTGGGAAACATATTTGTCCATGTAGATAGACTCTTAAGCACATGCCGCAGAATCGAATTACTTCCAATATCTGGACATTGGGACGCTATCATGTGTGAGATAAAAAAAGGCAAACGTGTTCCAACAACTGATCAATCACCGCTAATTAAATCATTGATACCTCATGGCTCTTGACGCGAGTTTAGTAATTTGTTTTGATATTAGGTAAATATTATGCATATTATGTGATCAATAACTTCGAACTACCAATAATATGAACTACTTCGAGCAAACAAAGTCCGTGATCTAAACTTAAAGTATGGCTAGGCAAAATCGTGGAATATTCATGGAACTTCATGAACCACAGTAAGATGGCCACATTGAAGTGATATTAGCTGTTCTGGATAGAGTGAGCATTTCCTTCCTCACTGTAGCATCCAAAATAATGTGCGAGCAATACTTGGTGAGTACTTGTCACAGTTTTGGCGTACTACTGACGTATTGTCGCTGCAGTTTAGACACTAGCCCCAGGGGTACCACAAATTATGAGTATACATAAATGTTTGCTTCCTGACAATATTCACTTCGTCAAATTTATTCTCCCTGACGGAATTACATGAACTTTCACTTGCACAGTAAATATGATCAACATTGCTACTCATATATATATTTATATGTACGAGACATTGCTTCTCTGGACGAAATAGCAGTAGTTGTCTTACAGTTGTCGGACAGCCCAAGTTCCAGAAAATATCTTGTGCATCATCTGCAAGCATGTACATGTCCTCACGTTATGTGTGTCACATGTATTAGAAGTGATGTACTCGAGATATTTAAGTACTAATCGGTCCGGATGCAGGACAAACTAGCTCCCAATCTGTGGAGTTAATCCCAAAAGGTAACCACACACACTGGAAGTGGATGTCTGTTACCACAATACATGGCAAATGAAACCTGCATTGTAAATTCACGTGATCAAGTGGGTGACGATTTGCATATATTTAGAATACAATGACAGAAACATCAGAATATGACTGGTATGAGAGCTAACAATGGTTACTCAACAAATTGTTTTTTATTCATCAAATGCTTCGGGGGTATTTTCTTTCACTGGCCTTGGCCAGACATTACTGTTTCGTTCTTTCTTTCAAAAGTCATTGACTAATCATGCCATACAATAAAATGCAAATAAAATACTTGACAAGACAGCAAAGCCTCCAACATGCAAAAATGTCATGGATGTGTTACATCTACATTCAATTCACAAGCACGATGTTGACCACACGTTGCGACCAGTTAATTTCAACATTTTGAAGGAATCAACACAAGTTTCAAGCCATTTGACATGTTTGGGAATAACAATCCATGGGAAGCAATGGTAATTTACATGTGATAATTTGCATTGAGGAATTCTATCTGACATGTTATTTCAGACGTACATGTAAACTAGCATGGACAATTATAATGTCAGCTTGTAGGAATGACTAGTCAACTGTGGAAGAAACAATGCAATCACCCTGAAACATTTGAGCAAACAATTAATTGCCACATGACATGAGTCATGATAAATTCCGAAAATGTGCGGTACTTAATGGCGAGAACAACAGTTATATAAATGTACAAACCTTACTCACCTTGCTCAAACCTTACAAACCTTACTCAACTGCCTCAGACAACAACAATGGATGGAATCGTCCTGGGATCTCCCAGCTTTCGTTAAAACAGTGTTGTTGTTTTGTCTGATACATCCGTGTAGGGAGCCCAAGTACAATCGATGAGCATATCGCTGAGCAAATAGTGGAGAATGCATATCCAGGACCAGGGTGTATGAGCACCATCCGGTCCTCGACCTTGGTTGAGAGGGTTTCTCCCCAGACATCTCAGGCTTGGATGGGGACTATCTGGCTCAATTACGTAAAATGCGGTCAGGATCAGTCGTGAACTGTATCGCGTGTACAGTAACTAGGATCCTTAAATTGCTCATTGCTTAGATGTCATCCCCAAGCGTTTAGCTATATGTGCAGATATCTTAAATTGATTATGATAATGTGTTTTCTGCGGTTACACTGTTTGGCTTACATCACTTATACTTTTATGATAGATTTCCTGGTCAACATTGCAAACATTCTCCAATCAGCACCGCTGACCGTCATGATTTTTTTCTGGTCAACATTGCAAACTTCCTCCGATGATCAGATAAACTCAACATCAGCAGAGTCATCTTGTTCAGTCTGTAAATTTGTCAGAACCATAACCTGATTATGTTCGACATTGAATGTCATATAAACATATTCTTGATGAATATTTTTACATATTTCCAACATTTGATGACATTTCTGAAATTAGTAACTGTCACTTGTCACACTTTATGAAATTTCTGAAATTAAAAACTGTCACTTGTGTAGATGATTATAACATTCACCATGTTCATAAAATGCCAAACATCATTAACGCTGAATCAACAAGGGAAGAAAAGTTCTATGTACTTTTACAAACGCAGTGGGAGGGTAATGCGGGAAATTAATTAATCGGTTAATGAAAGAGGAACAAAAACATTCCATCCAAATGAGTAGCTCTCTCTCTCTCTCTCTCTCTCTCTCTCGTAATGGGGACATAGAACAGTGGAGATGACCATGATCACAACACTTTTTGATATGAAATGTGTTATGAACATCCTAATTCCACACGATTATCAGGGATATTGCACAAAAGTTTATCGTATGGATTCTATCAAGTATTTCGAACAATTATATTGCGATATTTACACACGTTCCTGATGTCATGGCTATATTTTCATTTATCGTCATACAAACCAAGCACACTCGATTTAGCATGGTACATTACTCGTGTACAATGAATGTGCTATAAACATATTTTCGCTAAATATTTTTTTACATTATTCCAACATTTTCATCTGGCCGATATTATTGACAAGTCCAAAATTGATAACATGACCTCATTTGTCATATTGATTAGAGGTTGATTATAATATTCACCATGTTCCTAAAATGTCAAACATCATCGCTAAGCCAACATAGCAATCCACTGTTCATTCACTAAGGGAAGAAAAGCTCTATGTACACTTACAAACAACAGTAAAGTGTGAAATTATCCTGCAGTGGGATTGGCAATGCAGGAAATCAATACCTAATAAAATACCATCAAAACCATTTGCATCCCAATGAATAATTTTGTCTTGGTCAACATTAATTCAGTTCTTGGGAAAGTGCGCCAACTGATGATGAGGACATAGAACAGTGTAGATGACCACGATCACACCACCTTTGGGAACTTTCGGCAGGAAATGTAGTGTGAACATCCTAATCCCATGGAATAATCAGAAATATTCGGCTCAGGTATATCAGACGGTTCGTTGTATACATTCTATTAAGAATTCCGAACGAAACGTAACGTGATATTCATTAATGTTCCTATTGCCATGGCTATATTTTCATTAATCACCATACAAGCCAAGCACACTTGATCTAGCATGGTACCATTACTGATGTACAGTGAAAGTATTATCAACATACTTTCCCTGAATATTTTTACATACTCCCAAGATTATCATCTTAGCGATATTATTGGCAAGTCTGAAATTAATCACTTGACATCACTGGTCATGTTGTCCAGATGATTATAACATTCGCCATGTTATTAAAATGTCAAACACCATCGCCGAACCAACAATGCTTCCCACTGTTCAATTACTGAAGGGAGAACAGCTATCTAGGCATTTACAGAGGAGGTATTTTGTACAATTCTACCACAGTGAGATCGGACAATGAAGGAAATTAATGACCTAATAAAAAACAATTAAAGATCTTCTATCCAAATTAATGGCAGCAATAATTCAGCTGTGTGGGAAAGCACCTCAATCTGCTGGTAATAGAGATATTAATGGAACAGTGTGGAAGACCAAGATCAAAACACCCTCTGACCGGAAACTTAATTGTTCATGAACATAATAATCCTATGGGATCTGATCAGCAATATAGCACATCTGATTAGAAAACAAGGTAACCAGAGCTTATGAATTTTATCGAAATTTTCCAGAATCTGAGCGCACATGGTTTAGCGCGGCACATTACTGGTATTTTTGAAAGATTCTTTGTCGGACTACTTTTGGAAACATTGCACTCCTGGTAACGGGATCATATTTATCATTGGTCATTGCTACAAGTGGTTTCCATTATTTCGCCACTTATTGGTAGTTGTCAAGTCAAGTTGCCATTTAATTGCATCGTTTAACAGGAACAGGAATCTAACAGGAACGTCTCTATTTCAAGTTTGAGGAGAGCTGGAACAGAATTTTCCAATACATGAATTAAATGCAACAATTAGGGTCAATAGTGTCACTAGATGAAAAAATTGAATACAAATTGTCCAAAAAATTTGAACTTTCTTGGTATTATATAAAATATTAGGTCTACATTCATACATGACTGATGACAAGGTACACATCCTGGTACATGTACTACCTGGTACAAGATTACAAGTGTGAAACCTGATGTTGTTCGACTTTGACCTCTTCTTTGGTCATGTGGATCATGTTCAACTATAGCCACTGATGGGTGACAAACCACCTGCCCTGGTAAAACACGATTCATTACATATAGTTTTACCCTTACGTTCCAAGGCACTTTTGTCCTTGATTACAAAGCCCATCTGTTCCTTTCTCATCACTATGATTACATTGGTATCAAGTGGTGAGCCACCCTGTATGCAAGTAATGGGACATCCTGCGGAAGTAGCAAAGCTCTAAGAACAACTTGGCAGAGATCAGCAGCTTCACATAATATCATGAGAAAGTGTCAACTATTTTCCTTCGATATATGAATCTTTGAATAAGCAGTGTGACATAAACAACGACATTCTCATTTTTGAAATGAAAAGACATTTGATTTCAATTTTCTATGAAAAAATGAAAATGCAAATTCAAATGCAACTCTAACACTCAAAATTAACTTGAATAGCTTTCACTCGAGACATTACACGATTAAAGTGATGAATACAAATGAAGCACCATATTTTCCCTCAAATATGTGTGGATTGGAATCTGTTTTGCACTGGTACACCCATGCACACAAAACAGTACATAATATGTAAAAGGGTCCCAGAAACTCCAGTGTCATCACTGAGTGAGACAGATGAGATTGTGATGGGCTCAGAGCTCTAAATCAGGTGGAAGAGCAACTAAAACACTGTGGCTGAGGTCCTATCAGTGTTGAAACCAGAAGTGGCCTGTCCGGCAATCATGCTTTATGACACTTGCTTTTATGTAGCTCAGCAACATCTTTGCCAGAGCATGGCAAAAGCATAAATATCAAATTATACAAGGGACATTAATTCACTGCCCACTTGGCCGTAAGATCATGTTTATATACCGCATATACTGCAGAACCTGAAGATTGTTTTTACAGAAATATCTCGATTCTTGAACCTCAGTGACAAATAGCAATTATGGCAACCTCAATTACGTTTCAATTTGAGCTACCAATCAGCGATGAGTCTCGATATATCCATGCATGTGTAACTTGTAGTGAGAATATATTATCTGTACTCCTTTGATACGTAGGGATGTAAAAGAGTACTATTGTGAACGAATCAATCTCGACAGCACAGATGGTTCACAGAGACGCCAAGACCTTAATAATAATTGTTGACGAGACAACTCCTGTTTACTGCCCCAGTCAATCACTGGCCAGTATCCAGCAAATTAGTTCCAGTCGAACTAATTTACTCGAAAAACAATAGATTAACAGAAAATTGTATGACAGAAAATATGGTAATTTTATTGGTAAATAGTACGCATTATAGCAAAGGAATTGGTGGTGATTGTCCAGTGCCAGAGGTTACCTAAAACGTTTGTTCAGGTTGTTTTATCACTAAGTGGCAAATATTGGAGGAAATAGTTCATATATTATATTTTCTATGTGTATCAGATAACATTATCTGCCATTGTCATCTACCGGCTGAGTCAAGAAATCCATCCAGTATGTCTCTATCTCACCGTGCTGGCGACCATGAAACGGTTGGTTGTGTTCTTTCGATTCGGGAATGACTAGTTCAAGATGCCCTTTTTGACTGACTTCACGAATCGTCCAATTTCGTCTCTTACATCCCTAAATCACATTTTTTAGGATGACGAGTCATCATTGGTTCAGATTCAGAATTGATTCAGGGTCATCCATAACATCCATAACACCCCTAAGACAAGTTTATCTAAACAGACGACTCCGTAGAAATGTCCATTTCTAAGGCATCGATGAGAATAAAATTGCTAACTCAGGGAAAAAAGTAAAAAATTAGGCCAAGGGCCAAAGATAGGTTACCGGACAATGTTTAATATTTTAGATGTTAGCCAGGTCACTGGTTAAATTCTAGGTAGAGAGAATATTCAGCATATATAATATTAAGCATAAATCATGTCCACAGTTGATTGCTAAGCTGTAAATTCAATAATCAGAGAGATATTAGCAATTTTGTGCTGTGGTCTTGAAAATGAAGGCAAAGGTCAAATTCAAGGTCATCAAAATATTCAGTGTATATCATTTTCTATATCACCACAATTGAATCCCAAGCCATGCAGTCAACAGAGGAGCAAGATATGAGCCATTTTGTCCTGTGACCTTGAGAATGAAGTCAAGGTCAAATTCAAGGTCAAGAGAATTCTCAGTATATATCATTTCCCATATGTCCACATGGTTCCTAAGCTGTAAAATCGATAATAAGTGAGATATTAGCCATTTTGTTTTGTGACCTAGAAAATGAGGTCAAAGGTCAAATTCAGGGTCATGACAATAATCTGCATATATCATTTCCCATATGTTCATAACTGATTCCTAAGCTGTAAAGCCGATAACTAGCGAAATATTAGCCATTTTGTCCTGTGACCTTGAAAATGAGGTCAAAGGTCAATTCAAGGTCACGAGCATATTCAGCATATATCATTTCCTATATGTTCACAATTGATTCCTAAGCTGTAAAGTCAAAAATAAGTGAGATATTAGCCATTTTGTCCTGTGACCTTGGAAATGAGGTCAAAGGTCAATTTCAAGGTCACGAGAATATTCAGCATATATCATTTCCTATATGTCCACAATTGATTCCTAGTCTATAATCTTAATATTAAGTGAGATATTAGGCTTAATGTGTCCCATTATGAAGCATAGGAGAATTTCACATGGGAAAGTCCCGTTTGGGCCGAGTTTGGGCCAAAATGGCCCACTTCGAGCGATTCAAGTGCAACGAAATTTATAGACATCATAGGAGTTCATATGAGAAGTGGTATGTATTAAAAAGAAAAAAAGTTACTGAACAGATTTTGAGAAAATGGCCGCCAAAGTCCAAAATCAGGCATTTTTCGTCGAAAAAACGACCATTTTGAAAAAATGCAAAAATAAAAAAACTAAAAAATACTTCCTTCTTGGATTATTTTTAAGTATTTTTGTGCGAAATTTCAGAAAAATTTGCCTGTAAACAAAAAAGATAAAAATGTGGACGACAACGACGACGGACGACGGACGCAACACCATGCCAATAGGTTATCGGACCATAGGTCCGGTAACCTAAAAATGAAACAAAGGTATCAGGGCCAAAGACGTCCTTTTACACCCCTGTTTGTCTAGAGCAATGAGTCTTAAAATCCTTTCTACTCTTTGATCCACACATAATAGATATCAACAAAGTTCACCCTGAGACATATTTGCGGTGAATCTGAACAATAACGTGTTCCGCTCTGTGAAACTGGGTCACACACCGGTTCCGACGTATTCGGGAGGCCTCAAAGAAGACTCAGAGAAAGCCCAAAGCCCATGACATTACAATTGCGCCACCACAATGTGCAATTTTGGAGCACCTTTCTTCATAATGAGTCATGTGTGAATTAGATAAAACTCACTTGGCCAGTAAACCAGAATAATGACCTTAGGAAAAGGCAATTACTTGTGCATGCATCATGTGCAAATTGAGAAGGCTAACCAATCAGTGTCTTTTACAAATTTAGGTGTAGAATTTCCGCAGATTTGGTATGCAGGACCTGCAGAAGGCTTTCAGCATTCTTGGCACCGTGTTCATCTTTTTTTGTTCATCGCGCGCATACATTGCAACAATCGAACATGACACATAAAATATCAGACCTAGGGGTTAGTAGTTTGTCCCTTTCACTTCCAAACAACTTCATTGGCAGTGGTACAGCCACTTCCTTGCTCGTGATGTAATATCTATCAGGTGGTTAATACAACATGACCATGATTCGATAGATATAGAAACGGGACCACATTGTATACTGAACGAATGCCCACTAAACCAATACGAAAACTAGTGTTGCACTCATTACCTGTCTATACAGACAAATGCATAAGTCTTGAATGCATTTGCATGACAACGGTGGTATGGTTCCGTCATCTGTAATTCACACAGTGACCAAGGATATTCACCACCAAATCGAGACAGACATTGGTAGTAACACAATTTGCATCAAACGTGGTGATTGTGGAGTGTTGCATATGCAATGACATTGCAACAAACAAATGTTTTCTTGTCAGATGCATATATACATGTTTTTCTCTCTGTTTTACTTTATACACGTGCACCGAAGTGTGCTTATCAATTTGTATTTACAGTACTTGCACATTTACATGGTGGTACGTCTACGCGTTTGGAGTTAGTCATGTCCATGGTTATGGGATTCCTTCATAATATAATTTTGTATCATGGGATGGGGCGGTCATGCCGTCTAATGATAGTAATGAAGCAATCTGTCAGCTTAATTACTAAGTACACATGATCTATCTTGCGAAATTTAATCAACAGAGTCATTATTTTTCCAACGAACTGATATTCAGACACAAGAGCAAAACACAACGATGAGAAACAAACCATGAAGTAATATTATGGAATCAGCTCAAATCAGCTGAATTCAATATCAATGGTTTTTTCGACGCCACCTTCCAGTTGCGATTTCAAGATTCCACCTCTCAATGATTTCAACAATGATTATCTTTAGATTCAGGAAATATTTAAAATTCCAGGCAGGGCAGGTCCAGAAAAAGCCTTGGAGATGTCTAGACACTCGGCATAACTTTGAGAAGTCGGGAAAAATCTCAATCAGACAGTGGTATATCCAAGCTCCAAATGTAGACAGATTCATGTTTCTTCCCTCATTGATTATATTCAAAAGCAAGGTCAGGAATTGTGACCACATTTTCCCGCTGTTAAATATACATGAAATTGCATATATGTAACCATGGGAAGACAATACATATATACAGGTAACGATTGCAATTTACATGCTTTTTCTGTCAACCCCTGGCCTCAAGTGCAAGCTACCATGGTTACATTTGCTCCGGATGTGAGGTGTAGCAAACATAACATTTTGGATAAGAAACAAAGCCCGACCAAATAGTTTACCCATATACACACTGGCGTCTTCAGGGGCAGACAGTTTATGAACCGTGGTCATTATTATTGTACGTTTGATGACATAAGTATGCAATCGCCCAACAACCTATGAAAATAATTTAGAAGATCGAATGTCCGGAGGTGGGGGGGATGGATGGCCCTGATTCAAGCCTAGATAAGGTTAAGAAGTCACTGGTTAAGAAGTCCACCGGTACCCTTTTGAATCCTGGGTGGTGAAGGTAGACACATTAGTGGTAAATGTCTCGCCTAAAGGTTATGCATGTAGCCTGACTCGGATAATAGACCACGCATAAGCAATGCAGTTTCCGCTAAATTATACATGAATTTAAACCCAGTTATCACGATAATTACTGGATATAGCATGAGGTATACATATTTAGCTATTGTATGTTGTAAAGTAATAGGTCACCGCAAAGTCCTTTCATATTTATGACATGAATTGTGATCTCACGTTTTGGCGTGACATTTTTTCCATCGTCATGTGTACATGTAGCTTTAGGGGCACAACAAATCATGAGTATATATAAATGTATGCTTCCTGACAATATTTACTTTGTCAAATTTATTGTCCCTGATTGAACTATGAAATTTCACTTGCACAGTAAATATGATCGATTCTGCTACTCATGCAGGACAAATTGGCTCATACTCTGTGGGAGCCATGGTTATATTTTCAATAATTACAATACAATCCAAGCACACTCGATTTAGCATGGTACGTTACTGATGTACAGTGAATATGCTATAAGCATACTCTCGCTGAAATTTTGGAAATATGTATTTCGTTGGATACATATTTCCAAATTGTGTTTCTTACCAATATCATTGGCAAGTCCGGAATTGATAACTCGACCTCACTAGTCATGTTGTCCGGATGATTATAACAGTCACCTAAATGTTCCTAAAATGTGAAACATCATCGCTGAACCAACATAACAATCCACTGTTCATTTACTAAGGGAAGAATAGAAATATGTACATATACAAACGACAGGTATATGTGAAATTATCCTGCAGTGGGATTGGCAATGCAGGAAATTAATAACCTAATGAAAGACCATCAAAACCCTTCCATCCCAATGAATAACTTTGTCTAGGTCAACACTAAATCAGTTGTTGGGAAAGTGCGCCATCTGATAATGAGGACATAGAACAGTGTATATATGACCATGATCATATCACC
This sequence comes from Terebella lapidaria, assembly GCA_949152475.1. Lineage (NCBI taxonomy): Eukaryota > Metazoa > Annelida > Polychaeta > Terebellida > Terebellidae > Terebella > Terebella lapidaria. The sequence continues at coordinate 16,797,098 of OX424564.1, read as the reverse complement.
TTTTGACAGGAAATGTAGTGTGAACATCCTAATTCCATGGGATAATCAGGGATATTCTACATCAGACAGTCGTTTTATAATTCATATTAAGAATTTCGAACGAATCGCATTGTTATATTTATGAATGTTCCTGATGCCATGGCTATATTTTCATTAATCACTGTAAAAACCGAGCACGCTCGATTTAGCATAGCACATTATTGGTGCGCAGTGGATGTGCTATAAACATTGGCGATATTAGCGATATTATTGGCAAGTCTGAAATTAATTACTTGACATCACTAGTCATTATGTCCGAATGATTATAACATTCACGATGTTCATAAAATGCCAAAACACCATCACTGGACCAACAATGATTCTCACTCTTAATACTAAACGGAGAATAGCTCTCATTTACAGAGGACATTTACAGAGGACATCAATTTGTGAAAATTATCCAACAGTGGAGTAGGATAATGAAAGAAATTGATGGCCTAATAAAAAGCAAGCAGAGACATTATATGCCAGTAAATGTCTCTGTTTTTGTCAACATTAATTCAGCTGTGTGCAAAAATCCCTCATTCTCCTGGTAACTGGAATATGAATGGAACAGTGTGAAAGGCCATGGTAAAAACACCCTCTGAATGGAAATTTAGAACTTGTTCATGACAATAATATTCTCATCGATATAGCATCTCAGATTAGTAAACATGGTAACAAGGTCATATTCATTCTATAATTTTTCCAGAAACCGAGCACACACAGTCTAGCATGGTACATAATTATTTCTCTTACCATGGAAATATTTTCATCAAAGTGGAATCATCGGTTTCTGAAATTCGTTATCAATCAATTGGCTAGCATATATTAAATAATATAGCACCTTACAACCCCCAAAATACGTACGCATGACCCTGCAGTGGAGTTTGAACATCCGTAAAGACGCACTGTGTGAACGTGGGCTGTGCATTTTTCTATATTTTCAGCTAGTTTGTTAATTTTGCATCACTGCATGGGAATTGTTCTGTGCGAAACTATTTTTGTAATCCGATTTTCAATTTCGAATTTAGACAAATTCGTGTGCGCATTGGAACTTTTGCATTGTACAGCTGCTCTAAGGACAGCTATTGATCACTTTCAAACGGAAAACTAAAAACCGATTATTCCACTTTAAGCACCATACAAACCAAGCACACACGATTTACCATGGTACATTACTGGTAACACTGAAAAATTCCTTTTCGGACTACGTTTGGAAACAAAGCACCCCTGGTAATGGGTTCAAATTGAGAAATGGTAATTGTTACAAGTGATCTCCATTGCCGGACCACTTAGTGGTGGTTGTCCAGAACATCCAGAAATCTAACAGGGACATCACATCATCAAGTTTGTGAAGGGTTGGACAGCATAATTCAGGATATGAATTGAATGCAACAAAAAGGGTCATTAGATGAAAACATTGAATGTGAATTGTCAAAAATATTTGAAAAATCCTGGTAATACATCAAATAGTAGGTTTTTACATGATCGATGTCGAGGTACACATCTTAGTACATGTACTACTTGGTACAAGATTTCAAGTGTGACACCTTATATTGTTCGAGCTTGACCTCTCCTTTGATCATGTGGATGATGCTCAACTCTAGCTACTGATGGAAGACAAATCACCTGCCTTGATGCAAAATGACTCAACACATATACTTTTACCTTACTTTGCAAAGTTTTTTTTGTCCTCGACTGGTTACAAAGGCCATCTGTACCTCTCTCATCAGTTTGATTACATTAGTATCAAGTGGTGAGTCGCCCTGTAATCAAGTGATGGGACCCCTTGTAGTTTGAATGTCGACATGATTAAAGCGGAAGTTGTAAAGCCATATAAACCACTTGGCAGAGATTAGCAGCTTAACATGATATCCCAAGAAAGTGGCAGTCATTTCCATGCGGTATAGGCACCCTTTTTATCACGAGTGTGACCTAAACAATAAGCAGTAATTGAATATGATTTGTATAATTCCATACTTGCTATATTACCGAGCTACATGTAAGCAAGGGCCATAAAGCCTGATTGTCGGACAGGTCACTTCTAGTTAATGTAATTATTTGACCACAGCCACAGTGATTTTCATTGTTCGCCCACATTGTCTAGAGCACTGACCCTCATCACAATCTCATCTGTCTCACTCAGTGATGACACTGGAGTTTTGAGGACCGTTTTACTGCTTTGTGTAAGTGGGTCTTCGTTTGCAAAATAGTTTCCACCTTCCGCAGATTTGGGGCAAAAAGGTATGGTGCTTCATTTGTATTCATCACTTTAATCATGTGGAGTCTCAGATAAAATTTTTCAAGTTAATCCTGGTGCTTGCCAACACTTTTGTTCATGATGTGTGATCAATTCACTGGTAAAAGGAGCAATATTGGAGGAAAAAGTTCATTCATTGACTTTAAACTTCATTTATTTTAAAATTGATGAAAAGCATAAGCTAATATTGACATCTCTTGTTGACTCGGATCTTGGTTAAGGGTGGTTATTCACATGAGAGGAAACATGGTGAAAGCCCACTTGCCATGTCTGGCGAGCACACATCACCTCACAATGTCCTCACATACTGTGGAGGCCCGGGATCGAACACCTGGGACCTGAACTGACTGCATTGGTGATAAGTCAGCTCACATATGAACTAATCTAACCTGGCAACAACGATGACAACGATACAGTTCGCAAACCATAGTCCATATAAACCATATATAAACCATATATATAGGACGAGCTGCCCATCTGACATGAAGTTCAATGCAGGGTCACCAAGATGACTACTGTTTGAACATTGCGAAAGCGATGCGTAGAAAGCAATGCGTGAAGGGCAATGAATACCAACAAACTGGATGAGCATTGCAATTTATACTGGTGTAGACATGTACAAACTTTATCTTGAATATTATGTGATTATGTACGTATGCGAACACTCACTATATTTCTGTCACATGGTCCTTCAAGAAAGGATCAACAAAATAAATTAATTTCCCTTGAACACATTTATTTAGGATGACAAGTCCGAAAATAACACCCATTTCGCTCCAGGATACACCATTTCTATGATATCAACCAATAATGACAAATAGCAAAGAGAAAAAAAAATTGGTACAGGGTCAAGTCATCGCTAAGACCCCTAAGACATGTGTGTCCAGAGAGGCGACTCCGTAAAAAAGTCCATTTCTAAGATATTGATGAGAATAAAACTAACTCAAAATAAGGCAGTGGTCATGGACATGGATCACATTCATTTTCCTCTATGATCCACCATTAGAAGATATAAGCGAAGTTCATCCCTAATACATCCTTTGAGACATATTTGTCCAAAGTGTTGAGCCGAAAAAAGTCCCGTTTTCCTCTATAATACACAGGTTTGCAGGAGGCGCCAGAGAAGACTCAGAAAAGCCCAAAATGTCATCAACAACAAATTTCGAGCCGAAATGGTAATTATACGAGGTCAAAAGAGCAGAAGTTATTCGATGTATTGATCCTAAAATCCCAAAAGGCTTGTTTCATATTGATATGTGGCGCTGTATGCAAACTTTGCAACCATTGCCTGAAACATTTCGAATCATCACGTGGAAACACAGTCCTCACTTACTGGTCATCCAGAAATACATCCATTTTTTCATAAATAGAGGAATACTATACTCAGTACATTATAAATTATAAGTACATGACAGAATTATTGTACTATTGACTCTTAATTTCCATTTATAGATTGGCTAGTTGATCACCTTTATTTTCTAAAACAATTCATGACCAGTGAGTTGATCATGCCGGTGATTTTTTCTAATATATGCCTTGAGGTAATATCAGTGCAATAATCCGTTTAGCATTGAATGATCAATTACTCGTGTTAATATCAGTGATACTGATCGACACATGACATGTATATAAACTAACTTCTATGAAATGGTTTATCCGAATATACGAATGTCATTATATTCATACCCCCATGTTTGTTTGTTTCATTTGGCCGATAAAAGCAAATGACCTTACAAAAAGACAATTATCTGAGCCCGATCATGTGCAAGTTGACAGAACTAACCGCATTATACTCAAGTTCAACACAAAACCTCATTTGATTTTTTGCGATAACTTCGTTTAGGATGGTCGTATCAATTTGAAATTTTATATGCTTCCATTTGGCACAAAATCATATCTTTTCACCAAATTTCAGACTTCTATCTTGGAAACTGAAAAAGATGGTAATCTACCTCAATGTTGAATGTTGGGCACTAATCGGAACACAGGAATTCAAGCTAATTTGGGGATTTGATAATCTTTATTCTGCTAAGAAATGTGATATGAGGAAAGTTGTCGATTTAGAAGAATCATTCAGGTGTATTCTAATAGAATATCATTCTTCCAAAGCACTGTGCAGTGTGAACATCGAACAACATGCCAAATTCTGTTTAAACTTGCAAATTTCATGTTTGATGTGAAATTTAACATCGGAGTAGATTGCCAACTTTTTTAATTTTCAAGATAGACGTCTGAAATTTGGTGAAAAAAATACGGTTTTATGCCAAATGGAAACAAATGAAATTTCAAATTGATCCGACCATCCTAAACGAAGTTTTCGCCAAAAATCATATGAGGTTTTGTGTTGAACTTGAGTTTAGTGGCATATACAGATCTAACTGTATAATCTCTGTGAAACTTCAGTAGGCAGGACGTGCAAAAAGGTTTTCAGCGCATGAACACTACATCGCGCGTCGAACAACACACAGGGAATATCAGGTGTAGGGGTTTGTAGCCTGTTCTTTCCACTTCCGGTAAGCTTCATTGACATTGGTGCAGAGCCACTTCCTTGCATGTGACATAAGATATATTAGTTGGACATTACAGCATGACCATGATTTCATAACGTATGGAAACGGGACTGTACCAAGCAAAAAAAAACAATGCCGAATGACATACATGATATACATGATGAAGAGTACAATCTACATGAAGAGCGAGCGACTAAGAAATGTGCAATAACTTTGTGCAGTATGCATGAAAGTTTTAAACTCAAAATGCATATGTATGGTTTCCTGTCATGGATCATGAATATATTGCATCTTGGTAGCAGGAAAGCAAGATTAGTATGCAGTGTAAAATTCGGCCATCCCGCGATAAAGAGGTATACCTCCAGTGCTGGAGTATCACCGAATGTCTTACAAATGCTCCAGCATTTGTGTGCTATACTATAACTGTGGTGTCACTACTTGTGTAGCCACCACGTTGTCACAACGCTACAGTGCTTTCCTTTTCGGAAAGACTTCGTCTCCGAGGTCAGCTTTATCACACTGTTGAGCCACATCACCCTGGTCAAGGTAATCACCCTAGTCAAGTTATGTGGCCCAGACGAGTGCTATACTTGTCTGCAGTCAAGGAGCAGGAACCTGATATTTACATGTCATTTGAGTCAACAGTGAGATCCGAACCAGGACTGACGCCGAAACAAAGCACAACGGTTTGAAAGGCATGGCTACAACGTAAATTTTGGCAGCCCCACAATAAAAAGGTATACCCCATTACTGGAGTGTCACCAAATATCTTTCAAATACTTCAGCATCTATAACGTAAAACTATGGTGTCACCAATTGTGTAGCCACCATGTCATGTGCCCTAGAACATTATTATATTTGATACTTCATACTCAGAACATTTTTCCATTTTATCAGAAACACATATTTCTTGTGAACTGACTGTCGTCACGTTTTATATAAACATGTACCCGATGTAGCCATCAACAGTAAGAACAGTGTGACAATGCCAAAAATAGTGTTTTCCCTATCGCGTGTCTATGCAGACAAAAGTCCTGAATGCATTAGCGTGACCGAGGTGATGTACTTTCCATATCTGTAATTCACACAGTGACCACATACATCTACCACCAACTTGGGCCAGACAGTGTTGGTAATACAATTTGCATCACACGTGATGATTGTGGAGTGCCGCAGATACAAACATATTGTAGAAAACAAATGTTCATGTTCTCTTGTCCACTACACGTATTTATAGAGTAGATGCATATCTAAATTACTGTTGATACTTCATGTTATTGTGCATATATTCCCCTTTCAAGTGCTTCCACACAGCTCAGTGCATATATATATCACATGAATTACACTGTCCACTATTATGTATTTTTGACAAACAAACACAAATGGTTAGCCTACGTCTACATGACTGAAGTTAGCCATGCTGCAATCTGCCAGCTAAATTACACATGATCTATCCTGCAAAACTCTATCAACACAATAATCATTTCTCCAACCAATGCGCAAAACCCGTGTTGAACTGATATTCTGACACAAGTGCAAAAAGACCGGTGAGAATCAAACCACGAGAAGTCGTATGGAAGCAGCTTAACTAAGCTGAAAGGCCACACAACCTTCCCCTTGTGATTCCAAGACTTCGTCTGTGATTGTCCCTCAACGATATCAATGATGATTGATTATATTCATCTCCAGGAAGAAGTTAAAATTCCAGGCGTGGCAGGTCCAGAAAAGCATTGGAGATGTCTAGACACAGACAACTTGGCATGATTGCGAGGAGTCGGGAAGACTTCGCAATCAGATAGCGGTATATCCAAGCTCTAAATGTAGACAAATTCCTTGTAATTTTTTTTCACTTATTTACATTATATACAAAAGCAAGATCAGCCATTTTGACCACATTTCCCCTGCTACTGCCCATACCGGCTCATTGCAATGAATGTAAGTATCAACCTGTTACCACCAATACAATTTTGATTATGACTATTACAAATTTAACATACAACATTCTGGGAAATAAACAAAATCCGACCGATTAGTTTAACAAAAGACTCACTAGAGTGTACTCTACACCTGATGGCAGAAAACCTATGAAAATACTTTATCATCTAACCACACGTTTTATCACACCTTCTGTGTCATGAATATAAAGGAATGAAAATTGAAAAATTAGGTAAGCCAGTAAGGCATCAGCCAGCCGGGCATCTTCCGTTTCCGTGTATGTTATTTGAATGAGATCAGCTGAAGGTCAATGTGTCACTTCCACTCATCTCAGGTTAAAGCCGCCATTTGGAATGTCATATATTAATTTCTATTAGACTGTTCAATAATGATAGAGGGGCAATTTAGAATAATTAGTTTCTGACTGAATCGAGCAGGAAAAAAACAGCATTTGACCTATTCAAGATCATTGAAAAATCAAATTCATCCTCACCAGTTGAATGTCATAAATGTATTGTACAATATACGGTAATATTAGTGCCTTTAGAAACAACATTATTTTGCAGCTAAACGTTAACCAGCTCGAATATGTATATGAATATAGCTCAAATTGCATGGTTGCTCAACACTGATATAGATCTCCAACTACTATGTTAATTTTATTAATAACTAGTATTGTTCATTCACATTGTCAAGTTACCTGCAACTACTATGTTAATTTTAATGATAATAGTAATTATGATTTATATTGTGTATAGCACTTTCACAGCAATGATCCTACTTTCAAGATGCTTTACTTGTACATAAACAAAGTGAAAATGATGTTGACCTGTTTGATCGATTGCATCGCGATCGAACATTACACAAAAACTATGATATCAGGATATGTAGTATGTCCATTTCCCTTCCAATCTGCTTCGCTCACAAAGGCACAGATCGACTTCTTGCCAGTAATATATGATCTAGCAGGCGGATATTGCAGCAAAACCAAAGTTCGTACGATATGGAAACGGAATCGGCACTGCCCTGAACAAAAGCCCACTAAACCAATGAAGGGACACCATGTAGTGAGTAAAGCCTCACCAGTGTTACTTGTGACCACGAGAAGTACAATCTGCATGTGCGAGATAAAAACTATTATTTTCCCACATTTTGCATGCTAAGCTATAAATCCTAACTTCATTGTATGGTTTCCTATTGTAAATCACAATACATTGCAGCTTGCTAGCAGGGGGACAGGATTATGATTGTGGGCCATCCCTCATCCTGTCGTAATTATTCTGACAGTCTATGTTAGTCTCAAACCAGGCTGACAGGACAACTCCAGATACTAGTAATCAACTAATGATTAGATGTCAATTGGCCGATTTAGGGAGGATTCATGGGACCATACATATACCTGGAACAGTAATACATCTGACGTTGCATATTCAGGACATCACTCCATTGCATCAGAAACTCATGCTTTTGTGAACTGATTGCGTCCATGTTTTGTGAGACAAACAATGTCATTATGATGCATACGTGGGTGTAGCCAACAAAAATAGAAAATCATGGCCACAATTGTCTGGTACCTTGCTGCCTGGTGCATTGCCTATGGATGCAATCCTGTGCATAAGTCATGAATGCATTTACATCTTGGCGCGACATGATATCCAGATTCGTAAAAGTAGAAATGTATACCGACAAACAGACAAATTCATATTCCAAGACCGAATCCATGGACGAATTTTACAAGATCAGTGTGAGTAGTCAAATCCGAGAGATACTAAGGTATCAAAGTCAAAGCCATGTGAAAATCACAGACACCCAGCCAGCTGAGTGTGAGATCAGGTGCTCCGGAAGAGTGAGCATCTCCTGCCCCGCTTGCGACACCCGCTGTGATATCCACACTGGCATATCGAGACGGAAATATATGCACAAAACTATAAGGATTTTTTATCCTTAAAATGGTAACTCACACCAAGAGTGACCGAAGATATCCACCACAAAACTCAAACACGACTTACATTACACATGATAATTGTGGAGCACTGCACATACATATAGCAATCAAATGTTTTCTTGTTAAAACTACATGTATTATCTCCATGTTTCCACTTTTGTACTCAATGTATCATCATCGAAGCCTAACGTTGCCTATTGATGAGGCAATCTTCCAGTTTAATTGCACGTCACCTTCCCCTTGAAATACTATCAACACTCATTATTTCTTCGAACAAAGGTTCAGAACACTTGGTTCGGAACACTTGCACACAGTGACTTTGAGATTGGATAATGGACTCGGTTTTGTTTGCTCGGACACTATATACTTGGGTATTGTTTCCATGTTCATTGGTGAATCATATCATACAAGGGTAATAATATTAACGAGCAGACCACAAATGAATAGGATAGAAGCAGATTGACTAATCTGATTTTTATATCCCACATAGTAATTGTCAATACCACCTTCCTCTTACGACTCCCAAGACTTCACGTGAGTTTGTTTTTGTCTTTAGGAAATAGTTAAAATTCCAAGTGCGGCAGGTCTCGGAGATGTCTAGACACAGGCTACTCGACGAGTAGAAAACTTCACAATCAGATAGCGGTGTGTCTGAGCTCCGAAAGTAGACACGTTTCATGATTTCTTCGCTTATTACCACTCCATACAAATGTGAATTTTGCTATTTTGACCAAAATTTCTTGTACCAAATATACGCGAAATTGCAGATATGTAACCATGGTATGAAATCATAAACATGTGAATACAAAAGATATCATATTTATGGGACAATTGCAATTTTTCTCTTCTGATGTACATTTCAGAAGTTGAAATGGAATATTTACAATTTGTCGGTTCGAAAATATGCCTCTAATCACATGTAAAGGGCAGCGATACAGATCTAGATGATCCGTGCCGGAACTGGATAGAACAAACATGAATAATAAAGAAACACACTATATCAACATGAAGAAAAAATGTTCATATGTGTACCATAATGGCTTGTGAAGAACATCAAATCAGAATTGAAGATTAAACAGGTGCACACTCCTCAAGTTCTGACTGAGAATAGCCCTCGATGAAGACTTTCGGACTAGTCAATGGAAAAAATGGAGTGAAAAGAGTGACTGGTACAAAATGCACACATATGTAAATGTGTTGCACATGTAAACGCAGATGGTTATTATGACGTATTGATAAGCAGGAAATCTAAATTTTTGTAAAATTACGGAAATTGGCAATGCATAAACAAGATTTTCAGCCATAGGCATATACCTGTACAAAAAAACAATCCGTTACTGACTGATGTAAGACCAATTACATGACATGGACGTCACCAGTTCTACACGTAGGAATAAAATCACAATGAAAAACGTCCGTACGACGTGACCTATCACTCGTCATGAGATAAATCGTCCCTGACAACAAGCTGTCCCCAGAGATGCTGCGGACGGGTAGGACGGTGTTACCCAAACGGTCAAATAAATCACATTATCTCTACACTACATGACGAGAATCTGTCACCACGGCTACCAAATGCAAGACCTCTGGGTTCCAGGGCGAAGACCCACACCAAGGAATGGATAGCCTGATGGACAAACAGACGAAAGCCTTGACATCATCCATCAGTATTACATGTACATTTGCGGGTGTCATTCTACTGTCGCCTGCCACTGGGACTACTGTCTCACTGTCCAAGCCCTGTGTCTCATGTCTGACGTACCCTAGTAAGAGGCACTGGCACCACAGAGCAAGCCGGGTGATGATATTTGAAAGTGATTGGCTGTTTCTTGTTGAGCTCATCTTGGGACTAAGTTGTCTAACCACTGTCCCTTCTGGCTCTGGCTTTAGCGGTAATTGTGAATGATCGTCCAGGAATCATATCTTTGTGTAGCCACGGTATTGGAAACTAGTCAAACATTTGCCGGGTCCTTTGTGGGAGGTTGATTCTTCATACAGAATGTAAATGCGAAGTTATAATGTGCAAGTGATACAAAAGAATGCTAGATACTGACTATTGTGGAGTTTTATTTGCAATCAATTCCTGAAAAGGGAAGCAAACACCAAAGAAAACCAAGGGAAACAGGTGACTTGAATTAATATTCAGGGTTAATCAATATTTGTTTTCAGCTGGATAGAAAACAATGCTCACTACAGAGAACCACCTTTAAAGGCTTATAGCCGAACAAGTTCATGTATGTGGATATTTGACATGAATGTCAGGAGCAATGATACAAAACGTTGAAGCATCTGCCGGTTATCTATTTACATTTGATCATGACACCATCAGCGATGGGAATATAAAACCAAGCATCAGTATGTTTACTGTTGACTTCTCGCGAGCTGACATAACACACATGTGTGTAAACTTCATTACACCAAATGTATAGATATAACAAAGCCCCCCAAAACGAAAAATATGTGCATCTCTTGTTGCCGCTGCCAAGGTTTATTGACATATCAAACGTCTTATCACATCTTCTGTGTCGAGAATTACGATGAAATGACAGTTAAACATTTGAAAAAGCCAGCCAGGCATCAGACATTTTCCTTTTCGGTGTAGGAAATTTGAATGAAATCACCTACAGGTCAAATATTTCACCTCCTCTATAGAGGTCATCTAAGATTGAGGTCAAGGTCATCATTTTGAAGACCATATATTACTTTGAACTTCTGCAAGACTGTTCAATAAGTAAGGAGGCTCTATTTGGACTGTTTAGGCTCTACACTTCATTATTTGTCTGATTAAAAAAAAAAATCAGTATTTGACCCATTTATCATCTTTGGCCTAATAAAGTCCGTGCCTCAATCAGCAACCTTATTTGAGTTAAAATTCAACCAAGTGAAATTCGAGGTCACAATGTAGGTGCTTTGTCACAAACACTTTGAATATATCTACAACTACTATGTTGATAATATTAATAATAATGTTAGTAATTCATTTTGTGTATAACACTTTCACAACAATCACCATATTTGACATGCTCTTTACATGTTAGTAAACAGAATTGATTGTATTCACTATTGATAACTTAAGACATGTAAACGGAAAAATGGTTTTGACTAGAACCACATGAATAAATGTTTAAGCTGAACAGATAATTATTAAGACGTAATTTTTAAATTCAAGAACATTTAAAAGCATGCGTTATGTGCAAGTTGACAGGAATAATCACATCAGTGTCATTGACTGACTTATGTGTAAGAATTCCCGTGGCCGTGCATATAACATATATATACATAGAGGATATAGTATGCAGGTTCTGTAAAAGGCTTTAGCGTTCTAAGCATCATGTTCATCTTGCACTTACAAATACATTGCAAAAATTGAACATGACACAGAAAGTATCAGGTGTGTGGTTTGTAGCACGGTTCTTTCACTTCCAATCAGCCTCACTCACAGTGGTACAGAGCCACTTCCTTGCCAATAATGTAAGGTCCATATGGCGGATATTACAGCATGAACAGAATTTCGTAACATAGGCAAACGATACTGAACAGAAGCCCACTGAAGCACTGCCGAATGATACCAAGTAGTTAGTAAAGACCAAGGGTACAACCTGCATTGAAGTGATATTGGCAGTAAGTTATGGATTTTTCCTTATCTTTTTGATCGAACGAAGAAAACATAATAGTTATATATCTGCATGTGTATGCCCAAACATACGCTCCTTTGTAATAGATTTTGTTGCGAGTTTCTGGTAAACATATTTTGAGTTTGTTTACATTACCGCCATTCTAGGTGCATTGTATCCCGTGATGCAGTGCGATCCAAGGCTTACTCGTATATGTTCGAGCCAATCGGGCGTGAAATAGGATAAGTCAGAGGTAACTCTGAGTGGCGTACAAAACAAAAGAAAGTGGCTGCTTGTACTGTCATATGCTTGATTTATCCATCTGATCAAGCAAAGTTTGTTTTGTAACCTATTTCCCTGAGACCACATGCATACATGTAATTGATTTGGACAAAAAAAAGTGTTCGTGCCAATATCACTTTAAGTGTCAGTGAACAGGTTATTATGCAATAATGTTTTGCATTTTGTATGCACGCATCTGTATGGTTTCCTGTCATGAATCATGATCGTGCTTCATCCTTTATCTTGTCGTAATTATCCTTATGGCATTTCAAACCAGGCTGGTAGGACAATGACTTCAGGTACCTGTAATCAACTAACAATCAGATGTCATTGGCCGATTGAGTGAGATGATAATGGGACGATACGTGTATAATTTGTATTGGACATGAATACTTTCAATACTGCATACTCAGGACATGCCTCCATTGTATCAGAAAACCCATATTTAGTGATATGCATGTTACGTGAGAAAACACAATCATGTAGACAGCAAACAGGAAAATACAGGCAAAGATTACTAGTAGTCTTGTACCTATTGCTTGAAAATGCAGTGCTATGCATATTCATGATTTGGCGTGCCAGGCTCCCCAGATCTGCAATTCACACGACCAGTGACCATATATATATCCACCACCAACTTAAGATAAACAGTCTTGGCATCACATTTTGCATTACACAAGCTGGTTGTGGAAAGCTGCATACACAATGACATTGTAACAAACATGCATCTACATGCATTATCGTCATAGTTTTTGTCATTTGTACTCAGTGCATTGGCATTGAAGTCTGCTAATAAACCTGTATACTACACAATGCATCTATATATAGTGAATGGTTGCACTATTCTGTGACTATATTCCATTATTGAGTGTTTCCACATAGCTCCACGCACATCATTGTTTGACCACTATGTATTTTCAACAAAACAAACACATGACAAACATATGACTATATATCATGATTATCAGAATCAATTACATTTTTATTTTGTATCATGATGATATCTATTGGCGTTTAGCAAGCGATCTGCCAGCTTAATTGCAAGTCATTATTCCTTTGGCAGAACCCTTCTTGGACCCATATTCTGACACAAGTGCGACAATATTTTGTCAACACCACTTTCCTCTTGCAGATCGAAGACTTCATGTGTTTCCCCCCTCAATGATGTCAATAATGACTGTGTATTTTTAGCTTTACAAAATAGTTAAAATTCCAGGTAAGGCAAGTCCAAGAAGGTTTTGGAGATGTCTAGACATGGACTTCTCGGTGTAATTGCGAGAGGAATGGAAGAATTCCCAATCAAACAGTGAGTGGTAAGTCCGACCTCCAAAAATAAATGGATTCCATGATTTCTTCACTGATCAACAATATATCCAAAAACAAATTCTGCCTTTGTGATCACAGTTCCCCTCCGAAACAAACATGAAATTGTAGATGTGTAACCAAGGTAAGAAATCATACACGTAAACATGTGTACACGTGACGATTGCAATTTACATTTAGAAAGCTTTTTCTGCCAACCCCTGACCTCAAGTGTTAGTTACTATGGTGACGTTTGGCCTTGATGTGAAGGGTAATGGACGTCCAGGGAAGTGGGATGACCCTGATTCACGCCTCACAGTGCTGATGTAGACTGACCTGTCACTGTGCGGTCTACATTTCAATGTCGCGAGGGCAATCAATACAAAATAGTCGTCTTTCGTTTTGTGTTTCAAGTTTCAGGAAAATGGCTAACTCAAGTTGCAGTGTGACTGTCATGATTGTGTTAGCATGCTTTAAATGGACCTTAATAATGTAAACATATTGTACAACATTCTGGTACACATACATCATGTACAGAATATTATGTTCTATTGTACATTTCAGAACATAGAATGGAACAGGTATAAATGCAAAGAACAGCCGCAATGTGAATCCACTGGAAGACCAGTGGCGCAATGGGACAGAACAAGATAAATAGGGATGACGCCCATTATCCTGTTTGCACATACTGCCTGGTAAAGAACATCAAGGCAGATTTCAAGATTACGCAGGTGTTCAATCCATGAAGCCTGACCGATAATAGTCCTTGAGTCTTTCATGTTCTTTTCCTTGTCCGTGCAATTTTTTTTCAGTGAGAAGCATGACTGGTACAAAATGCACACATGTACATGTGTCTTTATCGCAATTGCTTTAGAATATCATGGTAGGTTTATAATTGCACCCGTGAATGCGGATGGATATTGTGACAGAGGGTAAACAGAAATCAATGGGATTTTTTCTCAAAGCACGGAAATTGGCAATGTATAAACACCATTTCCAGCCATAAATAGACATACATTCATAGGAAACCGGTCCAAACTGTGACAGTTTCACGATTATGGTGATGTAAGGCCAATTACATGGCACACATGTATATGTAGATGTTATCAAGGGTACATGTAGGAATAAAATCACGATAAAAAATGTCCCTAAGACGTGACCCCTCAGCCATCATGAGATAAATCATCCTTGGCAACGAGCTGTCCACAGCGATGCTGCCAGTGGACATGACGGTGTGAACAAGACGGTCCCGCAAAGTTCCATTTTCTCTACACTAAAGGACGATTATCTATCACCCGGGCCCTAGAGAGACCAGTGTCCACCCCAAGGAATGGATAGACTGATGGAGGCACAGACAGACGAATTCCCGGCATCATCCTCCATCACTACGGTATGTAGACCTGCTGGTATCATTCCATTGTCGCCTGCCTCTGGGACTACTTTCTCTCTGACCGGGCCATGTGTCTCATGTCTGTTGTCCCCTAGTACGAGACACGGACACCACAGATCCGGTCTCGTGCAGGTATAGATTAGTGATTGGCTGGCTGCTCTTGTGCTGAGCTCGGCACTAATAGACGTGGAATCAATACCCAGTATTAAGTATTCCGACCAAACAAAACAGGGTCCGTTATCCAATCTCATAGTCCGGGGACAGAAAGTCATATTAGGCATACGAAGTGAGAGGAAACAAAAATGACAGGGAAACTCATGAACCCCCATAAATGGCCATTAGGAGGTGAAATCAGGTGTTCCGGAAAAAGTGAGCATTTCCTGCCCCACTAGTGGCACCCGTCATGAATTCCCCAAAATTAACATGAAAATAGATCTAGTTGCATGGCAGACATGGATTTGCTGTATTTATCAACCAGATCATGATGACGTCCATAGAATTTCTTAAACGCAGCTATAAGTCTTGGTAAAACATATCCTTGTCGTAGCAGTTTAGAGACTAGCTGGGCACTTCGATAGACAAAGTCCTCATATTTGCAACTAGCTCTGGAATAGCGTATAAGTTGAGAAACAAACACACCATATGCCGGTGACATAGGAATGTTGCTGCTTAGAAAAGGGAAATTGACTATGGAAAAATTGAAATCATCACGTTTGTCATATAATTTAGTTGACAGGTTAGAATCATTATCAATCTCCAACCTCAGGTCTAGATAGTTGGAAAAATTAGTGGATTCTGTAGTATCCTTAATTTCAAGTTCCTTAGGATATATGATATCCAAATAATCACCAAACTTGGGATTATTTAGCGACAATACATCATCTATGTATCGGAAAGTGAAATTAAAATTACATGTTAGTTTCTTGGAACCTCCTCTTTGTAAATGTTGGATAAAATCTGATTCATATGAGTATAAAAACAGGTCTGCCAGTAATGGTGCACAGTTTGTACCCATGGGAATACTAATAGTTTGTTGAAATATTCGACCACCAAATTCCACAAAAATATTATCAATCAGAAAATTAACCATATTTACCACATCTATTTCAGTATATTTGTATGGGGCATCAGAGTCGCCTTTAACAAAATAAGCGGTATTATATTTAACTACAATAATGTTGCAAAAGGCATGTTTTCCTGATTATTGTATATTTTTGCTTCACGGTGTATTTGTTTCTAGACAGTGGTCAGACACAACAGCTAGGTGCGGCTGGGAACTGCTCACAACTGTCTGGGTTTAATTTGTCTGTGCTCCACTCGAGTGATCACTGTTACTATATAATGCACAGGGGCAATCTGGTCTGTACACTCGTCTCTGGGCTGTCAAGTTGGCAAGTAACCTGTGCTGTATGCAATCTCTATAGGATGTTGTGCTGCCGTTTTTGTAAGTAACAGTTTCACTCGCTGTTCTTTAATATGTATATTGTATACCGGCAGTCTGAATATATATATTCGTCGGCAGTATTTCAATTGTAAAGTCACTAATGTTATGTGACCACAATATTGTTATTTTCACACGTATCATATAGCTGGTAGGATATATCTGTCTATTACAAATTGTAAATACGTTGGAATTAGTATTTACGTGAATAGTGCATTTATACTTGTTTCTTTCACCTTGCAAGTTCGTTTACCCGGGGGTTCTGGGACGTGTCCTGTACACCAGCTGAGCTGTGCTGAGTTCTCGTGACGCTGTTGCTGTTTTCCACGGAGTGCTGAACGCCGTCAACCTACGAGCATGGCCGTGCGAGGCTGAGAGCAGCATCCACGTACATGTAGTTGTCTTCGTCTCGTCTTACTCGTCGCAATCTTCGTCACCGTCGTCATCGTCACCGGTTGTCCTCGTCGTAGCACCACGGCGTGTGGTTAGAACTGTCACCATGTCGTCGTCGTCTGTGTCCTCGTCGTAGCTTCGGGACTTCGTATTTGGGAATGTCGCCGAGAACTGTCCTATGAATTTTTTAATATCCACATTTGGTTTATACCACTTCTAGAATAGATGGTTTCAGAGTACTTTTGGAGACCCTGTTTAATTTTAGACAATATAACAGTTAATATTTTAGAAAGGGCTTTGGTAGAACATGATGCTGAACCTGAAATATATCTTTGTTTGGGTGGATTATTGTGCAACTTTGGGATCCAATATAAGTTTGGTAGATTAGAATCTTTACATGAGGTAGTAATACCAAACGAATGCAATACAGACAAATGATTTGATAAGATATCCTGTTTGGGCACGGTAATGGCTTGGTATGTCTAACTTGTCTAACCCTACTCTGGTTTTAGCAGTAATTGTGAATGATACTTGTGGACTAATAGGTGTGCGTAGCCACAACAACGGAAACTTGTCAAAGATTTGCTGGACCCTTCCTGGAAGTTTGTTGCTTCGTATACATGTACAATGTAAATGGTATCCAAGTGACATGAAACAGCCAAGAAAACTGGATTCTGAATTTTATGGAATCTGATTTGTGACCAATTCTCCCAGATATGCGAAGGAAAGCAAACGCCAAAGAATATCTGACAAACAGGTACTACATTTAGTCATTAGTCATTGTTGGGGGCTAATTGGAAAACAACATGCAATATATAACATGTATAACATACACTGGTGTGTGTTATACATAAATGCAACTAATCTGGCTGACAATGAATATTCAGGCGTAATTCTCACAGCTGACACCATAACACAACGTATCTATGGTATCTTTCTATCTGATACTCTTACCTGACAGCCAAGATCCTCGCCTCCTCCCCCACGTGTTTTTGACAGATACTGTATGTCACAGACAATTTTACGAGGGATTTTGACATTTAATAAGTGTCAGGAGCACTGTTTTCAAAGTGGTGTTCTGCAGCTTAAGATTGCGTATCGGTTACGTTCCGATGCTTTCAATGGTTTAATACCATGTGCAATTTTGGTTAATATCTCGGCCGTTTCGTAACAAAGTTACATGAAATTTTGAATTTATATTCTGCATATATCTATGAAGGTGACACCAAAAGCGATTGACGATTCCATTAATGAAATAGTATATAAATAGAGTTGAATGTGGCTGGAACAAATGTAACTTACGTTGCGTACACGAAGCATTACATGGTGCAGTGTCTTAATTACAACGAGTGCACATATCCGTGATCAATAACCTACCCTCCAATTTCAAGCATTCCATCGATATTCATGTCAAATTGATGTGCAAATACGTATATCTATTGCGATTCACTGAAAATGTCTTGTGCCGCTGGTCAGTGAAGCGCTAAGTACAGATCAACGGATTATTCGTATGGGAAATACCGTCAATGCTCAGCTTTCGACAATGTTGTACTCAGGAGTGAGATGTTGTTGTGATTTTGCTTATATACTACTCTTAGAAAATGATAGAGTCGCTGAATTCTTGATAAAGTTTGCGGTTGAGTTTACAATGACAACGGATATAGACGTTATTAATGCGACTGACATTCAACTTCTTTTGCCCAGTGTATTTTCAATGCGGATAATATATAACATGTTATTTTGAACATCAAATTACCACCAAGTGTCGAGGTAAACCCCAAAACAGGCAGTAGGTTATTGTTCTATGATAAGTATTCTAACTATAGTCAAGAAATTGCACCCTAAAACGCTGTCTGTTTCCTATGTAAGTTACATTTAGTTGGCGGAGTATAACGTTCCGGATCTGTATGATTATCGACTGGGTCTTCAATTTGGACATTGGACAAATGTTGCAGTCATGTATAGAACCTACGCAACAATTTTCTGCGAAATCCATTGCTAAACAGCAGAGAAATAGCCCAAATAAAACATACCAGAATTCAGCTGATAAGGCATCGATCCTGACTGTTAAGCATTCTTAATGATGCAAGCATTTAGGAACTTCCTGTCACCAGGGAGAAAAAGTGTCATTTGCAGCTGAGTCACTTCAGCTTGTGCGACTTTCACGTTTCCATTCACTGATTGCAGTTTGAATTCTCCCAAGAATTTGTTTTTTGACAGGAGAAGAGAGAAAGTGCTGTCCGATGTAAAAGGGTCCAATTTTTAGAACATGTGGTAGCGTGGGGATTCATTTGTACTAACAGTAGTCAATGATGGTATTGTGTGAGACATATAGATCTATGTGAAATTATAAAAGTCATTATTGTAATCAAAAGTCATATCGTACACAAGTCCAATCACTGGAAATTTCATCACCATTATCATGATTGAAACCATTCTGGATATTATTACAGTTTTTATTTAAAACACTGGAAAATCTATTGCTCCTTTCAAACTATATGCATATACACTTGTGTCACACTTGTACACACTCCTCATTGAAGAAACACCCAGTGCATGAGATGCTAACGGAATACTGATTGACACAAACAACTCATGACTCAGTGAAAACAGATGGCATTTAAAAGCCAACACTAAGCAAGGCGGAATAACCACTGGAAAGCCAATTCCCCTGCAAAATAGAGCCCTCTGCAAGGGGCCGACTGCAGACAATTGACCATTGACAGTATTCCTGAACATATCTTCTCTATGAATCCTTCTGATTCCATGGCTGTCTGCCTTCATCGGTCAGCAGAATGTCCCACAAGTTCAACAAAATGCTTCTTGAGTGTCTGAATGCACCTAGAGTTATGTAGCGCAATTGCAGATCATTTTGGTGTCTGTTGACATTGATGTTCCAGAACACAATATCTGCAACATCATTGAACATACATATACAGACTTCAGTTGTGTGATCCACCAACCAGATAGGTGGTCTTACATAATGTTCACGTCTGTTCACGTCTCTCGGATGTCTGGATAAAGACATCCGAAATTATTTAGTACATGTACTGGATGGAGGTTCTACATAATAGGACGTCCGTTTAAAAGGCACATGAAAATCGAGGGACTCATGGATGAGTGTCTCAAGAATATTCACAGTATATATTATATAATACATTGGCTCCCAATCTTTCTGGGGCTGATCCCAGAAAGGTCACCAGACTTGAAGCAGGTGCATTTGTTAAGGAGGGGGTTGTATTGAATAAGTGTAATGTCAGATGCCCTCATCCAGAATATATTGCAATACATGACAAATGATACCTACATGTAAAATCACATGACTCACTACCGGTAGATATGGTAAGTGATGATTGATATGTATATAGAACACAGTGACACAAATATCAGAGCATCAGACTGGTATAGCAATTGTCACTAGTTACTCAGGTTTTTTTTTCAAATGATTCGGTGATATGTGTTCGTTTCTGTTTGTTTTCCGTTCTTACTTTCTTCCTCGGTCTGATAATTTCTGTTTCGTTGTTTCTGTTGAAAGCCTTTGACTAATCATACCATAACAAGAATAATGACATCCTTAACAAAACAACAAAGCCTCCAGAAGTTTTATGGATGTGTTGATTTAATATTTCCCCCACAATAAGAATGTTGTCAACAAAACACTAATATGATGCTAAACGTCCACACCAATCGGGCCAGATATTTGTATCATGTTGATGGAATCAACACATGCTTCAAGCCACTTGACACGTTGGGGAAAAAACATTCTATATAAAGCAATGACAATATACATGTAATAGTTCGGTTTGAGGATATATGCATGACACGTTACTACAGATGTACATGTAAACTAACATAGAATCAATCATACTGTCAGCTTGTTGGCATAAACATTCCATCAACTGATTTCAGAAACAACACAATTATAACATGAGACAATTATGTCATGACTTATGAGAAAGTGTGAAGTACTGTAGTATCTTATATCTGCAAAATCAATAGCGAGTATAACATTGATATACATGAACATAATCTTTGTCATATACTTTTTGACAGGAGATGGCTTATTCGAAACTAACGGCCACCAACAACAAACATTTCCACAACAATGGATGGAATCGTTCCAGAATATCCCGGCTTTTGTAATAACCGTGCCGTTGATTTTGTTTGTTACATCTGGGTGGAGAATCCGAGCACAATCGTCCACGACGCTCAGCAAATTGTGGAAAATGCAAAACCAGGACCAGGGGTGTATGGGCATGATCTGGGGCCTAGTGCACCAAACCGTCGTAAAACAAGCGTCGGTTGAGTGTCGGTGGGAACTACGTCCGTCGTAGAAACGTCCGTCGTGAATTCACCGCCCGTGTGGCGTGCACCAAGAAGTCGCAAATTGGTCGTTGGTCCGACGCGTCGGCGTGCCTACTGACAGATCGGTGATAACTTGTTTGAGCTTTTAATTGTCAAGATTATCAGTTTTAATGGTTAAATGCATTTTATATGGATGGCTGATGTTGGAAATACACGTACAGTATGATTCTGGAAAGCTATTGTGTGGACAATGTTTTTCGAACATTCACTGTAAACACTCTGGTATGCACTGCAGCTGCAAACATCAACCTATTGAAGCGTAAAATAAATCTGTTCACAATGAATGTATATTTTACCCTGTGCGATTCCAATATCTCACACATGTATTGTACTTTAGCATTGATTAACACATGATGCATATAATTGCAAAGGATCAACCATTAGACCAAATGATTTAGTGCAGTTTCTTAAATTGAATTTTCTTCGCGTGTTCAAACAACCATCATAATAGCGCAGTTGGTAGCATAATTATACTGATACCCAGCAATCATTTTGATAACAGCTCGTTCCCAGCGCTATCAGAGTGTTATGTGAACATATCGCACAGATAAGAAATATTTTACTCCACTTTTATTGTGCGGTACACGATTTTAACAGCTGTACGACCCATCTACGACTGCTCAGTAGGAGTCGCAGATTTTACGTCCAGTTGACGTTAGTTTTCAACGACCGACAGCTTGATGCACACCAACTTTCACACCGACGCAGAATTCACGACGGACGTTGGTGTTTTTACGACGGACGTTGTCACCGGCGCTTCACCGACGGTTTGATGCACTATGCCCCTGGATCTCGACCTCATTTGGGCGGACCCTTCTCCAGACATTACGGGCCCTGAGGGGCACTCTGTCGATTACTCGGGTAAACTTTTATCAGATTCAGTTCATAAATGTAAGTTAAAACGGACTCTTAGAATGATTTTTGCAGTGCAAACTCTCCAGTTTGCATTACTAGCTCATAATTTAGTGACAGTAGTCATTGTCCAAATTGCTCGAACAATTTATTTCTTTTTGATATCCCACGTCAGACAGGATATTGTATATTATTACTGTACAAGTAGGCATAAATAATGGCAACTTGATAATATGAATTCTATCAAAACATTCCAAAAATTATGATCATAATTGATTCTGTTGCCATGGTTGTATTTTCACTAATAACCATAAACATCTCGCCCGTTGTATATATCATGTAAATCTACCAGAAATATAACTTATCGGATTACTTTTCATGATATGGCGCTCCTGGTAATGACTTCCAGGATCATGCATGGTAATTATCTGACCAGTTATTGGCGGCTGTCACATGCAGTGGCCAGTCTTTTACATTCATCAGCAGGGACATCTAGAAATGAATCTCGTCTTCTCGTTTGAGAAGATTTGAAACCGAACTATCCAGCACTTGAGTTGAATTTAACAATGAAACTAAGGGTCACTCCTAAACTGAAAACATTTAATATAGTTCAGAGTTTTGAAACTATCTGCTACTGTATCATATAGAATGATTATATATGGCCGAAAACAAGGTGTGATTGTAATTCACGCACATGTACTACAAGATTTCAAGGGCGACACCTGATGTGCGACCTTGACCTTTCTTTTGATCGTGTTGGTGGTGCCAAACTATAACCACTCCTGGGAGACAAACCACCTGCCTTGGTGCAACATGACCCAACATGTATAGTTTTACCTTTAAGATTCAAGGCTATTTTTGTTGCTGGCTGGTCTTGCCAAGAACATAGTTACAAAGACTTTTCTGTGTCTCTCTTATCACCACGATGACGTTGGTATCGAGTGGTGAGACGCCCTGTAGGCAATCGATGAGAGGTCCTGAAGTTTGAGTGTCGACATGATAAAAGCCGTAAAGTCACTCAGCAGAGATCATCAGCTCAACATAATATTCTTAGAAAGTGGCAATCACTTCCCTGCGGCTTATTAATCTGTGAATCACAACTGCGACAAAGCGAGAGCTACTGTCAAACTCAGGATTAACCTGATTAAATTTCACCAGAGACACCACAAGATTAAAGAGATGAATACGATTGAAATATTATTGCAAAAGGGCCCACCCACACAAGGCTGTAAATAGAAGTAAAAGGGTACGGAAAGCATAGTATTGTCACTGAGTGAGACAGATGGGATAGTGACGAGGCTCGGACCTCTAGACCAATATGAACAAGGGACAGAAGCATCGAAGCACTACGGCCGAGGTCAAAACTGAATGGAGAAACCAGAAGTGATCTGTTAGCCGATTGGCCTTTATGACACTTGCTCAGCATGGCAAAGTCATAAAGATGGAATTTCACAATTCGACACTCACTTATTGCTTACTTGTCCGTTTCTACCCACAAACAATGATCATTTCCTTTGTCCTTGGAAACATAAAGGTGTCAAAGAAATATTCTGCAAGAAAAATATCGACAAAACAGATAATTTGGAGACACCGCTGAGTAATTGTTAATAATTAGAAAAACTCTTCTTGGCTTTCCAATCAGATACTTACCATTTTAGAGCCAATTAGTTGCAAATAAATCACCCGAGGAACCAGCAGAAACGTTTATGACAATTATATTTACGTGCATCATGGGCTATTTTACTACCACACAATAGAGTTATTTGCTTTGGGTGATAGTCTACTGCCAGTGATTACCACTATCACCCAAAATTTGTGCAAAAAGGCTGGATGTAAAATAAACACCATAGCTCTCGCCTCTTGGACATTGAATGTTGACAGCAAAGGTTTGTTATACGATGGTTTTATACTGTCTCAATTCTTCTACTATTCAGTAAGATGGGTATTTTTTAATGTATCAGATATTAGGAAAATAGAAAAAACTACAGTATAGAGCCTTGAAATATATATCAAGAAAAAATTCAATGTAACCTGTAACGAGTTACTAAGTGAGTTCAAACTATCATTGCTGTATGAACGTCGTTTACAATGTATCCTGTTTGAAGTTTAGAAGGTACTAAACAGAGTTGGTCCCCAATATTCACATGATCTGGTATCAGTTAAAGATAGTAAGTATAATTCACGTAATATAGAGACTGCAGAAATAAGTAAATGTCAATCAAAGAGGTATGGCCACGACGGTGCTAAACTGTGGAACTCAACGCCGAACAGTATTAATTCTGCTGCAAATCTAACAGAATTTCAGACCAAATTACAAAGTTGGGAACGACCCACGTGTAACTGTAATGTATGCACACTCTGTTGTCTGTACAGTATGTGATCGCATTTTAATTTACCTGGTATCATTCTAGATTTCATGCACACTGATGTCATCATGTCCTTGTATTATACTAGCTTCTTGTATATGTTTTCATCCCATGTATCATTGTCGGTAAATAGCCCATGTGGCTAATGTTACCTGTTGTCAATCTTACACCGACTTTAAATTAAGTTTTATCTTATCCTATCTTAACTTCTGTTCAGGTTGTTTGATCAATTCAACACACATAATGGCAAAGATAGTACATGTATATAATTATAAATAATATATATTATAAATCATAAATATGTACTAGAGAGTATTATATCATGATGTATCATTTACCATGATAATAACCAGCCAATATTGTTCTGTGACAACCACATTTCACATAGGAATGTAAAATGTGATATACATGTGATACACATACCTGAGTTCGGAAATGTTTTTAGGTCAGGTCAAGTGGTATAAATAAAGCCACCTCGTGTTGTCTCGCTACCATTGTCGAGTCACTGTCACTGACAGTCTACTCGATTTCGCCGACGATACTAAATAGATTTGTTCACTTCGAGTTTATGGCGTCAGTCGTAACTTTCGTTGTGCGTACAAACGATTTGTTTATACCACTTGACCTGACCTAGAAACATTTCCGAACTGGCTTATTATAATTAAATCTGATATGCATGTTTTAATTGTACTCAAAAATATTGTTGTACTTTCAGCTAACGACTCCTAGGACGCCAACATTTCCTACGGTTTGAGTGTCTACAGTGGTTAGTATGACGACTTCTACACCCAGCAGTACATAGCGCAGACGTTATCCCGTTTGTTTCTTCTCATCAGTGGAGTTGGTAATGTCCTCTCCGCTGTCATCACGTACCGTCTGAGTCATGAAATCCTCTCAACGTGTCTCCATCTCACTGTCCTTGCCATCATGGATTTGCATTCTGGCTTAAATCATTGTCTGGGATTGATATCAAGATTGCGATTAAGATAAACTCGAAGAGCGTATGCAAGGTGTACCAATTCACTTTCAGTTTCGTTTTTCACATGATGCGATGGCTGTTGGTCTTTCTAGCTATCGACGGTGCCCTAACAACAACCTGTCCTCGACGGCTTCAGAGATCTGACAGGACGTCCTGTGTGGAAGCCGTCATGCTTCTTCTAACAGTTTTACTCGTTTGTTTCAACATGCATTTCTTCTGGTCGTTTGAGCTGATAAAAGCCGATGAAGAACACTTGTACCCAGGCAAAATGTGCCAGTTCAACATCCATTCTCACCAGGCCAGCGGGCTCTTTATCAGACACATCTGGCCGATCTTTGACACCCTGGTCACAGATGGACTCCCGCTAGTCATCGTGACCATTTGTGGCATTACAATGACTGTACAGATGGTACGAGGCCATCACCATGGCGACGAGGCACAACAGGCCTGGAGAACGAGGTACCATATGGATCCAGAAGCTCTCAACCATCTACTCGTTCTGTTTACGACAATCTCCTTGATCTTTCTCCCAATGAACCTGCCTAAGATGGTCTACAACCTCGCCAACTACTACCAGCAAAAAGACATATATGAAGAATATGATTATAACAGTGACTTTTTGGACTATAGCGAAGGTTCTATGCCACATTGGAAACTCATCAATTCAACCTGTTTGTGTATCCAATTCAGCTTTAAGTTCTCTATGTGGCAATTTCACCAAGATTTCGTGCGGAAGTCAAAAACATTATCAAGTGTTCACAGTGCAAGGAGCACATGAAGTTTCATCGAAGAATGAAGCACACGGAATCGATGGCCAAAGAAGCACTCATCAACAAAGATGGCTGCCAGAGGTCAACGACAGAAACAAGTCTGTACCTGTACTTTACAACGAGATAACTCAACAGGCGAACCCAACTGATTTTCAAGACATCAATATTGATATAGTTCCGCAGCCAAATGACGATCCACCCATCTGACAGGAAGTCCGGCGCAGGGTCGCTAAGGTCACAACTGCTTAACTGTTATGACGCTGCCCTGCGTACCCATGTGTTGAGGACAATGACGACCAATGTACAACGACAAACAGTGAACATATACTGGTACTGTTCAATCATAGCTTTGAAGACTGATTGATGCCACAAAATTCTTCCTTGGTGATATATAGTCTTCTATGAAAAGCTCGTGCAGCCATTGCATGAGTATTACATTGGTATCATCCTAAAAAACAAAGTGCTTATTACACTTTATGTGTCTGACCAGCAATGTGGCAAAAAATACATCAAGGCAAACTGCAGTTATCATCCAAGAACAAAAAAAAGTGAGAAAAAAACCAATTTGACAAAACCATGAAGCCGATATTCCATATGACTATATTTTGCATTCTGTCTGAATTATTCTATGTACTGATAAAATATTAGCTCCGGGGGTTGAGAAAAGTAATCAGGGAACTGTAGTGTTGAGCTGTTGAAGTCTGGAATGGTGCTTCTTTCCTCAAAATGAACATTAGAGTATTTCAACTTAATTAGAAGTCTAATTGAGGGTCCCTGAACATGAAAATTGACGAATGCGCTCAATTCCTACAAAACAAAGAGAACCTGGGAAACAGAAAATGAATCAATATATTTTTGCATCTTATTATAAACCAATGTACATTACGGAAGCCACCTTAGATGTTTGCAAGTACCTAGTTCATGTAAACATTGGGAACTGGTTACCAGCTTAAAATATTGAATTGATGTAAAAACAAATAAATTATACCAGTACCAGCATATGGGGTACTGTAAAAAAATTTGTTTCATAGAGGATTCTCTATCAAATTCAAACGCAATTTGGTAAAAAAAAAATTAGTTTCACATAGATGAATTAATCTTTCAGATGACTTCAAAATCGACGGAATTATATTTTTAAAGCTACTACCGAATGTAAAATTGAAAAGAAACTAAACTAGCGGGACACGCCCTCCAAGTCGGGAGAATGAATGAGTAGCAGTGGTATGAGCCGCCTGTCGAGGCATCTCTTAAAACAATGACATCACAGAAATGTACGTCATGCTTGACGTTTATGTCAGCCATGCACTGCCGTGTGGCACATGTACGACAAAACTTGCAGATTTTCGGTGTTTGTACTGAACAAATATATACATATTTCATATGTGAACGGAGTTTAGAGTCTTCTCCGGTCAAATGCATTGAAATATATTTGATATATAGAAGTTTTAACCGTAGAATCAATACACATTGATAGGAAGTCCTCCTGTAATGATGCTTATCAGTCAGGATCCATTCCTTATCAGCAGAATTCTGGTATGTTTTGTTTGGCCGATAACTCTACAGTTTGGTTATGGATTGCGCTGAAAATTGTGTAGGTTCTATCCACGACTACAATGCTTGTCCAATGGCCATATTGAAGACCCAGTTGATATTCATATCCTGAACGTTATACACCGCCAATCAAATGTAACTTACATAGAAAACTGACAGCGTTTTAGGGTACAGTTTCTTGACTATGGTTAGATTACCTATCATAGAACAATAACCTACTGCCTGTTTTGGGATTTTCCCAAATACTTGATGGGAGCTTGATGGTCAAAATAGCATGTTATATATCATCCGCATTGAAAATACACTGGGCAGAAGAAATTGATTGTCAATCGCATTAATAACGTCTATATCCGTTGGCATTGTAAACTCGGCCCAAGTATCATACACTGCGCCTTCTTCTATATTCAATAAGGATTAAAAAGGTGACAGACGGATTAAATGGCATGCTTTTAGTGGAGAGTAGTATTAAGGAGCAGTGTACGGTACTTGGGCCGTAAAGTCAACCGCAAACTACATCAAGAATTCAGCGACTCTTTTCTAAGTGCAGTATAGAACCAAATTCACAACAACATCTCACTCCTGAGTACAACGTTCTCGACAGCTGAGCATTGACGGTATTTGCCATATGAATAATCCGCTGATCTGTACTTAGCGCTTCACTGACCAGCTGCACAAGACATTTTCGCCAGATCGCAATAGATATACACATTTCCACATCAAATTGACATGATTATCGATGGGATACTTAAAATTTGAGGATAGGTTATTGATCACGGATAAGTGTACTCTTTGCAGTTAAGAAACTAAACCGTGTAATGCTTCGTGTACGCAACGTAAGTTACAATTGCTCAAGCAACATTCAACTCAATTTATATACTAATTTATCAATGAAATTTTCAATATCTTATTCACATCAGCTTCACAGACATATACATGATATATTCCAAATTTCATGGTAATTTGTTATGAAACGGTCGAGATATGAACCAAAATTGCACGTGGTATGAAACCATTGAAATTACGTGGATCATGCTCGATACTCAATCTTAAGAGATAAGATATTGTTTTATTGACGGACTGATTGCAACCCGGAAGTTGAATTATACATGTACAGTTGATCAGTAAAATATGATACATGATACAATTAGAAAATGTACACATAGTCTACATGATGGAAAGTTGATGCCGTTTCTGCACAAAATGCATCAGGTCAGTCTTTTACCATAGTTTCCACCCACAAAATATCTATATGTGTGGTAGTATAAGCACAATTTCACATGCGCATGTATATATATGTGAATTCCTTTGCACATGGCTTGGAAGCTCCGTGAAATTAAAATATGATACCATTAAAATATGATACATGATACAATTAGAAAATTTACACATACTATACATGATGGAAAGTTGATGCCGTTTCTGCACAAAATGCATCAGGTCAGTCTTTTACCATAGTTTCCACCCACAAAATATATATATGTGTGGTAGTATAAGCACAATTCCACATGCGCATATAACTACAATTAAGCAGTAATTATATTTATGATTGGGATGGGGAATGGGTTCTGAGTTGTTCAATCCTTAATTGTATGGCGAGTGTTTACCCCCCGTGTACATTACAATTCACGCATGCGCATAGAACTTATCTGCTGACCGCGCATATATGAAACTTCTGTTCCATGACAATAGTGTTGTCTATCCATGTAAATATTCACGGTTCTCGTGTATTCGTTCAGCACATAGCCGTTTCGTAGAATGTGTTCCGTCAATTATGACTTCTGGGTTTGTTCTGAACGAATTATAAAATGTATAAAAAATGATTTATCATCAAACAAGTTATGACTCTCTGATCCCAATCCTCATCCTAATCGAAGAACCCTGAACATTAGCAATCATAAATATATATATGTGTATACCTTTGCACATGGCTTGGAAGCTCCGTGAAATTGAATAATGCCTACCAATTGATAGAATAGATTATGCAACTTCCATATGTGCATCGGTACATGCATCAGTAACACCCATTTCAACATACATACATTATGTAGCATCCAAAAAACATCTTTATGATAAACTGGGCACAATTCAGGTCCGTATCATGTCTATGGTTTTCTTCTAATATTACATGTGTATAACTGGCAACGCATAAATGAATAATGTCACGTCATATCATGTTCCTGGCCAACATCTATTAAGACTTTGGCCCAAGTACCATACACTGCTCCTTAATACTACTCGTCCACTGAAAACATACCATTTAATCCGTCTCGCACCTTTTTAATCCTTATTGAATATAGAGGAAGGCGCAGGATATGATACTTGGGCCAAGACTTTTATCTGCAATGGAAAACCATGGCATGACTGGATTAGGCAAGCTATTAGGCGCAGTGTCAGGGTTTGTGCCGGAGATTTGTAAACAATACGAACAACCCCCACGATATCACTGCAAGTAGAAACGACACTAAGACTTGACATGGAAATGTTTAGTATTCACTGGTTTCTTGGCAGTAGGAAATGAACAACAAGGAGATAGAGAAATTGAATTAAGGAGAACATAAATTTGCCAATTCAGATAGATCCCTAAACACTGCATCACATGCCACAGAATACAAATTACTTCTAATGTCTGGCGAGTGGGAGGCTACATGTTCGAACTGTGCAATGGTGCACAGTTTGTACCCATGGGAATACCAATAGTTTGTTGAAATATTCGACCACCGAATTCCACAAAAATATTATCAATCAGAAAATTAACCATAGTCACCACATCTATTTCAGTATATTTGTATGGGGCATCAGAGTCGCCTTTTACAAAATAAGCGGTATTATATTTAACTACAAAAAATTAGCCCAAGGGCTAAGAATGGTTACCGGACAATGTGTATT
This sequence comes from Terebella lapidaria, assembly GCA_949152475.1. Classification (NCBI taxonomy): domain Eukaryota; kingdom Metazoa; phylum Annelida; class Polychaeta; order Terebellida; family Terebellidae; genus Terebella; species Terebella lapidaria. Next base: position 16,766,236 of record OX424564.1, on the reverse strand, counting down.
TTAGATATTAGCCTTTTGTCCCATAACCTTGAAAGTAAGATCATTGGTCAATTCAAGGTCACGAGAACATTCAGCCCATATCATTTCTAGCATGTTCACAATTGATTCCTAAGCTGTAAAGTCGATATTAAGTGAGATACTAGCCATTTTGTGATCTGACCTTGAAAATGAGCTCAAAGGTCAAGTTCAAGGTCATGAGAATATTCAGCATATATAATTTCCAATATGTTCGCAATTGACTCCTAAGCTGTAAAGTCGACAACAAATGAGATATGAAATTTTTTTGTTCTATGACCTTGAAAATGAGGTGAAGGTCAAATTCAAGGTCACCAAAATATTCAGCAAATATCATTCCCTATATGTCCACTATGGATTACTAAGCTGTAAAGTCGATAATGAGCGAGATATTACCCATTTTGTTCTCTGGCCTTGAAAATACATGTAAGGTAAGGTCAAAGGTCAAATTCAAGGTCACCAGAATATTCAACATATATCATTTCCTATATGTTGACAATTGATTGCCAAGCTGTAAAGTCAATGATAAACAAGATATTAGCCAATTTGTGCTCTGACCTTGAAAATGAGGTCAGAGGTCAAATTCAAGGTCATGAGAATATTCAGCATATATCATTTCCTATATGCGCACAATTGATTTCTAAGCTGTAAAGTCGATAGTAAGCCAGATATTGGCCATTTTGTACTATGACCTTGAAAATAAGGTCAAAGGTCAAATTCAAGGTCATCACAATATTCGGCGTATATCATTTCCTTTATGTCCACAATTGATTCCTAAGCTGTAAAGTCGATAATAAGCGAGATATTGGCCATTTTGTGCTCTGACCTTGAAAATGAGGTCAGAGGTCAAAATCAAGGTCACGAAAATATTCAGTATATATCATTTCCTATATGTCCACAATTGATTCCTAATCTCTAATCTCAATATTAAGTGAGATATTAGGCAAAATGTGTCCCATTATAAAGCATAGGGCGATTTAGCATGTGAAAGTCGCATTTGGGCCGCGTTTGGGAGCAGAATGGCCCACTTCGAGCGATTCAAGGGCAACGAAACTTATACACCTCACAGGGGTATATATGAGGAGTGTTATGCATCAACGAGAATAAAAGTTACTGAACAGATTTTGAGAAAACGACCGTCAAAGTCCAAAACTGGCCATTTTTCGACTAAAATGGCCGATCTGACCTTGAAACCGAGGTCAGAGGTCAAATTCAAGGTCACGAGAATATTCAGCATATATCATTCCCTATATGTCCACAATTGATTCCTAGTCTCTAATCTCAATATTAAGTGAGATATTAGGCTTAATGTGCCCCATTATGAAGCATAGGAGAATTTAACATGCGAAAGTTCCATTTGGGCCGAGTTTGGCCCAAAATGGCCCACTTCGAGTGATTCAAGCGCAATGAAACTCATACACATCACAGGAGTACATATGAGGAGTGTTGTGTATCAAAAAGAAAAAAAGTTACTGAACAGTTTTTGAGAAAATGGCCGCCAAAGTCCAAAATCAGACATTTTTTGTCGAAAACGGCTGCCATTTTGAAAAAAATGCGAAAATCGAAAAACTAAAAAAAACCTTTCCTGGAAATATTTTTAGGTATTTTTGTGCAAAATTTCAGAAAGATTCGACCGTAAACTTTAAAGATAAAATGTGAACGGACGACGGACGGACGGACGGACGGCTGGACGGCTATACTCCCGTCAGGGGCTTTCTGAGGTACCATCCCTGTGAGGTATTTTTTTGTGTCGGTTATGGACTTGTGACGATACCTCTGAGACACACTCAAATTACCTCACAAGGAAAGTCATATTCTACCTCACAGGGTGGATATGGGACCCTACCTCACAGGGCCCGAAGCAGGCTACAGTTGGACTATACATCCAGTTTTCGGACCAGTATAACAGATTATCTCACAGGGCCCAACCAGTGTACAGATGGACACTACCTCACAGGGCCTGAGCCAATTTACAGGTAACACTACCTCACAAGGCTGAACCAGTCTACAGATGAACACTACCTCACAGGGCCCAAATCGGTGTACAGATGGACACTACCTCACAAGGCCAAGCCATTCTACAGATGGACACTACCTCACAGAGCCCGAACCAGTGAAAAGTTGGACACTACCTCACAGGGCCCAAATCAGTGTACAGAAGAGTTGGACACTACCTCACAGGACCTCAGCCAATGTAGAGTTGGTTTTCAGTTAGGCACTACCTCACAAGCTTGCGAACTAACATTATGTAGAAAAGGTATCTCATTGGACATTATCAAGATTCCTGTCTGAGCATCTTCCAACAAGTTCGGAGTTTAAATAAATTGTGTACACTCGACATTTAGAATATACTGCTAAAAGGAATTGGTAATGAAAATAAACAAGAAAATAACTTCAAGACAATTTTTTATTCCAAAAATACCGCAATGGTCTCTCAATAAAAACACATTACATAGCTTTGAAAACAAATTAATATAGAACAGGTGCAAGTTAGGTTGTACATTAGTACATGAAACCGCTGCGTAGTTTTGCACAGATTAAAGAAACTGCCTAGCACACATGCTTGTCTGATTCATCAGAGTTACGTTCTATACTAGTATACGAAACCGCTGCCTAGATTCCAAGCGATTAAAGCACACATGCTTAAGTTAGGTTGTACATTAGTATATGAAACCGTTGCATAGTTTTAAACGGATTACATTTCACTGCCTAGCACACATGCACAAATCCATTCTTACTTCATCAGAACAAAGTTAAGTTGTTCACTAGTATACGAAATTGCTGCATAAGTTTTAACGAATTACAGTTCACCGCCTACATGTAGGAGACATGCTTGTCCACTTCATCAGAACAAAGTTAGGTTGTATACAAAACCACTGTATAAGTTTCAACAAATTACAGTACATTGGATAACGCACATGCCGATCTACTTCATCAGAACAAAGTTAGGTTGTACACTAGTAAACGAAACTGCTGAATAATTTTTTAAACAGATTACAGTTCACTGTAAGACCTTTTTGTATTCCCCAAATATCAGTTTAGCATGTAAATGAAATTGTCAAATAAGACATCCTGTAAGATAAGATCACATTTTTTCCTGCAAAAGGTGAGCTCTGATCTTACAGGGACCACGGTTCACTAGTATACGAAACTACTGTATCACTTCTCCAAACACTCAATGCCCTGGAGCTATGTGCAGACGATATAAACATGTTGATCCATCCCACCAAAAGTCAGTAAATGACAGTCAACTCTCAAAATTAGAGAACCGATCATTCTGGATGGCATCAAAATAAAGTATCCGAGCGGCTACACATATCTCGGCACCAAAATTTCAAATGACAGCATCAACTCCCAGATGAAAAATCACGTTGAGAGCAAATCATCACATTTCAGAAAATTTATCTCCTTCCTCAAAAAAAACCAACAATAGCCAAGCTTCATACCAAGTTAAGAAAAAAAGTCCGTTTCTTTGAAGGGGAAACTTGGTGGACAACCGATCTACGAGCACTAAATTCAGTGTACATGAGGTCACTCAAACAGATGTTAGGCAAACGTCAAATGACATGCAACGACATAGTCTACATTGAGACTGGACTCAGCAATGCCCGAAGCACAACAATAATTGACATAAGTTCATTCGAAACATACAGTCAAAAGACGACTATTACATACACAGAAGTATAGATATGGCAATTCAACACAAAACCGAGATGGGAAAATGCTTCCAAGTGATCCAAGTTCAACAAACCCCACAGGTGACTGCCTTCCGGGAAGCCCTGGTGACGTCAATGTCAGAAGCCACTAGCAGAAGACGAACTGTTTACAGAGAGCTAATCCCGACGTTGGTTGAGTCAGATCGAGTCGCCCTCACCAGAATCAGACTTGGATCTCACCACCTCAGGAGAGAGACGAGACATCCAAAACGAGGAACACGTTCTCCTGAAGTGTGCACTATCCAACCTAGTCCGTGAAAGACACTTGAAATCAAGAAAATTCAACAATCTACAAGAAATCTTTGCTTCTATGAACTCAGAAATAGTTTTCAATGTAAACAAGGCACTCTAAACAATTCTTTGCCCTTAATGGCTCTATTACATGTAAACCAGTTTTATATTGTATATGTCAATAAATCATCTATCTATGTATAGTTTTTTACAAATTACAATTCACTTTATAGCACATATGCCTGGATACTCCTTGTGAACAAAATTATTGTCATTTATAATCTCTTAATTGAATACATTCAGTCAGTTTTTTTTTTGTTCATATTTGATATCTTTTTGACGATGTTGGGCCAGTATCTGTGCTGGAGCTTTCCATTGTTCACCCTGCTCTGTTTAATGGCGAAGTCACAGTCGGCTTTCCTTGGGACTCTTTTCTTTGCTAAGAATGTAGAGAAGTGGGTTCTCAACTCCGCCATCTCATCCTCGTCCCAGTAAATGCGTGTCTTCTTGTCATCTCTGTGCTTCGCCTCTGATAATTACACAAAAGTATATAGAGTAGAAATATGTTTGATATTCAGTAACCTAAATGAGACATGTTCAACATTTCTTGATCTACGGTCGTGCAGAAATTCAATGCAGAAATTCAAAATACAGCAATATACTTTTTGGATAAGTGTAACATTATGCAAACAAATACATATGAGGATCAAATCACACACAATATTTTTTCAGAATTTCATCCGTTGCTTGAAATGATGATTAAAGTATTTCATGACAAACAAAAATATTGTAATAATTACCACATGAACCCTTCTGTGCAGAAGGCTTTCGTCGCTTCGGCTCGTACCCATCAGATTCACTGCTCTCAGGCTCAGGAATGCAGGGTTTTGTCGACCCTGTCAACAACACGATTGTACTTGATAAAATGAATATGGCATCAAATCAGTAACAGACTGATACACTACACTCGTATTACATTCTTAACATACATCATACGACTTTATGAAAATTGTAGACAAAAGTTTACGGTAGTGTCGTCTATATGTTTTTGATTTCCAAAGAGGGAATTAGTATCAAACGGTGTGTACCAGAAGAAACACTTTTGTCTCGTGACGATGCACTCTCTGGCTCGTAGTCAGGGTCACTGTCCGAGTCTGGCGAATCTACCCGATGTGAACGGGGTTTTCTCTTGCGCCCTACAAGAAGAGCAGTTATGCAACATGGGCATTATTTCACAGGGAATACAAAATCATCTGACAGTGCATAATACAACACAACTCCATTCATATACCTAGATGCACTGATGATGGGCCACATTTGACAGGGCGACGCCTCGGCTTGGCACCAAAGGGGGATGCAAGTTCCTCACTACGGCGACGCTTCAGCTTGGCACCAGAGGGGGATGCAAGTTCCTCACTACGGCGACGCTTCAGCTTGGCACCAGAGGGGGATGCAAGTTCCTCACTACGGCGACGCTTCGGCTTGGCACCGGAGGAGGGCGGCTCATGATGACAGTCGGGCCGGCTCACTCTCTCCTGATCTGCAAACGAAAGATGATCCCAGACTCTACATAAGATTATTACATGGCGATTGGGATGTGTTCATTTATAAAAGGTGAACAGCAGCATATATCACAGAAACCTAAAAGTAAATGAGCTTTCAGGAATGTATCTCTACCTCTCCGTGACTGTGGCGCATTCCCGGCGGCATCCGCGTCATCATCCAGTGGCATCCCCGTCACAGGCATGTTTCCAGCGACATCCACATCATCATTTCCAGTGGCATCCCCGTCACCATTTCCAGTGGCACCTATGAACTCCGACAGTTCCTGGTCAATTTCTAAAAGTAATCATATAATCGCTGATCAGAGACAAATAAAATTACATATTTTATCATGTTATGAAAAGGTTATATCATCATGAATGGGTTATTCTCTTGCTGATCGAGAAATGTACCTGTTATGTCTATGTTGTCTAGGTCCTTGTCCTTGAATCTTGACAAAATACCATACTCCGCGGCTATGAGCAATTTTGCTATTTTTGCTCTTTCGATTATGCCTGATGTCTGTCTGTAGTGTGTGTCATGCACCCTGAGTGTGTGTCCAAGATGTCGAACCAGGTATTCCATATGATTCGGCGGAAGATTGAGGGTCTACAAACAAATGAACACAAGCATGACGAAACAAAGATTACAAACCAAACCAGGCATCCCATGGGATTTGATTTAAAAATATCAACAAAAAAGTTCAGCCAAATATAATGTGATATATTGTACACTTATCACCTGCACTGAAGTAGCCAACGCCTTCCTCAGAAGGGTGGACTTGAGAAGTTGGGGAAAGTCCAGACCCACACAAGCTTGACCAGCAGTCTTGTTCAACGCCTCATCAGCTCGGACCGGGAATTCCCCTGTATTAACAAATTCATACTACAATCCAACATCGTTATGTACTGGTGTAATGCAGACAACACTGATCATACGGAAGTTACATATACCTGTTGTTGCAAAGATGTAGGAGTTGTCTTGCGCGATGTTCGCCGCTGATCTGAAGGCGGGGTCAGTTAGCAACTCCATGGCATCCCTGGTATCATTCGGAACTATGATTGGAACAGGCTTCCCGCACTTTCCACGAACAAAGAAGACATCTTGGTCAGCAACCAGGCTTTTTTCGACTTGTGTTAAGTCAGCTTCCATCTCTTTGAGGAGCTGGTTGTGATGATCCTTCTTCAGCCAACTGCTCATCCTGACAAAAAATGCTCAATATTAATACTACGCCATTCACTTACACCTCAACCCAAAATATCAGTCTCACAATAATGTGACTAATGCGACGTTGATATAGAGATTATGATGGAGCCTACCTAGCATTCTCCATCTCCCCAGGCCTCCTCTTGTTATATGTCATCAATCTGCAAATGGTGTACTGGGCAACTTCTGCGAATGAGGTATCAGAAGACAGCGTCTGCAGTTTTGTCACCAGGAACCTTGTCAGTTTGGAGCAGTCTTCAGGGGTTGGAAGGTGAGTGGCTTTGTTGAATTTTCGCTCTTCAAGGATGGCATTACACAGGGCCGTTACTCTTTCCTTCCAGTTCTTCTCCATGAGATTTGCAAACTTTGTCGCTTCTGCTTCCATCTTCTCCCATCCATGTAACGAGCTTCGGGTGTACTTTTCGCCACACAATCGTGTGATGTCATGACCCAGCTTCAGGGCGACACTGGGGTGAACAAGGTTTCCTTCCTCATCTGGTTCACTGCTCTTCCGATTACTGCAGTTCAGAGCCCCTTTGATGACAGTGTCAAAATGGGCTGGCTTTATCATCGAATAGACATCATCAATACTGGGATTCAGGTTTCGTACTTCCACCAGCAGCTGGGCTGCTGCCCTCATGCGCTGAGCTGCATATCTCATTCTCTTGCTAGTGTTCCTGATGCACTTGCGATACCACTGTATACCCAGCCGCTGAAGAAGAACATCGCTTTTGATGACACGAGTTATCTCGTCCACACGCATCCTGGCGAATATTGTCGACAAAATTTTTTTCTCATCATCATCAATATCATCAGTTTCTTGGGTACTGCCCGTCCTCAACTGCTCTGCCATGTAAATGACCTGTCCTTTCTTGAAATTGACGCTATTTTCATTCGTTGCACATCTGTAGGTTTGATGTTTTTTTAGGTCCGCCAAACAATACCACCCAAAGCAGAATAGACAGGGCCCATAATCTTCACTGTCAAGACTTTTACCTCGGCGAACCAGGAAGAGCTCACCTTTCCTTTCTTTCACAACTTTCTGGTTATGTACATGATTTCCCCGGTTCCGAATGAGATCGATGGCTTGCATTCGTTTCCTTCGTGCATCAGGTTCGTTTTTGGGAATGGATGATATTTTGGCCACATCTAACTCATCTTCATGGACATTGAAAATGTGCTTTGAAAAATTGGTTATAATTTTCCCACAAAAAAGGCAGCAGTGCTTGCTGTTGAATACCCTCTTCCCATCTCTCTTGGTCACCGATGTTATAGCAATGTCGGGATGTTTGGCATCATGTATCAGGTTATCTCTATGTTTCGATATAATTTGTGTTGGATCGTTATCTTCACTTTCAACCTCATCATCATCTTCGTATGTCTGTATTATTTTGGACATTCCAGGCAAAGGGGCGGGTATGATAACACTGTCGCTGTCACTGCTTCCCACACAACTCGACTGATCTGACAACTGTGGCTGCTCGAAGTCCAGCGACTCTGCCTGCTGAGCATCCCGCAACTTGGGCTGCTGGTCGTCCTGTGACTCTGGCTGCTGGTCGTCCTGTGACTCTGGCTGCTCGGTGTCTTGTGACTCTGGCTGCTGAGTGTCCTGCGACTCTGGCTGCTTGGTGTCCTGCGACTCTGGCTGCTGGTCGTCCTGTGACTCTGGCTGCTCGATGTCCTGTGACTCTGGCTGCTGAGCATCCTGTGACTCTGGCTGCTGAGCGTCCTGTGACTCTGGCTGCTCGATGTCCTGTGACACTAGCTGCTGAGCGTCCTGTGACTCTGGCTGCTCCATGTCCTGCGACCCTGGCTGCTGGTAGTCCTGTGACTCTTGCTGCTCGATGTTCTGCGACTCTGGCTGCTGAGCGTCCTGGGACTCTGGCTGCTCCATGTCCTGTGACTCTAGCTGCTGAGCGTCCTGTGACTCTGGCTGCTGAGCGTCCTGCGACTCTGGCTGCTGAGCGTCCTGCGACTCTGGCTGCTCGGTGTCCTGTGACTCTGGCTGCTGATAGTCCTGTGACTCTGGCTGCTGGTCGTCCTGCGACTCTGGCTGCTGAGCGTCCTGCGACTCTGGCTGCTGGTCGTCCTGTGACTCTGGCTGCTCGGTGTCCTCTGACTCTGGCTGCTGAGCGTCCTGTGACTCTGGCTGCTCGGTGTCTTGTGACTCTGGCTGCTGAGTGTCCTGCGACTCTGGCTGCTGGTCGTCCTGTGACTCTGGCTGCTCGATGTCCTGTGACTCTGGCTGCTGGTCGTCCTGGGACTCTGCCTGCTGGTCGTCCTGTGACTCTGGCTGCTCGATGTCCTGCGACTCTGGCTGCTGGTAGTCCTGTGACTCTGGCTGCTCGATGTCCTGCGACTCTGGCTGCTGACCGTCCTGGGACTCTGGCTGCTCGATGTCCTGTGACTCTAGCTGCTGAGCGTCCTGTGACTCTTGCTGCTGAGCGTCCTGCGACTCTGGCTGCTGGTCGTCCTGTGACTCTGGCTGCTCGGTGTCTTGTGACTCTGGCTGCTGAGTGTCCTGCGACTCTGGCTGCTGGTCGTCCTGTGACTCTGGCTGCTCGATGTCCTGCGACTCTGGCTGCTGAGTGTCCTGTGACTCTTGCTGCTGGTCGTCCTGTGACTCTGGCTGCTTGGTGTCCTGCGACTCTGGCTGCTGGTCGTCCTGTGACTCTGGCTGCTCGATGTCCTGTGACTCTAGCTGCTGAGCGTCCTGTGACTCTTGCTGCTGAGCGTCCTGCGACTCTGGCTGCTGGTCGTCCTGTGACTCTGGCTGCTGAGTGTCCTGTGACTCTGGCTGCTCGGTGTCTTGTGACTCTGGCTGCTGTGTGTCCTGCGACTCTGGCTGCTCGGTGTCCTGCGACTCTGGCTGCTGGTCGTCCTGTGACTCTGGCTGCTCGATGTCCTGTGACTCTGGCTGCTGAGCATCCTGTGACTCTGGCTGCTGAGCGTCCTGTGACTCTGGCTGCTCGATGTCCTGCGACTCTGGCTGCTCGATGTCCTGCGACTCTGGCTGCTGGTAGTCCTGTGACTCTGGATGCTCGATGTCCTGCGACTCTGGCTGCTGGTCGTCCTGTGACTCTGCCTGCTGGTCGTCCTGTGACTCTGGCTGCTCGATGTCCTGCGACTCTGGCTGCTCGATGTCCTGCGACTCTGGCTGCTGGTAGTCCTGTGACTCTGGCTGCTCGATGTCCTGCGACTCTGGCTGCTGAGCGTCCTGGGACTGGGTTTAACAATGTTTTAATTGGTATATCTTATCAATCCCATATGGCACCAATTTTACATGCTCTATAGAACAAGCTAGAAAATTTCTTACACGATCACAATAAATGCTATCATGATATATTTTGTATTACATATTACGGTTGATTACCTCATGGCTGGCGTCAGTCTCGGCAGCCCACTCCACGTCTGCTAGGAAGGCTTGCAGTGTCGCTGGTCTTGTTTTCAGGCGTGCTGAGATTTAAACGAAATTATTCAAATGTATATGTTATATATGTCAATATGTATCTGCTGGTTAATATTCTCTTATCCAAGTTCATTATATTCAAATTCTTCGTTCTGCCTAAGTGGTACTATTTGAAGTTAGCATTGTGTAATATTCAATTGTAAACAACCAACTGAGTAATCAGCACGGTTTCACTCTGTAACAGACAGTCAAATACCTAGATAAGCTTTGTCGAGACAAGTTACAATGTACATAAGCTAATGTATGAGTGAACGCTGTTGGGATATAGTCATGATGAAAAATTGTAATGTACCAATTTATCAATTGATCTGAATGCAGTCTACAGAGCGAACAAATTATAATGATTTCCAATGCAAATCTTAAATCCATGACACAAAAATTTGGGTGTTTGTGGTACTGATGTTTTGAAAAAAAAACCCTAGGCAACATGTGAAAAGGGTTAGTAATGAGCATTAAGTAGGTACTGTTAATGAGTAAGGCAGATAATTCAATAATAAACAAATCGAAAGGGAACCAACTCTTAATTAGTTGGTACCTTTCCCTCTTTGAATGTATTCCTCAGGCTTTGGACTGAAAGGTTTTGTCCTCGCCTTCTTCACAGTGAAGCTGATAAATTTCAATACCATATCACAATATTTACCGATAAGAAAAAAGCTCATGGAGATTTGTCATGTTTACAAGTGAACAAACTGGCATGACAAAGAAGAGATCATTTGCTATTGTGATAAAGTTACAACATATTACTGCATTATTGAAATGCAATACCGTAGATTACTATTTATAACATGAAAATATGCATGTTATATATACATATATACTTGTTCCTTCACAAGATTCTTAGGTGATAAAGTACTCACTATGCATCATCTGCGTGGCAGAAGACGGTGAGGATATCCCCATGGTCCTCTGTGCACAGCGCAGGCCACAAGAGACTACCTGTTCCAGGCAGAGTGCTCCATACCGTCTTGCCTGTAATGTTTAGGAATTTTCATTTATCCCACTTGTAGCGAAACAAAATCTTTCTGAAACTGTTCAAAATTACCAATTACAATTCATAATATTGTCATGAAGAAACAAACCCTCAAAAGTGTCCTTAGTTGACATGGTTGATGAGTAACTTCTTATCCCACTATAGTAAACTGTAAGAAAATACAAAAATAAGGAAATATGTAACAATGACAAGGCCAACACTGTCTACAGCAATATAATGTTTGTAATGCCTGTTTGAATAACAAAGTTATTCAAGTTCAATTATGTTCTGAAGCAATGAAGCATCAATGCCAAATCCATTCCGATGTGCATGATGTAACCCCATGTGGTGTATGAAATGTTTGTAAAAGTAAACCGATACAAATCTAAGGTATCAATGCAGATTTGCAAGCATGGTGATGTCCATTCAACATCGTTCAAGAATTTGTAACATATCATATACCCAAGTCTGTGAAATGACATCTTAACTATGATAGACATTTTAACTAGGATGGTAATAACATCAAACAAGTAGAGAGATTTGGGCTCATAATTAGTGACACCACAGCTTGGGGTTTGTGACACTACCTCACACGGTCTGTATCAAAGTCTAGAGTTGTCAAGTCCTTATCAAATCTACAGTTGAACACTACCTCACAAGGCCTGTGTGAAATCTACAGTTGGACACTACCTCACAAGGCCCGTGTGAAATCTACAGTTGGACACTACCTCACAAGGCCTGTGTGAAATCTACAGTTGGACACTACCTCACAAGGCCCGTGTGAAATCTACAGTTGGACACTACCTCACAAGGCCCGTGTGAAATCTACAGTTGGACACTACCTCACAAGGCCCTTGTGAAATCTACAGTTGGACACTACCTCACAAGGCCTGTGTGAAATCTACAGTTGGACACTACCTCACAAGGCCCGTGTGAAATCTACAGTTGGACACTACCTCACAAGGCCTGTGTGAAATCTACAGTTGGACACTACCTCACAAGGCCTGTGTGAAATCTACAGTTGGACACTACCTCACAAGGCCCGTGTGAAATCTACAGTTGGCCACTACCTCACAAGGCCTGAGTGAAATCTACAGTTGGACACTACCTCACAAGGCCTGTGTGAAATCTACAGTTGGACACTACCTCACAAGGCCTGTGTGAAATCTACAGTTGGACACTACCTCACAAGGCCCGTGTGAAATCTACAGTTGGACACTACCTCACAAGGCCCGTGTGAAATCTACAGTTGGACACTACCTCACAAGGCCTGTGTGAAATCTACAGTTGGACACTACCTCACAAGGCCTGTGTGAAATCTACAGTTGGACACTACCTCACAAAACCTGTGTGAAATCTACAGTTGGACAGTGCCTCACAAAACCTGTGTGAAATCTACAGTTGGACACTACCTCACAAACCTGTGTGAAATCTACAGTTGGACACTACCTCACAAAACCTGTGTGAAATCTACAGTTGGACAGTACCTCACAAGGCCTGAGTGAAATCTACAGTTGGACACTACCTCACAAGGCCTGTGTGAAATCTACAGTTGGACACTACCTCACAAGGCCTGAGTGAAATCTACAGTTGGACACTACCTCACAAGGCCTGTGTGAAATCTACAGTTGGACACTACCTCACAAGGCCTGAGTGAAATCTACAGTTGGACACTACCTCACAAGGCCTGAGTGAAATCTACAGTTGGACACTACCTCACAAGGCCTGTGTGAAATCTACAGTTGGACACTACCTCACAAGGCCTGAGTGAAATCTACATTTGGACACTACCTCACAAGGCCTGTGTGAAATCTGCAGTTGGACACTACCTCACAAGGCCCGTGTGAAATCTACAGTTGGACACTACCTCACAATGCCTGTGTGAAATCTACAGTTGGACACTACCTCACAATGCCTGTGTGAAATCTACAGTTGGACACTACCTCACAAGGCCTGTGTGAAATCTACAGTTGGACACTACCTCACAAGGCCTGTGTGAAATCTACAGTTGGACACTACCTCACAAGGCCTGAGTGAAATCTACATTTGGACACTACCTCACAGGGACTGTGAAAAATCTACAGTTGGACACTACCTCACAAGGCCTGTGTGAAATCTACAGTTGGACACTACCTCACAAGGCCTGAGTGAAATCTACAGTTGGACACTACCTCACAAGGCCTGTGTGAAATCTACAGTTGGACACTACCTCACAAGGCCTGTGTGAAATCTACAGTTGGACACTACCTCACAAGGCCTGCGTGAAATCTACAGTTGGACACTACCTCACAAGGCCTGAGTGAAATCTACATTTGGACACTACCTCACAGGGACTGTGAAAAATCTACAGTTGGACAGTACCTCACAAGGCCTGTGTGAAATCTACAGTTGGACACTACCTCACAAGGCATGTGTGGAATCTACATTTGGACACTACCTCACAAGGCCTGAGTGAAATCTACAGTTGGACACTATCTCAGAGGGCTTGTGGGAAATAGAAAGGGCTACTTGTGTGTATCAACCACATGAGCCACCCTCTCCATTCTTTGCAATATACCAGCAGTCTAGCAGTATACCTTCCCTGATTACTCAACTCGGGACGAATCGAATTCACTGACGAGAGCTTACCCAGTTATTTTCATTACCAATATTATTATCTGAATAAAACAAATATGTTTTGAAACATCTTGTGTTCCAGAAACAAGTCAAGTAATTGTCAAACCTTACACACAATATTCTCATACTTACATGTCATTTCAAAACCAAAACTGATATCGAACTAAGAACCTATGATATGCCCAAATACAAAACATCATACATTCGGCTTCATCAAAAAAGATTATTGAGTCATAACCCAAAAAATTGAAAACGTTGACTTGCAAATTGAGATTTCTGCAGAACTCCAGGGCTATCACAAATTCATGTTTAAAAAAAAAAGCAAACAAGGCCTTGTTCGGTTCTTCCGCCCTAAAAATAAAACATAAATATTTTGTTCATGGCAAAATATTATCACACTACGAAATTATTTTTGTTATCAATATTATTGCGATGCTGAAGGTATCAAGTTATGACTTTTACATACTTCACCTGGGAGACGAACTGTAATTTACTGCCAAACTTGAGACTTATGTCTTGAAAATTCAAAAACAATCCTAAATCTCAGTCCAAAACGGCATCTGAAGAATCTGAGCATTTCCGATAGTTTGTCTTGTTTGACATCCAAGTGTAATTGTAAGTTTTTCATTCCAGAGAATGCAAGTATTCAAACTGTCATGTATTCTACACAAATTGAAATATGCGGATTTTAAAAGATTGCGAAACTAAAAGGACATGAAAATGCACTAGTGGTAAAATAAAAATCGTGTGCAAACCAAGTCTCCAAGAAATTCCAAGGTCGGCCTAAAATAAACATAGATTGCCAACTTCTTCAATTTTTGCGAAATAAGTCTAAAATTTCGTAGGAAATTGCCGTTTCACTCCCAAGTGAATTGTGTCAAGTTATATTACGATACCATTCAGAATCGTAATAACAAAGTAGAAAACGGTGTCACAAGTTCGAAAACTCAATCAGGCACCGTTCACCGTTGTGTCCTAGATCTGGTGCTAGACATCTAGATGTAGAGTCTACTAGATAGATCTACTAGATAGTTTTGGAACAATCTACCACAAATTTTAATTTAAAATGTTGGGGGGGGGGGGGGGGCTTACCCAGGTACTGTGGGGAATTGAACTTCCATCAACAGTTTTTATGAACATTGATTGATCGATATCAGATGAAACCATCCCAGCTAGAACACGGCCAGTTGATTCAGCCCAAGCGACGTGGAGCTTGGGCTGCCAGTTGATCTAGATCTAGATGTGAAAAAATTGACTTCTTTTTCGCCAATGAATCCGAGTGTAGCATATTTCTGACACTAAAGACCGGCGACGGGCCAAAGTAACTAAAATTTAATACGAATACCCCATGTCTGATAATGCCATCATAAAGCCGGAACTTTGGTCAATGCAAAGACGCAAAAAATCGATAAACTGATAGGTGTAAGTGTTGACCTATATTTCTTGAGCGAGTGCTTAGTGAATCGGAGGCCTGACCAGACTTTGCGACGAAATGTGCGACTATCTGACTGAGTGACGGGTGTTTCGCATACCACATTTCCTCGCTATGACCCTGTCATCACAGAACTATTCAATATTTTAACTCTGGGACAGCTACTCGATGGCATTCCAGACTAATGATCACAATCAAACGGTCGTTTATCTGTTTAAATCGCTCACTTACCCCAAAAGAATGCGACTAGAAAAATCTGCCATCTTAGCATCTTCCTGGCATTTTAGGCGTTACTGCGCATGCTCGAATGTCATTGCACATGCGTAAACGCTGGATAGGATTCCCGGAAAATGACGTCACACGCGGGAACTGAGAAAAATGGCGCGAAAGATCTCAAGCATGTTTGACGGGGATTTCATGATCAGTGGCTCCTCCTCGTGTTCGGACAAACGAACTACAATGTACTGACGAAGGACACATCAAAGGACAGTACCTCACAAGGTCGATTTAGGCTGCATGCTAGAAACACTTAATACCTCAGAAAAGAGGCTCTGGTGCACTTTCCTTGTGAGGATACTCCATAAGGATTTAATACCTTGGAAGGACACATTATACACAAATGGTACCTCGCAAGCCGCTGCCGTGTGGCCGGACGGACGGCTAGACGGACGGACGGCTAGACGGACGGACGGACGACGGACGACGGACGCAACGCCACGGCAATAGGTTATCGGACCAAAGGTCCGGTAACCTAAAAAGTGGTACCGACGTTGTCCCTTTTTAGAGAAAAATGAATTAATAATGAGTTTTTTAAGCTGAGATTTCGGTTCAGAATGATGTATAGTTGTGTACAAAGTGGAAAAATCAAATGTTTTGATAGACGTTACTTTTGAAAGTGTGTGAGCATGTAAATATTCCAATAAAGATTTGGAATTTTTTTAATATCCACATTTGGTTTATACCACTTCTAGAATAGATGGTTTCAGAGTACTTTTGGAGACCCTGTCTAATTTTAGACAATATAACAGTTAATATTGTGACGTTTGGTAATGACTTGTTTTCGGTGTGGCCCAAAAAACCTGGTTTCTCTGATCGTATAGACTTTTGTAACTCCCGCTCGTTGTGATTCGAGAGCCGTCACTAAATTGGTGTCCCCCAACGCTGGTGTATCATCACTCCGTAGCTTACCGGCTTCACTTAGGCAAGAAGCAACTCAGATGTAAATAAATTGAAGATTTATATACATCAAATCAACTTACAATTGTATGGCTGGTCACCCACGTGACGTACAAATATGAAGTTCAGACATGGAGCACTGTATGATCACATTTCAAAAATAAATAGTGCACGAGGGCACAACTAAAAAGAGTTCTTAGCCGGCGGCGTCTCTCTGTCCCTTCCCGTTGAAGTTTCCCGTCCCGTTTAGTCGAATGGTTTCTCCAGGTAGTCGGTCTAATCCCGGTTGACTCTAAGGCCCTGAAGAAGGAGTCGTCCGCACGGAGTTCGTCGAGTCCCTTGGCTGTGGCGGTGACGATCTCCCCACGGTCGATGTCGCTGTTGCAGTGCTCTCAGAGCGGCCGTCCGCTCTCCCTTATATAGCCAGGGTGGCTGCGCGCGCATCTTCGTCCGCGAACGTATCTTCCGCACTCTTCTCCACGTGGTGAAGACTGCGTCCGCGAACGGTTCTTCCGCGAAGGCTCCTCTTCCGCGAACGGTGCTTCCGCGACTGATGCTTCCGCTGATGATGCTTCCGCAATCGTGCTTCCGCGAACGGTTCTTCCGCGAACGATGCTTCCGCTGATGATGCTTCCGCAATCGTGCTTCCGCGAACGGTTCTTCCGCGAACGGTGTCTTCGCAAGTGGACTTTGTAGATCACGTGACCGTTCCTAACGAACGTTTCAGCGCGGCAGTTGCATGGTTTTGTTACAATATTTTAGAAAGGGCTTTAGCAGAACATGATGCTGAATATGAAATATATCTTTGTTTGTGTGGAATTTTGTGTAATTTTGAGATCCAGTATAAGTTTAAGAGATTAGAATCTTTACATGAGTTAATATTTTCCATGTAGATTCCCTCTAATTACATGGCTGTCCAGATTAGAATCTTTACATGAGGTAATATTTTTCATGTAAATTCCCTCTAATTACATGGCTGTCCACTTCTGCTTCTGTTTCAATAATCCTCTTCACTCTTCTGATACTCCATAATTATACAGTTCAGTTTTCGCTAAATTACATTACATCATTGCACACATTCTCCAATCAGCACTATTGTATGATCTGATAAACTAAACATCACCAAATTCATCTTGTTCAGCCCGCGAAACTGTCAGAACCATAACCTGATTACGTTCGACAGTGAATGTGCTATATACACACTCTCGCTGAATATTTTTTACATATTATTAACTTGGCACGAATCATCTTCTCTGATTGGTTCATTTGTACCACGTGTCACTCCCGAATTATGTATGTTGGATCCTGAAATGGTATATTGCTTTTGTGTATCGGACAGCGCGATCGCCTTGACCAATCAGCTTGTCTGTTCCTTGAAAAAAGAGTATATTGGATCCGAGTCATGTATATGGGATTGCGTATATTGGACGGTGACGCGATAACAGCCAATCAGCGTGGTTGTTACAAACAGCGTGTTGTTAATAATAAAGCAAATATTGGATGCTGGTCGTCCAATACAGAGTTTACGGGATTCAGAAAAGCTATATTGGATTCGGCTGCGTCTCGTCCAATATTACTTTTCTTCATCCCGTAAACTCTGTATTGGACTCCCCATCATCCAATATTTGTATAATATTTGCAGCATTTCTACTTTACCGAGCATATTGGCAAGTCTGAAATTAATAACTTTACTCAACTAACGTTAGCCATGTTGTCCATATCATTGTGACATTCACCATATTCATGAAATATCAAACATCATTAAACATGGAACTTACAATGCATTCCACTGTTCAATTACTGAGGGAAAAATAACTCTCTGTACATTGCAGACGACAGTAATTTGTGGAATTATCCCACAGTGGAATGGGGCAATGCCGGAAAGAGCAAACACAAACCTGTCGTCTTATCGTTGCCAACATCATTTTATTTGTGAGAGAAACACCCCCAAACTACTGGTAATGGAAACATACAAAAACTGGTGTGAGTGGCCATGATCACAACACTCTCAGACAGGAAATGTTGTATGAACATCCTAATTCTATGGGGTCATCAGCGATAATATTCCACATCAGAGAGTTTAACCTTTTCGCTACTGACCCGCCCCTCAGCCTCCATACTGAGCCGATTCATGTATGAATTGATAGGATTTCTATATGTTTGATTATTTTTAATAAAGATGTTTCAGAATAATTATGTGTGAAAATAAAGTCATATTATAGTGTGCTATTTCTATATACTTTACAAGTATACCTTTCAACCCCGTTTCATCAGTTACCGTGGAAACAAGAAAAAAAATCTAAAGACCAAACAGATGGCTATTTCCATTTTCTTTGTCATACAGTCATATTCGAATGTGTAATGAAATATAATCCAATACGTTTACTTGAGTATTTGTAGTCTTCTATATTTGTAATGAAGTGAATATCGTGGGTTTTGATATTGTTTACAGCATGTCAATATCTTGACGAGGTATGGAGATATTAAAGTTTTGGTCAAAATTGTCTGTAGTCCGACCCATGGTAATCGGAACCTGTGACGTCACAAAGTTAGTGACAAATTAATTATTCAATTAACTAAACAGTCAATTAAGCAGTCAAATTTCAATGGGTGGCGATATGTATGTGCTAGTTTAGCGTGTAGGTACATTCTTGGTATATATAACATTGAATACAATCAGTGGACAGGTCCCTATACATCTATTGGTTGCCAAAATCATGGTTACGCAGCGTAACCATCAGTACAGCAGGAGGGGTGTGGTATGGTTACGCAGCGTAACCATGAGTAGTGAAAAGGTTAACCTATACAATTGATGTGCATACAATCATCTCAGATTACAAAACATTTTAACTACATCATGTGGATTCTATCAAAACGTATCTGGCAAAAAATCACACTCCATTTAGCATGGTACATTACTGATGTTCTTGAAAGATTCCTTGCCCCACTACTGGTAATGGGTTAAAACTGCTCAATGGTAATTGCTACAAGTGATCTCCATTATCTAGCCGGTTGTTGGCACTTGTCAGATGAAATGACTAGTTTACTATATCGTCTCAGAGGAATATCAACTGCATCGAGGAGTTTGAAGTGAAACATTTCTGTCCCATGCATGAATCCTTTGTAAATTATTAAAGTATATACGAGCGACTAGTAGATTAAAGTTGGCAAATATATTTGAAGGTACACGTCAAGGCCTGAAGATGCCTTGAGGAAGTAAGGATGAAACAAGAATATATGTCAAGAACAGTTTTGAAAGTGACCATATAGCCCGTTTTGTTCTACAGTGCACCATATCTGAGATGTGCAGTGTCGGCCCCAAGGATGACTCTGACTGGCCTCAAGGAAATGTCCTTTTTGATCGTTACATTAACATGCAAGTTAGCATGGATAGGAATAACATATAAGTAAAACAAATGAAAAAAGAACATGATTGATGACAAGGCTTAATTTAATTAATACACATACTATAATATTGTAAAGGCGACACCTGATATTGTGTGACCTTGATTTTTACTTTGTGTTCGGGTAACTAACGGGGAAAACACCTATCCTGATGCAACATGACTCGTAGAGTTTTACCTCTGAGATTCAAGGTTATTCTTTGTTCTTGGCTGCTCTTGCCAGGAGCAGAGACACAAAGTTTACACTGTTCCTCTCTCATCAACATGAATACATTGGTATCAAGTGGTCAGACGCACTGTTCGAGAGTTGATAGGAATAAAGCGGAAGTTGTAAACAAGTTAAAACCACTCAGCAGAAATCAGCAGTTTAACATGATATAATTCATTGGAACATGGCAATCACTTCGCTGTGGTGTTTGAATCTTCGAATCACTAGTACAACAAAAACAATGGTATTCTCATCTTGGAAGTTATCGCCATATTTTTTTATGAGATTCAAAAGCAAAAGCTACTGTCAACCTCAGTATTAATCTGTTTAATTATTTCTGGAGAGAGCACCTGATTGAAGCAATGAATACTAATGACATCCAGTCATAAATTGTATCCTTAAAGCTGCAGGGAGAGTGAGCTTTATTACAAAAGAAACCCATCCACACAGAATCAATAGACAGATAGGAAAGGGTCTCGAGTGTCTCGATACGAATACGTGGAGAAATACGTGGAAAAATCAGAAGTGACCTGTCTGACAATCAGGTTTTATGACTCTTGTTTACATGTAAAAGCCATAAACATGGAACGCCACAAAGGACATGCATTTATTGCTTGCTGGCCTGTTTTTGTCGACGTATACTAAAACATAACGTTGTGGAACATGAAAAAATGAGTCATAGTTCTACTGTCAGAGCACAATCACAAACAGCGACCTAATATTAGTTGTTATCATTAAAATGATAATGATTATGGTCTTTTTTAGCTATCAGTAATACATGTACTTTTTCGATGTTAGGTGCTCCCAGTTAACCCGTATGTACATAGCTTTGTCCTCGTTATCATGGTTACATAATTATAACGATTAATGAGACTTGTGGTGAAGAACATTTCTTGTGTTCTTGCTTGGAACAGGAAGGTGTCAGAGCAATATTATTTAGGACTAGCTTTCCCCGGCGCAGACAATTCGCAAACAACGGTATTAATTGTCAACGAGACAAACTCCTGTTCCCTTTCCTAGTCAGTCACTAACCAGTTTCCAGCCATTTGGTTGGAAATAATTCACGCCAGCAATAACAGATACTTGAACAAACAGATTCATGACAGTTTTTTTGTAGTACTATACGTCACCGTTTGGAAGTAGATTCTATTGACACATGTGAAATAATATAATATATTCACATATGTGTAATGATGACTGTCGAACTGACAAGTGGCAATGAACTTTGTGTCAGAACATTTCATATTATTTTTTTCACAAAGGAAATGATGTCAGTTGTGAAACTCCGACATTACAACAAATAAAATATATGACTGTGATAAACCCACAAATAAATAATGCTTACATACACTATAGAGATTGGTGATTAGTCTATTTTCAGTATTGACCAAACAATTATAATTTTGTCAGTGCTCTCTGGCTGACCTTGCACATTTATTCCACACCTTGGTGACCTTGGTGGAGACGAGATGGGATGTCATTCAGTATGGACTTCAGTATCATCACCTGGCGCCCTTTGACTGGCACTCCACTTTCGATAGCTAGTGCATCTCAGAAGTTCCAGTGTGTTTGGAGTTAATCAGAGTATATGAAGTCTTTCTGAGTCTATGAAGATTGTGCAGGACTGGGTTATATTTCTTGTTAGCATTTCGTCTGTTGATAATGAGTGCAATGTTCTACTTGGTCAAGTATATCTAATCACACATCTAGTTCTTTTTTCAGCTATTTTCTCATTGTTTGGTAGATGGCTTAATGTAGCACTTAGTGTTTCCGTTGCTCCCGGGTGGTATTTGGCTTCAAAGTGGTACCTTTCCATCTGCTTTGTATGCTACTGCGTCCATTGCAAGCACGGTGGGGCAGCATGAAGGGGCTTTGAGCAGATCATGACCAATGGCTTGTGGTCGGCTATTATGATAAATGATCTTGCATACAGGTAGGTGTGGTATCGTTGTATGCTGTGTACCACAACCAACATCTCCCTTTTGATGTTGCTGTAATGAGACTGGCACGTCTGTGACTTGCTGAAGGCAATTAGCTTTCCTGTCAGGATTAGTAGAGCACCGAACCCTTCATTGATGCATGTACTTCTAAGTCTAGTGCTTCGTGCCAATGGTAGTACTGTAGACAACTATCCTCAGATATCTCATGTTTTAGCTGCTTTAGACTGTCTTCATCCCGGAGCTATGGTACACCATCCATCATGAGTCCAAGCAATACATGTGTCTTCTGAGTCTTTTTGGGGATGTGAAAGGTCAGAAAGGTCGGCAATTCAAGGACACAGTGCAGCTCGTCCCCTGGTTGTGGTGTTGCCGTGTTTTGCAGATATCGGACTTTCTCAAGTAAACAATGTGAATTGGTTAGCAGCTCACAATACTGAATTGATTTTTTAAAAAACGCTATAAAGTACCAGCATATTCCAGTAGTGTTCAAGTTTGCAATGGAGATGAATGGAAAAATAGTGTGTGAGACCATGCACAAAACATCCTCTGACTAGAAGTGTAGAAGTTCATGTTCAAGAAGTATGTTCAAGAACATAATATTTCTGTGGGATCTGATCAGTGATATAGCGTATCAGATTACAAAATATAGAACCAGATGATATGGACTCTATGATTATTTTCCAGAAACCGAACAGATGTGGTTTAGCATGATGCATACCGGTATACTGGATATATATTTGTCAGACTGATTCAGAACCATGGCACTTCTGGTAATGGGTTCAAACTGGTCAATGGTAATTGCTACAAGTGAACTCCATTATCTGGCCGCTTACTGGTGGTTGTCAAATGAGGTTGCCAGTCTTTTACATCGTCTAACAGGAACATCCAGGAATCTAACAGGAGTATCCCATCATCAAGTTTGAGGAGAGTTGTAACAGAACTATTCGGGACATGAAGTCAATGCAACAATTAGGATCATTAGTGTCATTAGATGAAAAAATTGAATTCCTTTGTATTGTGAAATAGTAGGTATATACATGACTGATGACAAGCTACACAGCTTAGTACATGTACGACTTGGTATAAGATTAAAAGTGTGACACATGATATTGCTCGACCTTGGCCTCTCCTTTGATCATGTTGATGAAATCTAGTTATTGATGGGAAATAAACCACCTGCCCTGGTGCAACATGACTCAACATGTATTGTTTTACCATTACGTTGCAATGCTCTTTTGTTCTTGGCTGGTTATAAAGCACATCTGTTCCTCTCGCTCATCAGTATGATTACATTAGCATCAAGTAATCAAGTGAAGGGACGTTCTGTAGATTGAGTGTCGATAGGATTAAAGTAGAAGTTGCAAAGTCTTAAAAACCATATAGCAAAGATCGGCGGCCTATAAAGTGGCAATCCTGTGGTATATGAATCTTTGAATCACCACTGCAACATAAACAATGATAAATTCTTCTCGAACAAAAATAAAGACTAATTTTTAGGCATTTGATTTCAACTTTCCCATGTTTCTGTGAAATAATGAAGATACAAAATACTCTCAAATTCAGGATTAATCTGAATAAATTTACCCGAGACACCACATGAATGAAGTGAGGAATACAAATGAAGCACCATACCTTTTTTCCTCAATATTATGGGGGAAGAAGCTGTTTTGCAGAGGCAGACCCACTCACACCAAACAGTAAATAGATGTTAAAGGTGATTGTGATGAGGCTCAGAGCTCTAGACCATGTGGACGAGCAAAAAAATCACTGTGGCTGAGGTCAAATAAGTGCATAAACCAGAAGTGACCTGTCGGACAGTCAGGTTTTATAATCCTTGCATCCATGATTACATGTAGGCAGAAATACATGTCTTATGTATTTCTGATGTAGGTCATCAACAGAGCAGGGCAAAAGCGTGAAGATCGAATTATACAGAGGACATTCATTTTCATGTACCCCATTACCTGCAGAACCCAAAGAAGCTGTTTTGCGATGGCAGAGTCCGGAATGTAGTCGTAAATGGCGTAAAAAGACTGGGACAGACTGGTTCGGCGATAGGTCAATTAGCATTACAGATGGAAATGTGGAGTGCTGCATACAATCACATTGCTAACAAATGTTTTCTTGTCAACTACATGTATTACCTTCATGCTTTCTACTTCTAAAATATCTGTACGGGCTTCGAAGTTTGCTAGTCACGATGTATGTTATACATGTATATACACAACGATACTACTGGAGTTTCATGTGGGAAATTGCTTCCACGCAGCTTTTGACAAGTTTGTTATATTCACCGTTATCGGATTTATCTAAGTTTAGTGTCACGTGGGTCATGATGCTACCTAATGGAAATAATGAAGCAATTTTCCCGGAATCTACTGGCTTAATTATACATGATCACTACTGTGAAATACTAACAACACAATCATTATTTCTCCAACCAGCTCGCAAAACTCTTGTTGAACTGATATTCTGACACAAGTGCAAGAAATACTGATGAGAAACAAACCACAAAGAAATAGTATGGAAAATTTTAATTAAGTTGAATTCAATCTCCCAATGAGTTTTGTCGACAATATCTTCCTCCTGCAATTTCAAGACTTCGCCTGTGCCTTTCGCTCAATGTCAATCATGACTGAGAATTCAAGAAATAGTTCTTTCCAGGCGGGGCTGGTCCAGAAAAGTATTGGAGATGTCTAAACACATACAGTTCGGCATGATTGCAAGAAGACATGAAGATTTTCATGTTTCTTCTTTTAATATTTTATTCAAAAGTAATATCAGCCAATTTGACCACATTTCCTATGCTAACTGTAGATGAAATTGCACCCATGGTAAGAAAATACATGTATACAGGTGACATCTTTTTCGTATATATTTACAAATAAGAAAGCTTTTTCTGCCAAACCCTGGTCTCGAGTGCAAGCTACGATGGTTACATTTGGTCCGGATGTGAGGGGTAATATAAGTGTTAACTTATTACCACCAATACAAATAAATGTTTGATTATGACAATAGCAAAATGTATACCATATACCTCAAATGGATATAAAGCCGGGCCAAATAGTTTAACCAAATACATACTGGCTCCATCAGGGGCAGACAGTGTATAAACTGTGATTGTTCCTACTGTACATCTGATGGCATTAGTATTAAAAATCCAAAACAATCAGATGGAATGGATATATCATGACCTCCCGTGGGAGTGGGATGCCACTGACATAGGCCTAACATTGCTGCGTAGACTGATCTGTCACTGTGTTTTAGTTACAGATCTACCGTCACTGCACAGTTAATCATGCTGACAATAAATATACATGTAGAGACATAAATCATCCCACTAGCTGACAGCATAACACCACACATATCCATGGTCTATCACAGATAGACGGCCAGATCCACAGCATGTTTGTGACAGATATGTCATGGATATATTTTTATGTAGAAATTTTACATTCGGTAAATGTCAGGAGAACTGTTACTAAAATGGGATCATGACACCAACCCCAACCCCAAATCATGACACCAACCCCATCGGTAATGAAAACCAAGCATCAGCACGATCACTGTTGATTACTCACGAGCTAACATAGCGCACATATCTGTAAACTTCATTATTACAATATGTATGGAAATGACAACAAAGTTAAATGACATGTGAAGCTAAATGATTTGTTTCTGCCTCTGTCAATGTTTATTTCCTTATCACACATCTTATCACAACTTATGTGTTATCAAATAGGGTGGCATGAAAAGTGAACAATTAAAAACCCCAACGAGGCATCAGTTTTTTGTTAAAAGGTAAGATATTTGAATGAGATCAGCTGAACGTACATGTTTCACCTCCACTATAGAGTTCCTTTGAGGCAACCATTTCAAATGCCATGTACTACTTCGTATAAGATCACTCGATATAAAGGCTCTATATGGCATGCTTAGACTCTACACCTCATATTCTGGCTGAGAAAATCAAATCGGGCAGAAAAATCAGTATTTGACCGCTTTAAGGTCTTGCAGGGTTAAATTCACGGCAAGACGTTTCAGTGACAACAAGTTAAACTCATTTCATACGTATATGGCTTAAATACCCTGATTGCTAAACACTAATAGATTCTATTTGCAACTACTATACTAATAAATATTCACAAAATGATAATCATTCATATTTTGTATAGCATTTTATATAGTGACTTTATTCTCAAAACACTACATGTACATCGACAGAAAAAAAATGACATGGATATATTTGATTGATTGTATTTTCTATTGACAATTTAAGGTATGTAAGGAAAACAATGCTTCTAACTAAAAAAAAAGACACATTACTAGATTTATAATCTGAACCGTGGCTATAGTATGTAGAATTTGTAGAAGGTAATTAGAAATTAAATGGCCAAAAACTACGACACAGAAAATATCAGGTGTTCAGGTTTGGAGTGTGTTCTTTCACTTTCAATCAGCTTTACTCACAGCAGTACAGAGCCACTTCCTTGTCAATAACATAAGATCTATCAGGCGGACATTACAGCATGTCCATGGTTTCATGAGGTATGTGAACAGCACTGTCCAGAACATGAGCCCACTAAACCGATGACAAATTAAACCATGTAGTGAGAAAAGGCCTGTCACCACAGTTACTCCTAACACGAGAACTAAAATCTACATGTGCGAGGAAAATATTATTATTTTATCCCCATTTTGCACCGTAAGCTATAAATCCTAACTTCATTGTATGGTTTCCTATTGTGAATCACAATACATTGCAGCTTGCTAGCAAGAGGACAGGATCTTGATTGTGGGCCATCCCTCATCCTGTCGTGAATAATCTGACAGTTTATGGCATTCTCAAACCAGGGTAACAGAACAGTGACTCCAGATACTAGTAATCCACCAATGATTAGATGTCTTTGGCCTGTTTAATACTTTTGAGACATTGCATATGCAGAACATGGCCCCATTGTATCAGATACCCATTTTTTTGTGAACTGATTGTATGCTAATTTCGCGAGGACACAAAATGTCATTATGATGTATACATGTACACGTAAACAGTAAAAAAGACAATCTTGTCAAATAACTGTTTTGTACCTATTACTTGTCAAGTACAATGCTATGCATAGGTTCTGAATATATTTACATTTTGGTGTGACATGATCTCCAAATTCGTAATTCACACGACTAGTGACCGAAAATATCCAACACAAACTCGGGCCAGAGAATTGCGATAACAAAACTTGTTTTACACATGATAATTCTGGAGTGCTGCATGTAAGATTACATTGTAGAGATCAAATTTTGCCTATCAACTACATGTATTCATGGTTTTCCCGTTTTGTACGCAGTGCATGGGCGTCGACGTCTGCTAATCAATGTACATGTATATACACAATACAAATAATGATGTTGTTGAATATATTCACTATTTTGTGAATATATTCCGCTGTTTCCACACAGCTCTGGATACGCCAATATATCTCAGTGTGTCTGCCTGATGACATTGACGAAACAATTTTTAGTTTAACTGCACACTGTCTTTTCCTTGAAATATTATCAACACACTCATTAATTTTCCGAACAAGATGCACCATCCTTGTTGGACTCATATTCTGACACAAGGCTAAACTACTAATGAGGAAAAAAAACAGCAAACGAATAACTAAGAGCGACTCCGCAAACTTCACGTATGTTTCTCCTCAACGATGTCAACTATGACTGAGTATTTCTACCTTCAGGAAATAGTTAAAATTTCGGACGGTGCGAGTCCAAAAGAGCCCTGGAGATGCACAGACACAGAAGACCAATCAGATAGTCAGACAGAGGAGTTTCATGATTTCTTCACTGGATAACAATCATATGTGTATTTTGCAATTGTGACTAAACTTTAATCCATCAAATATACGTGAAATTGCAGATGTAACCATGGTACGAAATCTTTCACATACCTACATGTGACAACTGCAATTTACTTACGAAAAGCTTTGATCAACAATCCCTGACCTCAAGAGTTAGTTATCATGGTGACATTTAGCCCTGATGTGAGTGGTGAAGAAGACCAAGGGGAGTTGGAGGACCCTGATTCACGCCTCAAATGCTGTTGTAGCCCGATCTATCACTGTGTGGTCCACACCTAAATGTCGTGAGAGCAATCGATACAGAATTGCAGCGTCGCTGGCTTTTTTTCACGTTTCCAGGAATGGCTAATCTGAATCACAGTGTGAATTTCATGTGTTAACATCCTTTACGTATACCTTAATAGGTGTTTCCAAAATACCAGCACTAAATATGAAGAATGAATTTCATTTTTTATTTTTTTTTCTAATGTACATTCAGAACTTGGACCATTTACATTTAGGCGGTTCAAACATATGCCTCTAATCACATGCAAAGGACAGCAATAAAGATCTGGATCCGATCGTGAGAATAATGAAGACACCCCACACCTCAAAATGAAATGAAAATGTTCCTATGTGTACCACACTGACTTGTGAAGGACATCAAATCAGATTTCAAGATTAAACAACTGCTCAATCCACAAGTTCTGACCGAGAATAACCGTCGATATTTTCATGCTCTTGGTCTAGTCAGTGGAAAAGGTCGACTGGAAAGAATCACTGGTACAAAATGCACATATATATACAATCTCTACATTTGTATTAATTGTTGAGCAATATTCTAAGAGGCTTATACTTGCACATGTAAACGCAGATGGATATTCTGACCTAGTGTTGAAAAACAATCAAGCATTATTTTATAACGAAGTACAGAAATTGACAATGCATTCGCGAGATTTTCAGCCATACATGCAAATTGTGACTGTGCCACGATTATAGTGATATAAGGCCATGACATAGGTGTAAACATCTCCAGGGGGGACACGTAGGGATAAAGTCAGGATGAAAAACGTTCGTACGACGTGACCCCTCACTTGTCATGAGATACCGGTAAATACTCCCTGACAACAAGCAGTTTCCAGAGGTGCTGCTGACGAATATGGCGGTGTTACCCAAACGGTGAAATAAAGTCATATTATATCTACACTGCAGGACGAGTATAATTGTCTCCTCGGCTACCACAAGCAAGACCTGCCAAGGGTGACGACCCACCCAAGGAATGGTTACACGGACGGACAGACGAACGAATGCCCCAGCATCATCCTTAATCAGTACTATATATAGTGTCAGTAATGTATGAGCATTCTTTTGTCACTTGCCACTAAAGCTACTCTCTCACAGTCCGGACCCAAATGTCTTGGTTCTGACGTCCCCTAGTGAGAGGTACTGGCAACACAGAGCCAACCGGGTTCTGACATATGAAAGTGATTGACTGTTTCTTGTCGTGTTCAGCTTGGGACTAAGTTGTCTAATCACAGTCTCTAATGGTTCTAGCTCCAGTGGTAATTGTGAATGATCCTCCAGAAATCATATCTTTGTGTAGAAACGGCATTGGAAACTAGTGAAATATTTGCTGGATCCTTTGTGGAAGTTTGCTTTTTCATACACAATGTAAATATTCCGTTATTAAAGCGCATGATAAAAGAATGCTGGATCCTGTCTGTTATGGGGTTTCATATGTGATCAATTACTGAAAAGCGAAGCAAACGCCAAAGAAAATCAGCGAAACGAGTGAGTCAAATTAATAAATAGGTTTGACCAATATTTGTTTGAAGTTGAATGAAAAAACACACGCCTCAGAGAACCACCACTGATATTTGCAGGAGCGCTAGTTCAAGTAAACAAAGGAACTTGTGAGCAGTTGAAAATACTGAACCGATGTGAAAAAATTATGTTCTAAAGTACCAGTATAACTCAGTATTATACAATTTTGCACTCAAATTTTTAGGATTTTTTCGCATGTCATACAATAAATCAGCCTTTATCATATTTAGATTTTCTGTGTGTCTTTTCTTGTTTATGTCTGCTCGCAAATGAAAGTGTGCTTATGAATACATTTGGACATGGCTTGGAAGCTGCCTCGAATTGAGCATTACAAGTTGAGTACTGTATATTATAAAGTTACACATCACAAACGACCTGTTCCATTTGTAGGTTGTAATGCACTGTGATAAACTGATCAATCAATATCAATTTTAATTACAACAATTTACAATGGCTACGGATTTACGTTCATGTTGCGATTAATCATGCTGCAATAAAAATACACATACATACGTTCCATCGCTCACTGACCACATGACCACATTCACTGTGGCGAGACTGGATGCACTAACGATCGTTAGTGTATTCCGCAATGGCGGACAGTAATCACGGTCAGTTTGGTGTTTACCCGTATTTTATCAAATGACAGGTTCATTTGTGATAAATGGATACTTCGAAGGTAGCTTAGCGTTTTGGTCAAATACATGTATAGTTATTTAAAGCAGATCACGCTTTTAGGTGAGATATGTTGAGGAAAAGAATCACCAACGACAAAAGTGAGACTCCCTAACGATAGGCCTAATACGTGTATATTGTAATAGGTCCATATCATACACCATTGTGAATTCGTTGATTCATGCGACATAAATTAGCGAATGTCACATTAAAAATAGGAAATCTGTACTAGATAAACAGAACTAGATGCACACTTATGTACCTTTTGTCTAACTATCGCAAACGAAGCTTTGGCTCCAAGTGCAATTGGATTCAAGGGTGTGTATCAATAAATACAAATATAGTCACATACCTCATATACCTACACATAAGCCTACACAATGTATTATTTTATTCATATCAGAAGATCATCTGTACACATCAATACATGTCAATTGGTACTTTATTCCACGTTTAACATAAACACCAACATTTCACCAACATAAATCGCCATGTATTTGCAACGAACGGTTGCTTCGTGCGCATACGAATCAGCAGGTGTATGTGTGTATCGATCACAATCGTAATTATCGGGTAGATGAAGAAAATTTAAATGAACCGCGAGTGCTGTTCGCCATTGCGGGATGCACTAACGATCGTTAGTGCATCCAGTCTCGCCACAGTGAATTTTACTAATGTCACTGTCTGAATTGGGCGAAAATTCAGTATTTGACATCTTTAGCTATTTTGACCTCTCTAAATCAATGCCTCCATCAGCAAGAATTATTTGACAACTAAAAGTGAACCAAGTGAAATTCAAGGTCACACTGTATGTGCTTTATCACAACAAGTGTGAATAAATCTGCAACTACTAGGTTAATAATAATGACAATAATTTTAGTAATTCATTTTGTGTACATAGCACTTTTAAAACAATCACCATATTATCAATGCACGTTACATGTTAGTAAACATAATTGATTGTATTCACTATTGAAAACTTAAGACATGTAAGAGGAAAAATGGTTTGACTAAAACCACATGACTCGATTTATAATTCAAATAGAAAAGTATTGAC
Source organism: Terebella lapidaria (assembly GCA_949152475.1). Lineage (NCBI taxonomy): Eukaryota > Metazoa > Annelida > Polychaeta > Terebellida > Terebellidae > Terebella > Terebella lapidaria. Next base: position 16,734,924 of record OX424564.1, on the reverse strand, counting down.
GTGATTTAAGTCAAAACGCTTAAAAAAGCATGCATAATGTGCAAGTTGACAGGACTAAGCGCATCAGTCTCTTTCACAGATTCATGTGTACGAATTTCTATGGCCATGGATATAGCATAGGCATCGAGGATGTAGTATCCAGGATCTGTAGACGACTTCAGCATTCTTAGCATCATGTTCACCTTGCACTGGCAAAAACATTGCAAAAATTAAACATGACACAGAAAATATCAGATGTTCGGGTTTGTAGCACGCTCCTTTCACTTCCAATCAGCCTCACCCACAATGGTACAGAGCCACTTCTTGCAAGTAATGTAAGATCTGCCTGACGGCTATTACAGCATGAACAAGGTGATCGGGACCGGCACTGTCTGAACAGAAACCCAATAAACCAATGCGGAATGACACCAAGTAGTGAGTAAAGACTCATTACCAGAGTACAACCTGCATGAAGTGCGAGTTCACAGGGTATATGCAATACCATTTTGCATTTTGCATGCAAAGCTTTTAATTCAAAATGCATATGTATGGCTTCCTGTCATGAATCACAATTATATTGTATCTTTGTGGCAGGAAGGTAGGATTATGATCGTGGTTCATCCTTCATCTTGTCGTAATTGATCTGGCAGTTTATGACGTCTCAAACCAGGCTGGCAGGACAATGACTCCATATACTAGTGTGGCGATTTTGCCCATGATCGCGGCAGGTGGTTCTTAGTTAAACACGCTTGTTTCTGGCCTTTGTTTTGTACGCTTCTGTTCGAAGCACGCGCTGCCTAGCAACGCCCTCCAACTCTCTCGCCCAGTGTGCTGTAACAATGGTCTTACGTCACTTCCTTCGTTTCTCGTGCGTTGGGGTATAAATACTCTGGAGCCGTATTGTTCATTGAAGTTGTCTCTGAGCAAGGCGAGAGACACGACGGAGGGCTCGGCCCTGAGCTCTACGTCCTCGCTCTGTGGCTAAGGCCCTCGCGGGCCCCTGGGGACAATTTCCATAGGGGGCCCAGGTGGGGAAGACCTTGATGACTCGGGGGTGTACGCCCTCTGGATCACCGGTCTCCCAGCTGGAATGGTGCGACATAGGCTCTGGCGGACCGTCGGGCTGTCCGGGGTTCCATCCCCCGTGGTGGACCGCGGCGAGCCGGCCTTACAGTTAACACCACGGTGATGATCCTGTATCTGAGTGGTGTCCGTATGTCTGGGCTCGCTGGGCGGGCTGCTACCTGGTTCACGTTCTGATGATAGAGCAGGCACTGCGCCCGCAGTGACCCTCGGTGAGCGGACTATCCGCGAGGATCTGAGGATAGTTGGCGTGCGTCCGCCGTGACCCGCGGTGAGAGGACTATCCTCGAGGATCCCGGATAGCGGACGACGTTAAAACTTTACACTAGTAATCAACTAATGAACAGATGTCATTGGCCGATTGAGTCAAATGATAATGGGATGGTACTTGTATCATTTGTATTAGGGACATCCGGAGTTTCACGTTTAAACCCACGTATATTTATTCGTGCCTACGTACGACTAAATCCACGTTTAGGGGGTCGTTCATTTTCACATTCACATACTAGTGAGGTTTCTTCAATTGCATTCATTACTTGTGGTGTGCAAAATTATACATCAGAATATCCTTTATGGTGTACATGATCAATCTATACTACAGAGAAGTGTCTTTCTACAGTTCTGTTCATTCCATTATTACATGTGTACTCTGGGAAATATTGATATTTATATAATTCCAGCTGTACAGTCTGATTATATAATGTAAGCTAATAATATCTGTATTGTAGTCTCAACGCTCATCGTGAAATACATATCAGACCGTGTTGTAAATTACACGTGGGTCTCAATATCTGATAAATCTAACCTAACAATTCTTCATTTTATTATGCAAAACATACTTTTCACTAATCACTGTCTGATGATGAGGATGAAGTATACAAAGAGGACGGTGACGCAGACCAAAATATTTGTCAAATTTTATTATTTTTTTTCATTATATCAATTCGATGTGTTTTGCTGTCTTTATCTGCGTTTCGTCCGTCGTGCATCTAGCCGTCAGCCACATTGTTATCGTTTATCGGGAGGGATGATAATTCAAGATTTTCTTCTAGAATTTGCTTTACCTCTTTTTCTCAAAATGGCCTTCATTTTCGTTTAAAAATGACAAATTCTAGAATTTAGAGGCCATTTTATCAAATCTGCCCGATATCTTTTTCCATGATTTATGTATAGGACTCTCATTATATGCTCTCATGAAGTGTAGGCCTATACTTTTCTTTTCCCTTGAATCGCCGGTCTGTGCTTGGCGATAAATCTGATTTTAAAGCAGCTGCCTTCGAAACCAGTCAATTTTTTCCTGAAAGCTATATTCCATATTAAACTTGCTGAACTAACTGAATGAAACATACTCACATCAAATTTTATGAAAATAACCAGTCCTCTGGGAAATTTTGTTCATTTGAACAGGCGGTTCTAGCATAAACACAGGAACTGTATCCATCACACGCAGATGTAAACACAGCATAGGAATGCGAGATAGACCGACAATTCCACGCACATCATGGTATATCAATGATTATTTTCTCACAACTACACTAAATATGCACATACGAACTGGAAAATGTACTCGATGTGGACTTTTAACCGCAATTTGAGCATTTGTTTACATTCGGGTTTGATGGATACACTTCGTTTGTTTATTTACAAAACCGGTACAAAATGGGCACTAGAATGGATGAAAAGTCAACTCAGACGGACTGTAATCGTCAAAATCGTTGAGCACACCTTTTGTTATATTGCATTAGATGTGTTTAACAAAAAAATGGTTTTGAAAAAAAATATTGCATACATTCGAAGGCAGCAGCTTTAACCAATTTGATCAAATTGGTGAAAACATTTTAGTGAATTCTAGTAATTGTTCAGTAAAAACATTTTAGTAAAAAAACGTTTTCGGAAATTGACAACTTTCATCCACTTTTCCCTTCATAATGAGAGTTGTATGGAGTAAATTGGTGTTACCCTGGTATACTTCAAGGTCGAGCCTAAATATTGACACATCCATATGGGAAGTCAATTTTGGTGAGAAAAACAAAACAGTTGTGAATTAACAATATACATTTCTCCTGTAACCTTTTTTAAACTCAAGTTCATCCATCAGTGAAACACGCTTTTTGGCTGTAATGTTGTTTTAAATATTCGGATCAATTTGAATTTTTAAAAGTATTAATTGGGTATCATGCTGTAATTTGTCATCAAATTTCAGAGTTCTATCTAAAAAATTGAGAAAGTTGGCAATCCAACCCAATGTTAAATTTCAGCCCCAACATGGAATTTCAGAGTCTGCACAAAAAACATCAACTTTCAATCGATGTACGAGTGATATATTGCTTCAGAATAAACATATTTACTTATACACCGACTACGACTTCCGACTCCAAGTCAATACAATAGGTTCATTCTGTATGGTCATAAACACGATAAGAGCCCTGGATTTGTTGAAATTTACTTGATCCCATTTCCGACTGAAATTTAACATTGGGTTAGGTTGCCAGCTTTTTTGAGATAGAATTCTGAAATTTGGTGACAAATTACGGCATGATTCCAATACAGAAACACAAAATTTCAAGTTGATCTGATTATCCAAAACAAAACTACGGCCGAAAAGCGTGTTTCACTGAGTTCAGTCATTTGTTTAATTTGAGATACTTTGGAATTTTTTCCATTCATTGAAGAATGTAAAAGATTAAATGACTACTATAACATGATTCAATTTGTTATTTATGGCTTTGCCGTGGTGTATACGGCGATTACCCGGTATCCACTGAGGTATGAAATAATGAGGCTCCCTTTATAAACGTGAATTTAGTCGTACGGAGGCACGATTAAATAAACGTGGGTTTAAACGTGGAACTCCGGATGTTCCTATTAGAACATTGATACTGCATACTCAGGATATGGCTCCATTGTATCGAGAAAAAAAAAAAACATTTAGGGAAATGTTTTTATGCATGTTACGTGAGAATACACAATCATGTAGACAGCAAACAGGAAAATTCAGGCAAAGAATACTAGTAGTTGTGTACCTATTGCTTGAAAATGCAGTGCTATGCATACATGTCGTGCCAGGCTCTCCAAATCTATAACTCATAAAGAAAGGTTCTTTTAAACTAGACGCTTCCGGTCGCCTACGACCGCTTGGGTGTATCCCCCGTAGCACTATCATTCCTCATGCCCCAAAAATATTACGAATAAATGTGAAAAACTATAACAAGGGATAGAGAAGATTACCAGAGAAATGTAAAATCTTAGGCCACAACTGTTTTTTTTTTCCCCACCAAAATTGCTAAATTAATCATTCAAGGTTATTGAAGGGCGAATTCAAGATCACCACTGAAACCACTGCATATGAATGTCCATTTCGACATGTTCGATAACAAAAACGAAATCACAGCCAGATCAAACTTTTCACCTAAAGTTATATTACAACTAAGGATTTTTGACATACATGTACTTGGTTCCAAGTTGAAATTCAAAGTAAAAATTGACCAAAACTGCATTTCAAGATCGCGAAATTGGAGCCAGATCGAATTTTTCACCATAAGTTATATATCAACTCATAATATGTGACAAACTTGTTTCCAAGTTGAAATTCAAAGTAAAAGTTGACCAAAACTGCATTTCAAGATGCCAAAATTGGAGACAGATCGAACTTTTCGCCATAAGTTATATTTTTACTTCATAATATGTGCCAAACTCGGTTGCAAGCTGAAATTCAAAGTAAAAGCTTACCAAAACTGCATTTTCAAGATGACGAAATTGGAGCCAGATTGAACATTTTACAGTTATATTTTGACTCATAATATGTATCAAACGTGGTTTCAAGTTGAAATTCAGAGTAAAAGTTGACCAAAACTGCATTTCAAGATAATGAAATTCGAGCCAGATCAATGTTTTAGTGTTAACTTATCCAGTTACACCCAGATATCTCTACTGGACAAAACCTTTAACTTGTTGAGCTCAATAATGAATGTTTCTCGTCTTAACTATTATTATTGAGGTCAATGATAGATTCAACTAGCAAAAATAATGTTAACTTATTTGGTTACAGCCATAAATCTCTACTGGACAGAACCTTTACCTTGTTGAGCCCAATAATAAATATTTCTTGCCTTAACTATTTTTATTGTGGAGAATAATAGACTTAACTAGTAATAATAAGGTTAACTTATTCGGTTACACTCATGAAATCTGTACTGGACAAAACCTTCACCTTGTTGAGCTTAATAATAAATGTTTCTCATCTTAACTATTTTAATTGTGGTCAATAATAGACTTAACCAGTAAAATTAAGGTTAACTTATTCGATTATATCGATCTGTTTTCACTAAAAACTTCAGTCCTCTATTCTGAACAAATATCCAGTGCTATTTATTTTCATAGTACAGGGTATTGGATTGATCACAGATGTTCAAGTCGGTATTTTAACGGTCGTAATAAGTTAGTCCGTTAACTAATTAATATTTATTCGATCATTCTGAAAAATGATAGGTTTCATGTGAGGGTCTTTCTCTCTGAGTCTGTGCGATTTCATCATCATCCATTGAAAACTCTCACTCGTAGAGCGTTCACAAGCCATGTGTGTTCAACAGGCTAATATGAGCACAAAATGTATCGCCAATCGGCCAATTTGGTTGCTATGGCAACCAAAATCGATTGGTGTCGGGATCTTACCATAAGATGTGTCTGTATAAAAAATTATTAGAATCGGTTAAGATTTGCAACCTGTAGCGCGTTCACAAGAAAGTGTCTGCGGACGCGGACGCGGCGGCGCGACGAAGACAAATCCATGTTATCCGCCGAACTTCGTTCGGGGGATACAATAAGACATTGGGGATAATATTTTCAGCACAGCTATTGTAATTTCAAAGAGTCCAATCAATAGTATATTAGTATCACGGAGATCAAAAGCATGATTTATTCATCATTCATGCTAAAATATCAGGTTATTGCACTGATATGATCTCTAGTGATATATTGAAAAAGATAATTGATATTGTCACCATGACCAGCGTGGTCATCATGGTCATAGATTGTTATCGAATATTTATTGCTTTTTGGATGCTCATTAGAGCCAATCGTCAAATGCAAAACAGTTTGGCAGGCACTGTCATATACATATAGATTGTAATGAAGAGATTGCACATATACGTGCGTTATGCCAACTCGTGAGAAATCAACAGCAATCATGTGATGACCTGCCCTCTAATTGACACAGTATAATTTACAGGTTAAGGTGAGGCACTTTTCCATTGACTTATAATGTGAAAGTAAAGGTAACAAAATCACCAAAACAATACAATCCCCTGACCTAAAACTTGGCTAGCACACACACAAATACGCATGGATGATGAACCGAGACATGGTTTCATAAATGATACCACGAAAGCTGTGCAATTTGATGATTAGATAAATCATTTTATACGTTTCACCAAAACGAAGATTCGAGTGTTCTGCTTGACAAGCACTGGCTGTTGCAAATATTTATTCCTTGTTGTCGTCAAAATAATGAGAATATCTCGTTCTATACTTTCTGTGAGATGAATACAATGAGCTGACCATTCATAATCCCAAACACCTCGGTGCACCCGAGTGCATATCACCTGTGAGTTTTACTGGCCTCACTAGCTATTTGCTGCACAGCATAATCCTTTCGCTCGCATTGTTGTGAGTGTATTTTGTAGACTGAGAAATAGGTCGGAAAATGACATATGAAAACGATGAATTTAACAAATTTAACATTGCTTAGTAAGAAACAGAGTCTCGGTTAGTAATCCTTGATGGCTAACAATCAGAAAGGTAAAGTTTCACGTTGGTTGGAAGTGTGTAAATTAATGAATTTGTTACCTTTATATTTACATTATAAGTGAATGGACAGCTGGTCACTGCCAGGTTCATGACGATCACATGCAATCAATCCTTAATATTTAAAGGCAGTGTCAAACGTACTCGTCTGATTTCCCTGAGTTGTGTCGCATAATTTTCAACTTTTGTATTTTTCTTTAACCCAGGAATCCAACTCCCTGGTCTTATGTAATTATGGTAATGAATGTAATGTTTTATGTAATGCATTTTCGGCATCACCATGTCACCCACTCTCCGTGTACTTTTGTCGAAGGGGATTATTTCTTGAGGGTTCAAAATTTGCGAGTTCGTGCCTGATGATTTTGCGTTTTTTAACTTCAACGAATCTAGCCCATAAGGGATATCATAATTTTCATATCATGCTAGCAAAATATCCTCGTAAACTAAAATAGATTATTTCTCCAGGATTTAAATTTAACAAATGTGTGTCTCTGACTTTTTTGTGGGGCTTCAAATGTACCATTTCGCCTCCAAAGCTCATTGGCAGGAGCCCTCCGGGCACTGCGTCGGTCTATACATTGACGACACTTGATCACCAACGCCCAGGTTAGTAATATACTAACTATACTATAGTATGTTAGCCCAGGTCAATTTTACACACACACGGTTAGTATCGTATATCCATATTTCACATTATCTACCATTATGGCCAGCCCGGTATGAAGACTGATGAACTTGGTCCCAATCATATCGTGTTTTTTACATATTAATGTTTACTCATATTTGTGTGCCCAGTTGCTCTCGTAGAAAGTTATGACCAGTTTGAGGTTGTCATGACGTGGACCTTAATGGTCCTAATTATCAAACAAGCAGAGTCAAATACTATTTTCAATATTTGATAGTCATGTTAGCAGGCAGAATCACAATACTAGTGAAGTGAAAGTTCATTTCAATTCTCATGGATCGTGGTAGACCAATGACCACGGATGAGGTTAGAATTTAGAAACCACAGAAACCCACTTTTAACGCTATATATATGAGATCGAACTACGTGCATAGGTGATTGTTCTGGACACATACTAAATGTCTCAACTCCGACTGATAGCGATCATTCAGAATCAGCCGAGGCACGATATTGAGCAGAAAACAAGGAAAAATATTCATATGACTCTACCACTTCTTTGTATTATGCTCGGAATCAGCATTCACTCCATCTCGAAATAATTTTACCTCCAAGAAATATTTTACCTTTAAATACCCTATAAGATAGTGATCAGACCGTCGTATCGATACTTTTTTCCCATATTCCCTGTCATGGTATGCGATTAATCAACATATTACCTCTGCTAACGGATGCCTTTTGATGAACATTGCAAAAACACATTTGGGATAGAATCAAAATGCAAGCAAACAATTGTTATGTATTGATCGAAACACACCAGGGGCAAATAGTGTGTACATACAATTGCTTTTTATTGTATATCAAATGTAATTTGTGCACAATTACTCTACAACTTCAAAAAATTCAGTTATCCACCTGAACCCCGTGATATAGGTAAATGACAAGAACACAATGTACTCAATTACCAGCCAATATGATCCTGAACTGATGTTTTTATACATTATTATTTCTCAGTACTTAGCAAGTTCACTTTCTGATAAATTAGACTATAAGTAGCAGTAATATCACATAGGCAGTAATGTAATAATTTGATGTCATTTACGATATGGTATATATTGATGACATTGTCATGCACAGTAGATTGTTCGTACATGCAGTAGGCTAGAAATCACGTGGGGAATGCACATACATTATAACCTAGTTTGAAGTTGATAGTTGGTTCATGAAGTGTTTTGAATGTTCCTCAATGAACCCAGTAGCATGCAGGTATTTTGTTTTTCACGTTTTATTCATTAGATCTCATACTTGTACGAAATATGTTGCATGTGCACACATATATCCCCTTAATACCATGAATATCTTCAATAGAACTCAATGGCTGATCATGTATTTGGGACAGTTGTATGTGTAGATCTACGTTTTTCACTCAAACAAAATTAAAACACAACATATACAATACAACAATATAATTCTACCATAGTAACAACGCCCCAGTGGCATATATCACAGGAAACGGACGGATATATTTTTGTAACACGCATATACCAGTAAATGCATACATTCATCAGTGTTAAGTCGTGAGCGGCAACAGCACACAAGTCCGTCAGTGTCAATATTTACATTGGAATACTGAAAAGCACACATATGAGCATTAGTTTACGACATCAAGTCAACAAACACAATCGTCCACTCTAGACACGACACGTCATGGTCGACATATTAAATTCCAGGTGCCAAAACTCATGATCAACCCAGCGACACCTTTGTAGCTTCCATGCAGCAAACACATATCCTCTATGTTATAAATCCCTCGCGAATCACAGACATTCCCAGCAATACTTTTGTGGTTTGAGTAGTTCCAGTATTGTACAGAAGTTGTTTCCGAGTTTCTTGATCGTTTTCAGGAAGCAGTATTGAGTAAATTCAACTGTATCTCCGAGAAACCGGTCCATATCTCAACGTGTTAAATGTCTAGGTCTATGTATCCAGTACATCATCCAACTATGTCAAACTGATGTTTGTACATGTATGTATGTATTCGTCACAATTTCTGTTCAGACCTCGGCGCTGGCTGCAGAGAGCATGGACTCCCGCCTAGACCGTAGACTGGTCACGGAGATCCTGCCCGGGCGTGGGGTGACGCTCAGGTTGCTATTGCGAGACACACGCGAGGAGCGATCGGTGACGTGGGATTTCGAGTCGTCCTCGTGTACGCGTGAGTTGTTGAGTACACTAGGTGAAGTATGCGTGTTCGAGCTGGCACCGCCCGTTGTGTCGTCCAGGCTGGTGATCGTCATCGGTCGGCCTGAGAAATCCTTGTACTCCATCGCCTTACGGCCTACGAGGTTCAGTCGACCATCCCTGCACAAGAGTCAAAGGGAACATTTTTGAAAAGGTTCAGAACGGAACCAAATTATTATTTCAAAGTTTTCTTGATTACTATAGAATCACTCATCCAGATTATTATCTGATTCAACAAGTTATCAACAGTGAAGTATACCAATTTAAGCATGTGGTGAACATATTAGACATACTCGATGGGCGGCAGTCCGACTTGTTTGTAATGTTTCCATCCTTCAATAAATTCGGGTGATATTTTACTCCTTTGTGTGTAATACCGCAAGACGCGCATCAACACGGGGTCAGCTCGACACCTGCAAGAGAGATATGTCAAATACTGTCTCCGGAAACAATAGTGGAAAGAAGCTACCGGTATTTGGTGTTTACATATTTGTAGGCGACAACACGGAGTAGACGCAGTACTGGTATCTCCTGGAGCACTGAATATTCAGAGCGAAAGTACCTTGTACTGTTATTCCAAATAAATTGAAATGCATTTGAATGACAATTTACCAACACCAGTTCCATTAGGATGATCACAGGAAAAGAACTGTAGCGACTTTTTCAAATTTTCGTACCTGTTGAGAAGCTGTCGGTTAGCCGTGTGGTTGTAGGAGAGGTAGCCCAGAGCGATAGCCGCACACCCCCGGACCTGCTCGGCCGGGCTCTGTAACAGCTCACTCAGGTGGTTCACACAGTCGATAGATACGAAGGCCGCCGGGATACCTGCAGGTACAGGGCGGGAATTATAGTTAGTTATCTGTGCATGATTAATAATACTTAATAATCGGAATACTTAATACTGGGTATTGATTCCACGTCTATTGTGATATTTTCTTCTTATGCATGTACATGTACTAACTGAAGTCAAGTTCATCTGTAGGTGAAACACGCTTTTTGGCCGTAGTTTTGTTTTGGATAATCGAATCAACTTGAAATTGTGTGTGTCTCAATTGGGCATCATGCCGTAATTTTTCACCGAAATTCAGAATTCTATCTCAAAAATTGAAAAAGTTGGTAATCTACCCTAACGTTAAAATTCAACCCCAACATGTAATTTCAGGGTCTGCACACAAAAACGCCTTTGATTTGATTTTTGAGTTATATATTGCTTCAGAATAAACATGTTTACTTAATATACACGCAACTATGCCTTCTCAATTCAAATAAACGCACATCATGTAAGCCCTGAATTTGTTGGAATTTAATTGATCCCACTTTGGACTGAAATTTAACATTGAGGTAAATTGCCAACTTTTTCATTTCTTGAGATAAAATTCTGAAATTCGGTGGAAAATTACGGCATGATACCCAATTAAGACACACAGAATTTCAAGTTGATTCGATTATCCAAAACAAAACTAAGGCCAAAAAGCGTGTTTCACTGACAGATGAACTTGAATGTAGTATTGTCTTATATCTTTGGAGCATAAAGACATGTTGAAGAACTCCACAAATAACTGTACCTCCTCAGATGTTTACATGGTAACGCATTCCTACCTGCCCGTGTGTGGCTGAGCCTGGCGATACAGTCACACGCCAGCGCTTGCATGTCGTGGCTGGTTGAGCCGTGCAACATGTCTGTCAGCAGTTTGATACCGGCTGCGGAAGAGATCGCCTGTTCTTCGTCCGGGATGATCCGTGCCAGGACTACCACCTGGAGTAAGGTAAAATTATATTTGATGTATATCTAATGGAATCAACAAACCTCATTATGAATGTGTCATCCTGGATCAATCAACATCATGGCGTTTGATGTTCACCCCCCCCCCCCCCCCTCCTAAATAACTTCAATACAACTTGTAATTATTTATTATAATTATATATCCACCTGGAATGCGGCGTTACATCGTTGGAACTCGTCTGGTGACTCTAGGAAGGGCACGAAGCAGCTGAACCTGACTCCGCCCTGCTCGGCGATCTCCCGCTGGTTCCCCAGGCTGTTGTACGCGAAGGCTGACAATGCCGACCCCGCCATCAGACGTACACTCGGCTCGGGAGAGTACATCATCTTCAGCACGCGCACGTATGAGAAGTCAGGGTTGTCAAGGAGCTCCTGCGTGTTTTCCGAGTTCCCTGTGGTAGTACAAAGGTACATAAATCAGTGGAATGGAAGTGCGAGACATCACATGAATCTGTAATCTCTTCATGATAATTTTAGTTAACCATTTTCTGATTGCAGTTGAACATACCTAAACTGACACAGCCCAGTGTGTGAGCCGCTTCCACTTGGATGAGTTCGTTCCTTGAGTGGATCATCAAAGCTACGAGGAACTTGATGCCGCGGGATTGTGCGATGGTTGTTTGGTTCCTGTGGTGAGGCACATATCCCACCCCGACACATAACCCTCTCATAGTCTTGATGACACTGAGAACGATGTGCTCCTTGTCCGCTCTCAGCAAGCGCACACAGGGATGAACTCCGTTAGAGTTGGCGATCTCTTCCTGTTTATTCAGCGGGCCCTGCGCGAGGACACCCATAGCCTCCGAGCCGATGAGGTGGAGATCTTCGGAAAGCGAGCTCATGAACTCGATAAGGAGCTGGACGCCCATAGTGGCGGCCATGTTCCTCTTCTCGTCCATGTTATCTCCCGCGAGGGTCCAGAGAGCGGCAGCCGTCTTCTCCTGGATATCCTGCTGGCGGGACTTCTTGAGCAGCTGCATCAATGGAAGAACGATTCCCTCGTCCATGATCGAGCGCTGTGTCTGGTGGTTGCTCTCGGCGAGGCGGTGGATACAAGCCACGGCTGACATCTGGATGTCTTTGTTCTTACTCCGCACTAAGTTGACGATGTGCGTCGTGACGCCCTCATTAACGAAAGCATTTTGGTTGGATTCGTGTACCTGGGCGACTTTGCCAATGCACTCAGTGAGCGCCATCAGCATGGATTTGTGAGCTTGATTTTCGAAGAGTGCTACAATGGACTGAATCGCTCCAAACTGGGTACCAACTGCCTGCTGATGGGCCTCATTCCCATCAACTATATTCGCGAGCGCATAGCAAACCTCCGTCAGACATTCTGGGTCATTGATAGTACCCATAGCCTTGATGAGACTGGGCATGGCACCCTCCCTAGCTGCCTGCTCAGCGTACTTACTGACAATTGCCATCTCCTTGATGGTCTCAGCCGCGAGCTGTACGAGCCGACTGTTGTTGCCCCTGAGGAGTTTAACGAGAGCCGTCACACCTCCTCCAGAAGTCAGCTGTTCTTTGACCTCTTCCACGTGGATCAAGTTGAGCAGTAGTTGAAGAGTCGCGATTTTAGCATCGTCACTGATGTTTCCTCTAATTACCTTAATTATGTTCGGAATTATTCCATTATCAAAGACTGCTTTACAGTTGGAATTTTCGCCTTCTTCGACCGGTGCAGTTAGAGTTCTTAGACAATGTGCAGCAGCTTCACATTCTTCGTCGGCATCCGAGATGAGGAACCGCACAAGGTTTTTCCAGACGGGGAGCTTTTCATGGTTGAGTTCGATGAAGTACTCCAACACTGGTATGAACTGCTTGAAAGCGCAGAGTTCTACCACGCCGTGATTCTGCGTGTTACAGACTGAAATCTTAGCGCCCAGTTCTATAAGACATTTCACGGTGTCTAGACTGCCACTCATCACTGCCAGCAGGAGCGGAGTGGAGTGGAGGTCATCCGCCGTCTCCAGCTCCAACTGCTCCTCATCTGCCTTGATGAACCGCTCCACCGACTTGACGAAGCCTCTAAAGGCCGCCTGGTGGATGTGCGCCCAGCCATTCTCGTCAAACTCGTTCATCTCGTCGCTGGAGTAGTCCTCCCTGTCTGGGTTGAACTGCCGCGGCGGTTCCGGGGACTTAGTCCCCGAGTGGAAGCCTTCGAGTCGGCCGCCTGGTCCGAGGAGCCGGTCTACGGCGACACTCCAGTTGCTACTAAGACGTGAGCTGGTCTGCCCAGGGAGCCGAGTCTGCTGGGTCTTCTGCGCGTGGACCACGTCTTTTACTCTGTGCGGGAGACATTAAGAGTTCCGTTATATAATGGCAATTTATATGACAGAGCATGAAGTATAATTGCTTGCAGATTGTTCACGTACATGCAAACAAACCATTCGCAGGTGACTTCGGCAAGACTCAAATATTGTATATTGGCGGCATTACTGAACGCTTGCGTATGTCTTTCATTTATCTAATATATATACACAGCGTGTGACTTTATATCCCACATATTACACTCGTATCGTATGGCCTGGTATCCTACTAATACGTCTATAATACGTCTATAATATTTAACGTGCCGCCAACTAAGTAATGTCATTCTCCAGTAGTCCAGATCTGATTTGTTTGTTCCATGATCACATTCATCACTAATGCGACACGTGTTTTGTCGTCGCTCGCTTGTTGCCACACTCAAACAATTCATCGTGGGCGCCGATTCCTAGGTTAGATTCCTTTACGCAATCGGCTAAAATCTCGTATATTGACCCAACTAAGTGGCAGGACGTTTGAAGTTTGGTTAAGAGTGGAACCCCACTCCAACGTGTTGAGGTATTGAATCTTCTAGGTAACAAACGATAGCGCATTGATCGTTTGTCCTGGGTTTTACGGTAGTGACGCCGTGCGCCGGAGCCTATGTCATTTGGTACACTCTCGCCAAGATCGATCACGAAAAATAGATCGATCTTCGGTGTCAGAATGTATTCTTCAACAGGAGAGGTGCCACCTCAATACATCTAGTTTATTGTGAGGTATATCTCCTGTGGATTCGTCTGTGCATTGTTTGCTTAGACGCGCGGTGACTACAAATAGTCTAGCGTGGCCGCTCAAGTAATGTGCCACTGATATTCAGAATACTCCATATTATATAGTTCATATACCATTGCATGTACATGTAAATGGCACTGGTTTAATGCTTAGGGAACTAAGATCAAGCCTGATGGATTGGAATCCACCGTGAAAGTCTATAGCACGATGAATTACCATTAGCGTGTAGCGTTGATTATAAGCAAAAGGAAAAACCATTTGAGAAATTGAAATGAATGGTAATGGATGGTATTGTGTTCGGTGGATTACAGTATTAATGATCGGTGCAACTAGAACGCTGTGTAGTATTTTCACTACAATGTACACATGGTTAGGATCAGTTACTTGTGTGAATAAAAACTGTGAGCATTACTGTGAGCATATATATGAGCATATATATGTATAAATGTAAATATTAGATGACAGGGCCCAAGTACCGTACACTGCTCCTTAATACTACTCGTCCACTGAAAACATACCATTTAATCCGTCTCGCACCTTGCTAATCCTTATTGAATATAGAGGAAGGCGCAGGATATGATACTTGGGCCGATGACAGTTATAAATGGAAAGAGTTATGACCCTTTATTATTGCCTGATGTGGATTTAGTGCACTGTTTCGTAAATTGCACAAGCAAAACTGTTATATACTAGAACGCATGACAATACCAATCATATGATGTCACACCCGTTACAGTCTGAGAATATTCTATTTTGAAAATGTGAGATACCCTTGATCACCCACAGGAGGGTGGGGGATATTTTGCTTTCGCTGGCTGTTGATCCGAGCCGGTTGGTATTGTACACGACCAGTTTCAAAACCACAGCACACACCAAACGACCCAGTCTACGAACGATAAATATTGTTTGTCAGGCATGAATATCAGCGGTTTTTAGAGGGTACTCTCATAATTCGAGCTGTAGCGAAAAATTTTTAAACCTATATTTTCCTTATTATAGTGAGGTGAGGAAATCAATTACCTGCCTTGACATATCAGCCGCTGAGGTTCCGCTTGTTCGGAGAAAGAACAATTATGATTAGGATTTGATTTGGGGGCATTTTAACGTTGTTTTCAATTGGATTACTGGTATGCGTCCTAGAAATATACTGTTTTTTGTCTAGAACCTTTTTTCAAATCATATAAATGTATACATGCATCATTTTCCAATCACGCTTAAATGGTTTCAATGTTATTTGTACCCTTGTATGTGGATCCATTGTTTAATCCAGTCCGTTGTGTAATTCACGAGTGGCGCTAATTCACACCTCCATGTTTTTTTTTTCAAAAAGATTATCCATAAATCTTGTGCACACCACCATAACATGGGAGAATGCATGCAAAACGAACCGAAATGTATTACAGAATGTCATTAAAACGTATGTGCAAAAAGACATACAACCACAATCTTGAACATAATTGCCATAACACACGAAAGGCTGAAGAAATAATCGCCAGCAATTAGTTTCACACATACATGTATAGTATTGGTGTTGAAGAGTGTTCGCCATAACAAAAGGGCAAGTATAAAATGGATTGGTGTTTCCAAAATAGAGAGAGCTGGAGCAGACACTCAATTGTAGAAAGGTAACTACATTTAGTATTAATGCATGACCATTGTAAGCACAAACCAACAAACGTCGTAGTTTCGTCTACTAGAATGGACCTGTAGCCCTACACGTACGTGGGTACATTTAGCTCGTGTCGGTAAAAGATCAAAAGGTCTCTAACGGTCGAAGTTTTCCAATATCTGGACATTGTGAAAGTTATGGCATCACTATCGCCGGCTTTATCGGTTTTGTTACGACCGCAAGGCCGGGCTCTGTGAATGCAGTACACTTACTATGGTCCCATGAAATGGGTCACATGTTTATATTAGTCCAACAATAGGCCTACATGTACATGCAGCTTTGACAAATATCGTTGATGCGCAGACCACTGAATCTACATTTAGCATAGGCCTATACACGTACATATACATGTAGCAAAAAAAATACACGTTTTTTTAAAAAGAGTTCACATCGGTAGAAACACGTAAGGACTTTTGTTTTATTTTTTTCTGACATTAGATATCGTACGGTAAATAGGCCTACATGATTGTGTCTAATCAATGTAACAGGGTGGAAAAAAGCTAAATGCTGATGAAATTTCAATATCTACTCTGAGTATGAGAATTGGGATGTTGGAAAATTAGGATTACTTTTCAGTGTCCTTCACTGGCCTACTTTGCATGTATGCAGACACTTACATCATAATCTCATCATTCTAAACATACAAACGTACCTGTTTACTACAACAACTTATCTGGTTTTATTTGCAAATTCCGGGAAATGTACCGTGCATAAACATATCAGTTTAGCAAATTTAATCTATAACCTTTTGTTCTAGTCGATAAATAGACGTTTCTACTTCTATTTTTCAATCATATATATATACAGACCCTCCGACGCCGTCCACACTTTCGGCGTCACTACTGACATCAAGACTGACGCTACGACAGCTGTCGTCATCGTCATCGTCGTCCATGACACCCGGTATGACGACACCTTCCTGCTCCGACATGGCGACTTTCAACGAGTTCTTACCCTTGGATTTAGGGTTTTTGTATCAGGGTGTACAGATTTTCTTATATCAATCCACGAGATGCACCACTGAAACCACACTGTGGTGGTCTCCTAGTGACAACTGGAGTGCCCAGTTCAACAAAACTCCGAGGATATCTCTCGAAATGCGAGTGTTTTTGTTCAGACGTCAATATGCGATGCAGTCTCGAGTTTCTAGACACAACTAATGTATGTCTATTTGGCCAATCAATTACGGTTGTTGCTTCAGCTAGCGTTATATATAACTTTGTAAATTCTCCAGTTATTAAATCAAAGAACGTTCTATGACTGTCACTCGCTGATATTCCAATGTTGTGTCATATTTTGACGTCTTGTCGCCTCGAGTGATATCAGTTATCACTAACCGCCTTGGTATCTGATAACTCAAATCGGCCGGACTTTGTCGTTCAATAACTCTTTCTCAACGCTCTCCGTGGTATGGTTATGATCTTATTGGAGTGTTCGGCCCGTTTCTTCATAGCCATTTTTGCTGACCAGTTATCGAGTGAACCGTACTCAATGAGCTCAGTTAAACAATTACCGCATGAAACAAGCCTATCAGTCTATTAGCAGGGACGGCGGACACGCTTATTGGCAATAATTACCTGCGGAGCTTGACTGGATCAGCCAGAAATGCGCATCGATTTGGTCATAACACAATCAATACGGTCACCCACCCACTGAAAACTAAACAGTCGGTATCTATTATTTCCATTATTTAAAGGTAACTGGATACAATTTAATTGAGTCTCGATGGCAATATCTCTATCCATCCCTAACAGCCCGTATCAAAAGCAGATACCTTATCGTCATGATGCCCACTTCAGTTTGGTATTTGGTTATACACATCGATGGTTCACAACAATGAATTCATTTCCAGTAAATTGCTGATGGAATCCCTACTGGGTTGTTTTTATATAAACGAAACAACGGGACCTTGTATTGAGGAAACGTATGTCATCGGAATTGTACTCAGTTAAATCAGATATGTTATGTGTGAAAACATCATCATTATTTAAATTGAAATGTACCGATTAGGGACCGAAAGCAAACTGTTACCAATCATATTTAACGAAAATAGGACACTAAATAAAATGTCAGAATCTATAGAACAGGTTATGCTACTGCTGTACAATATTTACACAATCACAATTACATGTATCAACTACTAACTTTACATGTAGTATGAAACATCGTTGACAGTAACTTGGAAAAAAAGAGTCCATATGATAGGTATGCTGAGGATACGACAGTTCAACCGAATGGTAACATACAATTAGATGATACATGTTGAGGCAACTTAATAGTAAAAACACAGTTTAATTTTCGATTTTTTTGGAATAAGACCACACTCTGATTTTTCTAACTCGTTTACACAATTTTTGGATGATATTTTTTGCGATACTGAATAGTTTAGTATTATAACTTGAAATACTTCACCTGGGAGTCACCGGCAATTATACACCAAATCTCAGGCTTCTACTGAGAAAATATCAGAGTAAAAATATAAATACTCTCAGACTGATAAAAAGTATTTATACATAAACACCAATTGTGTTGATAACGGCAGATAATATACATGTGGTATTATATCATTGAAAATTCCGCTCCAGTAAGAAACATCAACTTGATAACGCACGCACAAATTCGAATGTTGTAGTTGGATCAACTCAGGTTTGTTCATCGGTACATGAATAATTCAGTAGACTTAGCAACCACAGTTACGCACAACTGATTTGACTGGGAACTATCAACATGTTCTACTCATGCAGATATTCGATTCACGGTCATGTCTCTCCCTGACAACTGCCTTGATACTGTGTCCATTATTCATACGGCAAATAAAAGATATACGATAGCGGTGTTTCAACACAATGGGTCGGTCTATTTGTTATTCTTTCAGTATACGTCAATATAATAACGATAGTAACCTCACAGCATTATACATAATTATGTGACAGGTATTACTAGTATATACGTGATATATATTTTGTGCCATGATGAAAAATAATTCCCACATATTCTTCTAAAACTCACCTGCATTGAAATGGTGTCTCAAATAAATGTTCGCTTCCAATTTTTAGTATGTTTTATCCTCAAACAGCTTCAGTCTTACGTTATATTGTTACCCTTCCTTGTATAAGGCTACTCTCAATAATCCTAGAATATGTGCTAGACTTGGTACAAGAGAGAAGGGTGTTTGGAGTGGGGGGGGGGGGTTGAGTATCATTATTTTGTGATAAGATAGTGACACTGAAACTTCAATAACACTTGTCACTCTCAAGTATAATACAATGCCCGTTATCAAGTTCCCATGAAGGAGATAAGTTATATTCCTGTCATATTAAATATGTAATTATGACTTGATTGTCGCTAATTAATCAAAATTTCAAGTACATATAAATGAGCTGCTCTTCATTGTGTGGCTTGCTGTGAAATTGAGCACTGCTATTGACCAAATCGTATTGTTCCTGTTCAGTTTCAACTGAACACATGTAATAAATCATACAGTTTTATGACAGACGAAAAAATCAAATGATACCTCTCTAAGGTTCCAAAAATGTCTGAAAATTATAGGCCTAATCGTCTGTACCATCTAGCATTATCAGGTGAAAACACATGTAGAAAATATAGATCCGCTGATCATACAAGTATATGAACATGGCGCTCGATATATTACAGCAAACATCGCTGAACAAACAGAGGAAATGAAGAAAACCTTCCGCTCAACTTACAGTTTCTGGAACATGCTCATTTTTGCTGATCCTGAATTTCAGACAAGAGTCTCAATATTATAGTATCCGTATCATTTCATTTCCTCTCGATTTTTCACTCTCCATCGTACGTATACTGTCTTATGTCCCACCAGTGGATATATCCCGCGTATATTATACATGTCCGTCAATGATAGCGCGGAGTCAACAGCGGATGAAGTTCATCATTACATGCCTGGGACAAGGCTGTCCAATCAATAGGCCACAAATGGCCCGGCCCGTGGGGATGACTTGTCCGGTCACCCCGCCAACAAGGCATATATCCTGTCATCGTGCGCGGGGGGTGCTCAATCCCTAGGAAAGGGATATTTGTCTCATGTGTACTTAAGGTTCAAACCCGGGTAAAAATAGTGCGATGTTCGTGGATTCGATGAGGCGCGAGATATGGTAGCGAACGAAGCGTGCGCGACAGAAAATGATGTAAAATCTTGGTGTAACTTTTTCTGTCTTATTCTTCGCTTGTATAATCATCCCGATCCCGAATCAATACCTTGAAATGTATACTTTGTCGCGAGTAAGTAGCTAACGATTGATATCACAAACTCGCTTTATAACGCATGGTAAACTGATATCGGTATATGATATCCCCCTTGTTTTTACCCTTGCACAATCAATACTCATAATTGGTGTCTTTTTGACGAATGAAAGTCGCGTATTTTTGTTACCCCTTTCATTGAACACCTTTCTTGTTCGTTTTCAGCAATCTCCTGACTGTCACCCCACTACCACCTCTACCACCCTACCCCCATCCACGGACCCATATCGATAACAGCACCGTCAGTGCGGAAAATGCAGGGATATTGGATTGGTGCCGTCACGATTGTTCGCGTGACACCACTTTTAGTTATAATGGCGTGATTTCTAATCAGGGGATGTGGTTTTAAAACCTCCTCAACATTTGATTCTTTAGAAATGTTTCGCTTCCACAATGAATGTGGCATTTCACTTGATTGGTCTGGCAATCAAACGCTCGATTTCTTTCGTGATTTCTGGTGTATGTGTCGATACTCGTTCTTTTTAATAGCAGTGATATGTAGTCCAAATGGGTATCAAGTATTATGTTTGTTATAAACAATGTCTTTTTCCACTTTGTGTCATGCATGCACGACCAAATGACTAAAAATTAGTGAATGTCATAAAGTTTTATAATGTACGTTGACCAGAGATTCGATATCTCAGTTCATGTATGTAATAATTAGTTAGGCAGGATTTCATAAACAGTTTTCATCAGGCGATGATCATTGATCACGGAGACTATAAGGAGCACTATACACGCATCAATTATTCACACTCGTGCAATCAAATACACAAACTGAACTATGAGAACTATGAACGAACTTAACTTTGTCTATATATATGAAGAAGAGTATACAGATACGACGAAATGGTCATGACTAACAAACTGTGAACGGGTTGATGTGAGGGGGTTTGAAAGTAAGTGCAAACGTTGTTTTGTTCACGTTTCAATAAAAATCAAAAGATACCTCTCTGAGGTCTCAAAAATGTCTAAAAATTATAGGCCTAGCCCTCTGTAACATCTAGCATTCTCAGGTAAAACACATGTAGAAAATATGGATCCACTGATCATACAAGTATATGAACATGGCGCTCGATATATTACAGCAAACATCGCTGAACAAATAGAGGAAATGAAGAAAACCTTCCGCTCAACTCACAGTTTCTGGAACATGCTCATTTTTGCTGATCCTGAATTTCAGACAAGAGTCTCAATATTATAGTATCCGTATCATTCCATTTCATTTCCTCTTGATTTTTCACTCTCCACCGTCACATATACTGTCCTATGCCCCACCAGTGGATATATCCCGCGTATATTATACATGTCCGTCAATGATAGCGCGGAGTCAACAGCGGATGAAGTTCATCATTACATGCCTGGGACAAGGCTGTCCAATCAATAGGCCACAAATGGCCCAGCCCGTGGGGATGACTTGTCCGGTCACGCCGCCAACAAGGCATATATCCTGTCATCGTGCGCGGGGGGTGCTCAATCCCTAGGAAAGGGATATTTGTCTCTTGTGTACTTAAGGTTCAAACCCGGGTGAAAATAGTGCAATGTTCGTGGATTCGATGAGGCGCGAGATATGGTAGCGAACGAAGCGAGCACGACAGAAAAAGGTGTAAAATCTTGGTGTATCTTTTTTTGTCTTATTCTTCGCTTGTATAATCATCCCGATCCCGAATCAATACCTTGAAATGTATATTTTGTCGCGAGTAAGTAGCTAACGATTGATATCACAAACTCGCTTTATAACGCATGGTAAACTGATATCGGTATATGATATCCCCCTTGTTTTTACCCTTGCACAATCAATACTCATAATTGGTGTCTTTTTGACGAATGAAAGTCGCGTATTTTTGTTACCCCTTTCATTGAACACCTTTCTTGTTCGTTTTCAGCTACCTCCTCACTATCACCCCTACTACCCAACCCCCCATCCACGGACCCATATCGATAACACCACCGTCAGTGCGGAAAATGCAGGGATATTGGATTGGTGCCGTCGCGATTGTTCGCGTGACACCACTTTGAGTTATAATGGCGTGATTTCTAATCAGGGAATGTGGTTTTAAAACCTCCTTAATATTTGATTCTTTAGAAATGTTTCGCTTCCACAATGAATGTGGCATTTCACTTGATTGGTCTAGCAATCAAACGCTCGATTTCTTTCGTGATTTCTGGTGTATATCTCGATACTCGTTTTTTAATAGCAGTGAAATGTAGTCCAAACGGGTATCAAGTAAATGTTTGTTATAAACAATGTCTTTTTCCACTTTGTGTCATGCATACACGACCAAATGACTAAAAATTAGTGAATGTCATAAATTTGTATAATGTACGTTGACCTAAGATTCGATATTTCAGTTCATGTATGTAATATTCAGTTAGGCATGAACAGCTTTCATCAGGTGATGATCATTGATCACGCAGACTATAAGGAGCACTAATACACGCATCAATTAGTCACACTGCGGCAATAAAATGCACAAACTGAACTATGAGAACTATGAACGAACTTAACTTTGTCTATATATATGAAGAAGAGTATACAGATACGACGAAATGGTCATGACTAACAAACTGTGAACGGGTTGATGTGAGGGGGTTTTAAAGTAAGTGCAAAAGTTGTTTTGTTTACGTTTGTTTGCGAATGGGCTATCCCATTATTTCAATCAATAAATTGTTCCGATTTTCCAGTGCATCAGACTGAACACACTCTCACTCAAAATACAGTCGGTACACACTTTACCATTTGTGTACATGTAGATAAGAGCCTCTAGTGGGAAATGCATGCCTTAGGGAACAAGTGAAATAACAGCCCGAGACTCGAACCCATGACCTTTGGATTACGAATCTATAGTTCGCACAGACACTCGAATTCAATGACTGACCGGACCTGAGCAGAAAATGGGCACATTGATATTGGCTGGTTTATTGTGTTCTCGAAACAATTGCCCAGACCAAATACTTCTATAACGTTGGCGATGTATTCTTCCATTTCCAAATTAATTAATCAACGAAAATCAAACTCAACGTGGACATGAGGGGAAATTCATAACTATTTCGCTACAGGACATGTGATGAGGTTGGGCTACATGTACGTGATTATAACGGCAATACAGCGGTCACATCGACAAGGTTGTGTCCATGGTAACGCGTCAACACAGGTCCCACTTACCACCGGTTGGTTTACTCTCTCGCTCCAGGTTCTTGTATATTGATCCCATATGGCCTAGACATCTTCCCGTTAATGTATTCCGACAGTTGACGCCAGTCAATGGATGGAGTAAAAACGTCAGGCAATTATAAATGCAGAGTTCGATATATCTCTGCCTTGACAACGAGCCACATTCACTGCCTGCCTTCCTGTTAAAGAATAAAAAGAACAGCAGCGAAATATGGGTTTTTGCCAACTCTAGCCAAGAAAAAAGTTAATTCATGCGTGAATTGCCCCCCACCGCCCTTCATAAAACCAGGTAGCCATTCCGTTTTAACCCATCGTGTGGACAAATTGAGATTTATGTCTATGTGGACAAGGTCGTTTGATCAAAGCGTATCTGGTCTATTGCCTCTATACAAGTCTACTATACATGTAGGCCCACGTACTACGTACGGAAGCACCTCGAAAATCAAACGTCGTAATCCGCTTATACGAAGGGGACTTGGCAAATACAGCCGAGATTTGGCTGATACACCACCGTAGACCGTATGATATGCTTCAATGGAACTGTATCAGTTACCGTTCAGGCACTTTCGGTGTTAATAAATATTTATACTCCAGCTTCGCCTATGTGAAAATATGGTGAATGAGATACGTAAATATATATTAATATGGTACTCTGATAACTATGGTTGGCCAAACTGGTCAGAAGTAAAGTTTGTTGCGCGCGATAAATAAGGAATTATGTCGCGCAGTAAATCAGCCAATCAGAATAGGCGTTTTCTATCGCGATCTAAATATATTTATGTCGCGCTATATGTCAACCATTCATAACCTGTCTTTCAATGCGCGATGCATTTTTAAAATTATATTTATTGCGGGCATGAAATCACAGGTTGTCATTTGATGATTTATTCCGCGATCTAAATCAAATTGTACCGTGACATAAAACACTTGCATGATTGGCTGGTTCACTGCGCGATACAATTGCTGATTGAATGCGCGCAATAAGTATCCTTAAATGTGTCGCGCATGAAGAGACGGTATATGAATGGTTGAATTAACGCGCGATATAAATATATTTTGATCGCGTCTTAAAACACTGTCCATGATTGGTTAATTTATTGCGCGATATAATTGCATATTCCCTCCGCGCAACAAAATTCACTTATGACCAGTTTGGCCAACCATAGATAACCACTAATTGCCTTGCTTAATTCTGGACGGGACAATAACAACAATTGACGATTAATCGTGTTCGGACGAAAACAATGCATATTGGTGGTCATTACAATCTGCGAGTTACAAGTCGAAAAACAGGTTATGCGACTGGTATCTAATTTTACTGAAGTTGAACGAAAATTTACGGAAGCGCAGTGCTGCCACATCAGAAAAAAAACTTATTATCTCGTTAAAACGACTTAATTTTTTTTCTCAGGTGGCAGCACTGCGCTTCCGTAAAAATTAATATACATGTATATCCATGCAAAAAACGATGCACGTGCTGGTATACAAGTCCTATCCATCATAATGTATATACATCATAGCGTTGCAGAGATACACCGACTTATTGAAGATAGTATCTCCTAAGTGGTTTGGCTCACCTGCCTCCCACTAACACTACCGAAACCAATGAGATACTACAGACTCGCTCCTACAGAAAATTATCCTGGCCTGTCCTGTCTCTATAATCGTCAACGGGAAGCCTATGAAACTGATAGTAAACGAGAGCGAATGGACGTCATGAGGCCTCTGTTACGCTTTCAACGTTTACCGAGTCAATCTCAGCTACCAACCCAAACCTCTAAAATGCCTCGCTTACCATCAAGGCTCGAGGCATGTATACACGGCAGTGCACATTGGTACATAGCTTCTATGCGACGGAATGCTGAGGATGTATCAATCTATTACCACCAATACAGTGATGAGATTTTAATGATGCCAATAACAAACAAAAAATTACAATATTTTGCAATAGAAACAAAGCCCGACCAAATAGTTTATCCAAAGACACACTGGCGTCATCAGGGGCAGACAGTGTGTTAAATATAATTGTTTCTACTGTACACCTGGTGGAATTAGTATACAACCACCATGCCTCCAAGTTCTCTCCAAGACTCAGCAAGACTGTGTTCCCGACAGTGTTGGTCTGTCTCCATTCGAATGTCTTCATATCAGAAAATCAATGGTTTAGAGCTTGGAGTCTCTCTGCAGCATCAAGAGAAAATCCAATCCGTTGGAATGGTGTGATGTGACGACATACATACATGAGTTCTTTTTAACTGTCGGTGAATGAGGAGGGCGTGGTCGGTCAAATGGCACTTTTATTGCTGCACAGGTCCTATATGTAGATCTAAAATAAATACTAAGTATGGGTTATTGTATTATGTAGAGAACTTTCGCGTACTTATTGTGCGAGCCGCCAGGCCTTCATATATCATTTCCTATATGTTCACAATTGATTCCTAAGCTGTAGAGTCGATAATAAGCAAGATATTAGCCACTTTATCCGATGACCTTGAAAATTAGTTCAAAGGTCAAATTCGAGCTCGATAATATTCAGCATATATCGAGTCCAAAAATGGCCATTTTTCGTCAAAAATGGGAGCCACTTACTAAGTATATTGCGAGAATAAAGAAAAAACTAAAAAAAATACCTCGATCCTTCTAAATGTGCCGTTCCAACCACAAACGTTGTATTTCGAATCACTTTTCTGCTTTGGTTTCTTCCTGCTTTGAGCGATAATCAAGGCAAAGAGAATTTTACCACAGGGCTTCTGAAAAGAAAATGTGTGTTCACATTGAATATCACGAGTAAAATAGCGCCTTGTAGTATCACACATCACATCTGATACAAAAGCTCTCTAGCACAACACTCATGATCTGTGCGCAGTGCATGCTGGGGGTTGAGATTCTCCTAACAAACGCGGAGTGCTGACCCGAATTGTTCACAAACTAAACTAGCAGAGTTAGCCACTAAAATTGATGAAGTGAGAAGTGAATTCAATAAGAAAAACATTTCACAGATCGTAGAATGAAATAGCAATGGAAATTGTGTCTGTATGTCGTTTGGCATGCAACTTCAAGATTCTGATGTGTGATTTGTCCAGAATGTCCACTATGCATGACGAACACTTATTTGCCCATAAAACTAAATACACAAAGGCGAGCGAATCGCCTTTGAAATAGTATCCATAAGTTTTGGGACACGTTTTCAATGGAAAATTGATAACTTTCTGGTCAGTAACATACTGTTATCACACATCAGCTCTTCATATATAACGTACATTATAACAGGGTGTTATCTAATCAATCGATGCCTAAGTTCTATCATATTCATACACAGATAACAGATAAGACATGGTACTAATTAACTTCACCAATCGTGTGAATAATTTCGACGTTTTTAAAGAAAAAAAATGATTTTTTGAAGTAGATGAAATGACCGCTTCACGCAGATCTTTTTAAGGCGCAGTTCTTCCAGCGCCGACGTACTTTATGCTGTTCAGATGCTATTATTTTGAGTTAATTTAATTTAGTTCAGTTATTCAATTGTTAATGGGTTTGTTTTTGTCTTTGAATTGGGTTTATATGTTTCATTTCAATTCCATCAAGATTGAATTAGGAGGACCCGGTCGAGATCTTGGATGCCACGCGATGAGTCGAGAAGACGGTGTGAGCACTCTGTAACCCGATAGGAGACATCCTCAGCTTGTCGGCATTTCGTGCGCTCGCATCGAGCTATCGCATTCTTGATCCAACGGATTAGCATATCGCTTTGTCGAATAACCGGTTTGTCGGGTTAGTTATCGGCTTGTCGATCTATCGACCTATCTCCACCAAGCCGACAATGCGATGGCCCTTTTGGAACACCATAGATTTGCACAGTAGGCCTACATCCATGAACCGTGCTTCCCGAATTACTCCCCCCCCCCTCTTTCCTTCCTACATAGGCTGTAATTCTCTTATTTCAGTGGTCACAAAACCGGATCGTGGTATGCTAATAAGTTTCGTAGTAAAAATTACGTCACACATTCATTCATCACTGTTAGCCTGTGGATCGTACGGAGGCCCAGATAGGACATTTGTCCCGATAGCCTCGGCGAACTGTTGTCTCGCCTCGACGAACCGTTAACTCGCCTCGGCGAACTGTTATCTCGCCTTTACACCGGAATTCGAACCAACAAGCTGGCCTATCACGAAAATGAAGAACAGCGTTTAAAATACTATTGGCTACCAGTGGTTACAATATACATGTACATGTATATTGATTTTATCACTGTTTCCTATGTAAGTTACATTTAATGGCGGTGTATGACGTTCATGGTCTGTATAATTATCGATTGGGTCTTCAATCTGGCAATTGGACAAGCCTTGTAGTCATGTACAGACCCACGCAACAGTTTTCAGCGAAATCCATTGCCAAACTGCAAAGCTATAGCCCAAATAAAACCTACTATAATTCGGCTGATAGTGCATCGATCCTGACTGCTAAGCAACCTTAAAATTAGCCTAATCCATCTAAATGAGTTTGGAATCGAGTGAGTCCATTAGAAAACCCTAACGGACTTTGAGGTAATTAAAATGTCATACGGAGCAACTATCACATCATTTCCTTTTATTATTGTAGGTTTAGTGTAAAGTAAATAGTCTGCTTCGACATTTGATGGCCGTAATGTATTGTATTGTTTTAAAAAATCCACCATTACTTGCACCTGGACATCATGTCTCCAAACGTTTGTGCAAACAACGACCAACATTATGTTCTTGGTTAATT
The DNA here is from genome assembly GCA_949152475.1 of Terebella lapidaria. Classification (NCBI taxonomy): domain Eukaryota; kingdom Metazoa; phylum Annelida; class Polychaeta; order Terebellida; family Terebellidae; genus Terebella; species Terebella lapidaria. Next base: position 16,706,494 of record OX424564.1, on the reverse strand, counting down.
ACTTTCCCCTGTTCTTAGTTAATTACTTTCCAATGATAACAATTCGATTCCAAACTCCAGTACAATGGACACTACTGAACCGACCTGGTTAATTTATTCAAAACGGCAGTCTGAACCGCTATGAACTGCCCCGATCACTGTATTCAAAATAGCTATCTGAACAAACACGACATTTTATTTTGAACATGATAGAACATCAAATTTTATTTTGATGCGATGACCTCTGTGAGCTTGTGTCATGAGACTGAAATCAGTATTTGTGATATATTATAACATCCACAAGGGGAAAAACATCAGGGCTCTGATATGTGCAGGGTCCCGATATCTGACCCAGTGAAATGATACAAAGCCTTTGATTGACAAAGCCTTATTGGACCTCAAAGCCCTTTCGACGTGTGAGGTAGATTTATGGAAGATCTTATTGACAATGCATATGTAATTAATATGTCACAGTATAAGAAGTTAGTCAAATAATACAGGCTCCTGCTGATCCATCCCGTCACGTGCATGTCACCAAGAAGAATAATAAATCAGTATTAGAGTAAAGTGGTATCAATATGACATCTAGTCAGTGTCAGAAGAGGTCTGGATAGGAAAGGTCCTACCGGGGAGTGAAAGAAATCAGCCATAAGGAATAAGTATGCATAGGATAGTGCGGAATGAATGAAATCAGCCAACCAGGAACTGATTGCCTAGGTCCTAAACGAATGTATGTTTCACAGAACATTTCATACTGCAATATGAAAGGTTTATTAAGGCATACTATGAATAAAACGAAAACGAACGTTTGTTTGTCCGTCTGTCTGTAAAAACTTATTCAATTCTTGCATTCGAGATCCAATCCTCGATTTGGAATACCCATACACATTTAGCCTACTACATAACACATATATGAATATGATATTTTCCCGACGTGAGACTTGAAACTACTGCTATTGTATCACTTCTGTGATAGCTTGTTAAATGAATAAGCTCCAATGATGATTGTGTGCTTCGTATATCTGCAATCATCGATGTATCAGCACAAATATTCACAATCCGCAATCTACCCAAACTCTGTGTGTACTTTCAGTTTCGTTTCGTACCTTTTCCGCCTTTGGTTCGCCGAATATCATACAAACCCAACCAGACAATCAGAAATTGCAATTTCTACCAGGTCGATAATCCTGGATTCCATTGTTCATATATTAAATAGTCCGGAATTGGCCATAGAAAAATACAAAAATCATGGGGGAAAATCATTTTCAAAAGAAGTCCTTGCGATTTTTATATCTTTACCATAATCTCGACCACGACCTAGATTCTTGATACTGACCTTTCAAACTTTGCAAGCTATCTCTGCATACTGCATGCTTTATACTGCATACTTCATGTTCAATATCCTTGGAATTTCGTCAGTGGTTTGGGAGTTACTACTACTAGAATTATTACAAATACGGTGCCCGTGATAGGACATGATGAAAAAAAAACCTACTTCGTTCGCACGAAGTACTAAGTGATCAGGAATTGACCACAAAAATATACAGAATAACCAGGGAAATTTAACTGTGGATATGAACAGAGTTATTGCAACATTTTGATTTTGACCTTTGCTGTGACCTTGACCGTGTCACTCGATATTGAGCTGTAAAATTTCACAGAATTGTTTGTGTCATCAAGGTACATCTCCTGGACGAAAACGGTTTATAAAGATTGAAAAGTGGCTTCACAACATGACCTTATTACCACCAATGCAACTAGATTTTGATGATGCCAATAGCAAACTTGAAAGACATTTAGCAATAGAAACAAAGCCCATCCAATTAAGTTATCCAAAAAACACACTGGTGTCATCAGGGACAGAAAGTGTGTGACTTGTGGTTGTTTCTATTGTACACGTGATGGAATTAGCATACAGCTGCCCAACAACCTATGAAACTAATTTAGAAATCCGAAACAAACCCCATGGGATAGATTTATGACAGGTATATAGGTACCCAATCACAAAGGCTACTGAGTAATTCTGTGAATGTGTCAAGTGTATCTTCAATACATATATATGACAACGTGTATGCCTCTTGTAATTATCGAGTTATTTTAGTTGAATTAAAAAATGTAACAACAGTACATCCCGGCCGGCGTCACGTAAAACTCACATCCTGTCGAACAGTTTCGTGTGTAAGGGACCAGACCATTGGAATAAGCTACCTAAGGACATCAAGAATGCACCATCAATATTATCATTTAAATCTAGAAAAACCAAGCATTATTATCCGTCCAAATATTGATGAGCACAAAGCAATTGTAAAGCAATCATTTTGCCTTGTATTCAATGTAAGTGTGTGGGGCAACGGGATGGGTTTAGGGCTCACTGATGGTGTATAACGTTTTAATGAGTCATAACGTTTTAATATAATGTCAATGTATGTGGGTGGGAAACGGGATGGGCTTAGGGCTCACTGATAGTGCATTTAAGGATTTATGGATTATGTCAATGCATGTGTTTGGGGCAACGGGATGGGCTTAGGGCTCACTGATGGTGCATTTATGGATTATGTCAATGTATGTGTTTGAGACAACGGGATGGGCTTAGGCGTCACTGATGGTGTATAATATAATGTCAATGTATGTGTGTGGGGAAACGGGATGTGCTTGGGGCTCACTAATAATGCATTAATGGATTATGTCAATGTATGTGTTTGGGGCAACGGGATGGGCTTAGGGCTCACTGATGGTGCATTTATGGATTATGTCAATGTATGTGTTTGGGGCAACGGGATGGGCTTAGGCGTCACTGATGGTGCATTAATATATCATGTCAATGTATGTGGGTGGGAATGGGGTAGGATGGGGCTTACTGATAGTGCATTAATATATCATGTCAATGGATGTGGGTGGGAATGGGGTAGGATGGGGCTCACTGATGGTGCATTAATAGATTATGTAAATATTGTCTGAAGAAGGGATTGGTTGGGTTTGGGACTAACTGATGGTACTTTAATGTTAATATTATCTGGGTCTGGGGTGGGTTGGGCTTGGAGTTTACAATAATGGAATATGTATATACTTTCTGTTATTATAACACACACATTTCTAATACCTGTATATGTACATGTATATTTTAACGTGCCTTGCCATTATTTGTATAGGGTGTTATTTATAATGTTATCCTTGTCGTGTTTATATTAGTGTGTGGTTTTTTTTTTAAGTTCAATTTGATTACCGTTTAAGTCATAACGTTTCATAATTAATCGTATAACAAATTAAGAATATATTGATGTGATTTTGATGTTGAGGGTGGGGCGGGAATCAATAGGAACTACTATCCCGATTTTATTGTGTTCAATTTTCTTGTTCATTATTTTTATTATTTTCCTCTGTATCTAAATATAAATTCCCATCAAATAATCATAATACATACAGAGTAACTCCAACTTATCTGTTGTAAACTGTTATATTTTAATTCCATATCAATATGTAATAGGATAAGTCACAGGTACTACAACCTCTGGGGTTTACCTCAGAATTCTAAAGGTATATTGCAAGTTAATCAAATGTCCGTTTATGTATTTGTACACAATTCTGAAATAAAATACCATACCATACTGTTTTTACTTTACGGACAGGCGCCCTGCATACGCTACTGCATATACAAACGTCAAATCTAATGTACACTTTTTGAAAATATTTAACGATAATTTTTTGTTCCAGTTTTGTTTTGTTGAGCGAAACTAACAAAAAGACGAGATTTATTTATGTATTTATAGACAGACAAACAAATCAGCGGACAGACTCAAATGCAATACCCTCTCCCCCTATCAGGGCGAGGGTATAATTTCATTTTGACCAAACATATGGTTGGACGTACCAGTAACTATTGCAAGACATGACATGTGGTACAATAGTAATTAACATATACACTGGGTGGGAGCTTGCCCATGATTCTTGACGAGTCAACTCGGTAAAAATCTTTCCTCGCAGGGGCTTTGCTCGGCAAGAATCTTTTGTCGCATGGGCTTTCAGATGCCCCTGTGATTAAAGATTTTTGCCGAGCAATGCCCCTGCGAGGAAAGCTTTTTACCGAGTTGACTCGTCAAGAATCATGGGCAAGCTCCCACCCAGTGATATAACAACTGCTGCAGAGTATAGATGAAACCAAACAGCAGCGGATCTTCTATACATTGTGTGGCAACATAACTGGCAAGATGATCGTATCGGTGTTTACACTGGCGTTTGCTTTGCTGACCTTTAGCTCTGCAGTTGGTAAGTTTTCTTATCTATCCATGTGTTATACATGTCTTGTAGATAAAATCATCATACAATATATCATGGTAAGTTGTAAAATAATTTGTCTGTATGATGATTATGAAAAGCAGACTTCCGTGTTAAGCGGTTCCATTCGATTGTTTTCGGTAGAGGACCCCTGTGACCTTCAAAGGCGGGCGGCCGTGCAATGCGCCTGGGTGCTGAGGCAGAATGTTACTGGATTGGCTGCTGTTAGCGCGCAGCCTCTTTTATGAGTTATAACAAAAGTAAGTGCCGGTTCTGATAATACGTCAGGAATCGAGAGTGGCAAAAGTGGTCACCGCATTAATAAAAATTTACGTGTTAATCCAAATTCTTGCTTTGAAACCTTCAGTCAGTCGAAGTTTGTGCTAGATGACACTTTATCAGTTTGTGCGTTGAGCGGCAGGTGAAGAAGGCTGCATTGTGCAAAGCTTCACAGTAACTTTCTACTTGATTCGGGCCACCGATGATGCGGCGACCAGCAACATAGAACACTAATGTTTATTTCATTTGTTCCACTTGGATTGATAGGAGACAAAATGATTTTGTTTTGCGCTCGAATAGTCCTATTTTTATTTTGCGAATGAAGGGATACTTTGAGAAGTATAACAAATTTCAGACTTCATTCTCAAAAATGGAAAAGTTTAAAGTCTATCCCATTGTTCGGTTCCAGCTCGGAATCGGATTTTCGAAACCAGAGCAAACTCGGATATTTAGTCGAGGTATTTTTTAAATGGACTTGTTTATTCAGGAGACACACTTAAGTCCAATCGAGCCAGAGCTACAGTGCAATGGCCTTGAAACTTTCTGAGAACACTCCATAAAACAATAGCTCTCAACCACGTACGTAGTTGAATGATGAAGAGTGAAACTTCCGATGTCTAACAAGGTTCATGATGGATGGGCCACATATCGCCATGACGATAGGTAATCGGACCTTGGATCCAGTGACCTAACCTCAAAATTTATTTTAATTTCAATTTAATATAAGTTCGCTGTCGACTTCAGATTTAGCGGGTCATTTTTGATGAAAACAACATCACTTCGGTTATATCATAACGAAGCCTAGTGGCGGTAGGTTCCTGTGCCCACGATACCATAATCGATTGTTCTGGCATGACGTTCGTCATCTGTTCGTGCGTCTATCCGTCCGTCCACATTTTTATTTTGTGGGTCACATGGCCCGATGAGCTAATGTTGTCAGTTGACGTTTAGTTTCCTTCCACCCATCCGTCGTCTGTCCATTTAAATTTTCGTCAAGGTTTATGGGCGAAACTTGCAGAACATTTTAGTAAAAAGCCTAACATGATTCAAGAGGGCCTGAGGTCGCATTTTCCTTTTTTTCTCAAAATGGCGGCCTTTTTCGTAACAAAGCGCCTAATTTTGGAATATGGCGGCTATGTTCTCAGACAAAAACTGTCAGATAATTTTTCTGTCGTTATTTAAGCTTATGCTCCCTTAAATTGCTACTGGAATTTCTTTGGGACTGAAAATTCCATCCACTCTTCTCTTCATAATGGGAGGTGTATGGGCATTCTGAGTCTAAACTGGACAATGAGTCCGAGGCGGATAGGTGTTCGTTGGAGAATATATCTTGAAAACAAAATACAACGTTCACAAGTCAACTTACCGCAATACATTTATTTGGGATCTGGATATTGACCATCGATATTGACGAAGGCCATCGATTTTTCCCTTTAGGTGACGTCATAAGCACTCACAGTGTTCAATATATTACATACCATGCAACACAATAGGATATGATTGGTTGTGTAACGAAGGAACGACTCCATTGCATATATTGGACTCCAACATAGAGTCTACTAAAATGTACAGGGGACGTGTGCCAGACAGCAGCACCGAATTGCGATGTCTCCGTAAGTTCTCCTTGCACTTATGAGCCTGGTCAGACATGTGGCGTCGGCGTTATGAAAGAGATGCGTGAGTGTCCCGCCGGCTCTACTCCTTTCGAAGTCACCAGGAGTTGTTGTATCAACAGATGTGGTTGTGAGTTATCAAGTATATCTATATACCAGCAGAACAAACCTTCATGTGATTTACAAAAAAAAAATGTAAATTTCCTATGTGGGAAACGTCTTGTTCACAACATTGAGATAACACTGCCATGGTGCACTACTGTAAAGCTGGAGACATGTGTGACGTTGCTCTCGAGGAAAGACGGGTTTGTTATGATCTGGATGGTGATCCGGTTTCCAGTGAAGCATTTTGTAACCGCGTGCGTTGCTGCTGGGACGACACTGCCGGGAATTGCTACACGCCAGGTACTACGCACAGCTTCAGATGTTGTACATTTCACAAATAACTTCACAATAACATTTAGATCCATTGATATAACCACATATAACCACATACTCCCATGTATGTATTGCAGTTATATAGACACAAGCAATACTCTTGTTTGATTGTTAAAAAGAATGTGCGGCAAAAATGAAATACTCCAATGGACAACAGTTCTTGGATGACAGATAGCAAGTTACGATGAGAGCGTTATGATTTTAATAAGGCTTGAATTTCGTGTTAGGCGCTCCATAGGTTTTCCCAAGTTTACACGACTTCCGGGCACAGATCAACGCCATGAACACTGAAACGTATTGTTCTCGAAAATATATGTAAAATACTAGTGGTTTTCCACACACATGAACACGTTCATGATATAGATCTACTGACGTACATAATATGGTAAATATTTTATATTCGTATTAATCATAACACGCTTATTAAATTTCCCCTCACATAGGACCACGATTACGATCGCTGTAAAACAGCGTGCATTTCGATTGCATTCGGTGCAACCACTGTCCGGAAGTGCAAATTAACTGCGGTAAAGCGGAACTAGTGCGCCGTTCAGTGATACAATAGTACGGCCGGACCGGCCGCACAATAATTTATCACAATTATTGTTGTTGCACATTTGACTTGTTTTGTCGTTTGATTTCAGCAATTCCTCCAGCACTGTGAGTTTACTAGCGAGCAACAACATTCCGATAGAAGATTACCATTACTATTCAGGATACTATTGTGATATTACTTACATTGCAGAACCTGCAAAGAGGTTTATCCTACCTGTGAGTGATTAACCATCGTAAATGATGGATCGAGTTCACAGGACAAGGCACGACTATGACAGGGCGATAGTAGACGCGTATGGATCTGGTACTCCATACAATAACTAGCTCATAATGACCGGACCTAACCGAGTCTACATGTATCGAAATTGTCATTTTCATCCAGCTTCTTGTTGAGGAACTTGAGCATCAAACCACCCGTGTCACACTAGAATGCTTCTCACGATAGGTCATTTTAATGAAGCCAAACCAAGATGATTCACTTCTATGTTTCGGAAAACTTATGACAAACATGTAAAGTTGGGGTTTTTTTTTCGACAGTACAAATATTCTACGTACCATATTAATTGTGGAGATTATTGGGATTGTGTATTGCTTGAACGCGGTTTTTTGCAACAGAGGTACCCATTACCTAACAACTTCCAGTACATGTATTTGGGATGTACGTGTGTGGGAAGTCTCTTTATTGGGAAACCTGCTATTATTACTATGTCCAGTTAACTGTCTACGTTTCATATTCTGCCCAATGTTTATTTTTTATTCTTGCTATTATACCCTCAGATATAATAACACGTTCTGAAACAGAATGAAATGTTTTCCTTGAATGCAAAATATTTTCTTGCAGCGGAAATTGAAAATAATCGACGGAAAATTTCAGAATTCGCATGGGTATCCGATTCTACAAAATTATATGGAAACTTTTGGAGAATTGTGTCAGGATATGATTCACATTTAATAATGGTGAACCATCTAAAACGGTAGTCAATTCTGTTTTAAGGATTGATTGCATGTAATTATCATGAACCTGGAACTGACCAGCTGTCCATTCACTTATAATGTAAATATAAAGGTAAGAAATTCATACATTTACATACTTCCAATCAACGTGAAACTTTGCCTTTCTGATTGTTAGCCACCAAGAATTACCAACCGAGACTCCGTTTCTTACTAAACAATGTTTAATCTGGTAAAATCATCGTTTTCATATGTCATTTTCCGACCTAACTTCTCAGTAGACAAAGTACACTCACAACAGAGCGAGTAAGGGGGTTATATTGTACAGCAAATAGCTGGTGATGTAAGGGATAATCGGTGAAGTGGAGCGCCTCTTCGAAATAATGTACGAGGCCGAAGGCCGAGTACATTATTTCGAAGGGGCGCGACACTGAACCGATTATCCCACTTAGTACACGGTCTCCAGTGAACAACCCCCCCCCCCCCCCCCACACACACACACACACACACCTACATGCAAACAAATATACGGCCGTCTCGGATGACTGAGTTCCTTGACCAAGCTATTTGACATCATGCCTCTAATGGTGCGCAATATTTGTCCCTAGATTTTCAGTAATTTTGTTCCCATTTATGCAGTCAAGTGGAACCAACATCACGGCGGGTGCCTTCCACTCAACTCTGATATTTACATGGTTAGCTAAATACGACAGAGAGCTTCCTGTTGTTATGACTACAGTTTACACGGTTCCGATTGAATAGTTTTTTTAGTTGATTCGCAATGCGCGTTTAGTCGTTTTCGCCTCTTTTTATATGGTTGTGAGTATTACTCGAATGAAGCAGTATAAAAGGAAACACGGCAACACATGCGCTCTCTTTTGCCACAGAAAGCTCACTGAAAAAGCTCCGTAATGTCGGAATGAAGCATTTGGATAGTACAATTGGATTTCAAAGCGGGAGCCTATAAATTACCAGGGAATGCTACTCGAGTATTTAAAACGGCATTCATTTATTTAAAACGGCATTCAAAACGGCATTCACTGGAAGAACCTAAAAAAATGATGCGAGCACATATCGGCAAACAGGTGAGTCATTTACTAAACTGATTTCATTGAAGGTTCAACAGAGATAACATTCTTTTACTTTCTGCATCAAAATGCGGTAGCCTCAAAGTCCATACAAAATGGATATGAATATTTCGCATCCTTTTATTCGTTTCAAGATATACGATTTATCTATGGCAGAATTTTGCGTGGATTCAAGACTGGTTGAAAAGGCCCATCCATGGCCACGATATATACGATCCATCATACAGGTGAGTAGGTGTATTTTACTTCACGATATTTATTCGACAGTGTAAATATGCCGCCAAATAGGCACTATAATTATTACGTTATATTCAAAATGACGAGCTAAGCACTTAATGATTCATAGGCTTGTACATTCTGTATATTTGCAGAAAATGTGTGAAATGTTTGCGAATATGATCTGGAGATTTCTGGCAGAATTATTCACAATTTTGGATCTACGGATTCTCCAAGGAATATCAAAATATCGGGGATAACGTTTTCACTGGATATCTGCAAATGGATTATATCACGAAGTGAAAAGCCATATACAACCCATGGATATTATTAATCAGCATCTCATGGCTGCAATGATCATCTGCACGTCGAGAATTGAGAAATGTTCCAACATTGCTCTTTGTTTTTGCAATTTGTGATGCATCTCGTGCTGTAATTTACCTGAATAAATATGTGGCGTTCATACATCGGTTTGTTGTGGTTCGTTATTTCTAAACAGGAGTAGATTATTGGAGTACATTATTTGAATAATATACTCCAATAATCTACTGAACGCAAATAACTGGTCGATTGCATAGGACAATAGAACCGTGTACTAAGTATGGGATAGTGACCCAGGTTGAGTGATTCGCCCAGTTAGTAACCTCCCACGAGCGCGAAGCGCGAGGGGGGGTTACTAACTGTGCGAATCACGAAACCGTGGTCACTATCCTATATAGTGCATGATTTCACCCCCTGGCCATTACGACCCATAACGCTACAGTTCGACCAGACATGCACATAAATGGTCACACTTGAATGGACACAATAACTAAAAATACTTGACTGAAAATTACAGTGAATACATAACCCCTTGTATATGATGCCGATTAATGTATTGCAATTTTCAAAATGCGGTCAAGTGGAACCAAGATCAACAGTAGGCTAACATGCAACTCACGGCTTCAGCTCAACTCAGATATTTACATGGCGACATTCAACTCCAGAAAGCATTCTGTTGTTATATAGCTACCGGTACTATGCACATAGTCCAATCGAGCATGTTTCTAGTGGATGTGTTTACCTGTTTCCCTAGTAACTTGTTTGTGTGTATTGCTCACATGAACCATTATAAAAGCGAACGCGGCAAGAGGCGCGCTCACTTTACCACGGAAAACACTGCAATAACGTTCAATGGTGCGAAAATGCGTAACTTGGATATCAGCACTGGGGATTTCAATTCGTATTCAAACCTGTTGTTGATGGCGGAATACAATCATTGCAAAACGTTATTTCTTTGAATGATGAGAACGATGGTGTGACCGGATATCAGCAAGACTTAGCGGGTGAGTTTTTTTTACCCATTTGATTGCATTGGATTATGAACAACAATTAGCATTCTTTCCCCTTTCCGGCCCTTTTCCGTCTGCATTAACAAATGGGCTGTACCTGTCTACAGAGAATTATGTTATATGTCCAAACGAAATGATATTTCTATCCGGCCATATCGTGATACAGATCCCGTTTATTTCGGAAGTTACGATTTTATTGCGTCCGTCCATCCTCCACCAAGATATATAGAAGTTGACTGAATTAAAATAGTGTTACTATTCTAACTGAATTGTAGCGGGACATATTTAACGAGAAAGCCTATCCTGCACTTCCCTACTCGTTATCAAAAGAAAACGAATTATATATTTTCAGTTTACTCGTGAGATTCACAAGCTTGGAGATGTCGACGGTGAACTATTAAGGTTGGTTCGGCTGGTTCTAAAGATTGATCCATTGCATCAAAATGCGACTGGTAAGTTAATTACATGAAGATATGAACGTTCTGTATTACGGGACATGCGATATAAATGTAATTACCTAAACGAATATTGTCTTTCAAGTTTATACCATTTATATTCACAGTGCAAGAACAATGTGCGTGCATAGCTGCATGTTTCTCAGCGGATTTCTGCAGGATTTCGCCCCAGTTCTGGATATACATGTATGTGGAATATCGCAGGAATATCAAAAGATCTGGAATCACAAAAACACCGTTTTCACTGGATAAGGGCGGATAATTTCAATAACTAAGTACCAATATATCGTCGACAAAATGTGGATATATCGTATGGATACAAGTTACTACTAAATGATGCTATACTGTGCAACTCTATTTGCATTTCCATTTGTTTTGAATATGTGATTTTGATGTGCATTTGTGTGTTCTTGTGATCGATGAAAATTAAATGTGTACAAAACTGTTATTTTTCATATACACGTTTTTCCACCAACACTCGTAAGTGGTAGGTTCCATACCGAGAACCTGCAGGTTATTATCTGAAATATTAACCTCCCGAGAGGTTAATATTTTATTTATTAACCTCCAGGCGGAGTTCCTAACATGGATAATTACCCTTGAGAACAATGGGACACTCCCCAAATCATGCACTATATAGAGATTATGTTGTGGATTGGAAGTGTTTGTCGAGCTCTGTAAATAGCGAATAAGGCCTTGGAGACTTTAGTATTGACGTGTTCTATATGCTTGTCCCATTTCAGTTTATGGTCTATATGTATGCCTAGGAACTTCGTGTTTTCACATTCGGTAATGGTTTTATTCGCTAGCACTAAATTCCTTGGTGTTTTATTACTCTGTGAATTTGAAAATAACATATAATTTGTTTTTGTTACGTTAAGAGACAATTTATTTGCTTTAAACCAATCAGTTAACGAAATCAGTTCCTCATTCATGTGATTATAGAGTCTGTTAATATTACAATCCGTTATGTACAAGGTTGTGTCGTCAGCAAATAATATTGATTTAGAATGGTTCAGAACTTGGGGGAGATCATTAGTGTATATAATGAATAATAATGGTCCTAACACTGAGCCTTGTGGAACACCACATCTAATATTACAGGTACTTGATTTGATCCCTCGATATTCTACATATTGTTGCCTGTTCATAAGGTAATCTCGAAACCAATCATGAGCAATTCCACGGACTCCATAAAAATGTAGTTTTTGTAGTAATATATCATGGTCGATGGTATCAAATGCTTTCGACAAATCTAGGAATACAGATAATGCAGATCTCTTTTGATCAAGAGACAATGTTATATCGGAAACAAATTTTGTGACTGCATCTATCGTGCTTCGTTTTGATCGGAATCCATATTGATTGTTGTATATTAAAATATTGTTGTGACGTCACACCATTGTCTGAACAGTGGATTCGTCCGCACGAATCCACCGTTTGCCCCATACGAATTCATTGGTTCACTGATGCATGTAATGTCATGTTGCACAAGTTCATAATCAGTAATCTCAAGATCATCTAATGTTGAATTTCCAACATCGTTCAGAATGTTTGCAGCTTTAAATGCGGCCATACTATCCACGATTTCATTTTAAAATGTGTCCAAATTATCTGCCATATTTTTTTCTTCTGAAATTTAGTGTCAACCAGTCGATGTCCAGTAACAGAAATGCGAGAATGTGTGTTGTTGTATAGGTCGCTGTGTTTTGAGTACAATATATTAAAACTCGCCATCATCCAATGGAGCTGTCCATTGAAACACGTTCCACGCATCAAACCCTGCTCCTTAATACTACTCGCTCACTAAATGAATGCATTTAACCCGTGTGCCACCTTTTTAATCCTTATTGAATATACAGAGGAAAGCGCGAGATATAGTACTTGGGTCGAAAAATGTTGAGTTGAGCAATCTAAATTCACTCGGTTGCCATCTATTTATGAATACACCTTTGTCATGCTTGACTTGCAATAGATCTAACAGAAACAATATACATGTGTACGAGTAATCCGTTGGTCGCATTGTGATTGTAAGAGCAATATTTTAAGTCGGATAAAACACTCGAAACAATGAATTCGTTCACGAATTCACTCGCGCGTTGCGCTCGTGAATTCGTAGGCACGAATTCACTGTTTCTCGTGCTTTATCCATGACATAAGTCATTACTTTCCAGAAAGAAAACAAGCCTTTTGTGTACTACTTTTTCTAATATTTTCGATATCGAGGGCAGGAGCGTGATGGGTCTGTAGTTTGAAAACTCTGCTTTACTTTTCGCTTTATGTATAGCTATTACTTTGGCTAATTTCAAGTTTTTGGGTACTGTACCAGTCATCAGTGATTTGTTTATTATGATACTTATTGGGATGGACACAGAATCGCTTATTGTTTTTAGGAGTTTCGTGCTTATGGCATCATGGCCACTACTGCTTTTTGGTTTACAAGATTTTAATATGCTAGATACCTCAATATGATCGGTCGGAGAGAGAAATAATGACTTCGGGTCACTGTGTCTGTTGGCAAATTTAGGTCCGATTTCCGTAAAATATTTGCAAAATTCCTCGGAAATGCGTTTATCTTCAATTATCTCTGACCCATTGTGCAGGAACTTTTGTGGCGTTTCGGTTTTATTATTATTTTTCCCAATTGTTAAGTTGATTACTTGCCAAGTTTTTTTCATGTCACCTTTAAATTGTTCTAGTTGTTCGCTATAATATTGTTTTTTTGCAGTTCGTTTCAGCTTGTTAAATAGGTTTCTGTAAGTTATATACTTTTTGTAGGAAGGGTCGGATTTTGATTTTCCAATACAATGTTTGTATAACTTGATGCAATTTGTGGCCGAATGAGATAATGCAGGCGTCATCCACGGAACCCTGATGATCTTGTTTTTCGCAATAGTAATGGTTTTCATGGGAGCATTGATATTTATTATGTTGTTTAACACATTCACAAATTTGTCACATGCCTCTTCAGGACCCAAAGCACCCAGTGAATTTTCCCAATTTATTTCATCCAAATCAGATCGTATTTTTCCTAATTGCGCGTCTGTCATTTTTCTATGTTCAAATGTGAGTGGTTTACATGGTTCTGAATGTTTTTGGGGATAGTTCACTGAACAAAATACAGGAAAATGATCGGATATATCGTGAGCTAATATTGCAGATTGCAATGCCTGTTTGTGATCAAATTTAACATAGATATTGTCAATCAGCGTTGCTGTGCTATGAGTAATGCGCGTAGGTTTCGTTATTGTAGGAATAAAGCCATCTGCGAACATTGAGTCAATTAACTGTGAGGTTTGTTTATGGCTTCTCAGCTTCAATAAATCGAAATTTTGGTCTGTACCAATGATTACGTTTTTATGGTTGCGCAGTTTCGTAAGTACGTCATCAAATCGTTGGACAGACAAGTTAGGGTCGCTATTAGGAACTCTGTATATTTCTCCGATCACAGTCTTAGTACGAAACAAATCAAACTCAATAAACACTGTCTCAAATTCCCCTTCAATAAAGACACTAAGGTCCTCTCTGATTTTAAAATCAATAGTATTTTTAACATATATCGCGACTCCACCTCTGGGCGTTTGAGACCTATGTTTGGAGATAAGTGAAAATCCAGGTATATTAGCTAATTGTATATTTTTGTCATGCAAGAAAGTTTCACATAATAGTATGCAGTCAAGAAAAATGTTATTGTGCTCAAGTTTAGCTAGAATTTCTTGCAGGGATGTTAATTTTGACGAGATACTTTGAATATTTAGATGCAATACTTTCAGTTGGGTGTTCTTTGAATTTGGCGTGAGTTGTGCAATCAAGCCATCTATATCAAGATAATCACTGTCATTAATGACTGATGTGATTATATGATCTTCATCATTCTCTGAATTTGACCCAGTCAGACACGATAGTAAATTGTGCATATTATCAAGGCTATTGAAACTGTCACCCTCCATTATGAATTGGGTGTTTGATGGAACTTTTCCTCACAGCTCCAACGTCCCGACGGGCAGAGAACCGCAACCACCAACACAAGACCGTGGACAACATGACGATCGGGCGAGAGGGCACAGTGGTATATACCAGACACATCGACCTGTATGAAATGAATGACATGGGCAATGATGTTGACATTAAACGTGTGATTGAATTAAATATTTGACATACAGTTGTGCTCACGAATATGTAGGTGACAAACGAATTTAGCGTAAACATGGTGCATAAATATATAAGATCAGCCCCCCATATCCCTCCCCTATACCCACTGACAGTTTAAATGTGAGATCGTTATTACTGGCTGTGAACTCATGACCTCGAGTCCTGTAGTTAAACCACTGTGCTACAGGGGCCGGTTGAATATAGTCAACTCATAGAAAAGTCAGTATACCTTCGAGAAATAAAGTGTTCATGCATAGTAATAATATTTGTGGTGTACATAAATGGGCTGAATAAACTGTTGTGAAACACTGATGCAATGGTTGATCTTTTTGTGTTTGGTAACATTGGAGGGTAACCTGTCGAAACTGGATTGATTGTTATACACGCTTCCACTGTTCAGACAATTCGACTGAGAATTTCAAATATTCCATAGAAATCAAATCGAATATATAACTGTGCCGTATAGTATAAGTGACCACGACTTCGCCTCTAATCATAGAAATAACAAGACCCCGTCTTCTCGCGTATTTACGTAATTTACCTTGGTTGTGTCACCTGGTCATGCGATGTTAGATGTTTCGACTATGAAAAAATATGCAATGGGTTATTGTAGCCTCTAATTGAGCAATGATTAGCCAAATAAGAATTCATTTGGAGAGTACGAGTATGGAAAGTCACAATTGAGTTATTGGGTACTCTTTCGGAGACTTCCTGTACATGCATACAACAACAACGATATCATATAAATACAACTCTGCGGATTATTCCCCGAGGGAGAGATTGTTAAACTGCCCGAGGCGTAAGCCGAGGGTGGTAATGTCTCACGGGGGGAATAATCCGCGGTACCAATATAAATACTGGGTTGTATTTATTATATTATACCGAATGTCTGTTTTGATAAAACGTCATTGAAGAATGATGCTGCCGGTTAGTATATGTAATTACCAACCGATTACAATCAATACAACGTGATTTGCATGATGTCAATAGCAAAACCCATGACACAGCAATTTTAGGTTATTGACCCTTTGGTCCGATAACCTATTGCCATGGCGTGGTGTCCGTCCTCCATCTACATTTCCAACTTTACAGTCGGATTTTCCTGAATTTTTGCACAGAAAATGCTTTAAAATATTAGAAGAGGGATTTTTTTTTTTAATTTAAAAATGGCAGCCATTTTAAACGAAAAACGACCAATTTCTGACAGTTCTGACATTTTTGTTTCAAAAGATTCGTTTCAAAATATTCCTCTTACATACTTCTGTGATGTGTATAAGTTTCACTGTCCTTGAATCGTCGGTCTGCACAGGACCGCCATGTTGATTTTTTGACGGGTCCTAAATGGGAATTCCCCATGGTAAATTCTCCTATGCTTTATAGTGGGACACATTATTCCTAATATCTCACTTAATATTGAGATTAGAGATTAATAGGAATCAATTGTGGACATATAGGAAATGATATACGACAAACATTCTCGTGACCTTAAATTTGACTTCTCACCTAATTCTCAAGCTCAGAGCACAAAATTGCTAATATCTCGCTTATTTTTAAAAAAAAACTTTACAGCTCAGGAATCGATTGTGCACATATATGAAATGATAAATGCTGAATATTCTCATGAACTTGACCTTTGATTTTATTTTAAAGATCAGGGTGCAAAATGGCTAATATCTCACTTATCATCGACTGTACAATTTGGGAATAAATTGTGGACAGAAAAATATTCTGATGACCTCGAGTTTGACCTTTGACCGCATCCTCAAGATCAGAGCACAAAATGCCTAATATTTCATTTATTATCGACTCTACAGCTCAGGCGGTGGGTTGTATGAAGTGAATATGATTAGTATTAATGCGAACTAGAATATTATTCAACGTTGCACCTGTTAGTTGGCATGCTGGTATCCCTACGGCTCTGAAATTATGGGCTGTTTGATTGCTGCATGAACGATCAAAGGTGGTCACTGGTGGGGGTCAGAGTCAGTTATTAGAGTGTTCGCAAATCTGAGAACAGTGCATTTAAACTGTTATATTTGAAGCTTTTCTCTTGATGCATCGGTATTGCGTTGACCGTCAATTAAACACACTAATATAGATTTTTATTTCGGGCCTGCTGAGGAGATACATGGACTTATCACTGAATTGTTGGAAATGCGCGGCCCTGGTCGATTCTCCGAGTCGGCAATGCCGTGTTCAGGGAGCTGTGACGCAACCTCGTGGTCTATGATGACTTGTGGCAGATATCGCACCGTATTGGGGTCCGAGCCCATGATAATATATAGTCGAATGTCTAGAATGTCTAGCTCACGTATCTCATCCACATCGGACGTGACATAGAGGTGATATGTTGCTGATAAAACAAGTGGTTGAAACATTTTGTTACCTATAAATAATAAATATCTTACTTCCTTGGCATCATCTAATATCGACGTATTCCAAAAAAAGTCTTTTCAAGCACTATAAGCCTCATGCGCCCAATTGTTGTTATGATGAGCTGTGTGCAATGAGGCAGGGATGTCTTAGCTAGGATGGAACAATGAGAGTCGACCTAACAAAACTGTTTTCATTGGATATAATGTTTCGAGTCATTCGTCCCATGATGAGTTCGCTGTATTGCAACTTCACATTGAAAAGTATCAAACAATAATGAATGAACTGTTCGTCTTACGACAGTTATTGGAAATTGAAAAGGGCATCCCACATGTACACATTGAAAGAGGTGGTGCAACAGAAATGTTCTCTTAATTGATGTGTCATTATCTCCATGGTCTATGGACTCAGCAAAGAGCGGATGTATATTTAACTGCCGACGATTATCCCGAACACTTCTCTGCGGTGCTAGACCGGGTTATACAACACATAACCGATGGATTCGGGATGGAATGTGCACAAAATGCCGAGGCATAGTTTTATTCTGACCTTACTGGCCATCCTCGTGCTACCAATAACCAAATGTGAGTTTCACTAACTTTTCAGATATACATCTTCATATGCGTTTAAATTAGTTTATATAGTATCATTAAAATGTCTTTTCTTACTTGAAAAACAGTTGAACCTCGAAATTTATTTCGTTCAAATATTAGACTGCATGGGCTCATACTATAATATATAGTATAATATATAGTGTAATTTTTACAGCATGTCATTTTTCTCAATTATCCATACACACTGTGGGAACCCTGTTGATGCGATTACCGTACAGACAAAATAAACTTACATGCTGTAACATGAGACAAACGTTCAACTCACCGAATATTATTCAATGTCCAAACTCCCATATGAGTAGTTCAAGTGCACAAAACAAATTGCGATTTCTTCGGGATTGGACATGGACGAATCCTCCGCCATGTTTTTGATCGCATCGCCCGGGGGCACTGGCGGATTCAGGGGGGAGGGGGTGCACCTGGCGAGCAGCCCCTTTGGGCCGTGAAAAAAAGAGAATAAAAGAAAAAAGAGGGAGCAAGAAGCTATAGAAAATGTGGGTATCCACCTACATGTAACGAAATATGAGTGTAATTTTCCTCGTTTGATATCTTTCACAGTGGGGAGCGAGGGCAGGAGGGGGGGGGGGGGGTAGAGCCCCACAATATATTTCCAACAAAAAAATCTGTGACTCAGAAATATGTTAAGGTGCATTACAGCGTTGAATAGGCCTAACATTCGTTGGTCAATATTTATGCAATTGAGTGTCATTAATCATGAATTCTTCAAGTTATATGATATATAATATGTAAAGTGAAAATGGATAGTTTGGGGATAAATAAATTTAAATACCAGCAATATTTACATGCATGTGTGGAATGAAAAATACTCAATCAGAGCCAGAGAGTGCTCAGAATCAACCACAGAACATGAAAAAACTCTGGCTTCTGGTGCCCGGTCAAGGGCCCCAGACTACACGCCGTGTGAGCTACCACCTATCCACCTCACTTCGCTCGGTCGCTTGAAGCTATAATCACTTTTAGAATTGACAAAATGTATTCATTCTGTGGTAGCTTTGTTTTGTCTCTAATAGAATGAGAAATCGTAGAAATTTGGGTCTGAAAATGTGTATTACGTGCCTAATTTGAGTTGCCAAATCAAGATTCAAACTCGGGCCAGTCAATCTCGCATCATTTTTTTCCTCAAAGCGGCCCGTCTTGCGGGCGAGTTCTACACTACACATGAGGTAATTGTCTAGATACTGTGGCAACCGGCAATGTAGGCAGCCCGATCATTCTCTATCCACTGTTTTCATGCATGATTAACGGCAATTTTCTAATTATCTATTGTCAAACTGTGCATATTTCCTATGTATTCCCGACTATCTCGAGATGTACTTTCAAGTTTGCGTGACAAACAAGAATGCTAAATTTGGCTGATTTTAAAATAGATTCCAACTTTGACTCCTTTAACCAGCTTGGCCCCCCACCGCCCCCCTCCCCTCCAATAATAAATCCAGTCCGACACACTTGAATTCACATTGAAATTGTCATTGAATATACACAGGGGATAATTTTTTTGTATTTATTTGTTTGTTTCAGACAGAGTTCTTTATAACTCTGGATATAACTATGGATGTCGGCATAACTTTGACGATAATTAAATCTCATCTTTATTTTTAAACGATTGACCATCACCATGTCTGGTGCATAATACCTTAGAACAGCCTTAGAATGGTAGGACTATTTGACCTTCCTGTGAAAATCTATCCTTCATTTACAACAGAACTAAGCAGACTTCTAAAGTAAAATTTTACTTATTTATTTCACAAGGTACAGTTGTAAAATACACCTTAAAACCATCTCAGAGACACTAAATTCAAAAAATATCTCGGGGGGCGCCCCCCGAACCCCCAGACCAAATAAGGCTTCGCTCGCTACGCACGCTCACACAATTTCAAGATTACGTACATTTAAGAAGAGTACCCCTCCCCCCCTATTAAAAAATCCTGGATCCGCCCCTGTGGGGGTTCCTACAGTGATATAGATACCGCAGTTTTAGTGAAAATTTTCCTCTGAAAATTTAATGCTCATGAATATCCATGACGTCACGAGTTCATCATCCAGAAAATTCATTTATCATTTATCGTATTTAGCAAAGTCATACGCACTGTCTGGTTCAGGTTTTCAGTGCAAGCAAGGCTCTAGGTACCATAAATCTTGAATTATTAAGAACAAACTTATAAATTTTGTATTGAATTAGAGACCTAGAAACCACTTGCACGTGTACAGATGGTTGCAATATACGACAGCATATTATGTTATGTTCATTGTATATTATATATTACCATATTTCACAAGAAGATAATTTGCGGTAAAACTATGACGACATGACTCATAATTATACTAGGTAATGGTCTTTAGTATCCTATAATACTGTGACCAAAATTTGACACATAACTCATCTATCTAAGAGAAGTAAGAATGATATTTTGATTCTTTGTTGTGAATATTTTGTTAAGAAGATATTCAACTCGATTTCAGTCAAAGTGAATTTCCAAATGTCAAAGTGAATTTTCAATTTCGATTGATGGATAAATAAATGCCAATCGTGTGATCATGTCGATCTTGAGATATTAAAAAAATGTGTCAAATATTCCCTGATTTTGTAGTGAATTTCGAAAACTCGTTAAGAGTCATACTGAGTATTCATATCACAATCATCTGATGTACTTTCACTAAATGAGTAGAGTAAAGCGCTTGTCCAAGTTGTCTGTTTGATGGAAACGATTAAAGTTTCGTCTAGATAAAAAGAGAACCAATAAAAAGCATTCCGAGCGAACAACGAGACCATAATGCA
Source organism: Terebella lapidaria (assembly GCA_949152475.1). NCBI lineage: Eukaryota > Metazoa > Annelida > Polychaeta > Terebellida > Terebellidae > Terebella > Terebella lapidaria. The sequence goes on along the minus strand of OX424564.1, from coordinate 16,685,381 downwards.
ATATCGAAATCCAATGTCAGGCAAAGCTGTAAAAAAATGTATGGAACTACCAAGCAAATATGACCATAAGGAAAAAATAATATATTCTATATCCAACAAATCTTTGATTAATTGTACTCAAGTTCCAAAGTTTGAAGTAGTTTGACGTACAAGTTTGAAGTAGTTTGAAGTGAACCACGATTCTCTTGTCGTTAACCTGCTGTAGGTTGGGGTGCGGCCCTGGACGTTACGACGAATGACGGGGACCCGGTTGCGGGCCTGGATAGGACCCTGGACGGCCAGGACCACCTGCTGTTTACCACCCAGGCCTGCCGAGACGCGTACCTCGTGCTAGCCTCCACCCCTGGAGACTTCGCCTCTGGGACCCTGGTCGTACAGCTCGGGCTAGCTGACAACCAATTCCTCGGGGTCAGGTCGGTAGTTGACAGTCCCAAGATACCAACGCCTAATAATAATAATAATAATAATGGGTAGACAGCTGGGGAGTGAAGACACAAAACCTTCCGATGCATGTACATCTCATTGTTTTACTTTGTTTTAATTAGGAGACTTCTATCTCCTAAGAACAATGAAAGTGTTATATGATAACTTTACCTTATGGGGGGAAGCGCTATTGTTCCTACCCCACGCTCCCACCGTGTGGATTTATTCGTGGTCAGGCCAACAGTTCTAAAACATAGTTAATTTTAGATGTGTGTAATGGGAAAAGAAGGCAACATGCAATATGTCAATTCCAGTAACCACTTTCATATTGTGCTTTCAGAGTGACTGTGTCCGACCCATTGCTAGTCGATGTGAGTCTCGCCGGCACTCTGGACTGTAACACAGCGCGGCCCTTCTGGCTCACGTGGGGCAGCGGAATCCTCACGCTCGGGCGAGGGATCACTCCCGGGGCTGATGACGTCATGACATACACCTTAGGGGACTCAGACTACATCCGGGACGCCGGCGTCCTCAGCAGTCAGGCAACTGCTGTATGGCACTTCCCGGAAGGTTAGTTTTTCAGTGTTAACTACATGTTCAATACTTCAGTATAATGGCACACCGGGTAACTTGGGATCTGAATTATAAAGCACAGAAAACCTAATATAATGAACATTTGAAAGATAAAATTCCACTTCTCACGTAATCTGCCTACTCTTCAGAGCAAGTCTGTCGAGTGGGGTTGCTATGGGACCCTGGTAACCATGTCGAGGCATTGGATGGGAGTGAAGCTGGCCCCGGATTTGAGTTGAACCAGGCTGCTCTCTATGCATCAAACTACTACTCACCGCTAGTTGTCTCCCAACAAAACTGGTACAAGGTACGTACTATATTTAGATATTGATATTTATATTCATACACATAGTAGCCATCGACTATTTATGATGAGTCACTTTGACGACACGGGAACAATATTATACCGTATTGCTTTCAAGGCTGAATTATTCGATATCAGAGATACACGTATGCAAGAGACAACAGAGTGACGAGGATGGGCGAAAAACTTGGTCAGAATTAAAGTGATGGATTGAGTTTGTTGACATTACCGCCATACACGGTGCTTTGTATCCATTGATGCAAATGCGATTTCAGCTTTCTCGAAAATGTTCGGGCCAATCGAGCGTGAAGCATAGTTCATGTCAGAGGTAGCTCTCAGTGGCCCACAAAACAAAACAAGAGGGGCTGCTAGTACTGTCATATGTTTGATTTATCGATCTGATCAAGAACGTTTTGGCATATGTAGTTGATCCGGACAATACATACAATACAATACAATTGACTTTATAAAGCGCCCTATCCTGTGAAGCTCTAAGGCGCTATACAGGACATGATTTGAATAGGTGAGACCACTGGTCAACGAGTGTCTATTTCTGGATACGCGAAGCCAAACAGGTACGACTTTTTTTCTAGATGGTGATGATGAGCGAAGAGATGACGTGGAGTTGAAGGGAGTTCACAATCTGGGGGCAGATAGTTTTTCCGCCAATATCACTTTAATTTATGATGGGAAAACTGTCCAATAGGTATAAAATGTATTTCGCAAAAGTAAAATTCCTCATGTTAGTTTGAGTGATATATATGTTTTTTTCTTGAGTGATATATATATATGTTTGAAAGAAAAAAAACGATCCGTTTGTGATATTTATTCATTGACTCTTAGGAATTGTCATGGTTTTTTTCCGTTTGCACTGGTAATTACTTGTTTATGTTCAGTTACACACCACTTCATTTCCACTTCGCGGTTGTTCTTTTAAGTATGCACAATTACAAAGAAATGTCAATATTCCTGTAGGCATGTTACCTAAAAGTCTACCAATATAGTATCATTGAATACGAACACTTCAAAAGGAGCACTCCTGTTGCATATCATAAATTCACGATATTGCTATTCATCAAGACAACAACCATTGTGATATATACAATAACATTGTAGAAAAGATACACGCTCATTACAATACATTACGATGTATAATTATGCTTCGGGCGAGAGTACCAAAGTGAAGAGGTGCCTGACCTCAAAAGAATTATTGTATACATGTCTTTTTCAAGAACAAACAACTCTTCATAACATCGTTATGTATTTACTGTTTCACTCTGAATCGAGTATCAAGCTCGTCATTAACGTTTTGTTCATTTGAAAAAGTTGGTTACCCCAATATATGGGATGATTTCGTAACCAGGAACCTTACCCTGAGCGTGATGTAATATAGTTCGCCGGGACGGATCCAGGAATTCGGTGCTGGGGAGGGGTTGTCGAAGTAACTTCTTGGTCGCATCTAAGTTTAAAATCCACACAGACGCACAATGATTACCCTGTTCTCAAATGTGAATTTATGATATAAGCAATAGTAGTATATCATTTTTCACAACAGTACCAATAACATAATGTTGTCTCTTTCAAGGCTAAAAATCCAATACATTTAATGTTTGATGTCATGTCTGAGAAATGTCAGTGGGTGTCGAGTCTGGACTGTTACTGGTATGTCGTGATTCGCTATGTTGTGTCATGTGTTCTTTGTACTATTGTGTCGTGTCACATGTTCTATGTTGTGATGCATTTGGCGCGGGAGCGATGTGAATAATATGAGCATTTCGGACATGTCCTGCTGATGTCCTGTGTCGTGGGGTGTGTGGACTGAAGTCCTGAACATGTTGCCCATGTCGATGTTGATTTGCATCAGAGCGCAAAGAATATGTTTTGGGGCCGGCCAATGCCAAGATACATCTATTCTACGTATACGACTATACCTGCCTCTATTCGGAGTGAATGGAAAAATAAGATGGCCATTCATCAATTCGTGGGAACAAAGTGGGAAATATTCGGGTTTCATATCAAGTCAAGATTCGATTTTGACCGATTAGTTTGATGCATCTACAGGTGAAGTTCACCACAGTCGTTGAAATCCATAAGATCGCAGTGAAGGGATCTACTTCAAGCTACTTCGATGAGTTTTATTTGATGTATCAAGACATGTTTGATATGGTCGGGTTCAAAGTGTACATGAACAGTGACGGAACACCCAAGGTATGCGATATGTTACAGGATAATTTATGTTCCAGGATCTATTCATGTTGTGAATTAGTGGTAATATGGTAGCATGAGTACAACCATATTTTCAAGTAGCATTTCATGAAATAACAATGCAAATATAGTTCCACTGATTGACCCAGAATTGAAACCGTATCGTAACTCCACTATGTTCAATGTATTCTCGACATTGCTAGGTGTTCCCTGGTAACACGAATGGCGTGCACATTACGCTGAGCCGACTAGACCCGGCGGTCGCTGCTCACACCGTGGTACTCGCCCTGTACTCAGGCAGTACACCTGATAGAGCTCTTCAGCTCGAGCTGTACGGCTGTCCACTTAGCGACCTCTCTGGTCAGTTTGAATCAGTCATCTATAGATCTACGTTACTTATACGAGTATTATTTTGGGCCTCTTTGACTTGAGCGCAATACTCTCCTGGTTATATGATACGTAATTCTCCACCATATATGAACAGGTGTAGAGACAATGCATCCCGCCCTGGGCTTGCAGTCCGGACACGTGAAGGACTACCAGATGTCTGCCAATGATGTCGAGACGGTACCGACCTACTACACTCCATGGCAGGGGCGTCTCTACAACAATGTCTCCATGCCTTTGAATGAGCCTTTCTGGCGCGCCACGGCGACCCCCGCGTGGCTACAAGTCCACATGCTTGTACCACACCGAGTGGTAGCCGTGGTCATGCAGGGGGAAGAAGACCAGTACCATTTTGTATCAGAGTTCTCGTTGTCATACTATGACGGCGATCACCTGGATTTCACATATCACAGTGCGAACTCAACTATCGACCAGCCAACGGTAAGTCGAAACAGGCAAAATAAACAGTACTGAACTGATGAACAAACTGATCCTAATTCAGTTTTATAAGAATTCTTCATATCCTGCATACATGAAACTATATCACAATACTTTTATTACAGTATCATATTCTTCAATATCTACTGATCCAGAATCACCCCCCCCCCATTCCCATACAATGTTGACCAATACATGTATATTATTTCTAAATGCTCATTGGATGTACCACATCCACAATGTATGAGAAAAGGAATCCGACACGTTTAAAGCATGGCAAGAAGTAGGCTTACCTTTACATGACAGTATTAGGTACGGTGGATCCTATTACAGGTGTTCTCGGTGGTACATAACTACGTTCCCACGTACGTGGCCATTACTCCAGTCATTGAAAGCTCCATCATCAAGATCCACATCTTGTCCTACACGGGTCAGAGGAGCGTCAGGCTTGAAGTGATAGGAGAGCCAATAGGTAACGCATCTGTATTCTTCAGTGCCTGAAAGTGCCTGGGAACGCCTTATTTAGGCTATTCTCTTTATATGTTCTTCTAGAACAATTGACTGCACTTTTATGACGATCATTTAATATCGCGTTTTCGGAATAAAGACATGCACAAGAGACAATTTAATGAGAGATGTATCTATTCACAGCTTGCCCGGTAATGGCTAGTACGGCCGCATCTCTGAGCGTCCCCTGTGGCTGTTCCCATAGTGACGTCACGGGTTGCGCAAACATTGAACTTCACATACACGTGGATCTGTTGACGTTACACCACGTCACTGGCGTGTACCTAACCAGACCTGCGGACATGGACGTACCCGCTAGCGACTTTGAGGTGTACCACCTGACATCAACAGGGGAGTGGACACATACGGACACAGTAGCATCGGTGATTATCAATGTCTTAATGGTCCCGTGGAAGTTTCCAATAACATATGGATTTCCAAAGCAATACGTTTCATTTTGCCTTGTAATATGATGCACATATTTGCATGATTTGTGGAATGTCATCGCAATTTTATTCTTATTGTCTTCTCAGGAAAATGGTACACAAATTGAGATATCCTTTGTTCGGGTTGTGACCACTTTGGCCATCAACATCACGAGTATTTCTGCGAACTCAGGCTCAGACAACTGTGTGGGAGTCAGTGTGCTAGCCTGTCCAACTGACGGTGGGTGATTGAACACACAAACACACACTAAACACGCTTGCTGTGATAACGGACACTACAGAAGCAGTTAATTCACTGCTTCATTTTCTAAAAAGCTCGAATCGATAATATCACATGACAATAGATATAATAATCATGATACCACCACCCCCTCCGCCCCACCCACATGTCCAGTCTGCCCACCTGGACATGCGCAGGTGCGTCGCAGCTGCCACCGCTTTGTCAACTACAAGCTCCGGCTGGATGATTGGACGTCGAACCAGACGTGTGCACGTCAGCACTGGGTGGATACGGGTCACCATATTACAGTGACGTCACACGAGGAACACGCGCTTGCAATCTCTTACGGACACTCATACCGGTGAGTTTTTTTCCAGTGCATGCAGCAAACTTTTGTACCACATAAATGTCATTCGAGCATATTTGTATACAACGTATTTGTCGGGTCATTCGGCTCCAAAATAGAATGCACTATTGCACTATGCATGAACTAACGGATACGTTCACGTAATTTATACATTTTATATGTGAGCAAACAATCATGCATTTAGTCTTGACGATCCATCTCCAAATTGTACCTGATGTAGTTGCGTACTCTATCCCTATATTTATGAATTGTAGTTTTCCGTGTGTACTTAGGCTTTATAGCTGGTTGTATTCTCTATATCTCGATATTGTTATGTTTTATCTTGATGATATAATCGTCTATACTTCTACCCCTGTCACTAATTTCCGAAGAGAGAACATCGGCGTTATCCTGGGTCTGTTCCGTGTGAGCGAAGATCCTGACCCGCTAGTTACCGAGCCTATACCCAGACACACCTGGCGATGGGTGAACGGAGAGACTCCTGGGTACACCATGTGGTTGTCTGGGGAACCAACCGAATTAGCCTCTGAATATGTAGCAACTGCACATTACGCCCTACTCAATCCATACTGGCAAGATTGGATACAAGAACTCCACTACAAATATGCATGTGAAGTGCAGGCTGCTGTCCATGGTTTGTAGTCATGAATGATGCATACCTCAATTCAAATAAACCCTTGCACTGCTGATTTTCGTCTCACATGAAGTGTTGAGTTTCCGATACTCCACATCTGTCTTCACCATCTCTACAGAAAACTATAAAGAGCGGCGCTGGGTTGCTCACTACCTGCACGATGTTGTCGTGAGTGGGTATGCACAAGAAGTACTCCACATTCAGCCCACAGAGTACAAGATGCCAATGGTGGCAGAGTGCATGTACCTGTGTGAACACTCACAGTACGATGAGTGCAGCTTTGTCTTCTCTGTTGCTACTTCCACGTGTACTTTCTACAATGGCACCACCGATGTACCTGGTTTTGAGTTGGCATCTTCCGTGGATACAACATATTGGGGATTAGTCACAGGTAGTGTATGCCACCTAGGCGTGTGCTAGCACAGGATGAGAGTTTTGACCATATTAGCTTGTAGTTTACAGTCGATGTCCAGTAAATGTGCCCCAAATACATACTGGTGCATTACAGACGAGGACCCCGAATGCAATGAGCCACTGGTCTGGATGTCCAACGGTAGCCTTCTCGATGGAGTCCGCGTCAGTGCCTCGTCGTCTAAAGACTTGTACCCACCGGGGAATGCGTGGCCGGACAGCCCATCCTGCTGGAGATCAGACACCTTAGACACCAAGCAGTCATATACGGTAATCCCACTCCCATGCACCATTTCGGTGATTGTTCGGTCCACTGACAATTCCTGAAAACGATGCATGTAAACGAGGTAGCATTGTTTGTCCCATCAGATTGACTTTGGCAAAGTAGTAAAGATGACGCAACTGGCGATCCATGGTGGAGGCAGAACTGTGAACTGCTACATCAAAAAGTTCAAACTGTTTTTCTCGAATACAACTGCGTATTACCAACCCCTCGCAGATGGAAACGGGAAGAATAGGGTTAGCAATGGTCGTGCTATTATCCTGATATCGGTATCGTTTCAGCATTTGATTGTGGCATCTATTTTGTGCTAATATATGTACGCTAACATGAGCCCATAACGGTGAATGCATCAGTCACTGGATCATTTTCCGTTTTGTGAGCAGGAATTCTATGGGAACTGGAACAGGGAAACTGTGGTGGTGCACGCTTTATCTCCAGCGCCAGTGGCTCGCATTCTGAAGATCCAGTTCACGGAATATCAGTACTTTATATGTGCCCGATTGGAAGTTTATGGATGTACTATGTCGAACGACGTCGGTAGGCTGTCGCGCAAAAAGATAGTCATATTTACCTTCGACGGCAACAAAATATAAAAAATATCTAAATTTACCCATTATATCAATATCCTTCTATTTTTTTACCTATCCGACTATCCGATAGCTACTTCTTGTCTCAATTCATGAACACAGTGTATTTCCAGGTTGCACAGTGACAGCCAGTTCCATGGGCTTCTATGATTACATAAAGTATGCGGACATTTACGTGGACACCAATCACTTGTACCACTCTTTGACCGACTTTGCTTTGACGGTGGTTGCCGTGGATACAAGTACCTCTCCCTGTCAGGCTGAACCAGCCCAGAGTTTCCTGACGCACACTGACCCAACGGCTGCTGATGCCCTGGTCGACTATATACGCAGTCTCCCCAATGAGACATGGATCATCGGCGTGACGTCACTTTCTGTGAACGCCTACCTTGAACCAGCATTCGACTACTTTCTAGCGGAGCTGGGCATAGATCTCTCCGTCTTAGTTCTGCACGGGAAGATGACATTTGTTGCCAAGAAAGGTGATCCATTTGAGACGGTGTATAGATGGTACAAAGCCCAGGGCAGCCCCATAACAATAGTCAAGGAGCTCACAGTATACAACGCAGGTACCAGCGAATATGTGGAGTTCCACAAAATAAATCATTTGTGCGAGGCCGTTAGACTGAATAGCCTATGATACCATAACATGGCCATTTGTCTTTTTGATACTAATTTGTTGGTGAAATTCGACAACTTATACTGATGGTTATAGAAAGCTATTGGCCATTATATCATTTCGACTTCTGAAAGCTGACAGTCGGATTGAATGCATTGAAACTATCACTGTGACATTTCTCATCCAGATAGAACAAGTGCAGCACTGGGAATGGAATCACGACAGATCTCCCTATCCCAGATCCACGTGCACAAAACACGGTATCACTTTAGTTCGCCGGCCCAGCTACGAGCCTATTCATATGGCCAGCTAAGTGTCCTACCCTTACATGATGCGTGGACGGACACCGGCTTGACCACTTCCTGGGTTTCTGTAGATCTGACCTGGACGCACACAGTGACCGGTGTGATGATGATGGGTTACCGGTTTTTGGAAGCACACGTCTCCAGTCTGTTTGTGGAGTACAGCACGGACGGACTCGTGGGCCTGGCAGGCTGGACCCGACAGGTGGACCTCGAGGGCAGGGATAAGGTTAGACTGGGTGCCGGAATTGTTGTTCTACTTCGACATGCATCATGGCTATTAGCCAAAATAATTCATCTCATTTGTAGACAATAAACAAACAAACAAACAAAAATGTTGCTCTCATACATGTATGTGTGTATGGCATTTATGGGCATACTACGTATGGCATACTACGCCGAATTGAAACTCGGAACCTCCAGTTTTTTCAGGTTGTAGTGCCTGTGAAATAGGTGGTGACATACTCAGAAACTCGACGTGATGGTCCACATATGTATAAAATAAGACAACGCATAATTCTGATCGTGCATGTTGGAAGTCAACTTATAGTATTGTTATGTATCTACATTTCTAATTGCACAGAGTTATGAGGCCTGTTTTGACGCCTGGGTCCCCATCAAAATCAGCCTGGATCCATCGATAGTTACCAGACATATCCGTCTGGTGATTGACCAGTTTGAGGTCAGCAAGTCGATGTCCATAGAGATATATGGATACCCAGAAGGTGATCATCGTAGGAAGCATTTTGAACTATGAGATGCAATATATAATGATAAGTCTTATACAGCAATTGCCAGAGGAATGCAAAGACGATGATGACTGAGTTCAATCGGTTGATACATACATTTCAACTCGATAAGAGTTGATATATTGCATGGGCTATATTGCCATTTTACGCCAGACATACGAGGAAGGCAGTACGAACCCTGAGATGTTTAACTTTTGGATCTAAAAAACTAAGCCTTGCCAAATATTCAAATAAAGAGTACACGTATTCTTGCCCAATCTCCAGATATGCCTACACTAGACGCGGCTAGTCTGCCAGATGTTCAGCTCAAGTACATATTCTCTGAGAAGAACACCTTCAACTCGTCCTTGGACCTGCCTCTTAGTGCTTCCATAGTCACAGGTATTGTAAACATGCATGTATATAAAAACATATATGTGATACACCGTGCACACCCTGTAATCGCTAGGTCACATCACACCTCATGAAATTTCATGGCGAGGTTAATTGACTGATACTAGGCTATTCACCTTGCAGACTGCCTAGCCGGTGACAACTCGTGTATCGAGTGGTGCGTAGACACGCCTGTGATGGTGGACTTCGGAATCCTCTATCAATTAACGGGAATGGACATCCACTTCACGTCTCCCAACCCTGGAGTGGAGCACGCCGATGTTCCATTCGATGTGCTGTACTTGGCACCCAATGGGATGTGGACAAAGGCCACTCGGGTAACCGTTTCTTGAAATTCAACATTTATGAAGAGTGTACTCCCGGTTTTTTGGCCAATAACTACGTATTCTTCATGATCACCATCATTTTGTACATTATTTTCTTTCATATAATGGTGTTAATGAAACTTGCAATTAGTTAATACTCTCATGTAGGTCAGTCAGTTCAAACGGTCCTAATATGTCATCCTAACTACTGCCGAGGTCAGCATTGCACGTATACTCTCAACAGGCTATGTTCGTCAATGGAACCAAAGCCAATTTGACGGACGTTATACCCGTGCTGTTTTCGCCAATGATGCAAACCACAAAGTTGGTTTTCAGACAGCGGGATACGTCTCTATCCGGTCGTTGTATCCAGGTCTCCCTGCGGGCAAGACAGGCCCAAGGTACATGTACACCACCAGTTCATTACTGAATGAGTAACGGCAGCATATTACATGCATGTGGGCGAGATGATATATTCGAATGTTCCAAATGACCCGAATGTATGGAACATTCGAAATAATATATGTAACGTTAGTGAATGAATTATTTAGTAGCGGTCCAGTAACAAGTCTCTATACATTATGCAATGTGTTAGTTGACAAACTATCAATTACTAATTGATGCCACAAGTAAGAACAAAATCAGACACGTTGTGACATTGCCACTGCTAACCCACTTGAGCCTGATATTGATAAACCTTCTACCCACCAGTCTGTCCGCCCCGGTCCATACAGTACGGCCACAAGTGTTTATTGTACGCGGATATCGCCGGCACTCACCTACAGGCTTATATACCCGAGCTGTGTTCCCATTTCACCTGGATGGCGCCTGGGTCTGTTGTCTTCCCGGATTCATATGAGGAGCTCAGTTTTCTCACCTATATCGCTGACTTCTATCAGTGAGTTGAAAATATCGACCATGTTCAATAAGAGTACAAGATTAGGACCAATGTTACCATGTTCAATGGACCATTTCACAGCGCCCACTCAGATCTCATGAATATCTGGCATTACTCGGTAGTTTCCGTAGTTCAAACGGACCAATGACTACTGAGGGCAGAACACGCGCTTCCATGGCAGCGTAAAACCACACACGAGATTCCGAAGGGGTCTCAAGCTGCATGCTTACGCTCGTCCGCGTGTACGCTCAAACAGTCACGCGATATGGTTATATGCTAAAAGACCGTTGAGGATGGAGAAATGGACATAAACCAACAAAATGTGACATTTTGCAGATACATTTGTGTTTGTATAATATATTTAGGTCATACGAGTTGAGGCAAAGGCTTACTTTATCTAAATGCAATGTATATATGTGCACATTTATCGTTTGAAGTTATGCACAAAACGGTTGAAATTGATTCAAAGCCCCTCACTTCTGATTGGTTCAAAAATGTTTACGTTTTCAGCCTTCCGAAATAACTGGCGGGAGTCTCTGTGAAATGGTCCATTATCGTTGCTGTTGTTGTTGTTATATCTATGGGGAGACATTTATCCCATTCATGACACCACGCCAACTTTTTGACACCACAATTCGTTCCTATGGGGTGGGTGTCTTTGTTAGGCTGGTTGTCGGGGATTTGGACGACGTGAAGCTGAAAAGGCGACCAAAGTCAGACATACCCCATTGATGTTCTCATTATTCTCATGATTATTTTCCAGGGTGACGTTTTACATTGACGTCGTGAAAATCGGGGGATTCTATTATCATAACAACGGAACAGGACCGATACAAGTAGACAGGATTATGTTTTCAACAAATGGCAACTCTGGCAGAGCATATGCTACTATCAAGAAAAATATTTGGAACAACGTCATTGATTCAAATTCTGCGCAAGAGAGTGCTGTGTGCCAGACACTCGCTTCAGGTTAGTCTCGCGAGAAAAACAATGAGCCACCCTTCTCAACAACAACAACATGGATTTCAAAACAACAACAACAACAACAACACTAATATGTCTTTCAAAACAACAACTATTACAGCAATAACAATATGTCTTTCAAAACAACAACAGCAACAACAATATGTATTTCAAAACAACAACAACAACAACAACACCAATATGTCTTTCAAAACAACAACAGCAACAACAATATGTCTTTCAAAACAACAACTGTTACAGCAACAACAATATGTCTTTCAAAACAACAACAGAAACGACAACAGATAGATATTAGATCTGTTTGCCACAGCACCAACAAAATCAACAACTAACTAACTATCCTGACGATTGCTACTAACCAACTCTTCCCATGCTTCCGATGTTTCCTAATAACTACTGACTAACTTAACTAGCTGACTAACTGCTGAACTAAACAAGACTTGTCCTTCACAGTGCCACGTGGTGGAGACACGGTTGTGTGGGACGTGGTTGCTAAGAAGGTCCCGGTTGCGGACCCGATGAGAGTGCTCGCTGTGGCCACGCCTGGTCTGGAGCAGTGTATAGACGTGTGTGTCGACCACCCAAACGTGTCGGCCGACTGCTCGGCTGTCACACATCAGCTAACGCCGCCGACGTGCTCTTTCTACCAGCCCTCGGATGAGGGTACCACGTCATCCAAATACTGGTTCCGCAAGTATACATGCACAGGTATTGAATATTCTGTGTACAGGAAATTTCTTCGTTGTTTAGTTAGGAAATACGACAATTATAAGTGAAACCACCGTGGTGTAAACTATTGCCAGCGAATCCAAGGGTGTCTGATACATTTTCCCACAATACTGTAGTTACCTATTAAATAAGCACTAACACCTCTCTCATGTTCTATCACTGGGGTACAGCTGTCCATCGAGGAATTGTTTTTTGACGACTTTTCTGTCCAAGGTTTTTGACTATTGTCCATGTTTTTCGACGTTTGTCCAAGGTTTTTGATTATCGTTGTCGTCTCCTAGTGTTCTAATATAAATCAGCCAGATAACACCGTTTGCACAGAATATCAGCAATAGGCATACATGCCGTTCATAGATACACTGGGAAGCATCACCTGCAATAATTCAGAACGTAGATTGAACCTCATTCCTAAGAGTATTCATATATTAAAATTCATAATCATAATATTATCCAATGGGGGAGATTGTAATTATTTGTCTCAGCTAATAATATTTGACGATTACTATTGGAAATACTCATGTTTATACAACATTATACCCCTTTTATCAATCAGAATAACAAACAAAGTAATATCAACGCTGTTCAGCTCAAACTGAACGAATTTACATTCAATGCATATATTCTGTGTGATTTGATGCTTTCATGTTCTGTGTATGCATTGTTAGCTCTCTCGTATTATGTATTAGATAATGGGCGAGACGCAGGTCATTATTAGAAACGAAGGACTTTCGAGGCGAAGCCGAGAAAGCCTTCGTTTCTAATAATGACCTGTGTCGAGCCCATTATCTGACTTAATGGATGCCTGCTATTAGGTTATTATTGCAAATAATGACCTCCGTTGATGTTATTCAACAAAAATAATAACCTCTGTATAACAATACAAGCATCCATTAATATGTGATAGCGTACATGATATGTATGGTGAATAAATCTTCACTGTTGAATGAGTTTACGAAATACCTCTTTTCTGGGCTATCCATCATTTCCCGTTGTCAAAAATCTTGGACAATCGTCAAAAACCATGGACAGTAGTGATAAACATTGGACAGTTGTCAAAGACCAATTGCTCGATGGACTGCTGTACCCCAGTGTCTAAGTAGACATTTGGTGACTTCCAGATCACATGACAGTCACTCAACAACATGTATTGTATATGCAGGCTGAGGCAAGACACGTTCAGAGTTTCACTCCAGTGTTGTACTGTACTCACATGTATGTTCCCTGTTCTGCTCTCTGAAATTACACTGACAGTCTGACACATGCGACGATATCGCTATTGGTACAGGTTGCTGTCGGCCTCTACTGCGAGAACAGCTAGCACTGGGGCGTGTTACCGTCACCACCAATGCCTTACCATGCGACACAGACCTACTCACGCTGTACGCGCACACACCTGGCACCGCGAAAGGTTGCATACAGGGATTTTCAAGTCAACAGTGGCTAATGGTAAGCTTACGGATAAAGTAATGAAGGAAAACGCTTCAAATTATATATGTGCATTCCAGGACTGATTGTGATGAGTAAGATATCTATATAATATTATCATCATGAGTCGCAATGTGTGAATATATTATACTTATTAAATAAATGTAGTATGTGTGATGAATCAAGTTTGTCAGGGCTCGATCAACCCTTTTTCGTACGTATAGTGATCTGTAGTGATGTGTGTTGAATTCCGTGCGAATAAAACTCCGGCGTTCGATCACATTCAGTCGAATAATTCTAATGACTCAGTTTATTAGTTTCGAATAATTCTAATGACTCTTACGGCTACTCATACAGCCCTCTAGGTCCGTTCTAGTATCTATACTCTGCTGATTATGGTTGTTTTATCCGTATTCTGTTAACAATATCTTTAATATTATCTGGCTTTTTAAAACACTTTTGTCAGTAACTTATTCTGAACTGCGTGCATGCGCGAGACAAATCTGTGCATGTGTGAGTTTACCCGCTTTGTGTTGCAGAAGTGTCTGCAGAAGTGTCTGATTGGCTGTAAGGTGTGATGTTATGTCTGGCGTGTGATGGATGCATGTTTGTGAATTTCCATGTACTTGTGTAAGTGTGAACGTACTGGTGGTGTGGGTATGCAAGTATGCAGTGATTATTGATCTAGTATTGATTCAGTGTCGTGTGTGTAGGGCATGTGTAAATGTGGCGGAGGGGTTTGGGTCGTTACGGGCATGAATACTCTACATTATATATTCTACATAGTGTTGCACCGTCTCGACAACAGCTAGCAGTTTTCTGTACGTGGTGCATTAATTCCACTGGGTGTGCGAGAGTGTCTTGCTTGCAAATCTGATTGGGATTTACTTTCTGTTGACACACTGTGAGAGCGTGCCTCCGACGGCGAATCCGCTGGCATCTCCTCATTCCGTGACGAATGTGTGAGCTTGGGCGCCTTGATGAGGGCATCACCCAGTCTCTGGAAGGCTCGGTGTTGGGGTGATCCCCATATGAACTGACAGTCACCTCGAGTCAGTGGAAGGCTCTAACGTCAGTTATTTTACACGGAATCACCAGTCTCATATAGCTTTCACTTTGCTGGGTTCGAGTCGTATTCCTTGTCAGCCAACTATGAATCCTTGATATAGGATTTCACGTTGGAACACTTCACACTTTTTGGGTTGAAGGCATAACCCTTTGGTTCGTATCCTGTCCAAGACCGCTTCTGGATTGGCAAGCGCCTGGTCGGATGCGCGTTCGTATACTATGACATCATCCAAGTAGCACATACACTGAGGTCATAAATATCCATGGAGGATGGTCTCTATGAGACGTATTAAGGTCGCCAGCGCATTGCTTAGTCCGAACTGCATGACTTCAAACTGATAAAATCCTTTTCTTGTGGCAAAGGCAGTCTTCAGTTTTTCAGCAGGATTGACCTCGACCTGCCAATATCTTGAGGCTGAGTCCAGGGCGGAGAAGTACGTAGCTTCGGCTAGGGCATTGTACATATCCTGAATGTTCAGCAAGGGATATGAGTCCGTGCACGTCACATCATTCAACAGACAATAGTCAACCCAGAAATGGACTTGATTATTCTTCTTGCATATGAGCACGACCTGGGAGCGACTTGGAAGTTTTGATAATCCAAGGAGAAGCATCTTGTTGACCTCTTTGTCGATGATGTGCTGCTGGGCTTGGGGTACGGGGCGCTAACGTTGACAGATCGTCTTGAAGGTTCCGGTGTCGATCTGGTGCTGTACGACTGAGTGCATCCCAGGTGTCTGTCTGAGCACATGAACATGTCCCTGTACTAGTATACAAGGTTGGTGCAGCGACGTTGTTGCTGTGGCGCGAGTTCCAAGCAGTCCACCATCTCCTTGAGATATGGCAGAAGATCCAAGTCTGGCTCCTCTCTGGGTTTCGGCAGGGCACCGACGGTGCTTTCGACCAGACTGGTGTTATCAACGGGGTCGGAACGTGTGAAGTTGACTCCCGTATGCGCGCGATTGACCACTGTAACTTCGACACAATAAGGACTTGTATCAATGTCGGCCCAGGTGGCGCAGCAGTCGTCGGTGTGTTGCCGACGATTAGTGTGGAGCACTGAGCGTTGCTATTGTTCCCGAAAGGTCCTTGCCCCATAGCATCTTCCTTGTCTAGATTGACGGCTTTGGTTGAGGCGGTGGAGGGGCTTGCTGCAGCTAGTTGGCGGGCTGCACAGTGTCGTCATAACTTTAGCAGTCTTTCTGTCAGACCCTGATGCGCCAGAGCATGGTGTGAATGGCTTCATACCATTCTGCACTAGAACGGTGGTGTTTGAGCTAAAGTTCACCAAAAATCGAGTTTAAAAAAAGTGTTTTGAAAACGGCCGCGTCCAAGGCCCGAGGTGTGTGAAACGAGACCCATCCAGTGCGTTTGTCACCCTGGCAGGATGCTCTAAACCAGTGCAAACGTAAAGCCGGCCATCCTGTTGCTTAACGCGTCTGAATGTTATTTGGGATGCGTCTATGAATCGACGTATATAATGATGTGTCTGAACCCATCCTCCCAAACCTATCAGAACAGAGGAGATCAGAAAACAAAAGTGAACAAATCGGGGAAAGGGAGACACTTTCCCTGCTATTTTTAACAGGGCAAAACACACACATTATGCACAATAGAAAGCATTGCAACGGCAAGAGCTCATGTTTTGACATCGTCATGATCTGAAATTCTCCGAGTTTTGGCAGACCAGAATGAAAATTTCATGGCGTGTGTTCATGATTGATACTTTAGTTTCAACAGCAAGTAATACTCTACAATTCTCGCACATTGCAAACCGTATTTAGGCGTACACTTGCTCCAGAATGTCCTGCAAACGAAATCAACAGACCTAAGTTGACCCAAGTTTTGGTTACAAAACTTGGGTCAACAGTACGTCATACACATTCATTCATAAGACTCCACTTGATTGGTTACAGAACTAGTTCGTAATATGCACATGACTTCAGAGTAAAGATGGCGTCGTACAACATTCATCTCCATTCAAATTACCACCTTTTCTCGCAGCTTGTCTGTTGCTTTGTGATTCAAAAATGCTGATCAAAACTACTCCATTGCTAAACCATATTGCTTTCAGTTCGCTTCCAGTCATATATTTTAAACAAAAAATTAAATTATGCCTTGAACAGGAATAAACAGGAATTTTTCCGGTTTCAGTTTTTCATTGTGAACGACGTGGCAAAAATGGGAGAGCCGCGATTCCTATTTGGACAGAAAATGCATTCTGGCAGTATTTAGAGCTGGTTTGACTTGAACGTGGTCGCCTTTATTAAGCCACAATTTATTGACGCGCCCACAGGCACAACTAGATGGACGCATCCTGCAGAAAATTGGTCTTGTTTGCTATTTTGGTCGGACACATCCTCTGCATAGGGACGCTCGTTAGGACGGTCGCAAACGAGACCCTCCCATGAGCAAACCTGTCCTAAATGCAGTTTGTCATTTTAAACTACCTCGTCTTTTAGATGGAAACAACGTATCCATCTGTATCCCAGTTTCTTACAGAAGAAACAGATGTTTGGGCGTCCTGGCAGCGATGGCCGGTCTCCTTGAGCCTGGGCGGTGGTTCACAAGACTGAATAGAATGCGTCTTCATCATACTGTCCATCTTCATCCCTGATGACGCTTTGAAATGCATCAGCGACCTGCTTGCAAGATCAAGAAGGCACGGCATGTTCGTCACAACCCTGTAATCTGGTGGTATCCGATCCGCATACCATCTGTTTGTCAGGCACTACGATGCCGGGTGCGCTGTTGTCGACTCTGCTATCAGTACGGCAGTCAGTGCTCCACCATGTATTGAACATGAGTACGCACAGTTCATCAGCAATATAGTTCCGCTGGCCATTGAAGAAGTGTGAGATCACCGTATGCTATTGGGCTACTTGTGTGACGACTTCGAACACCTGCTGAGCTAGAGCTTGCAGTCATTCAAGGTAATGTTCGGCGTCTTCCTTGTGCTCATGTTCAAGAAACGGAAAGTAGTCGCACTTGGATTGGCGACGGAGAGTGGGCTTCCAACCCTCGGGGAGGTGGCGAAGAAACACACTGCAGGGCATATCCACCGGGACATTCGGGGCGAGCGCTTCTGCTCGGCCTCGCAGCGTACTATTGGACGTCATAGATTTATCCAAGTCTGAATATGTGAAGGCTGCGGTAAATTGCTCATAGCTGCGAATATACTGTGTGAGGTTCCCCTCCTTGGAAGTCGCATGCCATTGAGCCGTTTTGCCCATAGCTAGCTTGTGGGGTTCAGACGTGAGTCTGTGTAACACAGGCGTGGCAGGGTTTGCGCCGGAGGGTATCTCACATTGCTTAGCACTGGCATGGCAGCGGGGACTCGGTTGTATAGTGGTGGCACTGATGGTAATTTGATCCGTGGTGGCATGTATGTCGGCTGTGGGTATTAATATACCGAGCCAGGGACAGGCACATTTGGACACACTGCTATTCCATAATTGCGCACTGCAGTTGGAAGTGACTGGTTAGGTAATCCGATTTGTTGATTTGAATACACTGCTAATCCAGGGTTGCCCAGTGCAGCGACAGGTTAGGTTATCCGACTGGTTGCGTGAACGGGGGTCTGATCGGTGGCACACATATATTCAATCAGAATCGAGGGCACGACTTGAGCATTGACACTCGCAGCATCGGTCCGCGAGGTTCCATCGTTGCGTTGCCATGCAGCGAAGAGTGAAGAGCTGTGGCTGTCATTGTGGCAGTCTGTGGAGCGGCGGTGGTTGACCATTGTCGCTGGGGTGCTCTCTGCAGTCAATCTCTCCTGGCAGGGTCGGTATTCTCTCGACAGGACTCCCATCATGGTCGGTTCAGTCAGCAAAAGCGACTACAACTGGGGTACTCGTTCATGTCGCGTCAGTGTGATTGGCAGCACTGACAGATGGGTCACTATGTAGGCACTTGATGGTTGGGAGTTCGGCTACACTGTCTGTGTCACATACCCACATCGACCGCATTGACGGAGTTAAATCCATGTTCATTCGTACTCGTTCATTGGCATGAAAGGGTATGGTCCATTTCGACAGTTTCATTAGGTAACGGCAATGTGGGCTTCGCTGGCATGGTAGTGTACGAATAGGCGTGAGTATTTAGGATGTCACTCACCATGTGTAGTGGCATCAGCCGATCTTCTTCCAGGAAGTCACTGGTGCGTCCGGCGGATGAAGTTGACGATTGTAGGGATGACCTGTCATCTAATGATTCAAATATTACCGGTGAGGTCAGTTGTTGCGACAGCAGCAGTGTATCACTTATAGCGACAGAGCAAGGCCCGGTGTGCGGGGGCAACGGGCGTGGGTTGAATGTTACTTCATCGTCCGAGCAAGTCCCATCAGGGAGACGTGTCTTACAGTGAGGTCTTGCCGAGGGCAAAGACATGTGTACCGGAACAGTCTGCTATTCTAGGATGGCCTTTGTAATCCTGGTCACGGCATCAATGTTACACACTGAGTTCTTCGGGCCTCGATCAATTTCTTTTCTTATGTATAGTGAACTGTAGTGATTAGGTCCGTGCAAATAATAGTCCAACATTCACATTCAATTTATCAGGGGTGAATAATTTTAATGGGGCTCACGGGCAATCATACAGCCCTCTAAGTCCGCTCTAGTATCTATAGTCCGCTGATGATGGTTGTTTAGTCCGTATTCTGTTAACAATATCCTGGATTTTCTCTGGCTTCTTAAAACACGTCTTCTCTTGTCGGTGACTTTATTCTAAACTGCGTGTATGTGTGGGACAAAATCTGTGCACATGCGACTTCTCCCGCTTTGTGTTGCAGAGTTGTGTCTGATTGGCTGTAGGGTCTGGTGCCATGTCTGGCATGCGATGGATGTGTGCCTGTGAATTTCCATGTACTTGTGTAAGTGTGCATGTAATGGTGGTGCGGGTATGCAAGTATGCAGTGAATATTCATCGAGTATAGATACGTAGTGCGAGAGTACATATGGGGGAAGGTTTTGGGTGGTTACGGTCATAAATATTCTGCATTATGCATGTACGTTGTCAGGCTGGGCAGTTGGGATCACACAACTACACGTGTACTTCAAAAAGTGTGATTTTAGCTGTTTTCAGGTTACCGGGCTATGGCATGGCATTTAGGTAACCGTACGTTTGGTCTATATATAAAACCATGCGAGTGTGTTTTCCGCAAAAAGATATCGGTCGAGTTTGGTCTGGCGGATGAATTCAGGATGCACGAGTCCGAAGGACGAGTGTATTCTGTGTTCATCCGCCAGACCAAACGAGACCGATATCTTTTTGCGGAAAACACAAGAGCGTGGTTTTTATTTTATCACACACTACTATTCAATTATGATATTAAATACCGTCTTTATCAACGAATATTGTGAATGATCATTAATAAATGAATTAATTAATTCAATTATATTCATGAATATGCATGTGATGTCCGAAAAATCTCAAGTCTGGGCTTGGTAAGTAACTCTAGGTTACTAGAATCGTTTTCATACGGCATCACATTGTTCTTTTACGCAAGAACGGTCTTTACGTAATCCGCGTGAGAAAGTAGTTTCGGCCCGGTGTGGGTCAGCGAGTGATACGGATTATATTTGAAGTAGGTTGATACAGAAAAGGTTATCACACCTTTCGGAGTCCTCTAGCATTGCAGTATATAGTGTGTGATAAAATAACTTATTGGCATGGAGTAGCGTCCATCATATGTCGTTGTCCGTCATCCACGTGTTTCTCTTCGAAGATTACGGTCGGATTTTCCTGAAATTCTGCACAAAAGCACACGAAATTATTTTTCGATTTTTATTTTTATCTAGCAGACCATGTACTCTCGTATAGTCCTAGAGCGCTGTGTATAGACAAGTCCGACTTGATCAATAATCTTTCATTGTACGACAAGATATTCTGACATGACTGAAATGTTAGTCACGCTCACGGCCACACAATCATCGCTATGAAATCCCTTTAATAACAATCCTCAAGTCTTGTCAATTTAGTCCAACAATATATTTAAATCCTTCTGAATATTCATAAATCCACCACCTCTGAGAGTATCAAGAAACACGTCCTCTCTCTCTGTCCGCTTCCACACAACTCTGAGAATGAATCGCTTAATAAGTCGCGATGTCATACTCTCTGGTCATATCCCATTGGCTGTGCGCGTGGTATTATGTCTGTTATGTGCACGTGGTGTCTGAGTGTGGGGAGAAGGCCATGTGAGTGTGTCGAGTATGTAAGTGTTCTGATTGGTTGTGTCTGATGGTGCGATTGTACTGAGTGGACTTATCATGTTTGGCGCGTAATTCTAAGGAGTGAATAATTCCCAAGCAGAGTTATTCACAGATGATGATGTAAGCGTGTGTGTATGTATGTAAAGTGAGAGTACGTGTGTGTGTGTGGGGGGGGGGGGGGGGGTTACGGGCCGTTACTGCCCATAAGATATGCTAAACAATATTATTTGACTTTTTGGGTTACCGTACCTTTGGTCCGATAACGTATTACCGTGGCTTCGCGTCCGTCCGTTCACATTTTTATCTTTAAAGTTTGCGGTCGAATCTTTTTGAAATTTTGCACAAAAATACCTAAAAATATTTCCAGGGAAGGTTTTTCCGATTTTCGCATTTTTTTTTCAAAATGGCGGACGTTTTCGATGAAAAATGCCTGATTTTAGACTTTGGCAGCCATTTTCTCAAAATTTGTTCAGTAACTTTTCTTCTTTTCGATACATAACACTCCTCATATGTACTCCTGTGATGTGTATAAGTTTTGCTGCGCTTGAATCGCAAACTCGGCCCAAATGAGACTATCCCATGTTAAATTCTCCTATGCTTTATAATGGGACACATATGCCTAATATCTCACTTAATATTGAGACTAGACACTACGAATCAATTGCGGACATATAGGAAATGATATATGATGAATATTCTCGTTACCTTGAATTTGACCTCTGACCTCAGTTTCAAGGTCAGAGAACAAAATGGCTAATATCTCGCTTATTATCGACTTTACAGGTTAGGAATCAATTGTGGACATATAGGAAATGATATATGCTGAATATTCTGATGACCTTGAATTTGACCTTTGACCTCATTTTCAAGGTCACAGAAAAATTGGCTAATATCTCGCTTCTTATCGACTTTACAGCTTAGGAATCAATTATGGACATATAGAGGAAATGACATATGCCAAATATTCTGCTGACCTTGAATTTGACCTTTGTCCTCATTTTCAAGGTCAGAGCACAAAATGGGTAATATCTCACTTATAATCGACTTCACAGCTTAGGAATTAATTGTGGACATATAAGGAATGATATATACAGATTATTCTCGTGACCATAATTTGACCTTTGACCTAAATTTCAAGGTCACAGGACAAAGTGACTAATATCTCGCTTGTTACCGACTTTACAGCTTACAAATCCATTGCGAACATATAAAAAAATGATATATGCTGAATACTACCATGACCTTAAATTCAACCTTCGACCTCATTTTCAAGGTCAAAGGACAAAATGGCTAATATCTTGCTTCTCTATTGACTTCATAGCTAAGGAACCAATTGTGGACATATAGGAAATGATTTACACTGAATATTTTTATGACCTTGAATTCTTGACCTTATGTTCAAGGTCAGAGCACAAAATGGCTAAAATCTCGATTATAATCGAATTTACAGCTTAGGATCCATAGGGAACATATAGGAAATGATATATGCTGAATATTTTGGTGACCCTGAATTTAGTCACAGCACAAAATGGCTAATACCTCACTTATTATCGACTTTACAGCTTAGAAATCAGTCGTTGTTATACTACAAATGATATATGCTGAGTGTTCTCATGACCTCGAAATGACCTTATTTTCAAGGTCACGGGACAAATGGTAAAATCTAAAATATATATTGCCCGGTAACCTCTCTTAGCCCTTGGACAATTTTTTTTCTGTTAATCACACCAACGAATAATAATCATGCAATTTTCTCGTGACACGTTTCATTATGTGCTCTTACAGGTCACGTTTGAAAGCTTGGTGAACGTGACAGGACTCGCGATACAAGGGGCTATGTACGTAGGCTATGGCTATTTCTTGCAAACACGCATCCTCTATGCTCCAGCGGGAACTGATGCTTTTCAGGCCCTCAGCAACAGTGATGGTAAAACGGTTGGTACCAAGATGGCTCAAATATACTTTTCAAGAAATCGAATATGATATTCAAGCAGGATAAAGGTTTCTCCTGGGTGTGCAGGCATTGCTGTCAGATACATGGCTGAGGGCAGTCTCGTGCAGCGGATGGCATTGCATGAGACTATCCCGAGGTTGTGTGTCTGGCAAGCAATGCTCAAAATACCTAGGATCAAACACTGTTGTAACATGTTTTCGTCGAGATAAAAGAACGAAGACCGCTGATTCTCCAGAAACGTCAAATTACGTTGGTGCAGTGTACGTCCTTGAGGACGGGCCATTAAGGCTGCACACTCAGGTTTAAAGGCCCTATATAAATCAATGTAAATTGTCCCACTACGGACCCTCTTATCTCTATGAAAGGGGAAGAAACTAACATGTTCATTTTTTTCTGACAGCTACATCACTGGGCAGTGATAAAAATGCAATTTCGTCATATGGTCACACGCTGTTTTTTTCGCTGAATGTCTAATAATAGTCTAAATGAAAAAATCACCAATTTTCCAAACGTATTGCCGACGAGCGTCTGACAGCCGAGGTCCCCTCGAAACGTGTGTGTTCGGCGTAGGAATACCAGATATTTAATGTTTTGTCAAAACGACATGTAATGCAATGTTCGAAGCTTTTTAGCTGCAAAACACCACTAGTTATATATTAAAAATCCACAAAGACTGCATACATGCCTGAGATCCAAGTTTATTTAGACACTATTTGATTGGGTACAAGGATGTTCATCGGAGGAATATCAGGTTCCATCCCCTACGAACCATCGTGTATTAAACGATACTAGCCCTTTATTATCACAATTGAAACAAAACGGATCATGAGAGCACATGGTCCGGTTTGATACGGGATGTTTTGCCAAAAAAAGCACATGACCGTCACCCCGGAAACTACACGGTGGCAACACGGACGACCCCGGACCGTCCCGGCAGAGCCAAGGTGCCAACACGGATCACCCCGGACCCAACACGGTACCTGACATGGTCCATCCTGGATCAACCCGGTGTAAAACCCCAGTCCCACCTACCAGGACGGCGACCCCGGACTAGCCACGGACTGATCCGGGTCTTATCCGTGACGATCCGGGGCAGTCCGTCAGTGGTCCGGGATGGTCCGTGAGTGGTCCGGGATGGCCCGTGGCTAGTCCGGTGATTTTGGAAAAAAACGCTTGATCCGGGACAGTCCGGGGATAGTCCAGGGAGCTCCCCGGCACTTTTAAAATGTTTGAAACTGCCGGGGCTCTCCGGGACGGTCCGGGAGGTAAGGCAAATCCGTGCTGATCCGGGCCAGTCCGGGTCTTGTCCGGGGGTGTACCGTGGTGGTCCGTGACTGAACCGGGATGTATAGTCAGTCCGTGGCTACTCCTGGACGGTCCGGGGTGTTCCGGGATAGTCCGGGAGTTATCCTTATCTTGTCCTGGTACTCCGGAAGTACACCGGGAGTCAACCGTGTCTGATCCGTGGTACTCCGGGGTGGTCCGTGGCTCATCCGGGATCATAGGGTCCAAAAAGGTATAAAAGGGACTAAAATCAGTACATCTCCATCAGTTCTTCAGGAGACTGTCCATGGCTTTTGTTCGTGGCTCGTCCGTTTGTACTCCGGGTATATGGGACCATAAAAACAACTTACATTTTTGGCACATTTCATTACTTTTATCCGGGGTGATCCGGGATGTTTCTTCCGTGTCTAGTCCGGGACACAGTCTGGGTAGGTGGGACTGGGGCTTAGCAAAGACTATCACAGACTATCCCGGACTGAGACGGTGCAGACACGGTGTCAACACGGACAAACACAAATCAGTACAAATGACGACAGACCATCCCGGCCCCAACACGGCACCAACAAGGACCATCCCTTGATTCATTTGTGTTCACTGATATTGATGTCAGGACTACGTTTTGTGATAAATTATATATGTACTCTGCAATTAAATGTGACTCAAAATTGTGCAGTATGTGTATATATACACCTGAATAAACTGGATATCACATAGGCTAATAACTTATAAAATACTGCACTGATTAATCTATTTAAATAATAATAACAATATATTCATTAGAGAACGATACCACTGACATGTTGATTTATCAGAGAATGTATGTTTATTATCGCCTGGTGGTTGTCGAGATACAACCAGATGTACGTTATTGGCCTATAATCATGATATTATATATCCCAAACTGAGTGTTCCGTTCGTTCGGGCGTTCTCCATTAGTGGATCAAATCCTAGGTATATGCCTAAATATATGTCACGTGGTGGGTCCGGGATGGTCTGGGACGTATAAGGGACTGGGGCTTTACCAACGTAATTCGACGTTTCGGAGAGTTGCGGATCTTCGTTATAGTTTCGAGAAATGCTTTTATATAAGTTATCACGGGTTTCAGATGGATGCCAAAATGGCGTCATAGCCCAACGGACCGATAAAAACTAATTGACAGTCTGACATTTGCATGTTGTTTTTGGACAGACGTCATCCCTAGCGTCACTCTTGTATAGTCTATCCCAGTTCTTTTGATACGCGCTTATAAGTGAATGGACAGCTGGTCCTTTCTAGTTTCATGAGTTTTATGTGCAATCCATCCTCACCTCGATGTTGTGCCCCACCAGATCTTCCGCGCAGCCACACATGTCAGCCATGTTCAAACGATCAGGTTCGAGGAGAGCTTCGTGACAAGAAGTGTTTTGTTGAATCCTTCCTTGCCTGTTGGAGCATCCAATGCTTACCTTAAGTTAGAGGTTTACGGATGTGTCATGCCCACGGGTGAGTAACCTACACATATTGTCAGCATTTGCCCCATGTTATGATCTTGTCACACCATGACGATTACTTAATTGAACGCACGCGCACAGTCTACAAATCGTAACAGATGGGCGATTAAACCAGCGTTTGTGAATGGTTCACAGAACGTTAAAACATAGCCGGTATATACTATAGCTGGTATATGTTCCTCGTGCATTGGGTGTGCGTTTACAAGCATTACTTTATCACAAAACACGGTACACACTCTTAATATGTGGGTGTTGCAAGAGTGACTTACCGAGCAATTGTGGAGGGTAAACAGATACTGTTGGACGTTTTGTGAACATGCTGTGATACTTTGAACGTGCTTGGAAATGTGTCACCGAATTTTCAAAACGTTGAACACTTGCAGTATTCAATCGTCAAGGTGTGGTGGTGTCTATATGTGAATTATGTGAATACATGTACAGATATACAGTAGCTGGGGCAAGATAGGGCGCGTCAAGAACATTCCAACAATTCTTCACTCGTCTTCTCATCAGCAATTATTATATACAAGATAAAGCATAAGGCGCTGGGTAAGGGCAGTAATAATTATCAATCCCCTTATCCAAACGCCGAATGATTTATCCGATTTGATGCATTTTCCTGGAGCAGTTCATTATTAAGATTAATGAAGACCATGCGATAACCATCTCGGGTTATCAATGAATACATGTATAGGGCAAACAAAGGAAAATGCATTAGGTAAGAATAACCTATACACGTGAGTCTCTGCAGATAACACACCGAAGACCGAAAAGTTCAACGCACTGGGGTTGGCTGACCTGACTGTGGGCCTATCCCAGCTGGCTGGCGCTGGGGGACAGCACACTGCCAGCATGAGCATCTCGGCTGACACTGCCAGACTGAACTGGCCCATGGGGTCCACGGAATCACCCTTCTACTCTGGCTGGACAAGAAAAGTCTTGGGACGTGGCCACTGGCTGGAGGTGGACATGCTGGTCGATCACGAATTCAGTGCCGTTATCTTGCAAACTGGGGGAGAACCTGGATTATATTGGAAGTCTTTCCAAATTCAGTACATGAATACAACGGACTCCGCAAAGACCTGGTTGTGGGTTACAGATGACACTGGTCTGCCCAAGGTAGGAAACTCACTGTGCAGGAACAAACTTTCCTGTATTTTACCTTATTTGTTACTTCTTTAAACCTCACATATTTTTGCAAAATTATGAGACAGTTAATCACAAGATGCCATAGAATATAGATTATTATGGTGATTATTCCAGTGGTATTGACAAAAGGAAGTCTAGCTCAGTGTTTCTTGCATTAATTTCATGTAGGTTATGTTTATTGTCATAGTGGGGACTTTGGTATGGGACGTCATGACAAAAGTCCAGACAAGAAATTGAAAGGGGTCATTCCATGCCATTTCAACGGAGGCCCCACGCACTTGGTCTCAGAAAATTCTGAAAATTTGATCAGGTGCTCCCCTACTATTCTAGACACACCATGTAAAATTTCAGTGTGGTCAGTCGAGAACCTTTCGAGATATGACCACTTTAGTAGGGGGGGTATCCATCAATTTTGATGCAAAATTTGCGGACCCTTATTTCTCATCGATTTTCACAGATCTATTTCTCAGCAACTACTCCACATAGGCACCTGAAATTTCAAAATCTAGTACATATTTTTCTGGTCTTTCAGAATAAACAAACACATTTGGAATACATCCAAGCAGTTGGGTATGCTGGCCCTCCAAAAATGAGAAAAATTGCATGGACGTTAGTAGCTGAACCATGTTTAGGCCATCAGATATTGTCTTTCTAGATGCATTAGACAGCTACAACTTCCAGTATTTGTTAATATTTACATGTCCTTTGAGAAACAAAAGCCATTTGACATATACATGTTTCTGTGTCTGTGTAGCCGACCTCTAAATCTCCTGAAATCTGTTTCGGATCAATTTTTCAAACTGCCAAAACCCGATGTGGGAATGTATGAAAACCTCCAATTTTTTTTCATTCTGAAGCACAAAGAGTAGGCTTTCTGAGGATATAAAACTTTTCTTCTTTATACAACTCCTTCATTTTTTATTTTCATGCTCAAATCCTGAATAATTCACCATTTTCGAATGTTAAAATTCATTTACCTTAGATCATGTAAACAGTCAATTTTTTGTTGCTTCATGAGTGTAAATTCATGTATTGTTTGCTTTTAGAAAACAACATCTCAAAATATACTTCATTTATTACTGTACAGGCTGAACTTTCACATATTCTCTCAGTGCGGTACAGCATTAATTGTCATCGTCATTGCTGCTGCTCATATCGCTGAAGCCTTTGCTTATATACTGCTTGAGATCTTCTCATCAATGTTGTGTTGAGCTCATCCTTATCTTGTTCTTCAATGAAGTATTTCCTGCCATCAGTTGTTGTTGGCACACCGATGATTTGTAAACACACTGTAGCGGCACCCAGCAAAAATCCTGTCGAGATGGCCAATGGAGGGATGGTGCTGGACCGTGTGGATGCATGAAGTTGATCTGAAGGTCGGATTCTGCATGCTTTTGTCCTGAATGAGGCCCACCACCTCTCGTCATATACACACTCGATATAGCTTCCGATGTGGCACCGATCTAAGCTTATGAGTGGTGTTGCCTCGGGGGTGTGACTTTCAGGATTTGCATCTGGGGGCCATGACAAATGGGACACTGAATAACTTGACAGTTATCATGTTCTCTTCTCCAGACACCCTGCTGACTCGTAGTGTTCCATTTTCTTGTGGAATGTAGCAGTGGTAATCTCACGTGCCCGCAACTGTTTTGGCATCTGAAAAACGTATTCACTGCTCTTCACTGTGGGCTTGAATGTCATCCTTAGAGATGTAGAAGAGATGTAGAAGAATTTGATGTTTTTTATATGTCTGCCCCCAGTTGTACAAGTCAGAGTCAGGATATGACCAGTAGTTGTTGCTTGGAGGCTGGCTCTCGCTGCCTCTCTCTTCACTGTACCACCAACACCATCACAGGCATTCTTACCATGGCTAGTAGCAAAAAATTGCCAGAAAATGACAGTGGTGACGAGAGGTGGTGGGTTGGCCTCATTCAGGACAAAAGCGAGACAGAATCGGACCTTCAGATCAACTTCATGCATCCACACGGTCCAGCACCATCCCTCCATTGGCCATCTCGACAGGATTTTTGCTGGGTGCCGCTACAGTGTGTTTACAAATCATCGGTGTGCCAACAACAACTGATGGCAGGAAATACTTCATTGAAGAACAAGATAAGGATGAGCTCAACACAACATTGATGAGATTCTCAAGCAGTATAAGCAAAGGCTTCAGCGATATGAGGAAGTGAGCAGCAGCAATGCCGATGATAATTGTATCCCCCGAACAAAGTTCGGCGGATACTATGGATTTACGATCGTCGCGCCGCCGCCGCCGCCGCGTCCGCGTCCGCGTCCGCAGACACTTTCTTGTGAACGCGCTACAGCTTACAAATCTGAACCGATTTTGATAATATTTTATATGGACATGACTTATGGTGAGATCTCAACACCTATCGATTTTGGTTGCCATAGCAACCAAAATAGCCGATTGGCGTAACATTTTGTGCTCAAATTAGCCTGTTTAACACACATGGGTTGTGAACGCTCTACGGGTGGGAGTTTTCGATGAATGATGATGAAATCGCACAGGCTCAATGAGAAAGACCATCACACGAAACCTATTGTTTTTCAGAATGATCGAATAAATATTAATAAGTTTGAGAGGTTAACTTATTACAACAATTAAAATGCCAACAATTAAAATGCCTACTTTGACATGTGTGATCACTCCAATAACCTGTACTATGAAAGCAAATTGCACTGGATTCTTGTTCAGAATACAGAACTGATGTTTTTGGTGAAAACAGAACAATATTACTCAATAAGTTAACATTGGTTTTACTAGTTAAGTCTATTATTGACCACAATAAAAAAAGTTAAGATGAGAAACATTTATTATTGAGCTCAACAAGGTAAAGGTTTTGTCCAGTAGAGATTTCACAGGTGTAACCAAATAAGTTAACATTATTTTCACTAGTTAAGTCTATTATTGACCACAATAAAAATAGTTAAGACAAGAAACATTTATTATTGGGCTCAACAAGGTAAAGCTTCTGTGCAGTAGAGATTTCATGGCTGTAGCCGAATAAGTTAACATCATTTTTACTAGTTAAGTCTATTAATGACCTCAAGAAAAATAGTTAAGACAAGAAACATTTATTATTGGGCTCAACAATTTAAAAGTTTTGTCCAGTAGAGATTTCATGGGTGTAACCGGATAAGTTAACATTATTTTTACCATTAAAGTCAATTTTTACTTTGAATTTCAACTTTAAACCAAGTTTGGCACATATTATGAATTAAAATATAATTTATGGTGAAAAAATCGATCTGGCTCCAATTTCGTCATCGTGAAATGCAGTTTTGGTAAACTTTTACTTGAATTTCAGCTCGAAACCAAGTTTGGCACATAATTATTATGAATTAAAATTTAAATTATGGTGAAAAGTTTGATCTGGCTCCTATTTCGTCATCTTGAAATGTAGTTTTGGTCAACTTTTACTTTGAATTTCAACTTGGAACCAAGTTTGGCATATAGTATGAGTTGAAATATCACTTATGGTGAAAAGTTCGATCTGGCTCCAATTTAGTCATCTTGAAATGCAGTTTTTGTCAACTTTTGCTTGAATTTCAACTTGGAACCAAGTTTGTCAAATATTCTGAGTTGAAGTATAACTTTGGGTGAAAACTTTTATCTGGCTGTAATTTCGTTATTTTATCGAACATGTCGAAATGGAAATTCGTATGCAGTGATTTTAGTGGTGATCTTGAATTCGACCTTCAATAAGCTTGAAAGGTTTCACACTCACAATGTACATCAGTGATATATTTGGGGCAACAGGGATGATAGGGCTACGGGGAATACACCCAAGCGGTCGTAAGCGACCGGAAGCGTCTAGTTAACACTGTACTGCATTGAGAGAATATGTGAAAGTTCAGCCTGTACAGTATTAAATGAAGTGTATTTTGAGATGTTGTTTTGTTAAAACAAACAATACATGAATTTACACTCATGAAGCAACAAAAAATTGACTGTTCACATGATCTAAGGTAAATGAATTTTAACATTCGAAAATGGTGAAAATGGTGAATTATTCAGGATTTGAGCATGAAAATAAAAAATGAAGGAGTTGCATAAAGAAGAAAAGTTTTATATCCTCAGAAAGCCTACTCTTTGTGCTTCAGAATGAAAAAAAATTGGAGGTTTTCATACATTCCCACATTGGGTTTTGGCAGTTTGAAAAATTGATCCGAAACAGATTTCAGGAGATTTAGAGGTCTGCTACACAGGCACAGAAACATGTATATGTCAAATGGCTTTTGTTTCTCAAAGGACAGGTAAATATTAACAAATACTAGAAGTTGTAGCTGTCTAATGCATCTAGAAAGACAATATCTGATGGTCTAAACATGGTTCAGCTACTAACGTCCATGCAATTTTTCTCATTTTTGGAGGGCCAGCATACCCAACTGCTTGGATGTATTCCAAATGTGTTTGTATATTCTGAAAGACCAGAAAAATATGTACTAGATTTTGAAATTTCAGGTGCCTATGTGAAGTAGTTGCTGAGAAATTGATCTGTGAAAATCGATGAGAAATAAGGGTCCGCAAATATTGCATCAAAATTGATGGATACCCCCCCTATTAAAGTGGTCATATCTCGAAATGTTCTCGACTGACCACACTGAAATTTTACATGGTGTGTCCAGAATAGTAGGGGAGTATCTGGTCAAATTTTCAGAATTTTCTGAGACCAAGTGCGTGGGAAGTGTTGAAAAATGGTTGAAATGGCATGGAATGACCCAAAGGCAATTTTATCCAGCGAACGTCTTCTGAGTAGTCATTGTCAAAAACGGGGAATCATGGCATGTAAATCTTGGACCAGTTTATCATAGTTTGAAAAGAGCGCTACACGGGTGAAACATTAGGCCTACCCTTTGGTCGTCTTGTCTGGCTTCGTACAGGCTTTATGTATCTTCTTACTGCTTTGTTTCTATTGCAAAATGTTGTGTTTTACGTTTGTTAGTGGAATCATCAAATTTTGGTTGTATTGGTGGTAATAGATTGATACTTACTTTCATACGCATCGGGAACAGGGATGCGGTTTCACGCAAGTGATTCAATACCATGATCAATGCGTGGCGGAACTCAATCTAGCAGGACTCAATTAGTACGATTAGACAGTAATGTGTTGATTCACGGATCAAGTTAGCCAAGACAATCATCATGACCCATGAATCAAGATATCTTGACACAAGATAGGTTTCAATATGTCTTCGGGTGTCAGTCTCATTTTTCGTCTTGGTTATATGCATACGGTATCGTTTGGAGTGTGAGATGGGGCTTCTTCAAGCCGAGTCACCGCTGGCCAGTGCTGATCAAGATTTGCATTGAGTGACGAGTGAATAAAAGTCGAGATGTCTGGACTTTTTTTTTCTGTCTTTTTTTTTCTGTCTCGACGTCCTTAAATCTATGTTACTATTATATATATTTTGTGGCGGTTTTTTCATAGATATTCGATGGAGTTTGGCTGAGTTTGACGCGCTTCGCTAAGATAGACCCTACAATTGTGAGCCGCAAGTTACGTTTACTCTGGTATCAATATGCAGTCGCTCCCACTGCACGATTAGAGCTGATTGGCAGACCCGCCAGTGAGTGCAGCCACATTTCAGTTACATGTCAGTTTCTTGGAAAGTATCGATTTATAACTTCACAAATCAGAATCTCAAACGACTATAGGACCCATGTTCTGTTCACCAGGCAACAAATACCTTCAGTTTCGCGGTGATCACGTAAGCTTGACCCCTGAGATCGGTTCATCTTCTGGCATGCACGATATCACCTCTGATTTCACTGGGTTGTCGTGGTGCCCAGATGTCTCGGACCCGCAGCCTCACGTGGAGTTTGACGTCAAAGTGTTGCATCATCTGTCAGGATTCCAAAGTGTGAACGGATCAATCTCTGTGGTGTCACTATCGTACACCACCGACAGTGCCACCTGGTGGTCATACTCAAATCCCATAACAAATGCGACAGTGAGCATGCATTCGGCATTATAACATTATAATACAGCGATTGTTATTTTTTACCAGCAAAAATAGCTGGTAACATATAGCAAATGATGAATGTAAACCCCTAAGTTTGACTTCAGGTAATTCGGGGCTATTCAGGGAACATATTAATCAGGGTAGACATTTGGTACCCCGGCACTAAGCGAGAAAATTGACATTTCATACGGGTCCCCTCTAAGTCAATCTTGCTGTTTTCGCACAAATTATAAAGGGGGTATAGTTGTTATTTTGGCCATTGCATAAGTTTCACTGGATCAATCATCATATATCACATATGACATGAAAGGTAATTGAATTATCTGTCCAATGATATGCTAATATTACGGTTGCAATAAAAATTCATCTCTCTGTAAATAGTTAACTATAACTTTTGTTGCCAACTCTAAAGAAACCAGGTCGAAGACCCCTATGGTGACAGGGTTCAGTTATCCCCTGAAATTTCTCAAATATTCTCCACCCACTAGTATATTTCTGTCTACTGGGGGCTTCGAGGTTGCAAAAAGTCATTAAAAGGAACAATATAGCCACAAACTTCATGGTAACATTTGTGTGACCCTATATTGAGATTTCGCGATTTCCACTCAAAATATTTAAGGGGGTATGTTTGGTTTATGGGCCACTACATCTGTTTTATTACCTTGAAAATCTCATATCATACAGCATACATGAATAACAGGTAGTTAGATTTACTGTCAAATGATGTGTTTATATTTCTGTTGCTATAAAAATTCATCTCTGTATAACTGGTTAAATGTAACCTTTGTTTACAACTCTGAGGAAACTATTTCGAAGACCCGCATGGTACATCGGTTGAGTTTTCCTTAGATATATCGCTCACCTAAAGGCATATTTGTGTCCGCTGAGGTCTTCTAGTTAACAAATAAAAAGGCATTAGCAGAAGTAATATAGCCCGAAAATCGATGTTAGCACTTTGTATATTGGTAACTCTGAATTGATTGTTTCACAATTTGTACTCAAAGGGCTATACTTTGTCTGTGTGCTGCGGAAGTTCATGTTCATGTCATATGCGATATTATGATGATTGA
Source organism: Terebella lapidaria (assembly GCA_949152475.1). NCBI lineage: Eukaryota > Metazoa > Annelida > Polychaeta > Terebellida > Terebellidae > Terebella > Terebella lapidaria. The sequence continues at coordinate 16,650,972 of OX424564.1, read as the reverse complement.
TCCAGTGAAACTTATGCAATGGCCGACATACCAACTATACCACCTTAAATAATTTGCGCGAAAGCAACAAAATTGACTTCGAGGGGACCCGTATAATATGTCAATTTTCTCGCTTAGTGCCGGGGTACCAAATGTCTACCCTGATTAATATGTTCCCTGAATAGCCTCAAATTACATATCTGAAGTCAAATTTAGGGGACATCCCATTCACAAATACACACACACCCCTGAGCCACTGACCTAGTTCATGTTTTCGCCGACATTTACTCGTGATGCAAATACTTTCATGCAAAAATCAACAAGAATCTGGAGTTTGACGCCAACGGAACTTTGACTCTCGCTCGGGTTCTGAGGTTCAGATCTCTGAAGGTCTTTCCAGTCAATTCCTCTGAGTGCATACACTTGAAAATCCTCGCAGAACGGACAGAGTGTGCGTACTGCGAAACAATTGATAACATTCGATACATTTATAGCTTCAGATTATATTTTCAACCAGGCGATTTATTTTATAAAGAAAAAACCCAGCAATACTTCACAGTATTCAGTACCATCATTTTCTGAAATTGCAGCTTGTCCACCCCACTACGTTTTAACTGGCAGAACTTGCTACTTCCGCTACAATGGTTCTGCACCTTATGCGTACGCATCGAACAGGTGCGCACGTGACAGGTGGGTCAGTGACGTCATCATTGCCATGCCGAAAGACTACCGGGAGGCCGCCCGGATACAAAATTTATATGGGTTAGTATGACTTGACCTAACTGAAATGAACAGTCATGTTATTTACTGGTTCATGTGATATCTGTTTGTGTCTGTTTGGTCAGTCTGATGAAGACTGTTTTACTCTCACAGAAAAACTGTCAGCACACTATGGCATACACAAATACACGTAAACGTTGCCTTACTAATTTTGTTCAAAACAGTCTATAAAATCAACATGCAAGTTCACACGACACATGTGTGCACTTGGTTTGTTTGGGTTCAAATGAGTAGTATAGGCATAAGCTACAGTACCGATTTCGCAAAACCTCACTAGCATGCGAATGCTAAATGCTGGTATACGAACACATATAGGATTGCCATTTAACTCCATTATAACGTTTTATGAGAGAAATCACTTTCAAAATGTTTCAATTTTCATAAAATTTCAGTATGTTGAAGCAATATATATAACTTACAAAATATTAAAAAATCAGCACATGTTGTTGGAATAGATCAAACGCTACAAGCATTTGACTGTTAGCTGCTGACACCTGGCGAATTCCTCAGAAAGCAAACTCCCAGAAAGGGCCGGTTTGTTTATATGTATTCATGCGCACAGTAACAGCTCCAATCAACATGAAAATTCACATGTACATAGAGGAATACCCATAATACCACTATACAAACCAAAACAGAGACATTTTAAAGTGATACATGTGCATTTGGAGGAGAAACTGGGAGTTTTTAAATTATATAGTACTTTGATGCCTCATTTTGACCATATAAGGAAATCAATACAGGTCCATAACCTAAATAATGGCAATTTTCTTCACATTTTACAATTATAACACCCCACATACAGAGGTGATAATCCCCAATTATTGAGCTCTTATGTGAAAAGGGAAGACTTGTAGAGAAGAAAAAAAACAGTGATTTTTGCACTTAAGAAGGATATATTTTTAACAAAAAAGTGAGATTTTCTTTGGAAATTTTGATTTGACGCCCGATCAAACATGCTCAAGGACAATTTGGGGTTTGTTTCAGATAAATGTATTATTCACCCATATATTACCATCAGTTTGATTCCCCTTGGACTAAATATGTCAAAATTTTAAAAGAGTTGGTAGTCCTACCCCGCTGCTTAGCACCAAACACTTTCTACCATACTGCTGTCTACACCAATAGTATTCAAATGTCGCAAAATGCTACCACCACACTCTCAATATAGTATATTTCTAAATTAAGCAAAAATTCCAAGGTTTTAATCTTGACAAAACACAAAAACGTAGACAATTTGTTGAAAATATGGTTTCTGTAAGCCAGAGATCACCGACATTAGGTCACATAGGTGCCTTGTACAGGGGACTAATTTATGTGCTGTATGAAATTTATTTATAAAACACATTTATATGATGGACTGCAATCGATCAAACGGCAAGAGACACATATGGGGTCAAAAATGTGGTTCTACGGCAATATCGAAAAAAAAATATGGTAAAAAAATCGGAAAAGTGCGTACTTGACCAGATATGGTGCCAAAATTGCAAATAATATACAAAATGCATTCTGCAATGCCTAACCTAGCTTATTTATGATCGACTATATAGGTTGTGGTGATGAATTTCAGAGACACCTAGTATTATCCACCGTTCAATTTTTGGTGGCCATTTCGACACCTTTTTCGGTTAGGCTGTGTCTGAGTCCAGTAGTCCTCAGTGAAAGTGTATAATATTTTACAGTGATTTGAAATATTGGTTACTATATGAAAATAAAGAAAATAAAAAGGCACTAACTCCATGTCTTTAGCATTCAAGGGGGGGGGGGGATAAACACCGCCGCTATTAGCATGTAGATATAATCCTACATATGTAATAAAAATCCACGTGAACGAAAATTATGGTTGCAATGGTGAAAAATTCATGAATACTGCACACTATCCACACACAAATTAAAGAAATGCCACAAAACCTGCTAAAAATCTATAATACACAAAATTCCATGTCCTCGGTTTAAATAATGGCAATTTTCTTCACATTTTACAATTATAACACCCCACATACAGAGGTGATAATCCCCAATTATTGAGCTCTTATGTGAAAAGGGAAGACTTGTAGAGAAGAAAAAAAACAGTGATTTTTGCACTTAAGAAGGATATATTTTTAACAAAAAAGTGAGATTTTCTTTGGAAATTTTGATTTGACGCCCGATCAAACATGCTCAAGGACAATTTGGGGTTTGTTTCAGATAAATGTATTATTCACCCATATATTACCATCAGTTTGATTCCCCTTGGACTAAATATGTCAAAATTTTAAAAGAGTTGGTAGTCCTACCCCGCTGCTTAGCACCAAACACTTTCTACCATACTGCTGTCTACACCAATAGTATTCAAATGTCGCAAAATGCTACCACCACACTCTCAATATAGTATATTTCTAAATTAAGCAAAAATTCCAAGGTTTTAATCTTGACAAAACACAAAAACGTAGACAATTTGTTGAAAATATGGTTTCTGTAAGCCAGAGATCACCGACATTAGGTCACATAGGTGCCTTGTACAGGGGACTAATTTATGTGCTGTATGAAATTTATTTATAAAACACATTTATATGATGGACTGCAATCGATCAAACGGCAAGAGACACATATGGGGTCAAAAATGTGGTTCTACGGCAATATCGAAAAAAAAATATGGTAAAAAAATCGGAAAAGTGCGTACTTGACCAGATATGGTGCCAAAATTGCAAATAATATACCAAATGCATTCTGCAATGCCTAACCTAGCTTATTTATGATCGACTATATAGGTTGTGGTGATGAATTTCAGAGACACCTAGTATTATCCACCGTTCAATTTTTGGTGGCCATTTCGACACCTTTTTCGGTTAGGCTGTGTCTGAGTCCAGTAGTCCTCAGTGAAAGTGTATAATATTTTACAGTGATTTGAAATATTGGTTACTATATGAAAATAAAGAAAATAAAAAGGCACTAACTCCATGTCTTTAGCATTCAAGGGGGGGGGGGATAAACACCGCCGCTATTAGCATGTAGATATAATCCTACATATGTAATAAAAATCCACGTGAACGAAAATTATGGTTGCAATGGTGAAAAATTCATGAATACTGCACACTATCCACACACAAATTAAAGAAATGCCACAAAACCTGCTAAAAATCTATAATACACAAAATTCCATGTCCTCGGTTTAAATAATGGCAATTTTCTTCACATTTTACAATTATAACACCCCACATACAGAGGTGATAATCCCCAATTATTGAGCTCTTATGTGAAAAGGGAAGACTTGTAGAGAAGAAAAAAAACAGTGATTTTTGCACTTAAGAAGGATATATTTTTAACAAAAAAGTGAGATTTTCTTTGGAAATTTTGATTTGACGCCCGATCAAACATGCTCAAGGACAATTTGGGGTTTGTTTCAGATAAATGTATTATTCACCCATATATTACCATCAGTTTGATTCCCCTTGGACTATATATGTCAAAATTTTAAAAGAGTTGGTAGTCCTACCCCGCTGCTTAGCACCAAACACTTTCTACCATACTGCTGTCTACACCAATAGTATTCAAATGTCGCAAAATGCTACCACCACACTCTCAATATAGTATATTTCTAAATTAAGCAAAAATTCCAAGGTTTCAATCTTGACAAAACACAAAAACGTAGACAATTTGTTGAAAATATGGTTTCTGTAAGCCAGAGATCACCGACATTAGGTCACATAGGTGCCTTGTACAGGGGACTAATTTATGTGCTATATGAAATTTATTTATAAAACACATTTATATGATGGACTGCAATCGATCAAACGGCAAGAGACACATATGGGGTCAAAAATGTGGTTCTACGGCAATATCGAAAAAAAAATATGGTAAAAAAATCGGAAAAGTGCGTACTTGACCAGATATGGTGCCAAAATTGCAAATAATATACCAAATGCATTCTGCAATGCCTAACCTAGCTTATTTATGATCGACTATATAGGTTGTGGTGATGAATTTCAGAGACACCTAGTATTATCCACCGTTCAATTTTTGGTGGCCATTTCGACACCTTTTTCGGTTAGGCTGTGTCTGAGTCCAGTAGTCCTCAGTGAAAGTGTATAATATTTTACAGTGATTTGAAATATTGGTTACTATATGAAAATAAAGAAAATAAAAAGGCACTAACTCCATGTCTTTAGCATTCAAGGGGGGGGGGGGATAAACACCGCCGCTATTAGCATGTAGATATAATCCTACATATGTAATAAAAATCCACGTGAACGAAAATTATGGTTGCAATGGTGAAAAATTCATGAATACTGCACACTATCCACACACAAATTAAAGAAATGCCACAAAACCTGCTAAAAATCTATAATACACAAAATTCCATGTCCTCGGTTTAGGTATACGAACACATATAGGATTGCCATTTAACTCCATTATAACGTTTTATGAGAGAAATCACTTTCAAAATGTTTCAATTTTCATAAAATTTCAGTATGTTGAAGCAATATATATAACTTACAAAATATTAAAAAATCAGCACATGTTGTTGGAATAGATCAAACGCTACAAGCATTTGACTGTTAGCTGCTGACACCTGGCGAATTCCTCAGAAAGCAAACTCCCAGAAAGGGCCGGTTTGTTTATATGTATTCATGCGCACAGTAACAGCTCCAATCAACATGAAAATTCACATGTACATAGAGGAATACCCATAATACCACTATACAAACCAAAACAGAGACATTTTAAAGTGATACATGTGCATTTGGAGGAGAAACTGGGAGTTTTTAAATAATATAGTACTTTGATGCCTCATTTTGACCATATAAGGAAATCAATACAGGTCCATAACCTAAATAATGGCAATTTTCTTCACATTTTACAATTATAACACCCCACATACAGAGGTGATAATCCCCAATTATTGAGCTCTTATGTGAAAAGGGAAGACTTGTAGAGAAGAAAAAAAACAGTGATTTTTGCACTTAAGAAGGATATATTTTTAACAAAAAAGTGAGATTTTCTTTGGAAATTTTGATTTGACGCCCGATCAAACATGCTCAAGGACAATTTGGGGTTTGTTTCAGATAAATGTATTATTCACCCATATATTACCATCAGTTTGATTCCCCTTGGACTATATATGTCAAAATTTTAAAAGAGTTGGTAGTCCTACCCCGCTGCTTAGCACCAAACACTTTCTACCATACTGCTGTCTACACCAATAGTATTCAAATGTCGCAAAATGCTACCACCACACTCTCAATATAGTATATTTCTAAATTAAGCAAAAATTCCAAGGTTTTAATCTTGACAAAACACAAAAACGTAGACAATTTGTTGAAAATATGGTTTCTGTAAGCCAGAGATCACCGACATTAGGTCACATAGGTGCCTTGTACAGGGGACTAATTTATGTGCTATATGAAATTTATTTATAAAACACATTTATATGATGGACTGCAATCGATCAAACGGCAAGAGACACATATGGGGTCAAAAATGTGGTTCTACGGCAATATCGAAAAAAAAATATGGTAAAAAAATCGGAAAAGTGCGTACTTGACCAGATATGGTGCCAAAATTGCAAATAATATACCAAATGCATTCTGCAATGCCTAACCTAGCTTATTTATGATCGACTATATAGGTTGTGGTGATGAATTTCAGAGACACCTAGTATTATCCACCGTTCAATTTTTGGTGGCCATTTCGACACCTTTTTCGGTTAGGCTGTGTCTGAGTCCAGTAGTCCTCAGTGAAAGTGTATAATATTTTACAGTGATTTGAAATATTGGTTACTATATGAAAATAAAGAAAATAAAAAGGCACTAACTCCATGTCTTTAGCATTCAAGGGGGGGGGGGGATAAACACCGCCGCTATTAGCATGTAGATATAATCCTACATATGTAATAAAAATCCACGTGAACGAAAATTATGGTTGCAATGGTGAAAAATTCATGAATACTGCACACTATCCACACACAAATTAAAGAAATGCCACAAAACCTGCTAAAAATCTATAATACACAAAATTCCATGTCCTCGGTTTAGGTATACGAACACATATAGGATTGCCATTTAACTCCATTATAACGTTTTATGAGAGAAATCACTTTCAAAATGTTTCAATTTTCATAAAATTTCAGTATGTTGAAGCAATATATATAACTTACAAAATATTAAAAAATCAGCACATGTTGTTGGAATAGATCAAACGCTACAAGCATTTGACTGTTAGCTGCTGACACCTGGCGAATTCCTCAGAAAGCAAACTCCCAGAAAGGGCCGGTTTGTTTATATGTATTCATGCGCACAGTAACAGCTCCAATCAACATGAAAATTCACATGTACATAGAGGAATACCCATAATACCACTATACAAACCAAAACAGAGACATTTTAAAGTGATACATGTGCATTTGGAGGAGAAACTGGGAGTTTTTAAATAATATAGTACTTTGATGCCTCATTTTGACCATATAAGGAAATCAATACAGGTCCATAACCTGCTAGGCCGTGCGTTTACGTGCAACTTGATGCTAGCATCAACTCGCACAGTGCCACCAGTGGGCGCGATGCCATCGCATCAGGCGACCGTCTTACATGTACATGTAATTGAACAGGCGAGCATTGTATCGCACATATGCGCGCATCCTTTATTTCAGATGTAAATACAGGCTTTAATATGAGCTGAACACAAAACACTGCATTTGCCCATTCGATCTACATGATACAGAGTGTCTATAAACCACTCGAACATGTGTTTGCGAGCATTTGCGAGCATATAATGGCCTTCACACAAAAAGCGAGATGCTCTTAGTGTTCACAGTGCCAAGAAGCAATGCTAGCATCGGATGATGCTCGCATACACAACACTAGCATCAAATCGCAAGATGCTAGGTCAGGCGAAGTTGGGCTAACACGTGCTAAATGCCAGGTCCAGCGTGCTAAGCATTTTGGTGAGGTTTTGCAAAATCGGTACGTTACATTGCATTTGGAACAGCCATTTGCAATGTTTACCATGTAACAGTTGGGACCACCAAGAGAAAGTTTTGCTGCATGGGTTCTCTATAATTTCCCTTCAGTACCGACGCTGTGCACCAACTTTTGATCGGCTTGCGCAGGAATGTCTCTGACCAGTTCGTCTGGGAAGATGGCAGTACAATAGACGAGGCAACGCTACCACTCGCCGCTGTTCCAGGCAGTGGAGATTACGTTACCATGGTGCACGGCAACCGGGTCCAGCTAGAAACAACCGACTATTCCTATTTCGTGTGCCAAACGCCTGCTGCATGTGAGATCTGTATACAGAATCAGACAAAATGTTCAAATCACATGGTTTTGGTTGGTTGAGAGAGAGAGAGAGAGAGAGAGAGAGAGCAAGCAATGAACAATATCATTTGAATGGTAAATGAAGCAAGGTTGATATGCATAGAAATTCATTTCGCCAACGCAGTGACGGAGGAAGACTCGGAAGGCATAACGGTGACGTTACTGCGATCCTTATTCGATGGTACACCACTGAACCCTCCTGTGGTGGCCGCTGAGGATGCGGCAAGCTGTCTCCTGCAATGCCACGAATTGGATGAATGTAACGCGGCAGTCTTCAAAACAAGCTCCAAAACCTGTAGTCTGTTCTCCGATACGTACTGGCACACTGGCACCACGATGATTCAGAATGCATACTTCATCTCTTTCTTCAAGTATACAACTGGTACGACGGTCTTCTTGATGAGTAGATATTAGAATTTAGATCAAATCATATCTAGATTTAAAGAGGTAATAAAAAATATAAGTTAAGGCCATTTACCTCGGCAGTGTTACGAATCAGTACATGTAGTATTCAAAGTTATTCAAGAACAGTGCGCGGTTGATTCCCATGAGCGCTGTGTGCAATCACACTTTACCATGCCAGATCCAGGCTGCAATGTCCCATTGCTGAACAACAGTGCCCTCAACGTGAGCACGGTCTTCAGCGCCTCGTCCTCACAGCCGGGACACCCGCCTGGAGATTCCGTCCTGTCCATGGACTTCAGCCCAACAGGCGTCACGTACTGGGCGGCATCGACCGCCATGGCATGGATACAGGTACTTCCACGTCTAGCAGGTACTTCATTACGTAGTAAGTGTTGCCTTTTAAAGTTCGAATGCAGGAACTTTCGAATGCAGGAACTTCCTAAAGTTCGAATGCAGGAGATATGTTATGAATATTTAGCAAGATAATTATCAGAATCTACCTATGAAAACACGTGTGCTATAACAAGCATCAGGTTTTCACTGTACATAACAAATTTCGCCACAAATTCACAGGTGGAGTTCAGTCGGCCAGTGAGGATTGACCACATGGAACTGTCGGGGTCAAACACCGCGGCGGACTGCGGATACATGGATGCGTTCTACCTCTTGTATGAGGACACGGAAGGTTCTTTCTGGTCTATACACAGGGTGAGGATGGGGGGGGGGGGGGGAGGGGTGCTAATAACTATAAAATAGTCATGCTGGTATCACCGATTGATGGGTTTTGAAAGGTCTCCTGACGGAACTCGTGGCTGTTACTTTCTGCAATATTTTATCATCTAGGGCAGTCGTTCTCAATACGTGCAATTGAATATACCTATGACTATAATTATAGTTATAACTCGCCCTATTGATTTCAGGACTTTTATCCGTTCCTGACTAGCTGTTACGACATAGTAAATATCGTGTTATCGCCCTCTGTGTACGCTAAAAGCGTCAAGTTGGACATATACAGCAAGGGTGGCACGACTCCTGCAGTACAGTGGCAGTTGTATGGCTGTCTCTTGAGTGGGCAAGGTCAGTTCGAATATGTATATACCAGCAATCCAATGATTCTTTGGGTTATTTTGGAACTTTTGAAATCAATACTATACAAATATATGTGAATATATGTCTTTATATGTGATTATATGTCTTTTGCGAGAGGTATATTTTTTCACGTATTCACCGAAACCGAAAGTTAATATTTGCATAGTATTGATTTCAAAGTTTGGGAGTTCATGCAAATCCTGAAGCAAAGTTTATATATGACATGGATGTTATGATATAAACATAATACATCCAAAACTATCATGTGTTGATTCGAATGAGTACAGCGCCAGTTAGGCCTTAAAATTCCAATTTGATGTCAATATTTCAGGAACACAACGAGGATAAGTTCCTGAAACAAGCTTATTCAATTCACCATGTCATTAGATACGCGATACTAGTAACAGAAAAAAAAACATTAAAGAGCATTTGAATTGCTCTTTGGTGAGAGGTACATATATATGATATGGACCGATCGGTGAATATAAAAAAAACTTCACCGGTTGGTCTGGTGAATATGCACTTATATGCATAGACACGTGACCAGCTTTTAACCAGCTGGATTCTTAGTAGTATATAATAAAGTTTAATATGACTGCATGTTTGCATGAAATTTTCCGGAATGTTTTTGTTGTTGTATTTGTTATCAATAAGTAGCGCATGGCTCAAGAAGGTTTCAGAACTTACATGTACTACTTATCTGGTTTGTTTCCCAGAGAATACGTGTGTGAGTCCTCTAGGAATGGAATCGGGTGTTATTTTAGATTCACAATTGGACGCTAGCTCTTTCTACCACAAGTAGGCAATGTGTATTCACACATCATACTCGCAATTCAATTGGTAATAACTGAAACCTATTGTACATGGAATAAAATATCACTCCTTCCCATCCTCAGCCCGACAGCAACGATAAAACATGCCAGTCCGCTGGCAGCTCGGCTCAACCGGGAGCCACCGACACAGCTGTCGGAGCCTGGATGGCGGCCGAGTACTTTTGTCGCTGGCGAGTGGATCCAGGTCACCCTACCGATCATGCACAGGGTTGTTGGCGTGGGTTTCCAGCGGGGCGCCCCTGGGAGCTACGTCAGTGAAGTAAACATCGGTTACAGCGATGACGGCCAGATCTGGTACAAGATACCGGACAGCACCGGGGGCGACAGGGTCGGTGTTAATTTGTACCCTACACTATACGTACACAAACCATAGGCGTATCTAGGGTGGTGGCGGGGTGCACAAGGGGCACGTGCCCCCCTTTCAGACAAAAGGATGTCTTCATGCCCCCTCTTCAGAGAGACTGTGCCCCTGTCCCTGCCTGCACCAATAAGAAAGCATATAAAATATGTCCTATAAACATTTGCATCATCAAAATTACAAAAGTTACCGAGCATTAAGTTTGTTCAAAACTTTCTTGCAGAGGTTTATAATAGTTGCCGGCCGCTCCGGCCATATGAAGAGCCCCGTCGAACCTGCGGAGTCCACCCCTAACGGGGATACCGTCGAACCTGCGGAGTCCCCTCCCCCTACCTCCCTAACGGGGTTAACTTCACATACAATATACAATTTATACTCGCCCTTTGATCATTTATCTATGAAAATAAGTTTTCACATGCATATTTCATGGTTATAAATGTCAAATTGCAACTAAATGCATCCTAATCTATAAATATTTGATTGCAAAACTGGCTGTACTTGTAGACATAACTGTTGAGATGTCAAGGCTAATATGTACCCAAAATAGGGCTAGAATGCACCAGCAAACGCCAAAAAGCGTTTGGCTTCTGGGGCCCATGAGCGGGCCCCAGACCCCCCGTTGCTTAGGACTCGATGAGCTCGTGCCTCGCTTCACTCGGACCATCCACTCAATTTAATTTTTGCGCCCAACCTCCCCCCCCCCTCCCCCTTATGGGATTTCTAGATACGCGTGTAAAATGTTAGAATTATATACATGTACTTCTTTTGACCTGTTCTTTAATCTGTTCAACTCACACAGGTGTTTGCAGCATCGTTTGATAATCAAAGTTTCTTGGTTACAAGACTGGATCCCATTCTGGTCACGAAATACTTTAGAATATATCCTGTTTCCAAAGTGGGGACTGGACTGCTCAAGTTCGAGCTTTATGGATGTCCAGTTGGTAAGTATACTTCACATGCACTATTTTGCAGTGCAACGTTTGGAAAATGCTGTTTACTGCATACTTATGTAGGTTTTTATCCTCCAAGTATAATGCGTGTTCACCGTGGAATTTTTACTCGGAGTTCCTGGTCATTATTTAGATGTGTTTGTGTTTTCCTTGACAGTCCTGAGGATCAATTTTATAGCTGATATTTTGCATTATGACCTAATCTCGCAAAGAAAAAAGTTTATAAAATGGATTGATTTCGGCAAGGTTGTCCAACTGTGGCGACGTCGACTTTCCGTGGAGATTTGTCCGTATACGATCGTCTTGAATGCCAGCCTGTCAGTGTACCCAGTGACGTCATTCCTCTGTACCAGGATCGTATCCAGGGTTCGGCAACAATTAACCTGGACCTGTCACAGCTTCACTACGTCACAGGTATAAACATACGTCACAGCAGGTGGAGTTCTGGTCAAAGTTACTGGTCACGTGTATATATTATAAGGAAACAGTTTGTTTTGGGGTGAATTGTGTATCAACGCTTCAGTTGATTCGCCCGCATTAAAATTCCAAGGTTATATTACTAATGATATGCTCACCGTGGATGATTAAAGGTCTATCCGTTTCTGGGGATGACTCTCTTGCTGTTGCGCTGGAGCTTTTGACCAGTTCTGATGGTGAAACGTACGAAAACAAAACCGATCAGCTCAGAATGAACATGGTTAGTCACGCCTTTATTACTTTACTCAGCCTGCATATCTCCTTGTGAATTGTTAGAACTGTATCAGGTTCTTGAAAACCATCTACCCAGAACTCAACAACCAACATGACGTCACACGAGCTATTGACGATGGTGATTGCTCGGTACATACAAGTACTCGTATCGTATGGTGTGGGTACTGGTCGTTGTCTGGACATGCGTATACATGCCTGCATGACAACAGGTCAGTACGAATTACAGAAGTTTGTCACCTTCAAAGTAAATAATCCAACAACAAAATTAGCCCAAGGGCTAAGAAAGGTTACCGGACAAAATATATTTTAGATATTAGCCTTTTGTCCTGTGACCTTGAAAATAAGGTCACTGGTCAATTCAAAGTCACGAGAATATTCAACATAATCATTTCTAGTATGTACACAACAGAGAATCCTAAGCTGTAAAGTCGATAATGAGTGAGATATTGGCCATTTTGTGATGAGACCTTGAAAATGAGGTCAAAGGTCAAGTTCAAGGTCATGAGAATATTCATCATGTATCAATTCATCTATGTTGGCAATTGATTCCTAAGCTGTGAAGTCGATAATAAGCGAGATATTAAAAAAAAAGTTACTGAACAGATTTTGAGAAAATGTCAAAGTCTAAAATTGGGCGTTTTTCGTCAAAAATGGCTCCCATTTTGAAATAGTTGCGTAAATCAAAAAAACTAAAAAAATACCTCCTTCTTGAAATAGTTTAATGCATTTTTGTGCAAAATTTTAGAAAGATTCGATCGTAAACTTTAAAGATAAAAATGTAAAAGGACGACGACGGACGCAATGCCATGGCAATAGGTTATCGGACCAAAGGTTCGGTAACCTAAAAATCAAATGTTGTTTTACATAAAATTGTCGTCAGTGGCAATGATTTTTCCAAAAAGAAACAACGACTGTTACATGTCACGACAGCTTGTCCGCTTGGCCACGCCCACAATGGTGAGTGGTGTTACTATGGAAACGGGGTGACGCACGAATTTGACGAAGCCGAGGAGCAGTGCGCTAGAATGTCTTGGGTCAAGAACGCCTGTCTCACCACCATACACAGCCTGGTTGAGGAGTATTCCGTACATAACATCCTCTACAAAGGGTTAGTTCATGTATAAATTATGCAATTGATTTTAACGATTAATCATGGAATTCACTATGTATACAACAAACACAATGTTACATCAACTCACGCAGTTACGTGTACCTCTTAAGTGTCCAGACATAGTAAAACATAGCTTACCTCGATGAAGTTCCAAGTTCTATTAGGCCAAAAAAAAAAAATGTTTTGGTTTGCGTCCCAGTGATGCTCCGAAATCGGTGCTATGGCGCTGAGGTTTTTTTTTTTTTTTTTTTTTTTTTGAGTACCGGTTTAGGTTTTTTTTTTGTACCATATTTTTCATCCCGAACAGTAAAAATACAGATTTATTCAAAGTCTATTGGAACTACGATGGCTGGTTTAGGACACCCCGAAAACAATTTTTACCGTTTTTTTCGAGAAAATTATTTACGACGGCAGAAAAGTTTTTTTATCAAGTTATTTTGAGTTAATTATCTCGTTACATCAAGATAATTATGTCGTTATTTCGAGATGGTCCAGTCGTTATATTGAGATAATCAAGTCGTTATTTCGAGATTGTATCTCATTATTTGAGATGACTATGTTGTTATTTCGGTATAGCTGGTATAGTTATATAGGAATCCAAATAATACTGTTTTTTATCTCGTTATTTTGAGATAGTTACCTCGTTATTTCGAGACAGTATCTCATTATTCCGAGATAATTATGTCATTATTTCGAGATAGTATCTCGTTATTTGGAAATAGTATCCCGTTATTTCGAGACCATTATCTTGAAAACTATCTCTATATAACCAGATACTATCTCGAAATAACGAGCTAAAAAACTTTTTTTTGGTTTCCTATATAATTGTCCCGGAATGACGAGATAAAACAATTTTCTTGCACGTTCTAAATCAGCCACCGTGTGGATCAAATAACTAGTGGAAAATATTAATTGATAACAGAATCAATAAAAAAATAGTAATTAATAAAAAAAAAATCATAAAACAACTAAATAAATACCAAAAAAAATGTTTACTTTTAAAACTTCGGTCGATACTCTCTACAAAATATATCAACGACATAAACTCGTATTGTTTCTAAGCAAGAGGGTCTTCTTTGCACCTTCCTATGTCTGTATAAAACAAATTTCTCACGAAGCGGTTCACTGGAGGTGATCTGCTGTTTTAATCAGTGACAAGTGCAAGGGCTCGTATGGAAAACCAGGTGTTATTATTTCCGTGGCAAGGGATTAGCTAATGTCGGAAATTAAAAAATCGTTTACCGGACGACTCTCCTTCTCTACTCGTTGTCAGCCCGTGTTATTATAACGATCAACAATAATCTTAAAAACGAATCCGTAAAGTATAAATTTGCTGAGTGATTGGTTTGTAGCTTTCACAGTTAAACGCCTGATTGGTTCCTGCAAGATTGCAATCCTCGATACAGTACAGTCACTAAAACATCCACTTTGGGGACGCTCATCAACTTGCACAAAATGAAATGTGGCCGCTGCTTGTAAAATACTATCAAGGCAAAAAAAAAAAAAATCTGATGCGGGAGGTTTGGGACGACGCGCGCGGGAACGCAAACCAAAACATTTTTTTTTTTGGCCTTCTAATTTATTTTTGTTTGCATGATAATATGATGACAATACCATATGGCACTAAGACTGACTGGTTGGATAAAATCGATGTGTAAGATACGTGTACGTTGTCTCTTGCAGACCGGCCGCCAGTGGGTCTCCCATGCTTTACCTTGGTTACACAGTACATAATGTAGATCCGCTGTATTTCAACAACTCGTGCGGTGTTGTTGATACGGGAGAACAGTGGAAGTTCCTCAACCCACTCCATACCATCACACAGGCTGCAGTGGGAAGTCACTTCGCTATTGAAACTAATGTCATATCAAACTGGCAACTTATACCTGCGGTAGACCACAGAGCGTACACCTGTAAAACAAAGGCCACAGGTAAGCAAATCGATACAGTTGAACAAGTTATATACAGTGGGATACTTTAGTCTTAGACCACCCTCAAAATATCACATTTTTTCAAACCTATCACTGAATTCAAACCTATCATCCAAATCATCTGTTATTTGTTCTTTCAGTCGATTTCATTTATACGTGTATTCATGAACAAATGACATCAAAAATTCAGAACATCAAATCCTCAAATTGTGCAACATCAAAATATTTCATCAGTTTTGGGCAAAAACAGAATGTCGGCGTATGCTAAGCGTGTGAGAATGGGGTGTAACAGGTTTTAATCAAATGAAACTTTTTTGCTTTGCTGGATCAAGCCTTGAGGAGTAGAAGTCACAAAAATCCACATATATAGACCTAGTACATGCTTGATGTATTTCACTTAATGATACTCACACACGTAGGTTCGACAGTGGTGGATTGGACGATGATGGGGTGTACCAAGTTCTCGGATTTCAGTAGCTTCTCCACATGGGCCAACCTTGATATACCCAAGTGTCTGCAGGTAATGTAGCAAATTATATATGATCAGCAGAGAATTTTACCGTATACAACCCAAATTGACATATGCAATGATATTGATTCCATCATAATGTTAGATACGTGTACATGACTTTGGTTATGAATAGACTTAAGATATTATTTCTACCACTGAGCTTGTGTCACTGCCATTGTATTGTGAATCTGTACCCGAGGATACCACAAGACAAGTATACTCTCTCGTAGTGTAAATGGCTCATTGTGGATTTCTCAATTGATCAATAATTTGTTGGCCAGTTGCGTATTAACTCAATGAGGCATGGGGTTGAAACAAATATGAATAAAACGTTTATTGTCTTCCTCGATGTTGATATTGGTTATTCACTATTGGGTTCTTTATATTGACTTCATCAGAGTGTTATATTATGATTTGTGTGATACGTTGTATACAATCCCGATAGTTATGTGAGGTAACCGAGTGGTGCAAGTCAGCCGTGTTCCAACATCCGTCAACCTGTCACCTCGTCACCTTTGGGTACTTTGACCCACTGTGCCCTGCTTATGTACTTGACTGTGAAGTTGAGCTCTTTGAAAAACATATAAGAGGTAAACGTACATGCGGATTGAGAGTCTATATCGGTGATATGCTAAATGAATTTTTTTTTGGTATGTAAAAATGCCCATGCTACAATGTATTAGATTGGATGTTTAGATTCCATTTCCTTGTTTGAATTCGTTGCTATAGACGACTGTGACGTGCCGCTTGTAAGCACACAGAGCACTGGCCTAACGATCACAGCCTCCTCTGTAGCTATAGGATCCAGGTAGGAACAAATATAAACAACATCCACCTCGTTCAGAGCCGCAGAAATCTCCAAAGCAAAATTTAGGTTACTTTGAAGCTATTCCACAGTCACTCAAAACTATTTACTTTATGAATATGGAGGGGACATATTCATGAAGTTTTTTGTCTACTCACTTTTGGAACTGGAACTTGAATACTTAAAACCCGGAATTAAATATCAAAACCCAGAATTAAGTATTAAAAAACAGGAATTACATAATAAAACCCGGAATGAAGTAATAATACTAGGAATAAACATTACAAATTGAAATAAAGCATAAGAATTGGTTAATAAATAATGAAACCCAAAATTAAATCATGAAACCAGGAGATAAATCGTTACGCGCAAGACTTACAGTTAGCTACTTTGCTTTCCCACTGCTACACCTCTGGCTACGCCACTGATCAGTTCACACGTGTCCAACGTCCGACTGGATCTACGTCCATACGCCCCAGGTGTGACAACCGGCTGGGAAAGTGACGTCAGTGATCCAAGCCCGTGGATAAAGGTTACAAGCTCGCTGACCAGAAAAATACAGTTGAATTTCTCTCTGTGGACAAATGTATATGTGAGCAAATCTCTCTCGATTCTCTAACGACCTACATTGTGTGTCGTTTTCCAGTTCCAGTTCACAAAGTTTGTACGGGTGGCACGGTTTGGCCTCGGTGGTTCTGCAATATTCAATGGAGGCTTCACGCCAAGTGTTAAACTACGGTACACTGCTGACAATGAAAAGTGGCACTACGTGAAAGTCTTGGATTCTAACGTGAGTACTGTGCTATAGGTGAATTACTCTCCATTAATATTGGAGTCAAGAACGACTACTCCCAAGATTCCATGGCCATTTAGATCTGTGTATATGTAGATACGTGTAGTTGTATATTGCACTCTATTTGCCCACTAGATGAAAGTCATTTATTTCAATTGTGTCCTTTTTTATCCTTTAGAAATAAAAGGACGCGCATTCTATCCTAATCGAATCCTTACCAATTCACTATAAATACTGTAGTACATGTACCTACCATAACTGTTCAAACAATAACGATCCAACGAAGAATGAACTTCTTCGGATCCTCTCATTTATCTTGATACACTTTGATGAATAAACTACTGGTGAGTACTTCATACCATTTCGATAGGTAAAGTAATTTGAAGTGCATTTTCGTTACAGGTTCTAGGGACTCTGACGGGTGAATATGATTGGAAGGTATTCCCCCTGGTGGAAAAACCTGTCGGAGTTTCATTCATCGTGGAACCCACCCAGTCCGGGAAAGATGTGAAGGCCGAACTGTATGGATGCCCTTACAATGGTATTATACAAGACGAACATCTATCACAGTACATCGTATTCTAACGTCTAGTTGTATATTACTGGCTAGTTGCTATTTATCGGTTATCAAAAATGAACAAACTGAAATCCTGTTTCAGCATATGCGGTTGGCTGCTTCGCCAACTCCGACTCTAACCCTACTATCACGACGAGTAATAACACAATGTCTTTGGAATGCAACAAAGACTGGACCATCATAATGATCAACGATGACTCTGTCGACCAGTTGACTTTTAGTGGCTCATGGAATGATTACAAGGTGAAGACTAATTGACCCACATTTAGAAATATCGTGGTGTCGTGCAGATATTCACATATGTCAGTAATTATCATATTTTTCCCATTCAACGAATACACGTGAGCCAAGCAAGTATATATTGAAGAAATAAGAAAACTTTCAGGTTGGATTCGGTGGGCCTGGTGGCGCATACTGGCTTGGGAACCAGGCAGTGCACAGCATGACGTCTTCGCTTCCACACAAGCTACGTGTGGACCTACAGCTGACGTCTGGCCAGTACATCTACGCGGAGTTTGAAAGTTTCTCTTTGGCAGACGAGAATGCAATGTATGCGTTGAGTGCTGCTGGACCACGCTATAGTACAGCTGGTCCTGGAGGTCTCGATACTACTCACAATGGACAGCCCTTCAGCACCGATACCACAGGTTATGTGGATTTAGCCAATAATTGCTCGACGGTGCATGTCGGCGCATGGTGGTTCAGCACGAGTGCTAGCAATGGTTGCTATGACAGCAAAATAACTGGTGATATGTACTGGACGCTGGGGGATGGGAGCTCTGCATCCGTAACCAAGGCAACAATGAGGATTCTACCTGATAGCTCGATGAGTGAGTACATGAATATAGATAAATTTCATTAAAGATAACCAACTTAGTGCAGTGACATATTTCAGAACCTATCACACGACCAGAAACTGTGTATGCTCCGAATAATTGGAACAGTTTGCACTATGTAGTACAAAAAATAACGCGACCGTGCAAAATTTCAGTCAACATTGCCGCGAACAAATATGCCTGGCAGTCCAGCAACTTTAGTCAGGTGACAGTTGCCTCCCTGGCGGTGGATGGTTTATTGGGTGGGCCGGCGTGGCCCAGGTGTGCCATCACCAAGGCTACTGCCATCCCGCAGTGGTGGGCGGTCGATTTGGGCGGCACGTACGCCATGGGCAGTGTTAGCATACATAACTGCTGTGGTGAGAATGAACAATCTGAATTTGAACTACATAAGTTCTTACCAGCCATCTGCATTGAAAATTTACACTTACCATTTTCAAATACTCCAACTTCCCGAAACAGAGGAAGACCTGACAAACTTTGTCGTACGGGTTGGGACGACAGTGCCTTACGACAGTAGTCAGTACGCTTTGTGTGCCACATACCAAGGGCCGCTGACCCCTGGCAGGACGGTCGAGCTGCTGTGTGTGTCTGGGACGTCGGGGCAATACCTTGCCATAGAGAAACTCGATCTGCTTCCCTTGGAGTTGTGTGAAGTATTTGTGTACCCAGCAAACAGTAAGTGTATAGTTATATCTAAATATATGCCCTCCAAATAGTATGTACTAGTAATTCAATCAGTTCATCTGTATCCAAGAAACAGTAAGTACATCCATCGGTACACTTATATCCAGCCAACAGTAAGTGCATTCATAGGTACACTTGTACCCAGCAAACACTAAGTGCAACCAGAGATACAGTACCGATTTCGCAAATCCTCACCAAAATGCTAGCACGCTGAACATGGCATTAAGCACGTGTTAGCACTAATTCGTCTGACCTAGCATCGTGCGATTTGATGCTAGCATTGTGTATGCGAGCATCGCCCGATGCTAGCATCTCTTCTTGGCACTGTGGCACACTGAAAGCATTTCGCGTTTCGCTTTTTTTTGTGAAGGCCATTATATGCTCGCAATTACATGGTCGAGTGGTTTATAGACAATCTGTATCATGTAGATCGTATGGGCAAATGCAGTGTTTAAGTTCAGTTCATATTAAAGTCTGTATTTGCGTACGAAATAAAGGATGCGCGCATCTCTGCAAGACAATTCTCGTCTGTTCACCAAGACGGCCACCTGATGCCACAGCATCGCGCCCACTGGTCACACCATGCGAGTCTATGCTAGCATCAAGTCGCACGGGCTAGCAATTAGCATGTAGCATTCACATGGCTAGTGAGGTTTTGCGAAATTAGTACTGTACACTTGCACCCAGCAAACAGAAGTGCATCCATCGGAACACTTGTACTCAGCAAACAGAAGTGCATCCATAGGTACGCTTGTACCCAGCAAACGTAAGTGCATCCATAGGTACACTTGTACCCAGCAAACATTAAGTGCGTCCATCGGTACACTTGTACCAAGCAAACAGTATACATCCATCGGTACATTTGTACCCAGCAAACATTAAGTGCGTCCATCGGTACACTTGTACAAAGCAAACAGTAAGTGCATTCACTAGTACTCAAGTACCCAGCAAGCTGCACTTAGTACACTTATTAGTACATGTGTACCTAACAATTAGTGAGTGTGTCTGTCAGTACACGTGTACCCATAATCCACCAGCAATTATATCGTTAATCATATGCTACCAGGCATGTGTAAAAATATCCCAAACAATGTGTTTTGCGTTTATAGTCCAATTCCATACATTTTGATTTAGCAGTCCCACAGCAGTTGTACCATTCCTGTTCATGGAACGCGGATTGTGAGACCGAGTTCTCCGAGTGTACACTGGTGGATGCGGCGGCGTGGGACCTCACGGTCATGACGTGTCAGTGTCGTCAATACTATAGCGAGTACAACATGTCCTGCTTCCCGGGTGAGTCATAGCCCTGTACACTTATACATTATGACTGAACAAACAAACTGCACTTGAATCATTTGATGACCTGGTGAACACATGCCTCGTTCATAGTCGATACTTTGATTGAACATGGCGATAGCGTCCAAGGAATAAGAATAAATCATGCGGGGTTGACATTATGAAATTATGAAATGTAACGAATCACTTCGCAAAAAGGACATGATGTATATGTATCCTGCTTTGAGAGCAACTTTTTGATTACTTACAAATTAGCTACTACGACTATGTTCTCTACGCGTCACTTAGTGTATGATCTGCTCTATTTGCTCTACAGAGGCTGACGTGGCTGTTGAGCTGACGTCATGGCTGCCTCCAATGCCAAACCCAATCAAGCGTACTATCCCGTCAAACATGGAGCTCTCCATCAGTATAATACACGCCTATGGCACCGACATCCCCGCAGTCAACGACACAGACTACAACTTTGACGTCAGCTTTGGTCTGTACGAGACATTGGATTGCGCTATGTGGAGAAATGACTCCTGTCTGCTGGATGCTGTGGTATTCAACTTGGACGACACCGAGCTACAGCGAGGGTTCAATGTCAGCCAGAGTTCCGCGATCATAGCGCAGTGAGTTGAGACAATGCTTTCTATGGAAAATGCGCTACTAGTATGTAAATATAAATTCAGAATAATAATAACTTCTCATCCGACGTGTGGTAATATGGATAGATGTCATTTCTACGTATAATGCCTTGCGTTTGTCTTGTACTAGGAGACACGAGTAAACCGCGTATATGTACATATAGTCTTGTAGCTTGAGCTCCTAAACTAATTCCTGCAAGCTGTGAATACTGCGACAATAAACACAGAACCAACTGGATATAAAAAAATGCGAACAATAAATTCGTGTTTAATGGGTTTACACTAATTTACACAATTTCAGCTTAAACTTGGATATTTCTGCGGAAATCTGCCACAATGTAACTTACCTCTGTGTTCACCTCGACCGAGGACTGGGAGCAACGTACGCTGAAATAAACATTACCAACAACTTTGACTGCATGGACCTGACCAGCCTACTGGAATGCAGACCACGTACAACATTGTTCTTTTCACTAATAGGCCTACCTGCCTCTTTCGCACATAACTATTTACCCATACCTTATTACTAAACACTACATTTAATACACAGTTGTCGTATTTCACCCAAAACTGATATTCGGGTTTCTCTCCCTTGCACCAACAGCGACAGACCTGGCGTTTCTGTCAGTTGGATTACTTAGTGATAACTCCATCCTGCGTGACTTCTCAGTTCCGCACAACTTCTCGTTAGAAATCGTAAATCGCACGCCCGAGGAGGTCATCCAGCTTCACCATCCCTCTCTGTATAACTTCGAAATGGTCACCTACATAACGGACACTACGTACAACGACCCTGCCCAGCTGGAGGCTGATGGCGGACTGCCAAACGTCACCGTGGACAAGGTTCGCAGTCAGGATGGAGTCATCATACAGACCTTCGTTACTATGTCGGTCGCGATCGAAATGGACTTGTTCCAGTGCGAGCAATCCAAGTTCATGTGTGTGGTCTTTAGAGATAGCCCCAGGGGTAGCTACACGGAGATGGATATGTCCGATAACATTATCTGTGTACTCCTTGATCCGCCCGTGAAGGATTGCTATCCAGGTAAGAGCAAAGTATAGTCTTAGATTGGCTAATATTTCTAATGAATAATACTGTAGTCGTATCATATGAGTAGTTAACCTGAAAGTCGTTTTACATCCATCCCAGCTATTACCATAGGAGTCGACAGTCTCGAAATATTGGACGGTATCCAAATTATTCGTGGTTACACCATGGACTTCACCGTCCGTGTCAACATGACGAATTTAAATGATACATTCCCAATCGTTGGCCTCTCGGGAGGTCGGATGAACTTCGACTTGACATTCTACTTTCCAAACACGGTCATCCAAACTACAACAGTGCTTGCCCCCATCAGTGCAATGCCCGCGGCTGAGCTACAGGCGGCAGTGCCTCAGCTGTCCTCTACTACTATTTCCGGAGCACTCTCAGTCAATATACCGAGGGTGCTTTGTGAGACATACACCGAATTCTGTGTTGCTGTCCTGCCTGGCGTGGGGTCGTCATATTCATCAAGTCAACCATCTGGGAACACCTTGTGCGTTAACGCCACGACTCATATCAACTGTGGAGGTCAGTATGAGGATACCATCGAAAACCTGAATATATTTATCGAAAATGAGTGTCAACACGATAATATCCATTGAGGTGTCAGTATGTCTGCATTTCTCGCATAAATAAATGAGTATAGTGGAGAACTGTCACATCCATATTGAAAATGATGAACAAATCCATGGATTGAATTATCATAACTTCATATGTTGGCATCGTTTTATATACGTGTAGGTCTGCCCATTGAGGATGTGGTTTTCAACGTGTCATCACGGCTGATTTCAGTCAATACAACGCTGACATTCCTCGTGTCGTGGGGCCAGGGAACCGACGTCATGTTCGACATACTGTACTACAATAGCACGGCGCATCCAAAATACCAGTATCGATATTATGACGACATCCATCAGAGGGACATCTTTACGGCTGGGAGAACCGACGCAACATACGTCTATACCGACCACGGCAACTTCACCGCAGGGCTGTTCATATGGAACGAGCGGGGCACTGCTGTCCATGCGCTTGACATCACAGTGGAGCCCTTTCTATCCGACGTGATCCTCTTGAATGCAAATTACGTACCATCAGCTGCACCCACTGATGTGGCTTTTGAAATTATTCCTCTCAGACAGGATATGCACCCCGTGCTACTGTGGTGTGATTTCCAATATGGCGACCTCAATAATGTCAGTTCATTCCAGATTTTAGGCAACACGACAGTAGTTCATGTGCACACTTACTTGACAGATTTAGCTGATGTCACTGCGGCTGTTGTCTGCCAAAATCACTTCAACTCGGCAAATTTATTGGATACTATCATCCTTAGAACGCCTATCACTGGACTGAATATCACGGCGGTTGAAAGAGCTTACCCTGTAAATTCTTCTGCTATATTTACTATTGAAATGGCGAGTGGTAGCCACGTTCAATATTCAGTAGACTACGGCACAGGAATAATCTTCAATATGTCTGATTCAGAAAGAATCTCATCAATTGCTGCAACTGAACTGTCGTACACGTATACAACCCACGGTAACTACTCGGTGAGACTTACAGCTTGGAATGAGCATTTCTCTGATGAGGCATCCTTACCCACCGATATAATCATCCAGAATCGTTTGGGAAATTATACTCTTAGAGGCCCATATGTAGTGCAGATAGGAGAGATAGCAGAATTCCATATCACATCTGATCCTCCCGTGGCGAGCCCTGACAATGTCTTTTGTTCCTGGACTTTCAGCAGTGCTGCCAATCTAACTGAGTACGACATTGACCTGATGTCCAACATGGTATCAAGAGAGATTTTCGTCTATTCAAGAAGTCATATACAAAAAGCAATGAACAAGGTGAATGTGTCGTGCTATAACTTAGTGAGTTCACATGACATGACGTATGAACTGTACGTACAGGAAGCTGTCATGGGAGTAGCCGTCAAAGTAGACACGACAATCATCCCCAGCATGGAGAATATCTCCCTCCAGCTGGCGACCGCCCAAGGTTCCCACGTAATATACGAAATAGCATATGGAAATGGAGACGTTCGAAACGTGTCTACACAATTCTTATTCGCGAAAGATTCCATCATGAACGAGAGCTATGCATATTCACACCCTGGAAACTATACTTTACACGTGGTGGCTAGAAACCTCATAAGTGAAGATTCTCCACCAAATGATCACCTCATTATCGTGCAGTCACGAATTACGAACCTCTCAGTGATTACGAACGACTCCATACTATGGCCACCTGGGGATTTGTATTTCACGCTCAAGGCTGAGCTTGACCAAGATATCCTCACTGATATGCGCTGCACGATCTTTGCTGATGGGGAGTACTTGGGCTTCTGGTACATTCTTGAACTCGAGCAAGGAAATACTACAGTAAATTCTATCAACATTCCTAGACATTTGACAGGGGTCAACAACCTAACAGTGAACTGTTCGAATCTAGTTTCGCATGCAATTTACAACTTTTCCGTTGATGTGATATTCGATGAAGTCCGCCTGAGAAACTTGTCGAGCGGAGGGAATGTCTTGTGGTCCAACACCTCAGAGTTTCATCTAGATATTGGCCGGTATGGGACCTACTCCTGCTTCGACTGGGATATGGGCGATGGTCTGGCACATATTGTGTTTGGACTAGAGGAGGATTGTACTAATTATACCATTGAGAATGGTTACACTTTCAAGCCAACTAACTTTGATCAGGAAAACATAACAAACACCTACGTGTATGGTGAATTTGGCCAGTATAATGTGACAGTGTTTGCGTTCAACCATGTATCAAATGACACACGGAGTATTTCACATGGTGTCTTGGATTGGCCTTGTGAGAAGCCTGATATTAAAGTTGATCTATCACTCACTGACGCTGATAACCCCGTGGAAATATTCCGAGCAAAAGCATTCTCTCTGGAGACGAATATCACAATAAACTGCACCAAAACGCCACATTACAACACTTCGTGGGTTATGAGGGACGCAGGTGACGTCATAGTATCAAATATTCTGGAGATGAATACGTTGGAAATTGCTCCACGGTCTCTGACATATGGCAGATACACAATCGAACTAACGGTGGCCATGTTTCAGATAATCCCAGCTCTTAGCGTGGACGAGATGTGGTCCACAATGACCATGTACGTGGAGATCACGAAGTCTCCGTTGCAGGTATCGATCGTACACGGCGAGGAGTATGGTCGAGGGTTCAACAAAACACACACGATGGTTGCAGAGAGCGTTACATATGATCCTGATGTACCATGGCATGACCAGTCTGGTCTAGGTTTCACCTGGTTCTGTCGGGAGTTGTCCGAGTCGTTCACGCTGACAGGGGAAGGTCGTGTCATCCAGGAGATGGCCCCTGACATGCAGGACGACTGGGCTGGAGGTTGTTTCGGTGGCGGGCCTGGAATGGTGGCTACATCTGGAGGATCGCTAGATTTTTCGACAGAGTTCATGTTGCCATTCGAGTACTATGTGTTCCGAGTGGAAGTCACCAAAGATACCAGGTGGAATTACTTTGAACAAGAGTTCTTTGTTGGAGCTGCTGACCCTCCTCAGGTCAACATAAGGTGAAATACCTGAATACCTCCGCGATTTCTTCCTGATTAAGAAAATGATTCTTCTCTGTGGGAACTGAAAGTTGTTTTTGAGTTTTCATTGTGTTTCTTCTTATGCAGTTGTCGTAGTAACTGTGAGAACAAGAAGAGTTTGTCTGGGACCTCGATTTTTAAGGCAGTTTGTTCCGCGAACTGTGTGTCAAGTTTTGGGAAAATATCTTACCAATGGCGATTATATCAACTTGTGGATGACCAATTCCAGGAAATATTTTATTGGGAAAACAGAACGCTCACTGGTTAGAAATTATTGTTACTCTCACTCACATGTAAGTACATGATTGTATTTAATTATAGACAACGCTACAATTACATCCGTTTATAAGGGTGTGACAACTACTGCTACATTCAGGAACTGAAGGTACGAGTCTGTTCATCAAGCCCTGGGCTATGCCTGATGGACAGTGGTATAAGCTAGTATTAAAGGCGAGCACTCCCGGATCTCCCAATGGCACGGACATTGACGTATTCCGAGTGAATAAACTGCCATATGGTGGAAGTTGTCGGATGAATCCTTATGAAGGTACCGTTTAATTCTTCAAACTATGAGCTCTCATTCACCGCAACCGCCAGAATGAAAATTATCATACCATGATGAATTTGTCCCTCCAGGTTTTGCCACGGAAACGAAGTTCTCTCTGGAGTGTGCCGATTGGAAGGAGTGGGAGCCGCCTCGACCAGACGCCCGTCTCCAGTATCAGTACAGAGTGAGGTCCCTCAGATCTAGTCGTTCCATGCTCTTCCACTATGGCTATGACCCCAAGAGTCCGGCACTTGTTCTCCCCGTGGGCAATATCTATGCCGATTTCGTCAATGTTATCGAGATGCATATCATAGACAGCGTGGGAGATGCATTCATCTACCAAATCAACGTTACGGTACACACTTTGGTTAACTTTACACATCAGAATAATTGCCTACATGTACATATATACCGACGATTCCTACCTCATTTCACTTGTACCCTTCATAATAATTTAATAATAATAATAATTTATTATTTATAACGCGCCGAAATCCAGTGCTCAGCACTGCTCGAGGGCGCAATACAATAAGAAAGTGGATCTAAGAACAATAGGAACACAGGATAAGAGAATGATTACTGTGTAAAAAGAATAATAAAAGATTGAATGTATAATGATAAAAAAGTAATGACCAGTTCACAATTCAGGATAAGCACGCTGGAATAGGTAAGTCTTAAGATGATTCTTGAAACTGTCATAACGATTGACACATCTGAGTTCGGATGGGAGGGTGTTCCATACCTGTGGTGCTGCCACACTAAAGGCACGATCACCATAGGTTTTAAGTCTAGATCTGGGCTGGTTGAGATCATTGCACTGGCCGGAACGAAGGTTTCTTGGAGGCGTATATGATCTCACGAGTTCACTGAGATAAGCTGGAGCTTGGCCGGATAGGCATTTGTAGGTCAGACAAGCAACCTTGTACACAATACGTTCCCTCACAGGAAGCCAGTGTAGTTCTCGCAGTATAGACGATATACTGTCGGATTTCTTGCGACGAGTAGTGACTCTGGCAGCAATATGCTGTATTCTCTGAAGTTTCTGGATATGGCACATTGGTACATTTATCAACAATGAGTTGCAGAAGTCCAATTTCGACGATATAAATGCATGGATAAGTTTTTCCGTCACTTCACGAGTCAACATGTGTCGGACAGATGCAATGCTTCGCAGATGATAGAAGCATGATTTGACGGTGGCTTTGATGTGGTCGTCCATGCTGATGGCTTGGTCGAACATACAGCCGAGGTTTCTGATACGTGGGTTGTGGTTGACAGAGTACCCATCAATATCGACAGATGATAGGCTCAACTTTGGCCGGAGACGCGGGGTAGTTAGAAACATGAGTTCAGTCTTATCACCATTCAGTTTCAACCTGTTGTCGACCATCCATGCCTTGATATCGGTGATGCAGTTTTCAACCTGATCTCGGGCGGACATGGCGGCCAACGGCTGCTGGAGGTCAAACGAAAGATATAGCTGGGTATCATCAGCATATAGATGACATGATACATGATGCTCCCTAGCAATATCACAAACAGGACTGGTGTATGCAGAAAACAGAATTCATCACACTAACTTTAACACAGTATGTATCGATGCCTTCCATGTATACTCCAGGTATACCCGCCCGCATTGTCTAAGATGGACACGGCTGTAGCAATGCTGGAGATGTCGATTGATGGGTCTGAACTATCGGGCGATCTAGAGTCCGGGAATTACCAGGTTGCGACGGCAATCGCCTACTCCGTGTTGTCCGTCATCAACATTCCACCCTACTGGGTCAGTCATAGTAGCTCTGTAGAATTTGTTGGCAAAAGTATAGTCCTACTAATCATGGTCCTTAGTTTGTTGCATCATATTTATAGATAAAGAAACATGTGGTAATGTTTGCCTTGTCAAACAGTACTTTCCAGAAGATGTAGCGGAAGAATATAACATCGACATAACTCCACTGAATGATCAACAAATGGCAATGAACATGCTTATGCGAATCCAGGTAGGCCCACATGAATGCACAGTGTCACTTCGAATTTTTCACAATACTGCTAAATAAACAATAAAATCACTGTATTCCCTGAACGACGTTCGACGTATACTATGGATTTGCGATCGAGTCGTGCTATGTTAACATTACCTAGAACGCCGTAACTGGTATCCAGTGTGCGTCCTCGATCATCCCAGTTGATTGTGATTTGAAAGAAACCAGCAGTAGCCGAATTACATGTTTTTAGGTTACCGGACCTATGGTCCGATAACCTATTGGCATGGCGTTGCGTCCGTCGTCCGTCGTCCGTCGTCGTCGTCGTCGTCGTCGTCCACATTTTTATCTTTTTTGCTTACGGGCGAATTTTTCTGAAATTTTGCAGAAAAATACTTTAAAATAATTCAAGAAGGAGGTATTTTTTAGTTTTTTGATTTTCGCTTTTTCTTCAAAATGGCGGCCGTTTTCGACGAAAAAGGCCTGATTTTGGACTTTGGCGGCCATTTTCTTAAAATCTGTTCAG
Organism: Terebella lapidaria; assembly: GCA_949152475.1. NCBI lineage: Eukaryota > Metazoa > Annelida > Polychaeta > Terebellida > Terebellidae > Terebella > Terebella lapidaria. The sequence goes on along the minus strand of OX424564.1, from coordinate 16,621,692 downwards.
TAACTTTTTTTCTCTTTGATACATAAGACTCCTCATATGTACTTCTATGTTGTCTATAAATTTCGTTGCGCTTGAATCGCTCAAAGTGGGCCATTTTGGCCCAAACTCGGCCCAAATGGGACTTTCCCATGTTAAATTCTCCTATGCTTTATAATGGGACACATTAAAGCCTAATATCTCACTTAATATTGAGATTAGAGACTAGAAATCAATTGTGGACATATAGGAAATGATATATGCTGAATATTGTCGTGACCTTGAATTTGACCTCTGACCTTGGTTTCAAGGTCAGAGCGGCCGTTTTCGTCGAAAAATGGCCAATTTTGGACTTCGACGGTCGTTTTCTCAAAATCTGTTCAGTAACTTTTTTTCTTATTGATGCATGACACTCCTCCTATGTACCCCTGTGACATGTATAAATTTCGTTGCCCTTGAATCGCTCGAAGTGGGCCATTTTGGGCCCAAACTCAGCCCAAATGGGACTTTCCCATGTTAAATTCTCCTATGCTTTATAATGGGACACATTAAGCCTGATATCTCACTTAATATTGAAATTAGAGACTAGGAATGAATTGTGGACATATAGGAAATGATATATGCTGAATATTCTCGTGACCTTGAATTTGACTTTTGACCTCATTTTCAAGGTCACAGGACAAAATGGCTAATATCTCGCTTATTATTATCGACTTGACAGCTTAGGAATCAGTTGTGAACATATAGGAAATGATATTTGCTGAATATTCTTGTGACCTTGAATTTGACCTTTGACCTCATTTTCAAGGTCACATGACAAAATGGCTAATATCTCGCTTATTATCGACTTTACAGTTTAGGATTCAATTGTGAACATATAGGAAATGATATATGCTGAATATTTTCGTGACCTTGAATTTGACCTTTGACCTCATTTCCAAGGTCGCAGGACAAAATTGCTAATATCTTGCTTATTATCGACTTTACAGCTTAGGAATCAATTGTGAACATATAGGAAATGATATATGCTGAATATTCTCGTGGCCTTGAATTTGAGCTTTGACCTCATTTTCAAGGTCACAGGACAAAATGGCCAATATCTTGCTTATTATCGACTTTACAGCTTAGGAATCGATTGTGAACATATAGGGAATGATATATGCTGAAAATTCTCGTGACCTTGAATTTGACCTTTGACCTCATTTTCAAGGTCACAGGACAAAATGGCTAATATCTCGCTTATTATTGACTTTACAGCTTAGGAATCAATTGTGAACATATAGGAAATGATATATGCTGAATATTCTTGTGACCTTGAATTTTTGACCTTTGACCTCATTTTCAAGGTCACATGACAAAATTGCTAATATCTCGCTTATTATCGACTTTAGAGTTTAGGAATCAATTGTGAACATATAGGAAATGATATATGCTGAATATTTTCATGACCTTGAATTTGACCCTGACCTCATTTCCAAGGTCACAGGACAAAATTGCTAATATCTCGCTTATTATCGACTTTACAGCTTAGGAATCAATTGTGAACATATAGGAAATGATATATGCTGAATATTCTCATGACCTTGAATTTGACCTTTGACCTCATTTTCAAGGTCACGGGACAAATTGGCCAATATCTTGCTTATTAGCGACTTTACAGCTTAGGAATCAATTGTGAACATATAGGAAATGATATATGCTGAAAATTCTCGTGACCTTGAATTTGACCTTTGACCTCATTTTCAAGGTCACAGGACAAAATGGCCAATATCTTGCTTATCAGCGAATTAACAGCTTAGAAATCAATTGTGAACATATAGGAAATGATATATGCTGAAAATTCTCATGACCTTGAATTTGACCTTTGACCTCATTTTGAAGGTCACATGACAAAATGGCTAAGATCTCGCTTATTATCGACTTTACAGCTTAGGAATCAATTGTGAACATATAGGAAATGATATACGCAGAATATTCTCATGACCTTGAATTTGACCTTTGACCTCATTTCCAAGGTCACAGGACAAAATTGCTGATATCTCGCTTATTATCGACTTTACAGCTTAGGAATCAATTGTGAACATATGGGAAATGATATATGCCTTATTAGCGACTTTACAGCTTAGGAATCAATTGTGAACATATAGGAAATGATATATGCTGAAAATGCTTGTGACCTTGAATTTGACCTTTGACCTATTTTCAAGGTCACAGGACAAAATGGCCAATATTTTGCTTATTAGCGATTTTACAGCTTAGGAATCAATTGTGAACATATAGGAAATGATATATGCTGAAAATGCTCGTGACCTTGAATTTGACCTTTGACCTATTTTCAAGGTCACAGGACAAAATGGCCAATATCTTGCTCCTCTATTGACTGTATGGCTTGGGAATCAATTGTGAACATATAGGAAATGATATATGCTGAAAATTCTCATGACCTTGAATTTGACCTTTGACCTCATTTTGAAGGTCACATGACAAAATGGCTAAGATCTCGCTTATTATCGACTTTACAGCTTAGGAATCAATTGTGAACATATAGGAAATGATATACGCAGAATATTCTCATGACCTTGAATTTGACCTTTGACCTCATTTCCAAGGTCACAGGACAAAATTGCTGATATCTCGCTTATTATCGACTTTACAGCTTAGGAATCAATTGTGAACATATGGGAAATGATATATGCCTTATTAGCGACTTTACAGCTTAGGAATCAATTGTGAACATATAGGAAATGATATATGCTGAAAATGCTTGTGACCTTGAATTTGACCTTTGACCTATTTTCAAGGTCACAGGACAAAATGGCCAATATTTTGCTTATTAGCGATTTTACAGCTTAGGAATCAATTGTGAACATATAGGAAATGATATATGCTGAAAATGCTCGTGACCTTGAATTTGACCTTTGACCTATTTTCAAGGTCACAGGACAAAATGGCCAATATCTTGCTCCTCTATTGACTGTATGGCTTGGGAATCAATTGTGAACATATAGGAAATGATATATGCTGAAAATTCTCATGACCTTGAATTTGACCTTTGACCTCATTTTGAAGGTCACATGACAAAATGGCTAAGATCTCGCTTATTATCGACTTTACAGCTTAGGAATCAATTGTGAACATATAGGAAATGATATACGCAGAATATTCTCATGACCTTGAATTTGACCTTTGACCTCATTTCCAAGGTCACAGGACAAAATTGCTGATATCTCGCTTATTATCGACTTTACAGCTTAGGAATCAATTGTGAACATATGGGAAATGATATATGCCTTATTAGCGACTTTACAGCTTAGGAATCAATTGTGAACATATAGGAAATGATATATGCTGAAAATGCTTGTGACCTTGAATTTGACCTTTGACCTATTTTCAAGGTCACAGGACAAAATGGCCAATATTTTGCTTATTAGCGATTTTACAGCTTAGGAATCAATTGTGAACATATAGGAAATGATATATGCTGAAAATGCTCGTGACCTTGAATTTGACCTTTGACCTATTTTCAAGGTCACAGGACAAAATGGCCAATATCTTGCTCCTCTATTGACTGTATGGCTTGGGAATCAATTGTGAACATATAGGAAATGATATATGCTGAAAATTCTCATGACCTTGAATTTGACCTTTGACCTCATTTTCAAGGTCAACAGGACAAAATGGCTAATATCTTGCTTATTATCGACTTTACAGCTTAGGAAGCAATTGTGAACATATAGGAAATGATATATTCTGAATATTTTAATGATATTGAATTTGACCTTTGACCTAAATTTCAAGGTCAGTCATTTTATTTTCAAAGTCAGATTACAAAATGGCTTATATCTCGCTTATTATCAAATTTACAGCTTAGGGGTCCATAGTGAACATATAGGAAATGATGTATGCTGAATAGTTTGGTGATCTAGAATTTAACCTTTGATCCCATTTTCACGGTTAGAGATATGGCGATTTCAGTGGTCACCTTGAATCTGACTTTCAACTTTCTCGGCTTAACTCTGTATATTTCTCCGGTAACCTTACTAGCCCATTGGGCTAATTTTGTCAAGAGCGGTGGTAGAATATCAAGGGATACACCCATGTGGTTGGAAGCTACCCAAGAACATCTACATGTAGTTATACTTCCTCGCCTAACATCGAGTACTATTATACATATACGCGTTGATCACAGGCAAGAGCAAACCTGATGGATATCATGGACAAGATGCCAGTTGCTAACGTTGATGACTTGGACCAGTGCAATGAGCTGTTGTACGCGTGTGTTGCGCTGCCCGGGGAAGTCGATCTTGATTCCCAGGTGAGTCAAGGCCAACTTTTGCATTCTATTCCACTCATCATGTTTATGCCAACGGGATTTGTTACACATGTATATTTCGGGAACTTGTATATTGCAATAATCAAGTTTGATTGGACGGTCTATAGCAAGCTGGTACAGAGCGCATCACCTTCTTAACTGGAGTGTATTTGTCAGTGAAATCCAACATGACATACAATGCAGTGACTTCAATGGCACGGGGTATGTATACAAACGCAAGACCACTTACTTGCTACTCATTTCTTCATTTAGCGAAAATGAATACTGTGACGTAGGTCTTGAACAACAGTGCATAGCTACAGATTTTGTGGCATATTTGCAGATTTGACTGGAACAACACTGAAGTTGATCATAGCTGGTGACAAAGTTGCTACTGGTAGTATTCCCGACTACCTGGCCATAGCTACCAACGAGACTGGGAATCTCACCTACCCCACCCTCAGTGTCCAGTCATCCATGGAATTAACGACGTCAGACCTAAACTCTGGCAACACTACCGATCCCCCGGCCTTATCAAACGCTACCACTGGAGATCTACCAGCGAATATTACCGATGCAATTCCATCAAACGTCACAGTTGGATTTTTATCAAGAGGTACAACAGAAACGCTTCTGGAATTCGCAACTGAGGAACTTGAGGAACACACAACACAGATCCCGTACGACTTTACAACTGTGCTGCCTCTCGTCAACACCACTGTTGACTTGGACAGATCAACTAGCAAGGTAACACCACCGATGTCAAACAGATAAAACCTTTAGTATTTTCATTGTATAGGACACCTTTTGGGCATACGAGAACATGAACTTTCACTTGGTATTCCCCAACGAACCCATTCAGTTTGATGTGTTTTCAACATGTTGATGAATGCAATGTGATATTTATATGCGTGTACATACTCATATGACACAAATGGCAGTGACACGCGTAACAGGCATTAATCAAATCAGAATATGTCCGTTGAATTCGTAGGTGGGTGATGTGATGAAAGGATGTGTTGCGAACATCGACAAGATATCTGGATCGATTTCCGAGGATCAAGAAATGGGAGACCCTGAAGTAGACTTCGAGTTTGAGGAAATGACGCTGATGATCGCGAAGGAATCTGCAGATCAGCTGAATGGATCCACGTTTACCACTAGCCATGGTGGCATCATTCTCCCAGACTTGGATGCAGAGTCAGATTCGTGTATTTCTAGACAGGTATATATTCTCATATAGCATATAAGATGTACGCTTGCACTTTGCATAGTGAACTTCTGAAATTAAATCAGTCGGAATACTCACTCGGAAATGCATCAAATACCACCAACAATGCTACATACCCTACATCAAAGACCAAATATGATTCAACTTTTACCAGCTTGTTCCTGGATCCCGTTCATCTTCTTTTCCAGATGTTGTTTTCGTCGATCAACCCATACATCTACGGCGACAACAATACGAACGCAACTGAGGTGAAATCGACCGTGATAAACTTCAACGTGGAATCGTGTGATGATGACGAGAGTGTCGTCAATATAACCGATACTCACTCTCGAGCCCGCAGGGACGCGCCTGCAACCCCAAAGGACAACTCATACACTATTCAGTTGAAATCGACACCAGCTGAACCAGAGCTCCACAACAGTACAGTAAAAGAACGTGGTGGCCTGGTGTACCATATCATCAACAGCAATACGTCAGCCACGCCTGAGGCCGTTCTCGTAACTCTGTATCCTGAAGACGGCAATGATACATTGAATGTATACGTCCGCATAGGATCAAACCCATCGCCCGAGCTGTACGATATATACGGAAGAGTTCCAGATGAGAAAGACAACAGTTCTGCTGGTGCAGCTGAGAGATTCGTTCTCTTCTTGCCAGTGACAAATTTGACCAATGATACCACAGGATATGCCAACAGCCTACACATTGGCATCCAGTCTGCAGGTTTGTTGATGTTCACAGAATAATTATTTGATATATATGTGTATTAATATATGTGTAATGTTCTGGATACTTTATTCCACTGCCCGTAGATGAGGCTACTGAACTGCGGTACTACCTTGGTATTCAGCATCCCAAGTGTCAACAGTGGGATAACATACTGGAGACCTGGCTTACTGACCAGTGTCAGGTGAGAGATCCCTCATAATGATTCGAAGATAAAAAGGCTTCATCGTTTGAAGCACCTGACAGTATGCAGAATTTGCAATATTAGAACAATCTTCTGGAATCAGTCCAACGTCATGTCTTCGTTCTTTGTGACTAGGTTACTGGTGGCACGGAGGATAATGTTGTGTTCAAAAGTAACCTGTTTGGTGGGTTCGGGGCTGGTCTAGTCGTCCCTCCTAACACGATAGACTTCAGTTCCGTGTTCGACAATCTTGCTGAGAAGATCCTGGACAATCTCCCTGTCGTGGCCACCGTGGCGGCTGTATTTGCCTTGTATATTCCTCTGCTTGTGATATGCAGACGCTATGATGTCAAGGATAAGCTCAAGGTCAGTTGAGTACAAACAACTGGGTACAAACAATTATCAGTCAGTAGTATCACTGATGACCTGTGTCCATTTATACACATGTCTTGTTTGATGTATATAAATGCAACTACTGTTTCAGTTCATGTTGTTGCCTCTGGTCGACAACTTCGAACAAGATGAACTGCTGTACGAGCTCCATGTGTACACTGGGTTCAAAGACAGGTCCGACACCAGATCCAACATACAGTTTATCTTGTATGGGTCTGAAGGAGACAGTGGAGTCCGGAGCTTGACTGATGGTGTCAGAGAGGTATGCGGTTCCATATTGATTTATTATTGCTTCGTGAACTGTCAGTGCTTCATTATATAACACGGTGTACTGTGCAAACGATATTCGTTCTCTACGAGCGAACAATTCGTTATTACTATGGTGTTACTGAAAATTAGTATGTTCTTCTGTGTAGAATTTCCGGAAAGGGACCATGAGTTCCTTCTTGATGGGTACATCTCATATCATCGGAGTGCCGCTAATGCTGAGGATATGGCACGACAACTCCGGAGAGGGGAGCGAGGCTAGTTGGTACCTCAATAAAATCATCGTGGTCGACAGGCAGACACAGTCATGGTACGCTCTCTACACATTGCATAGAAAAAACAATAAATGCATTGAAAAAAACAATATAAAAAATTGCCGTTCAAACAAGTAAGGGGACATCTTCGTTCACCAGGTCACTGTTCATCTGCGACAATTGGCTGTCGCAGGATACCCAACTTCAACGAACGATCCCAGTTGTAATAGACCCGTCTAGGCGAGAAACGAGCGGCCTTCTCAAAAGCAACTTCAATCGCGTCTTGTTCAACCACCATATCTGGCTGTCAGTCGGTATCCGAAACACGAAGTCGACATTCACCCGCGTACAGCGACTGTCAGTGTGCCTGGCTATATTGTTCCTTAGCATGGTCATCAGTGCTATGTGGTATGGTACAGAAGAGGGAACAGACAGTTCCGTCATACAGATTGGACCGGTTGCTTTCACCATGCACGAAGTGTACGTCAGTACAATCAGCAGCTTGATGCTCTTTCCTCCTATCATGCTCATCAACTTGTTCTTTGTGAAGTCCAATGAACGCAAATCCAAGGAAGAAGTCGAAGCACTGAAGGGAGGGAACGTGCGCATCAAGAGGCGGATGCCTTACTGGTGTGTGTACGTGGGCTGGGTACTCACTTTCTTGGCAGTGGCAACTGGGGCGTTCTTCACTCTACTCTACAGCTTCGAGTTTGGTGGCGACAAGTCCAGAAAATGGTTGACTGCCTTCCTAATGAGTTTCGTCCAGTCTCTCCTACTCGTGCAACCTCTCCAGGTTTGTTAAGAAATATTGAATGTGCCATCATTAACGTGGTTAATTACGCCTCATTGTGAGTTATTTGTCTTTTCTGAACAGGTGTTTGTCATCGTGATTTTCTTAAGCTTTCTACTGAAAAAAGATTCTGATACGTCCGAATATGAAGAAATCTTGGGTGAAATGGACACATCTGCGACACGTTATGATATGTCGTATGGTACGTGAAAACGGTATTGGTCTGACATCTCGGAAATTTCCAATTTCTTCATTTCAAAGATCCTGCATAGAACACTTATATGATTTCAGAATATACATCTATTGAAAATTTCGGACTTAGTCATCACGACATAGAGACGGCCAAGCACAAGCGCGATTTAGATCGCAAAGTTCGCGAGATGATCCAGGAAATAGTCTACTATGGGCTCTTTTGTTTCATGCTGGCTTGTGTCATATACACCAATGCTGACGGAAATATCTACTGGCAGAACAAAGACGCTATATCAAGGATGTTAACTGGTGTTGATAAGGTCTGTCGTGGAATGACTTCTATTAAATGAAAATGGTATACCATTATTTGTTGTTTTTTAACAAATATTTGTTGATTATTTGATGTATTTTACCTAACGAATGTTCTAATCCAGATACAGTCCAAAGGAGATTTCTGGTTGTGGGTAAAAAACGTTGCCATCGAGGAAATGTATCATGTAGCCGACTACAGAAACGAGTCTGTGAATAATTATGAGCGACAATTTTTCGACAATCTGTATGGAGCACGGCTGGGTGCACCTCGGTTAAGACAACTTAGAACTATTGAAGGTAAGATGAATGATTCCCGTGAAATAATACTTTGATATGCCCCATTGTTTAGGCACATGACGCGTGAATTATGAAATGTATATGTTGACAATGCTGTTGACAGGAAATTGCATCAAAGCGATCCCAGGCTCGAGGCCATGTATAGACGAATATACTTACGCGGCCGAGGACAGGTCTGACTATTCGCCTGGATGGACTCCTCTGCAAAACTATACTGGGTTGCCGATATCCACTCTTCAGCAGAGCTTCCTTCACTCCTCTGAGAGTGAACTGAACGGCTCCACGACTTATGGCAATGCATCTGTTTACTCGGGCGGTGGCTACATGGCCAGGCTTGGCAGCACACAGGAAGAAGCACTCGAGAATGTCCAGATGTTGATCGACAATGGATGGCTAAATTACTTGACAGCGGCTGTATTTCTGGAATTCAATCTGTACAACAGTAATACCGGACTCATGACGGCAGTTACGATAGTAGTGGAATTCCCGACCCATACGAAAGCGCTATACTATTATCGTATTGAGAGTCTGATACCTTATCGTTACTTCGGGGCGAGTGGGGTGTTTGCTCTGTTGACTGAAATTACCTGCTGTGTGTTCATCATCGCAGTGGTCGTTATTGAAACAAAGGCGGTTATTCAACAGAGACTGGATTACTTCCGTTCATCCTGGAATGTTCTGCAGTTCCTCAGCGTGGTACTGTTCGTACTCGCAGCAGTAATGTATGGAATTCGAACCATGTGGACTGCTCGTAAAATAACTGAACTCATGAACAATCGAGGTATGTCTCGACTTTGTGCTGCATCTTGAACAGTTAGACAATACTTTTAAAATGCAATATCTGTGTCGAGTATGACTGTGATTTGTGATTGTTTTTTATGTGATACAATTGTTTCCATTGACCTGTGTGTACTGCAGATGGAGTGATAAATTTTGGCCCAGTGATGCTGTATGATGAGCTGTTCAAGATCTTACTAGGACTGGTTGCTTTTCTCGTCAATTTGCAACTTCTACACGTGTTACGCTACAATAAGTCTGTTGCCTTCCTCTTGTCAACGCTAGCCAAGTCTGCCACGGAGCTGCTGAACTTCTCAGTAGTTGCATCCGTAGCCTTTCTCGCCTACACTCTCGCGATGGCCAAATGGTTCGTTGTCATCAAAGGATATCACAGCCTATTGGAATCTGTGGCCACGAACGTAGCATCCATAATGGGAAAGTTCAAGTTCGTCGGCGTGTCGCAGGATGCAGGAAAACTCGGCAGTCTGTTCCTGATGATGTACCTGCTGAGCATGATGGTTCTGGTCATGAACCTCTTCATCACGCTGCTGAACGAGCTACTGAGCGCCGTCAAGGAACAGAGGAAATTCTGGGAGAAAGACAACGAAGTTATCCAACACTTCGGCAGAATGATCAAGGCAATGGTTCTGGGGGACAGTGAGGACAAAAAGGTTGAAGGTGTGTGATATAACCAAAATTTTTTTTTAAAAAAAGTAAAAGAAAAACATTGAAAAAATAAGTGCATACTGGAGGAATTTTATTGAACATGTTTTTCATCTATTGTTACAGATGGAACAGTTGCTGACAATGGAACAACAGATGGTAACACATCAGACGAATGACCGCGGTGTAATCCACGTGCATTGATTAATGTTTTAATGCTCACTTCATTACATTTGCAGACTTGCTTGACCGAATTGAAGTGCTAGATCATGTCGTCTCGGCTAGTGAGCCGACTGTAAAAGCTGACGTCACGGAGTTCCTCATTCAGTATTTCGGTCAGCCATCAATACGGGACCCTCTGGATTCACCTAGCGTCTCTTCAGATGATGATGTCTTCGAGGCGGCTAATTTTTCACCCGTGCCTACGGCACCTGGGGATGTCAAAATGTTTCTTCAAGACGTGAAAGGAGATTCGCAAGACAACTTCTGTGAAGACGAAAATCCAGCTGAAGACACTGATTTTCTCGTCAAGTTTTTTTCGTCGCTTTTTCAACGCGATAGCAGCAAAAAGTATGCATACGATGGGAAACTTTAGTAGCCGCCGATGGCCATTTCCAATCATTGTATCCATAAGCACGAGGTGGACTGTTAAATGTGGACCTACTTTTATTTTCTAGTCATCATTCAATGGAAGTATAAATTATGTGTATCTAAGCTGTATATTTGTACTGGTACTGCAAAAACAATTTTGATGTGAGCTCACATCTTTATGTTACATTTTACTTGTACCTGAATATGTGTAGTGACTTCATCAATGCCGCGGTATCAATGATGTGTCCATGTTTAGCTTTGAAGACATCCTTTTTAAGTGTGACAATGTATCATTATACAGCTTGAGACTGACTCTGAATAATGTAGCATCTGAAAATGTTCGCATACGTATACTTTACCCGTTTTAATAACTTTATTGCTACCGGACCAGAACTTGAAGTAATGTCATTGTTTTATGATACCCCACACGGGTAGATATACACTCAGTCTGGACACCATCAATAAAGCTCGTATTATTTTCTTATGGACTTTTTTTCAATCTACCACAGCTGCACGGTTCAACCACTTCCTTCGGTAAAACCCCCGATATAATAAGACTTGTGGAAATTATAATAAGCCATCATATAAAGAGTACTACCTGGAAGATTTTGAAAGAGGCAGACAGTCTTTTTCCTGGTTTGTACATGTATACAGGCATTTTGTGAAAAAAAAATCGTTTTACCCTTTTATGTCCATTATTACATACAGCATTGTGGTATGTCCAAAAATAATTAGCCCAAAGGCTAAGATAGAATACAGGACAATTCTGGTTTGGCCATGGCAGGTAACAAAACTTTGAGGTTAACCAGTCAAAGTTATCAGTGTGAACATTTGACCTTGCGATTTACCAATCAAGGTCATCCATGGGAACTTCAATGTCACCATTACATGTACGTGTGCGGCATTTGATTTTCTATATGTTCATACGACAAAGATATATCTGGGTGCTGCTCTGGCCAATATACACATTCCGAGTCGGACTATCGGCACTCAAGGTCATCTGAGGTCATATTCAAGGTCGTCATTGGATTGCCATATATCTCTTCCTATATGTTCATAATGCAAACATAAGCTTCATCTATATACAAGCATTTCATCTATAAATGCAAATCTGAACATTTTGTCACCCGAAAATGGCTGTTTTGACCTTTCAGGGTCATCAGAGGTCAAATTCAAGGTCACCTCACAAATCGCCATATATGACTTCCTATTTGAAAGTGTCAATATCTAAGCTCTATCTTCAAGCGTTCTATGAGTACAGTCCTGGCAGCTCCCATTATGAAGGGAAAAAGTGCCGAAAATTTTTTTTTCAAAGTGTGAATTTTTTGCCTAGAAATGGCCCAAAATGGATAGTAATGTGATTTGGGGCAAAAACTTTTTGCCCTCGTCAAAATTCATAATGGCCGCGACATCAATCCAGCGATTCAAGGGCAACAAAATTTATACACATCATAGAGGTATGTGAGGGAAGTCTTATGCATAAATTAGAAAAAAAAAGTTACTGAACAGTTTTTGAGAAAATGGCCGTTAAAGTCCAAAAATGGCCATTTTTCGTTGAAAACGGCCGCCATTTTGAGAAAAATGCTCAAATAAAAAAACTAAAAAATACCTCCCTCTGGAAATATTTTTAGGCATTTTTGTGCCAAATTTCAGAAAGATTCGACCGAGAACTTTGAAGATAAAATTGTAAACGGACGACGGACGGACAGACGGTTAGACGGACGCAATGCCATGCCAATAGGTTATCGGACCTAAGGTCCAGTAACCTAAAAATGTCGAAAATTCTTTGACGAAGAAAATCCTCATTCGAAGTAGGTGTCTAAACGTTTATGCCAAAACGAGCATCGATAGGTTAGCATGAAACCTCCATGAAAAAGTCAGCACATAGACATGTAGAGTTGGGGGCTCCGCCCCCAACGCTCTAATGTCAAAAATAGTGCATAAAAGATTGAGCTTCTTTCTTGAAAAAATGAAATACTTTATGATATTATGATTTGAGAAACAAACGCAGCACTATAATTCATGCAATCACGAAATTTGTCGCAGATACTGTCACAGCTACAGAAAGTAAAGAATCAATGCTCGCCATTTTTTAGATCTTTCAAAGGCATTCGATACAATAGATAATAATATTTTGTTAAACAAATTGGAATTTTATGGAGTAAGGGGTATAGCGTTGGCTTGGTTCAAGAGTTATTTGTCAAATAGGAAACAAATTGCTAATATTAAAGGAAATAATTCTGAAGACGAGTTCAACACAAAACCTCATATGATTTTTGGCCATAACTTCCTTTGGGTTGGTCGGATCAATTTGAAATTTTGTTTGTTCCCATTTGGCATAAAACCGTATTTTTTCACCAAATTTCAGATTTCTATCTTGAAAATTGAAAAAGTTGGCAATCTACTGCAATGTTAAATTTCACTCAAAACATGAAATTTGCGAGTTTGAACAGAATTTGGCATGTTGTTCGATGTTCACATTGTACAGTACTTTGTAAGAATGATATTTCATTAGTATACACCTGTATGAGTTCTCCAACTCAAGAACTTTCCTCATATTACATTTTTTAGCGGAATGAAGATCATGAAATCCCCAAATTTGCTTGAATTCCTGTGATCCGATTTGGGTTCTACATTGAGGTAGATTGCCAACTTTCTCAGTTTTCAAGATAGAAGTCTAAAATTTGGAGAAAAAATATGGTTTTGTGCCAAATGGGAACATATGAAATTTCAAATTGATCCGATCATCCTGAACGGAGTTATGGCCAAAAATCATATGAGATTTTGTGTTGAATTCAAGTGTAACCTCCAAGATGTCATTTGTGGTGTCCCACAGGGTTCAGTATTGGATCCCATACTATTCATCATATATACCAACGACCTACCCAACGTCATTAAAAAAGCTAAGTCAATATTATTTGCTGATGACACAACCGTTTATTTTCCTCTAATGATTATAAATATATATACAGGACAATGAACAAAGAACTAGATAACATGACAGACTGGTTCAGGGAAAACAAATTATCATTAAACGTATCAAAAACTAATTTCATGATGTTTACGAATAACACAAATGCGCCTTCCATGATTGATCTGAAACTTGCAAACCAGACTATAAATCGAACCAACAGTGTGTAATTTCTTGGGTTACTAATTGATGAACAACTAAAATGGGATGAACATATTAATCTCATAACAAAAAAGGTCCGCACATCACATCTTTGCTATCAACTGTGCGAAGAAGTAGTAGTAGCTTTTTCGCTCTAAGACAAAATATGTTTTTGAACTTGGAAAATTTAGAGTCACGTCCTCTCGTCATGGTGGTAGCTCCATGTATCTGTAGTCTCACTTTTGTTGCAAGTCTTTTTTATTATATTATCAGGGAAGTCACATTTGATGAATCCAGTTTCCTGTATTACATCGAATATTTAAACACTGCCGCTTTAGCATAAATCATTGACCTAGTTTGCTCACAACTGTAAATTTCTTCGGTAACCTTTATATGCAGCCTGTGGGCAAGTTTTTCCCCTGTGTTCTTTACTCTTTTAAACTATGATAGCCATAAAAGTCCTCAAATAACCTGAATGTAGATACCTTTTATTTCCATTTTTAATTTCACAGCTTGCGTTTGAGGACTACAGTCGCAGGACTCTCTTTTTACGGCTAGAAACTGTACAAACCCTTCTGTACATACAAATGTTTTTTTGCATCCCTTGTAATTTGTACGGTTTCGAATAAACTTCATTCATTCATTCATTCGTTCATTCATTCAAATCGATCGATTTTCGTCGAAAACGGCTGCCATTTCGAAAAACATGCGGAAATGCAAAAACTAAAGAATACAGCCTTCTCGAAATATTTTAGGTATTCTTGTGCAAAATTTCAGAAAAAAATCGCCCGTAAACTTCAAAGATGAAAATGTTCACGCCAGACGGACGGACGGACGGACGCCGGATGCAACGCCATGCCAATAGGTTTTCGGAGAATGGGTTCGGAAACCTAAAATGGTGACAGTGAGGATGGACACCGAAACATTACTGTTGTAGAAATGCATGAGGTACGGTGCATGCCCACTTCACAAAACACCCCCATTCACGTACTCGCGTATTTCGCGAATTGATAATAAGTGCACCTTCCATAACTGGCTTGATCTACTTACTAAGTCCTCTTTCACTATAATAACATGCAATGTGAACTGTTTGAACGAATGTGCACCTTTGAGCATTTCAATATTTTCGAGACCTGAATTGTTGTTTCCGAACCAATATGATTCGAAGTATCAATTTTAATATCATAAATTCAATAACATTTAAGGGCTCGGCGAAAATGTCCGTAGCATATAATTGCTACATGTATACAAATCGGCTTGCTGATTCTAACGTGGTTAATATTTGAAAAATATTTGAAATACCTTATTGATCTCGAGATTTTATTCCGCTTGCTACTCTATAATACACGATACGTGTACACATCATTTATGTTCGAGTAAGCCGGTATAGATCACTTCTGTGTTCGAATCTATTCACGTGAAGTATCTTGGATGACGGCTGACGCACTCAATGTTCATCTGCACGGACCCATCAGGCAACTTGTTAGAACAGTCGGTTAAAATTAGCTATGGACAAAAGAAATCTGATCAGGTTGACCAGTGCATTTCAATGGTAATTGGCCTGATCTGTTTCCAGGGATAGGAAAGGTCTTCTGTTCATAACACCCATTAACTGGGTATATGGTGCAATGCCTTCTCAGATGACACAGTTCACACGCCTTTTCAAGGGCGTTGTTAAGGATATTTTGCTAATTTACAGTTGATATAATTGGGCTATCCTATATGAAAGGATTTAACAAGATTAGTTATCGTGCCTATAGTATATAAATGAGTCCAACCGTTTGGGTGGCAGATGCATGCAAAACTTTGGTGAAGAATTCGGCTTTTGGCAGCATCAAGCAGAGCATTTCCAGCAAAAATGGCTTTCAATGCTACAGGCGACCCCGTTGATGAATTCAACTCTACGATTTCGAGAGTTAGATCATACGAACTTGACGAACATTGGGAGAGCTTCACCAAATATGCCATACCGATAGTAATGTCTTTTGGATTGGCTGGGAATGCAATTTCGTTCTGCACCATGTTACGGAAAGAGTGGCGAAATAAATCGACCTCAGTATACATGGCGACGTTAGCTGTTATAGATTCACTGGCGATGTTCTCTTTATTCAATTACGACTACTTGATCAGTAAAGGGAAGAAGCCATTACCAGGACCCTTCAGCCTATGCAACTGGCATTATTTCTTCTATGGGGGCAGTGTTACTGCCAGTCCTTGGCTGCTGGTTGCAGTGACTTCTGACAGATTGATCGCCGTGTTTGCACCGATGAGAAGCCGTCTCATCCTCACGTCTAGAAGAGCAGCAGTGGTTGTGCTTGCGATCCTTCTGCTGAGCTTTGGTACATACGTGTACGAGTTATACTTCAAACAATCGGTTGCTATGAAGAGGGGCTGTCCAAACAAACCAGGGCACGACAACTGGTTTGCAAAAAGAGGGATTTACTTCGTTACCAGCTTCTTGTACGCCTACATTCCTACAATACTGATACTTGTTCAGAACTTGGCAATTGTGGTTCAGCTGCGACGAAAGACAATGGTCCATTCTTCGACAAGAGGTAACAATTCGGACAAAGTCATTCACAAATCTACGATTATGATAGTCCTCGTATCTACTGCCTTTGTCCTGTTCATAAGCCCATCTGGTATCGCCCTTTTACTCGGCTTCTCGGGTGTACAGTTTGGATCAGCCAAGTCCAGGAACCTCATCTTGGCAGCCTTCAAGTTTCTGATATTTCTGAACCACTCAATCAACTTCTACATCTATGTCAGCGCGTCACAGCAGTTCAGGAAATCTGTGAAGGCGATGGTACCGAAATGCTTCATTCGTGGAGCACAGGAACCGGGGGACACTCCAGTCATGTCTGCACTCTCGCGTGAAGACAAAAGCTCTGACAAGTGATTCTGAAAGTCAGCGTTCTTCATGATGCACGTACTGTGTGTAAGAATGGTAGGTTCATGACGTGCGCTGTGGAAAAGTTGTGTTGACAACCGTATTTCCAATATCTCCAACAAAACAACACTTTTCTCAATAGTTGAAGGTAATTGACTTGGATACGCTATATTATAAGAGTGTATCCAGGTTCAGAATTGTGGTCCCAATATGCACAAAAATATACACCTGGCGATAATAACATGGAAATGTGTATAGTTATTATTCCTAATACTGTTAATACTGCACGCTGTTTTAGTGATGTCCGTTATGTTCACAAATGTGGTGGAAAATCATGTATTCGTGAATTATGAATGTTATCATGATAATCTCGTTATGGGGACGTGTAACTAAATAACGTCATCATCGTACGTCATCATTGTATAGTCATGTATATAATGTAAGAAATGGATGTTATTGATGTTTTGACAATATGCTCGTGATGTGGTGGTGTATACAATTATGTAAGAAATGGATGTTATTGATGTTTTGACAATATGCTCGTGATGTGGTGGTGTATATAATGTAAGAAATGGATGTTATTGATGTTTTGACAATATGCTCGTGATGTGGTGGTGTATATAATGTAAGAAATGGATGTTATTGATATTTTGACAATATGCTCGTGATGTAGTGGTGTACAAGATGGAATCTCTTATCTAAGAAAGTCCTTTTCCTATTGGAATGCTGAAAGTGCCGAATCCTATATTTTAAAGATTTTACCCTTTGTAACAACTCATTTATATCTAGCTAATGTACGACTCCTAACATTATTCCACGTTATCCTAATTTTTTGTTTTACATGAGTGTTAGCGGCCTGGCAACCACAGGGCACAAATAAAGATTAATAAGCAGTTCAAATAGATTCACGTAATCTAAATCACTTCTAAATCACATCACATCACATCTAAACCATCTTTGATGCATCTAAAAGAATACTATACACACTCGAATTATTTCTGGTATAATAATCAATTATCTCAATAAACACGAAGGTACACTGTGTAGTTGAGTGTTTTGGTATGAAACCAAACTGTAAAGTACTTGAGAAAAGAATATTAGTCTATAAAGTTATATTTTCCAAGAATTAGCCAAAAGACTACCGAGGGCAATTATACACCCCTGTAATTGTCACGGAGACTTTTTCGTCTATTTGTTGTTGTTAATAATATGGTAGTAATGATATGATGTATTCGCAAAAAATAATTATTGGTATCTAGTAAAGTTGTGTATAGTGTAACACATGAGTGTCGTCATACTAATATGTTTGTAGAGGGATGGTGAATTGCATGATGTAATTATTACTGCATCGATTACATAATCTTGTATTGGCCTAAAATCTGTTTTTTTGCATCCACATTGTGGCGTACTTTCATTGTCTGATACTGTGAACACAACTAGAAATATAGTGAAATAATTGTACGTATTACAGATAATTGAATGTATTCAACGAAGTTTGTTTTTTGAAAATATATCAACAGTACACGTATGGTACAATACCAGTCCATAGGCTTTTTCCTTCGAATCATCGAATAAAGGTTTCCGATAAACTGTTATGAAGTGGGTTTCTATTATTACCAAATGCATTTTTACTTGCTTTTGAAACACTGGAATGATATATTGATATTGATTGGACCAGTTTCCATTCAAAGCATAATGCAACTTGATGTGCGATACTGTCAGTTCGAATATTATACATACTGGATTTTCCACATGTTTATCTATGATAATCACATTAGATACTAGTAGGAAACTAGTAGGCCTAAACATTATTTTCTCCAATTTTGGGGATGAAAAGTCCAGACATTCTAAAAATTATTGGCTGGATCAAATGACAAAGAATGTAAAGTTGTGTGAAAAAAGGAAATTCCCGATGAACTTGTTGGCCATACAGTTCAACCAGTGTTCTTGTCTTGCTCACTAACGACTGAGGCACCTATGCTGTGTACTTCACGAGCACCGAGGTAATATGATCAGATTAACCAGTGGTCCTCTGTATCCAATGATTTATTTACTATTATATAGTGAACCGTAATTGGGTGTACCTGGTACAATGCATGATCGGATGGCGCAGTTCACACAGTCCATATTCTCAAGGGTGCTTAGGAGCAGGTATATTCCACTCACAGCTATTATAGTTTGGCTATTATGGCCGATAGGATTGTACTGACTGTGGTACAGTTGGTGAGTTGAGTCGATTCAAGTTACCAGTGGTCAAATCGGTATCAGGTAGTACATATTCAAAGTGATTTCGGCACAAATGGCGTTCAATGTCACTGTAGATAGGTTACCCGGTACCGGACAATTTTGGTTTCAAGCATTGCAGGTGACATACAATTCTGAGATTTACCAATCAAGGTCATATTATGTGTGCTCCATATGATTTTCTATATGTTCATAATACAAACATAAGATTGATCTTCAAGTATTTTTTGTCTCTGTAGAGGCCAATTTACATATTTCAAGTCAGACGTGAACTTGTAAACGGCCTTCAAGATATTCTGAGGTCAGCTTCAAGGTCACAAAACAATGTGCCATATATATGACTTCTTATAAGCTTATACCGTTATCCTAAGCTCTATGCACAAGCGTTTAACCCCTAGGGGCCAATTCACACATTTCCATCAGACATATATCACTCAAGGTCAACTGAGGTCAAGCTCAAGGTCACCATATATGACTTCCTATATGCCATTAATAGAAAACATAAGCTCTATATATAAGCATTTTATCTGTAGAGGTAAATACCCATTTCTGATTAGGGATGACCATGAAATTTAATCTTCAAGGTCGTCTACAGTCAGCTTCAAGGTCACCAAAAGATGTGCGATATATGACATCCTATATGTCTATAATATAATCTTAAGTTGGATGTGCAAGTGTTTTAGCCCCAGAGGCCAATTTACACATTTCGGCTTATAGATGTGACATTCGGATTCAGCCCTCCAAGTCTGAGGACAAGTTCAATGGCACCATGAGTTGTACCATATACGACTTCTATATGTTCAAAATACAATCATGCATGACCTTGAGATTTAGCCTTCAAGTTCATGTGGTCAACTTCAAGGTAACCTATACAACATGTGCTATATAAGACTTCCTATATGCTCACAATACTTGAACATGAGCTCTACCTACAAGATTTCGTCTGCATAGGCCAATTTTTACATTTCACATCACCTTGAGGTCAACCTCAAGGCCACCAAAAATTGTGCCACATATGAATTACTATATGCTTATAATACAAACCTAAACCTATGTAAAAACGTTTTCGCCTCGTACGTCAATTTGTGCATATCAGGTGTTTTTGGGCCTTTTGAGCCCAAATATCAAGCCTTTTCAGCGATTCAAGGCACTCCATCCATCTTTATGAACAATATCAAGGACCACAATTAGTATGTTTTGAAGTAAAAAATGGGTATTTTCGGTTGAAAACGGACGCCATGAAAAAAAATCATGAAATTATAAAAATTAGCCAAAGGGCTAAAATAGGTTACCAACAATTTCGGTTTTAAGCATTGCCGGTGACATGTGACCTTGATATATTTACCAAGGTTGCCAATGTTCAAGTCACCAAAAGATGTGCTGGGTGCAAACTTCAGCGGCCAATTTACAAATTCCATGTCAGACATTTAGTACTCAAGGTCGTCATTGGTTATTCCATGAATGACTTCCTATATGCTCATAATTCATAATGCAAACATAAGCTTTATCTACAAGCATTTCATCTGTAGAAGCATTTTGGACCCAAAAATGGCTGTTTTGACCTTTCAAGATCATCAAAGGTCAAATTCAAGAATACCACACACATCTCTCACAGAGGTACATAAGGGAAATCTTTTGAAACAAAATCTTTTGAAGCATATATTACTTCCTATTTGAAAGTGCCAATATCTAAGCTCTATCTTCAGGCGTTCTATACAGTGGTGGCTGTATCTGGCTTGCATATGAAGGAAAAAAGTCCCGAATTTTTTTTTCAAAGTGTGAAGTTTTTTTTGCCTAGAAATGACTCAAAATAAGTAAGGGGATTTGAGGCAAACAAATTTTTTTTACTGACCCATCAAAAAATTAAAATGGCTACCACGCGCAGACTGGCGATTCAAGGGCAACCAAACCTATACACATCACAGAGGTACAAAAGGGGAATCTTTTGAAACAAAAACTGTCTGAACAGTTTTTGAGAAAATGGCCATGTGGCTCTAATAGAATTTATCTTTATGTTGTGTGAAAATGCATGGGAATACAATAGCAACTCAATTTTCTTCATGAATTTACTGAACAACGAATGGCAACACATCCTATACAAAGTTTCATATTTAACAAACAATAACCAAATTACTACATGTCCAGTAACAGTGCAGACCATTCAGCTGCCAATTGTTTCACCATACAGCTCCAGACAATGACCTTCGTTGTACTTTCACTGGAGCGCAGTTAGTCTCATGATAGATAACAGCAGATCATCCCCCAGACTTGACGAGACGGTACACACCGCAAGTGAAGATCAGTTTCTGTTCCTTGACGCGTTTATCCAAGAAATTTTTCAGCTGGTCGATACTACAGTCTGAACCTGGTCCTTGCATCGCGAACATCTTCAGCATGGAGTGTATCCTCTCCAGCGGCAACGCTTGTAAGTTCGTCAGCATCCCAACCACGTACTGCCAGATCATCTGCACAGGAAATGTACAATGTGTAGACACAATAACTTCTGACCTGCATTAAGGGAGGCCTTGTTACACCAGTCAAACAGTGGTAGCAACATATATGAATGCAGATATTCTCTTTTACAATAGTATATTCTAATAACAACTTGTGGCTCACGCTCTCTATTCCATCTTTCACAGCATTATCATATTGCTTTATAATACTACTCAATGTTGTACATGTATTCTTATAACCTCTATCAAGAGTTGATGTTCTATGTTCGCTCTCTCCCAATATTGCTTAATCTTTCCATACACTATTATGTGCACAGAAAAATACATCACTCCATAGCAGTGAACAGTGTGAAAGTAGGCCTACATGCAAACAGCATACAAATCAATCCTTACATTGAGTTCTTCCTCCTTCTTGTCCTGAGCGGTGGCCATGGCTGACTCGACCTCCTCCTCCAGGAGTATAGGCTCCTGGCCATGGCCGCGAACCTCCTCCACCAGGGAGAACGAGTCCGTCGCCTCCTCCCGCAGCAGGCCGTGACTCTGCCAGAACGCGATCTTCCTCCGCAGCACGACGCTCGGCATCTGCATCACAGCGCTCAGCTCCTCCAGCGACCACTTGGCTGCAAATGTGGTGAAGATGGAATCATTAATCTCAGAACAGTATTTTGGGATCGGAACATCAGCAAAAACGTTGGTTACTGACTATAGATGACCACTTCCATGTGTAGGTTTCTATAACACACGTCATGTTCTCTCTGTTAGGAATACCTACCCTTCTCCTGGAAGTACCAGATGATGGTTGCGTGTACAGGAGACACGGAGAGATCCAGTGTCTTCCCTTTGTGTTCAATCTCCATCTGAACCTGGCCTGTAAACGGATCAAACCATCAGACATTCAGTCTGTACATCTCTAGTATCAGGGTATAGCTGTATACCGGTACTTCATGTAGTTACATCAGGTACATTATGATCGTGCTATAAATAATACAATTTTATGCATGTACAAGTAAATAAATATTTATTCACCATATTAGATGTGCACGTATTTAAAATATGGCATTGATGATGGCCGATATGCAATCACAGATTGCCTTACCGAGGTGAGGTTTCCAGCAGAGTGTTCTGTTTCCCTTCAGCCCCTCAAACCTCTTCGTGTACCGCTCCATGTGTGTGTCCATGAACTCTGGAAGTTTGAGCTTCTCCTCACGGAATGCCGGCCAGAACTCCGCCGACAGGATCAGCGAACTAAGTGTCATGTCCTGGCACATTGCATAAAAGTGACAAAAGTGATTAGTTAATAAATGAAAACAGTCCAAATACAGCAAATGACCGTAATTAGTCAATTAGTTAGATAACTCGAATAATTTGATCACCAAGAACTATTAACAATCATTTACGTATTGCATAGTGTTTGTGTCTCCACTTTCTCATGGTAAAAAAATTCTTGTACAATTCTACAGGTACATTTTTTGACAATTATTTACTCTTTGGGAAATGGTAGGCACATATCTTGAAGCAGGTTATTCTATTTACATAATGCACAGGACAGGTTACCCACATGTATTCAATACTGACTTTTTGTGACAGGAGCTGAGAGCTCTGACCCTCGGCCGTCCCTGGTTCCTCCAACAACTCCTCCTTCTCCCGAATGTCGTGGATCCTGGCATTGATTCTCCTCGAGTCCGCGATGTCCTTCAGCATCACCTCACAGAAGTGTAACTGTGCCTCGCCGAACTTCACCTTGATAATTATACAGACATACATGAATGCAGGCTTGATTTTATTGTTAATTTCCATTCAACTGGTTTAAACGTGCACATGACTTGTTTTCCTCAGTCACAAATGCTCACAGATTTTCCCTTGTAGCCCACACATATAACATCTATAAACTCGGTTCCAGCATGTGCATGCTCGCTATATATTTGCCCGGCGTTACCACCCCGGTCATTACCAGCATTTACCACCTCTAGTGTGATTCATATTTAATGTTATCATTTCAGATTCACGATCTCTTCTCACAGTTTCATCACAGATTCGTTGACTACTACAAGCAAGCACCAATACAAACAGACCTTGAGAAGTTCCAGACACCGGAGCTCTCTCTCAGTGTCGTAGTTGAAGTGCGTCAGTACGCGATCTGCCAGGATTGTACGGTACTCATTGACAAACAGCTCCTTACTGCCATAAATATTGATCAGCATACTGATGATGTCAGAGGTGCGTCTGCTGCCCGAGAGCTTGGCTGAACAATCAAATGTATACAGTCAAATATGTGTATACCGGTAAATGTATACAATTCAACCTAGTGTGTGTAACGCCGTGAACAGTACAAGTTTGTAAATATCTGTGCAGATACAAAGCATAGTATGTGTACATGTGGGAGAATGGTTATCTGTGATAATGTTCAGTCATAATGTAAACATTTCATTATGGTATTCAATCATATATAAGAATGACTGACCAGGGTCTGCATCGACAGGATCAGGCTGCCAATTCTCCCAGTCGCCTGTGTCGTCGTCGCTATGGTAACTGTCATCATGGACAGCACTCTGGTTACGGAGTAGCTCCTCACTGAGGTCATTGCTACCGTCCTCGGTCAGGTTAGACACAACACAGCGCAACGTGTCCTCACGATTCCTGAAATACGGACAGGAATGATATGTGGGAATAGGCATGAAATCATTTCGTGCTACGCATTCACATGTTACCAGGCGGGTTTGTACATGTACAAGTGAGAAATCAGACCTGAGGTATCTGCGGACTGGCTCACACACGAGGTCTAGCAGCACTCCGCTGGGGTCCAGCACACGCAGAGCTCGGATAGCGTTGACGTAAGCAGTCAAAATGTCAGTGGTGTTAACACCTGGAAGTTTGCATTTCATTTATACCGGTAAGTTATTTACATGTACATGTATAGGCAGTGGGTAAACCAATTCGAAGCCCGGTGTTTGGAATTTTTTTTTTTCATTACAACAAGTATAATCAATATGGAAATCAATCATTAACCAATCCACCTTATAATTGCGATTAATAAATGATTTGGTAGTAGAGAAAGATCCGTCACTGAAATAGGTCCATCGGTAGAAATCTTTACCTCAAGCAGTAGTTACCGGTACCATCAGAAAATAAGACCATGATCCAATTTCTATCAGATTTACTCTAAATGGACTGGGGAAAATGTCAAAGGTTTTTTGCAACGGGAGCCACACTGACCAGGGTGCAGTAATCTAGTCTCCAAGGCCTGTTTGAGAGACTGGATCAGTACGCTGCGTAGATTCGTCTTCTCCATGCACGTCTTGAGGTCCTGCAGTGCTGGCGAGGACTCCGGATAGTCTATAATGATCGTGAACATCTGGTCGATGTGGACCATCGCATATGTCTCGTACATGTAGTGCAACAGGCGCTCCTTGTGGGCTTGTAAGTTGGCTGAGGTCTCAGAGCTCAGGCTTGTTGTGTTGCCGTAGATCAACTCAAGCCATCCAACCACTCTTGTATCAAGCCACTGTGTGGTTGTATATAACATACAACTAAATTGTAAACATACCAATTGAAATATGAAACTTTAGCATTGGCATAAGAAGTACTCAATGCCTAGTGTCTGGATCTTGTTTTGATGACATGACTCACACTGTTGAGTGCATCCAGGAACTGTGTCTCAAAGTTCCCCTTGCAGGTATTCTCTAGGTGCTGTTGTATTCGCTGATGTATGAGAGACGAGACAACCTCCCCACACAGCCGGTCCAACAAACCCAGGTCATAGCTGGGAAACGGATAAACAGCAACAATTGCAGTTTTCATTATCTGTTTATGTTTATCAGTGTCTTTTTTTATTTGGTTAGGTGTTTCTGTATTAACATATTATAATACATGCATGTGATCGCTGTCATCATTAACATGATTAAGAATATTCACCCCTATTTTGTGAGCACTTGTTGAAATTTTCAAAATATGAAAATATAGACTTCTATGAGTTCTAAAAACATAGCACCAAGGGTGCTGTAGCTTACCGGCAATCATGTGAATTGCATAGAATACTGAATACATATAAATTGTTACACTGATGTTAAAATCAATATGTTAAAACATCTTTGTAAATGTTGATAGAAACACATTTTCTGTATGGACTATAATACAAAATCAAGATACATCTTGAAAGATTTTTTTTGTTAATGACAAATTTTCAGATAGTCGATTCAAAGGCAACAAAACTTATACACATCACAAATGTACATAAGGATAATCTTATACATGATTTTGAGGAAAACTGTCTGAATAGATTTCGATAAAATGACCACCAAAGGCAAAATTCATCGTTTTTTCGACAAAAAAGGTCGTTTTGACCTTTCAAGGTCATTGAAGGTCAAATTCAAGGTCACCACTCAAACCGCAATATATGATTTCCCATTTGAATGTGCTATCTTGAAGTGTTCTATGAGATTACTCTGCATATCTCCCATATATGATTATGAAAGAAAAATTGGCTGAAATTTTCCAAGTCCAAAAACAATTTCAATGGTCAAAAAAAAATTTTTTTTTTTTTTGCTGGAAATGGCTTAAAACGAATAGTGACTTGATTTGGGACAAAAAAATTTTTTTTTGCCGACCCGTCAAAAAATCAAAATGGCCGCCACACGCAGACCGGCGATTCAAGGGCAACGAAACTTATACGTATCATAGAGGTACATGAGAGGAATGTTTTGAAACAAAAATCTCAAAACTGATCAGACAGTTTTTGAGAAAATGGCCACCAAAGTCCGAAATTGGCAATTTTTCGTCAAAAATGGCCGCCAAATCAGCAAAAACGATTCAATCAAAAAAATTTAAAAAACGTTTTTAGATATTGGCCTAAGGTACATTCTGAAAAAATTTATGGGGATATTCATCATGCCAAAAAAAAGTTACAGATCCGGACGGACGACGGACGAAAAACCACGATAATAGCTTATCGGCCCAGAGGGCCGGTAAGCTAAAAACAAAAATGTAGCTGGCTTCTATGAGTTCTGTTCAAAAAATTAGCCCAAAGGCTAAGATAGGTTACCGGACAATTTTGGTTTGGC
The DNA here is from genome assembly GCA_949152475.1 of Terebella lapidaria. NCBI lineage: Eukaryota > Metazoa > Annelida > Polychaeta > Terebellida > Terebellidae > Terebella > Terebella lapidaria. The sequence continues at coordinate 16,594,971 of OX424564.1, read as the reverse complement.
CATGGCAGCATTGGCAGGTAACAGACCTTGAGATTTACCAATCAAGGTTCGCAGTGTAAACATATGACCTTGGGATTTACCAATCAAGGTCATCCGTATGAACTTCGATGTAACCATTACATGTATGTGTGCGGCATTTGATATTCTATATGTTGGGTGGAATCGTTTAGGCCGCTCAGGTCAATTTACACATTCCAAGTCAGACATTTGGCACTCAAGGTCATCTGACGTCAAGTTCAAGGTCATCATTAGTTGTGCCATATATGTCTTCCTATATGTTCATAATGCAAACAGGAGCTCTATCTGCAAGCATTTCATCTACAAAGGCAAATCTGGGCATTTTTTGACCCCAAAATGGCTGTTTTGACCTTTCAAGGTCATCCAAGGTCAAATTCAAGGTCACCACACAAGTCGCCATATATGACTTCCGATTTGAAAGTGCCAATTTCTAAGCTCTATCTTCAAGCGTTCTATGAGTACAGTCCTGACAGCTCCCATTATGAAGGAAAAAAGTCCAAAATTTTTTTCAAAGGGTGAAAATTTTTTTTTGCCTAGAAATGGCCCAAAATGGATAGTAATGTTATTTGGGGCGAAAAACTTTTTTTTCGCCGACTCGTCAAAAATTCAAAATGGCCGCCACACTGAGATCGGCGATTCAAGGGCAACAAAACTTATACACATCGCAGAGGTATATAAGAGGAATCTTTTTAAGCAAAAATCTCAAAACTGATCAGAGAGTTTTTGAGAAAATACAGACCAGGTGCAAATTTGAGCGTTTTTCGACCCAAAAATGGCTGTTTTGACCTTTCAAGGTCATCCAAGGTCAAATTCAAGGTCACCACACAAGTCGCCATATATGACTTCCCATTTGAAAGTGCCAATTTCTAAGCTCTATCTTCAAGCGTTCTATGAGTACAGTCCGGACAGCTCCCATTATGAAGGGAAAAAGTGCCGAAAATTTTCTAAGTCCAAAATTTTTTTCAAAGGGAGAAAATTTTTTTTTGCTCTAGAAATGGCCCAAAATGGATAGTAATGCGATCTGGGGCGAAAAAAAAATTTTTCGCCGACCCGCCAAAAATTCAAAATGGCCGCCACACGAAAACCGGCAGATTTAGGGCAACCAAACTTATACATATCACAGAGGTATATGAGGGGAATCTTTTGAAACCAAAAACTCAAAACTGATCAGACAGTTTTTGAGAAAATGGCCGTCAAAGTCCAAAATTGAGCGTTTTTCGACAAAAACGGCCGCCATTTTGAAAAAAATGCGAAAATCAAAAAACAAAAAAATACCTCCTTCTCAAAATATTTTTAGGCATTTTTGTGCAAAATTTCAGAAAGATTCGATCGTTAACTTTAAAGATAAAAATGTTAACGCCGGACGGACGGACGGACGGACGGACGGACGGCCGGACGGACGGACGGACGCAACGCCATGCCAATAGGTTATCGGACCAAAGGTCCGGTAACCTAATATTAATTGTTCTAGCTTCAAATTTGTAATAAGTCAACAAGAGAACATGATTATCATACAGCAGAAACTATTATATACATTCTGATTCATGCGTGGGTCTAAATTGCTCACAGCTGGTGGTTGAGGTGTCGGAAGGTTGACATGATCGCCTGACACTGACACTCGTCCCGTTCTAGTTCACAGCCACTACACATCAAAGAATCTGCCTCGTCCTCATCGGGAAAGTCTGATTCTAATTGAATATAAACAGTTTTACATATACACAGCAACAGTGACTATACAGATATATATTGAGTAAGGTCGATGACTCACCATATGCTGTTTTGGTGATGGAGTCAAATGCTTTGAAAGCCTTCGAGTAGAACTGGTGAATGGCATCCTGAAAATGTCTTGTATTCTTCGGGAATAGTGGGAAAAGTATTGCCTTGAAGTACATGATAAGTTTATGCCTTTGTTCATCCTTGCTGCACACTTTCATACCTTTACCATGTTGACAATCTGCAGCTGCGGTTGCGATACATTTCTGTATGAGGTCCAGTCGTTCCAAACTTGACCAGTAAGTGGATAGTTTTAGGTACATAGCGTCAAAGACAGACTTTATAAAAGGTATGACTTCACTACTTGGTATAGGATGCTCGAACTGACTCCAGAATTCAGGAGCAACCGTATTGCTGAGGTGCTGCTGAACAACTTCGAAGAACCAGGGCTGTATGATTTCTGTCATACCATTCTGATCCAGGATGTGCAGTGCTTGGTTGACAATTTCATCTGGAGGTAATTCCTAAAGAAAACAAACAAATGAGTGATAAAAAATCTTCATATTTACAATCATGTCACATTTGGATACTAATCTTTTTCACTATATTAATGCTATTGCTGGGGCATATTACAATATAGGGCCTGGATGAGTCATATTTTTATTAAATTTCTATATCTCGGAGAATCCTGGAGTAGTGGTGACATGTGCGGTGGGGGACGGTGAATGGAAACACTAAAATCATAACGTCTGAATATATTATATAATGTATATATCATGATATCATGGATATATGGCCGCTTAAATTTTATTTATAAGTCACAACCTATGCATAATGGAGCTCAATGTACTTCTTCGACACATGATCTTATATTTGGGAATGTCTTGAATCAATTTTACTCCTGTATTTTTCTATGCACAAAAATTTTCATCATGTTCATTGCACAAATCAATTTTCGAATTGAAATTCACATCCAAAGATGCAACACTGTGAACTGTCCCAGGTTTGCGACGTATTCAAATACATTACTGAATACATCTTAGTGTATTCGAATACAATCCTGAATACTTTTGTTTAGGCAAAGTTGACTACCCGCAAAAAGCCAACCGCTCAAAAACATACTCACATGGCTTGAGACATGGTTTTGTGTATGCATTGTTTTAGTGATGTCTGATGAAAATTTGTTGATTACCTGTTTAAAATCTCTCGATATGATCGGATTAGCGATTGGGATGCACACATTCTACCATTCAAATTAGCCAATTAGAAAGCATCATGCAATCACTGAATCAGCTGACAAGGGGTGTGATGTCAAAATCGGGAAATATCCCCTTTTGGGACTTTTGGCGCCAAATCTTTGATTGAAACATTTTAGCCTGTGGTTGAATAGGGCCCTGCCCGTGAATACTGCTAGGTTGGAACTATGCGGTGACATTGACATATGACAAATTGAGCTGTATATTACTGATTTCTGGTCATAACATGAATGGCCTAACTCTGGCAGCGTATTCCATTCTCCCAAAGGCAGGGAATTAGAACAGGTTCAGCCAAGGAGCAGAGTTATAAATGGCCAATGATGTAATTCTCAGTCTCAGAAATCATTAAAAATATGTTGGTTGTTGGCCCATTTTATAGAGATAAGAGGGTCCGAAGTGGGGAAATTTAAATTGATTTATATATATAGCCTTGTAGATCTAATGGCAAAATAGCAAAAATCGTGTTTTGCCATGATACGACCCTAGCTACTGGGGACAGCACAAGTAATCGAGTACTCGTCAACGAGTCGAGTCACAGCAAGAACCGAATTTTAAATTGATAACCAAGTACTCGTTGAACGAAACTAAGACTTTTTTTCAGAAATTATCATGAAATGAGCGCTCAAAACCATGACAAAATGGTGAAAAAAAGATCGAAATTTGACTTCTTGTTGACATTGTTTCGAACAAGAACTAGCTGCACCACCTGGCGAATCACTTGTGCTGCCTCTGGGCTCTAGCGAGTGCACTGTGAACTAAGTCACGTGGTGCAAACAAGATGTCTGCGCCCATCTGAGAAGGATTGCAACTTAGCTGTTCAGTAATTAAGTGAATATATTTCCAAACATTTGATTCTAAACTGCTTGGCAACGTACGATTTTGCCTCAATCTGAATGCATCCACTCATTAATTCAGCAGTACTGGCAGTCCCCAGTGCATTACTTGGTGAATTGACGATCTATTCGAAAAATTTGACTAGGCAATCTACATTTGGTAATTTTTTACGAGTATTCGGTTACGATTCGATTCACAACGCCCGAGTACTCGAGTTACGAAATCTGTACTTGTGCTGACCCTACTAGAGATCTCAGTCTGGATTGAGATCCTGTTGCCAAAAACATTACCAATTCTAGTGGGAATATGTTACCGTCCTCCTTCCCAGTCGGACTTCTATGAACTTTTCGAACAATCTTGCAACAGCAATGATAAGTGGAATAACTGTGAGAGTATTGTTCTTGGTGATTTCAATACAAATGTGCAGGTAAATAAGTCTAACAACCTACACAAATGTCTGCTCAATGCTATGCAAACCTTAGACTTGGTACAGTTAATCAAGGACCCCACCAGAATAACACCTACTAGTAGTACAGTAATTGACTTCATCTTAGTTTCTGATCTCCCAAAAATTAGCCAGTCAGGTGTGATTACTACTGGAATCAGTGACCATTTCCTCACATACTGTACTCGTAAGGTCAAGCGAGATATATTTAATAAGCACAATAGTGTTAAACTACGATCGATGAAACATTACTGTAAACAAATATTTGAACAAAGATTAAGTGCAATTGATTGGTCTGATTTGTACAACATTAATGATGTGAGCAAGGCCTGGTGCTTTTTCAAAGCCAGATTCCTATCAGTTATCGATGAGTTGGCACCAGTGAAGGAAATTCGTGTAAAACAGCGTACACAGCCATGGATGTCTAGCGAGATTCTTTGCATGATCACTGAAAGAGATGCATTGCTGCGTCGATTTAAGAGGTCAGGCAAAGAATCAGACTATGAGCAGTATATACACTTGCGCAACAACATTAAATTTGAAAAGAACAATGCAAAATCACAGTACTTTCAATCCAAAATAGCGGAAAATAAAAATAACCCTAAACAATTATGGAAAACTCTTAAATCCTTGGGCACATCATCCAAATCTAATTCCTGGTGCACTAATATTGGTATCAAACTAAACAATAATGTATGTTTTGACAAGCCCAAAGTAGCTGAAACCTTCAATCAATACTTCACTACTATAGCCTCTAAACTAGTACAAAAATTGCCCATGGGTTCAGGTAAATATGGATACGATCACATTGTATCCTACTACCAAAACAAGAATGTAACTGCAAACTCTTTCCATCTTGAACAAGTTAGTGAAGAAAGTGTACACAAACTACTAAGCAATGTTAACTCGGACAAAGCTACTGGTCTGGACAACCTCCCTGCAAAATTCGTTCGGGATGGAGCAGCTCATTTGGCAGCCCCCGTGACTTATGTCATAAACCTGTCTATACAACAGGACATAGTCCCGGACGAGTTAAAGAGTGCTCGTGTCACTCCAATACACAAAAAGAACAGCACAACGGATGCAGGAAACTATAGACCAGTTTCCGTTCTAAGCGTTATATCCAAAGTATTGGAAAGGGTTATATACAACCAAGTGGACTCATATCTACAGTCCAAGCAACTCTTATATGAGTTTCAGTCTGGATTTCGGTCTGCTTTCTCCACAGATACATGTCTAATCCACCTTACAGATTACATAAAATCTGAAAGTGACCGTGGCAATTATACTGGGATGGTCGTATTGGACCTCCAAAAAGCCTTTGACACGGTCGAGCATTCTATACTTTTGTCCAAGTTGCAGGCACTTGGATTCGATGCTCAATCAGTGGATTGGTTTAGGTCATACTTATCTAACCGCAACCAGGTTGTAAGTATTGGCGATACAGTATCACCTCCACTAGAGGTTACATGTGGGGTACCCCAGGGGTCTATCCTGGGCCCACTAATGTTTCTCATATATGTTAATGACATGCCTGCAGCAACTAATAGCAAGTTGTTACTTTATGCTGATGATTCAGCGATTCTGGTCTCCGGTAAAGATGTCGGTCAAATCCAAACTACACTCTCAGAAGAGTTGGCGTCAGTTAGAGAATGGCTAATTGACAATAAGCTCTCCCTGCACTTAGGTAAGACTGAATCCATTCTGTTCAGCACGAAAAGAAAATCAAAATTTGCCCCTCCTCTCCAGGTTGAATGTGCAGGGAACCTGATAGCGAATCAGACATCGGTTAAGTACCTGGGGGTTGATCTGGATCAGGAGCAAGAACCGAATTTTAAATTGATAACCAAGTACTCGTTGAACGAAAATAAGACTTTTTTTCAGAAATTATCATGAAATGAGCGCTCAAAACCATGACAAAATGGTGAAAAAAAGATCGAAATTTGACTTCTTGTTGACATTGTTTCGAACAAGAACTAGCTGCACCACCTGACGAATCACTTGTGCTGCCTCTGGGCTCTAGCGAGTGCACTGTGAACTAAGTCACGTGGTGCAAACAAGATGTCTGCGCCCATCTGAGAAGGATTGCAACTTAGCTGTTCAGTAATTAAGTGAATATATTTCCAAACATTTGATTCTAAACTGCTTGGCAACGTACGATTTTGCCTCAATCTGAATGCATCCACTCATTAATTCAGCAGTACTGGCAGTCCCCAGTGCATTACTTGGTGAATTGACGATCTATTCGAAAAATTTGACTAGGCAATCTACATTTGGTAATTTTTTACGAGTATTCGGTTACGATTCGATTCACAACGCCCGAGTACTCGAGTTACGAAATCTGTACTTGTGCTGACCCTACTAGAGATCTCAGTCTGGATTGAGATCCTGTTGCCAAAAACATTACCAATTCTAGTGGGAATATGTTACCGTCCTCCTTCCCAGTCGGACTTCTATGAACTTTTCGAACAATCTTGCAACAGCAATGATAAGTGGAATAACTGTGAGAGTATTGTTCTTGGTGATTTCAATACAAATGTGCAGGTAAATAAGTCTAACAACCTACACAAATGTCTGCTCAATGCTATGCAAACCTTAGACTTGGTACAGTTAATCAAGGACCCCACCAGAATAACACCTACTAGTAGTACAGTCATTGACCTCATCTTAGTTTCTGATCTCCCAAAAATTAGCCAGTCAGGTGTGATTACTACTGGAATCAGTGACCATTTCCTCACATACTGTACTCGTAAGGTCAAGCGAGATATATTTAATAAGCACAATAGTGTTAAACTACGATCGATGAAACATTACTGTAAACAAATATTTGAACAAAGATTAAGTGCAATTGATTGGTCTGATTTGTACAACATTAATGATGTGAGCAAGGCCTGGTGCTTTTTCAAAGCCAGATTCCTATCAGTTATCGATGAGTTGGCACCAGTGAAGGAAATTCGTGTAAAACAGCGTACACAGCCATTGATGTCTAGCGAGATTCTTTGCATGATCACTGAAAGAGATGCATTGCTGCGTCGATTTAAGAGGTCAGGCAAAGAATCAGACTATGAGCAGTATATACACTTGCGCAACAACATTAAATTTGAAAAGAACAATGCAAAATCACAGTACTTTCAATCCAAAATAGCGGAAAATAAAAATAACCCTAAACAATTATGGAAAACTCTTAAATCCTTGGGCACATCATCCAAATCTAATTCCTGGTGCACTAATATTGGTATCAAACTAAACAATAATGTATGTTTTGACAAGCCCAAAGTAGCTGAAACCTTCAATCAATACTTCACTACTATAGCCTCTAAACTAGTACAAAAATTGCCCATGGGTTCAGGTAAATATGGATACGATCACATTGTATCCTACTACCAAAACAAGAATGTAACTGCAAACTCTTTCCATCTTGAACAAGTTAGTGAAGAAAGTGTACACAAACTACTAAGCAATGTTAACTCGGACAAAGCTACTGGTCTGGACAACCTCCCTGCAAAATTCGTTCGGGATGGAGCAGCTCATTTGGCAGCCCCCGTGACTTATGTCATAAACCTGTCTATACAACAGGACATAGTCCCGGACGAGTTAAAGAGTGCTCGTGTCACTCCAATACACAAAAAGAACAGCACAACGGATGCAGGAAACTATAGACCAGTTTCCGTTCTAAGCGTTATATCCAAAGTATTGGAAAGGGTTATATACAACCAAGTGGACTCATATCTACAGTCCAAGCAACTCTTATATGAGTTTCAGTCTGGATTTCGGTCTGCTTTCTCCACAGATACATGTCTAATCCACCTTACAGATTACATAAAATCTGAAAGTGACCGTGGCAATTATACTGGGATGGTCGTATTGGACCTCCAAAAAGCCTTTGACACGGTCGAGCATTCTATACTTTTGTCCAAGTTGCAGGCACTTGGATTCGATGCTCAATCAGTGGATTGGTTTAGGTCATACTTATCTAACCGCAACCAGGTTGTAAGTATTGGCGATACAGTATCACCTCCACTAGAGGTTACATGTGGGGTACCCCAGGGGTCTATCCTGGGCCCACTAATGTTTCTCATATATGTTAATGACATGCCTGCAGCAACTAATAGCAAGTTGTTACTTTATGCTGATGATTCAGCGATTCTGGTCTCCGGTAAAGATGTCGGTCAAATCCAAACTACACTCTCAGAAGAGTTGGCGTCAGTTAGAGAATGGCTAATTGACAATAAGCTCTCCCTGCACTTAGGTAAGACTGAATCCATTCTGTTCAGCACGAAAAGAAAATCAAAATTTGCCCCTCCTCTCCAGGTTGAATGTGCAGGGAACCTGATAGCGAATCAGACATCGGTTAAGTACCTGGGGGTTGATCTGGATCAGTCACTGTCCGGGGAACACATTGCTGACAAAACAATCACTAAAGTTAATAACAAAATTAAATTTCTCTACAGGAACACTAAATCTCTGGACCTTACCACTAAAAAACTTCTTGTATCTGCACTAATTCAATGTCATTTTGATTACGCCTCGCCTTCATGGTACTCAGGACTAACTCAGAAATATAAATCTAAACTACAAGTCACACAAAATAAAGTAGTCCGCTATATGTTAAACCTCCCACCCAGAACTCATATAGGTCCAGATGCATTTAAACATGTAAACATGATCCCAATTGAGTATAGAGTACAACAATTAAAACTCAATCACATGTACAAAATAATCAATAACCAAGCCCCAAATTACCTACACATAAACAGAATAAACAACCAACACAATATTAGAACTAGGTCCCACCAATATGCAGTCACAGTTCCCCACACTAAACATTCAGGCGCAAGCTCATTTGTATATACCGCATCCAGGTTGTGGAACAGTCTCCCATCTAGTCTACAAGCAACACACTCTAAGTCAGAGTTCAAAAACGGTGTGAAGTTATGGCTAGTCAACAATTATCAATCTAATTATTTTAACCCTTTTAGATATACTTAGATGGTGCTATTTTGTCCCTATTGACACAACTGTGATATGTTTATTGTACCTTATTATTATTGTTTCAGTATACATATAATATACAAATGTCTAATTATACATGTCTACATTATGAATTATTATAAATGTTCACATTTACCACTGTTTACATATTTTTAGATTAATAATTTTGCCAGCGCATCTTGAATTTACATGAGGACCACAACGGAAATAAGTTTTATGCTTTCTTGTGTTATCCTCGGTTTTGTTTATATATGTACACTATTGTGTCAACATTGGATGTACATGTATGGATTTTACCCAAATAAATCAATCAATCAATCAAGAGGTCTAGCTACTAAACAGGGTCGTATCGTGGCAAGGTTTGTTCCCGTAAATGAGTCATGGGCGATAAAAGGGGTAATAACAATCTCACTCCTTGATTTCGATAGTATTATATACTTTTCAACATCATTTGTCTTGTACATATTCAGCAATGTTCTGAGATTGTTGAAGATGTGATGATATATATCACCTTGTCGTGAATTAGCAAATTAGTGACAATATTCCATGCCTGATCCAAATCGGCCGCCATTTTCACTTTTGTACACTGTCATGTGACCCGATTTCCCGTCACGATCATTGTATATCGACATATCTGATCGGGTGGGGATTTACAATTCTTTGAACCTGGCTGGAATACATTTTTTATCATCTCTGAAAACTGCACGAATATATGCAAGAATGAAGCCTGCAACCTGGTATCCCTCCGATGAACTTCTCTGTACTCAATCAAATACTGCCTGAAAAAAAGTACAAGCATATTAGTGGTAAATGCCTTGCCTATTCAGTTATAATAAACTGAATAGCACTGTATATTCAGTTTATTATATTGTTCCAGTTGTTACACATAATAAGTCATTTTGCTGTAAATTTAGTGGAAAGAGATATTTGGTGGCAATTTTTCATCTAGTGCTACTTGCATACTAAATTACTTTACAACGAAGAAAAGGCATTGCCAGTTGATGAGATCCAACCAGGAATATCGCAGCCTATATGCTTGTACTGGAAAAGTACAATGCACAATCCATGAATCTGACCTTTGTATGTGTTTATATTGATTTGTACAAAGTTAATTTAATGGAAAGAGATATTTTGGGGCAATTTTACATACAGTGTTACTTGAATACTGAAGCGCCTGTTACGTGAATACTGAAGCGCCTGTTACGTGAATCCTGCAGCACATATCTCGTGTGTGCTGCGATAAACAATTGCTTGACAAACACAAACAGACGAGTGTCACCTCCCATTAACTGTTGAATTTGTTGACCTGTGAACCAATCAACCCCCATGCACATTAGCAGTGGACACAAGTTTCATTATATGGTGATTACATGTAGACAAAGAGGCAATCGGACGATAATTGAGTAATAATCTCACTTCATGTGTTTATAGTTATTAATAATGAAAGTGTCAACAACAAATGAAACTACCACGCAAAAGAATATCATTATGTTAGTCTATCTGCTAAGTCCCTTTGCTGGAACCTCGTTTGGGATGTGTTTCCAAACAAAAATACCCACCTACCATCAATTTTCTCAGATAATGTTGTTGCTTTTTGCAGGCTTCCTGTAACTCCGCTACAGGAATCCTGTGCGCACGTTGACGACTGTGATACGTGTTTCGTTCGGGCCTCAGCAAAAACAGGTGATTTTGGTTATCTGGACGAACGTGTGACCATATGGCGAATTGACATTTTTATTAAGTAGGGGCCTACATCCCAGTGATGTAGCTCTCAAGAAAAAATTAACAATATGTTGAGTTTTTTTCCCATCTATAGAGATAAAATCTATAATCCGCCTCTGTGGCCGAGTGGATTGGACTGGTGGCTCTTGAAGCAAAGAAGCTCGGAGGCGGTAGGTGACTTGGGTTCGAACCCCGTCACAGGCACAAAGTAGGTGGAGTTTTCATCTAGCAATGCAGAGGTTTCGAAATGGGACAATTTACATTGATTAAGGGCCTTAAATGCAGATGTATATCCTGAAAGTGGTGATCGCATAGGGAAGACAATTAGAAAAACTACTCAGTATTTCTGGGAAACAAAATAAAATCTCACTGATGCTCCTACAATAAATAAATATTTTGAAAACGCTCTCTGATTGCCTTTCCTATTCTCCTAAGGAGGTTTTGCGTGGCTGATTCAGGCAAATCTAGGGTTTTGAGGGAAGGCCTAGAATTTATGAAATGTCGTTAAGCAGGTTGAAGCAAGCCCTTGTTGGTCGAGGGTCTGGGGCCCGCTCGAGGGCCCAGAAGCTGGCGGTATTCGCGTGCCTAATACAGCATCCCAGAGCTCTCCTGGGTCTAATTATCAAGCATTACTCAACACACATGATCACTGTAGTTGAAACAAAAATGACATAAAACATTACTTGCTTTTGGACCCCATCAAAGGATTACGTACATTTGGCCATTCAATGCTCTCGAATCATTTATAGAAGGTGAGGGCCATAAAGTGCTTTCACTGAGAACAGGTGGGTTGGCTATAGGGTGAATAGGACCGTGACCGTGAATAGGCACTGTTCGCGACATGGGCCCCAGAATTTAAAGCTATTTGCTGGTGTAAATTGTAATTATCTTGAAAACACTTCCTTCCTTCTCTTTTCTACGGCGGCTCATATCTGCCATGTAAAAAAATCAACCAATAATTTGGAACACTTACAAAGTACATTTTGCGAAATACGTTCAGAACTTTACGAACGCGTTCAAAACATTATGAACGCGTTCATAACATTACGAACGCGTTCAAAACATTATGAACGCGTTCAAAACATTATGAACGCGTTCATAACATTACGAACGCGTTCAGAACATTACGAACACGTTCAGAACATTACGAATGCGTTCAGAACATTATGAACGCGTTCATAACATTACGAACGCGTTCAAAACATTATGAACGCGTTCAAAACATTATGAACGCGTTCAGAACATTACGAACGCGTTCAGAACATTACGAACACGTTCAGAACATTACGAACGCGTTCAGAACATTACGAACGCGTTCAAAACATTATGAACGCGTTCGAAACATTATGAACGCGTTCGAAACTTTATGAACGCGTTCGAAACTTTATGAACACGTTCGAAACATTACGAACGCATTCAGAGCCTTTATCAAATACATGCAATCCTACTCTAGCTCTTATTCGAATACATTATCTACTTTCGTTTCAAATACGTTCGGTGTGTTCTGAACGCGTTCGTAATATTCTGAACGCGTTCATAAAGTTTCGAACGCGTTCATAATGTTTTGAACGCGTTCGTAAAGTTCTGAACGTATTTCGCAAAATGTACTTTGTGAGTGTTCGAAATTATTGGTTGATTTTTTTCAGATGGCAGATATGAGCCGCCGTACTTTTCCCCCCTTTTCTCTCTTTTTTTCTTCTCTTTTTCCTTCCTTTTTTTTGGAGGGGGATGGGGTGGGGGGTGGGGGGGGGGGGGGGGAGGTGCTGCTTGTCACACAGTGGTTTCTACAGTCGTAATCACTCGTGGCAACTCTCCAACCTTACAAGATAAGTGAATGACTGGCCCTATTCAAGTCTCGCGAGATTTCTGTATAGCCATGGAAATAACAATATGGCGACCAAAATTGATGTTTTTGTGGTTTCTGGTGATTATTCACTTGTTTGAGGTACTATAAGATTCTTTCATGCGTATTTTATGATAAAATGTCTACTGTAAATCTAGACTCTAACTTAGTTGACACAGTCAGTGTCAGTGAGTCACAATCATGATCACACTTCACCAGCATCGCTTGGGCTGTCACTTGACTTGGGGCACTCACTCACTCGGACTGAATCAGTGTGTGAGAGTATCTGCCACAGTCAGTGCCTATTGATATTTGGACGTAAAACTGCGATCGTTATAATTAATCAATCTTGAACCCATGTGCATTTGATGGAAATCAAGTAACATAACATCCACAAAACACTTGACAACACATGATAGTACATAGCCGACGTTGCTCCCTCTTGAACTAGAGATAGGGGGTTAACAGTTCAAGAACTGTTAACCCCCTATCTCTAGTTCAAGAGGGAGCAACGTCGGCTAGATAGTACATAGATCTAGATCTACCTCAATTTTTTGCAAGAAAGATCAGTCATTTCTGAGTAAAACGACATTGTGAATTTGTCACTGTGTCAACCACACGAACAGATTGCCAACAATAAATTTATTTCCACAGTGCCATAACCATTTGAGTTTTCTTGCCGCCTCCTGGCAAGCAGAAATAACCTTCACCGTTACGCACACCATCGATTTCATGATGCCGAACAAGCCTTTAGCACAAAACCCACACACACAATGTTACGATTGTTTCCATTTGATCTCAATCTGGTGGGAAAACGCATGCACAGGTCACGGGTCAGATCAGATCCTTGATTTTAATAAACATGATAAAAAAAATCTGTGCGCATGCTTGATCCAACCAGACCTGAAGTTTTGATATCTTGTAGTCGAACTCAGTCAGGACAGGTCGAGTAGCACTTAAGGTACAATGCGTGTTTGTGGGAAACTTGGCCAAGATACACAAAATAAAATCTTGTTGTTTGAAAGAATATCGCCCAATGGGAGAAATTGATTTGAAGGAACCATTGTGTGTATCTTGACTTCCCCCATGCACAAATCCTGTTTCTGTTTTTCTGCCTTACTCTTGTGGAGTGTTTGCATCCAACCACTAACCATCGGAGGCATGTACCTGACCATGCAGTGTGGACATCTATCTGATCTGTCCATGCATACATGGACAGAGTTACATGTACACATGTAATACTTTAGTGCAACTTTAGTCCGGGTGAAGCATGTACAGTTTTGATTAAAATCAAGGATAAAAATGAGACAAGATGAGAAATGTACAGGAATATTACCAACATTGCGATATTAACGAATGATTTGATGTACCTACCTGTATTACTCCTGTAAGTTACAATATAATGATAAGATATATATACACATGTACGTGTATCAACTCTCAAACAAACATCAAGTAGCAGCAAAAGTTGAATGGAGATTGATAACCTGAATAGTTTTAAGAGTGATTATTGCATTATTCATACATATATCCATAATTACTAGGATGTGAAACCCTGAAGAGAGCATCTCCCAGTCACGACAACAAATTGGAGCACCATGGATCGAGCAGTGAGTGCTCAGTCGCGGGTGGAGGAGTACATGAGGGCCGAGTCTCGTCTCAGCTCCATAGACAAGCCCAAGCCACTTGAAAATGAGCCAAAGTCTAAGTACTGCTGGCGCCTGATTCGCCAATCCGTGCGTCATGCCACTGAACTCATCAAAAAAGCCGACACCAAGGACCTTGTAGTGTCTCACGGTGTACATCATAACCGCAAGCTCGGACATCCTCACCCTGTGCTTGACATGATGTACAACAAACACACCAAGGTATGTCTGCTAAATAGTCTTTACTAATGTACAAGGAAAGCTTGACAGACAACGGAATTCTCACGTCAGTACTGAAGAAGTGATTCGAGCAAATCTTTAATTGTTTCATTGCAGACATACTTATCTATCGATGGTCGGATGATCCGCGTCTTTGAGCAGGACGGACGCAAGAAAGACATTGTCGCTGAACCTGAGCCTTTCACGCGGATGTTATATGCATCGCAGGTCAACCTGTTTGTGGGCTGGTCCCCTGGGGAGGACAGACTTGTAGTAAGTTATCCTTAAAAAATTTCTTTGTTCCTCATGCAGAATATACCCTCAGACATCACTTTGACCATGTGTTAAATCATGATGTAAATTTTTTTTACGTATAGTTGATGAACGATGAGTTCGAGCTACAGTCTGTATCTAAGGCACACGGCCCCATCCACTGTGCCATGTACAACGACCACACGGGAGAAGTCCTCACACTGGGCAAGGACTTCTTGACTGTGAGTGGTGCTTTTACTTATTCCATTACTAGTTCTCACCATTCATCATTACCCAGATCAAAATACGTGTATGCATGATTCTTGCTTTTCAAGTCTACTCAAATTGCATTTGTGTCTGTGAAGTCAGAATATTATTTATCACATCTGGTTACAGAACTGGGTGTTCAGATACGGCGGCCGACACATCTTACCTCGTAAGACGTCCCACGATGGTTTCAAGGAGAATGACCAGTTCGAGCTCATGGTGCTAGAGGAAACTGCCAGCCGACTGCAGAAACTGTACTGCAACGTTGGAACATCTGTCCTTGTATGTCTGATTGCAGATCAGTTAGTGTAATTAAGTTGTATACTTGTAGAATGTGTAGATGTACTTGCTATTGAGTTCTCTGGGCAGGCTATCAACACAAATAAATGCTTTTCCCTTCAAAACAACCTGGATAATACTATGGCAATATATTTGTTGTTTTTTTAGGTATTTAACGTGCATGAGGGCAAACTATTGATACGCAAGCCAGAGACACACGTTCGGACATTGACAGCGATGTTACACTTCAACCCCCTGAAGTACCTTGTGACAGCGGCTAAAGACGGCTCCAGTAAGTGTGCAGCCAATCACGATCATACCCAGTCATATGGGATATAAAATGGGTTCATGTCTGCATATCCATCATGAAATGCACAAAATTAAAAACCTCTACTCCCAAGAAATTTTATCATGCATATAAAATACTGAATATATTCTGATCTTGCTGCTCATACTTTGTTGTGGCAACTGTAATGTACCGTAACCTTTGATGGAACATTCTGACAATTTATAGGTGATGGAGTCATGATATTTAATTATTTCTTAATATATATTCAATATATTCCTTTGTCCATGTATGTACATATTTGTTCACTGACTATGTCCACAGTCAAGGTTTGGGACGAGAAGTGGCACTTACAGCTGGTGTTTGTGGGCCACGGCGGCCCTGTGACTTCCCTCTCGGTGTATCCCTATGGCCCGAACATCCTCTCCGCTAGTGGAGACAACACCATCCGTGTGTGGTCCCTCGAGACCTGCGACCAGGTCGACCAGTGAGTACAGGAGCTGACACTTGAGTATGAATTTGATTTGTACTGTTATATGCTAGCTCATCAGGCAGCGCATTGAAAAATCCTTTTTTGTCATGAATATCAAGGCTCAGTTGCACAACATAAATAATGAATGATTTTCTGGTATGCCAAAATGAGTAACTGGAATCTGCCTGCATGCTAATGAAGACGTTTTGTTCAACTTACACAAGTACACAACCCCCTTTTGTTATATTGCAGGATCAGCCTGGAGGAGCCTGTCACTTGTCTCGGCACGCAGCTAAATCATGACGGCTTTTACTCGTATGGACCTAGCGGAGCCAACCTGTGGAACGTCAAACACGTCCACCACCTCCACACACGTATCAGGTATTTGTGCTGGGATGCTCTTGTCCTACATGTATTTATGTGCCATACAGCGTATAATTTGTTTTCATCTATAAATTTGTTCACACGTACCACTGTATGTGATCACAGCACAAATAATGTTGTGTTGCTGTACATTGGTTTGAATAGTGTGTCTCTATTATCGCAATTGCCATCATTACTTATCATTGACCTCCAAGCACATGGTTTCTATCAGCTATCAACCGTTCACTTCTCCTCCCTCTAGCCATGCAGTGGTCGGCATGAAGACGACAGACCACCCCCAGCACCCGGTCCGGACGGTGCTCCTCTGTAAGGACTCCAGTGTCCGTCTTGTGTCTCCTGCCTCTGGGGAGGTCATCACCACGCTGCTGATGAACACACGGAGACAGCTCGTCCACGCCGCTTACGCCATCGCTGAAGGTCGGCTGTCCCCTGTGGCATATTTCTGATATAATGGTGTTTGGCTGCTATTGACTACTCACCAGTGGGCTGTCACAAAAAGTTGAGATACCTTCATGTACCTTGTGGACTATGGCAAATGCTTGAGAGTTTCATACCAGTATACATATCAAACTACTCTCCTATAGATACTGTTGTTTATGTATCCACAGACACTCTATTTGCTGTATTCGCGGATGGGACCATTGTGAAAAGTGCCACCTGTTCTAACCCTTGTACTGTCTTGGAAGAATGGAGTTGTCCCAAACCAACTAGTAAATACATCTAATTATCTAACTACCAGTGTATCCTGTATTGGTTGATGTGGAGAATGACTTTGTACACAGATAAGCCATATCAGTGTTTGTCCTTACACTTGCAGTGGCCAGTAACTACCTGCTGGTGTACGAGTATGTGATCCAGAAGGCGGCGTCACGGAGTGAAGGTACCAAGGTCAAGACGGCAAACAGAACGCTGTTGCTCGGTGGCCGAAGGGACGGGTACATCTGCGTTTACAACTGGGACTCTGGCGATGTTGACTTCGAGATCGAGGTCTGTGCTCAGTCGGAAACTGCTTGCCTTAGCAGTTGAAATATTGTGCCACGGCAGTTACAATTAAATGTGTATATGTTTCAGGCTCATGGTTCCAAAGGTGTCCTGAATATGATTGCCAACTCCAAGGCTGATCAGCTCATATCAGCTGGACTTGGTTTGTACCATGTTAATGGAAGTGATTTTCATGTAGCCATTCTTCGAAACATAGAGCTATTCCAAACAAAATCATTTTACCAAGTTACAAACACAAGGCCTTTAACATATGGTGTATTTATAAACATTTTCATCTTTACAGACAATATTATAAAGATCTGGCGGGTGTACCCATATGCGCAGGAGTCTCTAGCCCCCCTCATGTCGTTCTTCTGCGCTCACTCCCCAATCTACATGACAGTCCTGAAGACCAAACTCGTGGTCGCATTCCAGGAGCCGACCACAGCCACCTACAGCACCGTCATGTATGATCTCCGCTCTAAAGGTACGCTCTAGCAGCTTGAGTATGGCATTTATTGTAGTGCATATATACAAAATGCTTTCAGTGGTAATGGGTACTACAGGTTCATGTACTGTCGTGAATGAATTCCTCCATTTCATTTACAATGCACATTCCAAAAAAAAGTCTTTAGCCGCAATCCACATGATTTCCACAAATCATTCTACTGAAGCTTGAATGAATATGGATATGCTAAGCATCTTGCGCAACACGTAAATGCATGGCATGTGAGCACACCAGAATATACCCTCTTTTCAAATAAATTTTTGAAAATAAATTTTTGATGGAGTGTTGTTACTGTGTGTATCAATGTACAGATCGTCGAGACCATGGCCCAGAAGACGATCACACGGACTCCATCACTGGGCTGGCTGCCTGTAACAAGATGAAGATCCTTGCCTCCTGTAGTACGGACGGAACAGTCCGAATCTGGAATGACTGCAACAACCTTATTAGGTACGAGCTTTTAAATATTTATTGGCTGAACTATGCTGCGCAGTATTGTGGAAACCTCTGGGTTTTTATGTTCCTCGAGTGCAGAAGGTTAGATAACTTGTGCAGATCATGCAGGTCGCTATCAATAAGATACATGTAAGTGAATTAGATATTTCTTTTTGCAGGATAATAAAGTTAAGCGCTACGCCAACAAGCATGACTTTCTGCAGTGACAAGGGAGATATTCTCCTAGGGATTGGGGACCATGTCCACAGGATCGAGTATAAACAGTGTGAGTATACCGCAGATAGCTTTAGAGGGTAGGACTTCCGTACTAAAACTGTGTAATACCAAAAAAGAATGTAAGTAGGTTCTCAGATCCATGGTTAGCAATGAGCAAGCACTTCTAGTACTTCTATACTCAAGTCCTGTGCATGCTGTGGCATCTGATTCAATGCAAGTCCATGCCTTGTAGACATGCCGAGCGTGTACCGTCTGCGGATGGTATCGATGCAGTTCCGTGCCAATGTCGAGGAGAAGCCACTGCCCCTTGATGAGACCCTCTTACTGAGTCTGTCACGGGAAGATGTCAAGCGTCTCAAGGCAGCACGGTCCTCCTTCAAGTATGGCAGTTGTATACAGCTTTACTCTAGAATCACCTAGTCAATTAAATACTGTACTCACGGAAAGTAAGGCAAGCAGAAATTGGATTGATCCGTGTTGTTTGAATTGTTTGTACCAATTTATTTCCACAGATTCACACATTTCGTGGATATCCTCACCAAAGATGAGACAGATGAGATTATGAGAGAGAAGAGAATACGAGAGCAGGTGAGGCACAGTTTGTAAATTCTCTCTTAACTTAAGGAAATACTCAGCAATATTATTGTTATAAACAGGAAATACAAGTTTGCGAAATAGTATGTTGAAATTAAAATCACAAAATAGTAAAATTCAACCCAGTGTGTAAAATGTACCTCATGGAATTCCTAAATGAATGTCCATCTTGGCGCAGGCGTTTGCGGAGCTGGATGCCAGAGATGTGGAGCTGGAGAAGATCAGAGATGGTGACCTGCCCGCTTTAAAGAAACCAAAGTCCACAGAAGTCACCAAACGGGAGGCCTTCGACAAATACCTCAGCATCTTCTACAACAGGACCTTTATCACGGTCAGTATAACAGTGGTAGGAGTCATAGATGCACAGTGATATCAGATACTGCTTATAAATTAATCTTGTGGATATCCAATGTTGAATGTGATGACTGGTGTATACATGCGAAACAGTGGTATTTATTGCCATACCACTACCTCTATAATAAACTCTTTGGGTAATCTTACCTTGGCATTCAAAGAAGAGGAGAGAGAAATGAATGTCACAAGAATTTTCTCAAAATTCCTGACATCCATCTCGAACTCGAAATTGAAAGAAATTACTCTCACACATCTCAGATTCCCCGCGGTGTAGATGTGACGTCACACCGGTCATATGATTGACCTTAGCCGCCATTAATTTGCTCCTCCATTGTTGGATGTGCAGCAAGTCTTGCTTTCGGCATTCAAAGTCGATTTTCTTCACGTCTACGATCGTCTTTAGGCTGTTCTTTGCACAGCTTTTTCTTCAGTAGATCGTTCTTACGTTGTTAGCTAGCTTAGAGTTAGTGATTTGCGATTTTTTTGGGAGGAAATGGTAAAGCCTCCCCAGGCCCCTTTCCTTCCCCCATTATCGCCCGTTTGTACTTCGATGTTTGATATGTTTCAGATATGAAGTGCATCGTGTGCAAACACTACCTTCCTAAGTGGGAGGTTCATAACGCCTGCTGGCAGTGTAGGGACACTGTCTA
Organism: Terebella lapidaria; assembly: GCA_949152475.1. Classification (NCBI taxonomy): domain Eukaryota; kingdom Metazoa; phylum Annelida; class Polychaeta; order Terebellida; family Terebellidae; genus Terebella; species Terebella lapidaria. The sequence goes on along the minus strand of OX424564.1, from coordinate 16,574,584 downwards.
TTGCCGTCCTTCAGCCACCTGTGAGTTGTGCGCGGATTGGTCCATCGACGAGTGGAAACTTTGTCTGCAAGGCTTACGGGAGATTCAGGCCCGCAGGTTTGCTGGTTGCCCTACTCCCCCTTCCCCGTCAGATTCTGATAGCGCCAGGCCGCGTCCCAAGGCGTCTGAGGAACGCAAGCGGCGATTAGATTTGCAGTTATCCAATGCTGTTTGTGCTGTAAGTTTTGATTTATCATTGTCATTTTCTTTCAGCCAGGTACGGGTCCCGGGAGCCGCGCGTTCGGCTCTCGGCACCCTAACTTCCCCACAACCTACGGGTTTGTGTGGCTCACTTTTGGCTCCCTCTCTACTGGCCCCTCGTTCTCATGCTTCTCTGGCTGAACGACCTGGGTTTCAGTGTCCGAGTGTGGTTTCGGGGTCTGCCGGTTCCGTCGGGCTCACGACGGTTCCCTGCGCCCGGGATCCCTCTGGACAGAGAGTGTTGTTTCCCCCTCCGGGTCGGGCGCCTGCCCCCGGAGCTGGGTTTCAACCCCATAGCCAGGGCGGATTTCGGTCCGGGCCCGTGTCGCTAGTGATACGGCCGCCGGCACCCGATTTCCCGTCGGTTACTGGACCCCAGGCCGTGGCTACCGGAGCCGTGGCCAGTAGGGGCCGGGAGCCAAGAGCCATGAGCCGTCCAAACCCATGGGTTCCTGGAGTTTCCATGTCTCCACGGTTTCCAGTGTTTCCTTTTTCTGATTCGCCCTGTGTGTTTCAGATCGCCGAGGATATCAAGGACGATTCCCCTCTTACGGCCCTGCCCTCCGGTTTCGTCGCCTCCAGCCAGGGTATGTTGTCTTTCGCCCAGTTGGCGGACCAAGGGTCTTCCCGTGCGTCGGAGCCGTCCGGTGTTCCTGCCCAGGGGAGCTCTCTCCCGACGTCAGAGCAGCGCCTTAGGGGCGAGCTTGAGTCTTTTCGGGCGGAGATGTTAGGCCAGTGGCAGCAGTTTCTGGCGAGGTTCCGGCCTCCACAGCCGCCACCGCCCCCATCTTCCCCTCTGCCTAGGGACGAGCCGTCATCGGATGAGGAGCCTTCCCTACAGGGCTCTCAGTCGGCTGACCAGCCGTTACCTGGCCCGTCAGGCCTCACGCTTCCGCGAAAGCGTAAGGCGGACCCGGACCAGGAGGCGGACCAGCCCGAGTCCGACGACCCTCTCTCTTGGGGGGAGAAGTTGGACTTTGCGAAGAGGGTCCTCCCGGGTTTGTGGCCCGAAGAGCATGCTCCGGCCCCAGTCAAGAAGGTAGCTCGGTCGATGATTTCTTCTGAGTTGGAGCACCCCCGGCCGTCGAAGGACGCCCTACGATTCCCTCTGTCGCAGGGAGTTCGCGGCTCCATGCAAGAGCGCATGGACGAGACCATCAGGTCCAACAAGTCGGCGATTGGCGCGTATCCTGCTCGCCCGTCTGTCAACGACTACTATATGTCGTCGGAGCTGGATGACAAGCCTACAGCTTTGAGGAGGCATCACCCCCATTACGCCTTTTTCAAGGAGCCTAAGGCCGTGGAGATTCCATGGGCGGCCTTGGCGGAGCTGCAGCACACGTTTCGAGTGGGGCTGGCCACGGATTCGGCCATGGATTGGCTGTCGATGGCTACGAGACGGGCCATTCTTCAGTGCCGTAACCAGGTCCTGGACAACCCTGACGTTGACCGAGATGATTTGGCAGAAGCCTTATTGAGCTGCGCTTCGTTGGTCACCTCCATTGGTAAAGGTGTGGGTGACAAGGTGGCCCTGGACTCCCACTCACTCTGGGTGTCCGAGTTGTGGCGGCGTGACGCTTTCCTCTCGTCCCTCAAGTTCGAGGTTCCGGACCAGCTCATGACGGACATGAGAGTTCTCCACCCCGTGATCCCCTCTTCTGGAGCCCCTACTTCACTTCTACTCCCTGACCGTTCTGCGGAGTTGCGGGAGGTGAAGAAGGAGGCCGACGAGAAGGCCGCGAAGTCTTCTACTTCCAATGCCCTCCTGAGCCAGTCAAAGTCTCTGGAACGTCTGACGCAACAGATGGTTTCGGCCTTTAAGAAGCCCCAGTCTTCAGCTCAGCAGTCTCAGCCTCAGCAGCAGCCGGCTCGTGGCCGTGGGAGAGCTAGAGGCAGGGCCTCAGGGCTGCCCTTTCGCGGGGCCCCTGCCGGCAGCACCCGAGGAGACCGTGGTCGTGGCCGAGGCCGAGGACGCGGAGAGGCTCCCAAGCCCGCAGGGGAAAAGAAACCGGGTACGTATAGCTTCGGATTCCGGGCCGGATCCTTTGCACGAGTGTCGAGGAGAGCTGCATGGTCAGCTCGTTTCGGTCGATATTCCTTCCTCAGACGAGCCCGTAGGAGCTCGTTTAACTCTGTTTTGGAAAGAGTGGGAGCGGCTCGGGGCTTGCCCCTGGGTCGTCTCGACGCTCCGTCGAGGATTCGGCCTGAAATTCGAGAAATTGCCACCGTTATCGCCCGTCCCAAGGGGTTTCACTCTTCCAAACGATCCAGAACGCCGCCGTGTTCTCCACGAGGAGATAACGGCGATGATCGAGAAACAAGCGATAGAACCTGCTCCCGGGGACACTCCCGGGTTCTACAGCGTGTTGTTTGTGGTTCCCAAAGCGTCGGGGGGTTGGAGACCAGTGATAGATCTTTCTCCGTTGAACAAGTTCTTAATCGTGCCGACGTTTTCCATGGAAACGCCGGAGCAAGTTCGTTCAGTCATGCCTCGCGATTCGTGGGTGGTAACGATAGATCTCAAAGATGCCTATTTCCATATTCCAATGAAACCTGCAGTTCGCAAATACCTGAGATTTCTCTATCTCGGCCGCGTATGGCAGTTTCGGGCGCTCCCGTTCGGATTATCGACAGCGCCGTGGATTTTCACCATGGTGGCTCGGGAAGTCCAGATCCTCGCCCACAAGCAGGGGATTTTCATCCACCAGTATCTCGACGATTGGCTAATCCGGCACCATTGTCGCGAAACGCTGATCGTCCAAGCACAGTTTGTGGTAAATCTTTGCTCACGGATGGGGTTCAAAATCAACCAAAAAAAGTCCGACTTGTCACCGCGTCGGGACTTCGTCTTCTTGGGGTATCGTTATCAGACTACCTCAGAGACTGTTTTGCCGACGCTGGATCGTCAGTCAAAATTATCTGTGCTGTCAGAAGGGTTCCTTCGTCGCATTCCACAGACGGCCAGACGCTGGCAGTCCCTTCTCGGGATGCTAGCTTCCACGGAAAAGTTAGTTCCGTTGGGCCGCCTGCACATGCGGCCTATTCAGCGGCATCTACACTCCCAATGGTCCCAGGTCACGGGAGACAGATTCCAGCTCGTGCAGGTCTCTCCGGAAGTCGTTTCCCATCTGCAATGGTGGCTGGATCCCGTCAATCTGCTCCGAGGGTCGTCATTCCGCCGGCCGCCTCCATCCAGGCACGTATTTACGGATGCCAGTATGGACGGCTGGGGTGCTCACTGGGACGACAGCGAGGTCTCGGGCACCTGGTCTTCGTCTCAGCAGGAATGGCACATAAACCTGTTGGAACTGGAGGCCGTGTTCTTGGCTCTCAGGCATTGGGAAACACATTTCCTCAATCAGGCACCGACAACTCCACGGTTGTCGCCTACATCAACAAGCAGGGCGGTACGAAGTCCCAGTCGCTGTGCCAAGCCGCTATCGACCTCCTGCTCTGGTGTCACGACCGGGGTATTTCGCTTTTCGCGAGGCATATCCCTGGTCATATGAATGTTTGGGCGGACCGCCTCTCCCGGAGGGGCCAGGTCCAGGCCATGGAGTGGAGTCTTTCCCCCAGGGTATTCCAATCTCTCTGCGGCCTATGGGGCACGCCGATGGTCGATTTGTTTGCGACCCGGTGGAACCACAAACTTCCTTCGTTTGTGTCTCCCATTCCCGATCCCACGGCCATGTCAGTGGATGCGATGTCGACGTCCTGGGAGGGCATGTACGCGTATGCTTACCCCCCAGCGGTGTTGTTGGACAAGGTGATCGCCAAGTTTCGGACTCACCAGTGTCGCCTCCTGCTGATTGCTCCGTGTCTGCCGCAGAGGTCGTGGTTCCCGGACCTTCTGGAGTTGATAGTAGACTTCCCTCGTCAGCTTCCGGATCGGTGGGACCTCCTCAAACAACCTCGCTCCAGCATGTTTCATCAGGCTCCCGCAAGTCTGAAACTTCATGCCTGGATATTGTCGAGCGATGTTTCCGAAAGAAGGGATTTTCAAGGGAGGTGTCCGCAAGGATCGCCCGATCAAATCGAAAATCTTCTTTGGCAGTCTACCAATCGAAGTGGACTTCCTTCTGTGCTTGGTGTCGTCGCCGGAAGGTTAGTCCTTTCAGAGTCGATGCTCCCCTAATTTCCGAATTTCTTCTCGAAAAGTTCAATGAAGGGCGAGCTCCATCCACGATCGCAGGTTACCGTACGGCTATCGCGAAGACTCTAAAACCCAAACTTGGGATCGATTTTGGTCATGATCAAGGTTTGACTGCGTTGATTAATAGTTTCGAGATCGAAAGACCGAGAGCTAGGAACCCGGTTCCTGAGTGGGATCTATCGCTTGTTCTCAACGTCTTAAGAAAAGATCCGTTCGAACCCCTTGAGCGGGCCTCCCTAAAGTTTCTGACGTTTAAGACGGTCTTCCTTTTGGCTCTGGCTTCCGGGAAGCGACGGAGTGAGCTCCACGCCCTGTCCTTTTCCAAAGTTAAGTGGAAGTCGGATGGCTCCTCGGTTCTCCTCGGAGTCATTCCCTCCTTTCTGGCCAAAACTCAATTAGCAGGTACGCCATTATTGAGCTTTTCCATTCCCGCCCTGACTCCTTCTCTGGGGCCGGGCCTGGAGGAAGACGCGAAGCTTTGTCCCGTGCGAGCCCTCCGCATCTACGTTAATCGTACGCGTGAGCTGCATCTCGGCAAGCGTTTGCTTTTCGTGTCCTATCTTAAGGATTTTCCAAATGATATCCGTCCTGCTACGATCTCATCTTGGATCAAGAAGTGTGTTAGATTTTGCTATGAAAAGTCACAGGCGAAAAAATCCACAGGTTTCAGAGTCAAAGCGCATGATGTGAGGGCTCTCGCGGCTTCACTTGCCTTTACGAATAAAGTATCTCTGAATGATGTCATGTCGGCCTGTACCTGGAAATCTCATAACACATTCACTTCTTTCTATCTCAGGGAGTTAGCTTGGGAGGATGACTCCGGCCTCCAGCTTGGACGACTGGTGGCGGCGGAGAGTGTAGTCCAGCTGTAAATACCTGTAGATAGCTCAACACGCCTCTGTACAGATGCACCTGAGGTCGGCTCCCAGGGGAGTTGCTCCTCTTCTTTGGCGAAGGAAATTTTTGTTCATCTGCAAGAGGAAAGTCACCTCTGCAGAGCCCCTGCTCGTCTCCATGCATCTGAAGGTAATTCAGGCGTGTATTATGGTATGGTTGTAAATATCCTGTAAATATGTATTTTCGACTTTAAATTATAATTTCAAAGTAAAACACAATATTTACTACTTTCAATGGATATTTCCTACTCTCACACATCGGTGATGAATTCCCGGGAGAGGGTTAAACCCACCTCCTTTGGTTATTCTGATATAACCCAAAGAGTTTATTATAGAGGTAGTGGTATGGCAATAAATAGGAAGTTTTAACTTGTTTAAAACCAGTATTTATTACATACCTACCTCTATAATAAACACGATTATTCTCCCTCCCGCCTCCCCTGCCTTAACCAGGTGGGCAAATTAATGGCGGCTAAGGTCAATCATATGACCGGTGTGACGTCACATCTACACCGCGGGGAATCTGAGATGTGTGAGAGTAATTTCTTTCAATTTCGAGTTCGAGATGGATGTCAGGAATTTTGAGAAAATTCTTGTGACATTCATTTCTCTCTCCTCTTCTTTGAATGCCAAGGTAAGATTACCCAAAGAGTTTATTATAGAGGTAGGTATGTAATAAATACTGGTTTTAAACAAGTTAAAACTTCCTGTTTAATTGTTCATTTCAGTTTTCCATTAATGTTTGAGTGTCATTTGATATGGTTTTTACTTAACAGTTACCGGATGAAGACCCATACCCTAAAGACACTGTCAAGGAAGTAGTGGAGGGTCCATCCAAAACCAGTCAGTTTGTTTGCATTCATGTGATAGATTAGTGATGACTTGTAGCATGTAACTGGTGGGATCTAAGTATTATGTTGTCGTGAACGCTTGTGGGAACTTACAAAGTTTCAATGTCTTCGTAGCTGCGAGCACATACATGTAATTATATTGTCTCTTCTTTTCTGTCTTCTGACAGATACAAAGGTCACTTTTCAAGAGGAGAAAGAGCCGACCGGTTTCTTCCCTTCCCCCTCAGCTGCTGTACCATCAACAGCCCCACCAACTGCCCCATCTACAGCCCCGCCCACTGCCCCTTCGACAGCCCCACCCACTGCCCCCACTTCCGAGAGCCCACCCTCAATCCGGGTACCACCCATCCCTGCCACACCCATACGCCCCGGAGGATTCGTCCCTAACTCAGTCCTTGTTCGCCTCCTGTGGCCGCCGAGTGTACGCAACGAAGAGGAGAAGAAGAAGAAGGAAGAAGAGGCGTACCGGCCACCACAGATATCCGAGGCACAGCTCTCTCAGATCGCATCTCTTAAGAAGAAGGTAGGGACTCTATGTGAATCAAATGCCTGGTTGGGTTATTGTTTGCTTATGTAGTTATTGAATTGATGACAATGTAAAATTGACGATAAGGGATGTGGTTGTGTTTGGAGATTATGCTTGCAGTGCTGCATTCTGTGTTTTGAACAAAATTGCACAAATTAATTGATGTTTGGGAAATATGTTCCTTTTGCTGTGTTGTGTCTGAGTGATTCACAAATTCCCATGTTCAGTTGAAACCAAGAGAGATTATTGGTCAGTGATCAGCCTCAATGAATCAGCTAATTAGTGTCTGCTTTTGCCCCAGCGTGACTCGGTGTGGTCTGATGATGTAAGTCTGCCCAAGTCCTGGATATTGTCCGCATGTTGTCTCCTCTATCTCCCTGTACTGGAATCTGTCTTCATTTATTTCTGAAGTATGATTCACTACTGTCATTCAGCGCAAATCAAAAATTTCCATCTGTATAAAATGGGACATACATATACTTCGAAATGCATCTACATGTACATGACTGTGTCCACACTAAAAAACAGTTATTGCTATTGAATTCAACCTTGAACACTTTTATATATTACATGTATCATGATAACTCATGACTTGAAAATTGCCATCAAGAGCTGGATCAATCTTGGTGTGTATCACTTCCACATGTATTCACGTGAACTTCACTGGTGCAAAAATACCAGTTGTTAAATATCAGTCAAAGCTAAGTCACATCTTTCCTGCATGACCACTTGATGTATACATATATTGCATGTAAATTATAACAATGTATCCACCATGTCAACGTGCATGTGTATGTGTAAAATATAAAAGCTGTCTTATAAATGGACAATGTTCTGCTAAAAAATTCATCCAGTCATAATTCCTGATGGAAAGTAGCTTATACAATATACTTATTTAACTCAATCCACATGCAGTTGTTCATACTGCAACTCTAGTACAGTCAAATTTATACATGTACACATGTCTGTATTGATGTACATGTATATGAAAACTATAGATATTATGGTCGTCTTCGCGATGCATTTGAGATATTTTTGATACACTATTTCAGTTTTGTTCTTAGTATTTTGTATTAGAGAATTTTTCCACGGTCTTTGGGAGGAATCAGTTGTGTAGATACGCTGATACTCAGTATGGATAATAAGATTTTTATTCTCATATGTTTTTCCTTCCTCAATTTTCCATTGAATATATGTATACCAGTAGTGATCAGGATATCTAGTAATTAAGACCAGTGTCATTTCTTGAAATGATTTCTAGAAAGTTTACTTGTCAACACAAGTGGATCATTGTCAAGTTTAAATTAATTTCATTCCACTTGGGAACCTGTCACATGTTTGCTAACTGGTCTGATGTTTTTTCTCACCTCACTTGTGTGGACACTAACCCTGGGTCCTGGTGTGCATCCATCATCCACTGGTAAGAGTTACACTATTTTATTTTGTGAGAATTGATATTGTTATGAAAATTGAGTTTGCAGAGTATAAGTATGAAATCATCATGTCATGAACTCGGAAACCATCTGTCATTTTCAAATACATTAGTAATGAGTCATAAAAACAAAACACAGTACACATAAATATGGTATGATCCAAATACAGTAACATATAGCACTCAAGTAATGCTTGAAACTGCACATTTCAGAAAAAACCCAAACTTCGGTTCACAACCAACACCGTCATCGCCTCACGGCCACTCCAGGGTACAGAGGGGAGTTTCCGGGACCACACAATTTTCCTGGACTACGACGACGATGAGGAAGCCAAGAAACAGTCAGAGGTGGACGAGACGAGCGTCAAGTCTGGGATGAGCTCCAAGGAACCGTCGTCCTTCCTCGCAAGGATGCAGAATATCATGACCAAGCCACCCACGCCTCGGGTATGCTTGTAGCTCAGATGATGACATGAATATCCCTGGGGAATTACAGCAAACTATTCATGTGTGATTTGTATGTGTGGTATTACATTCGAAAATATGTCTGTATTTCATTATGGTATCAAAAATCTATGCAGTTTTAGAAACTGGGTAATTATTTTGGTGCAATGATAACAATACTATCTATTTACAATATCATGGGCCATTATCATCATAACGAGTATTGTGTTCTTCCATAATAATAGTTGTTTGGTTCTCGCAGGAATCCCCAGAACCTCCAGTGCAGACCGACACGTCCCAGAGCAAATCAGACCTCCTCAGTCGGGACGCGACCGCCGCCAGCGACAAGACGACAGACAAGGATTCCGCCAAGGCTAAGAGGGTCGTCTTCAAACCACAATTGCCCAGTAACTTTCTCGCTCGCTCGCTGGCCCCCAGACCTCCCTTGGAGAGACCCGACAAGACACCACCTCGGGAGCGGACACCTACTCCACCCCCCACACCCCTTCCAGACTTCATCACACAGTTCAAGGGAACCGAGTGGTTCGACAAGTACTTCCCCAAGTGCAACGAAAATGTGAGTGGGACATGCATGTAATTTGTAAAGAAAATAAAAGAATTTTGCTCTTAATCGGTGACAGGAATTCACTATATTATTATATATTATTATAAATATTCACTCATGGTCAGAATGCTCTTCCTCTATCTTGCTCTTTTTTCTCCAAACTATTCACCATGTTTTACCCTCTATTCTGTTCCATTTCCCACCAGACAATGCCCAAGCCGTGGTCTGGTCAGGCATTTGGTCTTATGCTCGCCCGTCTCCTGCGTATCACTGATTACCCTGAGAAAGTCGAGGTTGCCAAGGCGATCCTTGCCGTGCACCGAGAGGCCGGACTGACAGACCCAGAGCCTTTCAGTGCTGCCATCTATGGAGTGCTGCACCACCGCATCCATCCACCGTCCTGCTCCGACCCTCACCAGAAAGCGTTCATCAGCACCGCGCTGGAGCTGTTGTTCGAGCTCGGCTGCTCTGACAAAGCGTACTACCGAGAGCTGATCGTACAGTTCCTGGATGGGGACAGGGAGATCAGGTAACTTACGGTGCAGAATCTACTCGACTTTTAAACAGTTGAACAATAATGTGTTGCCGTTGTATGTCAGTTGCTGCAACTCTTTTTGACTATGTGTCTGATGTTTCCTATTTTAACCTTCGATATACATCTATATATATAAGAGCAAAGTTAGATGTTTCAGACACATGTCATGTATGCTACAAGAATGTACCCAACCTGACTGATTCATAGCTAGATAGATCTGCTGTGATGTAATGTGTTCTCGTGGCTGCTGACAGGAGTCAGGTCCAGGACCAGCTGGCTGCCCGAGGCCTCAAGGACCCCCACAACTACCTCTCCAAGGAGCTGGATGGTTGGGACGTCTGGAACATCGATGATGATAACCGCGCCGGCGAGCTCGCCAAGTTAGCCAACAACTTCCTTGACAAGTATGTTTAGCGGCCATACTTATTACTTCTGGGCTTTTTAAGTACAATGTTCCTTGTTCAAGAAGCACTATACCACTGATTAATGTCTTAATATGATACAACCCAAGTGTAATTTATAGAGTTCTGTATGCACATTGATCATATTGTTTATAATTAAAGATACTTAGACAGGTCTGACAGGATGCAGACAATTTATAACCTTCTCTAGGTGGATGACATCATTCAAGCTGCATGTGGAGGACACGATCGAGCGACTGAAGAAAGGACAAAATGTCCGAGGTCGGGCCACTCCAAACCTGCTCCGTAATCAGAAACCCAACGTCCGCAAGCCTACTGTTGTAAGTTTGAACTGTACCTGAATTCATGAATTCATACAGAGAAATGTTGTTGCTTCCAAATTCAAACTCTATGTTACACTACATCCCAAGAATTATGCACGTCCACGTCTGTGGGGATATTTAAAAGGTTGTTTCCATACAGGATTCTATCGCAGAGGACACGGGCTCCGAGGGCAGCAGGGTTGGGGAAGAGTCCAGTGCTGCCAAGACTGTCACAGGTGTGTACTCTTACACACTCGCCTCGGTGCTTGTTCTGTACACTATGGGGATATTCCCACATTCTGCGAATAATAGAAGTTCACACAGACTTGCTTTGCTTGACAATCAAAGCTGAATGGAATTGGTAACCAAGGTGGTTGTTGTAACAGTGACATTGGACCGAACGCCAACGGTAGATTCGATGGAAGGCGCCACCTACCTGGAAGCTTTGAACTACTTCTGCGAGATGGAGCTGGAGAAATACCTGGACCGCCTGCGAGGTGGAGACCAGGGACCAGCCACCAGCAAGTCCGACAGCCACAAAAACACGGTCCTCGTCCTTCCCAAGATTTCAGGGTCAGTATCACTTACAATAAGCTACAATAAAGCTGAGACTAAATACTGCCTTTCTATTTTGAATAATTTCTTAGGATTAATTTCTCGACTTCTGGATGTGTGCAGTTGTAATCACCAAATTGAGACTGGATTGAATAGTATTTGCTCTTGGATTTCCAATATAGCCAATCTCCTTGGGGTCTCAATTTTGATCAGTTAGATCAAAACAGGTATGTGTGTTGTTCACACATGTACTATACCTGCACTGTGCTATATTGTATGTATACCTCGGTCCATAAGTATGAGCATTTTGTACTATATTGACATCCAAGTGCCACATATTGTATCATGCATGTCTTTGTACAATATCTAAGCATGGTCTGTACATATATTGTGGTTGAAAATTTTCCCATTGTTTGTCAACTTTTTTTCCTGCACAATCCCTTTGTATGTGGCCTGCAGTACGGTACTTGTTAACATCTTGTGAATACATACCAAATCAAATACATGTTGACACATTATGATACGGTTTGATTTTTTGATTTCCAGAAAACCTACTCTGGTGCGACTTGGTGAAACACATACAAGCAAGTGTCGGCCAAAACGTGAAACAGCGCTTGAAGCAGGTAATCAATGTAACAGACTGAAAATAGTTGTAGTTTACTGATATGTGTACTGTAAACCATCTGATATTTGGTGTCTTCAAAACATGTCAATCTTGACTGAGAGTACGGGTAATCAACAACACCAGATGGAGACATTACATATGTTTCTTCTCCAATCCCCAGAGCTGCGGTTGCCGCCGATCCTGACGAAGGGCAAAACATCAGATCCCGGACAGATCTACGGATTCCCGTCATACATCAACCTGCCAATGAAGTCGGTCGTGATGAACCCGTTTCCGAGCGACATCGACACATACTGGGAGAGAGAGCAACCCGTGCTACTCATGCTGAAAACATCGCAGAAATACTTTGTACCAGCACGGTCGTACCTCGAACAGGATACCTAGCAGTAAAGATGCTGGCGGTGTTTGTGTGGGTACCAAATTTTGTATACTCATGTGCTAATGTGAGAATCATTGTCAGATTTTGTTAGTGCCAAATACAGTATGTCTCATATAAAAACAATATTTGTCAATGATGTAAAATAGCTGTATATTGAATGACTATGGAAAAGGATGTTATTTTGGGGGGGAAAAAAATGGAGGGTATTGAAGATTGTTGAAAAGTTTTCCCTGTATATTGCTGTGGCAATACAGCAATGCTTATTATTGATTATACATACTCAAATCATGGTTTGAAGTTGCATTCATCATCTCAGAGTCTGTATTCACGATCATCGAATATATATTCATAAAAATACATCTCATTTGTATAAAGAATTACCATATTCATCAAGTGCATCGTATTGCAACGATTATCAATGGAAACAACATGGAATTGATGCCAAAAAGTTACATATATGTGTACGGTATATTTTACTGTTTTGTTCATCCTTTACAAACGTTTTTTTTGTTTACACTGCAATTTGCTGTGCTATATAAATATATGATGTGACGTATAAGGGATCATCAAGGTACAGTATTATGGTCATCATATACATGTAGCATCTACTAATAACTCTGTATACATATATCCATTCAAGTCAATGTGCCAAATCAATATATATTAATTATTCGCTTCATCATGCTTGTTATGAATGTGCCAAATATTTTAAATGACTTTTACTATGAACTGCAGTTAGATGCATTATGTTCATGCACATGAATTGAAGAATGTGTGGAAATGTGCATTCTGTTATTGTTTGGTATATGCCAAAAAATCACAAACTTTTTACTTCCTGTATATGTATACATCATAGTGCTGTGATTTATTCAACCTCATTTCATTTATACATTGAGATGAAGCATTTTTGGTGATGTATTATTTCTATCACGAGTGTCTGTGATATCATACTATTTGATGGAATAAACCTGATTATTGAACTTTTGCCTTGGCAATCAATTATTGTATGTGGCCAACATCAACTGTCAAATAGACTGAGACACAAAATCTGTATTTCATACATGCATAATATGGTGGTTTTGAATGGATTATCTCTAAACTGTTCTTTAAACAACTTATTGAAAAACAGGGGAAATTTCAAGATAAAAAGGGCAGCAAGTCCTGTGTTATACTGCATGACTTTGGGTGCAAACAAATATACATGTAATTTGAAATTTATATACACAAACACCCCTGAATTTGAATAAGTGTATTTGTCAATGCAAAATCGAAACTTCCACCCAAAAGCGAAAAAGCCAAGTGGAGGGACGTATAGTTTTCGAGTAACTGTCTAGTTCACACCGTTATGACGTATCATAATGACACGCTCTTGCGTGCGATCTCACGGGCTCAACGCCCCGTGAAACGGAAATTGAAAACTCAGTTTAACAGTAAATCATTAATGTACATGTAGATTATCAACGCTGATATATCTAATATATATAATTATATATAATAGGATTATTATCATTTAACATGATTAACAAAACCTGAACATGATACTGATTCTCGTCATCTCGTCATACAGAAATGCCAGCGAGATACAAGATATGGTATGGTACTGTATTGTACATACAAAACTGATTCAGATTCGCCATCATGTATAATAAATATGATATGACCCCCCCCCCCCTCCGATAATTACCGGTGACCAATTTTTACTGTATTTTAATGAGTAATCATGACGTCACAAATATAACACAAGTTGATTAAGGTATTGAAACGTCTGTTGTCACGCATGTTCGATGGTACTATGCACATTATTTTGCATAAGATATAATGTGGCATGACAAATAATCAGTGTTCAATTACCAGAATTGCTTGAAAGGTACCGGTCCCGAGTTAAGCCCCCTAGCAACCATGTTGCTATGAGCCGTAATGTCAAGTATGGTTGGCTCATTGATCAGACACCTCTTATGAGTGTGTTATATTTTCACTTATCATCATGTTTATGTTTGCGTTATTTAGTGATTCTATTCACGGATCATTCAGAAAAAAGACTCTAAGAGTAGCTCTAATAGTAGTAATTGAAACAACTTACTCAAGTGAGGTCATGAATACTCATCATAATAGCTAATGAGCTTAATAATTCCTGAACAAATATTGTAAATACTTGCCTCAAAATTGGTAATATCTTGAGAACTGTTAAAGATATTAGGGTTATGAAAAAGCGAGCACATTACTTTTTACATTTTCTATCAGACAAAATATGATATCTTCTGCGTGTACATGTAGGTACTTTATGCGGGAATTAGAGAATGAAGTTGTTTCAATTGTACGCTTTTCATTGGAGCGATGAAATCTTGAATGCTCTCATATTTTGGTACATTCGTAAAGGGATAATTATATATTTTTCCATTGTGCTTCGTTATTGCAAGATAACAATAATAATCACTGCTCAATGAATTGTATAAAATTGACTTTTTACCAGGTATTTGATTTTGAGTCATTAGAGTGACAATGATACCATTTCAATTCATTTATTATTAATATCAAAATGAGTGTATGTTTATAGTGTGGAAAAGTAAGTACGAAATATATCAAGACAAATAGACAATATATTACTGGTACAAAATGACTGATATGTTCATTATTTATCATATATCAAGAAAAAAGCATCGAACTCACAACTGACCTATCACAAATATGCTTGAGACTATCATCAAAGTATCATGAACAATCTGGCATGAGAAACGTGACCTTGTTTACTTGCAACATGATCAAAACATGTTCCCCAACCCTAGCTATATTTGGGCACTCTACGAATACTCATAATTGATGCACATATCTACATGTCCGGTGCTACATTTTAGGCCGTCCTTTGATGTGATGCTTTGATTTATTGAGAAAAGCAGACATCAGACGACTGTATTTCAGTGAATAATGTCTCGTAAGTAAGTAAGTAATTTATTTCCAAATTGCACACAAGATGAACATATTCAATAGATGATATAAGAAATGCACAATTTGTGGACTCCACCAGAGGCCGATGCCTGTAACTTGATTGCTCAAGCGGTGAAGCCCATTACATTGAAATAATAGTAACACAAAATATGGAACGGATAGGAACAAAATATTTACAAGTTGGACTCACGTATGAGTTGCATACTACATATAACAACATCACAAACATGTAGATATATATATACATTAATTTCACGTAGAAATACATACTATTCACATTATTCACATACACCCATATACACAGGAGATGATGGTACAGTTGCCGAACCTGTGCCAGAATTAACAGATTGAACCTAAAATTTACACATTTACTACTGTGAAATGCCAAACTTGTGGTATTACATAGAGTGAGAAATGAATGAAAAAAGTCCTTTTTCATACCCCCCCCCCCATGACACACACACCCACACCCACACACATCCTTACACTATTGGCAAACGATACAGGATAGGTAGAGCAAAAAAAAAAAAAAAAAAAAATGAAATATGAAAAAATGACACAAGACACAAAAAAGACAAACTAATAAAGCGACCGTAGTAACGTGAACAATGCAGCCATGAAATTTTACAGTATCAAGGGAGTATTACTAGATTAGATAGTTAGTTATTCATCAAATATTTCGAAATGAAGTGTTGTTTTATCTTAGATTTGTAGGCGCTGACTGAAATGCTGTTTTTTATATGGGTTGGTGTATTTAGCCATAATTCCGGACCTTTACGAATGAAGCTGTTTCCAAAAATTTGGACATTCCACCTAGTTATATGGGGGTCTTTACAATGTCTAGTGTTGAAGGAGTGGATAGAATTGTTTGCCACAAAAAGATTGTTCAGCGAACTTGGTAGTTCATTGCGGGAATGAAGATACATAAATTTACTAAGTTCAATATTGAACAAATCATGTAGCTTAGCTATGCCTGTTTTATGATAGAGTGGCGTAGAGCTGGCATTGAAACGTGATCCAGTGACGCATCGGATTGCTTTATTTTGCTTGATTTCAAGCGGGCGCAGTATCGTTTTTTGTGCAGAACCCCATAACAATATACCATAGTTTAGGTAGGAATGAAACAGACTAAAATATAACGATTTGAGGTGGGCTTTACTTAACATGTTTTTGACAGTGTTTGACATATATAGGGCGCTGGACAATTTTTTCAAGACGTGTTCAATGTGGACATTCCAACTCAGCTTACTGTCTATATGGATACCAAGAAATTTAACAGAAATTTATGGTGTAATGTATTCTGTATCGACTTTTAGCGAATGGGTGTTGTAGTTGTGTACCAGCTTCTTGGAGAATAAGATTATATTAGTTTTGCTAACATTCAGTGATAATTTGTTGCTCCGGAACCAATTAACCATGAGGAGGATATCTGATTCAACAATGTGATATAGGTGTTGGAGGTTATTGTGAGTATAATACAACGTTGTATCGTCTGCGAATAAAATACATTTTGATTTTGTTATTGAGTTGGGAATATCGTTTGAATATATGATAAAAAGTAACGGACCCAATACTGAACCCTGTGGTACACCGTATTTTATAGGATAGAGGTTCGAACATGAGTTTTTGAACTTGACATACTGCTCACGGTTATTTAGGTAGCTCCTGAACCACTCCAAGGCAATCCCTCGAATACCATAATATTCTAATTTGGACAACAGAATAGAATGGTCAATAGTATCGAAAGCCTTGGAGAGGTCCAGGAAAACTCCAAGTGTGTACATGTTATTGTTAAAGCCAGTCAGGGTATCGAATACAAATTCTGTAACTGCATTAATAGTTGAATGTTTGGGCCTAAATCCGTATTGCTTAGAATAGAGTATATTATGTTGTACGAGAAACGTATACAGTCGTGAGTGGATGATTTTTTCTAAGAGTTTAGAGCAACAGGGTAATAGTGATATTGGCCTATAGTTATCTCCTGGTGGTCAGTACACAAGTCCTGAATAACAAAACATGAAAATGACTTCAGTCCGTCTCCTCATCCGTACCAATCTCAAACAAAAGGGAAATGACATATCAACCCATGTAAATCAGTTTGGGTCTGTATATTTCTCTGGTACCTCATTTTTATCAATGCATGAACTGCACATACACTATCTGCACATACACTAGTATATCATATTTTTTTCGCGAGAAACGTGACTCCGCATAAGAATTTGTAACTTCCACAGAATTGTGAAAAATGTATAGGATTAACAGTTTGTCAAAACTCAGTTAGACGGACTGAATTTAGACGGACTGAAGTCATTTTCATGTTTTGTTATTCAGGACTTGTGTACTGACCACCAGGAGATCGCAGTGTTATAATCGATCACATTTTGTTACCTTCAGTCACAAAAAAAACCCAGCAGTGATCTATCACTATACAAGCAGAACATACATCATAAAGACACATACCACGAAGGTGGATGAATTAGTACCTACATGCAAGTCTTAAGTCAAACTTTGAACATCATCAGTTTTGGACTCATTGATGGATATCAGTCACATTCGGCGTGGACTAGCTTGATCTAATTACATGTACATGTATTTGGCTACAATACAGCCTGCTTCGAACTGAAGTGACTTTGCACAAACTCACAAAATGAATGACTTTCGATTGGTCAGTCAGCTGGACGTCACGTTCCACATCTACATACAATGAAGTGAGCACAAATAATTTGTTTAATGTTATTAGAGCTTACAAAGCATGATAAATTTCATATCGATAGAATGGTTTTTATATAACCTTTTCATGTTTTAAACTGAAGAGCTAACAATTATAGCTTGACCATTATGCCTTCGATGATTTGTGCTGTGGACATCCCTTGAGCTGAAAGCTTAGAGGTTGAAGCCGCTCTCGTTGGATGTGCCATTGTACACTGAGGTATCAATCTTTGCCTGGTTAGTAATAGCTTTTACCCATCTGGCGATGGATCACGGAACAACTGGCTTGTTTGGCTTAATGAACGCCAGTAAAAACTGGTGTTTCTGGCTCCTTTTTCCGAACCAAGAAAGCTTTGAGGCAAGATCCATCAGTTAACGCTCTGTTTGCGGAGAACCTGTGGAGCCCAAACCCTAGGTGTGGTTTTGCAATTCGCTTGGTAGTTGTCGACCCCGGAATATCACAGTAAACAATGCCCCCATCCCATACCAACGTGGGGTCATTCTGTAGAAGTTCTGAGCCACTTGAAGTTGATTGCCAGAGCTAACAACAAAGCAACTTTCAGAAGGTGGACGTCTGTTGAAAGCGCCTTTAAGCAACTGTCGGATTCGTTAATGCTGTCGAACTGCGAACCCATCAATATTTGGGTGGTATTTGTTCAGCGTGGATTAACGGGCCCCCAATTTTATCTGTTCCATCAAGACCTGCAATATCCAGCTTCTTTCCTGGTCTCTTGTATTCATGGAACAACTCGTCTCAGAGTTGATGCCTGAGGATTGTCAAGCCACTAGAGTTATGCTGCCCATTTAGCGCAGAGAGTGGCGTTCGCCTTGCAGTGAGAGTAGCGAATCCTTTGTGACCTGCAGGAGATTCGGATGACTGATTGTCATGCCCAATAATTGCGGAATCCATGTTTGAGATGGCCAAACGGGATCCTGGTCCTGTCCTTGGCTATTTTCGCCCTCTCCAGTTCAACGAAAGAGCGTCGTCACAACTGCTCCAAGTCACATATTCGGTAGTTGTGTTGTCAACCTGTCCAAGAACAAGTCTGACGCCAAGGGCCTCCGAACCGTCTGAATCTGCTGGAAAAAATTTGACTTCCAGTTTCCAAATGTTTCTGTCCAGGAAAACTTGGGACTCCTTGTTCGCCTCCTAGTTCTGTATCCCCGGCAGGTTTTCTGCAGCAAGCGTGATCTCTCTGGACAAGCAGTAGGTCCAAAGGTAGTTGGTCACTTCGAGAAGTGTCCTTGACCTCTTTGTTCCTCCTCCAATCTTGTTGATGTGTGCTACCATTGTCGTGTTGTCCGACCCAAGGTGAACACGAACTTTTGTCAATTTTTTGGTGAAAGCTTTGATCCCATACAGGGCTGCCAGAAATTCCAGGCATTCCAGTTAATGTGCAGGCTTTTCTCTTGAGAATTCCACAGTCCCTGAGTTTTCACACCATCTGCTACCGCCCCAGCCTATCTTGCATGCATCGGTGGTTATTGCTATGTCTGGGGGTGGCATTAGGGCATCACCTTACATGATGTCTCCACCATTCGTCTCTGGGTCCGGTTTTCCAAATTGTCGCAATTCTGTTTCCCCTGTAGGATACATCCAGTTTTGAGCATCTCGAGTTGTCAATTGTACAACGCGCCTGGGATGACTGCCAAAAACCACCTGCATCAAAACCTCCATGCATTCATGTGTTAGCTTGTGGAAGTATTATCATCATTGATTGAGAGTTTATCACGAAACCGAGACCACTTGTGCTGGCTGAAGAGAGGATTTTTCCCACTTGATGACAAACCCCAACATCATACGTAACCAGAGTGTCGTGTCCCTGTCCTTGAAAAGTTTCCCCTGTAGGATACATCCAGTTTTGAGCATCTCGAGTTGTCAATTGTACAACGCGCCTGGGATGACTGCCAAAAACCACCTGCATCAAAACCTCCATGCATTCATGTGTTAGCTTGTGGAAGTATTATCATCATTGATTGAGAGTTTATCACGAAACCGAGACCACTTGTGCTGGCTGAAGAGAGGATTTTTCCCACTTGATGACAAACCCCAACATCATACGTAACCAGAGTGTCGTGTCCCTGTCCTTGAAAAGTTCACTAGGATCCTGATTCAATTCGTCCAGGTGGATGATCAATCATATTCCCAGCTTTCTCGATAGGATGATCACTGGCTTCAGGACGTTTGTGAACTCTCAAGGTGCTGTCGACTGTGTGAATGACATAGACCAGTGCTGGTAGAGCGTGCCGTTCCAACTGTATCTCAGATGTTTGGAAAATGCTGGGTGCAACGCAACACACAGATAGGCGTCCTTAAGGTCCACTGTGATCATCCAGTTTTGTCGATATATCAGCGACGATGGGCATTCCTCCCAGTTTGAAGTGCTCCAATGCGACAAATTGTTTGAGATTTACATGTATAATAATTCTGGAAGTTACATGTTTCTTTGTCCGAAGGCAAACATGTCCCACAAACTGTTCTGGGGAAGGCTGAGCCAGTTCTATCGAATCTTTTCCATTAAAAATTGGATCTCCTGTGCAACTCCTTGCTTTTCCTGACCAAGGACCTGAAATACAAACAAACGAACAGACAGACCCAAATGCAATACACTCTCCCCCTATCGGGGCGAGGGTAAATATACTCTAGTACACTTATATGCCATTTAATGAATCAATGCATATTGACTATGAGTGGTGGTTGTTTGTCATGTGTCCTGACTATTACATTGAACAAGTACCCCGAAAACCTGCTGTTGTCCAATTCATGAAGTACAATTAAGTTATTGATAAGTTGTTATACACCATCAATTGTATCTCCTTTGTAGCCAGTAAATTCATAATCATTCGAGGTACCCATTCACAGTTGTTTGGTAAATATAACCTGCGCATGCATCAGTATGGTATGAACACTGAAATTGATTAATATAGGTCAAGAATTACCAGTCATCGATGACAATGAAGCTGCAAGGATTATCAGGATTCAGATTGAACTTGACATAATATAATAACTCTATAGAAATGTATTGTTTGAATCAATTATAGTAAATCGTCTGGGACTAGCTCCAGGTCTATGTAGATAGTGACCCAAGTATTTATTGTTGTAAATGCTGCCGGAAGGTGAAATATGACGTTGAAAGCCACGAGCATGAGCAGTGGAAAGTATATACAATTACATCGACCCTTTCATCAAATGACTACCATATCATTTGTGTCCAGTGAATAAACCTTTCGGAAGAAAGTAAATCTACATTGTTGCTTTCACCGCATTCAAGGTCATTCTATTATTGGGCTATTTATTGTAAACAAGAGCCACACTACAGTTCTGCAAAACGTCCACTTCCAAACAATACGAGACCTTGGCGAGCACTGGGTCCTCTGCCGATAGAAGAAAAACAAATCAATTGAGAGATAACAACTTTACAATCTATTACATTTGATGGACCACATTTACAACAACCCCCTTAATTTTGCCATTACCAGCTAAATGTCCCCATCATAAATACAACCAATACACGATTGATTGAACAAGATATGATATTGGATGTGGGCAGCTCTGTCTCCCTGCTGTATTCCTGTCGCTGGACGTTGATCCATCTTCATTAGAAATTTAGAAAACCATAATAGTGTGTTAATAAATACTGACGACAAACGATATTTTATTTTCCAACCCCATTACGTCACTGAGATGTATTGAGCATGAACGCTCATTTACCTAGAACCATATATACGAAAAGAAGTAATGTTCACCTGAGAATTATCTCTTCGAAAACTACATATCCATACCCTTGTGATTTTTCGAAAAACCTATTACATAACAGACAAGTATTAATTATAAGCCAAGTCATATATATATATATCAGAGAATAATGCCAAAGACAAAATCACAAAACCCTTGCAATATTGGACAATGCACTGTGTACCTTCTAGCATTCACTGAATGAGACATTAATTAGACTACACGTCCTTTTTTCATTGCTGGTCTAGTTTTTGCACACCTTCTGAATTCTAGAGGGTAGAAGAGACTAGACCTCAATGCTAATTTTCTGCAATATCAAGGCAGAAATAATCATCCACCAGATCGGAGCCTTGCTATGTATCACATCTGGTGACCTTCAGCCACAACAATACAGTAGTTGTGTTTCCACCAGTTGAAGTTCCCACCATTTTTGTGACCAATCTCCAGAAGCCTGAGAGAAATACAATAGAAACCAGACATCTGTATTCCAGAAATGCAATGACTCCAGTATATTCATCAATTGCAGCACAAGAGTGCAACTGATTGGTATACAACAGATTATCAGATGACCAAAGATAGCACATGTATTTTTGACTATATATTTCACCAGTTACGGATTAATGGCCCAGGCATGTTTTGTTGCTTATTATTCTATATCTGCATTCATTATTATATATGATATTGAAAAGTTGCTAGACGGAGGGTATATTTTCAATGAGCTGGAATTATTTCAGGACATCATGATCATGACAGCACGTCATCTGTAATTGGATCGATTTGAACTCATAATAAAACATCATCATTCATCAGTATCAACCTAGGCTTTGAAAGTCAGTGCCGTTGGGCATAGCATTAACTTCTCGAGTGTGAATTAATACGATTGTTTCAGAGGATTGCTGTTGTCATGGGAACGTCTCCCGCCTTTCTGGTTAGGGAATTACTAACCATCCAGGAGCAAACTGCTTCAGAACAGTCATTTTGTCCCAGAATCTTACATATGCAGGACATATAAAACCAAATGAACAACGGTATTTTGTAGGTTGTGTCGTGCAAATGGCTACTTTAATTGCTTCCAACGAATGTATTCATTGCAGAGAGGGAATGTCTCCAGGAATACTGACATATATTTCAGGAATGATGTCCATTAAACATATATACATAGGGTTTCCAAATACTGATGAGTTATTACACAACCTAAAATTCATTAGGTTCAGTCGAACGCACGACTGTTCTATACAACTGTATTATTACTCATTCCAGCCTGAAAGCAAGATTGAGAGATCTATTGTATTACACACGAATGATGAACGACGTTGCAAAAGCCTTGGTAAGTAAGGCATCATACACTTGTCACCAAAACTTTATTTTAGATGACTGTCGTTGTAATGGCCATGTATTCAAACTTTTTCTCATACACGAGTATGCCTAAACAATAATAATATACACACAGTGAAAGGTGTCTTTCCTTCCTTCCCTTTCAAACATCAGTCACATTATGCACTTTCTTGTTGAAGCCCAACATCAATTTAAATATATGTTACAGCGTGTTAGAGTGAAATAATCAGAATGATTTGGGGATGTTATGACCCTGAAATTCTGTAAATGTAATGATAACAAAATCTTGTCTAATGTATTTTACAATACAAATTCATCGATACCCTCATAATCATTGTAGGCCTATTCGAAGTCCTGAGACAAATAAAACATTCTCATGTTCCCTTGCGAAATGTAGATTATCCTTATATACCAGAAATACCCGGCGTGAATTCTAAGGTTAAAAACATAACCTGAAATAAATATCAGAGAATTTGTACTGGGAACGATTTGAGCTAAGCATGGCCATTCATCAGTATTGAATAGCTTTAAGAATCGGAATTGCTTGACAAAGCACATAAGCTTCTCAGGTGTGAGGTGACAACATTGGTTCAGACGACTGCCATAATTGCCATGGTAACGTCTTGCAACTTTATATTAAGTGGATTATACATGTTGAGAAGACTCTACCTCAGGCTATTCATTATCGTGTCTGGAACCAACTTGGCCATTCTGTTGCTGAATCGACAGTATGTGAACAGGAATGTATGTGGCTTCGGTGGAAATTGTCAAGATATTCATAACAAATTTTGAAAATTCCATTTCAACCAACAATCAGAAATAGTCTAGGATTAGCTCAAAATAGAAGTGTACAATGACCGAATGTTTTCTGTTGTAGAAAAAAGGGTTTGACTATTTTATCAAATGACTACCATACCATTTGTAAAAAATATAAACATTACCAGTGAACGTGAATCTACATTGCAAGCCAGTGCCCACCAGATCTGCCATATGTCCCATTCTAAACAATATGAGACCTTGATGAGCACCTGGTCTTCCACAGGTACAGTAAAAGAAATCAATTGAGAGATTGCAATGCTGCCATCACTTACATCTAATGGTACACAACCACAACAATTGAAGTTGGTCATCAGCATCTAAATGCTCCATTAGGAATACAAGTAATTTTCACGATTGATTGAGTAAAACACGATATTGGGTTTTGGAAGTTGTGTGTCAGCTAGTGTTCAATAATTCACCACATGCGTGGCGTTCACCAATGTCCTTCTCATTGTGAATTCAACTTTATTACATATTAGGAAACACCTAATAATCTGTTCCTAAGAACGTATACCTCACACTTGTCCATCAAATTTAGTTGTAGAACGACATTAATGGAATAATGGATATGATGAAGACATGCGAATCTATCAGTGCAAGTTTGTCTAACGGCACCCTCTAATTTGTTATGAATAGCTCATTGTGGTTTGATGATGAACGGGCATCAGACAGATGATGTTCAGAGAATAATGCCACAAGACGAAAAATCGCAAACTGTATTCCGTCTGTGACAAAACTCATGCAGCATTGGAGAGTACACTGTTTAGCTCCTAGCAGTCATGGAATGGAACACCCGGTCCTTCTCAAGGGCACTTTCCTTACTGGTCTATTTTTACTCACATTATGACCTCCAGAAGTTGGAGATTTTGTATGGTACTAGACCTTGATGCCAACTTTGTTCAATATCAAGGAAAACCTAATCATCTAGGAGATTGATGTTTTGCTATCTATCACATCTGGTTACCTTCAGCCACAACAATCCAACATTGGTGTTTCCCTCCAGTTGAATTTACCATCAATTTTGCGGCCAATCTCCAGAAGCTTGAGAAAACTACAATAGACACTTAGACATCTGTGTACTTGTGAAGGCAAAGAAAAAATTCTTCAGCAAATAAATGCAATGTAAAATTGCAATCGATTGACATTATTCTTCCAATACAGATAACATAATGTATTTTTTAGTATATAGTTAACAAGATTTGGGCAAAACACAACTAGGTATGTTTCAATGCTCATCATTCTATACCCAGAGAAGATTAAAAAGAAAGCAGAAGGAGTAAATTGTGTATATTCACTGAACGAGAAATATTAAGGGGCAGTATAACCTATGTGGGCCATATTCTCTAAAATTCATTGTTACTTGAAATACTGCTAGGTAAATCCTTGACACGGGCATAATGCGCTCTGTAATTGGCTCTGTTTCAAACCATAACAAACAATGTCATTCATCAGTATAAGAGAGCTTTAAAATTCAAAGCCGCTGGACATAGCACATAAGCTCCTGGGTGTGTGAGTTAATAAGATTGTTTCAGACGACTGCTGTAGTCATGGAAACGTCTCACGCCTTTCCACTAAGTGGATTATATATGTCCGGACGAATCTGCCTCAGATTATTCATTATTGTATCGAGGAATCATTTGGAATTATTTACTAAATCGACATTGGCACCATCTTGATATCAGAATGTATCGATTCACAAACATACATGGGCAGCAATGTAAGTGACTTCTGTTGGATTTGTCAATACAGTATGACAATACATAGAACAGAATAATACTCAATCATAAAACTGAAGTACATAAATGCATTCCACCCTCGGGTCATGGATATTTAAATAAAAATTTAAATCTGCAGACATTTCGGAGATATTTCAGCACGTGCATACGCCGTAATGCATAGTATTGACTATGACTGATGGTTGTTAGTTCCTTGAATGTTATACGGAACTTGTACACAAAGCCTGCTGTTTTCCAATACATGAAGCATAATTTATCCACTATCAGTTCTCACTTACAGTCAGCAAACTCCTAATCATCAGTGATACAAAACTGAGTTGTCTGATAAATATACCCTGCCACTGTATCGGAATGGAATCATCACTGAATATGTCGAGAATTGCCAGACATCGATATCGATAAAACTGCAGGGGTTATGAGGAATCCGTTTAAACAGGACATAATATATCTGGCTTAATGACAACTCTGGGCAATTCAATGAAGATATGGTTCGAAATGCATAGTGGTTCCTTTATGGTTATGATTTATGTCAAGTGTTATTAGTTCTATCAAATTTATATAGTTACCTACGGAAGACCGTTAGTACCAGGTGTGAAAATATATTTAAGTGGCGGCCGCCACATAATTATCTGGCGGCCACAACTTAATTATCTGGCGGCCGCCACATAATTATCTGGCGGCCGCCACTTAATTATCTGGCGGCCGCCACTTAATTATCCGGCGGCCGCCACTTAACTATCTGGCAGCCGCCACTTAATTATCTGGCGGCCGCCAGATAATTTAGTACTTTAACACAGCATTTTGGTATATCCATAGAAATTCATTTTAAAATAAAATAAAATTCACATTTTATTTGAGATACGTTATCGATATACTAAGTCGATATTATCAAGTTACTAACCCGGGATTTAAAAAAAAAACTTCTCCCCCCCCCCCCCTTCGAAAACCAGCATCCCATAGGAGTGGTGCGCTTTAGTCACATGCAAAGTGACTCTGATCGGTCAATGTCGATTTATGTTGTAACATATATGGTAGAAATGGTAGAAATATATTTCTATGGTAGAAATATATTTCTAAAATATTTTCATAGGTTGTTGGGCAGTTGTATACTAATTCCATCAGGTGTTCAGTAGAAACAACTACATTTAACACACTGTCTGCCCCTGATGACGCCAGTGTGTCTTTGGATAAACTATTTGGTCGGGCTTTGTTTCCTATTGCAAAATGCTGTATTTTACGTTTGTTATTGGCATAATCAAAATCTATTGTATTTGTGGTAATAGATTGATACCTACATATGGTCCAAGAATGCCTCAATAAATTTAACGAATATTTGTTTGGGGGATGAAATGTACATATTTTCATGTCATTGATTGGTATTATGGACCATAGGGCAACTTTCAATACACAATCCATAGGGAAAAAAAACAAAGAAAAAAGGAACACACAATATTAATCAGATAATTTGACGAATATTTGTCACCACCATCGAATATGCACTGTCTTTATTTGTTCACATATCCCTTTAACCTATATATCGATGGTAGCAACCATACTTGCAGAGGGTCCAGTTGCCATGGCCACAATAAATAACATGAATCATTGATGATCCCTATATAATGCTAAGTGTGAAAGTTAAGTTTTGTTGAATAATTTGCATATCAACAAACCCCTGCCCCTCCCCCGCCCCCACAATACTCCATATAACATTGTCTCATTAAAAACAGTATTGTCATTAATACAGTATGTCACGACTTTTATTTGGATACTAGGACCTAATTAGCTATATATATATATATATATTGCTTTACAAGAATCTCCTCATATTTCAAGCCACGGCCAACAGATAATGATGTGGTGGCCGCCAGATAATTAAATGGCGGCCGCCAGATAATTAAGTGGCGGCCGCCAGATAATTAAGTGGCGGCTGCCAGATAATTATGTGGCGGCCGCCAGATTATTAAGTGGCGGCCGCCAGATAATTAAGTGGCGGCCGCCAGATAATTATGTGGCGGCCTCCGTAGTTACCTATTACCGAGGAACCACCAATAATTTTTATTGATCGTATGCAACGATTTTGGACACTTGGATTACCCTTCCAAGTGATATGACAGACAAGCATTCAATAATAGGCATAGTTATATGACACTGTTTGCGTCCAATACCACACAGTTGTCCATCAACTTAAGTTGTAAACAACACTCGAATGATGGATGCACATGCAGCCACTGGTGCCACATTTTACGACACGCTTTATTGTGGGAATATGTTTGATTTAATGATGAATGGGCATCAGACAGATAATGTTCATAGAATAATGCCAAAAGACAAAATCGCATAGTTCAACTACTTCAACTGCACCTAAACATGATTGTCAAACTGTATCCCCTCTTTGATAAAGCTCATACAACACTGGACAGGTTTTTTTACCTCCTAGTATTTGGGCATCCACTCCACTTCAAGGTGTTTCCATTACTGCGTTGTTTTTGCACACATTCTGAATTCCACAGGGTGGAGGATTTGGTATGGTACTAGACTTTGATGATAATTTTGTGCAATATCAAGGCAGAAATAATCATCCACGAGATTGGAGCTTTGCTGTCTATCACATCTGGTGACCTTCAGCCTCAACAATACAGTAGTTGTGTTTTCCACCTGTTTCCAATAGAGACGAAGATACATGTGTCCCAGTAAATCAATGACTGAACTGG
Organism: Terebella lapidaria; assembly: GCA_949152475.1. NCBI lineage: Eukaryota > Metazoa > Annelida > Polychaeta > Terebellida > Terebellidae > Terebella > Terebella lapidaria. The sequence goes on along the minus strand of OX424564.1, from coordinate 16,546,670 downwards.
TCTTCATTAAATGATTGGTATACAACAATACTTGGTTTAATTAAAGATATAAATACATAATATATATATATATATATATATATAGTACATGAGGTTTTTATTAAAAAAGTCAAGCATATTTTGTCGCACGTTATTCTAGTGCTACATTCATTATTTAATATAAGATTAATATGTTGTCAGATGGATGGTATATTTAAGTGATCTGGAAATATTTAGGGGCAGTAGGATCTTCTTGGGCCAACGGTACCATGTAATCTGTAACTGGATCGATTTGAAATCATATAGGAACTGTCATTCGTCAGTATTAAAAGCCTTTATCGTACCGTACAACTTTTCAGGTGTGAGATAATAAAATTGTTTCAGACTATGGCTGTTGTCATGGGAACGTCTCACGCATTTCTAGCGAGAAGATTTTTACAGATACTGGGGCAAATCTACCTCAGTACATTCATTTTGTCTGAGAATCATCTCAGGCACTACATATGTAGGATATCTAACCGGTGTTAGCCAGTGTTAACATAAACACATGTGATACAAACAGCAATATATTGTAGATTTTGCACATGGCTACTTTCATTACATTCAACGGAGGTATTGATTACAGTGGAGGAAGGATCTCCAGGATTACTGACGTATATTCCAAAAATGGTGTACATTGAACACGTATACATACTCTGAATACTGACGCGTTATTATACAACTACAAATCTGGTTTGTTCGAACTATGACTGTTCTAGGCCTAGAAAAAATAATTTTCTGTTTCTCGTCCTCCTATTTTTTTCAGAACAGGGTAGAGAGGGACTTTTTATTTTCATTTTTTATTTTGCAAACCATACCGTTCTCAGCTCAAGAGAAAATTGGGTAGGGAGGCACTTTTTATTTTTGGTGAGACGTCATTTCACACATATGAAAATAAATTTGATTTATTGATTGATTAAGATGGTGAAACCCTGCCGATTGTTGGCAGTAAATTTCACGATTTTAGTACCGCATACAAAATCTGAGCATTTGTCATAAAACTTCTGGTAGTCCGAAGGGACTTTTTGCAGTTGGAGTGAATAGAGGAGTCATTTTCTTGTTTTAGAAAAATACAATCTTCGACCTGAAACGTCTGGATCATTCCGGATCATAACGATAAAGTTGGTACATCCGTTCTCAATATCAACCACGTAATCTTTAGAATACATCGACTTTTTACATAGTGGAGCAGTCAGTGTCTATGAGCCGAGAATTACTTTTTGAATTTACCGCCTACATTTGTCACAAAATGCCCGACTGTCTTAGACACATTTACGAAGTGCGCCATTTTCAAAATATCACGTGGATTTGGACAACACACAGACTCGAAATATCATCTATTATTTTGATGATTTTCAAAGAATAGCTGACTTACTTGGGATTGGTACATCGTAGACTCCATAATGAGCTATCCAAAGCCATGTGACAATGCGTTTTCCCCCGTAAAATTGAGTCTGAACATCGGCTACTTTCAACGTCAGGTGCCACGAAATCGTGTTTACATATTTCCCAGGTCAAAATTTAATGTATCCTTACGCGAGACTTTTCTTTGGTCATGTCGATTCTGGTAATCTGTATAATCCATTGATCACACCAAATAATCTACTTTCTGAATACTGAACGGGACTACGGTAGAAATGTTCGCAGTACGACACATTACATGTGTTTTGTGATATCAATTGGTAGCGGTCATCCTCGGAATATTTCCTTCGGTTGTGAAGACCATATTTTGCGACTATGAGATTCGGTAGCTTCGTCTCCAAATGTTTTCCCGCGAGGCACCAACAGTCCCATGTGTTATGCATGTATATCGGCATATGACGGAGGTAATCCCAGAAATATGTACATAATCGAAGACATATTAGTTCATAGACAAAGAATTGTTGTAGATCGGGGAATGACAAACACTGAAAACCATGTTTCTAGACGATAACTGACATATCGCTCACCACGTGAGTGTGTATTCGCTCCGGTGTGAAACCCGTTGAAATCCGTGCACAGGGTTTTGAGTTCAATGTGAAGAGCAATACTCACTAGCTGCTCAAGTCCAGTCTCGGTCAGTGATCGCATGGAACCACACGGAAAATCGTCGAGCACATGTCGTGGGCGGATTATTAACCCTCTTTCAACCCTTATTGCACATTGGGAGTTCATTTGCACAAATAGGTAATATAATACTATATTTGTTCAGGTACGTACACGTAATTTAAGCATTCTGTATATTGGAGCCCCGTCTCTATCAACACTGATCAAGTATCTATGAGTACCTATTCCATAAGTTCGTGGTTAAATACATCTCGATAACAAAATGAAACTGTATGTAGATGTACCAGTATATCTATATGTATGTCAAGAAATTTAAATCAGGTGCTCTGATTGGCACAAGTATATGAGGTAATTATCAATAAGCAGCTATATGAGTTATTCATATCACCAACATATATATATTTCTCTAAATCGAGACGTTTACTTGATTGTAATATTCCAATGATCAATTCAAGGCAATGTGATTGGTATCAGCAACAGAATAGAGTGCCATCTGACAAATCCATCATCTCATATTTTTCTGACTCCAGATGACTCCAGATGTTGCTGACAACTCCACACCACTTTCCTGACAGCTCAGCCAGAAGACAACACAACCAGAAGCTCCATAAATCCTGGTTCAAGTCTCAATCAGAAGACAGGCAATAGCAGCTCCACACCACTTGACTGATCCCCCAATGACAGGCACCCAGGAGCAATCATTCAGTTGGCCAACAATATGGATGTCAAAGCATAACAACAACTTGTGTTTTAAAGTTTGCACCAATATATACATGTATATTAAAACAATTTATATATAAATTCAAATTAAGTGCATGTTGGATCTGTAATTCTGAAAAACCTGTACAGAAGTGCACACCACCATTTTGGGTATTGTATTGTCAATATAAGACAATTGGATATCTTATACAACAGCAATTTGGGGATTCAATGGCCAATTAATAATATTTCCATATTTTATATTTTAATGGATAAAGTGGCCAACACATTGTATGTATCAAAAATTTGTTTTTGATACACATGTGTAGGTCAGAAATACATTATGAAGATTTGAATGGCAGTGTATCAAATGGCCATGTGCAATATTGTTTGCCAATTATGATAAATTCATAATCTTTTTGATTGGTATTATATTTGATTTATTTTGTTCTTGTTTACCTTTTATGTACAAACTTTGTAAGATAAACATATGGATAAGGATTATACTACCAAATACACTATTTATTCATGACATTTCTTGTCTGGTATGTTTGATATCATACCTGTGATCCATGTATGTCAAAAGATGAAGTGCTCCATTTCATAACTCATGAATTGTACTAATAAAATGCTACCACTGTGTGAATTTCACATCAATTATGTTGACACAACCCATGTGCAATAATGATACTTTAATGTCACATGTAATCATGATGACAATGAATCAAAAGCCTGGTGATATTTACATTTACATGTTATTGGGATCAGGATGTATCCTGTATCTAGCTTGGGGTTTGTGTTTGTATGCATAGACACAAGCATTATGCACAATAGGGTCAGTGAATACATACATGTACTGTTAGTTATTTGATGAACACAAGAGTGTTATGAATTATGCCAAATGCAAGAAGATGTTACTTCCCCAGAAGTTTTAAACTTATAACTGTCACTTTGGAAATACGGGTTATTATTTGCATTGATCAGGTGAATAGAGTAGTGTCATGGCCCAATGCACACAGAAGCCCTAGCATGTAGCAGTGTACATGTAAAAGCCAGTGTGAAGTGTGCACAGTGGAGCATATGATATTGAAGTCTCCCTCTCACTGTGGCGGTGTCTTGAAGGGTTAAAAAATAGTGCCTGTGCTGGCCACTTGGGAAAAATTTTCAGTTGTCAATAAATGTCTGAACTTCAAAAATCATTTGTGATGCAATGGATTTGAATTTCAAAAAAATATTTCTCGGCTCATAAACTAGCATATGTAGTAATGCTCAGAAAAATACTTGGAACATTCGTAATCGACGTTTTCCACAAGAACGGATGTCCCGAAATTTTGGTAGTCAATTTCACCAATTTTAACATAAAATGCATAATAACTGCGCGTAAAATGCTTTAAATTAGTTATTAACATGATAATATAACATTTATGTGAAATATGTGTTCATTTCTTCAAGAAAAAACATTTTCAAAAATATTCAGTGCGCATCACTGACTAAAATATGGCGGGGGTAACAACCCCTTAAAAAAACGCTTGCGCACAGACGCATTCAAGCCCAAATAAATCAAGCCTTTTGAATTGAAATCATGTGTAACACATGACTTTAATGATTTCATTTCTAGAGGCTTGATTTATTTGGACTTGAAACCTCTTGACCGGGCATATTGGCACTACTGGTGTGCCATCATCCTAGCAGTCAGCACAGACAGGATGATTCTGTGTACTAGTAGTATTATTATTATCAAAAATAGTCAGTTGATAATATATTTCAATGATGAGTAATTGTTGAGAACCGTTTTATCAGTTAATATGTCCTTTGAAGTATAACATGAGGAATATAGTAAATCAATTCTTGATCCAAATTTTATATGTATTATTACATACACCTAACCACATAGAATAACTGTTTTTGAAAACTGGTAGCGTCTTTGTCTCATTTGGCGGAGAGTGAAAACAAGGAGGTAAGTTAAATATATGCCTAAGTTGCATGCTGTAATTCGGTTTCTCGATCGTTCACTATTCTCAAAATAGGGGCGGGAACACTTTTCATTTTTTATTTGAGAATCACAAATAAAAAGAATCCGGGACTCTGCTTTTGAACACAGGCGGGCGGGGGCGAGAAACAGAAATTTTTTTTAGGCCTCATAGGAATATCATCTAAACGCTGGTATGCTGGGACAACACTGCTGAATTCGTGTATGCATCAATAAACGTCACAACGCTTGTACCAGCTCACCAGTGTACCAGCGTTCAGTAGACATCCCGTTCTATATCGCTGTACCATAATTCACACGAGCCCGAAGAATCTGATTCAGGAAGTATGGATTACATCCGGATGGTAAAGGACGTTGCAAATATTCTTGATTAGTAAGACATCTCACACGTGTGAGACAACATTGAGTTCCGATGACAGTCGTTGTCATGGCTATGTATTTCAAACCTTTTCTCATACATGGGTTATTTCCTGTCCAGTTATTAGTCACACTATGCACCTTCTCGTTAAACGCCCAACATACTGACAGAGAAGACCACACAAAATCATAATAATAAATTGACTTCTATGTCTAGTCTATTCCTGCATCATATGTGCAGGTTGATATACAAAAAACCTTTACCGAACCTTTACTGTCAAATGCTAATGTCCATTTTCACAACTATTTTGGAATAAACCTCGGTCTTCACAATTGCTAATATCTTCAGGGAACGGTTCTTTTTCTGAATTATGCCCACCGATAACTACCAACAGAACCTGACTCTGATGATGCCAACAACAGACCTAAAATGCAATATTTTCGGAATGTATTGTATGATATTTGTACCTGATTATGTCAGTATGCATTTTGTACACTTACACAGTTGGAATACACCGCTGTTATTGTTAGAGCGCATTAAAATATTGTTGTGACGTCACACCATTGTCTGAACAGTTCGTCCGCACGAATCCACCGTTTGCCCCATACGAATTCATTGGTTCACTGATGCATGTAATGTCATGTTGCACAAGTTCATAATCAGTAATCTCAAGATCATCTAATGTTGAATTTCCAACATCGTTCAGAATGTTTGCAGCTTTAAATGCGGCCATACTATCCACGATTTCATTTTAAAATGTGTCCAAATTATCTGCCATATTTTTTTCTTCTGAAATTTAATGTCAACCAGTCGATGTCCAGTAACAGAAATGCGAGAATGTGTGTTGTATAGGTCACTGTGTCGCTGTGTTTTGAGTACAATATATTAAAACTCACCATCATCCAATGGAGCTGTCCATTGAAACACGTTCCACGCATCAAACCCTGCTCCTTAATACTACTCGCTCACTAAATGAATGCATTTAACCCGTGTGCCACCTTTTTAATCCTTATTGAATATACAGAGGAAAGCGCGAGATATAGTACTTGGGTCGAAAAATGTTGAGTTGAGCAATCTAAATTCACTCGGTTGCCGGCTATTTATGAATACACCTTTGTCATGCTTGACTTGCAATAGATCTAACAGAAACAATATACATGTGTACGAGTAATCCGTTGGTCGCATTGTGATTGTAAGAGCAATATTTAAGTCGGATAAAACACTCGAAACAATGAATTCGTTCACGAATTGTTAATATTCACCAGAAAACACTCGTACGTGAATTATAAAGTTCAAATGGTATTACCTGAGATAAATATTAAAGAATTTGTAATGTGAACAATTCGGACTGATACAAAGCATGGTCATTCATCAGTATTGAATGCCTTTAACAATCCGGACGGCTTGACAAAGCACATCAGGTTCTCAGGTGTGAAGTACTAACATTTTCCAGACGATCGTCACAATTGCCATGGTGACGTCTTGCATCTTATTTTTAGTGGATTATACATACTGAGACGGTTCTACCTCAGGCTATTAATTATAGAGTCTGGAACCAACTTGACTATTTTTGTTACTGCATCGACAATACCAACTTCGTGATATTGGGGTTAGCGATCCACAAAAGTTAAATGGACAGCCATGTATGTGGCTCCTGCATAAATTTCAAGATTTCAACAACATATTTTGGAAATTTGATTTCAGCCAACAATCAGATATTGTCTAGGACGCTCTCCAAATAGTCGTATACAATGGCCAAATGTTCTCCGAATGTTATGAATTCATGCTGCCAAATGCTGATTACTTTATCAAATGACTACCATAGCACACGTGCCAAATATAAACATTACTACCAGTGAACGTGAATCTACATTGTTGCTATTTGCCGCATTCAAGGTCATTCTATTATTGGGCTGCTTAATGCAAGCAGTTCTGCCATGTCCATTTCTAAACAATTGGAGACCTTGACGAGCACCTGGTCCTCCACAGATACAGTAAAACAAATCAATTGAAAGATTGCAATGCTGCCATCTATTACATCTGACGGTACACAACCACCACAATTGAAGTTGGTCATCAGCATCTAAATGCTCCATCAGGAATACAAGTAATTTTCACGATTGATTGAGTAAAACACGATATTGGGTTTTGGAAGTTGTGTGTCAATATCTGATGGCTGTGTCCAATAATTCTCTCTGCCATTATCAAGGACTTTCTAATCGTTGATTCACCTTTAGTATTATTATCAAGGAGCACATAATAAATTGTATGTTCATAAGAACTAATCCCTTACAGTTGTCCATCAAATTTAGTTGAAAAAACGATATTAATGGAAATAATGGAGGCATGTATATCTATCAATGCCGTTTTGAAACGACTGTAATTGGATCTATTCGAAACCATAACAAACAACGTCATTCATCAGTATCGAAAGGCTTTAAGAGACAGTGCCGCTGGACATCGCACATAAGCTCCAGGGGTGTGAGTTGATAAGGCGAATCTTATCAGGACATTACTTTTGTCTGAGAAAGTCATCACATCAGTGGTTTCTATGCATGATGTAATTAATATTACATAAGTATCCATACAAACAACGGTATATTGCAAATTTTATTGTTTAAAACATATCCCTCAAATTGGCACATAACCGTCAATACAGATAGATTTTGATGATGCCAATAACAAACGTTAAATACAACATTTTGCAATAGAAACAAAGCCCAACCAAAACAATTCATGCAAGCCGTATAATATTATAACGGGGTGAATTAGGCCAACTGCTATAAATAATGCATCTGAAGTCTAAAGATTTCAGCGTTTGAAAGTTATTGGAATACAAAACGAACGAGACAATCAGAACTTTCAACCTTGGATTGTACAACTATGATCATCGGTCATACATCAACTAGGCGGGAATTGGTCATAACAAAAATACAACAACAGTGATTTTTGTGTAAAAAAGCATTATCCTTTTTATGTAACTGATATAAAACACTGTCATTCGTCAGTATTAAACATTACTGTCTTATCATTGCCTCTGCCCCCCCCCCCTCCTCCCCGCAACCCCGCCTCTAAAGAACATTATCAATTTGAATGGTTATAAAATACTTGCAAGCTGTATTGAAAAGATTTGAAAGTACGGGTATCTTAACAAAGCACGTGTGCCTCTCAGGTGCCAGGCAACAAGAACGTTTCTAACGACCGCCTTTGCAATGGCAATGTCTCGAGGGTTTCTGTTATGTGTATTGTGGATGTTGTGAAGACTCTACATGTAATTCAAGTTATTTATTATTGAACCTCGAATCATTTTCTCTCGGTTTGTTATTGGCATCATCAAACTCTTGTTGTATTGATGGTAATATATTGATACTTATTCGTACCACAGAGCCGGACTATCACTGCTGGTGGACGTTTAATCTGTCCCTGACGATACAAACTGGGTAGCCTTTCCAACTCTGTTATTGTTTTGCCAGATTTGTTTCAGTCTCTGTGGCTAAATGGTTTGACTTCATCAGTCACGGAACAAATCATGTAGAAGAAATATGTTATTTTAGGCCTGTTCGAAGTCCATTTGGTCTGTGTGGCCGAATTACCGTCAAATGGTCCCTAGATAATAACTCGAACCCGTGCTACATTTCCTAAATGTATATAATGCTTCTATTAATTTTGGGGTCAGTCCGTCAAGTATCAATGCTGTTATACATTACGTATATTGAAATGATACATGTAGAACTTTACGAAGATAAAGAACTTTCACCTCCAGCAGGTGATACTTCAAAGCATCGTGAATTATTCAAAATTTCCAGTCTCCGCACTGTCTGCTATATGCCAACCTTATGCAAATCATACCATGTACGTGTTTTCCGGCGGCCGGGTCTAAAATAACTCATTCATCATGATACTAGTGTGCGCGCTTGGAACTAACGCTGAGACATTCCCTTGGTAGGCATTTGCTATGTGGCATTCTGTATATCAAAAGTGACAGAGAAGTTTTCTTTCTAGGGCTTGCTAAAAGCCCATATTGATATCGCAAAACGCCCACATTAAAAATGCGCAAACACTCTTGCTCGAAAAGCTTGCTAATTCAGTTTTGCCCATTCGTTTGTTACTTGGGGTAGAATTATTTCCTATTGTGGAAACATCTTGTTTCAATGTATCGGACGTCACGGGGATTTGATTTCCGAGACATTTATTCTTTCCTTTGTCAACAAACCTATGAATGACAGGCATCAATTTGCCTCCAACATCACGGGTCAGACCGCGGATGACTCAATTATTTGAGAAAACATATTTAGAAAACATTTTGGTATTTATGACTGTTCTACGAAGTATACAAGTACTCTAGTTTCATTGTCAGACATGTCCTGTCCCTGTCTTTGAGTGCAACTGCAATGTTCATCTCTGAACAATGGTCTGGCTCACTTATCACCTCGTTATGTGTTCTGCTTGAATATTCCATGACAAGTGTAATCTTATTCCCCATTTCTCCTGGGGTTTTATCGTTGCCGATGTCTGGTATATTTGACAGGGTCATTATGGACAGTGATTCCACACTCTGGCAATGTAGACAGACCAGGCAGCTGCTATATTGTTGTCAGACTCGATTACGAATTCAGCGTTAGCTGCAAGCGACGACTTGGAAACAATGACCCCGGATGTCTCGTTATACATACAGGATTGAATTATCTCTCATCAATTGTGCAACAGCCTTCCATTATCGCTGGGAGGTATGTGAAATATAATATATATGCCTGCTGTGAAAAGCTCCAGGGGGTAACAAATCTCATACCTTTTCGCCACCAGGATCACCAGCATGTAATTCAGGTATAGATAAACCATAGAAACAGTCTACTGTGCCAAATACATATAAAAACGTAATAATGATACATTAAATTTTTGTCATGTTTGATTTTGCATAATGCAGACAATGGATATGACGTTTTTTGTACTTCCTGGGCATGATAGACTGTTTTAGAGCCCCAAAAGCACATGGCATCAGCAGGTACCCCATTGACGCCTTGCATCAGTGTCATACACCAGTTTACGGTTCCAATATTCATGAGGCTAGTATCATGTAAACAATGTACGTGCTCGGGACTGTCATAGTATGGTGTCCGATTGCGGCCATTTTAGTATTTCAAAACCGAGGGACCGAATAACGAGGCGAAGTAACAAAAAAACCGACGCGAATTATTTCTGTTGTTTCATCATCTCCTAGCCCTACGTCCCTACGTGAAGACAGCTATTTTGTAAATTTTCACGCATTCTCTTGCCAAAAAACTAGACATTTATTCCAAAAAGTACAAATATATGAAAGTCGAAATAATATTTCATGATATTATTCTGATTATAATTGTAATTTTCCCTAGAGAATGTGTAATGCTTTCGTTCATGTGTGCTGCTGAGTGAAATAGATAATTCCAATTGCACCAAATGGAGTGACCATTCAACACGTGGGCTAATTCTAGAAAAGTTGCGATAGTGTAGGGAGAACTCCAACGTATCAAACAGTTTGCCACAGATTTATGGCATGCACCCTTGGATACCGCTACCTAGGACACAAGCGCTCCGCACTGTCACACTGCCGCACTGTCACAGCAGGTGCCGTAATTACATAACTATAACCAAGTACCAAGTAGTCCTGTAGCCCAGTGTGTCGAGCTCAAGAGCCATGGGAGCTGCATCCCAGATGACGAGCACATGGGCGTGTTACTAGCCGACCTTGCCGGCAGTCCACCAAGGGGATACAACCCAGATAGCCCGAAAGTCTGCCAGAGCCTTTTGCACCATCCCAGGGTAAGATACCACTAATCCAGATGCGTGAACACCCGATCAAAGTAGCCTTCCTCCTAGGCCCCCATCGGGGATTGTCCTGTGGTCTTAGGACCATCTAGCTAGGACGAGGGGGACAAGAAGGCTTAGGCCCTCATCTCAGCTCTGAGACAACTCAAACGACCCGAAAACGGGCTGGCTAGCTATAGCAGCCAGCGCACGAGAACCAGGGTGTGAAGTCATGACCAATGAAACAGTGTAGTCGAGCATAAAACAGGAAAACTATGGTGTACTAAAACGGCTAAAAGAATGTCGTGATCTTCGGGCAAAATCATCACATTACTACGCCCTTCTTACAACATTGGTCCCAAACATGTTCCACCTTGGCCCAAAACCTGCAAGCACACTCAAAGTATCACATGGCGGAACCAGAAGGAAGCAAGGTGAGCGGAACCGAAAGTCGCGATGCATAACGATCAGACCTTAAGGGTCTGTTTTGGAAGAATAGGGACTAACCCCAAAACTTATGGACTACACTGTAATACTCCAGAAATTCGACTGAGCCCATTATAAGCAAACCAAAATTTTGAGCGAGGAATTCCCGAATGGATAATGACCTGTGAAGGTCATCCACTGAAAGGGAAGGTGTGCCGAGTGTTTGGAATTCAGTTAACCTTTTAATTTTAGAAATTTGTAAAACGACAAACCAGTAATGGAAAATGAGATACCTCTAAAAAGTGTTGCTGGTTGCCCTTGCTGACTGGCACCAGCAGATCCGAGAATATCCGGGCAGGGTAGAGCTGCAAGAAGCGACTCGGCAATGTCACTGCTGTCCTATGGTGTAGTGACTAGTCAGCCTCACTAGCCTTCCTCTATCGGCTGGTGGTCCTTCTTTCTGGGGACTCTCTCAACGAGAGTAGAAGACATAGCCTCGGAGGTGGGGGGAGCCCCACGGTGGTCCTTCGATTTGGCGTTTAGTAGGGAATTTACGCCAGTAGTCGGGCGATACCGACGTTTAGTCGGGCAAATAGGCCCGAACGATGCAATGGATCACAACAGAAACGCAGGTAGTTACAACTAATCGAGGAAACGAAAGTAAATAACTATTGCATTGAGTTCCGGAACCATTTAGGTGTCAAAAGAAATAGGTGTCTTGAGTGAATATGCCGCATGCTAATCAATATCATTAGCGCCGATTAGGTTGTCGCTCATGAATACGCCAATGATGAGACTAAATGGACTTTTAAAACATAATGACACACATATGATTTATAATTCTCTGGGTTTTATGAAATACATTTGCTCAAATAAGTGGTTTGGGATACTTTTTTCTGTGATGTTGTGTGTGATTACTTGATTGAAGTTGTTTTTGGAGGAATACAAATTACTACGTTCCTAGTCGGGATCTGGTTTGGGGCAGGATATCCAACTTCGACGTTTAGTCGGTCATCATGGCCATCTTCTGCCATTCGCTCTAGAGTTGTATTCCTACTATGATGAACTGACTAGTCTAGTTCCGAAATAAATTTTGAACATGATATTTTCGAATGAATTTGATTGGCTAATGGGACTCATAGCCTAAAAGAATAGTATAAATTTTTGCATTGTGTGACCGACAGCTATTTCAAAGATTGCATCGAGCTCCCTGTGGTGGTAATCAGGCATGCCTATCGATATATATTAAAATCCCGCTTGAAATTCTTGTAATGATCGTTTCTGTTCATCCGAACAATATCATATTGAATATGATGTACATTATTTTTGACAAAACGCCAGAATTCTAACCTATTATCCATTAAAATCTCACGAGTTTGTTCCAGATTAATATTCGTTTCGGCATTAATGATGAATGGACTTTAGAACAGTACTGCACATATATAAGGAGTGATTGCGAACTATTATTGAAATTTCTGTAGGCTAATCGCGGAAAATCACGATCGTAACTGCCAAAGACCAGCACAATCACAAATGGACAAACCCCGCTAGACGCCGTAGTCATGTCCCACTAGGTAATATACGGTACAATACATTTAGTTTGCAAAAGTTCCTTTTACACAAATGTTTATTCTAAACTATTGATAAACATAATACGATCTATTCCTCAATAACAACTACATAAATTTGAAGCTATAGACCTGGTATATGCACTTCCAGTCCATGTTACAATTGTATTTATCACTTTCTTTTGTGTCAATTTGCCAGGTGAGAGTTCGAAACACAAAACTGTGTTTACGATATTTCAGCAAATTATGCATATATCGGCGCAATTTCAGGTTTGTTTGGTCTATGGATGTATCAGACACTCAATCCGCAACAATAGTTATGTGTCAAGTTCTTAGTTCGATGGAGAATAAGAAAATATCAACTCGCTTATCAATTTTGTTGACATATTATCCCGACTAAATGGCGTGGTTATCGACCAGTGCCGTGATTTCCCGACTATGCCTGTATAACGAACTCATAAAACCACCGCCCTCCTCCGCAAAACCACCCGCGGAGGAGTGATCACGTTCTTGCGGAGGTTCGACCACGTGCATGCGGAGGATCGGCCACGTGCTTGCGGAAGACCAGGCATGCACATGCGCAGAACAGCTTCCGGTGGAGAGCCCAATATAAGGAGGCAGCCACAGCTCTCTGGGAGTCAGTCGGGGCAAGGTACCAGAGGAGATACATCACCCTGAGACGGTCCTGTCCTCCTTGGACAGGCGAGGGAGAGAACTTAGAGTTTTCCGTTCCTCCGCACATCTTGACCTCCGCAGTGCGGAGCCCCAGACTCCATGTATGGGAAATGTAACAGGGAAGGGTGTGGGTCCCAGATGATGTCAATCGTATGAATCCGGTCCAACGACCCTTCAATATATGAACCCCGGCCCTCTTGACTTACAGCTGACGGCAAGGCGGCGATCTCTTCTTGCACAGTGGTGCAAGCGTGAGGGAAGTCTCTGGTGAACCTCCGCAACCCGCGGACCTGTGAAGGACGTCTCCTGAGGTGCGGAGACACTCCGTCTCCGCAATAGACGAACCTCCGCACCCGCGGAAGAGGGAGGTGAAGCAGGCGTGCGGAGGACCCTCCGCAAGGACGAGGGACCTCTGCGGAGTCACGGAACCTCCGCAGCGCGGAAGACCTCCGCAGAGAGAGGACCTACGCAGTGCGGAAGACCTCCGTAGAGGCAGAAGACCTCCGCAGAGGCAGAGGACCTCCGCACCGGCAACACCTCCGCGGAAGACGGCGGGACAGACTCCGCAAGTATCTACCTCCGGAGACGGAAGAATTGCGGAGCCAGGGAACCTTCGCCTCCGCATGGACTTCGCGCAGGAAGAGACTGACGCTAGTTCTGATGCCTAACGTTAGAAGCAGGGTCTTAGTCTAAATCTGGACCCGGTGTAACCTTTTAGTATTGTAAAGCCCGGTGACTTAGTCTAAACGTGGTCACTGTGTAATTTGGGGAAATATTTCATATATTTTGTGAGTGAGTAACTTGTCGTATTTGGTAATAAAACCCGTGTCTTTGAATTAATATGTCTTCAGCACTTTTCTCTAACCAGAGAAATACTATGGAATTGCGGACGTCTCACCATTAATTGTCTATAGCGTTCGGACACAGAGACGAGAGGTACTACAAAAAGACTATACGAAAAATAAAAACAACGAGAGAAAATAAACAACAACAACAACAACATCAACACGGCACCAAATAACCATCAATCGTAAAATCGCTACACCTGTGGTCTCAGAAAAATAGGTTACAAAACAAATTATGATTGATCAGACGGATAAATCAAGCATATGACAATACAAGCAGCCGCTTTTCTTTTCTTTTGTGCCCTAATCAGAGTTACCTCTAACTTAACCCATTTCACGCTCGATTACCTCGGATATATACGAGTAAGCTGCAATCGCATTGCATCAAGGGATACAAAGCACCGAGAATGGTGGTAATGTAAACAAATTCAAATATCTCCACCAGAAACTCGCAACGAAATCAATTAGAAAGGGGCGTCTGTTTGGGCATGCAAGTGCAGATATATAACTGTTATGTTTTCTTCGTTCGATCAGAAAGGTATGGAGGAATTCATAACTTTCTGCCAATGTATCACTTCAAATACCAGACTGATACAGATTATAATGATACAAATAGTCTCTCAATAACACCAATTAATTACCAAATCAATGACTTGTAGATATGAATCTTGACGTTTATGTGCTGCACAAAATATTTTATTCAGCATCACAGTTGCTAAACTGCATCGTTATTTCGGTGTGATGCACTGCTCATTCTCCTCGAGGTAGCGAGACTTGAAATGGCAGCCATCGGACATCATAGCCATCATAGCCTCGGATGGTCCTGCAGTTGTTAACTTGTCATTCGGTTCAATAAATTGATATAAATGAAGAGAATCCCGAACTGTCAAGAATTTAGGTGGTTCAAGGGGTCGGCTTGTACATGTATGAGATCTTTATTCGTGTATTCACACTGGTTTATTCTGACCAATAAAACCAGCTGCTGTCGTGCTGATGCACGTGTGGCTTGTTTACCCGAACTTTACCTTATTTGGCAAACTGTAAACTGGTGTATTGACACTGGCACCACTAATATACATTTTGTCAGCAGTTTGTCGAGTTCACATTCATCGAGTCAGCAGTTTCAACTCGACGAGCAACATCAGATGCCTACAACTTTGTGGCTCGTCCTCATGAAGGTGAAATAAGGTGTTCCGGGAAGAAAGCACGTTTTGCAATTTGACACTCGGACAAATGTTAGATCTATAATATAAACAATGTTTGCGACTATTTGTCTTTTTCATTTACTAATCACACCATGATCACGAACTTCAATTTTAGGCGTCATATCGAGAAATCAGGGATAGTCGGGCATGTACGGGGGGTCCCTTTGCACACCCCCCCCCCCCCATGATCCTCCAAAACCAACATTTTTCTCAAGGTTTTTTAATACTAATAAACATTACATATGTCTCTGGTTGCGCATCCCTTGCAAAAATTGGTTTTCGGGCCATTTTTAAAAATGGCCGCCCCGCGAAATCTCGAATTTTGAGATTGCTTCACTTTAGGCTGCATAGATCTACAAAATACAATCTTCGTTACCTTTTGCTGCTTATTGTAGGGGCCTGATACATTGTACATGAGAAAACAGTGGTTGGATAAATATTTATAATATGAATATGTCCATAAATCCAAGATGGCAATGAATGAGACTGTTGTGGCAAAGTGATGTAGAATTTTCGAGCACTGAGATAGAGGATGTGGAGTGGTATGATGTCGGACAGCTCAAGACAACGTTGTTGTACTGCAAGAGAATGCAGGGCAATGGTGAAGACATCATCAAATAATATGTCAATTCATCCAATATAGCAGTACCAATATCATAGTACCATGTTCCATCATGTTCATGTGTTAAGATAGCCAATGAAGATATTCTACATTATTGTTCTCTGTTTGTGATATAAAAAGTATCCCAAGCATGTTGGTGAGTAATGCGTAATGCATAAGTGTATGAATAAATTCAAATAACAATATGTTTTTATTTGCTTTCCATCTCAATGAGATGCTGTTATCATTTTAAATTGATATTATATAGCTAGAATAACACCAAAAATGGAATCTACATACCAAAATACCCTTGAAAGTAAGTATCACACATCTTTATAGCACAATTAGTTACGAACTTGAATTTTCGGGGTGTGTTTAGCAGTCATCTTGGATTTATGTTAATCAACGAAACTAATCAAATCAAGCTCTATTTGTTCAAGGATTTATTGGAATTGCAAATCAGTAAAAGTCTCTATCAGAAATATCCAAGCAAGATCCACAATTGAGACCATAAGGGTGTCAAGGGGGCTATGTTCGAGAGCTATATAAATGAATGTGTAAAGTGTACCATGTGTGCAGGTGTACATGCATCAAAAGGAATAGCTTTATTGTATTTATTTTGGTCTAAATGGATTCCCTGTATATGAAAACCTAGATATAGACCCCAAAATGAACATCCTAGGTTGAATCAGTCCGAAGTTATGGACATTTTAGTAAATATTATTTAAAATTGGCAGCCATCTTGGATGCATGCATCAAAAGAAATAGCTTGATTGTATTCATTTTGGTCTAAATGGATTCCCTGTATATGAAAACCTAGGTATAGACCCCAAAATGAACATCCTAGGTTGACTCCGAAGTTATGGACATTTTAGTGAAAAATTATCTAAATTTGGCGGCCATCTTGGATTTATGGACATATTCATATTATAAATATTTATTTAACTACTCTTTTCTCATGTACAATGTATCAGGCCCCTACAATAAGCAGCAAAAGGTAACAAAGATTTTATTTTGTAGATCTATGCAGCCTAAAGTGAAGCAATCTCAAAATTCGAGATTTCGCGGGGCGGCCATTTTTAAAAATGGCCCGAAAACCAATTTTTGCAATGGATGCGCAACCGGAGACATATGTAATGTTTATTAGTATTAAAAAACCGTGAGAAAAAAGTTGGTTTTGGAGGATCATGGGGGGGGGGGGGGGGGGTTCAAAGGGACCCCCGTACATGCCCGACTAAGATAGATGATTGGAGTAAAATACAACAGTTGGATATTTTTTTTCGAGAATAACATTTTCAAAACTTGTTGAAAACATATCGTTGAAATATAAGCATGGCTTATAATATCGTATTCCTCATATTCTGTAGCACAGTCCGAGTGTTCTTCACCGAAATACACCAGGTGGTCATTAACCTCAATATATCTAGATCTATCACATATTTTTTTGACACAAATTATATAGCAGACTCTGCTATATCATTTGTGTCAAAAAAATAAGCAGACATTTGATAAAATATTGTGATGTGATATTTCAATTAAAACTATCCTTTAAAAAGTGGACTATACACATTATTTGAACTATGAGAATTCACAAAATATATTATCCGTCCATAACCATACATGTAGCTTGTGCGTATAATCATTGCGACACGTATATGGCTCATCTGGTGTTTGCTCACATGGGTCCACTCTTGGATCAAATGAGGTCTGAAAACACGAAGAGTTTTCTTGTCTGGTATACAAAGTTATGTTAAAAAATCAGAACAGCTCAAAGATCATTCATGACCATATTTGATTTACCGTAAAATGGAACAAGCGACAAAAAAAACAACGATGAAACATCTTCACAGGACATTGACCTCGGCTGCTGTTAAGTCAAACCAAATCATGAACCCTGAAGAACATTTCGACAAAAGAGGATCGTACGTAATGAGAGCCTTGTCAGTGGGCAATAAAGGGGAACGTCTGCGAACTGAGTGTTTTGAACCGCGAAATAAAGTGTCATAGCATCGTCCTAAAATATAAGAAAGGTTACCAGAGAAATGTTTAGTGTTAAACCACAATTTTTTCTCAAAAATAGCCGTTTTAACCTTTCAAGGTCATTGTCGGTCAAATTCAAGGTCACCTGTATATTTTCCATATATGATTTTCCATTTGAATATGGAAATAACTGGGAAGGAATAATGACTTGATTCGTGAAGAAAAAACATTTCTTTGCTGACCCGTCGAAAATTCAAAATGGCCACCACACGCAGACCGGCGATTCAAGGGCAACGAAACTTATATATATCACAAAGGTACATGAGCTGAATCTTTTGGAAGCAAAATCTGAAAGCTGTCTAAACATTTTTTTTTTTGAGAAAATGGTCGCAAAGTCCAAAATTGGCTGTTTTTCATCGAACAAAATATCTGCTCTCTGCAGCAATAACTGATTGCCTATAAACTTAATACTCGATAATAGAGTACTAAAAGGTAATAATCGATTATATTAAACAAGGATATGAAGATTATTCCTATTTATACCACACTTGAGTTCTGGAATTTAATAGGGTATATTAACAAGTGTTATATTTCGATAGTCAACATGGATTTCTCTTTCAAAGTTAGCCGCAAAGCGGTATAATAACTAAGGATCGGATTCCCCACTATCAAAAACATATATTTAAATACAAAATATATCACCCATTATTGCGTAATCAGAACTAAGGGTATATGACTAAAACTTGATTTATTCGTGGCGGCCGGCTTGGATTTTGGAGAGGCTACAGGCGTCGCATCAATTGTATCATAATCGATTGGAAATAAGCATACATTGAAACCCTGTATGCACATTTTTATACTATCTTCCAAATAGTAAACATTATTCCATGGTATTTGTCTGTTATCTGCCCACTAACGCATGCAAGAAATATCAGAATACATTGGTATTTTGCTCATACTGTTGTCATAGCAGGAGGACAGGCGAGTGAAGAAATCGAATTACCCACCCCATCAATTAACCCCATTCTCAGTTGTCATGGTATTGTGCGTCCCACCATTATCACTCTCCTACGTGGATCTACGTCTGCACAAACAACACCATGGAAACGTAGCCGATTCAGTTTGCACTCAGGGACTCTCAAGCGGTGATTACTCCCGTGCAATCCCCAGAACCCCAAGAAAGGGCTTGATCGCATTCCAGTAAATATGCCAAGGCCATCCACGAGTGGAGGAATAGATGGACGGGAAACACTTGGCACTTTAAAGCGGATAGGTTTAGTGTCATAGAGCTAGATAAATTGTCGTCGATGCATCAATGCCTATAGGATTGTTCGTGGGTACTATATCTCTCTGTCGACAGTTGAGGTGCTGGTGCTGGAAAATCATGGAATTTCCTGTTCCCATATACTTGTAAATGTGTTGTTATGTCTCATTTGCTGTTGTTTCATTTGTCATTTGATATCCGTTATCCTCAGATTCACATCCTCGTTTCATTTCTTAGATCCAAAATCCTGTAAAATAAATGCATCTGCAAGTTGTAGTAAAAAGCCATCATACATGCAAACGAACTTAATGAACGCGTTGCCAAGGGACAAGATGGTAGTACTGGTATGTTGTAAAATAACACCCTATTCATTGACAGCATGGCATTCATCGAGGACAACGGATATATACACAATTTTATTTATAAAAAAGGTAGTATTTTAGATTTGGCTTAAATCAAAATATAGTTGTATTGATAGTAATAGGCTGACACAATATTTCCATCAAATGTACAGTAGAAACAATTGTATTTTACATAGTGTCTGCCCCTGATCATCGGTTGATGACGACGTTGTAACTTTGTTGTAAATACTTGGTCGGGCTTTGTCTTTATTCCCAAAAAATTGGTAATTTATGTTTGCTTTTAGCATCATCCATGGGTGTAAGTATGAAACATCTTCAAAATGGTGTTCTCGCGAGTGGTTTATCATCCACCAAAATCTGTGCTGTGAGGAACAAGGCCTGTCTGTTTTTGACTCTGCACTCGAATTGTTTGAAGTCTGGATTATTTCAGAATATCATGAGTATTGAATTGAATGAATCACAAGTACATGTGCGTTCGATGAATATGGCTGTAAATAATGGGGAGAAACTTTAGTGTAGGGATACACTATACTACTCAAGCAGGGATATCTAATGCCTAGACAGGGGCTGACATGTCTTCACTAGGACATGGGTGAAGGTTACGACAAGCCTGTCACACAAATGATGGAAGATAATACCCCATCCTGTAATTATGTGCATATATATATATATATATATATTTATTTCTCGATTTGCCTGTGTGAATATCACAGCGGATGTCGCGGGAGATGCTCACTAATATGGAGCACCTGATCTCACACTCAGCTGGCTTGGTGTCTGTGATGTTCACGTGGCTTTGACTTCGATACTAATAGTATCATTCGGATCCACATCTCTGATTTTATCAACTGCATCCGTGGATTTTGTCTTGGAGTATCAACTTGTGCGTTTGTCAGTTTCCATCTGTGCTTTTGCTGATGGCAAAGACTGGCTGGATCCGCCAGTTGTCAGCAGTCTGACATTCTCACAACACTCTCTCCAACTTCCTGGAGGCAGACATGTCGTTGACTATTTTTTCGTCACAGCTGCTATGTTTGAGAGACTGAGAGTTCGTCATAATATTTAGTTTATCATAGCATAGTTGTACCACTCCCTCGTACAACGTTTATGCAAGGAAATGACGTGTTTCCGTGCAAGTATACGTGTCTATGTTTTGACCCCGACAGCATCCCATACTTCGATTTCTATTTGAATAAAGATTCTAGAATTTCCCAATTTGCAACACCAGTTCCTATAAATACTAATCCTATTCCCAGGCGAGGCACACCTCACACTGGTGTAAACGACCGGACTGCGGCAATCTACACTCCATTCAACTTCAAGGCACCATTGGTGAGTCGTTATTGCAGTCGTTACGGTTTCCGAGGCGTTAGGGCAAATGTCATCAGGTTTGAACGTGTTGCATACGAAGGTAGCTCACACTCTGTAGGAAGGGTCTGTCGGAAAGCGCACAGCTGACATGGACAGTTAACTGGTACGTTTAATAACTGATATCCACATTTCTTTGTATAGATTTACGCTGAATTATATACACATAATGTTGCCCTTCGAATTGTGGTAGACCTATCCGGAATGACCACATGACATCGCAACTGGTCTCGGTGCCAATTTTCGAGTACACGCAACATTAGAGATGCCCATTTTTCACGACTTGAAATCTAACTATTCCATTATGCCGTATGATATAGTATGGTTCATTTCGACTAGCGGTGGATACTGATGAAAGCTGGTCTATACGACAAATGCCTGATAATTTTTTTATTGTCCGTGTTTAGAATCATTGCCTGCAATGGCCCATCAAATCCACCATACAACATCGAGTTAAACATACAGGGAAAAGGGGGATTAAATTATAC
This sequence comes from Terebella lapidaria, assembly GCA_949152475.1. Lineage (NCBI taxonomy): Eukaryota > Metazoa > Annelida > Polychaeta > Terebellida > Terebellidae > Terebella > Terebella lapidaria. The sequence continues at coordinate 16,524,996 of OX424564.1, read as the reverse complement.
TTGACAGTTAAAATTCAGCCGTGTCAGGTACTGAAGCTATCGCCACAAGCCATTGTCTACCAGTGGTCGTCTGCTCTACAATTGGGACAGTATATTTATTCAGGTTCGAGGGGATCATCGGGGTGGATCATCCTGCACGTGGGTGATATGTTCTATGATTTGAATCATTATGGAAATTGAGTGAACGTGGTAATATGGATGTTGTATGGTCTTCAACATCAACATCAAATAGAGCTTTTGATGTAGCCTAGACGTGTGTATGTCTACTGTATGTTCACTATTATATACCACCAACTGTCGCTGGTCATGTTGTGCATTTTTTCAAAATGTTTGGTTTTAGTTTTTTTCATTAGTATCATCACGATCTTGTGGTATAGAGTGATAAAAAACAAACAGTTATTAAGAATAAAGTGGATTTCTGAAGACATTTTGGAATAATGTCTGCAAGGCTGTCCAAATTTCCGAATTCATATTACAAATGTTTTTTGCCAAGCCTACCCCCACCTGGCTTATCAACGCCCGAATACTGCACATATAAGGTGCATACTGCTCACACACTGCAGCTTGACCGGCACAGACAGCAGCCGCCATGATATATCATATTGCATTCCACCGGAGTCAATTTGCCAGCCGATATAACAATCTATTGGCCGACCTTCTAAGATCTCCCTGCCAGTGCTCATGTCAATATTCTGCAGTTGTTTTTCAGACGATCTGCATTATATTCATGCTAATTAAAAATGGTTGAGTTTCATACGTTCGAGTCTTTATTCTGTTTCACATTCAATATGGTTTATTGCTCTCCATGTGAACGTGATGATCATAATTTAGCATTCTAGTTCTGTATTTGCAGTAGATTTACCATAATGGTTCCATGATGATGAAGGGTAAGGCTCAAAACATTGTTAAGCATTACCAAGAATGAAATAACAATACTGTTCACACACTGATAGTATGTATTATGACATATGGCTAGTTTCTGATTCAAAAAGGCAATATTGCTATCATCAAAATATTGTGGTGTCAAGGTCAACTGTAGGATAGTACATAAAGTTACTGCCCACAGTGTTATGTAATGTGCTGACACATGATCTCTGACACATGATCTCTATCCAAGACATTTTAGTATCAGTGTGGCTTTGACTGTAAATACTCGGCAGGGCCTTGCTTTTTCCCCGAAAATGTATTTTACGTTCGTTATTGGCATATTAACAATCTGGTTATATCCGTGGTAATAAATTGATAATCACCTTTTATATCGACTCTCTGATCAGGACACGTTGTCCACATTTCAATACATGGAATGACCTATCAACTGAAACAGAAACTATCAGAGGCAAATCCAAAGGTAGACGAATATTGAATAATAAGTGGCGTAATATTAGACAAAAGATGAACTGGGGCATGCTATGGTAGTATAGTAGTATTTCAGTACTACAAAACTCCATATCCGTACTATTTGCGTTCGGGTAACAAATTGGCTTTTTATGGCTTTGCTCCAATTTTTTTGGTTGCAGCGTTGCACTTCATTGATTGATTGGTTTGGCGCTCTCTGAAAATAGTGTTCAGATTGCTGCCATAACTACATAACTATCGCTATTAATTCAATAGATATAGACTATCAATAAAACAACCTAGATTTCTCTCTTTTCTTATTAACAAGATTTATTTGGATTGGTCAACACGACATACCTATACAAATATCTCTCCAGTGAGAGGGACAAAGTTAGAGTATCAAGTATACGTCAAGTTGATTTCAAAGCCATCATAAATCCACCACAGACAGACGCTGCAAGAGTAACAATAATTGAAATGAATGTGGTCGATCAGAACATTTTTTGTTTACAAATACATGAACCAACTTGTAATGAACCAGTAATCAAGTCGAGTCGAATAATAATAATAATAATAATAATAATACCAATGATAGCAGTAACAGTAATAAAACTACTGTGTCACAAGGAACGTAACATTCTCGTTTTAAACACTGAAACGAACTATAACCATATGGAACACGATTAACCTTTATCGATAATAGTTTTTCGTTCGATTTGCTGTCGGACGTGCAACATTCATTATTGCTCGCCATCTAATTTATTGAACGAATGGAAATGTTCTCGAGTTATTTTTGGAGAATGTGATGATTTTCTAAACTTTAACACTGTTGACAAACTAGTTTATCTGATTCCAACACAATGGAAATATACTATGCATTTTATAAACAACCTTTGGTGTGAAAGGAAATCATTGGTATATAAGACCCCAACATAATGTTGTTGTTTCTGTCCTCATGTTCACTGCTATTGCTCAGAGTCACTTAGAAGCCCGCCAAGGGCTGGACACAATATGTATGCTATTGTATTATGACTAAGTTATGATGTGTATGTGACTTTATAATAAACAAATTAAAAAAAAATCAAAAATATTTCTCAAATGGCAAACTAACACATATTTCAAACTTATCAACCATTTGTCACTACTTTCTTCGTGAATACGCCAGCAAATCACAACAACTCGACTGGGTCAAGAGACTTGTAGTGGACAGATTCTGTCAATTTCCGGGGCTCATCCGCTTCGGGAGAGTTTGGTCACACAGATGACTGGGTACCTCCGATAGATCAAAAGGCCCAGGTCGAACTATCCCCTGGCTAGCCTATATATATTGCATAACTATGTCTCCCGTATGTCTGACCCTGTAATGGCGAGCGATGTTCGGTTCCTCAAGTCACATTATGAAGAGCATCTGTCGAACTTAAACTTTTGGCAGATACCATGCAGCCATCTCTGAAAGTTCAACCCCGCAGTATATTTCAATGTGTCACATGAAATTTATATTATAAATACAATTGGAATTCTCAAGGTGATAAGAAAGCTGGACCAAGAAGTTTAACCAAATGGAAAGCGACTCATCTCAACCCGCATGTTTGTGTGAAATTTTTTTTTTCAATCGTGACACAATCAACTGTATGAAGCCCTAACGATCGAGCATTTTGATTCCTATACATGAGCAAATAATGGTTTCATATGAATGACATCTTAGAAGTTCCATCAGTAACTCCAGAAACAATAGGCAGGAATTATTATTTGTATTGATTCTTTAACTTTTATAGCATACAACCAAAGATCATCCTTGATACAACTATGTAATTGTGAATATTGATTCTGAAACACACCGTTACACTCAAATGAGCTGATTGGTAGGTCTATAAACAATTTTCGCCATACACTGACCTTTCATGACAAAAATGATAAACTTCTTGTTATGTGCCTCTAGGGAATATATAGTGTAATTCGTTTCTCAACTTGAATGCGATGTTTCAGAGTATACGCTATCAAAAAAAAGCGGTGTTTTTATCACAGCGATCGACATGGATATCACAGGATATTCACTGCCAGAACCGCAAATGACACATTTCTGGATGGAGGGAAATTGCTCAAAATAAATACTGACTTGATTTGGGACGAAAAAAAAAGTTAGCCGACCCTTCAAAAATCAAAATGACCATCACACGGTGACCGGAGATTCAAGAGCAACGAAACTTAAACATGTCACAACACAAGGGGATACTTGAAGATGAATCCTGTTTTGCCATAATAATACATAATACACTTAGATTTGGTTCAGAAGATCACCAAAATATTAGCCTCGCTCCTGAAAGGGGGGGGGGGGGGTGTATTGCATTTGAGTCTGTCTGTTTGTTTGTCTGTCTGTCCGCGCGCATAACTCGGGAATAAAAAGTCCGATCGATGTGCAATTTATAGGCATGAAGCAGGATGTCAGTGGCTGGGTCCTCCTCAAATTAAGTCAAAATCGGATAAAATTGATTGCCATGGCAACGAAAAAAGTCAAAATCACATAATTGGCTCTAACTCCAGTTCTACTTGATATTAATTTCTCCTACAATTTTTTGTAGTCATCTTCGGCCAATTCCCAATCGTATGGTGCACGACCGATGGTCGTACGACGAAAACTCTCCATCATCGCCCGATGTCAGGAAATTGGGGGTCACGATTTCGGTTATTTTTGCCAGCGACGTTTCCGTGCAAACGTCTGCGCTCATAACTCAAAGCAAGGATCGTCTATAATAGGATGTCCAACTCTGCCTAAAAAGGCGTGATTACGTAATATGACGTAAATCTGATTTGAGCGTGTTGAAACGATGCCGGGCGCTAAAAATCAGAATGTGCACATCGATTTGTAATAAACATGAGCAGAGTTGTGAATCATATATTGAAATGAATGATAGCTGATTGCATTGATTGGGGGTATGGCCTAAATTTCTTCAACAATATTCAACATTCGCGTTGCCGATGATGTGGTATCGGGGTCGTGATTTGTGAGTGTCCGTTTTAATGTTTGTGTGTGAATCAAGGGCTGTAACTCGAACGGGTTTAATCCAATCGTCTTTAAATTTGAGAAATGGGAGGAATAACCTCTCGGCTTATAAATATTTAGTTTCCATGGAAATCGGTTGATTTTTGTTGCCATGGCAACCGTTCAAAATCCTGAAATGCCATTTTACTGCCACCGAAAACGCCTATAGAACCGACCCACTCATGGTGACAATAAAATTGGCCCCTCAATAAAAAAAAACCCCACATAATAGAGAGCAAGTTCTGATGTAACTCTCGTGGTATTTTCCAGGTGAAAGATAGATTCATTTCAGAGTTACGAGACAGAACATTTACCTCCAGATTCAGTGAAAGTTGAGTATTGCAATGCTATTATAATTGTTCTCATTCTGACAGTTTTCATCGGATTTCCTTGAAAACGGGATATTTTTGAGGCAATGGATAATGCTTCTCAATTCTGAATTGTTGAAAAGATGGAATGGTAACTTTTTAAGTCATTGACGTGGATGTGCTTAAAAACACGCATACAGACATGCAGTGCTTGGACCACATCAAAAATATTTTCGCACGCGGGAAGAAAGACAAACTGTGGATGACAGTGAGGCTCCACCCCACACGCGTGCCCTCCCAGATCACTGAGCTCAATCCCAGGGCCGGATCCTGTATGTTCTCACTATGAGCGGAGTGATGAGCAGTATAAAAAAACTCAAATTCGAGCACCTGTCACCGTTTTGACACGCTCAAATGATATTTCGTCATTTTACGTAATCACGTTTTTTACGTCCACAATGAGCAGAGTTGGACATCCTATTATAGATGATGCACGGTTCGATCAATCTAAAATTAGGGCTGGAGTGTTATGATAGTGGCTCATTCCCGTTCGAATTTTGTCAAAATGGAATAAAAACGGTTGCCACGCCGAAAGAAAAAAAGAGAATCACATAATTGGCTATAACTCCGGTTCTAGTCAATATTAAATTTTCAACCTATTTTTGTATTTTTCTTTGGCCAATTCCCGATCGTATGGCCAAATTCTCGCCATTTTTACACAAATGCTCATAACTTCCTGCCAAATTGAGATAGGAAGCCAATTTTGGTGTCTAACCCTGGGTTTTGGAGTATGAGGATTCCAAATAAATAACCAGTTTCATGATTGGATGGTTCGAAGATGCTCGGATTCCAAGATGGCTGTCAAATGATAGCTCGATTTCGCATATAAGCACCAATAACTGTCACATATTCAGAATAAGAAGGCAATTTTGTTGGCCAGTCCTGGGGTTTGGGGTATGAGGGTGCTACCTGAAGTAATACTTTTGTGTGTAGATGGTGATTAGCCAGTTTAAAACTATCCAGCTGTCCAAAAGCCAAGATAAGGACTACTTAATAAAACACATGCGACCAAACCTGTTTAATAGCACTCACTCAGTACCACTACCAGGCATAATTTTTTCCGCGCAATCAAACCCAAGTATATTATATTAGGCATATCAATACCAAGTATATTATATTAGGCATTTAAAACCATATGAAAAATGCCAGAATGTTTGATCAGAAAGTAAAAAAACTCCTTGAAATTGATGATCACTTCACCATCAAATCAAATTGGCAAAGTCTGTGACTACTTTGTTTCAATTGAGTTTCTACAAGGAGATTGGCCTCACATTGGAACTTACATTCACTGCCTTTTCTGAGTATAAAATCCTCCTAAGCTGGACATATAACTTGATGAGGAAGTTGTTGACGTTATTAACAAATATATCAACACATAGGACGTTGATTAGACGAGATACAGCAAGTTGCATGACATTATAAATGATGTTCAGCTTCATTCCAAGAATTATACGAAGTCATGCAAGAAGGGTAACAGGACCTACAGGTTCAGGTTATCCCGTCCACCTTCTTGTCAGACCTTTATGTGCCATCCCAGCAGACACTGATCCAAATGAGTGAAAAAACGCTGCTGAAGAACAAGCCTGGAACATTATAGCCTCCATGAAAATGGTTGTCCATAAGCATAAACACTAAGAAATCAAAACCCTTTGAAAGCCTGGAATCCTAATTTTGACTTACAATATGTTGTTGATGTATACGCCTGCATTCGATATATTGTGTCATATTATTGCAGCAAGAAGCAGAGTGAAGATGGTCACCTCCTTCATGAAGAACCATGCAAAGCACAATATGCTGGGATAAGACAGACGATAAGCTACAATGACTAGGCAAAACATACCTGACCAACAGGGAGATGAGTGTCACGGAGGCTATTTACAAGGCCACAGGCACACCTCTCAAAAACTGTAGTCGGGATGTTGTTTGGATACTTGCAGATCCGACAAGTACCAGACTGACACTTCCGTTCTTACTGCTGGGCCACTGAGATTCAGGCATTGAAGACGTGTGGCTACATTGTACATCTGTACTAGACAGGTACATGTACATGTACTATGCACGCCCTCTTGTAGATATTCTCAAAGACCTGTCTGGTTGAAATTGTATCCCTCTTCAAGGTTGATAGTAAACCAGGTAGAGATTTTGAACCATCTGAAGAAAATTCTACCCATAACAACGACAACCGGTCCAATATTCCATATGCTTCATTGAAGTTGGCTGGGAATAAAGGATGGATCTGAAGACGGAAATCTACCAGTAAAGCTTGCACATCTGTAGGGACAGTGAGAAACATTATCAGAATCTCATGATTCTTTAACTTCACCACTTTGAAATGGAATTAAATGAGTGGGAGCATTTCCTACTATGGCAAAAGGACAAGCATCAGCAACATTGCCAGAGAAAAGCAAGCGCTATTTGGAAATAATATCAAAGAGGTTGAAGTAGCCATGAAGAGGTCCAAGAAAATCATCTTGCAGAAGATGCCTTGGCACACATTGCCCCAGCAAGTGGCGGCTGGACGCTTGGAAACAAAAGCCAACCTAGATGACGCTTACCTCGAGGACATCAGTCTGGAAGACCTGCCAGATTGAGTGGCCTGCCTCGGAGCTCCAATGCCAAGATGGGCTCAGTTGTCAATAGAACACAGCATCTTGGCAATCCCATAGAACCAGGCTCAAGTTCTCATGCAGTGCATGAACAATATGCAAGGGAAAAATCTTCATTCATACTCGCTAGTGGTGCATCGATAAGATGAACGGAAAATGTCTGGGGCCATTCAACATATTGGTAAAGGAAAGTTTTATATCATCAAAGCTCTGATGTGTGGCTCCAACTGGCAAAGCAGCATTTACCATCAGTGGCGGAACCATGCTTCCATGCAAAGGGTGTGGGACAAAAGTATATACCACTTGCTGAAGAAAGGTTAGATATTAAAACCTCGAGCTGATAATCATTGATGAGATTTCAGCAGAGGCATGCTGAATTCCATCAGAGGTCGTCTGGATCAACTCAAGAGAAACAAAAGTTCTTCATGATTCTGGCAGTGAGTGATTTTATCCACTGCCACATGTAAGAGGACAAATACTGAGACCCAGCTGCCCTTGTAGAGCCTTGGGACGAATTCAAGATTACTACTTTGACCGACATAATGAGAAAAAAAAAGACAAATCGTTTTCGGAGATGTTGAATCATAGAGCTCCGAAAATTAGGATATGCTTAAAGATCACAGATCCAAGCAGATGTACTCCAAGTGTTTCCTCTCCAAAAACTTGCTGCTGCACACAATGTAAAGATGACTGATTCTTTGAACAGACAGAAATCGAAGATTGTGGCTGTGAATGTTATCGAGAATAGATCTGGCTTGAAGAAGAATCCAACACCTGTACCCATTGAATGCAACCTTTCTGCTGATGTTACACTCTGTAAGGGCTCCATGGTGACTATGATGAGCAATCCCAATGTAGAGGATGGTCTGGTGAGTGGCGTCATGGGAACGGTCTTGAGGATCATCGAAGGATCCAAACCTCTACGCCAACCACAATGTGTGTGTGTTAGATTTGACAATGACCAATTTGGCATCAATGCCCGTGCCTTATCACCAACAGACCTCCCGAAGAGTTGGCTCAGAATTTTTTTTTCTGTCTGATGGTGGTTGATTCTGTTGATTTTGTGCGAGTGGGTGCTATTAGACGGGTTTGTTTACATGTTTCACATTAATTAATGGTTATCTTCGCCTTTGAACACCTATAGATTGGCCAGTCACCATCTACACACGAGAGTATTTCTTCAAGTAGCACCCTCATACCCCAAAGCCCAGGACTGGCCACCAGAGTTGGCTTGTTATCTTGATATATATGACGGTCATTGGTGCTTATTTGCGAAATCGGGCTAAAATTTGGCAACCATTTTGGATTCTGAGCAGCTTCAAACCATCCAATCACAAAACTGGTTATATATTGGAAATCCTCATACCCCAAAACCCAGGGTTAGACACCAAAATTGGCTTCCTATCTCAATTTGGCAGGAAGTTATGAACAGTTGTGTAAAAATGGCGAGAATTTGGCGGTCATCTTGAATTTTTTCCCATTTTCGGGGCGTTTGAATCGGTATTATTAGTTTTGTTATGAAGAATATATCTCCATATAACTAAATGTCACCTTAATAGACCAAAAGCATCATGCCAGGAGGATAATTTTATTTTTTTTCCTAAAATACCAAAACTTCGATGTCGGCCATTTTGAAAAAGGCCATAAAAAAGTTAGCCCGGGAGAAAATTTTACACACCCTCTGAAAAAGGTTATCTTAGACCATTATGAAGCCATATCAATCGATAGAAAAAGTCTGTACTACGTTTCCACCCTGTGTGAAATTTCCTCCTGACTACAAAGGCAAACGGTTCGATCAATCTAAAATTAGGGCTGGAGTGTTATGATAGTGGCTCATTCCCGTTCGAATTTTGTCAAAATGGAATAAAAACGGTTGCCACGCCGAAAGAAAAAAAGAGAATCACATAATTGGCTATAACTCCGGTTCTAGTCAATATTAAATTTTCAACCTATTTTTGTATTTTTCTTTGGCCAATTCCCGATCGTATGGCGTACAACCGATGGTCTTAGAGCCAAAACTCTCAATTATCGCCCAAGGTCGAAAATTTGGGGGTCACGATTTTATAACTTGTGAGTGTTCTGAGATTCGAGACCATATTGTGAAGCCAATTATCAATCTGTTTAGACCCTTTCCGTTCATGAGATGTGCCTCGATAACAGTAACATTACGGTGAAATTTTACAGCTCAATATTGAACAACAAGTTCAAGGTCACGAGGTTTCCTAATAATTTTGTACTTTTCTGTGGTCAATTCTCCATCATTTGCTATATGACCAATCGTTGTACGATCAAAATTCCCCCATCATCGCCCAAGGTCGAGAATGTAAGGGTCATCAGCTGAAATTACCATTTCGTAATATTTCAAGCAGTAATAATTCAGAAACCACCTAAGATATTCGATAGAGTGAGCCTGCAATTTTTGGAAGAACAGTGGCAAGGATTCAGGCCGCGATCGAGAATATGGTAATAGAGAAATTGCAGGAACTCTACTTTTATTAATGATTAATCCTCCCATGATTTCTGTATTTTTTTTATTGCCAATTCCCTACCATTTGATATATAACCAATTGTCGTATGACCCAGATCCCCGATTATCGTCCACGCTGAAAATGCAAGGGCGAGGGTCTGCAATCTCTGATTGTCTGGTTGAAACTGATAACGTTTACTGCATTTGTTATATTCTCGAGGTATGCAAATACCTTTGCAAATAAACCATGTTTTCCGTATTAGGTTCACGACGAAATGGGACTTACATGCACGCACAACACATCCAAGCATTGATGGTCCAGCACTCTGTGATATATAGCCCTAGTTGAACTCGGGGGGGGGGGGGGGAGGGGTATGTACAAGGCGAAAATGGTCATGGTACTGCTCATCTGACAAATGGCATGGCTCTGTTTAGAACCTGTCAGTATTCTATCCTTTTAAAATACATGACGATATCATGCCTAGGGTGCAGAGTCTGGCCCTCGTGTGAAATGTTATGCGAGGATACCCTTGAATGCGCATCACCTCCTACTATATGTGTTATGTCGTTCCACATTTTCACCTTATTTCTCGTAAAAACATGATATTTTTGGGTGGGTGGTTGAAGAACCTCGAGATGGAACAGAATACCTATTTCAATATTCGTGTCTATTTTACATAAGATTTCCATTTTAGCGATATACAATAAGTGGTATTCATTGTGTACATCGAGATGAATAGACACATTTATCTGTTGAATGTTCAGTTATCGTTTGTTTGTCACACCTGACCCATGGATTTTATCGTGTGCTGGAGATGATCTGTAGTTGTCAATATGAATGAGAAACAGCAATGTTTGGAGTTAAACAATGTGAGGACAGCTGAAACCGAACAGGAAAACACAACGGAGAGCGGAGATGGAGCTGAGACCACGGATGAACCATGCAGCCGTGCTTGTACAGCAGACAAAGCTGTGCGAGCTATCGGTCTGTTCAGCGCACAAGCCACAATGGTAAAGACGGAATTGATTTTGTATTGTAATGCAAGATTTTGTACAAAAAAATCAATTTATCATAAATTGGCAAACACCTATTTTCACTCCTGGTTTTCATGGTAATCATTTCCTTTCACCTTTTTCATGTTTAAACATTACATTAGTCTTGCCTGTCAAGAAAGTTTTACCGGCGCATTCAGTACTGACAAAAAAATATTCCTCATACAAGACAATTATCGCTAATGCGCCATACAAAGGCAATACAAATATTATTGCAATATATGTTGATGCTAAAGTACTGATGCTGTCAAAATATCAATACTATTTTTTTCGGAACTAGACATATTACTATACACATAGTTATAGCTGTTGTCATTTCCAGGGACTCGCGAATGGACTGTTAGGAGTTTTGCTTCTGGAGTTCCAAATCCAAACCCAAGCCGACATGGGAAAATTGACGGTCTTGATCACGTGGTCATTTCTTGGCCGTTCGATTGGTTCACTCGTGTCTGGGGCCATATTTGACCGGTTCCACCCAGAAATGCAGTTTGGAGCGACCATGCTGATGTCGTGTGTCATGGCGCTGTCCACGCCATTCGCTCAATATTACTACATCGTGGCTATACTCATCGGCATGCAAGGGGTCTGCATGGGCTTTATGACCACTGGTAAGAAGCACACCATTCCCTCAGGGCTTGGCCTCAGTTGGGTCCATGATATCGGTTTTGTTAATTTTATTGGCACTACATTTAGCGGTCGTATCTTTGTGGTAAATATCATTTTAGCAATAAACGAAATTTAACATTCATTATCTATTTTTCAGGCAGAAGCACGTTTGAATAAAATGACTGCTTTATTGAATTTACAGGTAGCACCACCTATTGTTTCCAGTTGTGGGGAGAGATGACAGGGCCCTTCCTCCAAGCTCTGATGTGTATATTCTCGTTGGGTGGAATTTTTGGACTGTCTATTGTGCGACCGTTTCTCACGACAACATGCAATAATTTGGATTTGAACATGACATCAGAGGCAGAATGGCGACTTGATGCTATGAATGATTCTACATTAATCAGCTCACCCACTATAACAACAAGGAGTTCGAGTCCATGTCACTTCACCACTCTGTTGACGAATAATAACAAATTACATGCTGGAACTTTTTATCCATACTCCATTCTAGCATCACTGCAATGTGTGGTTCTCGTCTATTTCACAGTGTTATTCTGCGTTGATAAATGCAAACCACTCCGGCGCAAACAAAATGAAACTGAGCAACAGCAACAGAGTGATAGCGGTCAACTAAATATTGTGATAATCGGAATGTGCGCTCTGCTTTTATTTTTGATTTGCGGAATAGAAGTGGCGTTCGCCAATTTATTATACACATTCACAGTGATGCATTTGAAGTGGGATGCTTCTTCAGCGGTTCACCTGTCAACGGCTTTCTGGGCTTCTTGTGCAGCATCTAGAGCGCTTGCCACAGTTCACGCGACAGTCTGTAACGCAAAAATAGCTCTTTCAATATTCATGGGCGTGCTGACGCTTCCGGCCTTTGTGATTATGACCTCATCCAGCAAAGTTGACCCAGTCTTGATATGGATGTGTTCAGTGTGTGTTGGATTTGCCATGTCAGCACAGATTGGCTACATTCCCGTCATGGCTAGGCAATATATTAACATAACTGGTCGAGTTGCAGCAGTTTTCATGTTTTCGGTGTACCTAGGCAGTATGATCATCCCAGCGGTCACTGGATTGCTGTTCACTAATATGGGAATGGAATACCTTCTGTACGTTTCTACAGTAGGTGCAGGGGTAATCTTTGTTGTGTTCATTGTAACTGTAGTTTTGGCTAAATAGTTGAACGTGCTCTTGAAAATGATTGCTGTGAGAAAAGTCATCTATTGAAGGCCCGTTGAACATTACTGAGATTCTTGAACTAGCCGAGTACGTGGTCGTAGTCATGTGGAGTGTCATGTTTGAGAATGTGGACTGGTCATATAGAGTCCGCTCACATTTTTTTTCCTTTCCGAATGTTATTTACCAAATTTATTTTCGCAAAAAATTGCATTCAATCTACAAGTATCTATTATTCCGTACAAATTGTACACAGTGAACACTTTGAATATATTGTTTAGAATAAAATGTTCCATGTAGTACATCCGTGTTACTACTTCAAAAATGAAGTTACAAGAAAGGACTATATACAATGACAAGCTGGACAGTTGGCAATGAGAAGGGCGGAAAGATTCCACAGGCAAAGATGATCGAACAGGCTCCGTGACGACAATAAACTATTCACTCTGGTTGTGAGAAAATCCTGCGTACAATACATCTACAGTTGTGATATTGAACAATAAAATTGAGAACAACAAGTTAAATATTAGCTCCCTGCATCATTATCGGAAAGCATGAAAACTTGCTATCGATGTTGATACACAATGACATTTGCGCTTATACAGTGGTACACAGTCGTGGCCAATTGATTGAAAAAGAAATTAGCTCAAGGGTTAGGAAAGGTTATAGGACAATATATATTTTAGATATTCGCCTTTTGTCCCATAATCTGGAAACTAGGGTCATTGGTCAATTCAAGGTCAGGAGAATATTCTGCATATACATGTATACTTTCCAGTTTGTCCACAATTGATTTAAGCTGTAAATCGATAACAAGTGAGATATTAGCCATTTTGTGATCTGACCTTGAAAATGAAATCAAAGGTCAATTTCAAGGTCATGAGAATATTCAGCATATATCATCTCCAATATGTTCGCAATTGATTCCTAAGCTGTAAAGTCATTAACGATATTTAGCCATTTTGTTCTCTGACCTTAAATGTGGTCAAAGGTCAATATCAAGGTCACCAGAATATTCAGCATATATCATTTCCTATATGCTCACTGTGGATTCCTAAGCTGTAAAGTCGATAATAAGTGAGATAATAACAATTTTGTTCTCTGACCTTGGAAATAAGGTCATACTGGTTATCACCAGAATATTCAGCATATATCATTTACTATATGTTCACTATGGATTCCTAAGCTGCAAAGTCGATAATAAGCGAGATAATGGCCATTTTGTGCTCTGACCTAGGAAATTAAGTTCAACGTCATGAGAATATCCAGCATATATCATTTCCTATATGTCCACAATTGATTCCTAAGCTGTAAAGTTGATAATAAGCGAGATATTAGCCATTTTGTTCTCTGACCTTGAAAATGAGGTCGAAGGTCGAATTCAATGTCACGAGAATATTCAGCATATATCATTTCCTATATGTCCACAATTGAATTCTGATCTCTAATCTCAATACTAATTGAGATATTAGGAAAAATGTGTCCCATTATAAAGCATAGGGAAATTTAACAGGGGAAGGCCCATTTGGGCCAAAGTGGCAACGAATCAGGGGCAACAAATCTAGCACACGTCACAGGTTATATATGGGGCGTATTATGCATTGATTAGAAAAAAAGGTACTGAGCAGATTAACGGACCGTCAAAGTCCGAAATTGGTCGTTTTTCGTCAAAATTATCTCGCTCTTGGAATGTTTAAGGCATTTTTGTGCAAAATTTCAGAAAGATATGTCCTTAAACTGTAAAGATAAAAATGTAGATGGACGACGGACGCCGGATGCAACGCCATGGCAATAGATTATCGGACCAAAGGTACCGTAACCTAAAGAAACGCCAGAAGGGACCAGAACAAACGATCGTGTACAGAAAATTACATAAGAGTATATTGTCTAATTCAGATGGTGCAAGCAGGGGCGTGTCATTAAGTTCGCTTGGCAGAGTTATTTCCTGGCATCTTTGAATGTGGAACGGTCATTGGCGCGAACTTCCGGTCTGTGCTTGTTGGTGATATGTCCATCTTTTCCACTCATCTGCGACTGCCGATTCAGCCATGAATCAATGTAATTCCGACCCATTAAATGACTTGCACGCTCATGTCACACAATCATGTGTGACTTAGTCGAGGGAAAGTGACCCATTCCTTTTTCGTGGATCTATCGTAGTGTGATTTCTTTTTTCTGACTCAAAACACAAAAAATTTAGATATCTGAAAATCACGGTGTCATAGTGGATACGTAGATAATAATATAACATTGGACAAAGAAACACATTGCAATCATGCGGTTCCAATAGTATCATATGTCAATTGTTGTAGTGTTTTAATGAAACGCATAAACACCCCGAATTCCTAACTCTATCAATTAACTTCATTCCCAGTTGCCAAAATAGGCCTATTGTGCATCCCACCAATATAATCCTTCCCCGTGCAACTATGTCTACACAAACTACACCATTAAAAGTAGTCGATTCAGTTTACACCAAGGGACAGATTACTTCCGTGTAATCTCTGGAAAGGGCTTGATGACGTTCCAGTATATATGCCAAGGTCATTCTTCCATAGATGGGAAACACTTGGCACTTGAAAGCGGATAGGATTCGTGTCATAGAGCTAGATAAATTGTCGATGTCTCCAGATGTTGGGTACATCTCTCTGTCAAAATTTGAGGCGCGGGTTCTGGAAAATTGTGGAGTTTTGAATTGTCATGATGATTAGTTCCTCAACATGATACATGTAGCATCTGATACTTCACAGCACCATTGGGCCTATATAAGAGCATAGGAATATATAGTACTGACCATTATACAAATTGTGAACTTTCCCAAACAGTTTTCAATGAAATACACGTGTCGTCATTACCTTCACTAATTAACTTTTTAACATTTTGTGTCGCATACAATAAAGAACAAACTCTCTACCAACAATATATGAACCACTTCTTCATCACGTGTATTAAACGCGGTACATTCAGACCAACAATTTGAATCATATCACTTAATAGTCGCGATGGTGACACTGAACCGGCCTAGCTATTGTGTTTGCCCTTCAGATCCCCACAGACCCCTAGTGTCATCTGTCTCAAACACACATCACCCTGTACATTGCTTGCACTCGTATGACCTCGAACAATCGTTGTGTGAAATATGTTGACCTTGTTCGGGCAAAACTCGGGGAAAGAAACATGAACAAAATTGTAATATTTCAGTACAATATAATTGTATTTCAGAAAACTTTGTGTAAACGTCAGAAACGTTATCGCACCACGGCACGTCAATGTTTAACCTTCAGTGACACTAATTGTGAAAGACTTCTCCAATTTGCAACTCCACCGATTTTGCTTTCACTACACCCATTCCCAGGCACGTCACACCTCACGATTGGGTGTGAACGACCGTACTGCGGAGAATATACGCTCTATTCAACTTCGAGCCGCCATTGGTGACTCGTTATTTCAGTCATCACCGTTTCCGAGGCGTCACGTCAGGTGTCACGGGGGTACGTATGGTGAATGCTAAAATACCTCACACTGTGCAGGGAGGGTGATTCGTCGAGGGTAACACTGTTCACATGGCCCTGATAAAAAGAATGTTGCACTCGATTCGCTGGTGTGTTTCTGGTGAAACGTAATGGTGTACATATCAGTTGAAGTGGATCCATGATGGTTTTTCAGTTGTGATATTGCTTCATTTTCAAGTGACAGAAAGGACCAAACTCTGAGCGTTTCAATGCAGTCTTCACTGTCTTTTTTTCACAATTTCTTAAAACGAAAGAATTTGATTCTTAGCTCCGCTGTGCCATATGGCAGCGGGGCTTTAGCAATGCTGTGTTGACTCCGTTCGTGCACTCGTGTTATCTTTAAAGTTACGGTCTAATCTTTCCAAAATTTTGCACAGAAATGCCTAAACAAATTTCAAAAAGGAGGTATTTTTTTAGGTATTTGGTTTTCGCATTTTGATTTTAAAATGGCGGCCATTTTTGACGAATCACACCCAGCTTTGGACTTGTATGATCAGTTTCTAGATTTTTGTTTCAGGAGAATTCCCTTATGTTCTTTTGTGACGTTTGTAAGTTTCATTGCCCTTGAATCGGCGGTCTGCGTGTAGCGGACATTTTGATTTTTTTGCGGGTTGGAGAAATTGTTTTCGGTCCCAAAAAAGAAAATTTGCAGTTTCATTATTGCTACTATTTGAACTTTTGCAGCGGAGCGCTCGAGGCCGAGAGGCCTCTTGTTTGAACGAAAACGGGATGTCAAGAACAAAAAGCGTCATGCACCAATTGATTGATAATTTCGCAGAAAATATTGGCATGTCGACATCGTCAGTGACGCCACGTGCGTCTTCGTAGAACTAGCCCCAACGCGGGCAGTTATATGATAAAATAGATGACAGAATGATTTGTCTGAGTTTTAGCAACCTTATTTGAAGAACTTAATAACACATTATGCACATTATGTTCGTAATATTTGTCGTTTCAAAAAAAAGATATTGTGAAGAAAATCACATCAGTGTCAACTTTCAAGTAAATGAGTATATTACTAGAGGATTATATCCCTAATATCATTCTTATTATTATCCAATTTGCAGTTTCATTATTGCTACTATTTGAACTTTTGCAGCGGAGCGCTCGAGGCCGAGAGGCCTCTTGTTTGAACGAAAACGGGATGTCAAGAACAAAAAGCGTCATGCACCAATTGATTGATAATTTCGCAGAAAATATTGGCATGTCGACATCGTCAGTGACGCCACGTGCGTCTTCGTAGAACTAGCCCCAACGCGGGCAGTTATATGATAAAATAGATGACAGAATGATTTGTCTGAGTTTTAGCAACCTTATTTGAAGAACTTAATAACACATTATGCACATTATGTTCGTAATATTTGTCGTTTCAAAAAAAAGATATTGTGAAGAAAATCACATCAGTGTCAACTTTCAAGTAAATGAGTATATTACTAGAGGATTATATCCCTAATATCATTCTTCATTTCGACTTGCATGACTCATCGATGAAAGCTGGTATATGCGACATCTGTCTGATGAATTTTTATTGTCAGTGTTTAGAATCATGGGCTGCAATCGCTCAGCGAGTCAACCGTAATACATGGAGTCTTCTACAGGGAAGAAGGAAAATAAATTATACTTAACAGAAGATAGGGTCTGGTCAGGCTGTTCATATTGCTATGTTATATGTTGATTTGAAGCTTTTCGTATAGAGCTTGTGATAGCGCAATACAATTTCAAAGTTCCCGCCGCCTAATTGGCATAATTAACGAGTTTAAACGGATGTAAACAATGCCACGTGTAGCATGAGCGCAGCCATGTTTGTGACGTCACACCAGTCCCTTACCGGCATCTGTCAAAATGGCGAAACCATATCAATTCGAGCCAGTGAGTCGCGATGATCCACCTATTGTGCCAGATCAGGATGGAGATGGAGAACCAGAGAATGACGTCGTGGGCAACACGGATTGGTAAGATATTTTGTTCAGTAATTTTTTATATGAACACTTTGTTCACCATACAAACGAAGTGATGTGCATGCATGTCATTGTCATGTAGCTGCCAAATGTTTACTAGATCTAGCTAGGCGTACTTGACCGTGACGTGTTGACATTGTCACAGACATTGGATCAAGTTCGAACCGATATCTTATTTCATGGTGAATGTCCATATATTATTGGTGCAATACAGATAAATACATATTTGAACAATTACAACTAATAGACTAAGTCGGATCCATACGTTATCTAGTCTAGTAGGCGGCAGTTTGCCAGGCCCATATGCGCTTAGACAGTTTGGAGACCTATGTATAGACAGATCCAATATCTATCACTGAATTATCACAGTGAATATGCATGAATATTAAATTTATAACATGAATTGAATCTAGTATGCAAATTTCTGCAGGTTTTCTTATCATTTGTAATATATATATCACAAGATTGTCGAGCAGTTTCAATTTATAACCCTGTATGCAACTAGATCTACCATATATGTTTTCGGAACAAAATAAAACTAGTTCCGGATCCAAAAGGACCCGGGTTGCAACTTAACAGTTAACTGTGGCTGTTCACATGTACATGTAATGTGTTCTTTCATGTTCATAAAATGTCATAACTGTGGATTTCCCACTAAAGTGTTCCATTTATATCATGGTGAAAGTTTTGTCGTTGGTGAATGCCATCAGAATATTATTGTAGGCAGCAGGTCTAGAATACATCTGAATACATGCTTTTTCATAATAATTCAGGTGTGAATGTGGTCACTGCCAGCCAATGAACACTGTGGTGGAGTCCAGGTGTTGCAGCTCGATGGAACCACTCTCTTCCAAAGTTGAAGAACTCAAGGAAGAGGGTGCTACCATCAGCTGCATCACCCAACACCCGGGATTTGAAGACAACTGCCTGAGCCCGTGGGTGCTTGAAGCTGCTTGGTTGTGTTTTGACAGGAGGGATAGGAGAGGTGCTCCTCCTGACCAACACAAGTACGAGTTAATCAGTTAAGGAATTGATTAAGAAGGAAATGAACACTGTACAACATTGGCATGTGGTAATTTAATTTATTCATGAATGAAACACACAGTAAAAATGAAAGCCTCACACTATTTGTAAGATCAAATGTAAAAATCCAAGCACAAGATGAACTTGTGATTTTATCCCTACTTTGCAATTTTTCAGGCGCTTCAGATACACAGCTTACCACCAGCTAGTGAGATGGTGCTGGGGTATTCTTGGGAAAAGGCACAGAGTACCTCTACCATCATGTGTTGTCAACAAAATACGGGAAACGTATCCCGCCGGCCCTGGCCAGCGATACAAGGGATTTAGTTGGCCCAATCTCCAGGTTTGAGAGTCCACAGCCCTAGGTACTTTTCACATAATTTACAGTACAAATGTATTCGAAATACATGAGCTGGACTACAACTGAGGTTTACAACTGCACAATTGTGTTGAAAACATGCACAAACTGGGCCACGACAGAGGTTTACAGCTGTACAATTGTGTTCAAGACATACACCAACTGGGCTACGACAGAGGTTTACAGCTGTACAATTGTGTTCAAAACATACTCCAACTGGGCTACGACAGAGGTTTACAGCTGTACAATTGTGTTCAAGACATACACCAACTGGGCTACGGCAGAGGTTTACAACTGCACAATTGTGTTCAAAACATACTCCAACTGGGCTACGACAGAGGTTTACAGCTGTACAATTGTGTTCAAGACATACTCCAACTGGGCTACGACAGAGGTTTACAACTGTACAATTGTGTTCAAAACATACTCCAAACTGGGCTACGACAGAGGTTTACAGCTGTACAATTGTGTTCAAAACATACTCCAAACTGGGCTACGACAGAGGTTTACAGCTGTACAATTGTGTTCAAAACATACTCCAACTGGACTACGACAGAGGTTTACAGCTGTACAATTGTGTTCAAAACATACTCCAACTGGGCTACGACAGAGGTTTACAGCTGTACAATTGTGTTCATAACATACTCCAACTGGGCTACGACAGAGGTTTACAGCTGTACAATTGTGTTCAAAACATACTCCAAACTGGGCTACGACAGAGGTTTACAGCTGTACAATTGTGTTCAAAACATACTCCAACTGGGCTACGGCAGAGGTTTACAACTGCACAATTGTGTTCAAAACATACTCCAACTGGGCTACGACAGAGGTTTACAGCTGTACAATTGTGTTCAAGACATACTCCAACTGGGCTACGACACAGGTTTACAACTGTACAATTGTGTTCAAAACATACTCCAAACTGGGCTACGACAGAGGTTTACAGCTGTACAATTGTGTTCAAAACATACTCCAAACTGGGCTACGACAGAGGTTTACAGCTGTACAATTGTGTTCAAAACATACTCCAACTGGACTACGACAGAGGTTTACAGCTGTACAATTGTGTTCAAAACATACTCCAACTGGGCTACGACAGAGGTTTACAGCTGTACAATTGTGTTCATAACATACTCCAACTGGGCTACGACAGAGGTTTACAGCTGTACAATTGTGTTCAAAACATACTCCAAACTGGGCTACGACAGAGGTTTACAGCTGTACAATTGTGTTCAAAACATACTCCAACTGGGCTACGACAGATGTTTACAGCTGTACAATTGTGTTCAAAACATACTCCAACTGGACTACGACAGAGGTTTACAGCTGTACAATTGTGTTCAAAACATACTCCAACTGGGCTACGACAGAGGTTTACAGCTGTACAATTGTGTTCATAACATACTCCAACTGGGCTACGACAGAGGTTTACAGCTGTACAATTGTGTTCAAAACATACTCCAAACTGGGCTACGACAGAGGTTTACAGCTGTACAATTGTGTTCAAAACATACTCCAACTGGGCTACGACAGAGGTTTACAGCTGTAGACAAGTAGAAGAACTTGAAATGACTGACAGACAGAACTGATTTGTTTTCAGACACAAATAAACTTGCTAGGTCACTAGATATGGCTTGGCACTCCATCAACAACATGATATAACATGTTGTCACTGAATGTTGCTATATGCTATGCAAACCTGAATAATGTATCAAGTATAAAATAAAAATGTAGTGTAACAGAGAATGATTTGGATTGTTTTACTTTCTATGTATGAACCATGAGTTAAAAATGCAATGGAATACAAAATGTATGAAATTATGCTCCAAATATATACAAAAAATTCAGTATCAGAGGCATATAAAATTACAAATACATTGTATAGAATGAGCTCATAAAATACATACTGTAAAGCAGGAAATTTTCGCGAGCGATTTAATTTGGCGATTTTGGCGAGTTGCCAAATATCGCGAACATTTCTCGCGCCAAATTTTCTCGCGTGCTGACCGAAAATAAACGATCGGAGAACTCGCCAACATTAAACGCGCGAAATTTCTTTCAACACACTTCTGGTTCACAGCTTAGCGGCGTAGTAATACGAGTGCAACAAAGCTATGTTATGTGGTCATATATGGTGACACTTTATCGACTTTGATTCTAATGGTAATAGCCGAGTATACAAGTAGTGGATATTTGCTCTGACATTTCCGTATGTTCCTTTAACAATGTAGAGGGGCAGATAACTGAGGGATACTAGTATGGGAACCCAGTGGATAAAAGCAATATTTGGGCTGAGCCGGTGACTGTCAGCCACTTGCCGGTGTCTGATTGTCAGACCACCAACTTAGCAGGTGCTCGATCGAGCGATTATGACTTTGAGAGCGTTGTTTCTCTGAGACAAATTAGATTGTTTGCCAAAATAAAGTTGGCTGTGTGCTTTTATCTTTCTGTGAAAACAAATAAATGTCTCACATCTGGCGAAATAATTCCTTCATTGATGAAAACCATCCACAGCTTTTCTTGTATTTACCAGTTTACAAATCACAACCCCGTGGTCACGGTGGTGTGGGCCCCTTGAGAGGCTAATTTGCATACACGGCTTACGGTGAAGGGGGGGGGGGGGGGGAGCGGGGGGGGGGGGGGAGGTGGCGACACTGCGAGTAGGGAGAATCTTTGCTATCATCTGGAGTTAATTACCGATGAATTCATTTTATTTGAAGTTATCAGTTCATTGGACTCATGAATTTTGACGAATCTGTTGAATCTTGTATTGCTACAAGGCCACATCATTATATTCAACGCATAAGCCATGTGTTTATCTTTGTTTGCCCGAGATTTTTCGGGTGATTACTATACACGTGGAAGTAGTCCTATCTCTGAGACAGACTGCGGAATTACACGTGGAAGTGATTTCTGGGTCCATCTGTCAAGTTTGTGGCCATCCGAGGCCGACCGCCGTCCTGGGTATTTCTCGGGCAATCATGTAACAAGCTTGCTGAATTAAACAATTAAGTGACCTCAGATATAAACTAAGCTGAGAAGGCCCATCATTCATATTTATTCAGGATGAAAACAGTTATATTTGGAATGAAGTATATTTCACCTGAAAATTATTCCGTCAATTTTTGACAAATACTAGTAGGGTCTAGTTATTTATCAGTCAAACTTGAGGCGGAGTTTTGATTGGCTGAGACCTCTGTGTTTCCCGCCCAGTTAATTGTGTGACCTGTTGAATTTTTTAGGTGTTCATAAACCCGATGGTCGTTGAACGGTCGTGATCAAGCAATAAAATATCAAATACAATTGACAAAGAACCATGTATTGTTTTCTATCTACTAGTATAATCTGTCAACAGTAAAAGCAAAAGGAACTACCTGCAAGTACACCTATGGGAAACCTTATATACTAGTGAATGTGGGCTGATTATACAGCTCTGCATTTATAAATTAGTTTTTGTTTTCAAGGAAAAATACAATGCTGGGAAATATTCCATCCCAGACTTTCGGCCAATTTTAGTAGCGGCCAAAATTTCCTGCAATAGTTTGATATTGTACGACAGGTCAGATAAGCCAAATTTTCTAGCGGCCAATATGTCTCTGAGGCAAAAACGCCAAAATAAGTAGCGGCCAATATTAATAGTTTTACAGTAGTAAGTGATACGGAGTCATAGAGATATTTACCCACAAGATTCGTTCTGAACGAGTTTTCAGTCATAATGCCTTATCATTATGCAGCCATAACAGTATCTGCCTATTGATTTTCCCAAGGTCAAGAGAAAAAAAACGGAACATCTTTGCTGAAAAAGCCGAATATGTTAAATATTGCTAATTTATTACATGTAATACAATGTGGCCATATTGAAAACACTAAATGTTCATCAACAACTGACAGTCCATGCCTTCATACAATAGTTTTGATTGCCGACTGAAATATCAGTATTCCAATGCCCCCAATTTGTAAGGCGGTAGGTCAATCACACAGAAATATATTCGTTTTTCTTTATGATGTGACATTTCCAAGATGAATGTACATGTTTGCAGCAAGGCAAAAATGTTATATAGTCAAATTATTGAACCTTGACTGATAGGATGCGATGACACTGCTTTTGTCAGCCTTGATGAACTTTGATGACAGTGGTCCAGGAATTGTCTGCCTGAGATCTACACTGGCTTGTCTGAGCGCTTTTGGGTCCTCCTGATATGAGGTGAACAGTTGTTGCACTAGAGTAGTGGTGTATTCTGGAAATGAAGTGCAAAAATAATCAGTATTCAGAATTAAATAGGTCTGTACTGATATCAGAGATGAAAATCATTCCTGATAAATTACTCTATACATAAAGGACAATATTACCATAAGTTGCTCTGTGCTTAACAGCTCGCACGCTGGGTTGACCAGACATGTACTTGCGGTATACCACATTCCAGCACTTGTTTCCCTCAGATGTCTCGGCTTGTTGACGAGCAGAATTTTCATTGAAGTGCAGACTTGCCAATACAAGCCTGAAGTTGAAAATAAGTAGTTTTTCATTCACCACCTTCGACCAGACCACAAACAAATCAAACACAAAAATTTAAACAAAATCTTTGAGCTAAAACATAATAGACCATCTGAGAATTTGTGTATTCAATTGAACTTTGCTTCAGACTTATAATACATGTACATGTCAACTAAGCACAGATAATGTATTCATAGACACAGCAACAGACCTGCATTTCATGCCCAGGTAAGAAAACCCAGTGTGCTTGGGGGCAAAGCGAATGATGAGTGAATGGAATGCTTCAAGTTGTGATGTCTGATACTTGGTGGATAAGTTTTTCACATCCTTCACCACTGTTTTGTCATACAAGATCTGCTCCAGTTTCAGGTAGCATTTGCTTTCTGAAAAACAAAATAGAAGAATTGAAAGGAACAAAGAAACAATTTGTCTGCATTACGTTTTTGTTCCAGTTACATTTAGCACCAACCCCTTTCAGGTGATTGTTATAAAGCGTAAAAGACACATTTTATTTATTGGAGTCAAATCCAATTTATATTTTCCTGGGTGATTGACTTACAAAGTATGTAATGGTATTATGTTCTTGCAATTGCTGTGATGTGCAAGTTAATGTATCACCTACCAGTTAAGAAGTATATCTTACCTCAACTAACTTGAATACAATGCCATCGAAAGATGGTCCAACTGGTGGAGAGTGAGTACCTGTACTATGAACAAATTGAACAAATCGATCAACATGAACATTCATCAGACTTCCAAGTGCCCATAATACAAACCACATCTTTGAGGGAAACAAATTTGGACACAGTCTGATAAAATCACAAGTTCAACAAATAACAAAACACCATGAAATTATCTTACAGACTATATGTTTAGCAAGGGAAACAGAATGGGTAAGAACTGAATGAACAAGAAACAATTCAAAACAATAAAGTAGGCTTTCAATACACTTTCAACAACACAAACCTCTGTCAAACCATGCCTTGACACGATCCTCGCCTTCTAGTGGGTCGTGATAGCAGTTGTCATGGATATCCACTACATGGTCCAGCAAGGATACCCACTTGGCCTCCATTACCAACTTGTCGCCATCAGGAGTTGAGGATGCGGTCCAATAGAGATGGTTGACTATAGACTTCTTCCAATCACCAACCAAGGGGAATGATTTGGCAAGCCTGCAGGTTAGAAAAATATATAGGTTAGAAAAAATACAAAATCAAAGAAATGTATCACAAACATGTTCACACGAAAAGCAAATATTTCTACCAATTATCGAATAGGTTCTTAAACATTTCTTGAACATTAGTACTTATATATTATTAACAAATCTGAGATGAAAGTATATATCAATCTCATATTCCCAAACCTAACCTTTTGCGGTGTGCCAAACATCGTTGAGATGGTGTCTGGGTGGCTCTCACGCATCCATTTGGCAATGGATTTGTGACGATCTGTCACAAGGCAGTCGACAGCCAGCCCCTCCCCCTCGATGAATGACATGCAACGCTGCAGCCCCTCCAACTCACACCTTGCGGAGTTGGCCACTTCATTGCTCTGTAACAAAACATTATAATTTCATAATCATGTATAAAAACTAGACCTTAAGGACTAACAGCTGAACCAGAAAAACTTCTGTTTCTGCACAGAATGAAACAAGAATGAAACAGTAAAACTACTTTCGAGCTCTGGGTCAAAGGTCATTTGACTGATTAGCCATGTCCTGAGATTCTAACCTTTTAGATCCAGCTATTTATATTGTCTTAAGCAAATAATAGTTTGACAGTAAAAGATACCTGCACCAGTTCCATGTCTAAAACCTTGTTGGTCCGGCATTCAATGACCGTGTAAGAGCCGTACTTGGCACAAAAGCCCGGTGAGTCACAGCGTGCGTCACCTGCTAGAGTGATCGCCTCCCCATCGTCTTTGAGCTGCTGGACGATGGCCCGCTGCTCTCCTCCCCACATCCGCAGCACGGTGGGCTCCAAGTAGTTTCTCTACATAAAAGAATACTCTGATAAGTCACAATCATCAATATACAAACGGAAAAAGATAATTCATGATCCATGAATGGATCATCTGTTATTAAATGTAAATCATACAGACCTGATGCTGAAAATATGTGGATCTATTGAAGCACTTCAAGTCAAAGATTTTCAACATCCTGAGTGACTGTTGTGGCAGGCTTCCAGAAAACAGAATCGATGCAGCTAGATGGAGGTTTCCAGCTGGGAGCTTCTCACGCAGCAGTGGCTGGTTCTGCCACTGCCTGGCGTGCCCGCAATGGTTACACTTCTGAAAATTTACATGCATGAAACCTAAATTTCAGCAAGATCTTCCTGTCTGTGATTGTGTCACTGATTGTGTCCCAATGGTATATTAATTTATACCCCGAACAATGTGTATAAATTTCCTGATGAAAGTTAAGATACCTGCTCTATCTGTATGAAAGTTCCAACACTTCTGGTGATGTCGGCATTCGTGGACTGGTGGCACAGTGGGCAGGAGTTGAATAGGTCCAAGAGCGATGATGCATAGACGACATACTTCGGTTGTTGTGCCACTGGCAGCTCAGCAACCACCTTCCTGCAAACAACGGGAGATCAGTTTTGTGATAACACTTCCTGCTTCATTTGTATCGATCTTATCTGACAAGCAAATCAAGTCAGTAAGTTTATATACACATACAAAGACAGGCTGTGTGTTGACTCTTCCTCCATCTCCTCCCCCTCGGAATCCATGTCAGGCCTCCAGTCTGGATCCAACTCATCATCCGGTTCATCAGCCTCATCATCGGATGACATCGGGACATCATCTGTATGCTACATGGAAAAAAAATCAAAACAAACACAATATAATAGAGGCATACAATATCAACATCTGAGTTTGGGATAAATGTGTATTCATGTGTATATATTTGCTGAAAATGTACATCAAACCTAAAAGTGATCAGACATATAATGATTATTGACAATAATAACCTCTGATTTATTCCAGAAATCCAAGGGAGGCAAATTGCACAGGTTAGCCTGGCACTCCTGGTCGTGGAGGCCCCAAGTTGCATTCACTTGTGTGCCTGTTATAATTGATAGATGAATGTTAGGAAAACATATACCAGTACCAGGATGTCAAAATACCAGTACCAGGATGACAGTTGTGCTAAATCTGACAATGAGACACACATATATATATATATTTCCGTGCACTAACAGTTACCAATGGGTCCAGCCTCAAATATAAATTTTTTTGGGTATGGAGGACTTTGGAGAGTAGGTAGGTTAGGGAAAACCAAAGCATTTTTAATTTTGCCCTGGGTGGTCACTTACTTCGTGAAGAAACTGTGGGTCGCCAATCCCACTGGGTTCCTTTGTCATTTTCAGCATGTTGTGCCAGAAAAACATCTCCAACAGGTGCTGGTGCTTCCTCCTTGATGAACTCCGCAGGAATATCCACACACTCTTGGACGGGCGTTAAGTCTGCAAGTCTCTGCAATTTATTGTTTAATTATCATTGTATAGAACATAGTACATTATGCATTTTTAAATATTCATACTTTTTGCAATGCTACGTTGCCTACGCAATTGATGTTCACTGTCCAAATAAATAAATATTTATCTACTTAATCAGAAAATAAGCAACAGGCTAAACGGACCATTATGATTACCTGGACCAGTATGGTAACTGAATAACTAATATTGTTATTTGAATTCAAATTTATATGTATGTACACTGCTGTTTACATACTATTATTATATCCTACCCTTGATAAACCAAGCTTTGTCACAGCTTTCCTTGACGAAGTAGGTTTTGAGCCTGAGGAAGTGTTACCACTTGGGTTTGCTGAAGAAATGAATATGCAACATGATCATACAAATCATAGCACACTAGTCTTTCAATAAATTTTATACATCTACATTGTATACAGTAATATTTTGCTGAAAATTTGCTCTCATTACTTGATTTACAGGATTGTAACTCATGTGGCAGTTCAACGTCAAAATCATTCGACTCATTTTTCATAATCATGATATTTCTGTGACGATATCACTGTCTTGCACAGACCTGTTTGTTTACAGAGACTAAATGATATCTTCTAAATAGGTACAAACATGTTTCTTGATGCCTGATGCTGACAACATACATGTAGCAATTGACTGTGCACAAACTATTTTCTATAGATAGCAGTTGACATACCTGGAATTTTTTTCCGCAGAGCATCTCTCCTCTCTTTGCTTGGATGAACCGAAGGAAATGCATTGGGGTGCAACTCGAGCTTCTTGGCAAAACCTGCAAAATAATCCTGATATTTGACTTCTGACTATGTTCAGAAGTTTTTTCTTGCTCATTTTATAATAAATTCTAAAGACATCATGGTCAAATTTACTAATGTACAGTTAGGTCTAGTAAATTACGGACGACCTGGCCGTCGACTCACACGGCTGCCAGTAAATCCTGTTATTGTGAATTGTGTACAGCAAATATGCAATATGATAATACATTAAATATATGGTATACTAGTATTTAATAAGTTTTACACATCAACCTGACAGTAATATTTTATTGACACTTTGCTCTTGCACTTGAATGCATAGTAACATAATCTGACTGGCAGCTGTGGAAGTCGGGGGCCGAGTTGGTGCCCAGTTTATTTTGATTCTCATATTGGATGTAGTATTGTAGACATTTAAATTTGTGTAGTTACTTATGACAGGTACTATAGAGGCAGAGTCTATGTAAATGTATGTTGTTTGAATATTTAACACATATAATTGTTCACATATTCAACACAATTAGTTGATACGTCTTCTTCACAATCTTGCTTTGCTTCATATGCCAAGCAAAATATAGGACCTACACTTAGGTATAGATCTAATACACCTATATACAATGACTGACATTGACAACACAGTGATACAATGACATATTCATGTCCTGATATATGATCAACAATTACTAGTATGTCAAATTTGTGCCCTCAAAATGTTCCTGTTAAAATTATGCTGTTTCAAATTATGCTGTAGCCATTCTATGGAAGTGCTTCTCATCATGCAAGTTGTATCTGTATCTCATGTTGTCGACCCGATCAGTCATAACGCCATCATCTTGTTCTTATTGCTTGACTGGCGGAGGCTTGGCTGGCGGTTGTCCATACACCAAAGGTCCAATCTAATCACACGGTTATCACGCGATAAGACCGCCAAAGCAATCAGGCCACATATTAACAACATATTGACGCCAGTTTCAAACAATATAACACATTAAAATTTCGAACAGATTTACCACACAGATAACAAAATCAGTTTGGCATGACTTATTTGTCATAGATCTAACACTCCTCATCCATCTGTAAGGAGTGTTACTGGTATGACAGTTTGATAATTCTGAATGGCGGCCTGATCACATTGGCGGCCTTAGCCTAGACTTATCACTTGTAGGCTGTAGACCCCAGTCACAGACAACTGGGATTCAACATATAACTTGTATGAAAAAAGTAATTAAACTGGTGCTTACCTGAAGTGAACTGGGTGTAGTTGTAGTAATCCATACTAGTAAAATGATCGGAGCAGATGTAGGATGATTTAGTGGCCGTCCATCCCACCCGCCAGACTTGCACAAAACGTTCCCATCGACGATCAGGCACCCCATCAACAAAGGGTATCTGGTGCACTGATCGCTTGCGAGGCTCTGGCCTTTCGCTGCATCCAGCCACAACGCACTTGTATGGCATACCGAAATTCTCTACTTTACTACAACAACGATTGCAGAGGAGAATCGAAGAAACTTGAAAGATCCACGAAATGCAAACAATCTCGTTCTCCACTCCAGAGAAAATGGCGCTGACGCCGTCATCAGGTCATGACCTGTGCACCGAGGACTGGTGTGACGTCACGAGTCGTACAGTGGCGACATCATGCGACTGAGACCGGAACCTAAGAATTAGCTTAATTAAATGATCGATAGTAATTAATTGGGATCGATCATGTGAGTCAGCGATATAGATTTACGTTACTAGATATATAGTGAGTATAAATGAATAATGATTTTGCATAAAAATATTGACCAGACCCTATCTTTAACAGAATATTCAGCCATGTCAGATACTGGAGCTATCTCCACAAGCCATTGTCTACTAATGGCCTTTCTTACAATTGGGACAGATTGTTAATATAGCTTTCAGTTAAATGTTGCCTCTTAGATCATCCTGACTATGGGTGTGTCATGGTTTCGAATATCAAGGAAATCCAGTATAAATGTGAATGTATACTTGCACAAACACACCTTCATTCATCGACTATTTATTGACTTGCATCAACAGCAAAGAGTACTTCGGTGTAGCCTGTAAGTGTATATAGCCAGTGCCCATTATTATTGAAAAAATCAACTCCGTTTGCATTTAAGCTTGTGTTAGGATTACCTATAGTCGTATAATCGTCAAGATGTGTTCGGTAGTTTCCCAGGTTCTTTTCGAATTTATGATTGATTTTTTAGTGTTGTATACTGATTCGCGGTGGGGAGGAATAAAATATGGACGTTTCAATTTCAAAATGTTTTCAGATGTCTCACTGTCATCATCAAAATCTTGCGGTATTGGCAATGACCCGTCTTCCTCAACCCGTCTTACCGATACCAGAATACTGTATAGGAGACATCGTTCACACTGGTATTGTGCCTTGATTTCAGCAGATAGCAGCCAACATGTCACATTATATTGCACCTCACTGGAGCCAATTTTCTAGCTGAAGGATTGCAATCTATTGGCCTAGCTTGTGAGGTTCCCCTGCCAGTTGCTCATGTCAATATCCTGGAGTTGTCTTTCAGGTATGAAGAATTTAAGCTGTGCTTATAATGTTTTTCCATGGAGTAATACTGACAAAAAATATTTGTAATAAGGCTAATCCAAATGTTCTGAAAATTGTTCCATACAGTATTGTCATGTGGGATCATATCCATAATTATGCCAAATTTCCATTGTTCCAACATGACTCCTCAACTCTACGAGGCAACATCTGTGGATACTAAACTACTTGAACAGAGAAATCGAAATGTATGCGATGAAAAATGTCAGATACATAATGCAACGGAACAAATAGTATCTGAGTCAAGACCGATATCTATTTGCTTGTATGTTTCCTACATGTACGTTAATCAGAACACACTGATCGTGATTTATTCGCAATAAATTGACTTGATTGTTCCCTTACAGTGAATGATATTTCATCTGAGGTATAAATGTGTTGTAATGTATTCATCAATTCTATTACCGCCAATGACCGCAAGATGTCATTGAAAAATCATGCGTAGCTGATTGCATATATATTACGATATGCTCCATGTTGATGTTGACATGTTATTATTTGTGTTAGATAAACAAATTACCATCGTCTCTACCAAACCTGGACTATCGGAAAACCAGGTCACATGCCTCACACATGACTCTGCTTGTTTAGGTGTCACTTCCAACTACGTACTGGGGCTCATTTCACAAAATGCATTATTGGCAATAAAACGACTTGCGGGATGGTGACACATTGTTTGGCGTGAAAATCACAGTAAAATTTTCGTTCGAATTTGTTCTACTTTGACCATAGCATTGTATCCAGTGCGAGAAGCACCACCACACACAGTACTCTAGATATGAAGTTATCATTGAGTTACTTTTAGACTTGCACTTTTTGGGAGTGTTTGGCTGGGTGCCTCACATATGGCTGGGTACCTTCCATGCATATAAGGCCCAGGTAGAACTATCCCCTGGCCCTCTTATGTGTATTGCAGGACTCAATGTCTTCCGTACATGTTTCCGATACGGTAATGTCAAAGGGCGAAGATGTTTGGTTCCTCAATTTAGATGACGAAGAGCATTTGTAGAACTGAAATTTTTATGGACGTCATACAGACTTCTCAGATTAAACTAGTAAGTATACCAGTATACTAAGTTGTCATGTAAAAATTAATTTGTATGCACGACAGGACTTTCCAATTTGACCAGGAAGCTGCACCCAGATCATTTACTATAGCGGCTCATGTTTTTGAGGAATCATGAAAACTGAACGATTTGATCACTATTTATGAACCAATGTATAAGCCCATCGATGAAATAATTACTGTTGATGGTTCATGTGATTTTCTGTAACATGTTATAATATTGACTGCGCATCAATGGCATCATGTTCAATAAGTACAAAAACAGAAGGAACGATTCACGTTTTATTAATAATCATTTTTTTGTGAACAAATTTCCAACATAATACACTTATGAAATTATGAATATTTTTTCTGAAATACACCACCCAACTCGAATAAATAAAGAGTTTATTTGAGTGTTTCTCAAATTTCGACAAGAATTCCATTAACAATTAACATTTACTCATTGCCAGTTGGTTTGCTGACGGATATGCTGATAGTTATTTATCTCTCTGTGACGGGACGTTTCTTGATCCAGGACGCCACTTTGGGGTGTGACGTCACTTTCTGTTGCAAAGCCCGGATTAGGGGGTACTTGTCCAGACTGAACTCTCCGGGAAACGAGTAAATATTCAAAATATTCACCAAGTTCAGGTCCACCCAAGTCATCTGTGCAAGATAAGTGAGTATCAAAATTAAATATATATCAAGCTATTACCAACAACGCCACACGGTTTTTTATGATGCAAAAAATCTATAATAAAACACACTTGAAATAAAAACTAAGTTCCACAAAACATTTTAATCCAACGACCCACTCGAATTTTAGATACTGTATATTTTTAGCTTTGCTGCACATTCTACACTTGTTAATAAATGTGTGTTATATGTTATAATATTGACAATAACCTTGTTGCCCACGAAGAATCCGGTCTTGTTGTCTTTTAGGAATTTTTCCAGGTAACCCAGGTAACTTGGCAGTTGTTCATTATTCCATTTATTTCGGAGCTCCTCCTGGATAATAACACCCAATAAATGCAAAATTGTAACGAAATACAATACATTTTAGCATAATACAACACTGTTATAGTGTAACACGAGTCGCTGTGTTACGCATTGTTTGTTGGACTGTGGAACATGCGTGTTGGTGAATTCAAAGATATATTGGTTTACTATCAACAGAGCAACAATATATATTATACCAATGAAAGTAACTAACATGAAACACTTTTCGAAGGAAACAAGAGCTGTACCAAATATTTGAATATCTGAAGCCATATTAGTGTCATCAGGCGCCTGGAGATGAACATGTGATTTGACTTTAGATGCCTCGATCATCTTTGGGAGAGATTCAATTGAGATTGAAACGTTCGTGTTGCTTAATTGTACGACATACCTTAGTATTGTCATCTTTAGCGGAGAATATTGCGCCGATTGGTTTGATGCTATCTTCCATGCATTCTGCTATCATCATTAACCGGGCATTTTCCACGTCCGTCTGACCGGCCAGGCCTTCAGCAGAGCGGGATATAAAATATGGACACACTTAGTAAACGCTATCTACATACGCCTTCAAATATGCATAAACCTATTACCACCCACAACACAAGACTTTGATGATGAGATTAGAACATAAGATGAAACACTTTTCGTGAAAGAAATGAAGCCAGAAAGAAATCTTGACCGAATAGTTAAAGTGAAAGAAACTGTCGTCACCATGGCAGACATTGTAGAGTATGGTGGCTTCTACTCTACATATGCTGGAATTTGTACAACACTGTCCAACAACCGACTTAAGCAATACGGAATTTGAAACGAACCCTCAAAATGGGTGTATGACAGGCACATAAAAACCCAATCACAAGCAATAAGGCTATCATATAGAAGGGTAGAACAAATATGCTACAGTAATAGTATTAATTTTTGTGAATATTCTAACCTCAGTAATAAATATCTTGTCATTTCAGTCTCTTTGGAACAACAAAATACACTCAAAACCGACCTGCCCGTTTTGCCACGAAACTGGCGATGGCGTTACTCTGAGCGATCATCACGCCATCTACCTCGAGAACTGGTAACTGTCCAAACGGCGTCTCTGTAGACAAATGCGTTAAATTGTGATGAATTGCGGGCGTACAAAATGTTACTGTTCAAGATTGACCTATAAATGTACCATATATTTTCATTGCACCCAGGTAATATATCATTGTAATACAAACATTTTGTTCCACTAAACAACAAAATATATCATTGACCGTGCCGATTTTTGATAAATCCTATATTTCTAGCAAATCATGTCTATTGCATATCAGATGAAAATTAACCAGTTCACCTACTAGGTTTGAATTCTTGCCATTTTTCGCCAGATATCCGGACATCTTCATACTGGATTCCGGCGATTTCAAAAAGTAAGCGAGTAGTTTCACCTCGGCCTTTAGCAGGGAAGTAGTAGAGCTTGTAGGTCGGCATAATGAACGGCTGAAATATCGATAATAACCAACATTCATGATAACATGTGTAGCTGAGAATATCAATTAACGTCCATTTCGAGAAATCAAAATACATTTTGAGTTTTGTTTGATAGAAATTATAGTCGAGTATGTGCTGGCTCGTACAGAACCTGAATATTTCTATTCGCTCGATAGTTTGAAATTCATTAGCTATCATAATTCATAACATCACACAAGGGTTTTGTTCCAATTAGGTACATTTAGGGCTTTGGTCTGATATACCTGTGCTTAGTATAACACGATAATCTCATATGTAGAAGGATGATTAATTAAATCTGTCATAGTCATGCAACGTGATTGCCCGGGATTTCAGTTTGAGATGGGCATGCATATGGTTGGGAATAAATTGTGTCAGCTTTATTAACTTGTAGGAGCCTTGTGACATCAGGATTACTCATTAGTTAATTAGATAGAACATATTGGAACTAATTTGTTCTATCTCTATTATATCTTATTAACTAATATTATATCTTATTAACTAATTGAGATATTGACATTTCGTGAAAACTATGATAATCTATGCGGTGGATAGATCAACCGATTAACCACAAGATTTTGATAACAAATAAAAACCTACAATTTTGGAATAGGAACAAAGCCCGACTCATTATTTGAACCCAAACACACAATTCACTCTTTTCAAATTTCAAATTTGTCGAATATAAGTAGACTGAATATAGTTGTCCTTCAGTTGGCTGAGATTTGGAATACTTCGTGTCACAGTATTCCTTTTGGATGTACTTTGGTCACCTCAAACGAACGAAATTAGTATACAGGTACCAAATTACACACCAAAAAAGATATCCTTGTTTGGCATATTATTCTCAACACAGCACAAAAATACAAAATATTACTTCTAGCTAATGTCTAATTTGATCTAGCTAATTTCATTTAAAGTTTCATTGCATGAATGCAGTCCAATGTCTCTACAAGCATTATTGACACACGTTTTTACATTCACATTCAAATATTTAATATGTCAACAGTATCGGACTAAATCGCAGTAGTTGCTACTCACCTACAGAAATAAGATATAAATCTAGGTCTGAAGTTGAATTCTCGTCCGAATCTGGTGTCCGCCTCTTGCAGAATCTTGTAACGTATCTTCGATACCAGCGTCATTTTATAGGAATCAAAAATGCTGTGGTTGCAATACAGAGAAAAACGCAAATCATCTTCATGCATATTTGAAATTACATAGCAGACGGACACATCACATTCAGTCGATACATCCAACAGTTATTCTCCGCACTTCAGGAGGCTATCACAAATTCGGTTTATTGCTAGCTGGTCAAGATATCCTCGTTTGTTATCAAACAATGACAGTGCATATATCGGTGAGCGTGTATCTGACTACTAAGTAAGCTATGCACGCTCCCGCTGAGATTATCGTCCCGATGACTTGCACTATCAGACTGCATTCTGAGTCTCCCTGCATTCCTTTACGACGTAACATCGCTGTAAACTAAAGGTTGATACCATGACTTGCATTTTGTATGGACCATATTGTGTCTTGCTGAATATTTATTGGCGAAATTGAACCAGACTGTAGGCATTCCATGGAGCGAGTGAAAATGTGTTGTTTTACTGCGAAAGGCCCATAGGGAGACAAATGAGAGTCGATGAATCAAGTGATCAACTTGTTTTGTTTTTATTCCTAATTTCTAAATGTATTAGATGTATACAGACTATACTTTTACAAGTGTAGTCTGATTTTCATCAGGGAACACATATTTTAATGTGCCGCCTACTTTCTTTCCGAAAAGAAGGATATTTATAGGTAATTGACCGGATACAGTGTTTGAGGCCCGAGGTCGTGTCTGGGCCGTAGCACGCACGAGCTTGCGAGTGCGTCCGCGGCACAGACACGACCGAGGGCCTCAAACACTGTATCCAGTCGATTAACTATAAAAATGTCATTTCACCAGCGCACGAATACGAAATCATCAAAAGACCGTCGGTTGCTATGCGCGACGCCGGTCAATATGAAGGAGGTCAATACCGCAGTATATCGGACCGGTCCATTCTTAGGTTACCGACCTTTCGTCCCATAACCATTTGGCATGGCGTTGCGTCCGGCGTCCGGCCACATTTTTGTCTTTAAAGTTTACGGTCGAATCTTTCTGAAACTTTGCACAAAAATAGCTGAAAAAATACTCCCAGGAAAGTTTTTATTTTTTTTATTTTCGTACTTTTCCTTGAAATGGCGGCCTTTTTCGTTGAAAAACGCCTGATTGTTGGAATTTGACGGACATTTTCTCAAAAACTGTTCAGTTTTGAGATTTTTGTTTCAAAAGATTCCATTCATGTACCTCTGTGATGTGCATAAGTTTGGTTGCCCTTGAATCGCTGGTCTGCATGTGGCGGCCATTTTGGATTTTTGATGGGTCGACGAAAACAATCGCGTTACTATTCATTTTGGGCCATTTCTAGGCAAACAATTTTTTTCACCCTTTGGAAAATATTTTCCCCAATTTTTTTATTCATAATGGGAGCTGTCAGAACTGTACTCATAGAACGCCTGAAGATAGAGCTTAGAAATTGGCACTTTCAACTGGGAAGTCATATTTGGCGACTTGTGTGGTGACCTCAAGTTTGTCCTTCGGTGACCTTGAAAGGTCAAAACAGCTTTTTGGGGGTCAAAAAATGCCCAGATTTGCCTCTTCAGATGAAATGCTCGCAGATAGAGCTTTTGTTTGCATTATGAACATATAGGGAGACATATATGGCACAACTAATGATGACCTTGAACTTGACCTCAGATGACCGTGAGTGCCAAATGTCTGACTCGGAATGTGTCAATTGGGCTGAGCGGCCTATACGTTTGCACCCAGATATATCTTTGTATTATGAACATATAGAAAATCAAATGCCACACTCGTACATATAATGGTGACATTGGTGAATTTCAAGGTCATATATTCACACTGGTAACCTTGATTGGTAAATCTCAAGGTTTGTTACCTGCCATTATCCAAACCAAAATTGTCCAGTAATGTATCTTAGCCTTTGGGCTAATTTTTCGGTATGATGTAGATATCCAAGTTACTTCGAATATAATGCCAATGGTGCAGAGTTACCTATAGTAGCATGAAGTAAATCTAACCAGGCACAAATTATATTCACCGTCGGTATATCTAACAAGTTGATTAAAAGTAACTATAAGTGTATTCTTGTACATCGTTTAACAGAAGAAACGTGCGTCACCCATGAGTGTCAGTAAAATAAAAGCATTGTTTCCAGAGATTCTCATCTGATATGGTTATGAATATGCAGTGCCATAATATCTAATATGAATACAAGTTGGACTTCAGAAATTTTCCACTACACATACCACGATTTGGGATTTGTTTAAATAATTATGGTGCTCAATTGTAAACCGCCTCTGTGGCCGAGAGGAAGGGACTGGTGGCTCTTGAAGCGACGAAGCCCAGAGGCGGCAGGTGACGCAGGTTCGATCCCCGTCAGTGGCACAAAGTAGGTGGATTTTTCATCATGGCAAGGCAAAGGTTTCTCCATTCGAATGTGCTTTCCAAATTCAAAATTGTCATTCGACAGGGGATGGGGAAGACAGGCAGAATTACCTATCACCATGGACCGTTAAATACATCTTATTATTATTATTATTATTATTATTATTATTATTATTATTATATTTTTGACAGTGACCTGTGGAGATATTGTAGTGTATTATGTGCAGGATTATGCATATAACTTGGCATTATTTCTAAAGATGTCACACCAACGACAGTAATTTACTATCATACTGCACAATATTGCAGTTTTACCATAATAACTACAGTTACGGTGATGTTTATAATACATGCACAACCAAAATCGCAAGAGCTACAATGAATGACAAAAGCATACTTTGCCCCAAACCGGTGACATCATCCAAGTTTGAATTATTCAAGACTACATTCCTCTGGCGCCTTGGCTGGGGGACCTTCATCCATCCGTTTGTATGTGGGCGTTTGAGTTACATGGGCATATAATCCTCTAAGGGTGATATCGTGTTTTAGAGGAACATACACACACAGACAGTCATTTAATTTAATTTTCCACCAAGATGAACAGTCAATTATTTATCCACAAACATCAAAAATCAGGGGGAAATCAAGCCGAACAAGAATGGCATGTATGACAGAATAGATTGTAAATGGCATATGAACTGGTTAAACAATTTCGAGAGCGCATATTTGCTTCACTTTTTCACAAATGAGAAACCCAAATGTTGGCCCACAGATTGCATGCCGAAATCAGCAGCAGCTTTACATCTCAAATGATCACTTAGGCCAATACCCTAGTGAAGATGTACTCGAGCTGCGCTCAGATATCATGGGACACGACCAGGTCCACTCGACGCTACTCAATTCATTTTATTTCATTCATTGCAAGACTTTTTTTTATTCACTATAAGCTACACTGAATCTAGAATGGTTCATGTGTGCAAAAAATGGTTAATCTGACCTGGAGTCCTGGAGGTAATCTAACTGACGAATACCACGACATATCCATGCAACCATGGCAACTCCCTCAGATGTGAGATCGGACATAAATTGAACAGCATCATTGCTTCCTCAAGAAAATCCAATAGTCAGAATCACCACAGAAGTAACAAAGCATCCCATCCCAGCAGTATAGTTTACTTTGACAGTATTTAATACACATACTCGAATGACGATGAATGCAGACACATTTTCATGAATTAATTGTGATGTTGTAATCTGTGTCCTTTCGCAGATCATGCGAATAATTTCATTTAGCCACCAAACACTGGCTTGCTACTATCCATCACCAATTTGTTCTCGTCGGGGAAGGACTAATTTACGTCAAATGCTGACAGCATCACGTTGGACACATATACGCGAACACAGCACGTGAAATGTTCTCTGACAGATCCCGGATGTCAAGTGTGTCAACCGGTCAGGGGGCAAAATTTTCAGCATCATTATGTTATAGACTGATATTGACAATACATCGCAAGTCGCAAGTCTGGTATTTATTGAGGGGCAGTCATATTTGAATGTGTTGCCGCAATAAGTCAATTTCGAAATTGCATGACTTGTATTGTGTTCATCACTAATATACTGCTATTTGTTCATAGGTGTACAAACTCCAGACGATATAAATTCACAAGAAAATACGGAAATTGATATGGCTGAGCGTTTTCATTGCGCTTCGTAACAGTGGCTTAGGACGTAGATATACTACGGGATGAAATACATGTACATGTATGCTAAGACGTTTGCATCCTATGGAGTAGAAGACGAGGTTTTGGAGGTTTTTTTAAAAGGTTTTTTTTTACGAGGTTTTTTTAAACCTCCATAAAACCTATGGAGGTTTTCATCCTAATTGTAGGCGTGCATATTATCTTTACTACACTTTCATGTATGTGCATGTATTTCCTTTTAAAGAAATGTTGAATTACGTAAGTTCCAGGCCAGAGTTAGTTATGATCTAGGCCAGATCATAATTAGTCACGTATATTAACAGGTACCAGGTCACGTCTGCCTGAGGCACACATTCCCCCGATGTTACTTTTGATGGATGAGGTCATTATCACAGGCGGATAGACAAAGGCTGAGACGTTATTTGCATAAAGCCAACTCTATAACCATACTGTTGGCAATCCTGCGTCAATCTATTATTTACAGGTTTTTGATGCATTACCTAGTACATGTCAGGAAAACACATGGTCAGTATGTGTGGGCTATGCGGGCTTGTCCATGAATTATTCGAACAACTGTAGTGTGTATCACAAGAAGTCGCAAATGTTTTCATCAAAATTTTTTATTTGTCATCATCATGTAGCAGATCGACAAATCTGGACAGGTCTGCACCTCGTGAAACTGTATCAATAACATATAATAATAATATTTCAGGTACAATGCAATAGACGTAGAATCAATACCCAGTATTAAGTATTCCGAGGGGAAAAAACAGGGTCCTTTATTCAATCTCATAATCCAATATTCAGAATCCAACAGTCAGAATCTAGTCAGAAATTACAATGTATTATATCGCCCACTCGATACATCAAACATGCAGTTTACAGTTACGTTAAAGGGGTAGGACAAAACTTATGACTGATCGTACATATTTACAAATGATAATTTGTCTTTTACCTGTTTTGGCCCGACTTAACACCGAGAAAATTTGTATAAAATAGCTGAAACTTCGAAAACTTGTCAATAGAACCACGTGTGAAA
Source organism: Terebella lapidaria (assembly GCA_949152475.1). Taxonomy (NCBI): domain Eukaryota; kingdom Metazoa; phylum Annelida; class Polychaeta; order Terebellida; family Terebellidae; genus Terebella; species Terebella lapidaria. The sequence goes on along the minus strand of OX424564.1, from coordinate 16,484,366 downwards.
TATGCAGGTCACGCGTAGCAAAAATACGAAATGTTGCTACGACATTCATCAATGGAAAGCCAAAAAACGCAATCGATCCAGGTTCACTGAAATGTAAAACACTTGGTAGTTGTTTTGTTGTCTAATATGACAATATATTGAAATATATGTTGTTTAATGTAGACTTCAAAATACAATGAATCACAAGCAAGTTCTTCGTATATAACAATGTGCATCGTCAATTCTGAATCTATTTGACAGTTTTTAAGCACCAAACTGTCGATCGTAGGAGAGAATACATTTGTATATAAAGAAAATTATTCAGAGGTAATTGTAATTGTTTGTAGAATACATTAATACTATAGGTATTCTATAGGTTAACACATTTACCGGCCATTTCCATCGCTTTGGATCGCATCATCAGATTCTCATTGCAGATGGTCACAGCTGGAAACCTGATATTTGGGATCGTGTCCATGTTGATGATGACTATGTCGTTAAAAAGCATTCAGGGTCCTTTCCCGTAGCTGATAGCCAGCGAAAGCCAGTCCCGCCATAACAAGAAAAACAGACGTAAAAACGATGATGTAGTAAATTTAAATGTTTGTGTATTTAGATCATTCAACTGATACTTTTAAAACAAAGCTGTCGAATCGTTGACGAGGTGAGCTATGCAAACTCCTTGTGGATATGACAGTGGTCTAGTCGTTGTATTTTGCTCTGCTTTTATTTGGTTGATCGTGTTTTCGTACACTTCCGGAACTTGGCCATGGGGTTGTAATACGATGTTGGTGTTTCAAGATTCTGTTTTGTGGGACTTCAGTTTTGATGGAGTGTATTCCATTTGGAATTACAAGGAACTCCAATCAGATGGACACAGTGAGAATGCCAGAGCTTTGGAAATAATCGAGACACCATAATGGAAATGTGCCATGATTTGGGAGCGGTAAGTGACGATATCGAACGGAACTGGTGCCTATAACAAATAGTGACAACAAGATTGTTTCCATGAGTGGAATGAAAGCAGTTATGGGACAACCTTTCGAGTCAGTAGATAGGATTATTCAACTGATTGGCCAATATTGGGACTGGGCCACGCATGGCGAGAGCATCGTGATACGATAGAAACTGTGGTGTTTGTTCTTGTCATTGGATATTGCCTGCGACACCATGTTTACACCATGGGAATCGTGCAAAATGTATCTGTTACAAAGGCCAGATAATAATCAATCATACCAGACAGCACTACATTTGACAGAGCCATACCAGCATTCAAGTGGCGAATGATTCAGATTATCTGCAAGAAGGTTACAAAACTGTACAGAAAGAGAGCAGCATTAGGCGCCTCCTGTTTTCGAGTAATAAATGAATGTTACATATCGTGAATCACAAAGGAAATGTAATATGAACCTACGTACAGTAATAAGAAACTGCATCATACTGACAAGTTCAACCTTGTTACTACAAATATTTATGTATAGAAAGATTGAGAACGAACTGTTCAAATCATAACGGGGTCGGTCACTGTAGATCCCATGGCTCAAGGTCGAGACAATCAACGGATCAGTCCCCAGGAGCGTACATCATTTCAAAGACAGCTACAGTAATCCATCAACAATTTGTCCCTGACCTTTGAGAATATTCACACCTGTCACTTGTCCACAAAACATGTGATAGATGACAGGTGTCACTGACACTGTATACTTCATGGCACTTGTAACAGTTTGATTGATGTGGTGGCGGTTTCGCATAATATATTCAATTCGTTATCTTCATAGTCGTGTTTTACAGTACAATATATGTGAAAGTTACTGACGTTTCAGTTCTCAGCATCAAATTTGTTTAAATGTAAGTATTCAAGGGTTTTGACACTTGTAACAATGTTTCTGACATACACAGGATTTGTACAAAACATTCCTCATTCAGTTGTAGACGATTGGGAATTGGATTTTGAACTGTAAAATAAACACCATTAACGAGTTAAGAAGATAATCATTAACGTAGTCCGCTACAAACATTGAGGTAACGAAGAGTTACAATTTAAAAGTCATTTCTTGAATATTTTCTCTTCAAAATGCTCTATTTTATAGAGTAACAGAATGAGCATCCTAATACTGAAAAGAAAATAGTGGGTCACCGTGCTCGTTTCTTCTACATATTCGATCGAAATCACACACATTTACCTAAAATGACATAAATTATGGCATTTTTTGCACTTTTTTGTCCATATTCACATCTTGCATCGTGTTTTCCATGCGAACGGATACGGTGACCCCCTATTTTCTTTTCAGTTTTAGGATGCTGAACAGTTACTCTATAAAATATGTCATTTTGAAGCTCTAGATTATGTTGATACAGTTATTCATTTTAAAAAACTCTTCGACCCCCTCCCCTCACTGTTTGGAGCGGACTACCTTAAATGGTTAATGAATAAAACTTCCTTGGTTGTGGGAAATAAGTTTACAATTCACGGCTTAATTAGCCAACTACTCTTGCAATTGAAATATATTGCCATCTCTTGCGTTATTATCTAAATGGGAACTTCAAAATCGGCCATCTTTACAAAGGTTTGATGCCTGAGATATGAATTCCAATGGTGAATTGTATCTGAATAAATCCGTGAAAAACAGGGGCCAAATTGTAGACATGAAAAACGAAAACTCCCGCACTGGGATTAACATCAGTGTTTTCCCAGAGAAAATACGAAAGACGCGCAGTTGTTTTTACTGTTCACATAAACCAGACGCTGGCCTAGTAATTTCAATAATGCTGAACTAATGTTGTTTTCATCGTGGCATGATTATCGTTCAATTCATTCTGGAAGATTTCTGCACATGCCGACCTTGGTTCGGGACACAACTGTCAATAATAGTGTCCAGAGGCTTAACGGAAGGTCATTATCGCATATGCACATGACAGAGTTCAGCATTTGGTATCCGTGGATGTTTGGTGTCGGCCACAGAATCAAGTTATAGCGCATCATGAAATATTCAAGCATATCGATGGCATATTGAACATCAATACGTATGAATATGACACGTAATGTGTTCTAACGCATGACTGTTAGGGGTTGGTCACAATAATTTATGTTTGTGATAATACACTATTAACATATTCACTATTATGTACTTCGGATTATCTAAGTATATAACACCTCATGAAAAATACCATCAGAAAAGCAGTTACAAGACAGATTTTGTATAATACTGAGCTCCTGTGGATATCATAAAAATCTCAGCAGAATAACTTTTGCAACAGGAATTAGGCCCGACCATTGAATTCTCTCAAACATGATACATGATCACCAAAAATGGTTGCATGTACGACTGTGTGCCTCTTGGGGGTTGAGTATGTATCGGGATGGACAGGTCTGCCAGGGAGAATATTGTGTAGTTAGTCTGTCATCCTAGACTATAAAATGCTCATCATTGTTATTATGATACACATTGACTGGTTGGTATCGTCTTCCAAATTCACAAATGATATTACAGCTTCACTGGACCGCGTAATTTCAAAGGTTACACACTAGAATAAATGTCTGATGAACAAGGTAATGTGGGGGCTATTAATTTTTCATATAATATAAACGAAAACAATTATCAAAAAAATTCACCACATTTCGAAACGCGTTCAAGGCGTTTTTATCGGATATTTAAATTATCATAATTTAACTTATTGCAAACATTTTCACCAGTATCGCCATTCTGTATATAGGTATTCAGTCGACCTGGAACATTTTAGTTTGATATTTATAAACCGTGAAATGTTTCACACGTAGATCCTTCAAATTCATTCAGACGAGTGTTGGTCTGCCTAAATCTAATAATGAGCTAAAATACTCCCCATTAAAAACATAGGCCCAAGGGACCTGTAGCTTACCGGCTAGCCAATAGGTGATCGGACCGATGGTCCGGTAACTTCAAGGTTACAAGTATATTCAGCATATATCATTTACTATATGTCCACATTTGATTTCTAAACTGTAAAGTCGATAATAAGCGAGATACCGCGGGTAATAGCCATTTTGTGCGTTGACCTTGAAAATTAGGTCAAAGGTAAATTTCAAGGTCATTGGAGTAATCGACATATATCATTTCCTATATGTCCGCAATTGATTCCTAAGCTGTAAAGTCGATAATAAGCGAGATATTGGCCATTTTGTGCTTTGACCTTGGAAAATAAGGTCAAAGGTCACATTCAAGGTCATGAGAATATCCAGCTTATATCATTTCTTATATGTTCACAATTGATTCCCAAGCTGTAAAGTGAATAATAAGCGAGATATTAGCGATTTTGTGCTCTGACCTTGAAAATGAGGTCAAAAGTCAAATTCAAGGTCATCAGAATATTCGGCATATATCATTTCCTATATAATCACAATAGATGTCTAAGCTGTAAAGTCGATAATAAGCGAGATATTGGCCTTTTTGTGCTCTGACCTTGAAAATGAGGTCAAAGGTCAAATTCAAGGTCACGAGAATATTCAGCATATATCATTTCATATATGTCCACAATTGATTCCGAGTCTCCAATCTCAATATTAAGTGAGATATCAAGAACATTGTGGTCCATTATAAAGTATAGGAGAATTTAACATGGGAAAGTCCTATTTGGGCCCCGTAAACAATATCAAAATGGCCGCCACACGCAGACTGGCGATTCAAGAGCATCGACACTTATACACATTATAAATATGCATGAGGGGAACATTTTGAAACTAAAATCTCAAAACTGATCAGACATTTTTTGAGGAAATAATTTTTAAAGTTGAAAACATGCAGGAACAGCCATTTTCGGCATAAAAATGGCCGTCAAAACTGCATAATCGATTCAATAAAAAAAATGAAAAAAACGTCTGGGGGTATTGACCCAATACATATTAACACAAATTTATCAACAAATTCATCAGCCCGAAAAAAAGATGAAAAATATTAACAGATGATGTGGCGGACGACGACGACGGACGAAAAACCACGACAATAGCTCATCGGCTTTTATGGGCCGGTTCCTGCTCCATAATGTCATGGTGGAAATAATGAGCATGTAATATAGACCCCCAATGTAAATTTTGTGAATTTTATTGTAGAACCTGTTCTGCCACAGTCATATTACAAAAGATACTTACATGATACATATACAGAATTAAAACCATTTAGAAGTACTACATCAGATCTATTCCAGTGAAATTGCAGTACAGTTTATTTTTTGAAGTTCTCTTTTCATCTTAAGTATCCTCTGCTGTAGTTTCTTTCCGAATGACTTTCGATGATATGTGGAATTCTGGCTGTTGAAGGTTTTGTCGGGAATGGCGCTGATCTGACTGGGGACCTCAGGGACTGACGGTACGTCACGAGTACAGCTACACAGCCAGGAGAATACTTTGTCATTGACGCTGTGTACCAGACAGCCATGAGACTCCTGTAGTACTTCACCATAGTGGAGAGTTGGACTAGCAGATCTCTTGTGTCTAGATGGCAGTGCTGTGCTGTGGCGTATGCGGTCCTTAGTGTTGATTGGGCTGTTCACGAAATCAATACCTATATTAGGCACAAAGATACGTTTTCGAGCGCTGTGTAGTTTTATGAATGGACTGAAGGTCATGGGATCCTGTTCAGTGGGTACAAGTGCATGTTTATTTCTTACAGGTTGAGGACAGTGGATTTCCTCAGTATTGGTGTAATACAGACTGTCCAGAGTCTGGGAGTGGTCCTGGTCCCCATAAACCCAGCTTGTGAAGGCCAAGTTTGAGTCACAAGGAAGTGCGTGACTGTCCGCCATGATAGTGTACCTGGTAGTATGATATCAGTGGTGTTACCGCTTACAAAGTTTGAGCAGTGGATGAGGTACCTGATTCATACAGACCTATTTATATTGCATTCAGATTACAAATGTAGAAGTTCTAGTGGGTCCATTCTCTTTGAACATTGGTTTGTGATCTAGGTAAATTGCAATCTGAAATATGTCAATTGCGGATTCTCTGATCTGCAGCACTTTGATAAATCAACTGGGAGTTGTCACTCAAGTTCAAAGGTCATGGATCAGTGATGACAAGTAACCTATAGGTAAATTGCAATCACTAAAGATCTGTGACACTTCAAGCCGAAAACACGTATATTTTGAAGAATACTTGAAACAAAGTTCGAATGAATGAGATCACAGATTCCAAATACCTAAAAATGCAGCTTTATTTTGTTCCATGACAAGAACCGTCCTGAAATTAGAAACAATTAGAAACTTGAAATCATGGTAAATTTTTTTTGACCACATAGAATGTGCACAAATCAATTGTAACAATATCACTTTATGTACATGTACTAGCCGTATAAATGGCACGAGGCCTTACATATATCTATAAAGTGGTCAATATACATCTATATTCCAATTACAAGTTGACAATTTGCTATATAGTTATGGAATGTGCTCATAATTATGATCTGCCAAAATGGTATGTTAACAGAGGTATTAAATAGAACAAATCTATTGAAATGATATTGTTAACAGTTGGTTATAGGTGTTTCCAAAGATATTGGGAATTTCCTCCATTCTGATATTTTCCAGAGCAATGTAGATGAATGTAAGTATCAATCTATTACCACCGATACAGCTAAAATGTAAAATGTAAATGGCATTCCTCCGGATAATTCTCAGTTTTCATCATAACCATACTTTTTAAGTTGATATGTTATTCCAGACATCAAAATGTTGTTATCCTGGAAAAATCCTAGAAATCAGTCCAACACATGGTTCAAATGAGTGAAATGACCCCCACCCGTTAAAAATAAATAGATATTTGAATATACATGTAAAGCTAGTTATCCAATTATGCATTTTCATTGAACACACAGATACTGTTTATAATACATAAGCACCACGATTTAATCTGAATGATTTCCAGCTGTGTTTACAGGACTGTTATCGTGGTCTGGCTAATTTGTCTTGCGATATAAATAGTTTACTGAGTAATGGTGATATTGAGATATTTCTGAAACTGTATGTATTACTGTATGCTGATGATACAATTGTAATGGCCGAATCTGAGTCTCCGTGGAACCGACATATTACTACAAAACTGGATCAGTAGTGTGTGGAACCACAATAGTTGTAATAATTACAGAATATTTAGGAACGATCTTGTCCTAGGACCTTATTTGTCTATACTTGATCCGAAAGATGCATTTTTATTGACTAGATTTCGTTGTTGGAACTCCAATTTACCAGTTGTAAAGAAAACATATGATACCCAATTTTCTAATATCTGCCATTTATGTAACTTAAGAAACAGGTGATGAATTTCATTATCTCTTTAAATGCCCTGCCTTTCGAGAATCAAGAAAATTGTATTTGTCTGTTTATTACCGACGTAACCCTAACACTGTTAAAATAAATGAATTATTATCAAGCAGGGATCGTGTAGTATTTAGAAAATTGGCTAGGTTTATCTCTAAGACTAATGATCTTTTGGATGTATAGTTCTTTGATTTAATTGTTTAGTTATCAATCGTAACTCGCTTTGCGATTATCTCACTGATACATGTACTGCTATGAGGTAACCACTTCTGTGATCCATGGTGTATTGACTGTTTGGTTTATCCTAAAATGTCTGCCGTTGTTGTTGTTGTTGTTTCTCATCACCTGTGAAGTTTGCACTTCTCCAATGCCCCTAACCAGGGGCGACATGAGAATAAAGCATTACCATTACATGTTTTTCAAAAGAATATTGGAACTTCCATCAATTCTGAGTTTGATTAATGACATTCCTCTGCCAATTCCAAAAAATTCAATGAATCCAAGCTAATTTAGTTGTATTTGTTGTTCCAGACATAAATGTTGTTATCCTGGAAAGATGTATATTACCAAATGAAACCCCAAAACATCCAAGAATAAGAATTTGCTAGATGTCTAATAATGCATTTTTATTGAAAACACTGATACTGTTCATAATACATAAGCACCACAATTGAATCAATTTTCAAACTTGAGTTCACATGACTGCCAGAGTCTCAAGTGTACAGCGGTTGACGCCGTGCAGCAGCTTGCGGACTTTCCTCATTCTCTTGCTGATCGACCGTCGTTGAGCTCTGAACATGTTACACTGGAAGGTTTTGTCGGGAATGGCGCTGATCTGACTGGGGACCTCAGGGACTGACGGTACGTCACGTGTACAGCTACGCAGCCAGGAGAACACCTTGTCCTTAACGTCGTGTACCAGACAGCAGTCGGTCTCCAGTAACTTCTTGCCATAGCGTCGAGTGCAGTCCATGCTTCCATTGGGATGGGGAAGTGGTGTGCTGTGTCGAACTTGGATGTCGTTCTTGCTGGCTTCCTCCATCAGCAACCCCTCGGTGTCTGGTGATGTCACCTGTGCACTGGGGAGAGTTGATGCTTGTTGAGGTTCTGGAGTTGCGCCAAAGGTTGACGAGTCACAAAACACTGAATATGGAAGAGGTCCTCCGTGCTTGAATGACCCAAAAGGGTTCAAAATTTCCTCTTTTGTGTAGCAGTCACTGGACATACTTTGTGAGTTGCAGTAATCAACGACAAATTCTCCAGCCATAGTTGTGTATAGAACTGTTACCAAGAGCTGTATGATTTAGCTACCTATGGAGCTGCTACTTATGCAGAGTTTGTAAGTTAACAGTTTAAGAATCAAAGTAATTGTAAGTTCTTTGAAAGTGCACAATTGCAATCAGGTCAAAGAGGACACAAGATGCACTAATTGTTCATCTTTACTGATGTCCAATGTGAATTGCAATTTGATCACTAAAGTTCATCATGCATAACAATATCACAAGACAAAAGTTTTCAGAACGTGTGACCACTGAATGATTATCAATGATCACTTCAGTGGATTATTCATGTAAAAATAGTTTTGGCATGATTCAATAGCCAACATTAAGCCTACTCTTGTTCCTGGTATCACTTCAATTGGAAACTGCATAAATTGAATGAGGCCTAATCTAAGCAGGTAAGTAATAACTTTATTTCTCAAACCACCCCTGGCTGGGGCATGGGAGAAAGGATAACAAACATGTCAGAGCGTGACAAAAAAACATTCAACACCACAACGAATATACGTGTACTGATGATTACAGTGACTGAGCAACATCAGTTAGCAAGCACCATACTTAATTCAAACACACAATGTATACAGTATCGCCAGTAATCATAAATCAGACATTCTAGAGCACACTGTTAATTTCCTTAATTAACTTAACAAGAACCTTTAACTTCCTTCTACTGGATAAACTGAACAAATCTTTCATCTTCTGAGTATTTGGATTCAGTCTGTAATAGTGCTGCAAGTACCGCTTTCTGGCATCGGCCAATTAATCACATTGGAAAATGTAATGCAACTCATCACCTATGAGACCTTTATCACATAGTTGACATATATTATTATTGAGGTCAGTATGTGCTCTAATACAGACCGGTAGTTTTGAATTTCGACACCTAAATTTGCACAAAGTTGCAGCATCTGGATAATCTAGAATTTGAATGTACCTTTCCAATCCAAAGTTATCGTTAAAAATTCTGTAGTTTAAGCACTGTGTATGATTCCAAACCTCTTCAAACCATGATTGCGTGCTAATATCGTTCCCTCGTAATTTGATACAGTTCTTAAACCATTGTCTGGAACAAGTATACATGCAAAAATCAACATCCCAGAGATTAGAAAAACCTCTACGATCAAGTATACTTTTGACACACGACAACCATTTGGATTCGTAAACATGGTTGGTCTACAGGTTTCTAACTAACTTATATAAGATACACGACAATTTCTGTTGTTTGCCAGTAAAAACCCTGAACCAGTAATTTAACATTCTGTTTTCAACAATATTGGAAATAGGTCTTTCTCCAGTTTCCCCGTACAACATATATGATGGAGTAGACCTTTTGAGACCAAATAAACTTTTTAAAAAATTTCTATGAAATACATCAATCTGGGTTGTGTCCTCAAATCCCCCAGACCTCACTGCCATAGAATAAGATAGGTGTTATTAAACTATGGAACAGTTTAATCTGGATGTCTAGAGGTAAATGAAATTTCTTGGTTTTACCTGTTAAACTGTACAAAGCTTTTATGGCTTGGGTCACAAGATCAGACATAGCTTTACGAAATGAATTGTTATAATTAAAGTTGATACCTAAATAAATATATTGGAAAACAATTTCCAATTCTGTATCACCGAAGTTAACTGTTGGTAGTTTCCTTATTTTGCCTCTAGAGAACACCACGACCTTCGTTTTACTTGTGTTCACGGTGAGGTGCCACTGGTTACAATACATCAGTGTGGCATCCAAAGCCAGTTGAAGGTCATGTTCACTTTCGGCCAAAATAATGGTATCATCAGCATACAAAAGTACAAAAAGATGTAAAAATAGGTCCATGGTATCATCATCATTGATATCAGAGGTTAGGTCACTCAAACCATTATAAGCTGAACACAAGTGTGACTCAAAATCATTCAGGTACAATGCGAACAGTAATGGTGATAAATTTCTCCTTGACGTACACCAATATTGCAGGCAAAATACTCAGAGTATTCAGTTCTGGACAATTTAACACAAGATTTAGCGTTAAGATACATATTCTTTATAACAGTGAATATTTTCCTATTGACACCAGACGCAACAAGCTTCATCCACAGGGATGATCTATCCACCATATCAAACGCCTTTTTATAGTCAATAAACGCACAGTATACTCTTTTGTGTTTGCGAAGATATAAATCAATAACAGTGTGCAAAACAAAAATGTGATCAATGGTTGAATAGCCTTGGCGAAAACCTGCTTGCTCTTCCCCTATTATACCACAGGACTCCACATAACTAGTCAAACGTTTACCAACAAGTGCAGTGAACAACTTACCTACACAACTTAAAATTGTAATACCCCTATAGTTATCTGGGTTAGATCTATTCCCTTTTCCCTTGTACAGAGGCTGTATTAACCCCAAACACCAACTGTTAGGTATCAACCCTGAATCAAGTACTGTAAACCTGTTTATATTTGAAATCATCCTGTGAGGGCAATTTTTCAGGAATTCATTGATTATTAGGTCCGGGCCATAAGCCTTCCCATTTTTAAGTTTACGAGTGACATATAATATTTCTTCAGGTGTAAAGGGCCTGTTGATAGACTCATTTATAGAATGCATTGACACTGAAGGATCCAGAGGAGGACCACTATCATTACATTCATTATTATCGTTATCAGCTTGGGCAAGGTTCTTGAAGTGATCATAAAATAATTGCAAGTCCATCTCAGTCGTACTACAATGCGAGTCCCAACCAGTATCATTTAACAATGACCGAAATTCCTTGGGATTTGAGGCCTGACAACTCCTCAATTTATCATGGACTGTTTTGAAATAATTTTTTGAGTGCTTTTTAACAAACTTTTTATAATCCTTATACAATAGACTTAGCTCATCCTGCATCTTTGGTTTTCCATGCCCCTTACAAATTATATTACGTTTCATTTTGGAGTATTGTGCCCGTTTTAGTTTACATTCTCTATTGAACCACGGCTTACTGTCTTTGCGCCTTGACTTACTCCCAGCGTAAACCCTACTTTTAACTCTACTTGCGTCCTTGACTACTCCTACCTTATCAGCAACTTGTAATATAACATTATTCAGTCCTGTACAAATATTGTCAATTGTATCTTGGTTGGTACATGCAGGTCCAACTCTATCAACCTGATCAAGTGATACTTCAAGTGCTACCATAAGTTCATCACTGAAATTATTGATAAACTTATAAGCAAACTAGACGCTTCCGGTCGCCTACGACCGCTTGGGTGTATCCCCCGTAGCACTATCATTCCTCTTGCCCAAAACATATTACTAATAAGTGTGAAAAACTAGAACAAGGGATAGAGAAGATTACCAGAGAAATGTAAAATCTTAGGCCACAACTGTTTTTTCTTCCCACCAAAATTGCTGCATTAATCTTTCAAGGTTATTGAAGGGTGAATTCAAGATCACCACTGAAACCACTGCATATGAATGTCCATTTCGTCATGTTCGATAACAAAAACGAAATCACAGCCAGATCAAACTTTTCACCTAAAGTTACCGGTATATTTCAACTCAGGATTTTTGACATACTTGGTTCCAAGTTGCAATTCAAAGTAAAAATTGACCAAAACTGCATTTCAAGATAACGAAATTGGAGCCAGATCGAACTTTTCACCATAAGTTATATATCAACTCATAATATGTGACAAACTTGTTTCCAAGTTGAAATTCAAAGTAAAAGTTAACCAAAACTGCATTTCAACATGACGAAATTGGAGCCAGATTGAACTTTTTACTATAAGTTATATTTTTACTCATAATATGTACCATACGTGGTTTCAAGTTGAAATTCAGAGTAAAAGTTGACCAAAACTGCATTTCAAGATGATGAAATTCGAGCCAGATCAATATTTTAGTAAAAATAATGTTAACTTATTCAGTTACACCCAAATATCTCTACTGAACAAAACCTTTACCTTGTTGAGCTTAATAATAAATGTTTCTCGTCTTAACTATTATTATTGAGGTCAATGATAGATTTAACTAGCAAAAATAATGTTAACTTATTTGGTTACAGCCATAAAATCTCTACTGGACAGAACCTTTACCTTGTTGAGCCCAATAATAAATATTTCTTGTCTTAACTATTTTTATTGTGGTCAATAATAGACTTAACTAGTAATAATAATGTTAACTTATTCGGTTACACTCATGAAATCTGTACTGGACAAAACCTTCACCTTGTTGAGCTTAATAATAAATGTTTCTCATCTTAACTATTTTAATTGTGGTCTATAATAGACTTAACTATTAAAATTAGGGTTAACTTATTCGATTATATCGATCTGTTTTCACTAAAAACATCAGTTCTCTATTCTGAACAAGAATCCAGCGCTATTTGTTTTCATAGTACAGGGTATTGGATTGATCACAGATGTTCAAGTCGGTATTTTAATGGTCGTAATAAGTTAGTCCGTTAACTAATTAATATTTATTCGATCATTCTGAAAAACGATAAGTTCCGTGTGAGGGTCTTCCTCTCCGAGTCTGTGCGATTTCATCATCATTCATTGAAAACTCCCACTCGTAGAGCGTTCACAAGCCATGTGTGTTAAACAGGCTAATTTGAGCGCGAAATGTGTCGCCAATCGGCCAATTTGGTTGCTATGGCAACCAAAATCGATTGGTGTCGCGATCTCACCATAGGACATGTCCATATAAAATATTATCAAAATCGGTTCAGATTTGCAAGCTGTAGCGCGTTCACAAGAAAATGTCTGCGGACGCGGACTCCGACGCGGACGCGGCGGCGGCGGCGCGACGATCGTAAATCCATAGTATCCTCCGAACTTTGTTCGGGGGATACAATTATATCAAAATTACAAACATTGGTTGGAAAAATACCCAGTTTAATTTTACTCACAAGACCACAAACATTAATAGCACAAATCCTAAATGTTAGGAACTCCAGCTTCTCTAACTGGGTAACTGTCCTATTCTCTGGGCAACACGGGCGGCGACGGCAACTGAATGGTTCGTGAGGTTGAGAGGGCGGCATGCGGTTGAGGGTACAAGCTGGCACTCGCTGGAGCAGAGTGTTGTTGATTTTGTGGACTCTGAATATTGATAAGCGGTTGGTTGGCAGGCGTCATAACATATCCCTGGTTGAAAGGTGGGTGCAGGTTGGAGTCCCTCTTCACTGAGACGGTGTCCATGTGCATCTGACTGGGAGCCGCCGGGAAGTGAGCGAATGTCCGTGGGGACTGCAACAGACGAGGTGTAGGACTGGCGGCAGCGCTGGCGTTACCGATATGTGACTGCGACATGGGTTGAAGGTATGGGTCGGAGTCTGGATACATTGGCTGTTGTCCCTGGAGCCGGGGGCCTGGACCGGGTTGGAGAGGCTGTCTGTCAGAGTAGGTCGTTCCTCTCGATGTTTTGGTGTTCCTCTCGATGATCCTTTCAGTATGTGTTTTGCTAGCTCTGAGGAAGACACGTGAGAAGTCACGGTGGCCCTTGAGTTTGGTCTTGGCTCGCAGTACCTTTATCTTCTGGTCAAGGGAGGCGAATGCAATCTTGAATAACCCTTGTTTTGTTTCTCATGCGATGTGCTTCAATGATCTCCACATCACCCGACAGCCCTAAGGTGCCACAAGAGACTTGGCTAAGCTTAGCACGTCTTCATGCGGCTCTTGAGGTACCCTGGTTGCTACCACTGTTAGCTCACAGTTAGCAACCCCAGACTCTGGCTGACCAAATGGTTTGCTGTCTCTAGTACCGCAATGCGCTGAAGCAAGTTGTCCAGATCTGTCTGGTTAGGCACACTGTCACAAATTGTTTCAACCGCAGCAACACGGTTGGCAAGACTGGGTATATCGGAGGATAATGTTTGCTTGAGGCTGATCACTTCGTTTTTGACCTCCAAGAGTTCACATTTCAGCTCGCCAATCGTAGTCAGCATACACCTCTCTAGCATGGTTTGAGAGTGCTTTATGTCAGCCATGTCTCTGCATAGGCGCTGAAACATTGTTATCAATGGGACACCAGTCGGATCTGACAGAGATGGATCATCAGATATTGCTGAATGAGGCACAGCCAGGGGCACAGATGCTAACTGAAACACTGAAATATGATTATCTAATTACAAGAGCTTGATATAGATATGATGTGTGCAACACTACATAGTTATGGAATGTATCCATAATTAGAATCTGCCAACTTTAATTTAACAAGACACTTGAGTTACTGTATAACTAGGACAAATCTAGTGAAATCAGTTGTCAGTTATTAAAATCAGTTAACGGTTAACAATTGGTTTGATTCTCTCTTGTACGTATGTTTTACAAAAAAATATTGGAAGTTTCATCCATTCTGAGTTTGATGAATGGCAAGGTCAAAGTTCATCTGTAATACCCCTTAGACATGTTTGTCTACAGCCACGAGTCCGAAAATAACGTCCGTTTCGCTCTACAACGCACCGATTCCGAAATATCGACGAAAACGAAAAATGCCGACTCGGCAAAAAAAATTCGGGTCAAAGTACATCCAGGATACCCCCTAGACATGTTTGTCAGTGCGGCGAGTCCGAAAATAACGTCCGTTTTGTCTACGAGGCACCGTTTCCGAGATATCAAAGAAAACATCAAAGTATCAAAGTTCATCCATAATACCCCTTAAACATGTTTGTCTAGTGCGACAAGTCCGAAAATAACGTCCGTTTTGCTCCACGAAGCACCGTTTTCGAGATATCGACGAAAACGAAAAATGACGACTTGGCAAAAAAATTTCGGGTCAAGGTCAAAGTTCATCCATATTACCCTTAAGACATGTTTGTCTAGGCCAACGAGTCCAAAAATAACGTCCGTTCCGCTCTATGACGCATCGTTTTCGAGATATCGAAGAAAACGAAAAATGCGACTCGGCAAAAAGATTTCGGGTCAAGGTCAAAGTTCATCCATAATACCCCTTAGACATGTTTGTCGAGGGCGACGAGTCCGAAAATAACGTACGTTTCGCTCTACGACGCACCGTTTCCGAGATATCGACAAAAACGAAAAATGCTGACTCGGCAAAAAAATTTCAGGTCAAGGTCAAAGTTCATCCATATTACCCTTAAGACATGTTTGTCTAGGCCAAGGAGTCCAAAAATAACGTCCGTTCCGCTCTACGACGCATCGTTTCCGAGATATTGACGAAAACGAAGAATGCCGACTCGGCAAAAAAATTCGGGTCAAAGTACATCCAGAATACCCCCTAGACATGTTTGTCAGTGCGGCGAGTCCGAAAATAACGTCCGTTTTGTCTACGAGGCACCGTTTCCGAGATATCAAAGAAAACAAAAAATACCGACTCGGCAAAAAAATTTTGGGTCAAGGTCAAAGTTCATCCATAATACCCCTTAAACATGTTTGTCTAGTGCGACAAGTCCGAAAATAACTTCCGTTTCGCTCTACGACGCACCGTTTTCGAGATATCGACGAAAACGAAAAATGCCGACTCGGCAAAAAAATTTCAGGTCAAGGTCAAAGTTCATCCATATTACCACTTAGACATGTTTGTCTAGACCCATGAGTCCGAAAATAACGTCCATTTCATTCTACGACACACCGTTTCCGAGATATCAAAGAAAACCAAAAATGTCGACTCTGCAAAAAAGTTTCGGGTCAAGGTCAAAGTTCATCCATAATACCCCTTAGACATGTTTGTCTAGGGCGACCAGTCAGAAAATAACTTCCGTTTCGCTCTATGACACATCGTTTCCGAGATATGCAGGAAGCCTCAAGGATGATTCAGCAAAAAATTATTTCAACCTCCAGGTCAAAGGTCATTTGACGTATCGATCCCAAAATCAATAGGGTTCTTCCCTGGTGATATCTCGTGCAAAATTCTGCAACTATTGCCTGAATATTTTTCGAGTTATCGTCCGGAAACCAAGTTTCAAGATCAGCCTCGATTTCATCCTCATGGACCTCACGAACCTCGGAGCCGGATCAAAAAAAATAATACACCTTAGACATGTTCGTCTAGGGCGACGAGTCCGAGAAAAACGTCCGTTTCGCTCTATGACGCATGGTTTCTGAGATAAGCAGGAAGCCTCAAGGATGAATCAGCATAAAATTATTTTGACCTCTAGGTCAAAGGTGGTTTGACGGATCGATCCCAAAATCAATAGGGTTCTTCCTTGGTGGTATATGAACCTCCGTGCAGAGTTCTGCAACTATTGCATAAATATTTTTCCAGTTAATCGTCCGGAAATCAAGTCTCAAAATTAGCCTTGATTTCATCCTCACGGACCTCGGAGCCGGCTCAAAAAGAATAGGGTTCTTGCACATATCATTTCTGACTACTGTTGAAAAATTGACAAGGATCCATCAAGGCAATCGAAAGTTATCGTCCGGAAACCAAAACGGTGGAAAAAAAACATAGGCCCAAGGGACCTGTAGCTTACCGGCTAGCCAATAGGTGATCGGACCGATGGTCTGGTAACTTCAAGGTTACAAGTATATTCAGCATAAATCATTTCCTATATGTCCACATTTGATTTCTAAGATGTAAAGTCGATAATAAGCGAGATAATAGCCATTTTGTGCTTTGACCTTGACAATGAGGTCAAAGGTCAATTTCAAGGTCATCAGAGTATTCGACATGTATCATTTCCTATATGTCCGCAATTGATTCCTGAGCTGTAAAGTCGATAATAAGCGAGATATTAGCCATTTTGTGCTTTGACCTTGGAAATAAGGTTAAAGCTCACGTTCAGGGTCATGAGAATATTCAGCTCATATCATTTCTTATATGTCCACAATTGATTCCCAAGCTGTAAAGTGAATAATAAGCGAGATATTAGCGATTTTGTGCTCTGACCTTGAAAATGAGGTCAAAGGTCAAATTCAAGGTCATCGGAATATTCGGCATATATCATTTCCTATATGGTCACAAAAGATTTCTGAGCTGTAAAGTCGATAATAAGCGAGATATTAGCCATTTTGTGCTCTGACCTTGAAAATCAGGTCAAAGATCAAATTTAAGGTCAGGAGAATATTCAGCATATATCACTTCCTATATGTCCACAATTGATTCCTAAGCTGTTGGGTCAATAATAAGCGAGATATTGGCCATTTTGTGCTCTGACCTTGGAAATTAGGTTAAAGGTCAAATTCCTATATGTCCACAATTGATTCCCAAGCTGTAAAGTGAATAATAAGCGAGATATTAGCGATTTTGTGCTCTGACCTAAAAAATGAGGTCAAAGGTCAAATTCAAGGTCATCAGAATATTCGGCATATATCATTTCCTATATGATCACAATAGATTTCTAAGCTGAAAAGTCGATAATAAGCGAGATATTAGCCATTTTGTGCCTTTTGTGCCTTACCGAACACAAATGAAACTCGTACCTTGAAAACATTCGTAATGTAATTTCCATTGACCAGTCTCAGACAATAATGCAATAATGCCGAACTGATGTGTATATTGGGATACCTCCGTTGTGTTTGTCTTTGATTCGACGTCACTGAAATAGATGTTTTGTACATATTTAATTTCTGATTGATAGATATTGATAGATATTTTGTTGAACTGTAAATGTGTTGTTTTGTCACTGAACAATCTCAAGTTCGGTGTTGTCATCAATGAGTGTGGAGTGTTCCGAGCAATTTGAAATTTGAACTATTTCGGATCCACGGTTGGAGGTTCATAAAAATTCAGACTACTTAACATATATGGCCTCTACAATATTGCAAAAAAACTGGACACTGACGTCAGATCAAGACTCACATGGAATGTTTACGCGCGGTAGTTATTCCACTGTATGGAATTCTGTATAGTATTCAGGATATTCTGATGAAGAAATGGACAGATGAACAGCTGCCAAGTTTCCTGGAGCGACTGGAACGATTTCGTCAGGAAAAAAAAGCTGGGTTCTTTGTTGGCAACAAGGTTTGTGCGCTTTCCCCTAATTCCTCAGACGGAAAATTTGTTGAAACAATTTTTTTCCAAACATGAACACGTCGATAAAAATGACATCCTCAAATATACATCCAAAATAATTCTACTGTTTTCAATTATGAAAATCATATTACTATCATCTTATATTCTGATGACGTGGGTTGACTTGAATCTTCCCAATGTTTTGGTTCATTTCCATAGTCTTCCCTGTGGTGTTTTTACCCTCCCACGTGCCAGGGTCCAGTATCTTGGGGTCATCGAGTCTGGAACCACATCCCCAGAACTTGTCCAGAGAGGCCTCTCCGATTGTCTTGTCCCCTGTGGACAGCAGGAACTCCTTCAAGTGTTGGTTCTGGTTAAACTTGGCTCTGATGACCTCCTCCATTATTTTCGGCCCGGTACTCAGCCAGCGATAAGGGGTTTTCACTCCGTCTCCGATGTATTTGGCTTGTAGTGGGTCATTGGTTAGAAGGATGTGAGTGGCTGCTCTTTCATTTTTGGCGGCAAAGGCTTTTTGGTGCTGGTAGTAGTGTTCGGCAGAGGGATACTCGTAGGTGTCTGTTGAGATTGACGCCTTACTGAAGTTACTGAGTGGACAAAATCTACCGAGAAAGACCACCGAGGAGTCGCTCTCTCTATATAGGAATGGAGCGGTATGGCAGTGGCTCGGTCTTCCTCAAATTTGGTCGAAATTGAATAAAAATGGTTGCCATGGCAACGTAAAAAGTGCAAATCACATAATCCCCTATAACCCCGGTTCTACTCGATATTAATTTTTGATGATCGATGTGAAATTTATAGGAATGGAGCGGTATGGCAGTGGCTCGGTCTTCCTCAAATTTGGTCGAAATTAGATAAAGATGGTTGCCATGGCAACGTAAAAAGTAAAAATCACATAATTGGCTATAACTCCGGTATGGTGTACGGATTATCGCCCGATGTCGAAAAATTGCGGGTTCATGATATCGGTTATTTTTTGCCAGCGACTTTTCAGTGCAAATGTCTGCGCTTATAACTCAAAAACAAACGGCCCTATCGATCTGAAGTTTATGGGAGTGAAACGTTATTCTAACTATTTTTGTATTTTTCTTTGGCCAATTCCGGATCGTATAGTGTACGAGCGATAGTCGTACGACGAAAATTCTCCATTATCGCACGATTTTACGACTTTTGAATGTTCTGAGACTCAAGCCATATATCGTGAAGCTAGTTTTCAATCGTTTTAACCCATTTTCGTTCAGGAGATGTGCCTGGATGATAAAAAACAATACTGTGAAATTTTACAGCTCAACATTGAACGACAAGGTCAAGGTCAGGGAAAAGATCAAAATCGAAAAGTTGCAATCACTCTGCTTATATTAATGACCAATATCATAAATTTGTATTTTTTTTGTGCCCAATTCCCATCATTTACTGTACGAACGATGATCAAAATCCCCCATTATTGCCCAAGGTAGAAAGTGTAAGGTTCATCAGCTGAAATCACTGATTCGTAGTATATCAAGGTGTGGTAATTCCCAAACCACTGACGATATTCAATAGAATGTTGAATTGAAGTATGCAGTATAAAGTTGTGAGAGCTGGCGAAGTTTGGATTGCGAGTATGAAGAATTCATGTCATGGTCGACAGGTCAAAATATGTTCGAGATAGAAAACAGAACTCTACTTTTATTAATGATTTTTTCTCCCATGATTTTGTATTTTTTATGGCCAATTTCCGACCATTTGCTATAAACCCAATGATAGTATGACCAAAATCCCCAATTATCGTCCAGATAGAAAATGTAAGGGTCATCAACTCTAGTTTTAGTAGCTAAATCTGGAAGGGCGAGGGTCTGCAATCTCTGATTGTCTTGTTTCCTTTGGAGTTTGCAGCCGTATCGTTCGGAGTTTTTCGCGCAGAAATGCTTGAGGATTTTCACGAGGGAGGGAGGGTGGTATTCCCCTTGCTTACCTCTGTGGCATGCATGGGGTTTCATTGCTCTCGGATCGCCGGTTTGTGCGTGGCGGCCATGTTGATTACTTGATGAGTCTGTACAGAGTAGAACACTTCAGGATGAAGTTATGATTTTGGCACCTCTGAGTGAGAGGGAGATCGAGTGCTTTGGTTTCGGTGCTGGTCTTTGGTTTGGCATTCGGTTTGTCTTTTGAAGACTGAGAGCAGAAAATTAATGGGGGAAAATGCGCCTGTGGCGTAACACTGCACGTTTCTCCGATGGTCTCCTTTGGACCTTCGGTTAATATTTTACGCTGCAACTTATAGAAAAATGATCACATCACCATCAATATTATTGTGTTAGTACACTCTTATGTTGAATAATGTGATATGATGCTCAATGTTTCATGAACTTACATCGAAAATACTGGAAGGCGGTCTTTTTAATCAACACGAGCACGAGGGGAGTGGGGGGGGGGGGGAGGGGGCAGTCGCTATAGGTACCTTGATATTCATGTCATAGTACGATAGATTATAGGATCGGAATTGGGTACACCATATACCTACAGGCAGCGTACTGTAAGCTCGGCTGCAAAAATAGGCCTATGGGCCAAGAGTCTTGACTTCGAGACGCGAGTTGGGCTGCTGTGTTATGATACTAGTGTCACTGGGCAAGGCGTTCACCACCAGAGTGTCTATTTCAACCCAGGATTGAACCCAGGTCCCGGTTACACACCTAGTGATAATATAACTTTTTGAGTGTGGCTGTTTACGTCCAATACGCTATCGTCGCGTTATGGTAATGGGGTTTCCATCGTGATCAGAAAACTTCGGTATTAGGCCTACGTTTCAGATTTACAACACAGTAAAGTGGTAAATCATCAAAAAAATTGTTGATACATGATATATGATCGATGACCCATCGACAATTTATGTCACTCGCACGTTATCGTCGCGCTCAAGTGTGTCGGTCACAACCTCCATAGACCCTGCTTATAGATAGAGATAGGCCTGTTTTGTTAACACCGTCCTGTCATGACAACACCAGGTCCGCGTACCTTGACATCTCGATACTAGACTATTCTCATGCATTGTTCATTCTTGGTACATGCTATTATTATGATTAATTTATGTCACTATTATCAAACAGTAGCGGATCTGCCATCAGACCGGGGGTGGTGGTCTAGACCAAGGGTTAAGTACTTGCATTGTGTTACCTTTGTTGCTAAAAAAATTGAAAATCACAAATTTCCTTTGGCTTACGACGCCCGAGGACCGGTTCAGTTCACGCGCTGCTCCTCGCCCCAAATTCGCCAATTCCTGGGTCCGAATTAAGAATCGTACCTATATATTTGTTATACGTGCTCTGAGAACTAGAGCTCGATGCGACAGCTATGTAGTTTGTATGGAACTCAGCAAGTGTCACTTGATAATAATATTGGCGAGCAGGTAAGTGTTCGTTTTAGTTTAGTTTACACATATTTATGTGGCGATTTTGCCCTAAGCACGCGGCAGGTGATTGTAAACATAAATGCCATTTATGTGGCCTTTTTGTACTTGGCCTTGTTTTGACATGCTCCGTTCGAGCGTGCGTTGCCACGGCGACGTATTGTAATTTACGCTCCAGTAAACTATAACAATGGATCGATTTAACCTCGCGTGCGCCCTACAGTTTGTGGTGTATTATATATACACTGGAAGCGACTCGTTCGAGGAGATTGTCCAAGATCGAGACTAGGACGCACACGAGGCTCGCCATGAGCTTTGTGTTCCCTGGGTCTGAGTAGTGGGCTCCTAGAGCCCTGGGGACGATTTCCGTGGGGAGGCCCGGGCTGGGAGAGACGAGTTGCTGACTCGGGGGCCTTCGGCCCTGTGGATCGCCAGCTCTCTCCCTTCCCGGGACATGTGACAGAGGCTCTGGCCAGCATGTCGGACTGTACGGGGTTCCGTCCCCGAGGCAGACCGCGGCTCGCCAGGCCCCGCCAGTTAACACCGTAGGGATGAACTAGTTTCTGGGACGGTGTCCGTAGGCCTGGGAGTGTCGGGTGGGCTGTTACCTGGTTACCGTTAATGATGAAGTATTTACCGTGTCCGCCGCGACCTCCGGTGAGCGGCCCTGCCGCGAGGATCCGGAATAGCGGATGCGCGTCCGCAAGGACTCGGATGAGAGAGGACTATCCTCGAGGATCCCGAAGAGCGGACGGTAGTCAATAACTTTACATTGGTGCCGTGACCAGGATCAGTCCGACAGTGTTCCATCGCAGCCTACCGTCACAGTGTTGTAGCCTCCTTAGTCCCTGGGGATCGCCCGCTCCTCAAGGACGTCTCGAAAAATGACTAAAGAGAAAGATAAGGCCAAAGATAAGGCCGATGAATCCAAGGGGAGGGATAAGGGTGGAAATGTCGCGGACCACACCCGGTCGCGCGACAGCCACCGTGAGACCTCTCCGGACGACTCCGGTGGCCGGAAGGAACGCGCGGAAACCTCCGTGGACAAGACCCCGTCCGCGGAGACGACTCCGGCGTCCCTGGCCCCGTCTTCGGACGTAGGGTCGAGCCCCGCGGGGCCGCAGCAGGAGTTGCCGTCAAGGCCGGACCTTGACGTGTTAGGCGCGGTGGGTGGAGCTGGCAACGGCTCTACGCCGCGCCCGCCCGTGCCCAGAACAGATCCGTGGCAAACGGCACCCTTCCATAAGACGCCTTCGAGCGTCCGGAATCGAGCGCCAATGCATGCGGGTCCTTCTGGACGAGCGGACCAGTCATACCAGATGCCGCACCCGGCCGGGTGGACTCCCTCGCGAGCCTCCGGCATGGGTTCTGGTCGGTCCGCACCGGGCAGTGTGGTGGATCAGCTCACCGACGCACTTGGCGAGCTGGCCCCCCTCGGGCGCTATGACCGCGCCCGGTCGCCCCATCAGGGACGATCAGACCGGCGGAACCGCTCCCCTTCTCCGCTGTCACAAGGCAACTCGGGGCCTTTGACGGAGAGGGAGAGGTGGCTGATATCCGAGGCGCTTGTACTGTTCAAGCGGAATCAGCTGCATTCGAGCGTTGACCCGTCGGTCACCCTAAGTCCGGGGATGTCTGGGCCTGTAGCCCCTCCCCAAGTCCTGCCGAGTCCGCAGGCGCCAGTGGCCCCCGCAATGGGACCCGCGCCTGCCCCGCGGCTCGGAGGCACCACGTTGGCGACCGCGTCGACCGTTCCGACGGTTGGAGCGCAAGCCGCGTGGTCGACTTACCCTGGCACGTACAGTGTGTCGGACGGGCAGTGGCAACAGGCGGCTTCGGCCCCAAGCTTTGCCGCCCCTTCTGGAGCCTACCCAGTAGGTTCGATGGGAGCCCCGCCCGCACCTAGCCAGAGTGGGTTTTCAGCGGGAATGATCCCGGCGGCAAACGTGAGCTTCCCTGCTCCTATGTCCGCGGCGTCGATGTTTGCTCCGGCAGACTCCGCCGCAGGCGCGGGAAGCGCGCGGAACTTGCCGCAGTACACGGACGACCCCGGAGCCGGGACCGCACGTCGGGCGCGTAGCAAACGCGATGACGGGCCCGACCACTCTTCGTGGCGGAAACGGTTCAACGGGGATAACGCCGACTTGGAGGACTACTTGCTCCAGGTATGGCGTACCGCCGTGTACGAAGGATGGTCCCAGCCTGAAGCTGGACACGTCCTCGCGGGGAGCCTGGAAGGGAAAGCTCTCCGCGTGATGCCGTGTCTGCCGGTAGGAACAGTGACGTTCGGCGAGGTTGCTCGTCAACTTCGCCTGCTGTTCCCGCCGACGACCAATCGGCGGCAGTCTGAACGAGAGTTCAAGGCGCGTATCCGCCAGCCGACTGAGTCCGTGACAGACTATGCGTACAGCTTACGCATACTCGGCCGGAGAGCTTTTCCGGACATGGACTCCAGACGGTTTGAGACGATGCTGATCGATCAGTTCATCGATGGCCAGCCTTACCACCTAGCGTACGGGCTGGCCACCCATGAAAAGCGATCGATGGAGGAGGCGATAGACTCCGCGCTTGCGCTTGAGATGGCTGTCCGTCCTAGACAGTTGCCTCCAGCCTCGGCTCCGGCCTCGGCTGTACCCGCGCAGGTGGCGACTCCTCCTCCGGTCAAGGCATCGCAGGTAACCCCGTGGCAGGAACCCGCCAGGGAACCTACCCAGCAGTGGGTTAGTGCGCCGGCACCCTCTACAGGGGCGCCCGCACATGCGGCACCGGTCGCCGCGCCGCGCTCGCCTTCGGACGAGTGCGACATAGAGGAATACGACCTCGGCGCCGCGCAGATGATTGCGCATTGCGCCGGGCTCGAAGCTCCGGGAGCCGCAGAATGTTGCGCGTTCACCTCCGGACCAGCTCAGAACCGTCCCTGCTACTTCTGCGGAAAGCAGGGACACTTTTGGCTGAAGTGTCCGGAGTTGTTGGAACGCCTGCGGTCGCGCGGATACCAGGGAGCTCTCCCTGGCCCGCAACGGAGGAATTCCTTCCGGTCTGGTCCTCCGGGACAGCAGAATCGGAACCCGCGGCAGGGAAACTAGATCCGGACGTGGTGGCGACCAACACTGCGTCCGGGGATAGTTGTTCGGTGGCAAACGATGCCGCCCCACCCGCTGATGAGCAGGACGGACCCCAAGTAGATATGACTTCTCCGGAAGTAGTCCTTGGAGACCAGTCTAGCTCCTCCGCGGCTGAGGCGGATGGCGAGGACTCCGTAGATGAGCCCAGCGCGTGCGAAAGGTATCGCCCGACCTGCGCGCTGGTGAGGGACCCCTGCTGGTACCTGCCCCTGTCCTTCGGACGGGAGCCGGTCCGGTTCCTCATAGACTCAGGCTCGGAGGTGACCCTCGTGGCCGCCGGAACGTTTAGGAAGGAGCCCGCACTCCGCAACCTCGAGTTGCGAGATCCCGGACCGTACAAGCTCTACGGAGCGGGAGACAACCGCATCCGTATCCATGGCATCATCGATCTGCCTATTACCCTTGGGGACAAGGTGTATCTGACAGAGGCGATCGTGGCGGATATCGGAGCGGCCGGGATAATTGGGATGAATTTCCTACGGGTCCACCGGGTGATTGCCAACTTTAGCGCTGGCGAGTTCCGGATGGGAGAGGACACACACTTCCTCTTCCGCTCGGGCCCGATGCATTCATTCCAGATGCGGACATCGCGCACTGTAGTAGTTCCGCCGATGAGTGAGATGATCATCGAGACGAGGCCGCGGCGTCCCCGCATGCCCCTCGATGGTCGACCGTGTATAGTGCAACCCGTGAGCAGTTTCGCCGCAGGAACTGGGCTCGTGCTGGGTGGGGCCCTGGTCATGTCCAACCCCCGCGCGATGCCCATCCTCGTGGTGAATCCTACGGATGCTCCGATTGTACTGAAGCGCGGATGCATAGCAGCTACTGCTATTCCCGCGGCTTCGAGTCGTGTCATCCCCGACGATCCGGTCTGCCGCGCTGCGTGCGCGGCGGCGGCCGCCGGAGATGATCCGTTCACCCTGCCGGACCATTTGGAATCTCGGGTTCCGAAGGACCGGTTGGATGAAGAGCAGCGCCAAGCGCTCCGCAGACTGCTGCGGCAGTATGCGGATGTGTTCATGGGTCCTGATGGTGCGGTTGGCAAGACTGACGTCGCCAAGCACCGCATCGACCTCGTGGACGAGCGTCCTCTCAAGCAGCGTCTTCGTCGGGCAGCAATAGTGCACCAAGAGGTCATAGACCAGGAGGTGCAAAAGATGCTCGACTTGGACATCATCGAACCCAGTGACAGCCCTTGGGCCAGTCCGGTGGTTATGGTGAAGAAGAAGGACGGCTCGTGGAGGTTCTGCGTGGACTATCGGAAACTCAACGATGCCACGCGGAAGGACTCATATCCTCTCCCGCACATTGAGGATACCTTCGATGCCCTGGCCGGGTCGCACTATTTCTGTGCTCTGGATCTGGCCTCCGGGTATTGGCAGGTGGAGATGGAGGAGAGTGATCGGGCGAAGACTGCCTTCGTTACCAAGAACGGGCTCTACCAATTCAAGGTAATGCCGTTCGGGCTCTGTAACGCACCAGCGACGTTCGAGCGCCTCATGGAGATGGTACTCAAAGGGTTCCTCTGGAAGCGATGTATGGTCTACATCGACGATGTCGTCGTGTATGGCCGGTCGTTCGAGGAAACCCTCACCAACCTCCAGATGGTGCTCCATCGCATCCGCGGAGCAGGGCTTAAATTGAAGCCAAGTAAGTGCGAGCTATTCGCGCAGGAAATCCTGTACTTGGGCTTCATGGTAACGGGCACCGGAGTGAGACCAGACCCCGCAAAGGTGGCGGCCGTGCAGAAATGGCCTCCGCCATGTAACGTGGCGGACGTGAGGTCCTTCTTGGGCTTCGCGAGCTACCACCGCAGGTTTATTCGCGGCTTTGCGGAGATCGCGCGTCCCCTTACTATCCTCACGGAAAAGGGCGCCGATTTTGTTTGGTCCGCCGAGCAGGCTAACGCCTTCTCGGGACTCCGGCAGGCCTTGGTAGTGGCCCCGGTGCTGCGGCACCCTCGTCCGGACTGCGAGTTCATCCTGGACACTGACGCGAGTAACTTCGCACTCGGCGGTGTCCTCTCGCAGATCGTGGATGGGCAAGAGCGGGTAGTAGCTTATGCGAGTGTGGCCTTGAGCCGCTCTCAAATGAACTACTGTACCACTCATCGCGAGTTGCTCGCGGTGGTTACGATGACCAAGCGTTTCCGGCACTATTTGTTGGGACGCCATTTCCGCTTGCGGACTGATCATAGTTCGCTGAGATGGCTCCTCAACTATAGTGAGGCCGATGGCTTGGTGGCGCGGTGGCTAGTCAAACTCCAAGAGTATGACATGCAGATAGAGCATCGCGCTGGTAAGTTGCACGGCAACGCGGACGGCCTGTCCCGTTGTCATAAGTGCAAGAATCCGGGTTGTGCAGGGATGGCACCATTCCAGCAAGCCGCGGATTCGTCCTCAGACTCGGAATTGGACGTTCCGGGGAGACCGCAGGCCGCCGCCCCCTCTAACAACACGGCGGCCGAAGCGTCTAGGGCTCATCTCCGCGCGCGGACCCGCCGATATCGGCGAGGGCGTCCCGCATATGAAGCGGAGGTGCGGCTCAGCTCCAGCGAGTCTTCCTCGAGTCCAGCGGTGTACTCCTCGTGGGTACCCTCGTCCTCTGGAGAGTCTGAGTATGAGCGGTCCTTGCCCCCTGTGGTGATGGCCGCTGCGGCGCAGCCGGACGCGACGGATGAGGAGCCTAATTACTTGGGTGGCTACTCTCCGGCGCAGATAGCTGCGGCGCAGAGAGCTGACAGAGCTCTGGCACCGGTAATCACAGCCCTTGAGGCCGGCCAAAAGCCCTCGAAGGATGAGCGAAAGACCTACAGGGAGGAGACCTTGTCTCTAGTATCCCAGTGGGAACGACTCTCCTTGAGGGATGGCCTCTTATACCGGCACTATGAGCCACCGACCCCACTGCCTCCAATATGGCAGTTGGTGCTTCCGGCGGAGCTGCGGAAAGAAGTACTCCACCAGTTGCATGACCTCCGGGTGACCGGTCACTTGGGAATCCGGAGGACCGTCCATAGGCTACAACAGCGCTTTCATTGGCCTGGTAGCGGCTTGGACGTGCAACGGTGGACTGCCCTCGGTGTCAAGCTCGCAAAGGAGTCCCGACTCCTGGCCGCCACCCCTTAACCACGGTTAAGACGGGCGCGCCGTTTGATCGGATAGCTTTGGATATACTGGATACCCACCGGGTCACCCCGCGCGGTTTCCGGTACATCCTGGTGATATCCGACTATTTTACCAAGTATACCGACGCCTACCCACTGCGCCGCCAGACTGCGGACGAGGTAGCTCGGTTATTGGTGAATAGATGGGTGGTGTACCATGGGGTACCTAAACAGGTACATTCGGATCAGGGCACGCAATTTGAGAGCAACCTGTTCCGGAACCTAGCACAGATGCTAGGGAGTACCAAGGTGCGGACCACCCCCTACAGGCCCCAGTCTGATGGCCAGGTCGAACGCTTTAATCGATCGGTCCTCAACATGCTGGCGGCCTTTGTGAATGATCGTGCGAATGATTGGGATGACCACCTCCCGTATGTCTTAATGGCGTACAGGTCGTCGGTCCACTCTTCGACCGGAGTTACTCCGCACGCGATGTTGTACGGCCGGGAGCTAAATTTGCCCGTGGATATTATGTATCCAACTGCGGCAGAGACCGGCGCAGTACCCCAGTGCGGTCCGGAGTACGTGGAGTGGATTCGCCGCGCCCTGGCGAACGCCCATGATTTCGCGCGCGCGCGCCTGGACAAGTCTGCCCTCCGGCAGAAGCGAGGCTATGACGCCCATGCTAAGGGTAGGCCAGCTTTTGCGGAAGGCGACAAGGTGCGCTACTATTATCCGCCGCTTAAGCAAGGCAATAAATTTGCTAAGCCGTGGATAGGCCCGTTTACCGTACTGAAACAGGTGACAGATGTGGACTACCGGATCCGGAGGGATTCCGATCCGGACAGGGTTCTGGTTGTCCATATCGATAATCTGAAGAAGTACGAGGGCCCGCTTGTCATGGATCCGCTAATTCAAGATGCGGAACCGGATGATGCTCCCGTATGGGATCCGTCCGGTCAGCATCCGCGGACTCCGGACGAGCGTGTGCGCCGTATGGTGGGCCTCCCGGACCTCTCTGACCCGTCAGATGATGGACTGGGTGGCTATCAGCCAGATGACGGCGATCCGCAGGTACCCCCACTCCCTCCAGTACCTGCGGATGACGGGCGGCCACGCCGGAAACCACGTGCGCCAGCCCGGTATGGGTGGGAATAACCTTCCGCCCATGCGGATGCGTCTGCGGTACCCGTCTGTCATACTATGGATGGGTTTTAGGTCGTTCCGTGAGAGTCCGCACGACTTACCTCCGCGGGTGGCTACTTTGTGGTCATCGTCGGAGTTGAGGTCCGCGGAGACTTTCATGTCGTAACGCCGCCGCTCCGCATCCGCCCTCCTGTAGTTTCTAGCGCCAGGGACGTGCGGATGGCCTGTCCGCACCTAGTGGACGGCTGTCCGGCGTAATCCGCACAACGGTTACGCTGGCCGGACGAATTTACTGATTCGGCCGGACGCCCCTGGTCCCGGGACAACCTCTTATATGGCCAGACTGAGGTTGGGATTTACGTCCGCTAC
This sequence comes from Terebella lapidaria, assembly GCA_949152475.1. NCBI lineage: Eukaryota > Metazoa > Annelida > Polychaeta > Terebellida > Terebellidae > Terebella > Terebella lapidaria. The sequence goes on along the minus strand of OX424564.1, from coordinate 16,454,786 downwards.
GGGAGAAGCGTCTTCCCACGGATTTGGGGAACTGGCTCTGGACGCGGGGATAGTGTCCGCAGATGAGGACTGATGTCCGCGGTTCGTCCGCGTGACTCGTCCGGCGTCCGCGGCACTTTAAGATGACGCACTCCGGTGTAGTTATCCCCCGTGAGCCATTACTATAATTACGGTTATAGTAATTAAGGTTTCTTACGGCAGGAAACCGACTATCCATTATGATAATGGAGCGGTTGTTAAGTCCGCGCGTGCGGACCAGCCGCGGCAGCGGGTGACGCTCGTTCTCGTCCGGATCGTACCTTACAATATGCGGTCCGGCCGGAATGACCGGAACCCCGGCCTCCTTCTAAGAAGGGGGTCGTATATTACATGCGCAACACTTGTGGTGGCTTCTAATTCCAATTTCATCTTCATTGGATAAGGGCAATACGCCGTACAATGGTAGACGTCCGGCCTGGACTCCGTCCGCGGGCAGCTCCGGACGTCCGCCGGCTATTGCTTTCACCATCTTTGGGCGCCTCTAGATTGGGCGCCGGTATGAAGGGTTCGCCCCCTAACCAGTGCGGTTATGGACCATGCCGGCTCCGCGTCTAAATCTATTGGCTCCGCGCTCCGGTAGTCGTTTGAGGAGGCTCTGGGCTGGACCGGGCACCGCTCCGCGGCCGGGCAGTACGTCGGGGATGCTAGTGGGCGCTTTGCAAACGCCCATAGGGCGCCCGATTGTCTGTCCGGACGTCATGGGTATGTCCGATCGCCCTGTAAGCGTGCCAGCGGCTATGGGGAGTGATTTTGTTTATTTTCCATCTCATTTATTATTTATGGGAGGATTATAAGCCACAAGTGTGCGGCATGTCTCTGGAGAATTCTGTTCTTGCTCATTTACTGATACAAAGTGAGTCAAGTATGTGAAATTTCCCTTTCCGGTGCAATAGAGAGTAAGAAATCGGGAGATTTCTGCTTTCGCGAGAGGGGTGTAAGGAGTTGCGCTAATTTTGACAGTGACGGATTGCTGTGATATTTGAAAAGACTGGAGAATGACAATTTATTGTCGTTTTCGTCTGACATATTCGTACAAGCCACAAGTTAGTGGTTACTGTCAATTTTATGCCCAATTTCTACCTTGCTTTGGTGATTAGTTTCACGTCATTTACCGCCAGTGCGGAAGCTTTAGCTAATGACTGATCTTAATTACTGTAGTTATTTGCGAGGTCCCCCGGGATAGAAATGCGTTTCTACCCGTATACATGGTTTGATTTGGAGTCACCGGAGGGAAATGACTGCCTCCGCATGAGTTTTATGGTGTTTGTATGTTGGTACGGCAGTGTGTCAGTATGACCGGGGACAGAGTTTTGCAGCGACACCGCGTGCATTGCTGCACGTGTAGTATAGCTGTCATTTGTTACATGTATATATATGTAAAAATGTCGTACCCGGATTATTTGTTAATCTCCAGATGTGTAGCACATGTGTTTTGTGCCATCCGCATTTCGTCCGCCGATGCGGCGCTGGATTCCGCGGGATCCGCGTGTCCGGTGTTCGAGATGCGGGTGATTTTGTCAGTTGTAAACTCCCCATGCGGGCCGTGCTGAAGATGTGCGGGCGGGCGGGCGGCTGCATGAAAGTGCAGACGTCCGTCCATCTGCGTGTCTGTACACAGGCCTGTGCGGGTTGCAGTATACAGATACTGGCAGTCGATGCGGCTTGCCGCGTTGGCTTTGATAGCTGTCTGCGACAGCTGTCCGCAGGTGTATGTGTGTCTGCTAGATGTACATATGTCATGCGGGCGTGCCGGAGTCGCTTCCGCGGCTCCGCCCTGCCTCAGACCCGCTCTGCGGATCTGAGGAGCCGGCCGGCAGGGCGGTCGGCAACACTTTGTTAGAGGTACTATCACTTTTGATCACTCGGTGTGTCGTTTTACAAAATTTCTAAATTTAAAGTCTAACCTTAAAGATATTCCAAAGACTCGACACACCGTCCTTTTATAATGGATGACCTTTCAAGGTCATCACACGGTTTTGGACCACCTCGGTCAAAATTTTAGCTTGTTTATGAGGATTTATTCAAAATTGCAAAGCGCGTTATAGTTTACTCCATAAGTCCGGGGGTAGTTCCCCATTCTTCCAAAAGGGACTCTTAAAGTCCTAGTGTTTGCGCCGTGACTTCCGGGCGTTGCCATCGTGCCTTCTTCCGGCCCCCGCCATGCGAAGCCTTCGTCGGGTTTCGAGCATTTTGGGCGCGGGCGGAACATGTTGGGGACCAACATTGTAAGAAGGGGGTAATGTGGCGATTTTGCCCTAAGCACGCGGCAGGTGATTGTAAACATAAATGCCATTTATGTGGCCTTTTTGTACTTGGCCTTGTTTTGACATGCTCCGTTCGAGCGTGCGTTGCCACGGCGACGTATTGTAATTTACGCTCCAGTAAACTATAACAATGGATCGATTTAACCTCGCGTGCGCCCTACAGTTTGTGGTGTATTATATATACACTGGAAGCGACTCGTTCGAGGAGATTGTCCAAGATCGAGACTAGGACGCACACGAGGCTCGCCATGAGCTTTGTGTTCCCTGGGTCTGAGTAGTGGGCTCCTAGAGCCCTGGGGACGATTTCCGTGGGGAGGCCCGGGCTGGGAGAGACGAGTTGCTGACTCGGGGGCCTTCGGCCCTGTGGATCGCCAGCTCTCTCCCTTCCCGGGACATGTGACAGAGGCTCTGGCCAGCATGTCGGACTGTACGGGGTTCCGTCCCCGAGGCAGACCGCGGCTCGCCAGGCCCCGCCAGTTAACACCGTAGGGATGAACTAGTTTCTGAACGGTGTCCGTAGGCCTGGGAGTGTCGGGTGGGCTGTTACCTGGTTACCGTTAATGATGAAGTAGTTACCGTGTCCGCCGCGACCTCCGCCGCGAGGATCCGGAATAGCGGATGCGCGTCCGCAAGGACTCGGATGAGAGAGGACTATCCTCGAGGATCCCGAAGAGCGGACGGTAGTCAATAACTTTACATTTATTAAAATTGGATTGCTCAATAGCTGGCGCTAATCGAAGGGCGCTCCACAACATATACACATATACTTACATGATTTACAGTGGGATGGAAGGTGTGTATGATTCAGTGATGGATGAGATAATTATTGAAGAAAGGAAAAAAATCAATTATCTAATCAAGGTTGGTAATACAGGTTGTTGATGATTGGCATTATTTGAGCGTAGGAGAATACTTTAAGGGAATCGTCCCGTTCTGATCACATAGTCCTGAACACAGGAAACACTTCGCTTATTTTCAAGTACACTTAGCTCAGGATTTCCATGTAGCAACAGGTTAGAGAAATATTTCTTATCCAAGCATGGTGGGAGGTGGATATTGGTGTTTGGCCTGATTATGTCACGAATTGTTCAAAGAAGTTGGGATCTTTTTAATGTATAATTGGGGCAATCCCTCAGATAGTGGACGAGGTCCTCAGATGTGTGACCACAAGAACACCGAGGTGATGGTAATAGATTGCTGGAAAAGAGATCAGCATTTAGTTAACTGGCATTGAGACGTAATCTTGTGATGAGGTTGTTGGGCAATATTTTCCCGTGGTGGTACCACGGATGAGGGCTTTTGACAGAGTGCTTTTTGTCAACCGCTGACTTGAACCTGCTGATGGATCGAATATCTGCAGATGATTCAGGCAGAGCGTTCCAATCACGAATCGAAGCAGGAACAAATGAGAGTCCTAGTCGTTCAGTTTTGCATCTCATAGTTCTCAGTCCTCTGTGTCGAAGTTGGTACCGCTGGTCAGACGGAATAATGCATGGATCATAAATGTCGGACGGTTCAAGTCTTTGTACACGTTGGTGGATCGAGCCATTTCACGCCGTGTTTTCAGGGCCATCCAACCTAACTTGCTCAATAGGAGATTGCGGTTGGTACTAACCAGTGCCCCAGTGCATATCCTAGCCGCCTGAATTTGTACATTTTCCAGCTTCACTTCCTCGGCAATAGACTGGTCATAAATATTGGAGATGCATATTCCAGCAGGGGTCTCATATAGGACATATACAGGCTTTCCAAGACACTCCTATTCAGCTTGTAGGCCAGCCTCCTCAGTATATGTTGATCCTGGTACCGGGACATTTGCATATACTGTCAATATGTTCCCTCCATGACATGTTGGACGTGAATAGTAGTCCAAGATGTCTATGAGTAACCTAATACTCAGTATGTTATAATCTAAAACCAAATCTGGATAATCAGGTACATGGCGTTTGTTCGTAATGAGCATGACAACTGTCTTCTTGGCATTGAGTGTCATGTGCCATTTACACGCCTACTGGTGGACCTTTGACAGATTGTGATTTAGTGTTCTGAGTTCATTTAATGGATATGTTATAGGAATCTACAGAACACTATCGTCTGCAAACAGATAGGTCATTCATATATACCAGGAACAAGAGTGGCCCAGAATCGACCCTTGGGGTATACCAGCCCGCACTGGTTTCACTTGTCAGCTAACGCCATCTATCACAACTCGAGAAGACAACCGCCAATACTCATTTTACTCAGCTTGTAGATAAAACCTTGTCAAATGTTTTTGAGAAGTCCAAGAACACGAATTGAATGTCATTGTTTTTTCCTCCATTTCAGAATATATATTATGAGAGAGATTATCAGTTGTTCAATAGTACTGTCTCCTTTCTTGAAGCCAGAGTTAACAGGGGTCAAAAATTTATTGGTTGTCAAGTATTTGTACAGTTCGATATATACGGTTCTCTCAAACACCTCGCTTATGTTGCAAAGCAGGGAGATGGGTATGCAGTTCTGTATGCACCTGACGACTCCCTTTTTTGTGCACTGGAATCACATTACTGGCTTTCCAGATAGATGAGAATTTGCCACTATCAATAATGGGTTGGAATAATATTGACAGCGGTTGGACCAGTGGCGCAGAACAGTTCTTCAAGATACGATTCCCAATGAAACCAGGTCCTGTGGCCTTATTCACATTGAGCTTTTCAAGAATTTCATATACAACTACAACATCCATCTGTATAGTGGAGAGAGAATTATCTGCCTGGAGACAAATGCCTTCAGGTTGGTTGGTATCGTCTGACTCAGGAAGAGAGCAATGAGAAGCGAAATACTCGTTGAAGACATCTGTCTTTTATTGTGTGAAATAGAAATGTCATTTCTGATTAAATTCGGGATATCAAAGGGCCGCTTATCTTCCATAAATGTTTTCGCCAAATGCCAAATGTTTTTGATGTTTGAATTGCCGACACAGCTAGTGGTTTGCAATTTTTCATCAAATTTCGCCTTCAGTTGCCGGTTTCCAGCCAATGCACTGTTCCGGGCCAAGCCGTGAAGATTCAAACGCTCCGCTTGTTTCGTTCGTTTGTAACGTTTCAAAGCCCGGTTTTTATCAGTGCTTTTAGTTTAGCATTAAGTTGTGTATAAAACATGCATAAGGAGTTCAAATCCAAGCTGTTGGTAATGGATCGAAACAATATACCATGCAATTTTAAGTTACACTGTTATGCAATGAAACATTATACAACACATTCGCATACAATAAATCATTTATATCAAGGTAAATATATACAATATGAAGAGAAAAAACATGACTGACCAGCTATCGAAATCATAGATCACGCATGTAGATAGATACCTTCATATGAGGGAGTGACTCATGAGTTTCACATGGGGAGGTGCATGTTCTTAGGGTAAACGTTAAGATTGTCGGCTGGCTGTTGGGTTTTAGGTGTGGTGGAGATCTTACTCGGCATCGTCGACATCGCCTCTGGGCTGTTGACTGACTGACTCAAGGGGTGCGGTAGGCCCTGGGTTTGGGTGACAGTAGTTGAGAGCGGCTCATGGCGTCGATATCTGTGGAGCTGTTGTAGCCATCATTATTACTGGACTGTTGACAAACCAATTATGAGTGGACTCTAGAACAGAGATCTAGAACAGAGTCCGATGCGATACTGAATTCACAGATATTGGAGGTGTAGCCGCCCAAGAGGAGGAAGTTTGTGATCAGAAAGGATCGGTTGACTCTCAGCTGGAAGCTTGTAGAGCGTTCGATGGTCGTTCGATCACGTGGGTCGTAACTGTAGGCTCCATCATTCGTGAGCTGCGGCGAGGAGATTACCTTTGCCAAGGGAAGAATCAGCCTAGCACCGATCAAGGAACGTGTGCAGTTTCTGATGATGTGAAGGCGTCTACTTCCCAAGTGATACCCGCTGAACCATCTTGAGATGACAATAAGCCGGTTTGTGACCTTGAGATCGCGGAGAACACTGAGGATGCCTGACCGCCACCGTATCCCCCCATCATCCTCACAGAACTCCTGGATGTGTTCACCATTCTGGACTCGAGTAGCAAAAATTATTGTGGATGGCTGTTGCCATGTCATGACGACTGAACTTGATAGCAGAGAGCACAGTAGGAATATTAGACATACTGTACACGTCACCACTGTGGCCAAGGAACTGGTTCCCCGCGGCTTCCACCAGTTCAGCTTCGGAGATATTCATTTTACTGCGGTGTTCCAGGATGGCTGATACTGACGTCCTACACGTTGGGACTTTTGGTGCTTGGTACGTTTTGCGTTCAGAAGGACAGGGTGACATCTGAGTACTGACCTGGTACTCAGATGCACAGTACTTGGCGTGCCCAAGGACACACTCCCTGCCACTGAGCAGTTTTGTGACAACAGGTCGGGGGACCTCTTGGTGATCGTTTGACACAGGACCTGTGGGTCCTGTGTATCTACACTAACTGATGGCCGGTATTTTTTTGTAAGTCCACTCCCGAGAGATCGAAATATCTGTCAGACATCTTCATTTTTTGCTTCAGGAGAGTGACCAGAAAACCAATGGTGTCTTCTTTGGGATCTTCAGTGATTCTACTAAAGACTAAGTTGTCTTTCATACCACGCAACTGGCAGTCAACTATTCTTTCTTTACAAGACACGAGCTCAGGAGATAGGAGATACGACTGCTTGAGTACTCGACTAAGTCTCTCACTCGTTGGTTTTCAACGGTCAAATCGTCATCTGTTTTTTGTAAGGATCCGAGTTCTTTGTGAGTCGAGTTGATGCTTTGTTGCATTTGAATTTGATTGTTTTGTAATGTATTCAGAGAGCTCTTTATCGAAACAACATCTGAATTGATATAATCTAGACCCTTGTCTGTCATGCGTCATTTGAACCTGTAATATTTTCCCCACTAGTCACTATATTCCATGGATATTGGGTCATTTTGTCAGGAGCCAAATGCAAAATTAGCCTGCCATTTTGATCAGACACGTGACTTCGAATTGAACAACTATTTCGCACAACTATTCGGCATGTTTATGGTGAAAAGTTGACGTATTGGAACATGCTATAAAGTATCATATCCTGAAAAGCTACCTGTATGAACGAGTCATGCCGTAATTTGCTTTAACCTCATAACAGATTCAAGTTATCCGATACCAATGTCTCGAATGATCACGTGGTTGATTCAATTTCGTGTAATAAAATGAACATAAAAAAACATTATAATTTACACGACTCCACACTGGTTGTTGGTATTCGTTTATGATTGGTGATGTGTTTCTCTCTCTTTTTTCAGAGATATTCACCGACGTTGATCCGGGTGCGAGTTGCAACTGATAACTGAGGATGATCCAGGCTTTAATAAATGCGATCCAGGACTCGCCCAACAGCTCCGATATCTGGATCGGGGATACGATCCGAGACAAGTACAAGAAGGTCTTTAGGAAGGCTCTCAGGAAAAAGTACGTAGATGCATATGTAATCCATAGGCCTATTGTATAATTCAAACATAAACATAATACATCTTGAATGCTTCACCTTACTTGTGAGTTCGGAATCTTTACCAGTTGAATTTGACGTGCATCTTTCGCTGTTCAATGGCCCTGGAAATATAAAGCATCCAGACTTTCTGCATGCATCCTGCATTTCAGTGCTTTGTCATTTGAGGACTGTCAGAATTTGATCATGGTTTCTATAGAGTTCTGGCTGGAGAGCGTCATCGATGAATTCGTCGGTAAATTACTCGATAGGGAGAAGCCTATAGTATGGAAGGTAAGCTTTGATCGTTTTTATTTTATTATTATTACCACACGATGGGTATAACAAAGGGTCACGTTATGTGGCATTCCAGTAAATATAGCTAAAATGTCAAGCGACCTTTTATGTATATGTCAAGCGATTTCAAATACAATGTTTCAGACTGTGGAACTAAAATTGTGATTTTGATATCCAAAGTCAAATTGCACACACTGGGCATGCATACAGTGTCCCCCTCCTGCAAAGTAAATGGACAACAACCCCTATGACTACAAGAACGGCTATCTTACCGTATGATATCAACTAGTATTTAAACTACATTTGAACATGGAAATACTCATGTCATATTAGACCCAAATTGGATAAATTTGAAAAGGACTGCGAGTTCGCTAAAAATGAAGAGGTTGAGACTTTATGTCCAGTGTGTGTGTATAATTAATAACCTCGCCCCCATAGTATTGCATTTGGGTCTGCTTGTCTGTCTGTTTGTCTGTCCACGAGCATAACTCGGAAACAAATGGTCCGATCGATGTGAAATTTATAGGGATGAAGCAGTATGTCAGTGGCTCCTCCTCAAATGTTGTCAAAATCGGATAAAAACGGTTGCCATAGCAACGGAAAGATTGAAAATCACATAATTGGCTCTAACTCCGGTTCTACTTGGTATTAATTTGTCCATCTATTTTTGTATTTTTCTTTGGCCAATTCTCAAACGTATGGTGTAAGGCCGATGGTCGTACGACGAAGACTCTCCATTATCACCTGATGTCGAAAAATTGGGGGTTACGATTTCGGTTATTTTTTGCCAGTGACTTTTCCTTTTCAGTGCAAATGTCTGCGCTCATAACTCCAAGACAAACGATCCAATCAATCTGAAATTTATAGGACTGAATCGCTATCCAACTATTCTCGATTTTTTCTTTGGCCAATTCCCTATCGAATGGCGGATGGCGGATGGTCGTACGACGAAAACTCTTTATTATCGCCCGATGTCGATCACGATTTTATGGGATTCAATACCATATTGTGAAGACAGTTTCAATCTTTTCAAACCGTTTTCGTTCAGGAGACGTGCCTTGATAATGGAAACAACATTTTAAAATTTTACAGCTCAATATTGAACGACAAGGTCAAGGTCACAAAAAGGTCAAAATCGAAAAGTCGCAATAACTCTGCTTATATTCATTATAAATATCCCTTATTAATTTTGTATTTTTCTATAGCCAAATCCCCATCATTTGCTACATGATCGATGGTCGTACGACCAAATCCCCTATTATCGCCCAAGGTCGACAGTGTCCTGAGGGTCATCAGCTGGAAAGACCGATTCGTTTTATTCCAAGCAGTAGTGATGTCAAAACCACTGACGATATTCAATAGAATAATGATCGTAAAGTATGCAGAATATATCCTAGAGAGTTGCGAAGTTAGGGAGGTCAGTATCACGAATTGAGATCATGGTCTAGCATAAGGTAAAAATAGAAAAATCGCGAGAGTCATTACTTTTATTAATGATTATTTCTCCCATGATTTATGTACTTTTCCATGGTTCATTCCCAACCATTTGATATATGCCCATGGTCGTACGACAAAAATCAAATCCCCGATTATCGTCCAGGTCGAAAACATAAGGCTCATCAGCTTTGATGTAGTAACTAAATCTAAAGGGGCGAATGTCATTTTCAAATAAAACGTTTTTGATAAAGCAGATATAACTAAATGCAATCTTTTGGTATGATTCAAGGTAAATTCATGTGGCATGGTGGACTGTTCACTATTCTATGAATTAAATAATAATTTTCAATAGGGGTATCAGGATTTAAGTCCTGGGGAGGATCCTGAAAGCTGACTATGGTACTTAAAGCGTTAAAGGCGGGTATTTATTTCTCTACCTCCATGTCACTTCAGGCGAAAAGGGATTCACGAGAATTCAATCCAATTAATTCCTTTTTAATTATTTTTTTTGCAATTAATTGTCTAAAGTTATTTCCACAATCATTTTGCTGGTTTTTAATCAAAAGACACTTTTAGATATTCTAATGTTAGAATCCTTATGGCCATTTTCATGAATTTCCACAGAATTTTCTCAATTTTGCCTGACACTTGACTTGATTGGATAAAGGACTTGGTTTTATATACTTTGGTCAAGTATACTTTATATTTGGCTTTCGGTTCCATGTTTATTTATGATGGACCAATTTATTCTTTCCACAGTAGCGTTATTTATCTATATGATGAAAATTCACGCATAAATTATTGGTCGAAACTTAGTATCAGCTATGTACGTGAATCGCTAAATTTTACACTACGTGAAGAGCTCTCTACTTTTGTGGAAGGTGAATTTGAAAGTTTATTTATCGATATATCTGACCATGATATTTCCGCTGTTGTCGGTGAAATATATCGAGTCCCCAATACGAATCCAAATGTCTCGGTGGAACGATATGCTCACATTCTGGATAAATTACACAATACGAACACACCTGTTATCATAGGTACCGATCAAAATTTTGACTTCCTAAAATTTGAAACACAAAAATATACTGCCGAACTACTGGAAACATTCTTTGCCGCAAATGCCTTACCGACCATTACCAAACCGACACGAATTACCCACAGCACTGATTGATAACATATATGTAATGCAAAAAACAAGTAACATGTATTCTGGTATTGTTTACATTGACCTCTCAGACCATCTGCCTGTGTTTTGCTTTGTTGGAAAAAAAACTAGGAAATTACACTCCAAAGATCTCCAATTCAGGCACAGACCAATGTCACAAAACGCAATGAAGCTCATCGCTTCTGATATTCGAGACACGGACTGGTGCTTCTTAGAAAGGTTGAACACTCAAGATGCTTTTGATGCCTTTTATAATCGAATAAATGGCATTATTGATATATACGCATTATTGATATAAAGGGATATTAAAATTAAAAGTAAGTTCGTCATTCGAGAGGAATGGATGAGCACAGGTCTTTTGAATTCCTCTATTCATTGTAATAAATTATACAAACAAGGTCTTGGGAAGCCCAGCACCGACCCCTTGTGGACTGACTATGTAACATATCGTAACTTATATAATAGGGTAAAAAACGCAGCAAAGCGTAGTCATTACGCTAAGATATTAACGGCAAATAAAAACCACACTAAAGAAACATGGAAAGTAATAAATTCACTGATTGGTAAATCTAGCATTAAGTCAACAATATCATCCTCATTTCAACACAATAACGGCACAATAGACAACCCCTTACACATAGCAAATCATTTTTGTGACTTCTTCACTGATATTGGACCCACCTACGCAAGTGCGATTCATAGCGCAATGCGAATCATAGCGCAACAGAGTACCTTTCTCGTCACTATCAAGCGAACCCTAATTCCCTGTTTATGAATCCTACAAATCCAAATGAAATCATCCGCATTATCAAAACTCCTCCAAACCAAAGAAGAGCTGTGGTCATGACAACCTGAGTCCGAAGTTTCTTAAACAGATATGCAATGAAATAGCCGTCCCACTCTCTATATTAATAAATAAATCACTCTCAGAAGGAATAGTGCCCCAGAATCAGAAACTAGCTAAAATCATCCCTATCTACAAATCTAAATCGAAAACCAGTTTTTCAAACTATAGGCCTATATCACTGTTACCATCCATCTCTAAAATTCTTGAAAAAATTGTACATAAATGTACTTATGCTTTTTTAGATCATAATAATCTTCTGAGCAACAGTCAGTTTGGCTTTCGCAGTCACCGATCCACAATAGATGCAGTAACTGAATTTAACATTGACACTATACATTCATTAGAAGCAAAAGACTCCGTACTCAGTGTTTTCCTTGACCTGAGCAAAGCATTCGACACTATTGATCATTCCATTCTTCTGAAGAAACTAGAATATTATGGGATCCGTGGTATCCCTCTATCATGGTTTACATCATACCTATCTAGCCGCCAACAATTTGTTACGTATCAAGGCAACGCGTCACATATGCGCAATATGATATGTGGTGTCCCACAGGGATCGGTGCTGGGCCCCTTATTATTCATAATATATGTAAACGACCTACCAAATTGTATGCATAATTGCAAAGCCCTCCAGTTTGCGGACGACACCACCATATATTTATCTGGCAAAAACATACCTGACATGTTCCGAATAATGAACGATGATCTACTCATATTAAGCGATTGGTTTAACGCCAACAAACTCTCGCTCAACGTTTCCAAATCCAATTACATGTTTTTTTCCAAGAAGGTTACCAAACTGGACACTAATTTAAACCTGCAAATATTGAGTGATGTAATAAATCGCGCCAACACATGCAAATTTCTTGGAATCCATCTTGACGACAATTTAACATGGAAAGAACATATTGATGCCTGTCGTGGTAAGTTAACGAGTGCCCGCTTTGCAATAAACAAAGTAAAAAACCTACTTCCCATTGATACTCTAAAATGTATGTACTATGCGCTTGTTTACCCGCATCTACAATATGGTATAGCTTTGTGGGGTTCAACTTTCCAGAAATATATCAATGGCTTGCTCATTGCACAGAAAAAAATCCTGCGCTCAATACTAAACCGTCCAAGTCACGCCCCGTCACAACCCCTTTTTATCGAACTGAACACCCTAAAACTTCAAGATATATATCGAATCGAACTCAGCAAAGTGATGTTCAAATACACTAACAACTCACTGCCCGCCTCATTGTCAAATAAATTTGCTTACAATGACATTTGTCACTCTTACGTTACAATACAACAAGGTCATATTAGACCGTATCAGCCACGTACAGCTACTGCTTATAATAGCATACTTTGCAATGGACCCAAAATCTGGAATGAGATTCAAGTGGATATGAAAAACAAACGTACTATCACCAGCTTCACTGCTTCCATGAGATCTCGCATCCTTCGGGAGTACCAGGGCCTGGGTTCGTTCCTTAACTGCTAATACCACCGACCCCGGGGTGTTTTCCTTCCACCGGCGTTTTTGTTTCTGTTTGAACTTACTGCGCTCTAAACCACACCGAACACTGACCATAACTATAATCTATAACAATGCCTCGCCTACGTTGTGCCCACGTTGTGCTTAGCTTTCCTCGCCTCTTATGTTTTTTGTTTCTTGTTTGTTTTTTGTGTGTGTTTTGGGTTTTTTTTTTCTTCTCTCTTTCCTTCTGTCATTCCTCGGCTTTCCGAGACATCTTGTATATATGTTCATAACCGTCAAAGATGCAAATGTTTATCCACAATGCCTTTGTAGACCTGTAGCGTTTTTTATCTTTCCTCCTAATTTGTTTCAAAATTTACCATTGCATCAATCATAAACAATTGACTTATACGGGCGTCCAACAACCTTGGCTCTGTTGTTCACCCTGCACTGTGTTGTACATATTTTTTTTGAACAAACATCAAGTACAGTATATATATATGTTGTACCACAGTTCAAAAATAAATCTCTCTCTCTCTCTCTCTCTCTCTTTATATTATGTACTTGAAAGTAGACGCTTTCGCCGGCGACCACGTGGGTGTATTGCCCTGATTCCCTATCATCCCTGTTTCCCAAAATATGTTAACTCAGACAAACTATCATCACTGCCGGACCAAGTTATTTCTAGTATAGTCGACCAGGGTTCGATTGGTGGCGCCAATTCTGGATCTTAAAAAAATGAGAAAGAGGCGCCATGGAGCGAACCTTGGTGTCAATACAGCCGACATCAGCTTTCTTCAATGACCACAACAGAAAAATGCCGATTTCGCTGGGAAAATACTGGAGAAAGTAATTGACAAGTTCAACGAACCTGTTGACGAAGATAGTCTTCCGAAATACTGCAGTAATTTCTGTGAAAAATTCTACAAAATGCTGAAGTACGTTGTCAATTTTGAAATTTCAATAGCCACGTAATCTTCACCAAGTATTATGTGCAGTTATTCGATTCATACGTAGAAACCGTAAGGTTTTTCATAAATTGTTTAATGTTGCAGAGCAAATAGACTTCTGCCGAAATTCATCGGGAAGTTGTACGATATTGTGCGTCAATCGTTTGAGCGAGCATCTGAACCGGATCTGCCGATGCACTGTCTGGCCTACTCAGTCACTGTATCTTTCCCTTGGAAGGTTTGTATCTTGACGGTATGCTTCCAAAATATCAGGATATTCATCATACATCATTAAAATCAAGTACTCTCTTGATTGTGAATCTCACAAGAATGTAGGTGTAATCAGATTATAACCGTCATACATGTAGGTATGAGTAGTTAACACGGCTGTTTAGGCCAGGGTGTTTCCCACTGTTATATGACGTCACTTCCGGTTTCAGTTTCGGTGGTTATATGACGTCACTTTCGGTTTCAGGGGTTTTCCCGTGGTTATATGACGTCACTTTCGGTTTCGATGGTTATAGGTCACGTGGTTTTAGGTCACATGGTTTCCGCGGTTAACCGTCACGTGGTTTTACGTCACATGGTTTCAGTTGTTATACGTCACATGGTTTTAGGTCACGTGGTTTTGGTGGTTATATGACGTCACATGGTTTCGGTTTTAGGGTTTGTCATAACGTTTAGCATCATAAGGAACCCAATAAATGCTAGACGTGTCATAATGCCATATATGGGTCATCCCAAAGTTTAGTCATGTGTTCGATAGGATCACCCGGTTCATTTTTTTAACCAATCATACACATATTATTGTTTTAATCAGTCATAGGGTCAATATTATTGGTTTAATCCATCATAGGTCATAGGGTCACATATCATCGTTTAATCAATCACAGGGATAGGCCATTTTTCATAACCACTCAGAGCCTGCAAATACAAACGTGTTCAGACTCATCATCCTCAAAATTATGTAAAGTCTGCAGAAATTTCTGTGTGGTCACATGGCACACGTCAACATTTTTTGTGAAATTCTCTGCATTTTCACATAGTTCAGGGTACCGTTTTCAACCAATCAGAATCGACCAGTAACTTTGGTTAAGGAAAAGGAGTTTATGAGTCATGGTCTTGAATCTTTTCTTTATTCGCTTTTCGGACGCCGAAGCATCAACATGCCGCTCAAGCCATATGTTCCCGCTCTGGATGCCTGGAGGAAATACCAACAGGAAAAGAGCCATGATGTCAATGAAAAGGCGAAAAAGGCACGAAATAGAGTGTACATTACGAATGTGACACCCACACAGCAATCTGTGGAACGGGCCAAGGTACTGCTCAAGCAAGGGAAAACATTCTGAAATATGATACACAGCAACGGCTGTGCCCTGTCGAGTAGGGTATAAAAGTGGTGAAATCAGGTGGAGACCGTCATTTGAAGAAGAGACGTTAAAGAGGCAACATGTATTCCCGCCAATTTTGTGGTAAAGCCTGACTCTGTCAAGAGGCATGAAAAGTTCTGTTCCACACGGGATGAGCAACCACAGCCACAACCACAACCGCTACCACCACCACAACTGCAGCCACAACCACAGTCACAGCCACAACCACAACCACAAGCTCAGAATCAGCTATCCCAGCAACACCGGCCTGTCAATATGGACATCCTGGTATTCTAACACCCCTTCACCCTAAACATGTCGGGACCTACTGGGTGCTGGAAAACAGTTTGGGTAAAATCTCTCTTGAAATCCGGTCAAATTTTCCCCACCCCAACCAGGATTAAATGGCTGTACAAGAGATGGCAACCCCTCTATGACAAAGAGTGCATTTTATTTGTCCGGATCACAATTGTGATCTCAGATCATGTTTGTGATCCGGCGAAAAATTGTATGGATCGCAATCATGACCCGAAAATTTAGGAATCACAGGAATCACAACTTAGATGTCATTTTTTTCTTGACCACATGTGATCAATGTTATTCAATATGACACTGACCACACCAGAGACCATAATTGCCACTTCGAATACCCACCGGAATATCATGATGATAATATGGTAAAAGAAACATTGTTCCCACTCCAACAAATCTGTGGAGGGTCTTTGCTCCAACCTAATTAACAGTGATTACCCGATAAATATGAAGATGGTACTGGGGCACAATAGCCTCAGCATAATCCAGAACTTTTGGGTGATAACTTGAGTAGCCAATTCAACACTAAACAGCTGCTAAACCACTTTCAGCTACTTTTTCTGTGTCCAGTCTCGAATAATGTTCCTGCAAACTCATCATGTTGTCAATCTACAACTAATCCTCCCTGACTTATAATTGCATTGAACATGTGTTTGTTCATTTTGTGAGTATGACAAAATTCAAAATAAAATTTGGTTGCATGGCAACATACTGATCACAAACACATTCTGTGATATGGGATCACAATGATTTTATTTGTCCAGACCGCAAATGTGATTGCGATCCCAGTTCATGATTGTGATCCGGACAAATGAAATGCACCAACCAGGAGTATATGGCTGTACAAGAGATGGCAACCCCTCTATGACAGTGTGAGGTCTACCGTGTGGCCCTCAGTGCAGTTTATACAGGGAATACCTCTGAATCTAGATTCCGACGACTTCGTCTCACCTATGGAAAATAACATCATCATCCTGGATGACCTCATGTCTACTTCCACCAAGGATCTGAGAATCACGGACTTGTTCACGGAAGGGAGCCACCACAGGAACCTGAGTGTCATTTGCTTGAATCAAAACCTCTACCACAGCAAGGACCGGACTCAGAGGAGAAACTGCCATTACTTGACTCTGTTCAGAAACCCTATCGACCAGCAACAAGTCATGAACTTGGCCAGGCAGATGTAGCAAGCCTGCCCGCAAAAGTTTCCTCAAGAATTCGAAAAGGCAACCTCCAAGCCCTACGGACATCTCGTCGTGGACCTGAAACCAACAACCCAGGAAGATAAATGCCTGAGACCGAACCCGCTTCAACAGTCAGTCGCCGGACAGTGTAAGATCTACAGCACCAATCCAGCCCACAGCGCCTATACCTCCTCAAAACATCACTCCCGTGAGTAATACAGAACCCGTGGATTGGCAGTCGGACAAGACAGCGAAATGCTTCAGCTGCGGAGCACTGTTTTCTAATGACTACGAGCTACATATGCACATGCCGAGATGTCCCGCTTATGATTACGATTCATCGGAAGACAAGTTTCCCCGGAAAATGGATGAAAGCGCGTTCAAATGTATACTCGAGTTTGTTCGGGCTGAAATAGATGAGAAAGGAGTGCTGGAGGAGAAGGTCGCGCAAAAAAAGAAAGAAGGAATGATTAAGGTCTACCAACGAGTGGCGAATTGCATTGACCTGCTCCAAAGAAGTCGGGTTCATGCTGAAATTGAAAACATGGTTGACGATTACAGAGTGCAAGGAGCTACATTCAATAATGCACTCAAAATGGCTGTCAAAATGAAACATCACTTGTTCGACCAACTCGTAAGCTGGTTCAGGAATGGATGGCAGGCCAGAGATCTCCAGGACGGAGCTGTGAGGGAAACGGCCTTCAAGTACCTGCTGCGTCGTGTCATGGAAAATAAACTGGACGAGGATGAAGAGGATCTAGAAATGAAGACGGGATTGATGGAAATGTACAAAACCATGGTGAAAATGGGTCATTTGCTGAGAAAAAGTTTGATCCATATGGAAATCAGGAAAGCTGTGGGAGAGTAACTTTGAGGAAGCGCTGACTTTGTCAATAGAGAAACTCCATCATCTCTTTGATGACATCGTTGAACAGGAAGAAGACCCTATGGATGAAGACATTGGATAATGAATTAAAGACCCCTACCTTATATCTACCACTGTTATTGTAACTGTACATAGTTTTTCACATGCCTATTTATCGTATGTAGAAATTGTATGTATAGTAGAAGTGTGTTGTGAATTAAAGAACCCTGAAAAAAATGTCATATACTCGTTCATTTTTTTTTCAGATTGAATATAAATTGAAAAAAGGGGAAAAAATAGTACCAAGTTAAAGAAAATTTACCAATAAAGTGAATGAACATTAGAAAAAAATGATTTCATAATGTATTGAAAATAATAAATAAAATAAAAAATATATATAATATTCAAAACATTTATGGGTAAGTTATGATTCTCCAGATATTCATGGGTGTTATGATTTTCCAGACATTTATAGGTACGTTATGATTTTGCAGACATTTATAGGAACGTTATGATTTTTCAAACATTCATGGGTACGTTATGACTTTTCATACATTTATGGGAACGTTATGATTTTTCTAACATTTATGGGTACGTTATGATTTTCCGGAGATTTATGGGTACGTTATGATGTTCCAGACATTTATGGGTACGTTATGACGTACCCGAAACCGGAAGTGACGTCATATAACCACCGAAACCGATAGTGAAATCATATAGCAACGGGAAAACCCCTGAAACTGAAAGTGATCCTGCCCAAAACGGCCGTGTTAACTACTGGTGTGGCTATGCAACGTGCGCTAAACTGGTTTGGTGCTAAATTTGTCAGAAGTGTAACCAAAAATTCCGAATGGAAATATGAAAATAATCAATTATTCTCTTAGATAATTCAGTAAAACTTCAATGTCAACGTCATAGTTAGATCATCCACATTTTCAACTGCGCCCGGTCGGAATGCCCGGTTTTAATTAGTAATTACAGTTTGTTTGTGAATTGCGTACATATTTAGGATCATACACGCGTGAATAGCTACATGGAAGAACAATGTCTTATCCACGGCAGTTGTGAAAAAGGCTGTTGTGCACACGGATCCTCTTTGGACCACGTTGTACTAAACTGTAGAGTGGAATATGTTTGAGTTTCATAGTTCACTTCTTCCGGGAAAATGGGCATACATAATGCGTTTTGTGCTTTTTTGTGATTTTTCAATAATGAAGGACAACCCAGATTTGATGAAGGAAATCTTCATGGTGATGAGCAGGGCGATACAAGGAAACCCGACGATAACAGATGGATATATCAAAGACGCCATCACAATCACCAACACCTTGATAATGCAGAGTCTCGTGAAAAAGTAAGAGCATGTACATACATGTAGACATACATCATTTGTATAGGCTACTGGCAATGTAGTTGCCAGTCTGAAAGTGCAGACATACTTATGACAAAGTGATATCGTTATACGTACAGCGGATAATTATACTGGTATTTGTTTTCGATTAATTTCTCACCCCTTTAACTACCATATGGCGCTCCAATTTTCATGCCGTACATTCCCATAAGCACCAAAATGGCGCTCGAAATCACCTAATTATACTCCATCTTCCCAAAACTTACTTGAAACCAAATTGTTTCTGAGCATTCAGAAATTATTAAATGCAATCTCCTGCTGTTACATGTATTCAAGTTAATTTTATGTGAAACACTGGAGTATTCACAATTTTTTAAGATCATCATTAAATGTAAATACGAGTATTCAGAATTAGGTTTAGGGGATCCTGAAAACTGGCTATGGTAGTTGAAGGGGTTTAAAACCAGATGATATTTTCAATCACATTAAATATCTCATTTTACACAAAACGGCATTGGGAACGCACTCCAAAATGCGCTCAGTATCCCTATAGAAATCGGTTTCATAAAACGCTTGTTTTCATGATGAAATGATCGAGTAAATAAAGTGTTTTCTTAACTACCCCTACGTCCCACCAGCACAATGAAGGTGGCTGACTTTCTTCCCGAGGTCACGAAGCTCGTCCATTTCCTGAAGGAAGAACAGTGGACGAGTGACGAGCATTCTTACAAACATACTCTCGCCTATGAAATTCTACAGTCGCTCATTTACATATACTTCCTGTACAGGGTGAATAGAGTACCATCCATTAATTCAAATTTAATTTTTTTCTGAATTGGGCAGCTCACTTGCTTTTAAAATATTATCCTCACGTGATAATGTGAAAATGATCCGACCCCAATGGAGACAGTATTGTTTCTACGCAAGCCACAATTTTTTTTTATGTTCATGAATTTTTAGTAGTTGGTTTATACATTGTTTTTATGATACACAGAGGCGATACACTCTAAATACAAATAGTCACTTTATCTTAAGAATCACAGCAATGCTGTAGTCCTGGAGTCAAACATTGATGCGGCGAGTGAGTTCAAGCGCGGTGACGACATCATGAAGCCAGATGCAAACGACATACTAGTAAGGCAGGCCACAGAGGGGAATTCAGAGCTCCTGGACGACACAGAGATGATGCTAGATCATTACATATCTGGACAGAATCAGACAGCTATTGGTATGTTTGGCTCTAAGATATATATGAAAGCATTCCAAAGCAATACTATTAATAGCCAATACAGAATACCAGTATTTTATATAACTATAATGTTATGCCAGAACTAGTAGGCAGTTCTCTGCGCAGGTCGTCATTCGTGAATACTTTTATTGCCAGTACATATTGTGTATTCGGTTTGGTTACTTGTTTTTTCTATACATCACCAATATAAACTTCTACATGCTCCTTTTCGATGTTATAGATCGTTCTGAAAAAAAAATGTGCGTGATTGAAACAAAGTACAATCGTCTGCTTCATGACCAGTGCTACTTTTCCCGCCAAAATGCCGCGCACATGCGCGTGCACAACAACTTCACTTTCTTGTCCACCACCATTATTGCATGGCAGCTTCGGTTTTGTTCTCCAGGTGTTTTCTTGGAATTTAGTTTGCGAGCTAGTTAGTTTCTACCAGTACCTCACCTGTTACTGTCAGTTGTCATCCCTTGGCAGGCTTGCGTGAATTCAACCATGTCCTTCCAGTCGACACTGGCCATTAGTGTTCATGATTCCCGTGTGTGTTCCCAGTGTGGAATTAACACTTGCGTGATTCGGAATCAAGCAACCTCTCGTCCGTTTTCGATCTGTCACACCTAAACAAGTTATTTGTTGCCGAAAAGCGTAGGCTCTATGGGATCCCAGGTTCTGAGAAACAAACAGGTTCGACAACCTAATCCAATCAACAGTTGACTATTGCTGTTCTTTGGGAATTTATGCAACGCCCTAACCTCCGGCATCAACGTTGTGGCATGGCTGAGGGTTTCACCTTTTGGTAGAAGACTAAAAACATCACGCACGCCATAAGCGTGATTCTTCTCTTTATCGGCAGTTCGGGTGTTGTCTCTTGGAACAAGAATTCATAGTTCCGACGACATCCCAACAGGCCACGCCCCCTTGGCAACCGCAGGAAAAGTCCCACAAACATACCATGTGCTTTTGCTTGAGCAAGTCGGGAATAATGTAACTTTTGCTTGCTTCTGTTTACACAATCGTTTTGTAAAATAATACACCATATTTCACATGTCTATACTCACAAGGGGATGGAGAATATATTGTAAGCTTAAATTTTTAACTTATTTGGCTTTACTTGGCCGTGAGTGCATCAGAAGTACACTATCATCCCACTTCATTCAAGAGGTTGGGCTGTTAAACACGCCGGTTTTGTTTGTGGGACTTTTACGTTTTGGCGCGTTTTTTGACGTCTTTTGATTGGGTAGTAAATATGGAAGTGGGCGGGGCTTATGTATCATCGGAACTATGAATTAGACCACTTGCTAGAGGAGAGAGCGACCTAGGTGGTCACGGACGAGCGAGGATTCTATTCTCTACTAATCTTCCTTGTACCAAAAAAAGTCAAGTGTCAAAGCTCGAACTAGTTCATACTCATACCCACGTTTCGATCGAGGGAAATCTATTTGAATGAATCAATGACTGAATGAATGAAGTTTATTCGAAACCGTACGCTTTACCTGAGATGAACCGAACATTTTTTTATGTACAGACAAGTTCGTACAGTTTCTAGCCCCTAAAAAAGAGTCCTGCGACTGTAATACTCAAAAACATTGTGAAATTAACATATGGCAGTAAATAGTATTCACATTAGGGTTTGTTTGAGGCTTTGAACGGCTATCAGAATTTAGAAGAGAAAAGATACAGAAAAAAAAGAATAATAAAAAAATGCCCAAGGGCTATAAAGGATACCGAAAAAGTTCACAGTAGAGCACAAAATGAGTCCATAATTTTTGGCTGAAACGGCAGTGTCCGTATTTTTAATGTAATCAGATACAGGGTCACTGGAGTCACCAAATGTGACTTCCCATTTGAATATATAGTCAATATTTCAAACCCTTTCGAAAAATCACAACGGTCGCCACACCTAGACCAGCAATTCAAAAGCAATGAATCTTCCACAAATAAAGTTATTTGGTATTAATTTCACGTACATTCAGGAAATAGTATGAAGAATAGTAGAGTAGTGAATCTCAAGAGGCCAGAATCGGGCAATGTTTCATCAAAAGGGAAAAATAATGACTGCCATTTTGAATGAAAGACAATAAAAAAACCAATAGCCTCTCAATATACCTCCTTCTAGGATATTTCAGGTATGTGGTTCAAAGTTCAGGATTTGAACCTGAAGTTTAAAGATCGATCGGGTTTGGACTCTGATGGTCTGATTCGAATCGCCTTTTTGGCATCATCTGTACTTCAGGGCATGCAATCTACCCTGAAATGATGTCTCAATCCGGGTGTCTCAACTGATGTCTCAATCCGGGGGTGTTTCGTCGCATTTGTCAGGTGCTTGGAACGTCGAACGCCGCTCATGTGCTCGAATTACAGGTGTAGATGTTATCAAAATAATGATCCTTCCCACTGTTGTCTCAGCGCCTCTCAAAGAACACTTTTCTTCTTTGGTGTAACGGAAGGCGAATGCAGTGCGAGACTTTTTTACCCTTGCCCCGATAGGGGAAGAGGATATTGCTTTTGGGTCTGTCTGTTTTTTTTTGTCTGCCTGTTCGCGCGCATAACTCGAAAACAAAATAATTTAATGGTCCAATCGATTCGAAAGTTACAAGAAGCGGTATGGCAGTGGCAGTGGGGTCACGATTTTACGACTTTTGAATGTTCTGAGATTCTAGACCATATTGCGAAACCAGTTTTCGATTTTTTACACCCTTTCCATTTGGAAGATGTGCCTTGCTAATAGAAACAATATTGTAATTTTTTTACAGCTCAACCTTGAACGACAAAGTCAAAGTCACACAAAAGGTCAAAACCGAAAAGCTGCAACAACTCTGCTTATACTCGTGATTAATTTTCCCTTTTAATTTTTTTCATTTTTCTATGTTCAAATTACCATCATTTGTTTTATTACCGATGGTCATACGATAAAAATCCCCAATTATCGCCCAAGGTCGAGAATGTAATAGTCATCAGCTGAAAACACGGATGCGTGATATTTTAAGTAGTGGTAATTTTCAAAACCACTGGCGATATTCAATAGAATATTGAAAACAACGTGTGCAGTATAAATCTGAGAGCGCTTGAGAAGTTAGGGAGGCGGGTATCAAGAATTCAGTTGGTGAATATGTTCAAGATAGAAAAATTACAGGAACTCTAATTTTATTATTGATTATTTATCCCATGATTCAATGACCAATTCCCGATCATTTGATATATATGACCAATGGTCGTAAGACCAAAATACCCGAGGGTCATCAACATTTATTTTAGTAACTCAATCTGAAGGGGCGAGGGTCGGCAATGTTTGATTGTTTCGTTTGTTACCTTTTTGTTTTTGATAGACTCAATCTCAAGCCTTCAACGATCGAGGGATATAAATTTATGCTGGGGCCAGTATTCCATTCGAGGGGATTAGTCAGACATGTATAAAGGTGTGTCTGCCCCCATGGTCCTCCGAAACCAAAAATTTTGTAATTGTTTTTATCATATTATTGAATATTAGAGATGTTACTGGAGCCCCCTCCCTGGCACAAAATGCTTCTTTGAGCATTTTTTTCAAAATGGCTGTTGCTGAAAATTGCGAAATCATGTTTTTGGCTATAACACTACTTCTATAATGACAGGTAAAGACATGATTTTGGTGTCTATACCCATGTTTGGTAATGGCTGACAATGAAACCGGCAAACATCGTATTTCCGACCGTGGTACGACTAATGTGTTTAAATCCTGAGAGGGGGCCAGATTTATGATAACGCAATTCCACCCACAAATACCAAGCTCATAATATAAGAGGTAATTTTAAAACTAGTGTCAAGATCAATTATTTCGAATTGTTTATCATGACTCGTTGATGAACGAGATGATCGCTTGTGGTCGGCGACAAATATTGCATTTGACATAATGAGATGGAATGTGCATGGAATGTAACACATTGCTTTTCACAGAAAACAATGGAAATCCAAGATGGCCTCCAAGATAACAGAGAATTTCTGAATTTAAGCAAGGTCTCCACATAAACAATACCAGTAATTATAAAACTAAACGATCCAATATTGGAAGAGTACATGTCCTGTAAGTTCCCTTCTATTGCATTATTTCAATTTGTGCAACAATCGAACCTTATCAGGCTGACACATCTCTATGTCTTTGGCATACAGATTGACTATTATGCTAAGATATATAGTATGGGTCAAGATGTAGACTTATTCCACGACATTCATCGGGTATTATATGTCCAAGGCTGCCGAGCTCCAGAAGCAGTTCGTTAGATTTTGGACTGCTGGTCGCTGCTCAGAATGTTTGAATGTCAGTATTTTTATTGTGCAAATGTGCATAAGCACATTTTATTGTGATTTTTCTTATTTTGGGGCCCAAAGTTTAGCGTCATTTTTTCGTCGAGTGAACATCAGATGCCTACTTTGTTCATGAATAAACTATTACATTCTGGGTGGTAATTCGCTTGAAACCTTGTTTGGTCGTCTATTTCATGACTCCCCAGCACAAATGCTTCGCTGCCTCTCTTTCGAATCTAAGGGGCATGTAGGCATGTAGTTTAAATTAGTGATGTTGAGACTGTAACTTAATTTTTCCATTTCTTACTATTCCGCACCTCTGAACTACTATGATAAAAGGCCCTCCTATCCTCCAGACCATAATTTGGCTAGTGGCGTCCTTGTGTTTGAGACAGAATGTTAAATTGCTGCAAATGTGCGCTAGCATGGGCAAGGGGTTTTGGTGGGAGCAAGGGTCATTATGCAGATGATCGTGCTTTGTTTCTATCCGCATATTATTAAAGGTCCGATAACCTATTGGCATGGCCTTGCGTCCGTCGTCGTCGCCCGTCTTCGTTTTTAGGTTACTGGACCTATAATGGTCTGATAACCTATTGGCATGGCGTTGCTTCCGTCGTCCATCGTCGTCGTCCACATTTTTATCTTTTTTGTTTACGGGCAAATGTTTCTGAAATTTTGCATAAAAATAATTCAAGAAGGATGTATTTTGATTTTCGCATTTCGGAAAATGCCCGATTTCGGACTTTGGCGGCCATTTTCTCAAAATTTGTTCAGTAACTTTTTTTCTTTTTGATACATAACACTCCTTATATGTATTCCTGTGATGTGTATAAGTTTCGTTGCGCTTGAATCGCTCAAAGTGGGCCATTTTGGCCCAAACTCGGCCTAAATGGGACTTTCCCATGTTAAATTCTCCTATGTTTTATAATGGGACACATTATGCCTAATATCTCACTTAGTATTGAGATTAGAAATCAATTGTGGACATATAGGCAACGATATATGCTGAATATTCTCGTGACCTTTAATTTGACCTCTGAACTCAGTTTCAAGGATAAAGCACAAAATGGCTTATATTTCGGTTACTATCAACTTTGCAGCTTAGGAATCAATTGTGGACATATAGGAAATGATATATGCTCAGTATTCTCATGACCTTGAACTTGACCTCCGACCCTATTTTCAAGGTCAGAGCACAAAATGGATGATATCTCGCTTATTATCGACTTTACAGCTTAGGAATCCATATTGAACATACATGTATAGGAAATTATATATGCTGAATATTCTAGTGAACTTGTATTTGACCTTTTACCTCATTTTCAAGGTCAGAGAACAAAATGGCAAATATCTCGCTTATATTTGACTTTACAGCTTAGCAATCAATTGTGGACATGTAGGAATTGACGTCATTTTCACAATATCAATCTATTACCAACCAAACGTATATATCAATCTATCACCACCAATACAACCAAATTTTGATGATGCCAATAACAAACGTAGAATACAATAATTTTGTAATAGAAACAAAGCCCGACCAAATAGTTTATCCAAAGACACACTGGGCGTCATCAGGTACAGACAGTGTGGTAAATGTAGTTGTTTCTACTGTAAACTACATTCTGGATAGTTTTACGTTCTGGATAGTAATATCTCGTTTATTAACGACTTTACTACTTGAGAATGAAATGTGGACATACAGGAAATGAAATATATGCCAAATATTTTGATGGTTTTCTATTTGACCTTTGACTTCATTCTCAAGCTCACAAGAAGTTGCCCCTGATGACGCCAGTGTGTCTTTTGATAAGGTATTTGGTCGGGCTTTGTTTCTTTTGCAGAATGTTGTATTTTACGTTTGTTATTGGAATCATCAAAATTTGGCTGTATTGGTGGTAATAGATTGATACTTACATTGTTGATATATCTTTGATTATTGAATTTACAGGTTAGCAATCAATTGTGGACATATAGGAAATGATATATGCTGCACATTCTCGTGACTTGACCAATTACCTTATTTTCAAGTTAGAGCACTAAATGGCAACATGGGACAAAATGCCTAATATCTGAAATATAAAACATTATATTGTCCGGTAACATTTCTTTACGGAAGCGTATTAGGGCCACAAGAGTTTTTTAAAATTCAATTTGTCGACTTATTATCTCGATAAATCGAGTTAGTTATCTCGATAAATCGACTTAATATCTCGATATTATCTCGATAAATCGACTTAATGTCTCGATAAATCGAGTTTATTATCTCGATAAATCGAGATACTATCTCGATAAATCGACTTATCAGACTCAGACATTTAAAGTACAAGTAAAAAGAATATGCATCGACCATAATATAGGCGAGCAATACCATTTCATTAGTTTCCTTGGCAATAATAGGACAAAGAAAATATACTGATCACTCATATTGAAAACTATATGGAGTATATGATTAACTGTCATTACATTAATCTCTGAAATAATACCAAACTATCCTATTGAAGAAACCGTACAGATTTATCACTTTACGAATATACCTCTTTATATGTTTAATAGCTAAATAATTTTTATAAAACAAAACAATTATACCATTTTATTTATGAACATGTTGCCTCTTTCTAAGAGATAGTGATATAGTAACTTCGCTATAGTTTTTAATTCGGTAGTTTGGTCTGTATTATTCAATATTTAACGTTATAATGGTCCATCATATAGGCCTATTCAACATAGTGTTCAATATGAATAATGTGACTCGAGACATATTTCCATTTTACTTGAACTTTAAATGCCCAGGACATAAGTCGATTTATCGAGATAATTAACTCGATTTATCGAGATAATTAACTCGATTTATCGAGATAACTAACTCGATTTATCGAGATAATAACTCCATTTATCGAGATAATATCTCGATTTTTCGAGATAATAAGTCGATTTATCAAGACAACTCGATTTATTGAGATAATTAACTCGATTTATCGTGATATCATGTCGATTTATCGAGATAATAAGTCGATTTATCGAGATATTCGATTTTTCGAGATAATAAGTCGATTTATCGAGATAATTAACTCGATTTATCAAAATAATTAACTCGATTTATCGAGATAATATATTGATTTATCGAGATAATATTTGGATTTATCGAGATAATAAGTCGACTTATCAAATTATTATTAAGATAATAAGTCGACAAATTGAATTGAAAAAAACAACTCATGTGGCCCTAATACGCTTCCGTATTTCTTAGCCTTTGGGCTATTTTTTTATCCAGAATGATTCACAGAAGGTGAGTAATAATAATAAATGGACAAATTAAATTCAAATTAAAAAATAGCGGTGTACCAACTACAGGAGATCTCATCAAGCCAGGAAGCACTGAATCAGTCAAATCACCAAAGATGTCCACCAGTAAAACAACATCTTCCGAAACCGAGAAAGATGTCCCCACAGAACACACAGAATCCACCAAGAAGACCCATGACACCATGGAGAAACCCATCAGCTCAAGTGCCTTGGAAATTCGCAATCGAGATGCAGCCAGTCAAACAGAAACACCAGTCGTTCCTCCTAAATCGGCGTGCTGTGTCATCTTGTGATCATGACAGATATAGACTTACATACTTATTTTAAGTAATGATCCACTAAAGTAACAAATACTAAAGTAGCAATGTAGAAAAAAAACCGGTATTTCCACTTATACATATACTTTTCTCACACTCACGCCATGTCAAGCCCTTTTGCCTGAATATTTTATAACACGTTAGTACCTGGGCATTTGCAACGTGGTCACTTTTGCTTATTACCCTCGTCCCGAAAGGGGGAGAGGGTATTGCATTTGGGTCTGTCTGTTTGCCTGTCGGCGTGTATAACTCAAAAGAGAAATGATCTGATCGACCGGATCGACCGTGGCTCGGTCCTCCCCAATTTTTTGTCAAAATCGGATAAAAATGGTAGCCATGGCACACCAGAAAATCGCCTAATCAGCTATACCTCCAGTTTTAATCAATATTAATTTTTCAAACTATTTTTTCTTTGACCGATTCACAATCTTATCGTGTACCACCGATGCTTTTAGGTCGAAAATTTGGGGGTAACAATTTTACGACTTTTGAGTGTTCTGAAATTTAAGCCCATGTTGTGAAGCCAGTTTTCAATCTTTTTAAACCGTTTTCGTCCTGGAGATGTACCTTTATAGTGGAACAATTCTGTGAAATTTTACAGCTCAATATCGAGGGACAAGGTCAAGGTAACAGAAAATGTCAAAAAGTTGCGATAACTGTGTTTATATTCATGATTAATTTTCCATGTTAATTTTTCATCTATAGCCATTTCTCCATCATTTGCTACATGACCGATGGGCGCAGGACGAGCATGCCCTATTATCCCCCAAGGTCGAAAATGTGAGGATCATAACGAAATGTGAGGGTCATAATGAAAGCTGAAATCACCGATTCGTAATATTTCAAGTGGTAGTGATTCCAGAGCCATGGACGATATTCCATAGAATATTGAAGATAAAGTGTGCAGTTTAATCTGAGGCAGCTTGCAACGTTTGAAAGGTCAGTATGAAGAATTCAGATCGTGGTCGAGAATATTGGTCAAGATAAAAAAAAATTGCAAGAACTGCTTTTATTAATGACTATTCCTCTTATTATATTTGTATTTTTGCAATGGCCAATTCCAGACCATTTGATGTACGAACAATGGTCGTACGACCAAGATCCCCGATTATCGCCCATGTAGATAAGGTAAGGGTTATCAACTATAATTTTATTAACTATATCTGAAGGGGCGAGGGCCTGCGATCTCTGATTGTCTCGTTATGTATTGTCATACACGTGTAGTGTGCATACATAAAAACTTAGACAGATGGGCCTGCAGTGTCTGTCGATCAACATTCACTTCTCTGGTTTGTATGAAAATATGTTACGTGAGCGCAAATAAGTTCATGTGAATGCCAATAAAGCAACACATGGAACAACTGTTCGGTTTATTGGTGGTACAACTTATATATAGATGAAATGATCACTTGCAAACGAAAGCCAGGGTATTGTTTTTTCGTTTGTATGTTTGTTTGTATGTATGTTTGTAAGTCCGCGCACATATTTTGAAGAGGCATTGCCGGATCTAGTTGAAATTTTGGAAAATGAAGCGGTACCCCCTAGACCCAATCTTCCTCGATTTTCGTCAAAATTGAATAAAAACGGTTGCCATAGCAATGAAAAATATGTGAAAATCACATAAATGACCATAATACTGGTTCTGATCAACATTAATTTTTTCCAACTATTTTTTGTATTTATCTATGGGCACTTTCTCATTGTATATTTTTGGTCGATGGTCGTAAGACCAGAACTCCCTATTATTGCTAAAGTCGAAATTTTGTTGGTCACGATTTGACGATTTTTTAGTGTTCTGAGATTCAAGAACTTATTGTGACGCCAGCTAGTTCTCAATCGTTGTCGTTCAGGAGATGTGTTATGATCACAGAAACAATATTGTGGAATTTTACAGCTCAAAATTCAACAAGGTCAAAGTCACAAAAAAGGTCAAAATCGAAAAATTGCAATAATTCTGCTCATATGATTAATTTGCCTTATTATTACCCTCGCCCCGATAGGGGGAGAGGGTATTACATTTGGGTTTGTCTGCATGTATGTGAAAATGGGTGAACATTTTTACCATGCAACGGAAAACGTGGAAAATAAATTTTGGCCATAACTTCTGAAAATATCATTGCAGAGACTTCAAACTTGGTTCATATTGTAGGGTAATGGTTAACGCATAAGATATGACCTTAAACTTGATGTATGCCGAATATTTTGATGACCTTGAATTTGACCTTTGACTTTGACAAGATCACTTATTTTCGACTTTACAGCTTAGGAATTCATAGTCAACATATAGGAAATAATATATGCTGAATATCCCGGTGACCTTGATTTTCAAGGCCATAGAACTTGCTAATATCCTGCTTATTATTTACTTCACAACTTAGGAATTAATTTTGGACATATAGGAAACGTTATAAGGTCAGAACACAAAATGGCTCATATCTACCTTATTATCGACTTCACGGCTTAGGAATCGATTGTGGGATATGGGAAATAATATATGTTGAAGATTCTCATGAGCTTGAAGGTGACCTTTGACTCTATTTTCAAGATCAGAGCACAAAGTGGCTAATATCTCGATTATGTTTTACTTTAAAGCTTAAAAATCAATTGTGAATATATAGGAAATGTTATATGCTGAATATTCTCGTGACTTCGAATTTGACATTCCTCATTTTCACGGTCACAGGACAAAATGTGTAATATCTAATTTATTATCGACTTTACCATTTGAGAATCAATTGTGGATATACAGGAATTGGTATATGCCGAATATTCTTGTGATTTTGAATTTGATCATTCATTTTAAATGTCACGGGATATAATAGCTGATTTCGAAAATATAAAATATGTTTTGTCCGATAACCTTTCTTAGCCTTTGGGCTAAATTTGTTATCATGATACACATTGACTGGTTGGTGTGTTCGTCTTCAAGATTCACACATGAGATCATGTCTTCATTGGACCGTGTGAGTCCAAATGTTACACATAGCATGTCTTGAACTTAGTAACTACTGTATGGAAAAACTAGAATCCTCGTACAACCACGTATTCATTTTCGATATAATATAAGCGAAAAACAACTAATTTTTTCGGGAGGAATTACCACTTTTAAAAACGTTTTCTAAGCGTTTTACTTGCATGTATGAATTATCATAATTTAACTGATTGCACACATTCACTTTGAATCGCCAGTCAATATGTAGGTATTCAGTCAACCTGAAACATTTTAGTTTGATATTTATTAACCATGAAATGTTTTGAGGAGCTAAGAACACTCCCCATGACAAAAGCTGAAGGGTTTCTGTTATTTCTGATTATTTAATTTCGTCTTCTAAGTAAAACTGTCGAAATTCTGTAAGCATGACCAATGAGTACGGGATTTGTTGGTATTCTCATGACCTTACAGGAACAACCATGCACGATATGCATTATTTTATTTGTGTTGGTTGTACATTATATATCCTTGTACCATCGGTATTACTGCATGTTGATATTGTCAATAGAAAATCAAGACGCTTTAAGTTTCAGAATAGAAACATAGCCTTACAATACATAAACTATTTGGGTTTGCGTCAGCTTCAAAACACAAATGAACTTATTGCTTTGGAAGCATTCGTAATGTAGTTGACATTGACCACCCCTGGACTTATTTCAATAATAGTGAACTCAGTTTTTTTTCATCACGGAATATTTCAATGTATATTGGAATGCCTCCGTTGTGTTTGTCTTTGGTTCGTGTCACATACTTTGTTCTTATTAGTAGGCAGACCACATATTTCGGCACTAAGCAATAATTGGGTTTTAGTAATTGTGATGTATGTGTTTATACTATCATATTGCATATATGATGTCATAATATGATAGTATGAACCTGCAATACAAACAGCCACGTTTTCCATACTGTCTGCCTCTGATGACATAATGCCGTTGGATATAAATGTTTGGTCGGGTTTGTTTTCATTCTGCAAAGTGCTGCACATACGGATTTTATCGGCATTCAATTATGGTCTACAAGTTCATACAGATATAGAAAAGTTCACTGGACAATAAATGTCATTTTTATCATCGCCAAAAATAGCATCCAGCAGGTGATATTTCTTCCTCTTGAATTATTCACGACCAGCCCAGTCTCAGAGTTTGTTACTTGCCATTCTTAAGTAAATAATACATTACGTGTCTTAAGATGGCCGGGCTCACGATAACCCATCCATCATCCACTGTGTGCACTTGGTACTCATGTCGAGGCACTCCCTCGGTGGACATTTGTTATGCCACATTTAGTATATTGAAATGGTACAGTCCATTTTTACTCCATTGTTCATCTCTGAATTAGGAAATACTAATCCGGGGAGGATGCATTGGTGTGAAGCGGGAAAAAATATCACTGATAGGTATATTTGCTTATAACCTTATAAATGAAGAAAGCCATGACTCGGATTCCCGACTAAGTTTAACCTGACAGAGTAACCTAACCTATGAGTAATTGTTTTCAATCAGAAAAGGAGGGAGGGATTAATTCCCGATGCTGAGCTGGTAATACATTTGGGATTTTGTGCCAGTGAATATCACGTGATACATCACCGACAGGGCAAAGAGCAGTCAGGTTGCACACTATCAACAAAATGGAGTACCTCTGGGATCATATCCGACATTGAAGTACACGTTTCCGACACTTCCGAACTTTGAAAGGTCAGCGGGTGAATGGATCGGCTTTCTTGGGTTTTTTTTGTGTGTACTTTATACTAATCCTCTTTAATTTCATATGTATGGTTTCTGTAGTAATCAGTGTAAAATGGTAAATATATGTCATTTATATATGACCACTGTATATGTGTTTGTATTATGTTCCCACAAGCCTGAATAAATTCAGATCAAATCAAATCAAATTGCTCTGCTTTTAACTGATTGATCGTGTTTTTTTTATACTTTCGGAACTTGGCCATGGGGTTGTAATACGATGTTGGTGTTCCAAATTTTTATTTTGTTTTGTGGAACTTCAGTTTCGATGGAATGTATTCTATTTGGAATTACAAGGAACTTCAATCAGATAAACACAGTGAGAATGCCAGAGCTTTGGAAATAATCGAGACACCATAATGGAAATGTGCCATGATTTGGAAGCGGTAAGTGACGATATCGAACGGAACTGGTGCCTATAACAAATAGTGACAACAAGATTGTTTCCATGAGTGGAATGACAGCAGTTATGGGACAATCTTTCGAGTCAGTAGATAGGATTGTTCAACTGATTGCCTGCGAAAGTTTACACCATGTTTTGTTCTTATATTAGAACAAAATGTCGATGTTTTAACGTCTCGTAATCTACAATTTGGTTTCAAACCAAAATCTTCAACTGCACAGTGTACATTTGTTCTAGAGGAAATTATTGATTATTACACTCGGTATGATTCTTCAGTGTATTTGGTTCTTTTGGATGCCTCACAGGCATTTGACCGTGTACATTACATAAAACTATTTGAATTACTTTTGAGTAAAGGCATATGTTGTCTTACTGCCAGGTTTTTGGCTCGATTGTACACTAATCAGTTCCTCAGGGTACGATGGAACGGCATTGTTAGTAGTGAATTCCAAATATCTAACGGTGTAAAACAAGGTGCAGTTTTATCGCCTATATTGTTCTGTGTGTATATTGATGAATTGTTGTGTGAGCTCCAGCGCGCTGGCTTTGGTTGTTATATTGGAAACGTATTCTGTGGGGCTTTTGGCTATGCGGATGACGTCAGTCTATTGGCACCCAGTCTAAATGCTATAAACAAAATGCTCAGGGTTTGTGAACATTATAGTAAACGATATGATGTAAAATTTAACTCGGCTAAAACCCAGTTGCTGATTTTCAATGCAGATACCCCTGCTACTGGATCTGTGTGTATCAGGTTACATGGTCAAGCTCTCTGTGTATCAAATGAGGCTGTACACTTAGGTCACCCTATTGGTCTGAATTGTCTTCACACCGCAATTAATACAGCTGTGAGTGATATCTGTTATCGAACAAACTTCGTCAATTCCAGGTTTAGCAGTTGCAATTCTGAGGTTAAATCATTTATGTTCAACACATATTGTACTAGTTATTACGGCAGTGTGTTATGGAAACTTGATAGTGATACTATTAAACGCCTATATACTGCGTGGAGGAAATGCGTTCGTAAAATATGGGGATTACCATGGAGAAGCCATGGGTCTATATTGCATCATCTTATCGGCAAAAATATTGAAGTTGATCTCATGAACAGGTTCCTTAATTTCTATCGCAAGGCTTGTAACAGCCATAATTCAATTGTAAAATTATGTTGTAATCTATGTTCTTTCTCAACCACATCGGTGGCGGCAAATAGAAGGTTTTTGTTGTATAAATTAAACGTGAATGATGACTGTGTGTTTGATCATGCTTTGTCAAAGTTAAAGCAATGTATAACCCAGCAATATATGTGTGACGCAGATTGTCAACATTGTGGTAAAACAATTCGAGAACTATGTTTATTGAGAGATGGTTCGCTGAATTCAGTACTTGACCCTGAAGAAGTCAGGGCAATCATGGATTTTCTATGCATTACGTAATATAGTTTCTATGTTCTACACTCCAAACAATTGAATCAATTATATTTAACAATTGTATTGTGCTTTCTGTTCCATACTCAACAATTGTATCAAGGCGATGCGAAATAAATGATATATAATGATATATATTAATCGTGCAAAATGTATCCGTTACAAAGGCCAGATAATCAATCAAAGCAGTCAGCACTACATTCGACAGGGCCATAACAGCTGCATTCAAGTGGCGAATGATTCAGATTATCTGCGAGGTTGCAAAACTGTACAGAAAGGGAGCAGCATTAAGCGCCTCTTGTTTTCGAGTAATAGATCAATGTTAGATATCATGAATCACAGAGGATATGCAATATGAACTCGCGTACAGTAATAAGAAAGTGCATCATACTGACCTTTCAACCTTGTTGAAAGGTTCAACCTTGTTACTACAAATATTTATGTATAGAAAGAGTGAGAACGAACTGTTCAAATCATAACGGGGTCGGTCCCTGTAGATCCCATGGCTTAAGGTCGAGACAATCAACGGATCAGTCCCCAGGAGCGTACACCAGTTCAACGACAGCTACAGTAATCCATCAACAATTTGTCCCTGACCTTTGGGAATATTCACACCTGTCACTTGTCCACAAAACACGTGACAGATGACAGGTGTCACTGACACTATATACGCCATGGTCCTTGTCACAATTTGACTGATGTGGTGGCGGTTTCGCAAAATATATTCATATCGCTGTCTGCATAATCATATTATATACATGCACTTCAATATATCTGAAAGTTACTAACCTTCCACTTTTTAACGTTGTAGTTGTAACAATGTTTCGAACAAAATTATGATTTGCACACATCATACCTGATCTAGTTGTGTACGATTGGGTACTGGATTTTGAGCTGTAAAATAAACATCATTAACGAGTCAACAGGATCATCATTGATTGGTCTGTGAAAAAACTTTATTGGTTGTGGAAAATAATTTTACAATGCACGTCTTAATTAGCCCAACTACTCTTGTACAGTGGGCCATCATTGCAAAGATCTGATGCGTAGGATATGAATCCCCATGTAAATTGTGCCTGATAAATACGTGAAAAACAGGTGCCATTATTGTGGTCACAAGTCCGCCCAAAAGCGAAAAAATCAGCACTGGGATTAATATTAGTGCTTTCCTAGAGAGATTCGAAAGTTGCGCAGTTGTTTTTTGCGGTTCACATTCACCAGACGCCTGCCTAGGATTTTCAATAATGCTGAACTAATGTTGTTTTCATCATGGCACGGTTATCGTTCAATTTATTCTGGATGGGTTCTGCCCCATCTGACCTTGGTCCGGGACATACTTGTCAATATACGTGTCTAGAGGCTTAGCAGAAGGTCATCATCGGATATATACTTGATATCCGATGAGTTTTGTGTTTTTATGTCGGCCACAGAATTAGGTAATATTGCATCATTAAATATGCATATCGATGGCATAACATCAATAATACGTACCACGGTATGTGCAACACGTAATATATTATATGAATGTGTTCTGACTGTAACGTGACTGTTGCCACCAGAAAAGCATTTATAAGACAGAACACGTGTTATACTGACCTCCTATCTATATCATAAAAATCTTAACTGAATAAATTTTGGTTCTGTGAGCATGGCTAATGAGATACCGTGATACTAATGAGATACCGTCTTCATAACAAATGAGATTTGTTATGCCATACTTACACCGAAGAGTGTGGGATTAAATCGAGCACCTTTTTTTTGTATTCCCATAACCTTAGAGGAGCAATCATGTACGATTGCGAGTATCAATCTATTACCCCCAATACAGTAATGATGCCAATTATAACAAACGTAAAATACAACATTTTGCAATAGAAACAAAGCCCAACCTAATAGTTTATCCAAAGACACACTGGCGTCATCAGGGGCAGACAGTGTGTTAAATGTAGTTGTTTCTACTGTACACCTGATGGAATTAGTATGATATGCATTTATTTGCTTCAATGCTGAACTGATGTTGTTTTCACCACGGCACCTTTTGATGTATATTGGAATGCCTCCGTTGTGTTTGCCCTTGGTTCGGGTCACACTTGAATGATGTTGGTGAAGCATAATTTGCGCTTATTAGTTGGCAGACCGCAGATTTCTGCACCAAGCAAAATTTGGGTTTTAGTAATTGTGATGTGTGTTATAAATAGTAACAGTTGACAATAGTATAAATGTACGGTATATACATATACAGTACAAACAACCACGTTGGCCCAATTGTCTGCCTCTGATAACTTATGGGCTTTCGATATGAATGTTTAGCCGGTTTTTTTTTCATTCCGAAGTGTTCCATATTAGGAACGTATATAATCGTCATTCAAAAATGGTCGACATCCTTCAACAAGTGTACACATAACCAATTCCGTCAAGTTTCCACAGATATAGAAACTGTCACTGGACAATTAATGTCATTTTTATAATCGCCAAAAATAGCCTGCGGCAGGTGATATTTCTTCGTCTTGAATTATTCACGACCAGCCCAGTCTCAGAGAGTTTGTTACTTGCCATCCTTATGTATAATGCACTACGTCTCTTAAGATGGCCGGGCTGACGATAACTCATCCATCATCCACTGTGTGCACTTGGTACTCATGTCGAGGCACTCCCTCGGTGGACATTTGTTATGCCACATTTAGTATATTGAAATGGTACAGTCCATTTTCACTCCGTTGTTCATCTCTGAATTAGGAAATACTAATCCGGAGACGATGCATTGGTGTGAAGCGGGAAAAATATCACTGATAGGTATATTTGCTTATAACCTTATAAATGAAGAAAGCCATGACTCGGATTCCCGATAAAGTTTAACCTGACAGAGTAAGCTAACCTATGAGTAATTTCGAACAGAAAAGGAGGGGGGAGTTATTAATTCCCGAAGCTGAGCTGTTAATATATTTGGGATTTTGTGCCAGTGAAAGTCACGTGATACATCACCGACAGGGCAGAGAGCAGTCAGGTTGCAGACTATCAACAAAATGGAGTACCTCTGGGATCATATCCGACATTGAAGTGCACGTTTCCGACACTTCTGAACTCTGAAAGGTCAGCCGGTGAATGGATCGGCTTTCTCGGGTTTTTTTAGTGTGTGTGTGTGGGGAGGGGGTGGGGGGGGCAGGGGGTTCAGGAGAGGTTGAATGGGAGTCCTTGTCTGGTCCAATGCCTTGGGAATGAGTAGGTAATTAACATGGGTTTCTGTATGATATGATCCATTGACTTCTTCCGTGGGCTTACATGGGCTGCTGCATCATATGTTCTATGTCATTCTGGATAATATACACATGTTCCGTGACATGGGTAGAATTTACATCATTGGAATGAAGTAATTTGTTCTCACAATATATTTGCTTGTGTTGTTTTTTGCTTCAATCAGCCCAAAACATTGGGTGTATTGTTGTTGATATCAGAGAAGTGCTAAAATTGAGAGAGTGCAAATGTAGTGTAATGTTATTTTGATATAATAAAGTATCATCATGTTGAACGATATGTAATATGATCACTATGATTACATGTTGTAATCAGAAACCAGGTAGATATTGAGAAAGGACGTGTCGGAATGATGTATTTTCTTGATTTTTGACACTATTAATTAAATTCGAAAAATTGTCTGATAGCATGGGTAATTATTCGTAGGATATCAATGTAACTCGCACGGTGGTGTTACATTGATTATAGGCAGAATAAGAATAGCGAAAATTTCAAGTCATTAATTCATGTTGCCGCCACCTAACTTCACCCATGCCCACGCATAAATATTTGGATTGTACTAAGTGTCCGGCATCATCACACTAGTCACCATACTTATGATTGCATCAGGTGAATTAACTTATAAGTGATAATTTCACACGTATTATTTGTACATTCAAGTGCTTTGTAAAATGACTTTGTTTACGACTCCTGGGGGGGGGGGTCCAAACACTAAGGGAGTCCATGTGATTACGCTGCTGACTGTACAGCCCATATGTTTCTGATATTTATGAAGACACAAAGATGTGATCAGTCACAATGGTCCAGAGGCTTATGACGTTCACGCATCTTGATAACCAAAGAAGTAATTTCGAGTTTTGTATTAATTGATTCTGTGAGATATGTTGATGAATCTGAATATTGCATACAAAAACTCTTTTGGACTTCAATTAATGATAATATTTATATTATATAAATTTTTGCACGTTGATCTTCATCAACGTGCAGGTATATATTAGTTTGTATTTATAATAGATCTGTATTTCTTTCAAGTCATAGGAACCAGTGCATCGAAGTCGAACACAACACATCCTGCATCCCCATACAAAATGTACTATTTTCCTGCCAGAGGGCGCGCTGAAACCACGCGTTGGATATTTGAAGTAGCAGGCATCGAATATGAGGATATTCGGTTGTTAGGGGACGAATGGATGGAACTTAAACCTAGTAAGCAAACAGCAACAGTAAACAAATGTATAGGGTCTGTAATCACGTGATGCCATGGTGTGAGTTCCGGTGGCAAACAAACATACACCTTCTGTTTAATATGAACAGAACTCCATTCAAAACTCAAACTACTCAGGTAACACAAAAGGTGTATGTTTGTTTGCCACTAGAATCACACCGTAACGGCACGTGACTTATAGGCCCTATTCTTTATATAACATAATTCACATAGCCTTTGTATTGAGCCAGACTGAGCAGTTTGTATATCTGATTGATATACTGACCAAAAAAAGAAACGCAACTTTTCAATATTATTGTATAATTTCATTAAAATAAATAGTAATGTCATGCATTTTGTAATACATGAGCAGTAAAGCATCTAAACAATGACAATCATTCGCAATATTCAGGAATCATTACACCCGTTAAGTTTTACGGAGTACACAAAGCCACATCTGGCAAAAGTGAGAATGACATGATCAGTCATTGCTGCTATTTGGTATGGCTATGGATCCCAGGACGACAAATTTCGTTCAGTTGTGGCTGTCCTTGGCGAACTGAGGTCATGTCCTACAAAAAACACTTATTTCTAACCCTATACAATAACATCGGGCCACCTTATCTCGCAGTACGCATGCGTGAGCATACAGGTCACCTGTACGACGTCATATTCGTGTTTCCCCATTGGCGGTGTGAATAGCAAGTCTGGATCTGTTCGTAAATGTGTATGTTTGACCAGTTTGATGTTTTCCACCATATCAGTTTCCCATTCAATGCCGAAAAGCCTTTTTCCTTGGCTCCGTTGGCATCGCAACTCGGTAGGGGTAACGTGTGTGAAGGTCACCCTCTTGCAGACTGTTACAACCTGTCTTTTCGCTAAACCTGGATAAATTCCAGTCCTAATTCCCGGCTGGCGTCCTTTTTGCTGATCGGAAGTGGTCACGAAGGTGTAATCGGCTTCATACGACGTTCAACTCCCGGAGTCGTCCCATCAGGTGTTGCAGGTTTTGGGCATTTTGTTGCATTTCCATTGGCTACAGTATTGCTTCCTAGGCACCATACAATGGCTCTATGGACGATACAATCGGAGGCCCGGTCTGTGATGACACATTTTTGCTCAGATCATCCTATACGCACATTGCTGCACCAAACTTGTAAGGTTTGATAGCGTTTGCATCGACAATTTGCCTAATGTTTTGCAGGCCTTTTATATACCCCAGTGAGTACTAAAAGATCACACCATAACTGGGAGTGGCTGAGTAGTGCAAATGTTCAAAGACGACCATCTACGTAACTTTTGCCGCGTCGTAATTTGTCGCCAACGGAGCGAGTAAATGTGTCGCGACTATTCCTTTGCACTATGTGGGCAGTCACAATGCTCAGATATTTTGAAATACCATTTACAATGATGCCAAAAAAAAATTATAGCCCAATTTCCAAATTGCGTTTCTTTTTTTGGTCAGTATATAGACAGACAACAGTCACAGTGGGTGCTTCTTGTATACTGAGCATTTATAATATGAGCATGAATAAGGAAATATGTTCATGCATTTTTTTTAAAACGACCCGATTTTGCTTCAAAGTGCGCATTGAGATTGGATCAACGCTCGGTATGCTTCATAGTTGGTATTGTTTCCAAAGTGTAATTTTTCGTTCATTTTGATCATTATGTTGAAGGTCTGGCCGGCCAAACAGACTCAGAGGGTGCACGACTCATGATGATTGCCGAGTACATGGAAGATGGTCTCAAACCAGTCGGCGCAGTGTCCAAGACTGAGAGCAACAGTGAGAAAGTATGAAACCATGCAGTTTAGAATGCATACTAAGTTATCAACCACAGGTGTTTGAACAAAAAACATAAACATTCTGACATTGGTAGATGTAAGCATATATTCATGCCAATAGTACACCATATATGATAATGCCATAATTTTCTCAAGCGAATTATTTTGGCCTAACTGAAATTGAGATCAGATTAAGACTAGCATGGAATGTTTTAGGGGCCGGTCATTAATAATGGGTAGTTGGGTTTGATGGATTTTTCGAGAAAATAGTTTTATAGCCCCCCCCCCCCCTCCGAAATATCGAACACAAATGTATGACCGCCCTCCCCCCCCCCCCCCCACCAAGAACAAAATTAGGTACAGTTGGTTGCTAAGCTGTAAATCCAATAATCAGAGAGATATTAGCAATTTTGTCCTGTGGCCTTGAAATTGAAGGCAAAGGTCAAATTCAAGGTCGTCAGAATATTTGGCGTATAACATTTCCAATATGTCCATCATTGATTCCTACACTTTCAAGTCAATAAGCGAGGCATTAGCCATTTTGTCCTGTCACCTTGGAAACCAGGTCAAAGAAAATAAGGTAATTGGTTAAGTCGAGGTCACGAGAATATTCAGCATATATCATTTGGAGTTTGACCACAATTGATTACTAAGCTGTGAAGTTCATAATAAGTGAGATATTAGCCATTTGTGATCTGACCTTGAAAATGGGGTCAAAAATCAAGTTCAAGGTCACGAAAATATTCAGCATATATCATTCCCTGTTCGCATTTGATTCCTAAGCTGTAAAATCGATTATAAGCTATATATTAGCCATTTTGTTCTCTTACCTTGAAAATGAGGCCAAAAGGTCGAACTCACGGTCACCAAAATATCCAGCATATAGCATTTCCTATATGTTCATTATGAATTCCTAAGCTGTCAAGTTGATAATAAGTGAGATAGTAGCCATTTTGTGCTCTGACCTTGAAAATAAGATCAAGGTCAAATTCAAGGTCATCAAAATTTTCAGTTTAAATCATTTTCTATATGTCCACATCTGGTTCCCAAGCTATAAAGTCAATAGAGGAGCAAGATATAAGCCATTTATCCTTTGACCTTGAAAATGATGTTCACAAATGAAAACAATTGATGTTCACCATGAAAATATGTTCACAATTGATTCCTAAGCTGTAAAATCGAAGTGAGAATGTGGGAAATAAGTGAGATATCAATCATGTTGTCCTGTGACCTTTAAATTCAGGTCAAACGTCAAATTCAAGGTCATGAAAATAATCTGTATATATAATTTCCTATATGTTCATAATTGATTCCTAAGCTGTAAAGTCGATAATAAACGAGATATTAGCAATTTTGTCCTTTGACCTTGAAAATTAGGTTTCAAACTACCCCCTCCCCCCTCTCCCCAATTTTAAATAATAGTATGACCCTCTGATGATGATGAAAGTGTGAAATGATGAAAGTGTGAAAAGCTTTATCCGTCCCCCCCCCCACACACACACATACACCTGAAAAACAATGACCAGCCCCTACACTCGGTAGTGTTTCCATTATATATTATATATTGAAATGTATGTATTTTTTCAATTATAAAAATTTCAAGTAATATCATCTTCTACTCAGATGACGTGGGTTGATTTGAATCTTCCCAATGTTTTGTGGTTTTGTTCAGCCCTCGGAGATATCAGTCTAGACAAGTATCCACTCATCCGGGCCCTGCAGCAGAAAGTGACGTCACACCCGAAAATAGCCGACTGGATCCAGAGGCGACCTCTGTCTGATCAGTGACGAGTGAAGCCAATAGTCAAGCATAAGAAAGCCTGATCAGTGTTATTTACAAAATGTATAA
Source organism: Terebella lapidaria (assembly GCA_949152475.1). Lineage (NCBI taxonomy): Eukaryota > Metazoa > Annelida > Polychaeta > Terebellida > Terebellidae > Terebella > Terebella lapidaria. Next base: position 16,411,962 of record OX424564.1, on the reverse strand, counting down.
CTTTAATTATATATATGCATATAAATATTTCGTTCTGTTGTCTGATGTTGAGTTAGAGATACTGTATTTAAGAGTGTAATCACGAGTCTGTGGATAGTATTTTCGATACGTGTGTGTAATCTTGGCTGAATGTGCTACTGGCTGACCACAACCGGTATAGTCTCGTCATCAGTAGATGATGGTCCTGGTCTTATGGGCAAATGCAAAGTATCAGAAGTATAGTAAAACTTACATCAACATTTCTAATTTGGTTTCAAAAAATTATTCTCTTTTTATGACATACGTTAATTTTTCAATCGATGTATACGTTTATAACAATAAACAAATATTTTGTTCAATGCTGAAATGTGTATTTGTGCATGAAGTCATTAAGCTGTTAGGATGCGTTGGATGACGTCTGTGTCCATGTTTCTATATTTCAGCGACTGTTCCAAACTTTGCCCTTAACCTAAAACATGTGTAAAGATTGGGTCCCTGGGGGGTAGGCATTTTACTGTGATTTGGCCAAACTTTCGTGGGAGGGCAGCTATGTCTACACTCGGGAAGGGATTTTGATTAGGGAAGTTTCCTTTTTACTCACTGTTAGCAATCTTCACCAGAGTCAGCTCAGATTATCTTGATTTTCACGCATTTTAGTTCGTTTATGTTTTGCCGGCTGCCAGCCGTATCCCATGTGGTTTTATTGCATTCGCTAGGTGGCGCGACGGTCAATTTGTTTACCTTTTGGCCGGCCGCTTCGAGAGTGATTTTAATGCCTGGGAGGCGTAATTATCTCAACCTATACATTTATTTACGGGGCAGGGTGTGGGAATTCATTGGGGAAACATAATTTAGGGGATGTTAGGGCATATTTCTTTAGTTATTTAGATTTTACCGTGAGCATATCTAGCGTGGATGAACCGGAAATGGAGGGGCTATTAACGCCCAGCACTCTGGGAATTCTGGCCTCAATCTGAGCCAGAATCCGGCTTGCTTGACCCCTGAACCTGATCTGGGTCACCGTGACCTGGTTCTGGAGCCAGTCTATTTAAGCAGCGCTCCCAGGGGAGATTTTCAGTCTGCAGCCCAGCAGGGCAAGGAGCAACATCTGGAGACAGGAATCTATCAGGAGCAACTTTTAGCCAGGAGCTACACCAAGCCTAACCAAGGAGCTACACTTAGAAGCTACAGGAGCTACACTGATATCAGCTTGCCAGGAGCTACACAGTTAGGATCAAGGTATATCTTATGCTGGAGCCACAATTATTTTAGGCTGCAGACCTAAACAGTTAGGCTGCATACCACCAATATTTTAGGCCAGGTTAGGCTGGATGCAATTTGACATATATTATTTAGCCAGTTTTAGGCCTGGTGGAGCCATGTTTTATGAATTACATTTAGGCTGAATTAGGATATCATATCAGTTAGACAGGGGGAAATTTACAATTTTATTCATTTCGGGTTTTGGATGTTTGTCCTGTGAAAACAGCCACGTATTTACAATTTTATTCATTTCGGGTTTTGGATGTTTGTCCTGTGAAAACAGCCACGTATATATTTTATCTGATTTACTCTGGGTTTGGATTGTTTAGCCCGTGAAAACAATCACATGTGCATTGCCTGTTGTGTATATCATTTTACCATTTTGTACCTGTTCATGTGGAATAAACCCTGGTAGCGTATTCAGTGTCCGAGTTTTCTCTCTCATGTGCAAAATTTGAAGGAAGCAGGAATACTCGCTCGCTTATCCGTGACAAACTGGTGTCAGAAGTGGGATACTTTTGCCCCGTTGGCACTAGTATCCTACGATACGATTCCACGTTCCTGACAAATACCTTGCACATTGAGTAGAGACGATCACTCGTGGAGGTACGCGAAGGGCTAAGTCCATGACTGGTACTGGCTCTGATATGGGAGACTCTGACTGTGGCAGTGCGGCCTCTAATAACACCTTGCGGCAGGAGCCCGTTCGCTCCATGCCTGCTAGGGTTAGTGATGGCCAGATGAGAGGGTTGGATACTAGCTCCAGGAGGTGGAGTGAGGGAGCGACTGAGATGACCCTTTGCTCTAGTCTGCTGGAAAACACAGTGAGGCAAGCACCTCAGATGCCAGCGTACTCAGGGCCAGGTGATTGGAGCAACATGGCGACTAGCACTCCCTCTGGTGTACTAGCTCCGGGGCCTGTGTCCCGACCTCCTCCTCTGCTTCAGAGGATGGGACGCCCAATGCCTACAGTGAGCAGCATTGACGGCTGCCCCCAGGTTGAGGTCCGCCACTCTGGAGGAGCCACAATCAGTGGAGATGGGCTGGAGAATGGCCTGTATGGAGCCGTGCAGACAAGCAGGGGTGGAGACAGGGCAGCTGGACTCCTGGGTCCAGAGCGGCAGGTGGGCCATGTCCCTCTGCCCTTGGAACCAGAGTTCATCCCTGGCACAAGGCCCTCGGTACGAGAGTCTCGTATCGCCCCTAGCCAGTCTGAGTACCTGGGGCTGGACCACCAGGTGGTGTCCCCCAGCAGGCCAGACAGCCAATCTGGTTCTAGGCGTCAGCCCCCTAAGTCATTCCGTTACCATGACTCAGATGATGAGTCCAGTTGGTCGGATATGAATGACTGTGTGAGCAGGTCCGTGCTAACAAGTTACCAGAACCTTGCTATAGGTCATGGTCATGTTGGAATGCCTGAGCAGGCTCGCCCAAGGTCGACTCACAGTCGTAGAATTGGGCGGGCGAGTCAGAATGAAGCCCTTGGGGATGACCACTATGCAAGGCAGGAACCTGCCAAACATATGTCCCGCCGAGTGCCACGTGGTGATCACTGCCAACCTAGGGCTTGTCCACCTGGCGTCCTTGGTGATCAGCAATTGCTCATGCAGCAGTTTGCTGAAATCAAGGGGATGCTGCAGGGCCACAAGATTACCGAGCAGGCAGAGGTCCGCAAGGGGAAGACAGACCCCAGTCCTACTTCCAGAAAGAAGGTAGTTCCCCGGACATGGTCGTCCAGCTCCTCTTCATGCACTGATCGGTCCAGCGGGGACATCAGCAGTGATGAAACTGCACAGCTGTGCAGGAGTGTCGGGTCAGTCCGCCGATACACAGGGCGGGGGCCTCGTTTCACCAGTTTTACCGGCAAGGAGCAGTGGACCGTGTGGTTCAACTGGTTCGAGGACGTGGCCGATAGACTGGGATGGGATGAGGAGGAGCGACTGGTGGAACTCATGTCCAAACTCCAAGGTGTAGCTGGTGAATTTGTGTATGGGCAACTGTCCAAAAGCACACGCCAGGACTACAAATCTCTTGTGGACGAATTTGCTAACCGATTTAGGGTCGTTGAGACAGCCAAGTCTTATGGGGCGAGGTTCAGCAACCTTTGCCAGAAGGCCTCTGAGTCCGTGGAAGAGTACGCCGCCGAGTTGAAGCGCCTGTACGATAAGGCTCATCCCTCACGGGACCGCCAGACTCGCCAGGAGGGCCCGGCAGCAGGTCGAATACGTTAAGGACCCGAGAAGCATAGATGAGGCCGTCTATGAGGTGGTGAATTTCGTGGAGACCAGGCGCCGGAATGGAAACCTACCCAAAAGGAATGCCCAGGTGCTGCACCAGGAAGCTTCTTACTCCAGCAACTCTGAGGACGAGGAGCAACGTGTCGCTCGTGTACAGAGCAGGCCCTCCAAGCCCCCAAAGACTGATGAAGGGAGCCCCAAGAAGGAAGAGTCTAAGGAACAGACTGATCCAGGGATGATGGCCGTGTTACAGGAGATCCTGAAGACCCTGCGAGAGCCTAAGTCTGGTGGACAATCATCCAATGGGCAAAACCACGGCAGACGCCATGGAGGAGGGCGAAACTTCCCGAGAGCGCCTCGCAACATGACGTGTTTCGGGTGCGGCCTAGAGGGACATTTTGTTCGTGAGTGTCCGACCCAGGGAAATGGTGGTGCCAACCAGCCACTAGCCAATGTTCACCCAAACGGACAAGGGCCTGCTCCCCTGGCCACGGGGCAGCCCGGTCAACAGTGACTGGCCAATGTGAAGGTGGGCCTGTAGAGACGAGGGAACCGGTCCAGCTGGTCCAGAGCAGTGACCACCACGTGAGGGAAGCAAGTGAGTCCGAGGGGACTGATGCCAACATGGGTACCTCGGCAGACACCAGCAAGGGTTCCGACCCAGGGCTGTTTGGGACAGCACTGGTCGAGGAGCTGGGTCTGCAGGTGGCATGTCGGGGCATTGCAGTCGATAGGGACCCCAACATAGGTGTTGGAGAGCTGCATGGCGCAGCATTGGCTTCTTCGTGTGGTGAGAATGGTTCTGGGAAAGCTGGTAGTGAGACCAGTGAACACCTGGAGAGTGTGTGCGGACTCTGAAGTGATGACAACCCAAGAGACTAATGCCGACGTGGGCGCCTCAGTGGACACCAGCAAGGGAACCAACCAAGGGCTGTATGAGACAGCGCCGGTTGAGGGGCTGGGTGTGGAGGCTGCATGTCTGGGCAGGGGAGTCTGTGAGGATACCAGTACTCGGGGTACTGGAGAGGAGTCATCTGTAGAGGCAACGTCTCCAGAGTGCAGTTTCACCGAGCGGAGTGACTCAGGGACCGCAGTGGTGGACGGAGCAACGATGCCACTTCCAGCAGTGGAGGAGGAGGTCCCAGACTGCAATGGACAAGCCCGGGTGGGGGTTACACGTAAGGATCCCCCTAGGTTTGATGGAGTGTATGTTGATGGATCGGTGCAGGGTCTTGAGGTATCTTGTACAATCGACACGGGAGCGACTGGTTCAATCCTCTCTTATGCCAAGTTCAGGCAGATTGAGAAGGCGAAGCGACCGGACCTCAAACCAGTTGGGTGTGGCAAACCAGTTAGCGCAGCCGATGGCCATCAGATGAAAATCCGAGGCCAGGCTGACTTTTCACTCAGTCTGGGCCCACTAGACCTCAAACAGAACCTCATGGTCGCGGACGTTCAGGATGATCTGTTGATAGGGGCGGACATCTTGCAGCAGAATCCCGCGGGCCCAGCAGACTTGCTCTTGTCCAAGGACATGCTAGTTCTGAACGGGGTATCCATACCACTTCGTCAGATGGGTGTCCCCGGTAGGTTGAGGAGGGCATGTGCTGCAGACAGACATGTCGTTCCAGCATTCTGCGAGGCGGTGATAGATGTGTTCGTGGACCGGTACACCAGTGATGAGGGTCATGACTTTCTCGTGGAAGCTAACCCTGACTTGGCAGATAAGGTACCAGCAGTAGTGGCACCTACCCTCGTAGGGTGTGACGACTATTGCACAGTCAAGGTGCGGGTAATGAACCCCACAAGCGAGAATCTTGTCCTAATGCAGGACATGGTCATTGGTTATGCTGAGCCAGTGGTGGCAGAGTTGGCGGTATTGGCGGAAAGGGAAAACCCGAGTGAGCAGCCTGACACAAGGAGCATACGACGGATCAGCCAATGGTCCATGGTCAGTGATCCAAAGGGCCCTTCAATACCCACTGTGGAGCCCAGGGAGGTGCCGGTGCCAGACCATCTGAAGAGCACCCTAGAAGGAGCAACAAGTCAGCTGCAGGATTCTGCCTGTAAGGCTGCCGTAGAAGCCATGCTCGCTCGCCATTCTGAGGTCTTCTCTAAGGACGATCATGATCTAGGTCTTACTCACCTGACAGAACACATCATTGAGACGGGTGATGCCAAGCCAATCAAGCAGCCCCCTAGACGGGTGCCCTTGGCGTTTGCTGGTGAGGACAGGGCAGCCATCGAAAAGCTGATAAAGCAGGGGTCAGTCAGACCATCGACCTCACCGTGGGCGTCTCCCATAGTGTTGGTCCGCAAAAAGGACGGCAGTGTGCGAACTTGCGTGGACTACAGGCGCTTGAACTCTGTCACTAAGAAGGACGCCTTTCCAATCCCACGGACACAGGACTGTCTTGATGCTGTAGCAGGCTCCGTGCTTTTCTCCACTATGGACATCACGGCAGCGTACAACCAGATACCAGTCCGGGAGCAAGACATCCCCAAGACAGCCTTCTGCAGTCGGTATGGTTTGATGGAATTTGTGACCATGCCATTCGGACTGGCGACAGCCACAGCCACATTCCAGCGTACCATGGAATTAGCCTTGAGTGGTCTCCAATGGATGTCTTGTCTCATATACTTGGATGACGTGATCGTCTTTGGGAAGTCGTTTGAAGAGCACAAGAGTCGGCTCGAGGAGGTGCTTGGTCGCATTGAGAGCTCTGGGCTGAAGCTCAAACCCTCAAAATGCCGGTTGTTCCAGGAACAAGTGCCGTTTCTTGGGCACAGAATCTCCCGTGAGGGAGTCTTGCCCAATCCGGACAATATCAAGAAGCTCATGGCCTGGGAACCCCCCAGGAATGTTACAGAGGTACGCTCGTTTCTTGGTTTGGCCACCTACTATCGCCGGTTCGTGAGGGAGTTTTCAAGCATCGCCAGCCCGTTGACATACCTCACCAAGAAAGGGGTGAAGTTCGACTGGGGAGTGTCCTGTCAGGACTCATTTGAGACACTCAAGGCAATTTTGGCAAGCCCCGATGTTATGGCTTATCCTCAAGATGACGGGCTCTTCATCCTGGATACGGACGCCTGCGAGGTTGGCATTGGAGTGGTGCTGTCCCAGATGCAGAAAGGAGAGGAGAGAGTGGTCGCATACGGCAGCCGCACCCTAGGCAAGTCCGAACGCAACTATTGCGTCACAGACAAGGAATTGCTGGCCGTGCGACACTTTCTGGATCACTACCGGCACTACCTCCTTGGCCGCAGATTTCTCGTTCGGACCGATCACCAGGCTCTGCGGTGGCTCTTCAGCCTTAAGGAGCCAAAGGATCGGACCGCGAGGTGGATCGAGTCCATGTCGGCGTTCGATTTTGAGATCGAATATCGCCCAGGTAAGAAGCATGGCAATGCAGATGGAATGTCCCGATGCAGGCATCCCACTGCTTGCGAATGTGAAGAACCCATGAGCCTCGAAAACTTGAAGTGCGGACCCTGTTCTAAATGTCTGCGAAGGGCACAGGTGATGAAGAGTGGTCTTCCCTGTCCAACCCAAGGGAACGAGATTGCTGAGCCACAGGTTCGAGCAGTGCGGTGGAGCCGCCCAAGCTGCGGCCTCCAGTGGTTTGTTGCTTGGTTATGTCTGATCCTCTCTGTTGTATGGAAGTGCGGTGGTGCTGTCATGAGCAATGTGCGAACCATTGGCAATAGCAAGTGGTTGTCCAGGATCTGGGGAGTTGTCCCTTTGAAACGCTACTTCAGGAGAGTTGCCCGAGTGACACGTCAGACTGCAGGTGCGTGGGGCTCTGTTGGCACCCCCTTATACCTCCGGCAGCAGCAGCTGCAGGATCCTGACCTGAGTGTGGTGTTGAATTGGGTGGAGCAACAGGAAAAACCGTCTAGCAAATCGATGGAGGACAAGAATCCCACTCTGCGCCATTATTGGTGCCAATGGAGCAACCTGGAGATGCGTGATCGGGTGCTAGTCAGGCGGTTCTTTCGTAGGAATGGGACCGGAGAGCACTTGCAACTGGTCGTTCCAGTCTCACTTCGCAAAGAAGTTTGTATGCAGATGCACAGCGCTCTTCTGTCTGGCCATCTCGGTCGAAAGAAAACTCGTGAGAAGGCACTCCAGCACTTCTACTGGTCTGGTATGCGCACAGACATCAATGTCTTTGTAGCTAAGTGTGATGTTTGTGAGGCGATCAAGCCCCCAGGGAAGTCTATGCGGGCCCCGCTAGGTCAGATGCCTGTGGGCGCTCCAATGGACCGTTTGGCCACGGACGTACTTGGCCCATTGCCTGAGACCCCCAGGGGGAACAAGTATGTACTGGTGGTCACTGATTATTTTTCAAAGTGGGTCGAAGTCTTTGCGGTGCCAGATCAGACTGCACAAACAACAGCCACTGTCATTCTGGATGAGGTCATCTCTCGTTTTGGTTGCCCGCTGAGCATCCACAGCGACCAAGGAAGGAATTATGAGAGTGAGATCTTCAAACGACTGTGTCAACTTCTGGAGATCAAACGTACCCGCTCATCTGCCCGCAACCCCCGTTGCAATGGCCTGACTGAGCGTTTCAATCGCACACTGATATGCATGGTTAAATCCTTCCTCAAGGGTGAGCAGAGAGAATGGGATCGCCATCTCGTGTGCCTTGCTGCAGCATATCGTGCTACTCCCCAGGAAAGCTCAGGGTTGACGCCAAACCTGGTCATGCTGGGACGAGAAGTCAGGTTGCCTGCAGAGATCCTGCTTGGTATCCATGATACTGGGCAGGCGGTTGAATCCTATGGGACATATGTGGACCGGTTACGGGAGCGACTGCAGTGCGCACATGAGGTGGTCCATAGCCATCTCAAGACAGCGGCTGTCCGCCAGAAGGAACAGTACGATGTGAGGGTCCATCACCAACCTTACCAACCAGGGGACTATGTGTGGTTGCGGACTGAGATAGGCCAGCTGAACCTGGCCCCCAAGCTCAGGAACCCCTACGAGGGCCCCTTTCTGGTATTGGAGCGACTGGGTGGCGTAGACCATCTTGTGCAGGCTAGTCCCAAGGGTGCACCCAAGGTTGTGCATTACAACCGCCTTAAAGCTTACAAAGGGGAAAGGAGGTTCACGTGGGCTGCGAAGGCACTGAGGACCCATGCCGCTAGACAGCAGGAATAGTGGCGATAGGCAGTAGACAAACCCTAGAGGTTGTAGGATATGCTAGGATGTAACTCAGCATACTATATTTTGTTGTAAATGTTTGTCTTATATGTACAGATGATGGTCTCAGCTGTTACTGTCAAGCCGGTCAAGTCGACCACCAAGGAGCGACCTGACAAGTCACAGAAGGAGCTACCTGACAAGACCAGGCAGGAGCGACCAGACAAGTCCCAGAAGGAGCGACCTGACAAGTCCCAGAAGGAGCGACCCGACAAGTCCCGGAAGGAGCGACCTGACAACACAAAGGGGCGACCTGACAAGGCACTGAGGGAGCAACCAACCAAACTACAGAAGGAGCAATCTGACGATTCAGCCAATGAGGGACAGATGAGCCAGAAGCCAACAGCAAAGAGGCTGTTCCGATGTGACTCATGTGGTTACACAGGCTCACTCTCCAGGGTGCAGACCCACTATGTTCGGAAACATATGACAGCAGATGAGGCACCCCACCGTTGTTTGAATGTCATAAAGTTTTCATGAAGGAGAAGTCCCTGCGCCAACATGCTCGGCTGGTGCACTCGGAGTGCCAGTCTACGGAAGTCTGTGGAGGAACAGGGCGTGTGCCTTACTTCCAGGGCAAGTTCTCCCCTGTCCTAGAGGAAAAGACTCCGGAGCTCACGGTGGATAACATCTTGAATGTATCAGCACTCCTCAACCTGCTTCGTGATCGAATCCAGGAAAGAGAGACAAGTCCACTGGTGAAGTTACATGCACCCGGTCCAGCCGAGATGGATGCAGAGCTAGAGAGCAACAATGACCGTACTTCAGAAGCTGACATGGTTACCACTTCTGAGCACACCATGGAGACACCTGTTCCGCCACAACAGCCCACGAGTGCAGCAGAGGATGCGACAACGCGAGGAGAGGAAGCCGACAGTCAGGCCGAGGAGACAGCCGAGACCACAGAGGAGACCATGGCGCCTCCGTTGGTGATAGACCTGTCTGACAGCGATGATGACACCATCCAACCACAAAAAGATACCCGACAGGTCACACATAAGAGAGCTGGCGAGGAGCTGGAGGAAGAGCCGCCGTTGAAGAGGCCCTGTCTTCCCCCATCGACCTCTACTGATGAGAGGTTAGACAGGCTCATCGGGATGGTGGAGGAACTCAGGAACGAGGTTCGAGTTCAGCAGGCCCAGAACGAACAACTCCGGAATGATCTGCAGGAAGCCCTCCGGACCAAGCGCGGACACGACAACCAGCGAGGGGACCGTCGGCACCGTCAGGACGACCAGCAGGACTTCGGGCTCGCTGCACGATTCCGAGATTACAACCCTCACCGAGGACAACCAAGGCGCGCAAACATTCAACCCTGGAGATACTGACGCGGTTACCCAAGGACAACCGGGATTTGTCAGCAGTGGACACTTGAATTGTTTTGATGACAGTATTATGAATGTTGTATATAGTTTTGTCATTTTGTATGTGCATGTCATTTTGTATGTGTATTTCCATGTTGTACTTATATGTCATATGTCATTTGCTTGTAATTATGTGGGGACACTTTTAATTACAAGCGGGGAGTAGTGTAAAGATTGGGTCCCTGGGGGGTAGGCATTTTACTGTGATTTGGCCAAACTTTCGTGGGAGGGCAGCTATGTCTACACTCGGGAAGGGATTTTGATTAGGGAAGTTTCCTTGTTACTCACTGTTAGCAATCTTCACCAGAGTCAGCTCAGATTATCTTGATTTTCACGCATTTTAGTTCGTTTATGTTTTGCCGGCTGCCAGCCGTATCCCATGTGGTTTTATTGCATTCGCTAGGTGGCGCGATGGTCAATTTGTTTACCTTTTGGCCGGCCGCTTTGAGAGTGATTTTAATGCCTGGGAGGCGTAATTATCTCAACCTATACATTTATTTACGGGGCAGGGTGTGGGAATTCATTGGGGAAACATAATTTAGGGGATGTTAGGGCATATTTCTTTAGTTATTTAGATTTTACCGTGAGCATATCTAGCGTGGATGAACCGGAAATGGAGGGGCTATTAACGCCCAGCACTCTGGGAATTCTGGCCTCAATCTGAGCCAGAATCCGGCTTGCTTGACCCCTGAACCTGATCTGGGTCACCGTGACCTGGTTCTGGAGCCAGTCTATTTAAGCAGCGCTCCCAGGGGAGATTTTCAGTCTGCAGCCCAGCAGGGCAAGGAGCAACATCTGGAGACAGGAATCTATCAGGAGCAACTTTTAGCCAGGAGCTACACCAAGCCTGACCAAGGAGCTACACTTAGAAGCTACAGAAGCTACACTGATATCAGCTTGCCAGGAGCTACACAGTTAGGATCAAGGTATATCTTATGCTGGAGCCACAATTATTTTAGGTTGCAGACCTAAACAGTTAGGCTGCATACCACCAATATTTTAGGCCAGGTTAGGCTGGATGCAATTTGACATATATTATTTAGCCAGTTTTAGGCCTGGTGGAGCCATGTTTTATGAATTACATTTAGGCTGAATTAGGATATCATATCAGTTAGACAGGGGGAAATTTACAATTTTATTCATTTCGGGTTTTGGATGTTTGTCCTGTGAAAACAGCCACGTATTTACAATTTTATTCATTTCGGGTTTTGGATGTTTGTCCTGTGAAAACAGCCACGTATATATTTTATCTGATTTACTCTGGGTTTGGATTGTTTAGCCCGTGAAAACAATCACATGTACATTGCCTGTTGTGTATATCATTTTACCATTTTGTACCTGTTCATGTGGAGTAAACCCTGGTAGCGTATTCAGTGTCCGAGTTTTCTCTCTCATGTGCAAAATTTGAAGGAAGCAGGAATACTCGCTCGCTTATCCGTGACACATGTTTGCTGAGTCAGCATTACTCATTTCCATCGGAATCTCGGAAATCAACTAGTCGCCCTCTATATTTTGGTTAACTTTGACCCCGGTAAAAGTTTTTTATGTCAGACGTGAAAATAGGTCGTATGAACAAATATTCCTAGTGAATGGGGAACTTGCTGAAGTCATGTGCGTTTGGGGCTCTGGAACAGTCTACTGTGCCCAGGAAGTACAAAAACGTCATGTCCATTGTCTGCATTATGTAAAAACAAACATGACAAAAATTTAATGTAACTTAAACCACAACTCTCGGGCAAATGACATTTATTATTCACACTAATACTACATTAGAGAATATATGAATTGTACAACAAGCATATGCATGGATATTTGTGAACATAGTATTTACATAGCAACATTAATATAAGGCATAAATGTACGGTAAAAAGTTCCCCCACAGGCGGTCAGCTTGACCATGCATGCGTGGCGAAGTGAACACACTGACGCTGGCCACAGGCTGCCCAGGCGACGGTCCACCAAGCTGAAGTGGCGCCCTCAAGTAGATATTTAATTACAGTTTCCTGAAACTTACATATTACCAAGCTGAAGTGGCGCCCTCAAGTAGATATTTAATTACAGTTTATTGTAACTTACATATTATTACGTTTTTGTATGCATTTAGCATAGTAGACTGGTTCTATGGTTCATCTATACCTGAATTACATGGTGGCGATTATGGTGGCAAACCCCATTAAGTTGAATATGTTAACATTATTCAGTTAACATTATTCAAACACTCGTAGTTCTAAACTCTGATGCTGTTCACTTCACCGCTGTATATATTTACTACAATACCGTACATCATTATATTGATTGAATTGATTGAATTTATTCAGGAACTATACACATTCATACAAATGTACAGGATATTTTTTACAATGTTAAAATAATGAGATGTATAGCCCTGAGCTGTGGGGATAGAGTCTGTTAGACTGTAGACCTCAGTGGTAGGAAGTCATATTTACACGATAGGAGAGATGAAAAATATTAATAAACGAGGCACCCCACAGCTCTTCACATAATAAACTGTTTGTTATATGTTGTTATATATACATGCAAATATTTGTAATTTTGACAAAAATAAACATTTATACAAGGTTGTTAAGTGCTGTAAGTTGTCTGCCGCTATCTGTCCCCACTGCGCCGACACGCCCCCGCGCCCATGCTGAGTCCGAGTCTGCACGTCCCTAGCCGCGATAGCCCCGCAATGTCTCCCGCTTGAAGCGTGAGGAGAACGTTTTCTTACCAACTAATGTCTGGTGAATATTCATGTAGAGAGACAGGGGAAGTTTATTCCATATAATTGGGCCATTGTGCCTAATAGACCGACAGACAGCTTCGTTTTTATTATTTGTGGACTTCAATTTGAGTGCTGCACTATGCCGGGTATTATGCTCATGCACACCAATCGATGGTACGAAAAGTTTTTGTAATAAATTCGGCACTTTCTCAGTCAAGGCACATAATACATATTTAGCAACGTATAGTTCGTAAATGTCAGTTAGTTTCATGAAATTTAGTGCTTTGAAGAGCGGTTCAGTGTGTGTGTTATATGGAACGTTGGATATCAATCGCACAAGTTTTTTTTGAAATATGGTTAATTTTTTTAGGTGTACTGCATGAGTACCTCCCCATATAGTTATACCATATGTTAGGTGGGGATATGCTAATGCATAGTATAAAGAAATCAAGTTCGACTTCGGTAGCATTTGTTTGGCTCTATTTATTGCAAAGTAAGATTTTAGTAACCGTTTATTTACTACCTTTATATGTTCATCCCACTTCAGTTTGTAATCTATATGAACTCCCAAAAATTTTGTGCACTTGCATTTTTCCAGGACATGACTGGCTAATTTCAATTCTAGATTATCGTCATTGTTATTACTTTTTATATTGGAAAGATACAGAAGATACACGCACAAGATAACGAAATTCACCCAAGCAGGTGATACTTCAAAGCATCGTGAATAATGCAGAACTTCCAGTCTCCGCAGGGTCTGCTACATGCCAACCTTATGCAAATAATAACATTTACGTGTCTTGAGGGGACATGGTTCAAGATACCTCATCCATCATCTGATGAGTGCGCTTAGTACTAAATGCTGAGACAGTTCCCTTGGTGGAAATGTATGGCTGCGTGGTATGACATTTTAGAATGTTGAAAGTGAGCTTCTTCCAAAAAATTACAGTATGATGATTTTGATCATGTTTCCACAAAAACGACTGTGATACGCAAAAACAAAATTACGTATAGGAATGCTCAAAATGGTTGTCCTGTTTGTTATTATGGTGTGTTCTGAGCGTAAATTCGGAGCATTATACACTGAATCTGCACAATGCTTTGTTACTTGTGGCGATACTATATTCCATTGAGGACGCAGTACTAGAAAGGTTCATACACTGTAATGAAAACACAACCATTTCAAGAAAGATGGTGTGATTGTTGGGACTATCATAACATCATAACATGTCTCAGTTGTGTCGTCGAAATCATGTGTGCTTTGCACTGTACTGATGTGCGCTAGAAAGTAGGCATCCAGTCCTAATAATAAAATCAGTGACAAATATACCCAAAGTATGTGTTTGTTCTTAATTCACCTACCTACTTTATACAATGCTAAATTAATGTGTTTACTTAGATATCAACACCAACGAAACAAAAAATCGCAATAATCATGTTTTGGCTGCGGTCTCTGCCGTAAAACAATCACAAACCATGCCACAAGCGCTTGGGGTGTTGGTTTCACCGCATAGGACCACGCTGATTTGAAGTTTTTTAACACTAGTTCGAACACTCAGAGTACGAACGCCCACAAACAAATGTAGTTGGAGATAATTTGATTCCAATAAGAACGAACTACACCAATAAAAACAAAACAAAACGCAATATTCAATACAATTAACTAGAGCGTGTAGAACAGTGTACAATAGTAAATGTGTAGCAGCACTGGAGTCCTGGATCGTTCATCAGCAATACACACAGGCAGTTTGAACGGGATCTTTTCACACAATATACTTAACAACTTCATTGTCTTTGCCTGCGAGATCGAGTTGCTGATTGAGTAGCTTGCAATTCAGGTTTTCCAATGTTTTGAAAGGAAACAGCCCACTGGATTGTCTTCTATTTGTTTGTGCATTGCCCATGTATTTCATAGAACTGTGTTTGATTGTCCTATGTCCACTTGTTTTGTTGTAAGTTATCGAACACAGTACGGATACAAGTCAGAACAACTTTAAACTAATTTGCAGAATTATCAAGCATTTCTAATTTGATATCTCATTTTTCAGTAAAAGTGATGCATGTTGGATGCCGTCCCCTGACAACTCTAACCACCTACAATTCTAAAAGATAATGTTTGAACAATTCCAGAATGGCGTGAATAGGTCTACAGCTATTTAGTTATGACCCGTCAGAAGTTTGTTCATCACATATCGTATATATCACACACGATATGTTCACTTTTACTTACTTTATTGCATTTTGGAAATATATTTCATATATACAAATGCTTGTCGGATATATCAGTAATTCACTAAGTATGATGAATTTCATGTCTGGTTAATATTTTCACAAGTATTCCACAATTGATTAACTACTCTGTCCTGGTTTTTAGATGCAACTACAATGTTCTTTTCGACAACATTCGTCTAGCATAAAAATCACTCATGCCTCAATATTTTATGACAAGTGTAATCTGATGCCCCATTTCTTCCGGGCGGTACATCGCTACCAATGTCCGGTGGCTATGACCGGGCCGTTGTGGACAGTGACTCCATATTCTGGCAATGTATAGAGGTCAGGGCATCAGGCAGCTGCTATATCTATGCCAGACTTGATTACGAATTCAATACTAGCTGCAAGGGATGAATGGCAAACACAACAAGTGACTTAGTATAGATTTACAATTGAATTATCACTCATCAATTGTGCATAAGCCTTCCAACGTTACCTCGAGGAAGTATGTGGAATAGAATATAATAACGTTAAAACGATTATTTTGTATAACTGTTTGCAGAAACCCATAAGAGAGAACTCTTTTTCTGCTGTTTGCTATGCAATTGCTTATGGCGACAGCCACTGTTCCAGTTTTTTTTCAGTTTTGTGGTGACTTGCGTGATTGTTATAGGCAGTGATATCCCTAGCAAATATGAGTTTTTGAGGCACATATGTCCATTCGAGTCCGTAGTCCAAACTTGACGTGTCCACAAATCATGGCATACAATTCAGAATAGCTTCTCACTTGCGAATAGATTGCTTTGTGGAATGAGCAACAAATAATGGATATGACACATTCTGTATTGGGTAAAATGGAGGAATCTCGTTTAGGTCAACGATATGTCATTTCACACATTGGACTGTGACGGCGATTGTTTTGGCGCTATAGAGACTTTTATTACAACAAAGATCACAGAGATAATGACGGTGAACTACTGGCCACAGACATCAGAATTGGGCACACAGCGGCCCACATTCAGTATGGTGTTTTGCTCAATGGTCACTTCAAGCATCCAACACTTTCACGTTCGCACATGGCAACTTTTGGAGCTACCAGGTTCGCAAGTCGAAATATTAACGTGTGGTAGCCTCGAATGTTTCCACGGTAGCTTTGAATTTATCTGCGTGTGAATGTGGTAGACGTGAATCTTTCTACGTGCGAACACGAAAACTATATGCTCGAACGTGTTAGCGTAGTAGCTTTGAACTTTCTACTTGCGAACGTGCGAAAAAATGTGTTTTTTTTAAATACACACTTCTGTCCTATGTGTTTCAGTAATATTCCTGTCCCAAGAAGCAGATTAATTCGCTAGCTGGCCTTTCAAACCTAGAAAGTGTCGAAAGGCAGTCCCAAACGTCGCATACAGTCCCAGAGGTTATCCATCTTGCTGCTAATTTGCAACCCATCTTGCACCCTGCCCTCTCAGCGATGTATCACTTGCCTTTCAAGGACACAGTATTCCTTCCACGGTCACCAGCTCGATGAGCTCCGCTCTTTCTGGTGTCCGGCATGTGCTGGAATGTATTGTGTTGTGAAATTTAGTTTTTGTTCTTCAGTATATGTAAAATAAATTCTTCTTCTTCTTCTTATATTTGAATGCCTACCAGCTCAGTATTGAGAATCAGTCCAGAACATTCCCTCGGCTGATCCAGGTGAAGTTTATACACCAGGATTTCAAGACTTCATTCACAAATTCAAACTTCATAACACAAATTCAAACTTCATTCACAAATTCAAACTTCATAACAAAGTGCTGACTGCACACTTTTTTTCAAATATGCCACTGAAGTACCTGTGAAATTTGAAATTTTCCGACTTCGAGATACCCTTTTTATGTGAACATGAAAATGGGTTGCATTGCTTCATTATATTAAATGTAACATGATTACCATGTAGCAAACAGCAAAGCAAACATCCTGACATCAGTACAAAGCGCACACGGCAGATGATAGATGGGTTGTCATGAACCAGACCATCTTAAGACACATGATTGCTATTTGCATGAGGATGGCATACAACCACCCTCAGAGACTACGCCAGTCGTGAATAATTCAAGACGCCGAAATACCACCTGTTACAATTGGAAGTTATCATTTCCATGCATAATTATGTCATCGTATTATAATATATGACATTGACGAAGTGTAACTTCAACAACAACAGTTTTCACTTGTGGGAATGCTTCAAATGTGTGAGGTCTTTTTTTTTAAAACAGTTTTGAGAAAGAGTTTTCTTTCAGTAGAATGTTATAATGGTTTGTTAATTATGCCAATTTATCGTTTTAATCTTTCAATACAAACCTAGTATAAAACACTCTCGAAATTCAAACAATGACCAAACATCCATGTGGCTACATCATGTATGTAAACAAGGTAGTTTTTACTGTGTACACTTATATGCTATTCATAAATATCACTACTCGATATGTGCAGCACGCTAGATGCGCACACGTTAATGTAGGACCGGGTTGAGTATCAGGTACTAAAACCCAAATCTTCCTTGGTGCCATTATCATGCTTATATGTTATGTGCGATATGAGCTGAACATTACGAACATTATTGAAAAAGTCAGGTCTGATCAATTTCAACCACAGTACAAATAAATACCTTTATGTTCAGAGCCGTCGGGCGCATATGTCATTCGTGTTTGGTTGGAATCTCAACCCAACCAATATGTTTTTTCTATTCCTGAAGCTTTTTGGATAACGGACCCTGTTTTGTTTGCTCGGAATACTTAATACTGGGTAATGATTCCACGTTTATTACATTTCTGTAATTGGTCATTTGCAATACCAACATACAGCCACAGCAAACAGAATGATACATAACTTGTAAATGGTTGCTCATATACTGCACGAGTAGATTCCACCACTCCAGGGATCTCATTAGTCATGCTTACAGAACTTAGATATTTACAGATATTCAAATAATTTCCATTCAGAAAAAAGTGGTAATTAAGTCTCAAGAAAAAAATCATTCACAAATGTTTTACCTGTTTATGAGGTAAAGAGTTCCGAGTTCTCCGTTAGATTATAATAGACCGGTACCAGGCCTTCACTGTGTCTGTAACGAATTTCGACGAGCTCCTCGGTGTGGACGTTTGCCAATCAAATAAATTAAGCTAATTTGGATACTCAAAAGTAAAACTCACAACTTTCAAAGGGTTTTGTTTTTATAAAAAGTGGTGTTTGAGTGTAGTAGTACCTATATCGTGGAAGTAGTCTACAGGGTTATACCTATTCTAATTCCTTCTCACATCGCCATGTTCATGAGACATGCTGTTTTAATTCCAGAATGCACAAGAACTTGATTCTTTGGCAGACGTCAGAACTCCACCCTTACCAAATGCTTAACTCAACCCAATTATGTGTTTTCGTATGGATGACCTGGTAAGCTGTGTTTCGGGCTGTCCCCCGAACCAAGGAAGGATTGGGCAGAACACGTCCCGGACAAATTGGTCGATAATTGCGTCACGATGAAAACAACATTAGTTCAGCATCATGGGAATCACCAGGACAACGTCTGTTTAACATGGTTAATGTTAACCACAAATACAACTACGTAGCTTTTGTACGCATGCACAGAAATATCGTATTCAAACTCGGCATGCACGTGTTATTCAATAACAATACCGATGTCATTGAAGTAGTCGCAATTCCAGACTTCAGGCAATATTAAGGCATTTCGAAAGCATTTAAAAAGCCTTTATGGTTTTAGCAGGTTTTTTTCTAATTTAACCTTATATGTGCAAACTAAGGCATATCTCTTGACGCTAATAATTAAGTACTTGACGCTAAATGTGAAACAACACCGAGCTTACTGGCAGACTAAGATCGAACATGTTATTGGGCTTTAATACTGAAATCCGTTCGAGGCCAGATTCAAGGTCACCACGGATCTACCAAATATGATGTCCTGTATAGTAATACAGCATAAGATATATCTGTCGTCATTTTGTCTGCAGTGGCTAAATGACCTACATAGTTCATGTCAAATGTGACCTTGGAAAAACACTAATCAAGATCATTTGACCTATATGGTCATAATACGGACCTGAGCCCTGTCTACATATGTCCTGTCTGTAGAGGCCAATTCACCTATTTCGGGTCAAACGTTATCTTTGAGATTTACCACTCAAGGTCATCAAACGATCCAACATATTTGATTCATTATATGCTCACAGTATACAAACTCAAGCACTATGTACATGCGTTTTATCTGCAGATGATAATTTATACACTTCAGGTTAGATGTGATAGCTTGAGATTTGACGTCAATTTCAAATTCACCAATAGACCCGTCATACATGACTTCATATACAATCATAATAAGATCCTAAGCTCTATCTACAAGATATAATAGAATATCTATGGATAGAATTTCAGGTCGGTTTAGGGGCCGGTCATTATTTATCAGGTGGGGGGGTTGGGTAAAAACTGGGGGGGGGGGGGGGGGTCACACTTTCATTTTCAACATTATTGGGGGGGGGGGGGGCTGGGGTCATACTTTTATTTTCAATGGAACTGGGGGGGTCGGATGTCGAATTTTAGTTATTTTGAGGAATATGTTATATTGAAATAGTGAATTGGGTGAAAACAATCCATTCAACTTGGACTGATGGTTCACTGGAGTATACAGCATTTGGAAACCATCCTTTTGTCACATTATCAGTGAAACTATAGTTCCGCCAAAATTTGATCCTAGAAAGGACCATCCAGGAACACCCAAAATCAGGAGATGTCGTGAATTGACAACCGCTCATCACCCACAGACTGAAACATTGTCACCACGGATCAACTATGGACCTTAGTAGAACACAGCAGCACTGCAGCTGAATACGGTGCCAGTCAGGATGATCAACATGCAGGGGACTGTCACAGACTAACAATGGATCACCCGGCCCATACCATGCTGACCAACATGCCATAACATCCAATGACCCCGAACCAGCATGTCAAAATCACAGACCGATTTTCCACTCAACATGTTGCCAACTCAGGAATCTAGGCCACTGAGGATAATCCTCGATGAGCTCAAGACTGTCCTGGACCACCATGAACAAAACATGGACATTCCCACACAGGATTGCAAAATAGTCCTGGATCGTCCCGGATGACGATATAGTGAATCTAATTTACCTGACTTTCTTGGTGGCCAGGACATTGCTAGACAATCGCGGATCATCACGGAACATTATGAACCCATCATGGAGCCAACACAGTTTTGATTCAAGGTCGGGAAAGTACCAGTCCAGGATTGCCTGCTTCATCAATGATATGTGGAACAGTCATAATTTTTCCGTGTTCATTCGGAGCCTCTCATTACCATACCGATATAATATGCCCACAAATAATAACTAAATCAGTTGTAATGGCACAAATTCATAATATCCACTTATGTTATAGTAAAAAAATTGCGACAAAAGTCACAAATGTTTTAATAGAAATGTTAATGAAGTGTAAAAACAGCAATTAGATATCATACTGGCTCCTTATAATTGTCATCAATTGCGTATTATGGCCTTGTATATGTACTTGGGGATTGGGGGGGTCACACTTTTATTTTTGATTTTGGTGGGGGGTCATACATTGTTTTTCAATATCGGTGGGGGGGTCAAACTTTGAAAACTCATTTCTCGGAAAATCCATCCAACCCCCCCACCCGATAAATAATGACCGGCCCCTTACCACTCAAGGTCATCCCAGGTCAATTTTGAGTCACTAAAAGATGCACCATATATGACTTCATATAGGCTCATAATACAAACCTAAGCTCTTTTTAAAGTGTTCTCTACTCAGATGCCAACCTCTGCATTTTGGCTACCTTTGGGCCTTTTGGGTCGACATTTCGACGGATTCAAAATCTACCACCTTTATGCATATTACAAGTGGCCTGAAATAACATGTTTGTACAACATTAGGTGCGTGTAGTTATCTCTACAAGCATTTTGTCTCCAGCGACCAATTAACATGTTTTAGGTTAGACGTGATCTCGACAATTGCAGCTTTTATGGTCATCATGATCAAGATCTAGTCATCAACAGATATACCATAATTGACTTTCCATATGTTCATAATGCGAATCTAACTTTTACATAAATTAATTTTGTAAGCAGAGTCCAATGTACACATTTCAGTTAAGATAGGACCTTCCGATTCACAACACAATGTCATCTTAGGCCTAGTTCAAAATCACCAACAAATCCGCCATATTAGTGAATTCCTATATGATCATATTCTATACTTAGCTCTATCTACAGCTGCTTTGTATCCAGAGTTCAGTTTACACATTACAGGTCACATGTGACTTTTGGCTTCACCACTCATGTCATCTGAGGTCACCTTCAAGGTCACCAAAAATCCACCATATATGACTCCACCATTATCCTCATAATACAAACCTAAGCTCTATTTGCAGTCGTTTCGTATGTAGTATGTAGATGTCAATTTACACACTTCAGTTTGGATGTGAGTCTGACATTCATCAATCATGTGAGGTTAAATTCAAGGTCACTAAAAGATGTGTCATATATAACATCCTATATTCTAATAATATATTATTAGAATATATTAATATATATTAATATATTAAATATAGGTCATTGGTAAACAAACGCATTAATGGTTTGTCAAAGTCAGTTAGTACTAAATATAGCTCTGTCTTCAATGATCCCGTGGTTACTAATTTGTTGAAACTTCAAGGAAGGTTCGTCATTGTCCCTGCAGATAAAGCTTCTAATAATGTTGTTTTTGTTTGTAAAGCATACTATATACAGTGTCTGTTTGACGAACTGGGTATTGCCAACAATACTAATTCCAATAGTACATACCAAGCCATTACTGTGCCCAAACAGGATATCTTATCAAATCATGTGTCTGTATTGCATTCGTTTGGTATTACTACCTCATGTAAAGATTCTAATCTACCAAACTTATATTGGATCCCAAAGTTGCACAAAAATCCACACAAACAAAGATATATTTCAGGTTCAGCGTCATGTTCTACCAAAGCCCTTTCTAAAATATTAACTGTTATATTGTCTAAAATTAAACAGGGTCTCCAAAAGTACTCTGAAACCATCTATTCTTGAAGTGGTATAAATCAAATGTGGATATTAAAAAATTCCAAATCTTCATTGGAATATCTACATGCTCACACACTTTCAAAAGTAACGTCTATCAAAACATTTGATTTCTCCACTTTGTATACAAATATACCTCATTCTGAACTGAAGTCTCAGCTCAAAAAACTAATCAATAATTCATTTTTCTCTGAAAAGGGACAACGTCGGTACCACTTTATTGTAGTTAAATATAATACCGCTTATTTTGTTAAAGGCGACTCTGATGCCCCATACAAATATACTGAAATAGATGTGGTAAATATGGTTGATTTTCTGATTGATAATATTTTTGTGGAATTTGGTGGTCGAATATTTCAACAAACTATTGGTATTCCCATGGGTACAAACTGTGCACCATTATTGGGAGACCTGTTTTTATACTCATATGAATCAGATTTTATCCAACATTTACAACGAGGAGGTTCTAAGAAACTAACATGTAATTTTAATTTCACTTTCCGATACATAGATGATGTATGGTCGCTAAATAATCCCAAGTTTGGTGATTATTTGGATGTCATATATCCTAAGGAACTTGAAATTAAAGATACTACAGACTCCGCTAATTTTTCCAACTATCTAGACCTGAGGTTGGAGATTGATAATGATTCTAACCTGTCAACTAGATTATATGACAAACGTGATGATTTCAAATTTTCCATAGTCAATTTCCCTTTTCTGAGCAGCAACATTCCTATGTCACCGGCATATGGTGTGTTTCTCAACTTATACGCTATTCCAGGGCTAGTTGCAAATATGAGGACTTTGTCTATCGAAGTGCCCAGCTAGTCTCTAAACTGCTGCGACAGGGATATGTTTTACCAAGACTTATAGCTGCGTTTAAGAAATTCTATGGACGTCATCATGATCTGGTGGATAAATACAGCAAATCCATGTCTGCCATGCAACTAGATCTATTTTCATGTTAATTTTGGGGAATTCATGACGGGTGCCACTAGTGGGGCAGGAAATGCTCACTTTTTCCGGAACACCTGATTTCACCTCCTAATGGCCATTTTTGGGGGTTCATGAGTTTCCCTGTCATTTTTGTTTTCTCTCACTTCGTATGCCTGATATGACTTTCTGTCCCCGGACTATGAGATTGGATAACGGACCCTGTTTTGTTTGCTTGGAATACTTAATACTGGGTATTGATTCCACGTCTAATCCTATATTCTAATAATATATACCCAAGCTGTATCTACAAGCGTTTTGTCTCCAGGGGCAAATTTGTTCATTGAAGACATTTTGGGCCTACATTTCAGACTTTTGATGGTGATTCGAGGCATCCTTCTCGAACCATATGGTGTCCTAAAGCTCATTAAGCCATTATGCTTTTTGGTTCATAAGGGCATACTTTTTGGGCCTTTCGAGCGATTCAAGCCAAACCATCTTCATTTTCCCGACTTGTCGGAAATTCAAAATGGCCGCCACAAGTAGATTGGCGGGTCATTAACAACAAAACTTATGCACATCACAATAATACATATGGGGAGTCCTATGCATCAATTGGAGAAACAGTTACTGAACAAAATAACTTCCAGATAATGGCCGCCAATATTCTATTTTCGGCAAAAAACTGCCGTTTTGACCTTAACAGATCACTGAAAGTCAAACTCATGGTCACCACTGAAACCATTATAATGAATTTATATTTAAATGTGCCAATATTTTAGCAGCTCACATTTTGAAGGCTGTTTTTCCTTAACCTATATTGCTGAGTAGGCCTAATACTGTAACCTATTTTAGCCCTTGGCCGATTATTCACATTTAGCGTCGTAATTTCTTCTCACATTTAACGTTAAGGGTGATTTCCTTATTTTTCACATTTAGCGTTAGGTTCCACGTTTACCATTAGTGTTTTTTTTAACATTCGACGGGCGTTTTCACATTTAGCGGTTCAACACGCCTAGAACTCAATCCTCCACGTGCTGACTTTTTCCGAGTTCCATTGAGCATGTTGAGGGTTTGTGTTTAATATATGGAATCTGTTTTGTCAAGGTATTTGCCGTGATATCTTTGCAATGGTGACCCACTACAAAAGGCAGTGCTTCTTAGCTGAATTTGGTGTTTTATTTCTATACTGATTTCAAGAGTTGCAATGAATCGTTAATGAAAAAGATATTTCAGTTTCAAAATCGACTAAATTGGGCTAATTCAGCCCTGTATTGTGAATCTGTGTTCCATAACCAAGAAAGTTTTACACAATCTTCTCAATTCGGATATTTGTAACTCGCTAACGATGTTTATTCAACACCCACAATTAAATGTAGTTCGCAAATCTTGGTTTGTCAGAAACATTCAAACAACTATCGGAATCCTTATGCGATTAAACTAGAACTTAATACTTCCATTTACATATTTTCTAGTATTCATCAAGACTCTATTACAATTCCATTTGTCATGTAAAGAAGCCACCAACACATGTCATCTGTCACGTGTGCTGTGAACGAGTGACACTGTTCCTAGAGGTCAGGGACGAAATGTTGATGGGTTACTGTAATTGTCGCTGTAAATAACTCATACGTTATTCCAATGCTAATTACAAATATGATGCCTTTGTTCATATAAGTCCCTATTTAATATTCATATTGTTGCAACAAGGATATGTTTTACCCAGACTAACAGCTACGTTTAAGAAACGATATGGCTCATCACGATCTGGTTGAGAAGTACACAAAGTCTGTAACAAATGAACAAAAATATGATTATATATATTCTTTGGAATTCATCACCATGATACACGTTATCCGCTTCCTTTTTGACATTGCCCCCTTTCCTCAAATATTATCAGAAAATGTATGTCTCAAAAATGTAAAATATGCATTCGTCAACACGACGGATTGCACCAATGAAATACAATAATTCGTCATCAAGTTTTTGACATCTTCTCCGTATAATAGGGATCTATAACATGAACTATACCTGAATGTGCAAAGAACAGGACCTGGTATACAGTAGAAATGACTCAATTGTGAACACTACCTGATCCCAATGACGCATGTGTGGCTTCATATCAATGTGTTCTCCTTACAATAAAAAAAATGTATGGTTATGTTAACAGAAAACCCCAGAAATCACATATTCGGGTTTATATGAACTAAGCCTAGTATCAATGTAATAGGTTGATATAAAACATTTCCACCAATGTGCCCATGTTGCTGATGGCACACGTTGGATATTTCCTCTGTAATTATTTCACTTCAGGAGCCTTTTAACTTACGTGTTTTCTGTAATGATCTTAGTGATAATGGTAAATAAAAGCATTTCAATACATTTTTTAGTCTAGACAACATAACCATCATATAACTATATGATACCAAATTGCGAATTCAATCAACATCTGAGTATATGACTGAACTGAAGGTCAGTGGTTTTTAAAACAATTGTGTACATATTATTTCCCAATAAGTATTAATAAAACCAGTGACATGAATGGCCGATACCAAATCATGTATCATATATTTATATTAACTGCCACGTGATCAAAGGAATTATACGGAAGGAATAATTATATTAGGTTGAATACTCACCATTCAGTAGAAACCCATAGCGATTTCTTTGTGAATCAAGATATAACATTGATCTAGTCAATAGTAATTTGACCGAAGTTGTTGTCACACCAAATATTACTCAAAAACAGGCAGCGTTTAATGTTGCTCTCTTTCTGTACAGTTTTGTAACCTTCTTGCAGATAATCTGAATCATTCGCCACTTGAATGCTGGTATGGCCCTGTCAAATGTAGTGCTGACTGCTATGATTGATTATATGGCTAATGTAACTGTTATATTCTTCCCCATCACCATGGTGTAAACTTGCGCAGGCGATACCCCAATAACAAGAACAAACAGCACAGTTCTCCATCGTATCAGGATACTCCTGCCACGAGTGACAAATTCCCAATATTGACC
Source organism: Terebella lapidaria (assembly GCA_949152475.1). NCBI lineage: Eukaryota > Metazoa > Annelida > Polychaeta > Terebellida > Terebellidae > Terebella > Terebella lapidaria. The sequence goes on along the minus strand of OX424564.1, from coordinate 16,385,896 downwards.
AATCAAACAGTGGAACAATCCTATCAACTACATCGTTAGATAACCCCATAACTGCCATCAGAAAAGACACTCTTGGTTGTCACTATTTGTCAGAGGCGCCAGTTTCATTCGAAATCGTCACTTCACGCTCCAAATCAACGCACATGTCAATGTTCCATCCATCTTTGCCTTTATGGTGTCGAGTTTTTGACATTCTCATTGTGTCTATCGGGCTGAAGTTCCACGTGACACTGAATGGAGTAAGCTTGAATAAGAGTGGAAACCAACACCAAAAAAACATGAAGAAATTTGGAGACAACAACATGGCTTTACAACTTCCTGGTCAAGTTCCTAATACGGAAGAAGAATGCGATCAACAAGCCAGAAGCAAGGAAATATACACCGACTGGACCCATCCACTTCCAAACTACCAAGAAGCGAGAAAAGAAGACGAACCACACACGGCTAAACTCCTTGCTCGTCAACGCTTCGACAGCTTTGTTTCAGAAGTATCAGTCGTAGGACTGAAATACACGAACATTACAAAAGCGTCAGTTTTTAGACGTTTATTTTGGGCCAGCCTTGTTATGGCAGGATTGGCTTTCGCCGGCTATCAATTACACGAAAGGATCATATACTACATGGCTTTCAACACCAAAGTTACCATCAATATGGACTATATTCCAGAAATCAGGTTTCCAACCGTGACCATCTGCAATGAGAATATGATGATGCGATCCAAAGCCATGGAAATGGGAGGTAACACGGTTCATTATAGACTCGACTGTTCAACTATATAGACTGTTTTTTGTGTAATTTATTACCTAATCATTGTCGCGAATCCTTCTCGATCATTAAAATACAGTGATCAAATAGTGGGTATTGTGAAATGATATATGATGATGTCCTAGATTGCAAAATGAACCGCACAAACAGGTCATCATACATGTACGTGTAAAACACATGCTCAAGGTGCAACTGCATTTGAAAATAATGATCGTGGTCTCCACATTGAAGCTGCATGTAATTTAATATATATTACAACGATACAGGACCCGAGTGGGTGGAATTGATGGAATCAATTTACCCTCCACTCCCGATACAGTCAAAACCCGTTAACCTCACTAACTACCAATTCAATGACTCCATGGACTACGGACAAGTCTACAATGCCATGGCGCAACAGGCTGACGAGGCCATTGTCGCGGTAACAATCCACCATTTTATAGACGGATTTAATGTGTTATTGATTTTAAAATGTATCACGAACTATACCAGTATACTTTTCCTTCAGATCAGTATATTTTATCGACAAATGTGATTATGATGGGCATATATGCAGTGCCCCATACGTTCACCCGTTCTATTGACAGTGTGATTTTGACGGCGAAGCATGTAATGCTTCTATATTTACGCCTATCAACACAAATATCGGGCTGTGTTTTCAATTCAACTCAGGTATGTACACAATGGGAATATCGTCGGTGTTCAGGCAGACATAATATATGGCAAAATTAACCAAACACAATTTAATGAACATTTTATTGCCATTTTGCCACTGAAACATGCAGCATATTGCAAATAATACCATTAAAGTTTCACATTAATGCTGGTCAATGATTAGTGACCATTACGCACGGGTGACACTGGTAAAATAAATATACCATCCATTTCTACAATTTTTTTTGCCGTCTAGCACATTTTGTATCCTTATGAGGAAAACGAACAACCTACATTTTCTGAATATTTTCATATTTTGTAAATGTTCACACGTAAAGATTGTAATCTGCAGATATCATTTTGCTCTGCCCATTGAATGTTCAGACAAGAATTAAAATCATATTTTCTGGCCATGTGCATCTCCACCGTTGCACACAGCTAATTACAACTACACAGTCCTGAGGGCCGGGGCACCATACGGTCTAAGGTTAATGCTCTTTGTCAATCAGGATGAGTACCTGGCACCTGTGCCAGGCTCATTGTCTGCAGGATTCAGGGTAGGGTATACTTGAATGAATAATTGGCATATATATAGCTGCATTTAGAGTATCATTTCTTTATGGTGACGATTGCCAGATTATGTGACAAATATGTTCTATGAGGTAACCATAGTTTGGACATTCAGGTCGCTTTACATCCGATGAACGAGATCCCAATGATGCGAGAATGGTCGTTCCGGATCAGCCCCAACCACCAGACCTATGTGTCTGTCAAAGCCAGTAGGGTAAGGTGTATCTCGTCTTTGTGATTTTCTTGGATAGGTGTTTGTCAAATGTCTCTATGTTGAGTATTAACAATCATGGTCCACACTGAACAGCCATCGGTTGAAGCGACAATATACGAATGTTTTCTTCTGTTCTACAAATTCTTACATGCATTCTTACATGTATGAACTTAGAGAAATCACAAATATACAATACATTACAGACTATAGACCCTGGACTGCCATATGTGAACTGCTCCCTGAATACGACTTACACAAAAACTGGTTGTCTAGAAGCCTGTGAGACTGCGTACATCACAACAACATGTGGCTGTCGTGAACGATACATGGACGGTAAGTGACTGACAAACAAGAGTTCACAATCCTTATGGTATTCTGAATTGTTTTGTAGGTAGGTTGTTGGACAATTGTATACTAGTTATATCAAGTTTACAGTAGAAACACCTAATATATTCTACACGCTGTCTGCCCCTGATGACGCCAATGTTGTGACGCCAAAAATGTCTGTTAATTGCATTTATCTGCATTCCATAAATGCTGTATTTTATGTTGTAGTAATCCACAATGCAGTACATGTATATTGCAAAACTCAGATGTAATACTGGCCAATTTCAGCCACGGTACCAGTATGTAACCCACAACAGGAGATGGACTGTTTCAAGCCAGCTGAGCGAGCTTACATCAGTAACAACGAGGAGGCGAATTGCGACTGTCCTCGCCAGTGTGACAACATCGAGTACACCCACACGAGCTCCGCAGCCGTGTCCTCCGACTGCTTCCTCGCCAATGCTGCCCCCGTCCTCTACCCGGGATACAACAGCACCGATGAGGCTCTGCAGGAAATCCGCAGGGACTATGCGTTAGTTGAAATATTTTTCAGTCAAATCGCTTTCGAGGAAATAGTCGCAAAACCCGCATATTCCGTGATGGCGCTCATGTGCGATATAGGGGGCGCCCTGGGACTTGTTCTTGGAAGTACGTTCTTGACTTTATTCGAGGTGTTTGATTTTTTGATCGTGCTGAGTTGGGACTTGTGCACTGCCCGAGCCTCCAGGAAAGTGGCATGAAACGTCTGAACGACAATATGGTTCACTATAGAGTCGACACCAATGCTGCAGCTGATCAGCACATCAAATAATTATTTTATATTCGCCATTTAGGTCCTTCCAAAGTCGAGTACATCCCAAATCAGTGAATTACACGCTGGTATTACAATTTTTGTGTTTGTCAATGTTCAGTTGTGCTATATAATTTCATAGGTGTTTCTGTTAGTGGGCAATCTGTCTCCGAGATCATCGCCGACAAGTACTTAGTAAGCTGCAAACTGAAGAAGTTGCTATGAAGATTCCGTGAAGTCTGAGACTGTATTCCGTTCATGAACTCAGCCTTAGAATGTGATTTCGTCTGGTTGTCGGTATTAATTTTTGCATCATGATCAATCATTATGTTTTATATAATGAATCACAATGACCAATTATGTATGAAATAGAATTTTCAGTTTTCTTACACACCGTATCTGCCATGTTGCGGAATAAAACGAATGACCATTCGACAATTTTTGGGCAAATGTCAAGCTCATTCGAAAATGCTGAATCAGCAATTCCTCCCAAATCCTCCAATAGCATGTTCGTGTGGGGCCACAGATGGCTGATTCATTCTACATGCACAGTGCACCAAGGTACAGTGTGTATGAACGAAAATAAAACATATTGATTAAGCCTATTTTTCTTAGGCCAAGGCCTAAATTCGAATTACTTATCATAACATGTGAAAGTGATCATATTATGCAATAGAGATCTCCTACCATTGGACAGTTATGCATCATGGTATCATAACGTTCACCTGGAGAACATTATGACGTCATAACATTCTTGGACACATTATGATAGTACATCATAAAATCGATCAAAATTGATAAATACATTTTACCGGTTATATTACATCATAACCATTTCATTTACTATTTTCTTCATATATTAGTATGCCATACTATGTTCATTCATGCAGACATGTCCTTCTCTATGACACACAGATTCCGGTGTACAGCCAAAAATCCTAGAAAAAAATGAATCCTAGATAATAATGTTTGTTTCACTTGACCATGCATTGATCTAGATATAAAATATTTAAGAATGGGGCAGAGGCCGAATTCATCCAAAATACTCAGCGTACATATTTGTCTAGAGCCACAAGTCCGAAAGCGATACCTGTTTTGCCCTGTCTCGCCATACTTATTTTGGGGTCTAGGTTTTCTCCTTTTGAAACAAAGCCAAAAGTGTTGCCAACACTAACAATTTTTAATATCATTGCATGTATTACATATATGTTTACAGCATTATCGAAATGCCAAAATATGATAGTGATCAAAGCCCGTTATACATCCTTTGCATCGCAAGGGCTAAAATAATTAATACAGGCTTTCTTCGCCTCGAACAGGTAACATCTCACAAGTTTGAATTATTGAAGACTTGAGAAGGTTCTGTATAGCTAGAGGCAAGCATCATCTATGCAAATAATGACTTTACATGTCCCCTGGCGCCTTGGCTGGAGAGCCACCATCCATCAGTTTGTGCCTCGGTGTTTGTTTCACATTGCAATAATATTTTTTGGGGTGAATCAGTTATGATGGAACATATGAAAGCTGGCATTTATTTAATTCCATTTTACATCAGAATAAGCATGCGTAAACTAAGTATACATCAGACCAATTAATAAATTACACAACAAAATTTAGGGATAAAATCAAACTGATTCAGAATGGCGTATAATATCAGATTAGATAATGGGAGGGGGTGGACTGGTTATATATACTGATAACTTCTGCAAAGCTTATTATGTATCTTTATCAACAGCAATTTATTTTAGAATGGTCTGGAATGATAACAATAAACCCAAGGGAGAACGTGTTGAAGAACTGTCTTCAGACTGTTCTCGATGTCTTTTATTTCATTTATTTCAAGCCTTTGTTATTCACTCTCTAGATCTGCATTGAATCAAGAAAGGTTCAAATGTACGAGTGGTGGAACTAATCCTACCGACGAATACCAGGGAATAATCCGTGCAACCATGGCAACAACCCGGGTTCAATATTCTCGGGTGTTGAACCTGGAGAATCACCATAGAAGTAATAAAACATTGCGTCTCCTGCGACGAACATTTTAAAACTGTAGACATTATATAACTAATTAGTACATACTCGAATGACATATGACGTCAAATGCAGCCACATTTTTAATGAATATATACTTATATTGTATTGTGTGTCCTTTCGCAGATAATGAATATAACTTCATCACAACACCAAACACTCTCTGACTAATACCCATCACGTATCTGTTCTCGACGGGGAAGGACTAATTTGCGTCAAATGCTGACAGCATCACGTTGGACACATACACGCGACCACAGCACGTGACATGTTCTCTGACAGATCCCGGATGTCAAGTGTGTCAACCAGTCACGGGGCAAATGATTCAGTATCATTATGTTATAGACTGATATTTACAATACATGTCATGGTGTCGCAAGTCTGGTATTTATCGATGAACCATTGTCCATTTGAATGTAGTGTCTGTGTTATTCAATTCCGGAATTAGATGGGTAGAATGGTGTTCATTCCCTAAATATGTACCAAATTGACAAATTAGAAATATATGTGACAAATACTCGGAAAGAGTCGTAGTTGGAGATATGAATACAACAACTAACATGGCATTGGATAATGTATACATGTATATTTATATTAAAACCGATGAGCTATTATATACAACGAGGTACTACTGATCAATACTAGTATGGATGAACATGTACATTGCATAGGATATTCAGCTCACAGAGGAGCAAACCAAAACAAATGGCTCTGACTAGGATACTGATCCCTCGGATTTGACCACTTATACTGAATTCTAAACTTCGTCCGGGATTCGGTCTTGAATTCGAATTTGTCTGTTTATCGGTATCCATTTGTGCTTTTGTAACAATATTTGTTTGTGGTAAACAACGACTAGTAGGTCATGAAATTACAATTTCAAATTTATCTCCAATAAAACAATTTATTAGGCTATAAAAGACTGGTGTCTGACTGAAATTCTGAGCCTCACTAAAAATATAGATAAAGTAGCGTTATTAATAGCGTTTCCATCGCGCGTGCCAAATAGTTCTCGGAAGCTCTAGAATGCAAATTATATATTAAGAAAATAAATTTCATGGCAATAAAACTGGAATTCAATACACAGAGTTCTGAAAGACGCCACTGCTTTCAATCCTGATTCGTGTCGGTTGTTTGTTTTGTTACCTTCACATTAACATATACATTCTCTTTGAAATAGATATGAAACCAATACATGTATGAGGTATCACGCGCGAACAAAGCTGAGGTAAGTCCATTGTCAGGCAAAATCAGGAGCCATATAAAGGAGGTAGTAAAAGCTGGTGTTTTTTAATGAGAAGCATTTCCTGCCCAAAATGTGGCATGCGTCATGGACCATGAAAAGTTGAAATGCAAACAAATCTTGCTGTATATTTCCATAAATTTGGTGTATTTATCAACCAGATTGTGATGACGTCCACCAAATTTCTTACAGCGAGCTATATTAGTCTTCGTGAAACATATCCTTTTCGCGAGATCCCCCCCCCCAGGTTCTAAGACATATCATAATTCATCACGTATACTAACATATACCCGGTCACATCTCACTGCCTGAGGCACTCATTTCCCCCAGATGTTTACGGCTGATGGATGAGGTTCATTGTCACAGGAGGAAAGACAAAGGATGGGACGTTATTTACATAATACCAGCGCTATCAGCATGCCGTTTTCAATCTTTCGTCAATCAATTATTTACGGGTTTCTGATGTATTACCCAGTACATGCAAAGCAAACACATGGTCCATACATCTAGGCTTTGTCCATGGATCATTTAAACGACGTGCCCTCACAAGTCACTGACAAGAAATTAAAGTTAGGCATAAATGTTCATAACCTTGAAACGGGCCAAAATAACTTGGCACATTGTTGAGTGTATAATGAGGAATTCGCTGTCTTGAAGTGAATGGGTTGACACACATTTTAAATGCAATAGGAGCAAATGCCATTTTCAGGCAAACGTAACTTTTCCCGACAGCTAAAATTAATTATTTCATTTAATACGGTAATATATTGGATTTTTGTCAATGATAAATCTATTCTCTCCAAAAAAAAAACTGTTCACTGGAAGCGTATCAAATGATATCCGAAATTGTACAAATATATATATGTGAAACTTACATAACATACAACTTTAATGTTATTATGTCCCAGTGTGGCGAGGGGAAGTGTAGGGAACACATTAACCAACTTACAGCAATCATAAACAACACACGTTTTCACATGGGCTCGGTATATATATATATATAATACTAGTATGGATGAACATGTACATTGTATAGGATATTCAACTATATATATATGTACCGCACTGTACAGTATACATAGTTTTCACGACATTCTGGTTTAAGTTCTGGTTTAAGGTAGTCCGCTCCAAACAGTGAGGGGAGGGGGTCAAAGAGTTTTTTAAAATAAATAACTGTGTCAACATAATTTAGAGCTTCAAAATGATATATTTTATAGAGTAACTGTTCAGCATCCTAGAACTGAAAAGAAAATAGGGGGTCACCGTATCCGTTCGCATGGAAAACACGATGCAAGATGTGAATATTGACGAAAAAATGAGCAAAAATGCCATAATTTATGTCATTTTAGGTAAAAGTGTGTGATTTCGATCGAATATGTAGAAGAAACGAGCACGGTGACCCCCTGTTTTCTTTTCAGTATTAGGATGATGATCATTTACTCTATAAAATTTTGAAGAGATAATATTCAAACAATGACTTTTAAATTTTGACTCTTCGTTACCTCACTGTTTGTAGCGGACTACGTTAAGGAAATATTCCACACGCTACATTCTGGTCCGTGCAAAATACAAATCATCCAACTTCACCACGACACATTTTAACACTGAAAATGAATTCGCGAAGCATCACGATGCGCAATGTGATAATGCAAGTCATCAGGGGCAATAATCTCAGCAAGAGCGTGCATAGCCAGCACTACTATCGAGAAATGCATCGTCATTGTTTGATAACTAGCGTACATATCTAGGTCAGAGGTGATAAACCGAATTCACGGGCGCTTTTTGTAGTGCGGAAAATAATCCACGGATGTATCGCAGGGTCGTCTGTTATGGAATTCGAACTATGAAGAAGATGATTTGCGTTTTTTCTCCGAAATGCAACCCCAGCAGTTTTGATTCCTATAAAATGACAGTGGTGGCGAAGGTAGGTAACAGAGCTCGGCAAGGATAGGAAATCGGACTCGGAAAAGCCCAAACTAAACCCGAGACTAACAAGTTTCTCTAGGTGAGTTGAACCAATTCGCCGGATATCAGGATGTTGCTACTAAATATTGCTACTAACCATTATGACCAAATAATGGGATGTAGGTGGTGTTTAATATTAAATATAAGTTGTCACTGACAGATGTGGATGATATTAAATTAATATCATGCAGATCTGTCGGTGACAAGTTATATATGAATTATTGTAATATTTCAGGAGACGATCAGTTGAAAACGCAGTTTAGTCGAAAACGACTATAGTCACATAAGAGAATAATCTATTCCTATCCTGTTACTTATTGTGATGTTATCATAAATGTTGGTTATTATCGATATTTCAGCTGTTCATTATGCCGACCTACAAGCTCTACTACTTCCCCGCTAAAGGCCGAGGTGAAACTACTCGCTTACTTTTTGAAATCGCCGGGATCCAGTATGAGGATGTCCGGATATCTGGCGAAAAATGGCAAGAATTCAAATCTAGTAAGTACACTAGTTATTCATTTATTTTATTAGTTAGTTTATTAGTTTCTTTGGTACATACTTACTTTTAACCTGTATTATGTAGTACTCACGCTTTATTGGCATTATAGACGTGGAATCAATACCCAGTATTAAATATTCCGAGCAAACAAAACAGGGTCCGTTATCCAATCTCATAGTCCGGGGACAGAAAGTCATATCAGGCATACGAAGTGAGAGAAAACAAAAATGACAGGGAAACTCATGAACCCCCGTAAATGGCCATTAGGAGGTGAAATCAGGTGTTCCGGAAAGAGTGAGCATTTCCTGCCCCACTAGTGGCACCCGTCATAATTGCATGGCAATAATATAATATAATAATAATAACAATAATATCATGGCAACCCGTCATGGCAATATTTTTCTTGATTAATAGTATTAATCAAATTCTGCATGGTTGATAATATCCTTTCCAGAGAAGTAACATTTTGTACGCCTGCATCTATTTATAGAGACGCCATTTGGCCAGTTACCAGTCCTGGAGGTAGATGGCGTAATGATCGCCCAGAGTAACGCCATCGCTAGCTTCGTGGCAAAACAGGCAGGTTAGTGTGGAGTACATTTTAGAGATTTGTGGTTCCAAAAGCTTGAAATGCAAAAGTTGCATGGTAAAACCGGGCTACTACTGACGTTAGAATATCCACAAATGTTCTTACCACAGCAATGACAGCATACATATTCGACCCGATTATATGATAGCATTATGGCTTGTGATTTATTAGGCCTATTATGTGCTTGACATGAACCTATTTTGAGGGATTGCTTTGATTTCTAAATTGTTTAGTCGATTATAGTTGTGTACTAGCTCCAGCTAATGTGCAGTGGAAACCAACATACTCTACACTTGACCCTGATGACTCCGGCCGGTCTTTCAATGGGAATATCCGGTCGAGCTTCGTTTATAGTTTTATCTCTTTTAAGAAATGTTCCACTTTATGTTTGTATATTCATCATCAAAGTCTTGTCTTGCGGGTAACAATATGTCCATTCATACTACACATCAATGCATCTTTGAAGGCCTATGTAAATAGCAAGTGTCCATATTTCATCTCCCTCTCTATTGAAGGTATGGTCGGTCAGACAGACGTGGAAAATGCCCGGTTGATGATGATAGCAGAATGCATGGAAGACAGCACCAAACCAATCGGCCCAATATTGTCGGCTAAAGATGACAAAACTTAAGTATGCGGTAGAAAAAGCATCATCTACGTTTCATCATCTAAACTCACATCAAGACAGTGTCCTACTCTCTGCGTTTTGATGACACTAGTATGACTACAAATACTAAAATGTTTGATGCTGCTTCGATTTCCTTGAGAAGTGTTTGTTTTTATTGGCACCATATAAATATTGTTGTGCTTTTGATAGTAAGGCAATTACTACGAATTCATCCAAACGTATTTACCACAGTATCATGCAATGTGGTAGAACATAACAGTGTAATATTGTGGCAATATGTATTATTGTATCTCATACTATTTCATGATTGTATTTATTGGATGTTATTATCCAGGAGCTGCGGAATAAATGGAATAATGAACAACTGCCAGGTTACCTCGGATACCTGAAAAAATTCATGTTAGACAACAAAACTGGATTCTTCGTGGGCAACAAGGTTACTATCAACATTATAACATATAAATACGCAATTATAATCGGACGTATATTTAGTTAATACTTGCAAGAAGGGAAGATTAACATACCAGAGCAGGATGGATTTTTCTGAACTAATAGCTGATAATAATCTAAACTTGAGTGCGTTTTTGGATTGGAATATTTCGATTGGCTTCGTTTTACAATATTTTTTTTTTTGTAGATTTTGTGGGGTTTTCTTGGAGATAATAGGCTGATATATACATTCGGTATTTTGTCTTGCACATATGACTTGGGTGGACTTGGTGAATATTCTGAACATTTACTCGTTTCCCGGAGACTTTAGTCTACCCCCTCATCCGGGCTTTGCAGCAGAAAGTGACGTCACACCCCAAAGTGGCGGCCTGGATCAAGAAACGTCCCGTCACAGAGATGAATAAATTTTAGCATATCCGTCTGCAAACCGACTGGCAATGAGTAAATGTTCCTTGTTGATTAGAAATGATGCTTGATTTGAAATTTGAGGACCAGGGCTATGTTTATTCGCGTTTTATAGTGTGTTTCAGAATCAATGATCACAGTTTCGTAATTGTATGATGTGAGAAAATTGTTCACAATTTGATTAGTAATACAACTTGAATCGCCATTTCTGTTTTGTATTAATTAAAATTAAATAGCAAGTCATTCATTTGCAATAAATGTTATAACATTACAGAAAATAAAATGAACTGTCAACAGTAATTATTTCAACGAATGGCTTATACTTTGTCCATGGTTCCTCGAAAACATGCAAATTGACATGAACCACTCTAGTTGAAGTTCCTGTCGTGCTTAGTTGAACCTCTGGAAAAGCCAGCATGAATTCCATAAAAATCTCAGTTCGACAGATGCTATTTGTCATCTAATTTCAGGAACCAAACGTCGTTCACCCTTTGACATTACAGTGTCAGACATACGGGAGACATAGTCATGCAATATACATAGCATAGCCAGGGGATAGTGGACCTGGGCCTTTGATCTATCGGATATACTCAGCCATCTGTGAGGCCAAACACTCCCAAAACGGACGAGTCCCGGAAATTGACAAAATCTGCCCATTGCAAAATCCTCTAGAGGCGTATTTTGTATGTTTCTGATGCATGTATACCTTGTGACTTGGTAGCATTTTCACCAACGACGTAATGACATAAAGATGATAATTTTTTACATACTTGTGTGCAATTCTGAAAATAGGTCGATAACACTTTAAAACCTCAGTACTGTTTGTTGTAGTGTTTCGTGCACTGTAGTATTGAAAATAAATGATGATATGCACGGAGTCGAAGAGCAAATGCGTGTGGAAATTATATGTCTGATCCTGGGAATAGCAAACTGGATGAAGATGAATCGAAGGCCTGTGTACTGACACTCTTCATCGATAATGGTATTGATTACGTATATAGGAAATAAATCCAAACACCTGTTTTCAAGGACACCCAAAACAATCAGCCAATGAATTGCAAGCTTCCAACTGTACAAATTGCCGTCACCAAGCAGAATCATGTGATATCGCATGAGAGCTGGCATTTAGACAGTACAGGTTTGGTAGAGATGATAGTAATCAGATAGTTAGAACGAGTTCCAGCAGATTTGTTGCAAGTAGTATTTTAATATTACCGTGAATATTCCAGGTAGTTGGAAAAGTAACCATATATGTTTTTTTTTTTGTGAAGCAAAGATGGACAAAAACTGACATCCAAATATACCGGAGCAATCATACGAGGATATGTCAATTTCAAAATGCACATCAAGCACATATAATGAATATGTAATCAACTTACATATTCACTCATTGTTTTTTAATGACATCATCAAAACCGTGTGGTAATTGAGGTTAAATAAGTTGATATTATTTATTGCTTGTGAATCGCAATCAGATTGCTCTGACTTTCCAACATGTGGGAAGTATACCGGTAATTAGAAACCGGATCATTAGATGCTCCATTTAGGCATGTGTCTGATATTGATTGTTTATGTGTCATTTCCAATAGTTTATTTTGTAGCCTCTGATATTGCCTGCTAGAGTTGATGAGTCATGTTATGTAGCATTTCACGTATGGACAACGCAAAACAATGAGAAATTTAGCATACTTTTCACATGTATATGGTCTTACTGTAGGACAACTTCAGAACATTGGGACAAGTTCTTCTCCTTATATCTAAAAGAAAAAGAACACAACTCCATGAACCTAAACAAATGGACTTCTATGAGAAACTCGAAGATTGTTGTTCCTCGTGTGATCATTTCTCATCCAATGAATGCATATTAATGGGTGATTTGAACACTGACTGTAAATCAGGTGCAAATAATGTGTTGTATAATTCTTTCAAACACTTCGTGTCCATGTTTAACCTTACACAGTTAATAACATGTCCCACCAGGGTCACTAAAACCTCAGCCACAACTATTGATCTCATACTGGTATCAGATCCATGTCGTATATCACATAGTGGTGTTTCCAGTATTGCTATTAGTGACCACTGTCTGGTGTATTGTACCCGCAAGATTAAAAAGAGTGTGGTAAATCAACACAATACCAAAACAATGCGGTCTATGAAAAACTACAGCAAAGATGTTCTCGAAGCTAAGCTTCATGAGGCAGACTGGTGTATGGTGTTAGATTGTACATGCGTGGTAAAGGCTTGGAATGCATTCAAGAGTATATTTTTATCTGTACTTGATGAAGTTGCACCTGTAAAATCTTTCAGAGTCAAACCACGATCTGATCCATGGATCACTGGCGATATTGTACAACTGGTTAATGAGCGGAATAGAGCCTATAGTAAGTACAAAAAAACACACAAGATCAGGCTGAATATGATAAATACTTGTATTATCGAAACCAGCTGCAGTATTGTAAAACAAAAGCCAAATCATCTTATTATGTCAACAAGGTGGATGAGTACAAAGACAAACCCAAAAAGTTGTAGCAACTGTTAGGTACTCTAGGTACATCAAAATGTACTACATCCTCACAAAACATTGGTCTGATAAATGATCATGACTCAGTAACCTTTGATAAGTCCCAGGTTGCCAATATTTTTAACAAGTATTTCTCTACTATTGCTGATAAATTGGTACAGCAACTTCCAAACAGCCTGGGCAAATATGGTAAAGATCACACAACCAAGTTATACAGTGAAAAAGGTGTTCATCCAGATAATTTTGGTCTATTTCAGGTGACTGAGGACAAGATTCTGGACATACTTACCTCCCTGAACCCTAGTAAGGCAACTGGCCTTGATAAAATTCCCTCCAGGTTTGTAAAGGATGGAGCTAGGTATATTGTATCTCCCTTAACTCATATTGTAAATTTATCTATATCTAGTGGCATTATTCCAGATGATCTGAAAGCTGCTAGAATAAATCCAATCCACAAAAAGAACTCTAAGACTGAAGCTGGCAACTATCGACCTGTGTCAATATTGAGCGTTATATCCAAGATTTTGGAGAAAGTTGTATGTGAACAAATCCATCACTACTTGAGTGATAACAAGCCCCTATATGAGCTTCAATCTGGATTTCGGCCCTCTTATTCCACAGATACATGTCTTATCCATTTATTGGACCCTATCAAATGTCAACAAGACAAAGGCAATTACACAGGTATGATATTATTGGATCTCCAGAAGGCATTTGACACTGTGGACCACAAAATTCTTTTATGTAAACTGGAAGCCTTAGGATTTCAGAAACCTACCATAGACTGGTTCAAATCCTACCTTAATGGAAGGCTGCAGTCAGTTGAGGTAGGGGGCACCCTCTCAACTGCTGCCATAGTTCAATGTGGAGTACCTCAGGGCTCAATCCTGGGGCCTCTACTTTTTCTTATCTATGTGAATGACATGCCCTCAGCAGTGTCCTGCAAGCTGATGTTGTATGCTGATGATTCTGCTTTAATTGTGTCTGGCAAGGATGTTGCAGAGATTCAGCAAACCCTAAGCTCTGAACTTGAGTCAGTCAGAGAATGGTTGTTAGACAATAAGCTGTCTCTTCACTTGGGGAAGACAGAAACAATCCTGTTCGGATCCAAACAAAGACTCGCCAAACATAGCCAATTGCAGGTAGCCTGTGCAGGTGACAACATCACTTGCAAATCCTGTGTAAAATATATAGGACTGACCATTGATCAGTCCTTATCTGGAGATCAAATTGCTGAAAATATCATCAGCAAATCAAGTTCCAAATTGAAATTTTTGTACAGACAGGCCAGGCAGTTTGACATCAGGACCAAAAGGCTACTGGTGTCAGCACTCATACAGTGCCATTATGATTATGCCAGCTCTTCTTGGTATTCTGGCCTAACCAAGAAGTATCAGGGGAGGCTGCAGACAATGCAGAACAAGATAATATGCTTCCTCCTCAACGCTCAACCCAGAACCCATATAGGTATCAATGAATTTCAACAGGTCAATATGTTGCCAGTAAACCTTAGAGTCGATCAGATTAAGTTGAATCATATGTATAATGTAATTCACAATAAAGCTCCTGAATATCTATCTTCATCCTTTACACAAGTATCCACAATCCATAATAGGAACACCAGGTCCAGCATCTTGTCCTTAGTCATCCCTTCAGTGAGATCCTTTGGTGCTTCTTCTTTTATGTACACTGGTGCTAAGGTCTGGAACTCTCTTCCTAGTCATATAAAAAATTGTTCTTCTCGTTCTAATTTTAACATGGTCCAAGCAGAAAATGACATATATACCTATCTTTAATTTTATTTCTTATACATCTTGCATTTGTGTCTTTTGTTATGTTATTCACTTTATTACCGTCTAATTATTACCAGTATTGTTCTACATATTCCTTATTATTATTTAGTAAGATTTGTTATTATTTTTATTATTAGTATTACCTACATTTACCATTGTTATTTTTATTTTTGTAATATTGTTAAATTCTCTGCCGTCATATTATTGTCTGTGATCATATGGGCCACAATGGAAACAAGTGATTTTTCGCTTTCTTGTGTTACCCTGTGTATTTTATAGTATCGTTTACATTTTGTATTTATACACTTGTAATTTTACATGGAATATGCAAATAAACTCAATCAATCAATCAACCTGCCAGGGAAACCTCATCAGGTCGGCCAACAGATTGTTATCCTTCAGCTGGAAAATTAGCTCCAATGAGGTGCAATATATTGTGACATATCGGTTGGTATTTGCTCAAGACACAACTCGTGAACGATGTCTTTCATTTGCAGTATTCTGATAATAATAAGCTGGACAGAGGCAGTGCTTAATGATGACCTACATACAATATGAAGCATCTGTCAGTTTATGGGCTACCAGTCATCCCCAGAACCGCGAGATTTCATGACAAAAATAAGGAATCAGAAACCAAACCAGCTGAGATGGAAACTTGCAAATTATTTGCAAATCACCTCGACGCGAATCGGTATAGAACGGTCCAACAATCGATCATGAGAAGTTCAAAACCTTTATTATGACAATTATGCGATCAAAAGTTGCTTAATAAACATGATGAAGCCAAAAGTATAACAGAGATTATAAATCGTCAATAACACCCAGCGGACATACACACAAGGCGCTCTTCGCTTTGATGCATGTAGTCCATATGAGATGAATGCCAATATTTGTGTGTAGATATACATACAGTTACGTAATTTCCTTAGTGTTCAAAATCATTTAATACAAAACAACCACGTTCAGAATGATCCACATCAGATACAACAAATAGCTGGAACTATACTGAACACACTGTCCCAATTTTAGGGCAGACGACCACTGGTAGACAATGGCTTGTGGCGATTGCCTCAGTAGCTGAAAGGGCTGAATATTCTCTGTCAAATACAAATCATCAACTCCCCTGACTCGACGTTATATAGTACATTTGTTGGACCATTGCAGACAGTAATTCTGAATAAAGACAATAAAAATCAAACAGTTTTAATATAGCCCAGTTGTCATCAGTAAGCCATCGCTTGTCGAGATTAATAACATGTATCATACGAGATAAGTGTATAATTAGATTTCAAATCGAAAAATATGGATAACCCTCCCAGTATTACTCACTCGAAAGTTGACATACAAATGCGATTTCCTCAACACTATATTAAATTTGTAAATAGAACGACAAATCTCACAGATTTGTTAAAAATTATGTGTAATCTGCTTCGAATGAAATTACTACAACCAATATTCAAAATCGAGCCGAACTTTCTCTCACCCGCACTTTCAAGTTTTCTTTCCCAACAATAATGATTACCTTTAGGGTGAGAAATGAGAAACTAGTGTGGATCAAATTCTGGATCGTGTGGGAGTAGGTTCTGAATTGAGTGCATGTACCGAACAGTTTCAATATATAGATATCAGTGATGGGTGGAAAAAATGAGTCAACTTAGAACTCTTGAAAATGAAGTGAAAATAAAATACACACAAAACGATAAGAATGTTTGCACAAAAACTGAACCTCATAAACGCCCAAAGACGTATAGATTTGTTCACACAATTGCATTCAGACGCTGAATTTAGTCCTAAAACGTTCATGTCATGATTGTGTTGAATATTGTCTCCATCTTCAAGAAGCAACACCTATGCAATGCGCATCAGAACAGTCAGGAGCGAGCTCTTTCCCTGAAGCTGAAGTGAATCGTCAAGATGGCGATACTCAATAACGTGAGAACCAGTCCTGTTCGCCATCATAACGTGTTCTTTTTTGGTCTGGTACTGCAATCTGCTGTGTAGCCTGAAAATTATACCTTTATATTAAAAATTTATGCATGATACTTCAAAACAGTCGTGATATTGTACAAATATGATTATGACTTTTTTGGTATGATAGAAAAAACACAAATGTACAATGGCTTTTATCTGCCAAAATTTTGAGTTTTGCTCCCGAGCAGCAGATTTAGGACGCAATTATAAATATAACACTTTTTCAGACAGCAATATTTCAGACGCATCGAAATTTGTTTAAGATGCGTCTGAAACATTTCCGATGCATCTAAAACATTTTTGATATGTCTAAAACTATTTTCAATGCATCTAAAGTATTCTTGATGTATCTAAAATATCCTCGATGCGTCTAAACCTATTCTCATTGCGTCTTAATGTTTTAGATGCATTGGAAAGATGCATTGGAAATGTTTTAGACGCATCTTAAACTACTTTCAATGCGTCTGAAATATTTCTGATGCATCGGAAAGAGCTTCTGCTCGGGAGCAAAACTCAAAATGTTGGCAGATAAAAGCCACCGTACTAATGGATGCCGACAAACGGACAAATTCAAGATCGAATCCATGTACGACGTCTACAAAATTCGAGTGGTCAAATTCGAGTGATACTATTAGTATCATAGTCAAACCATATGAATAACACGGACGCCCAGCCTGCTGTGTGTGACATCAGGTGCTCCGGAGGAGTGACCATCTCCTGCACGACATGTATGCGACACCCACTGCGACATACACACTGGTAAATCGAGAAACAAATGCATACACAAAATCACAAGGGTGTGATGACATCTTCCATCACAGGTGTGACAAGCCTGGCGTAACATTCAACCAGATCACAGTAACAACCATACCCTGTCGCCAAGGAACAGGACTTTGGTTCTTTTCTTCTCCTTATTTCCTTAGTTTGGAAGTTAGAACCTGTGCTATGACTATGAATTCCTGATGAGATGCTCTAGCATAACGGGTTAACTGGGACCCGCACACATGGTAGGTTGATGATTCTAGGATAATAATGCTCAAGATAGAAAAACTGATTATAGTCAAATTCAAAGTTTATGATTGGGCGAACAGGATGGATTCTGCACAATGTATATTTAGACGTCATCCAACATAGTTCCTAGTGGTTCATCGCCGTCCAACATAGTTCAAGTAGATATGAAATACTACTGAATTGGGAACATAAACGCGATCTAATGGTATACCAAATTTGAGGTAACTATTGGAGGGAGAAACCTTATATTTGTGCAATACCGTCCTGTTCTGACTGCTGGACAAACGATTACGAACGTGGGTGACAAAGATTTATGGGCAGGTTGTTTAGATTATTATGTATGTTATCGGTTCCATATCTTCTAAAATATGCTACGTGATTACGTCATTTCAGGTAAGATCAGATCACAATACAAAATTCGAAGGATTCGGTCCTCCACCTGTATTATATACCATATAATTCGATAACTTAATTATATGTTACCACTTAAAATGAGGTAACACTCATACATGAAAAGACCAAATGGAGTGGATATGATATGTACCTATGTATGTACTTCTATGAGTAGGTCAACGAAGTGTAACACTGTTTTATCAGGACCATGTCAACAGTGAGTGCACTCCTGGACAAATCACCTTCCCCTCACGGCGTCAGATACTTTTTTATTCACCACACATACCTCCGTGACATTTGACCTAACGCCTCCGAAATCGCAACGAGTGCAATATCGACTTACTGAAACGATTTGAAGTTGAATGGGGTGTATATTTCTGCAGTACGGTCGTTTACACCCATCCATTCGTGATGTGTGCCTTGCCTAGGAATAGGGTCGGTATTTATAAAAGCAAAATCGCTGGCGTTGCAATTTTTGGATTATTATCGAATCCTTAAGATAAGATAAGAAACATTTATTTAACGCCGGATTACAGTTAAATGCAAACATTAGTACAAAAGCACCAATAGCCGACAATGATAATGAGGTAATGAGATATAAACAGATGGAAATATCACGCACGCACACACGCACAAAACAAACAATGCCCAAACATTGATCATACCCCAAGTCACATCAATCCATATAATCACATCGTACATCATAACATTTACATGCATTACAATTTTGACATGAACAGTTAACACCATTCCATCGGTTCAACAGAGATTTAAAATGTTCAGCAGTACTTGCTTCCTTGATATGATGTGGTAAACAATTCCACATCTTAGCACCCTGATATTTTATTGCATTCGAACCATACTTTTTAGTGTTCAAACTCGGAAGTGTGAGACTCATGCCATTTCTGATATCATAATTACAACTCTTAGGATTGAAGAGATCTCGTAGATAAGCAGGACCAACATTATTTAGTACTTTGTACACTTCCAACATAACAAAACGCTTTCTTAGAATAAACATAGTCGGTAATTCACATTTTCCCAGTAATATTGTATACGGAGAAGTGAAGTCATTAGAAATGCATCGCAGTGCACGTTTTTGATTTTTTTCTATTTTCTGCATTTCCCCTCTGTTACATATATGCCAAACAACTGGCGAATACATAAAATGTGATAGAATAGAAGCTTTAAACAACATCATTTTTCCTTTATAGTCCAGAGTTTTAGATAATCGTGCGAGAGCATCCAACTTAAAATCCGTTTTTTTTACACAATTGTGATATATGAATATTAAAGTTAAGAGAATTATCAATATGAATTCCCAATAATTTCACAGTTGATTCAGTGGCAATCATATCGTTTCCAATATTTATCTTCAATTTGCTCGCATCATAGTGTATGCTGAAAGTAATTAACTGGAATTTATTGGGATTTGCTCGCATAAAATTATCACTGAACCAACTCAACATTTGAGCAGTAACATATTCCAACTTTAACTTCACATTTACATAATTGTCGTCAAAATATAAAATTGTGTTGTCGTCCGCGTAGTTATATATGTTACACTTAGAGATTATCAAGTTCAACAGATCGTTTGTGAAGATATTAAAAGTGAGAGATCCACGTATGGAGCCCTACGACGCCCCTTTTGGGTTAAGAAGCCAGTTATTGGTATCAAGATTGGAGTATGGGAAAAATAATGATGTGTTGAGTGGTCATATGAATAATCATATGAATGAGTGGTTCATATATATCATGGGGTTTGTTTCGGATTTGTAAATTATTTTCATAGGTTGTTGGGCAGTTGTATACTAATTCCATCAGGTGTACAGTAGAAACAACTACATTTACCCCACACTGTCTGCCCCTGATGACGCCAGTGTGTCATTTGATAAAGTATTTGGTCGGGCTCTGTTTCTATTCCAAAATGTTGTATTTTAGGTTTGTTATTGGAATCATCAAAATTTGGCTGTTTTGGTGGTAATAGATTGATACTTACATTGGTGCGAAAACACTGTTTTCATTTAGTGATGCTACATTGATATCACAGTGACCTCACAATTGTGACCTGTATCTTGTGAGGTCGATGTGATGTCACAATGACACCAATGATAGATGACATATGACATCATATCACCATGGTGTATTAAAATGACCGAAATTTAATTAATATTATTAATTTTGAAAGGTAGAATTTGTAGTTGGTGTTAAGTCATGGATGGCTTTCACTTAAAATCATCAATGAAATACCATTTGCACAAATGTTTTGTAGCTACAAACATGGTGTACGACACTTTTTATTTTATTTGATATTCTTTGCAATCTGGTTCTATATCGTACACATATATCACAGCTGTTAGGTGAACTCGATGTTGTGATGGAGCTTCACGTTAATGTCACTATGCCGTCACCCCCATTTGACATGTGGACCTGTACCCGAAATATTATTTTGTTGACTGGATAGGGTCGGACATAAATTACAATAATATGGATTCGTGAATCGTATTCATAAGCATTTTCTTCATGTTGCTCTCCAGTAGCCATATTTCACCACAAGAGTCCAAGCGATGTAGAGTGATATGAGCGTTCGTATGCTTTTGACAGATGACCCTAGGGGTCTGAAGGATGTTACAGGTTCAAGCATTAGTACCAGTGTGTACACACAATACACACGACTATTAAATGCGTTTCATTCAAATTGTTTGTTCACATGACGGGACGAATGAGTGGTTCATATATTGAAGTATGGCACAATAAGCTACATTGTCCATAGTCATACACATTAAACATAATCATACTTCAGTCCAATTCAATTTCCATGTTATTTTGAACATATTCTAGACTTTAAACAACTTGTGAGTGCAGAATCAGAGATACGTAGTTCAAGACATTTTGATGGATAATAAACCATGAGAAACCATTAGACCATGCTGTATTCGTTCTTTGTTTCCCATCAAATTTGATCAAAACCAGACAGCCAGGGAAAAAAACAAACAAACACAGAAAGAAAACGTTCATTCTCACAACAACATTTCTATTTACAAAGTCACGCATACCAAAAATGTTAATTAAATGATGTTTGATCAGTTCCTGAGCTATTAAATACCTTACTGATGATTTACAGAGGGAACCGGCAAAAATGGAAACCATCGCTATCTTAAAATGACAGTGGTGGTGAAGAAGGTGCGTTACAGTCTTCGGCAAGGACAGGAAATCGGACGCGGAAAAGCCCAAACTAAACCTCTCTTAGGCGTTTTCCGACGTTAAATAAATTTTTATCTTATCTTATCTTAAACCGAGACTGACAAGTTTCTGTAGGTGAATACTTGTTCATGCAGTGGACATAATCTAAACACCGGGCTACTACTGACGTTAGAATATTCACAAATGTTATTAACACAGCGGACATATTCGACCCTACTACATGATAGTTTTGTGGCTTGTGATTTATTATTATGTACTTGTCATGAACCTATTTCGAGGGTTTGCTTTGATCTCTAAATTGTTTTAGTCGATTATAGAATCATTGAGAACGATGCCTCAACGATGCATACAGCATTCACCCGATTTTCGAATAACAACATGCACCAAAACCAGTTCCTGTCTCTCTCAACACACAGCAGGTAGCCGCCATTTGAAAAGCCTCAGTTTTTAAGAATAATATACACAATATGTGTTACAAATTTGGTGGTATCCGGATTGTCAGCCACCATGTAAAGTTAGTATTTTCAATCGATTTCAAATACCGAGAAAAAGCTTGAATTTGCGGAAGAGTTCCACTTTACAATGTGTTTGAAGTTCGACAATGAATCACTATTCAACTGTCATGATCCCGCCACTTGTTGTCAGTTATTGTCCTATACATTTAATTATGTGCTTCTTAGGCGTTACAAGTTGTTCTGTGTTTGCACCCGTTTGTATATCTATATAATAATAGTATTATAATCGATGTAATTGCTAATTGTTTGTAATTGGTAATTATTCGTAATTTATCCATAGTTTTTTGCTAGATAGCGTTGTTTGTCAAATCTTTAATTTCTTAATATATATACCTTATAAACACAAACATTAAGATATGATGTAATCAATTTCATGCTTCAGTATTTACGCTGAATCTTTCGGAACATTTTTCACGATGGTTACATGTTTTCTGTTCAGCTTCGATTCAACGTGTTTTACATTTGTTTACACACACATGTATATATTTACCTTGTATGGCCATCAAGATATTCATTGCAAAATAGTGTGTCTACTTTGATATGTTTTACTGGTCATCAGTAAGGTGAGCAATATATTGACAAGATTCAAATGAATGATTTCAAGATGAATAAAATATGAATTTATTGTCATTTTGGGTCAACATAACTTATGAATAACCACACAATAACCACACAAGATTGATTGCAAGTACATTATATACAATATCATTGGTATTGATGCGATTACGATGCACAGTGTCGGATATAACATTTAGGAAATCATCACGATAATGGAGAAAATGTCTGACCTGTATACTATTCAAAACTCTAATATCAACATCTATCAATGACAGATATAACGCAAAAACTTATGCAGTGTGGATATATCATATTAATAGCGCGAACCAAGCCACGGGTAGACGATACAGTCATTTAAAAGCGTCTACATTACTAGACTTCAACTACAATTTTGACAACAATACAACTTTTTGGGCATTACAGCTCACATCCGCCTATATTGCACTCAAAACAGGCGTGGTAAAGTAGGGTTCTTCAATCATTCATTTACTATATTAACAATATGGTAAACAATTATCTGTCCTGCGATATTTATAGCTAATTCAGTCTTTCTTTTTGAACAGAACTACTAGTTAGTGTCCCAAGTTGATGCATATGTAAATATTCAGATTCAATATATAAATATTAACCGAGCCATGAAATCAATTTACATGTCACAGCGTTTACATGAACATGTAGACAAAGAGAACAAGCAAAAAGAACAAAAATAATCAGTGAATCGCCGATCAAACATTATGTACATTTAGGTTTCGAACTCGATGCAGACATAGTACAGGCCGGTTCCTTCACGACCACTGCGCCCGTTCACGACACGGTTCAGTCCAAGGTACACAGGACTTGTCTTCATGTCGTCAAGACGGAACATGTTTTGATTGATATACTTAGCCCTTCGTGGGTCACAATCTGGATAAACCCTCTCCGCCTGGTTGTAGCTGTGGACCACCGATCCTTCCTCCTGTTCCCAGATGCGGATATCGATCTCTGAACGTGTCATCCTGGATACGAATTCTGTATGGTCGATCACTGGTGGTCGCTTGTAAGGGCCACACCCAGGATAACGTCCGAACGCACTCAGGCGGTAACCGTTAGTGTGGAGCTCAGCATTCCGTCCACCATAGCCGTCAGTCCAGTCCATCGCCAGATGCCAGGAAGCGAAGCACGTCTCACCTTCTTGATGTACTCGGATGATTACCTTTGTCGCGTCAGATGGCGTGCTGATCTGTAGGACTCCTTGCCGTCGGTGGGGATTGGAGTTGCTCGGACATCTTGTAGACGCCGGTGGGTCATAGAGATTAACTCTCCACCGAACGTACGCGGTGTCCGGTGTCTGTGTCGTGCTGTTTATGTACTGTTCAAAATGACACGCAGAGTGGACCATCGCCAGACCCGCAGCAAGCAAAGTTAAGATATATCGGAAAGCCATCTTCAATCGTCGCGAGTCTCGTCTCCTCAGCGAAAACCTGGGATGTGGTCGAGGTGGAGTGTACAGAATCCTCGCACTGGCCCTTTTTATATTGGCAGGTGTTGAACTTTTGCCAAAGACATTTCCATGTTCAGCCCTGTTTGTATCACCCAGTATTCAAAGGGAAGTCCCCTCATAAGTCTTAAGGTCTCTTTCACAAAGAAAACTCTCAGCACGATGCGTCAAACGAGTTCTGATAAAGTTTAACATCGGCCATTGTCGCAAAATCGGTGCTATTTAGTCTGTGGGTCATTCCGCTTCACTGGTGTTGGAACCTTGCCATGGACACTCCCTTCTTCACGCCAAGTATGCCCCGCCCCTGGTATTCACAAAACAATTCCCTCATTTTATATTGATTGGTGTTAAACCTTTGCCAAAGACATATGTTTAGTCCTATTTGTTTCACCCACTATCCAAAGGGAAGCCCCCTCATAAGACTTCAGGTCTATTTCACAAATAAAACTCTTAGCCAGATGCGTGGGAAACACCGGCCAACGTCGCGAGCAAAAAAAACCAGTACCAACGTAATGCTATTCTAAACGATTGGTGCCCAAATTTCGTACATGTAGAATGCATTGCTGCTAAAAAGCTATCAGTATTTGACAAATCACAATTTCTTGTTGTTGATTCAATGGTGAAGGGAACGCCACTGGCCGAGTAGGTCTATAAATGAACAATTCAGTAAATTAACCAAGTCGCCTTACAATACCCGGATAGGAGAGCACTCTGATCCAGCCAAAGTCAAACTCACGCTGGGTAACGTCAACGGTTGACCTAGAGGCGAAACAAACCGATCTGGAGGTGCAACGGTTGAATTCAAGGAACAAAACAAAAAACAATTCACGCGTTAGTTGACAGGTCAGTCGTGAAAGTATATCACGAGATAAGCATGTTCCAAGTACACATCAGCATGCCAATTAGTATGGGAAGAATCATAATGGGAAGCATGTAGCACAAGTTATTGGACTCCCTCTCTTAAAATATCCGTAATCAGCGGCCCCGATTTGGCCACCAAACCAATCGGCGCAATATTCTCGGCTAAAGTTGACAAAACTAAGGTATGCTGTGTAAAAATCATCGCCCAACGTTTCAACATCTAAACTCACATCACGTGTCCTCGTTTTGATGATACTAGTATGGTTTCAGATATTCAAATGTTTGGTGCAGCTTTGATTTCCTTGAGAAGTGTTTGTTTTTATTGGCACCATATAAATATTGTTGTGCTTTTGATAGTAAGACAATTACTACGAATTCATCCATACGTATTTAGCACAGTATCATGCAATGTGTAACACTTTGACTCGTAGAATAAAACAGTGTCAGGAGCGGCTCCAGGATTTTTGAATAGGGGAGGGGGGTGCTCTTCTTAAATGTACGTAATCTGGAGATACTGTGAGCGAGCGAAGCCTTTCGCGATCTGGGGGTTTGGGGGGCGGCGTAAGCCCCACGAGAAATTTTTGGAATTTAGTGTCTCTGAGATGGTTTTTAAGGTGTATTCACAACTGTACCTTGTGAAATCACTAAGCAGAGTTTCACTTTATAAGTTTGTTTTGTTGTTGTGAATGAAGGATACATTACTGCCTAGCGAGCGAAGCCTTATGCGGTCTGGGGGTTCGGGGCACCGTACGCCGCCCCCCCCCCCCCCTCCCCGGGAGATATTTTTTTAATTTACTTTCTCTGAGATGGTTTCTAAGGTGTATTTTACAACTGTACCTTGTGAAATCAATAGGTAGAATTTTACGTTAGGAGTCTGCTTAGTTCTGTTGCAAATGAAGGATAGATTTTCAAAGAAAGGAGGGTCTGATAGTCCTACCATTCTAAGGCTATTCTAAGGTTCTTATGCATTAGACATGGTGATGGTCAATCGTTTAATAATAAAGATAATAATCTTCAAAGATAATTATCTTCAAAGTTATGCCGACATCCAGAGTTATGAAGAACTCTGTTTGAAGCAAACAAATAAATAAAATGGCCCAAGTACTTAGTATCATACATTGCGCTCTAATACTGCTCGTCCACTGAAAGCATACCATTTAATCCGTCTCGCACCTTTTTAATCCTTATTAAATATAGAGGAAGGCGCAGTATACGATACTTGGGCCCTTGGGCCGTATATTCAATGACAGTTTCAGTATGAAAAGTGTGTCGGACTAGATTTATTTATGGAGGGGGGATGGAGCGGGGGGTGGTATGACAAGCTAGTTAGAGTCAAGCGACCGAGCGAAGTGAGGTGGATAGGTAGTAACTTACACGGCGTTGGGTCTGGGGCCCGCTCAGAAGCCAGAGCATTTTTCATGTCTGTGGTTGATTCTGAGCTCTCTCTGGCTCTGATTGAGCATTTTTCATTCCACACATGCATGTAAACATTGCTCGTTTTTAAATTTATTTATCCCAGGACTACTCATTGTCACTATACATATTATATGTCATATAAATTGAAGAACTCATGATTAATGACACTCAATTGCATTATTATTGACCAACGAATGTTAGGCCTATGTAACGCTGTAATGCGTTATATATTTCTGAGTCACAGATTTTTCGGCCCATGTAGCGCAGCTTACTATTTCTTCTAAATTCAATGAAGATTAAAAATGTGCCAGACGGATTAAATATGGTATACATTCAGTGGGTGAGTAGTATTAACAGAGTGAGGTGCGCTACTTGGGCCCATTTTTCTTGTTGAAAATATATTGTGGGGCTCTACCCCCACCCCCCTCCCCGCGGTCAAAAATATCAAACGAGGAAAATTACACTCATATTTCGTTACATGGAGGTGCATACCCACATTTCCTATAGCTTCTTGCTCGCTCTCTCTTTTCTTTTTCTCTTTTTTCACGGCCCAAAAGGGGGGAGGGGGGTGCTCGCCGGTGCCAATTGCGCGATCATTTCTAGCAATGTTTCCAATTTAATTCCGTGCGCATATTTTATAGGCCTACGATGTCCGTGCAGGACGAATACCAATGTTAAAGCAATTGGTATCTATAGTTCGTATGAACACTGATGGATAGTAATCCCTGATCGAGTACGCTCATAAAAAATAGCAAGGTGTTCATAAAATTCAGCACCGTTTTCTATTTGGCCCAACATTCAATATATTCGTAAAGTTGTTTTTGGTCAATGTTGTACTAGTAGGCGACAATATTATGCCATATGAGAAGTGTCTACTAAATTTGAGTACCGTCGAAATAGTTATAAGCACTGAAATATCAATGTTAAAGGCGGTGATGTTGAACTCGGAACCCATTCCGACTTTTACACATTGCCAACGATAAATACCACGGTTCTCAATCTTCCGCACTTTTCGACCGAAACATTGGCTCGTTGTGGAACAGCGAAAAATAAATGCGGATGATTGTTAGAAGTAAAGATGCAGTCAGAAAATGGGACGTAACCAATGTGCTAGTTTTACTGCTGCAAAAACCAGGAACATTAGGCACTGATATAAAGTATAAGGGTGAGAAGTGAGCGATGGCTCGACAGTAGGTACAAAAGTGATACCCGGTTGACTGAAGGCACACCGTAGTTATGTATTTTTTCTCAAATCCAGCCGACACACTAATAGTCACGTAAATCGGCGATAGTGACGAAAAAACTGCTCCCTTCGACGAAAATATTCGTAAGATTATTCAGGCATTTCGGCAGAAATGCCTTTATGGTTTTGTCAGAAATCTTTTTTTTCCGCCGTTTTCGTTTCCACTGCTCAGACATATCATGTAGAAATTATGACACCAAAATCGATAGGGTTGTTCCCCGGGTGATATATGAACCTCCATGCAAAGTTTTGCAGCCATTGCCTGTATAGTTTTCGAGCCGGATCCGAGGTCCGTGACGATGAAAATGAGGTCCTTTTTGGACTTTGTTTCCGCACGATAACTCAAAAACTATTCAGGCAATGGCTGCAAAACTTTGCATGGAGATTCATATATCACCCGGGAAACAACCCTATCGATTTTGGTGTCATATGGTCAATCAACCTATGACCTAGAGATCGAAAGAGTTTCCGCTCAGTCATCCTTGAGGTTTCCTGCATTTCTCGGAAACAATGCGTCATAGAACGAAACGGACGTTATTTTCGGACTCGTCGCCCGACAAACCTGTCTGAGGGGTATTAGGGATGACCTTTGACCTTGATTTTTTCTGCTGAGTCGGCATTTTTCGTGTTCGTCAATATCTCGGAAACGGTGCGTCGTAGAGCGAAACGGACGTTATTTTCGGACTCGTCGCCCTGGACAAACATGTCTAAGGAGTATTAGAGATGACCTTTAACCTTGACCTTGAATTTTTCTGCTGAGTCGGCATTTTTCGATTTCGTCGATATCTCGGATAGGGTGTGACGTTGAGCGAAATGGTCGTTATTTTCGGAATCGTTGCCCTAGACAAACAAGTATAAGGGGTATAATTAGGGATGACTTTTGACCTTGACCTGAAATTTTCCTGCCGAGTTGGCATTTTTCGTTTTCGTCGATATCTCAGAAATGGTGCGTCGTAGAAGGGACGTTATTTTCGGACTCGTTGCCCTAGACAAACATGTCTAATGGGTATTATGGACGAACTTTGACCTTGATCTGAAATTTTTTCGCAGAGTTGGTATTTTTCGTTTTCATCGATATCTCGGTAACGGTGCGTCGAAGAGTGAAACAGATGTTATTTTCGGACTCGTCGCTCTAGACAAACATGTCTAAGGTGTAATATGGATGAACTTTGACCTTGACCTGAAATTTTTCTGCCGAGTCGGCATTTTCCGTTTTTGGGGATATCTCAAAAACGGTGCGTCGTAAAGCGACATGGACACTATTTTAGGACTCATCGCCCTAGACAAACCTGTCTAAGAGGTATTATGGATTAACTTTGATCTCGAACTCGAATTTATTTGCTGAGTCGACATTTTTCATTTTCGTCGATATATTGGATACGGTGTTTCGTAGAGCCCATTTTAAACATGTTATAAATATTATAAATTAGTCTTAACACCGAAATTAATCTAAGGCATCTTTAGGCCTTGACGTCTAGTCTTAATTAACTGAATGATTTACGTCGAGCTCTGCGAACACACGTTCAAGTATTTTCACTTCGAAACCAGGTTTTCCCCCATGGGAATCTCAGAGAGCGTTTAAGAAGTCTCCCCTGCGAGGAGACAATGATTGTATTCATTCGGTGTCGAGCTCTGTGAAACACACGTTCAAGTATTTTCACTTCGAAACAGGTTTTCCCCATGGGAATCTCAGAGAGCGTTTAAGAAGTCTCCCCTGCGAGGAGACAATGATTGTATTCGTTCGGTGTTCTTATCCGGGAGGAGCTGCGGAGTAAATGGCAAAAAATGAACAAATAATGCCAAGCTATTTGGGCTACCTGGAAAAATTCCTGAGAGACAACAGAACTGGATTCTTCGTGGGCAACAAGTTTACTATCAATATTATAACATATAAATACGCAATTATAAGCGGACGTATATTTAGTTAATACTAACAAGAAGAGAAAATTAACATACCTGACCAGGCAGGATTCTTAAGTAATAGCTGATGATAATCTAAAAATCGAGTGCGGCTTTGGATTAGAATGTTTGGATTGGCTTCATTTTTACTTCAATAGTTATTTTGTAGATTGTGTGGGGTTTTGTTGGAGATAATAGGCTGATATATATACATTTGATATTTTGTCTCGCACAGATGACTTGGGTGGACCAGAACTTGGTGAATATTCTGCACATTTACTCCGTTTCCAGGAGACTTTAGTTTGGAGAGGTACCCCCTCATCCGGGCTTTGCAGAAGAGAGTGACGTCACACCCCAAAGTGGCAGCCTGGATCAAGAAACGTCTCGTCACAGAGAGATAAATAACTATCAGCATATCCGTCAGCAAACCAACTGGCAATGAGTAAATGTTACTTGTTGATTAGAAATGATCTTTGATTTGAAATGTGGGGACCAGGGCTATGTTTATTCGAGTTTGATGGTGTGTTTCAGAATCAATATTAACAATTTCTTAAGTGTATGATGTGAGAAAATTGTTCACAATTTGATTAGTAATACAACGTGAATCGCCATTTCTGTTTTGTATTAATTAAATAGCATGTCATTCATTTGCAATAAATGTGTTAACATTACAGAAAATAAAATGAACTGTCAACAGTAGTTATTTCAACGAATGGCTTATACTTTGGTTTATAAATAATGGAACGAATAATTTATTTTGTGCATGGTTCCTCAAAAACATGCAAATTGACATGAACCACTCTAGTTGAACTTCTGGTAGCAGCTTCCTGATGAAATCGAAAATTACTGTCGTGCATACTGTCCCAAATGTAGAGCAGACGACCACTGGTAGACAATGGCTTGTGGCGATAGCTCCAGTACCTGACATGGCTGAATATTCTTTGTCAAATATACATTATCAACTCACCTGACTCGACGTTGTATGGTACAATTGTTGGACCATTGCAGAGAGTGATTCTGCATACAGACAATAAAAATATATCGAACTATATTTTATATAGTCCAACTGTCACCAGTAAGCCATCGCTTGTCGAGATAAATAATAGTATATATATATATATATATATATATATATATATATATATATCATACGATAAGTGTATAATTAGATTTCAAATCGAAAAAAGATATCCCTACTCACTTACTTGACAGTTGACATACAAATGCGATTTCCGTAACACTATAATAATTTTGTCCATAGAACGAATCGTTAGCGGGAGCATAGCCGGGCACGATACAAAGTTGGTCAAAAATTAGCCACCCGGAATCCTCAATTCATATATTCCTGAATATTGAATATGTTCATTTGTTTAGCGCTAACAATGTATTGCAATCCAACATAACTTTGTGTCCTATTCTGCCTGTGACAAAGAGTTGCTCGCCCAAATACATAATAATACTCGCAGCCATTCCGGGACATCAAACTATGACCACTGTCCGTTTTTGAACAACATAACATCAGTACATGTTACTTTTCGGACCGATGCACACCACTGGTCAGGCCAATGATTTTTCTCTGCACTAGTGAGCTGTTGCATTGGCATTCACCACTGTTTTGCCTGTCTGCTTTCCAGCTCGTTGTTACAATGGTAAAATCCCATTTAGAATCGTGTTTTTTAAAATAATAGTCTTCTGTGTGAAAAACAAACTTCGAATGCACGTCAGCAATTTTGGTCACATGCTTGTTCAAATATTGCCTGAATTTCATATAATACAAGTCAGTAAATTCCGAGTTTTCTTGAGATATGGTCGCGCCAATAAATTATGCGCCGAATGTAACACGCCAGAAATGCATTTTCAAGTTTTTTTTCCAACAAGAATACTTACCTTAGGGTGAGAAATGAGAAAGTAGCGTGGATCAAATTCTAGATCATGTGTGACAGGTTGTGAATTGTATTGAATTAATATAATTAATTTTGAAAGGTAGAATTTGAGGTGAGGGTTAAGTCATGGAAGGCTTACAAATAAAATCATCATTGAAATATCATTTGCACAATTGTTTTGGCTTTGAGCATGGTGTACGACACTTTTTATTTTATTTTTTTCTGCAACCTGCTTCTATATCGTACAGATATCGTGCTGCTTCTATAACAACAGCTGTTCGGTGAATTTGTTGTTGTGATGGAGCTACACTTTGATGTCACTATGATCTCACCCCGTGTGATACATGTGATCTGTACCCGAGATATTAATTTGTTGACTGGATAGGGTCGGACATAAAAACAGTTTTCCTCAAACTGATTTGATTTATTTGGTAAATCCATGTACAGTAAAAGTAGAATACTGACACATGAATATACGAGGATAACACAAGAAAGTCTCAAAGAGACTTATTCACATTATGGTCCTCCAAAATAAGATAACGAGGAAAAATGGTGTATATGCACAAAAGAAGAACATAAAAATGAAATAAAAGTTTTGTAAAAAAAAAATAATAAATTGAAACAGAAATAAACAACGAACAAAATTAGAAGAATTTGTACACATTATTTTCCGTAGCACTTAAGGTATCGAACATAAAAACTCTGAATTTGTGTTTAAAAGTAGAAATGGATTTACTAGATTGGATGGGACTCACAGGAAAGCTGTTCCACAGTTTAGCACCATACACATAAAATGTGTTTTGCCATAACTACCATGATGAGGAATGACAAGGGAACAGTGACTAGATCGTGTGTGGTGATTGTGACTGTCACCAGAGCGTAGAATATTATTGTACAAATAGCTAGGTGAGGTTCCATTCAGCACTCGGTACACACGATTAAGCTTAAGCTGATCCACGCGCTTGTCAACCGGAAGCCATCCAAGATGTTTGTAGTGCTCCACTGAGATGTGTGCCCTAGGATTTAGATATAGGACAAAGCGAATTGATTTATTTTGAGACACCTGCAGTTGTGTTTGAATTTCTGATATAAACCGATATACCAATAGGAGCACGCACAATCATAATGGCATTGTACCAGTGCTGATGCTAACAGTTTTTTAGTGGATATATTGAGAAATCTAGATTTACGAGACAGAAACTTGACCCTAGCATAGACCTTTTTGAGAACATGATCAGCCATAACCTCACCACCTAACGTTTGATCAAGATAGCACCCATGTATTTAACAGAATTCTTGCTCTGAATACTTGAGCCATTACAAGTAATATTGAGAGATGGATGAACCTAAATTTTACGCCGTGTACCAAACAATATAGACTCGGTTTTACCGAGATGTGAAGACAAACGGTTATCAATCAACCAATCACTAATAGAAGACAGTTCTTTACCTAACTGAGTTTCAATATCATGTATATTTTGGCCTGGGACCAACAGAGCTGAGTCATCAGCATACAGAAGATACAGCTTGTTCACATAAATGCAGAACAATGATGGTCCCAGAATAGATCCTTGTGGCACACCACAGTTTATGTTTTCTAGATTTGACCGAGTGCCTGATATACATGTATCTACTAATTGTTTTCTATTGATCAAGTATGATGAGAACCAGGCTACAGCATCCTTACTCAAACCATTTGCGTCCAGTATTTCAAGCAGTACCTGATGATCAACAGTGTCGAACGCTTTTTTGAGATCCAAAAGAGTCATACCTACATAGTTTCCTTTTTCAAACTCCGTTTCCTTTTTCAAAAATCAGTTAAATGCATAAGACATGTGTCAGTAGAAAATCCTTTCCTAAAACCATATTGAAATTTATACAGCAGATCAGAATCATGTAGGTATCTACTGAGTTGATCATGAACAACTCTTTCAACTACCTTTGATATTACACTTAATATTGACACTGGTCTGCAATTGCTTACATCTGTTTTTGAGTTTTTCTCATATAGTGGTACAACCCTTGCATGTTTAAGATCATCAGGGACAAAGTCAAACCTTAGTGATAGGTTTACGATATGAGTGATTGGTTCTGAGATAACATCAGCTGCATCTGATACAAACTTAGCCGGTATATCATGGGTGAATTACAATAATATGGATTCGTGAGTTGTATTCGTAAGCATTTTTTTTTAAATGTTTCTTTCCAGAAAACTTGAAAGCATCAAAGTTTTCCTCGAACAAGGTAACCATACTTCACCACAAGAGCCCAAGCGATGTAGCGTGATATGAGCGTTCGTATGCTTTTGACAGAGGACCCTAGGGGTCTGGTACAGGTTCAATTATTAGCACCAGTGCCTACATACAATACACACGAATGTTGAATTCGCTTCATTCAAAATATTTGTCCCCATGTGACGGGTGAAGGGACAAATGAGTGACTCATATATTGTTAATACAGATGCTAGTATACATAATGCTACATTGTTCATAGTCACACGCAATGAACGTAATTGCACTTCAATCCAATTCAATTTCCATGTTATTTTGAACATATTCCAGACTTTAAACAACATGTGAGTGCAGAATCAGTTCAAGACCTTTTGGTGGAAAATAAACCATGACAAACCATTGGACCATGCTGTGTTCGTTCTTCGTTTCCCATCAACTTTCCCATCAATGAGAGCCCATAGGGCACATACTTGCAGGAACCAAAATATATGTCATATGCCAATCACATGACATATGGATTTGAACAAATTGACGACACTTTCTTCCCTATTTACTATGTTTACTTACTCACTTTACTTCATTAC
This sequence comes from Terebella lapidaria, assembly GCA_949152475.1. Taxonomy (NCBI): domain Eukaryota; kingdom Metazoa; phylum Annelida; class Polychaeta; order Terebellida; family Terebellidae; genus Terebella; species Terebella lapidaria. The sequence continues at coordinate 16,351,203 of OX424564.1, read as the reverse complement.
ACTTCACTTTACTTCACAAACTACTCATACTGTCATTGAACGTCACAGCGCCAAAAATAAGACATCACTGGACTCAGGAGACCAAGAACTTTCTAACGGTTTACTACTCGATATGGTGAGCTTAACTTCGTACTTGACCTCGACATTGAGCTCATCGCAAAGTCTCAAGAACATGGTCAAAGGTCACACTCAGTCGAATAAAAAAGGCTTTTTGATATGCTGCAATATGGTCCTAGTTTGAACTCTCTACGGCGATTAGTTTTGAAGTTACGGCCATTTATGTGATTTTGACCTTTCCCTTGATTTTGACCTTGACCTTGACCTTTGACACTTGACTGTGAAATTTTGTTAACAAGAAGAACTTGACCTTGCTTATCAAATGGTCGAATATTCGACCTCAGGCGAACTTCTCAAGGTCAATGTCAAAGGTCAAGGTCACAGAAGATAGAACTCGAGTATATCTACAATATGCACTTGATTTGAAGTCTCGACGTTTTGCATGACCTTGACCTTGAACCTAGTATCACCAAAAAAGTGCATTGCCTGTCCAGTAACTCTCCGATATTGACCACGTATTATGAGACAATTCGAGTCTAAACTGTGGACGCTAAACTGCCCACAAACAAACAAACACATCCATCCACGAACAGACCAATATATACTTGCCGGAATGTACGATCGTAGATTCCGGCAAGTAACAAACACATAAAGAAAACGAGACAATCAGAGATTGCAGACCCTCGCCCTTCCAGATTATAATGACTAAAATTATGAGTTTATGACCCTTACATTTTCGACCTGGGCGATAATAAGGGATTTTGGCCGTACTATCATTGGTCATATCAAATGATCGGAAACTGGCCATAAAAATCATGGGAGAAATATTCATCAATAAAAGTAGAGTTCTTGCGATTTTTCTATCTTGAACATATTCTCGATATGTCGACCACGACCTGAATTCTTGACACTGACAACGCAAACTTCGCCAGCTCTCACAAATTCAACATTCTATTGAATATCGTCAGTGGATTGGGAATTACCACTACTTGAAATACTAGAAATCAGCGATTTCAGCTGATGACCCTTGCACTTGCTACCTTGGGCGATAATAGGGGATTTTTATTACAGGACCATCGGTCATACAGCAAATGACGGGAATTGAGCACAGAAAAATATATAATCAAAAGTGGAAATTAATCATTAATACAAGCAGAGTTATTGTAAGTTTTCGATTTTGATCTTTACCTTGACCTTGACTTTGTTGCTCAATATTGAGGAGATCCAGGCACATCTCCTGAACGAAAATGGGTTAAAACGATTGAAAACTAGCCTCACAATTATGGACTAGCCTCACAATCAGAACACTAAAAATTCTTAAAATCGTGACCCCTAATATTTCGACATCGGGCGATAGTAAATAATATTTTCGTCGTATAACAATCGGCCGTACACCATACGATTGGGAATTGGCCAAAGAAAATTTAAAAAAAAATAGTTGGAAAAATTAATATCAAGTAGAACCATAGTTATTGCCGATTATGTGATTTTCAATTTTTCCATTGCCATGGCAACCGTTTTCATTCGATTTTGACGAAATAGGAGAGTCACTAACATAGCGCTTCAGTCACATAAATTTCAGATCGATTGGACCCTTTGTCTCCGAGTTATAAGCGCAAACACTCGCACAGAAACGTCGCTGACAAAAAATAACCGAAGTCGTGAACCCGCAATTTTTCGACATTGGGCGATAATGGAGAGTTTCCGTCGTACGACCATCGGCCGTACACCATACAATCGGAAATTGGCCACAGAAAAATACAAAAATATTTGGAAAAAATAATATCAAGTAGAACTGGAGTTATAGCCGATTATATGTTTTTCTTTTTTTCCGTTGCCATGGCAACCGTTTTCATTCGTCTTGGACAAAATTTAAGAGAAACCAAGCCACCACCTTTACACTTCAGCCCTATAAATTTCAGATCGATGGAAATGTTTTTTCTTGAAGTTCTGAGCACAGGCATTTGCTCTGAAAAGTCGCTGGCAAAAAATAACCGAATTCGTGACCGCCATTTTTTGACATCGGGCGATAATGGAGAGTTTTCGTCGTACGACCATCGGCCGTACACCATAGGGTCGGGAATTTGCCAAAGAAAAATACAAAATTAGATTTAGAAATTAATATTCATTAGAACTAGAGCTATAGCCAATTATGTGATTTTCTCTTTTTTCGTTGCCATGGCAACAATTTTTTTCTGATTTTGACAAAAATTGCGGAGGACCGAGCCACGGTGATACCGCTTCTTCCCCATTAATTTCAGGAAGATCGGACCATTTGGTTTTGATGCGCGCGGATAGACAAACAAACTGACAGACCCAAGTACAATACCCTATCGGGGCGAGGGTAACAAAGACGTTCAGTCTCACAAAAACATTTCTATTCACAACGCCACGCATGCCAAAAATGTTAACTAAATGATGTTTGATCATTTCTTGAGCTATCAGATACTTTACTAATGATATACAAGGAGTGAAACGGCAATAATGGAAACCATCGCTATCCTACTCCATATTTGGTATTTTGGGGGATAAAAACATCGATATTCGGGGTGGTGGGGGGGGGGGGGGGGAGGGGTAAAGGAGCCCATGAATTCGTTGTTGTTTTCTGAATATAATTAATACAAAATCAACATAGCTTATGGAACATAGCTTATGGAACATGGCTTATGGAACACCCTGGATACATGTGAATGAACGTGGAATCAATACCCAGTATTAAGTATTCCGAGCAAACAAAACAGGGTCCGTTATCCAATCTCATAGTCCGGGGACAGAAAGTCATATCAGGCATATGAAGTGAGAGAAAACAAAAATGACAGGGAAACTCATGAACCCCCAAAAATGGCCATTAGGAGGTGAAATCAGGTGTTCCGGAAAGAGTGAGCATTTCCTGCCCCACTAGTGGCACCCGTCATGAATTCCCCAAAATTAACATGAAAATAGATCTAGTTGCATGGCAGACATGGATTTTCTGTATTTATCAACCAGATCATGATGACGTCCATAGAATTTCTTAAACGCAGCTGTAAGTCTTGGTAAAACATATCCTTGTCGCAGCAGTTTAGAGACTAGCTGAATATCGGTTGTCACTCATGCTGAATATCGGTTGTCACTCATGCACTCCATGGTGATATTTTTCGTCATGTCAGTACTTTCAACTTGTCATTTGGGGGCAAGTGTATTTAACATAATTCTTTTTGCTTTGGTGATTATTTTAGCTATAACTGGCAGAAGCATTTATGTCTTAGGATTTGTGGATTGGATCAAAGTACATTTCACCTGCTTGATGACCAGCCAATCAAGGGGATGGCGAATTGAAGTGTAACAGATATCAAAAGCAAAAGTGATGACAGCAAATGAAACACCACAGCAGATTTGCAAATAAATGAGGGCAGGAAATTCCATGATTTTCCTGTACCAGCTCCTCAAATGTTGACAGCGAGATGTACCCACGCATCTAGGGACGTTGATGCATCGACAATTTATCTGGTTCTATGACACTAATCCTATCCGCTTTCAAGGGCCAAGTATTTCCCGTTGATCTATTCCTCCACCCGCGGATGGCCTTCGTATATTTACTGGATACGATCAAGCCCTTTCTCTGGGGCCTGGGGACTGCTCGGGAGTAATCACCGCTTGAGAGTCCCTGAGTGCAAAATGAATCGGCTACTTTTCCTTGGTTTTGTTTGTGTGGATGTAAATGGAGAGTAATACTGGCGGGGTCCGCAATACCGTGACAACAGTGAATAGTGCTAATAGACCGGGTTAGGAATTCGATTTGTTTACTCCATTCTTGCTTTTTATGGCAAAAAGAAGGGAGAAAATACCATATATTTTCTTTGTTGCATCATGCATGCATCAACGTAGCATTCAGCTCGCCAAAATCAAATCAGTTTCGTAAAATATATATATTACAATAACGATACTTCTAAACACTGCATCATGTAACAATTGCCATTTGATTCAATTGAAATGATGTGATGCAAACATATTTTCTTCTTCTTTTCAAATGTAAGTTATCATCTATGAGTTCACTTTCAATCTTAAAAGTTGCCATTATGATTTTAGATTTATATGTCACTGTGTTCGGAGTCAGAGAAATGAAAGGACATTCAAGATATATCTATCAGGTTATTAACAATGAGGATTCGATCTTACTACAAAATTGGCAACGCCAGCGATTTTGCTTTTATCAATACCGCCCTTATTCCTAGTCGAGGCACACCTCACAAGTGGATGGGTGTAAACGACCGTACTGTGGAAATATATACACCCCATTCAACTTCAAGTCGTTTAATATGTAAGTCGATATTGTACTCGTTGCGGTTTCTGAGGCGTTACGCAAGTTATGACGGAGGTACGTGTGGTGAATAAAAAGGTATCAGACACCGTGAGGGGAAGGTGATTTGTCCAGGAGTGCACTGTTGACATGGTCCTGATAAAACAGTGTTGCACTGGATTCGTCGACGTACTTATAGAAGTGCATATACATGTACATAAGTACATACCATATCCACTCCATTTGGTCTTTTCAATCATGATACTAACTCCTTCTAAATGACAGGAAGGTTATCGAATTATATACTATATAGTACAGGTGGAGGACCGAATCCTTCGAGGATGGGTACACCACTTTATGTCTCACATACATGAATAAACATAATACATGTTGCGATTGAAGTTTATATTGTGACCTGATCTTACCTTAAATGACATCGTCGAGTAGCATATTTAAGATGATATGGAACAAATAATATACATATTATTAAAAACATCCTGCCCATAAATCGTTGTCCACCCCAGTTCGTAATCGTTTGTCCAGGAGTCGTACGTACAGAACAGGACGGTATTGCACGAATATAAGGTTTCTCCCGCCAATATTTAGCTCAAATTTGGCATATCATTAGATCGCGTTTCTATTTCAGTAGTATGCCATATCTAGGGAAGCTTATTAGGGACATTCATTTTTTTTTATTTATGATTTAACTTTTTTTCTGAAGAATAATTTACTCCCTGGGAAAAACCAGAGAAACTGGGAAATAAATATTTAAAACTCGGAATTAAATATTAAAACCGGGAATTAAGTATTTAAACCTGGAATAAAATGTTCAAACCGGGAAATAAATATTTTAACCTGGAAATAAATGTCCAAACCCGGAATTAAATATTCAAACCTGGAATTAAATGTTAAAACCCGGAATTAAGTATTTAAACCGGGAAATAAATGTTAAAACCCGGAATTAAGTATTAAAACTGGGAATTAATTATTAAAGCCCAGAAACATTTATTTCCAGGTTATAATATTTAATTCCCGGTTTTAATATTTATTTCCCGGTTATAAATGTTTAATTCCGGGTTTTAATATTTATTTCCCGGTTTGAATATTTAATTCCGGGTTTTGATATTTATTTCCCGGTTTGAACATTTATTTCCAGGTTTAAATATTTATTTCCCGGTTTGAATATTTAATTCCCGGTTTTGAAACTTAATTCCAGGTTTGAATATTTAATTCCCGGTTTAAATGCTTAATTCCGGGTTTGAACATTTAATTCCCAGTTTTAATACTTATTTCCGGGTTTGAACATTTATTTCCCTGTTTGAATATTTATTTCCCGGTTTTAGCATTTAATTCCCGGTTTAAATACTTAATTCTGGGTTTTAATATTTAATTCCGGGTTTGGACATTTATTTCCAGGTTTAAATAATTATTTCCCGGTTTGAACATTTAATTCCAGGTTTAAATACTTAATTTCCGGTTTTAATATTTAATTCCGGGTTTTAAATATTTATTTCCCAGCTTCTCTGGTTTTTCCCAGGGAGTAAATCATCAGGGAGAATAAAAAGTTAAATCATATGTAAAAAAAAGTGAATGTCCCTAACAAGCTTCTCCTACATATCTATTTGAACTATGTTGGATGGCGATGAACGACTAGGAACTATGTTGGGTCGCGTCTCAATATATACAAGTATAACGCCATGTTTTAGAAAACATGGCAGAAATCCCCGACTCTTTTATGTGGACGTGCTTCCCATGGACTCACAAAACGGAATCCTGAATGCATATTCTGAGATGTTGCATAAAACTTGGTTACACAGTTAGCACACATACGAATAACTCACAACAATATTTGTACAGTTCATATAAAAAGTCACACAGTCAGTCACATCAAAGTAAATGAATCGGGAAATTGTGTACACTCTTAGCCAACTTATCCCCCCCCCCGTCTACTTAGATGTACCGTAATGCCAGATCACCAGTAACAGTCTTTGGCCCTGAGGTTACCTAGCCATCGGCAGCTCTGTTAAAAACATCCTACTAAATTCCTGCTCCATACGTCGACCAAGAATCTGGAAACTATCTTCTAGTTTAACATCCCGCATTCCCAATATGCCCCAAAACATCACCATAGGTACATGTAGGCCTACATACATACATACATACATAGCGCCCTAAATCTTTTTAGCACTTCCCGCATTCTGGTAAGATTGTAGGTATCAATCTATTACCACAAATACAGTAGATTTTGATGATGACAACAACAAACGTAAAATACAACATTTTGCAATAGAAACAAAGCCCGACCAAATAGTTAATCCAAAGACACACTGGCGTCATCAGGGGCATCTAAGCCCTTCCCATAGGTATGCAAGAACATTAGCGATAGGGCCTAACGATGTAAGTATCAATCTATTACCACCAATACAGCCAAATCAACCTATCATGATGCACAAAAATAAATTTCCACTCTCTTTTCTCTGAAATGCTTACACCTAATGTATCACTGTCTGTCACTGCAATACAACATATTCTGATTACTTGTCGGCGTAGTTATATAACGCAGTGATTATATCTAGGGCGGTTCAAATATGTGTAGTTCCAAAATAACCGGCAGGAGAATGGGTAATTGAACTTGCGAATACCAGCAAAACTCATTTAAATCAGCGCTTTCTTTGTCATTCAAATTCTTGTTGTTAAGTCAGAAATATTAGCAGTGTTTTTAAATCAGCTTGACGGAATTTATCGGTTTTTATTGCAAATTCGCGAAACCAACACCAATGTATGCTGAATCTAAGAGAGTCGTGCGAGAGAGTCGGAAGACAGGGGATACATAGGGTGAGGTCAACGACAATCACATGTACCAGGCCCTGAGGGGCCGGGAATTACGCAAAATCCATCCTGCTTTGAATTTGACTATCATCAATGGTCCTATGTTGAGCATTATTATCCTAGCATCACCAACCTACCGCGTGTCCGGGTCCCTCTTAACCCGTTATGCCCGAGCATCTTATTAGGAATTCATAGTCGTAGCACATGTTCTGACTTCCAAACGTCTCAAGCAATATATATGTACTATATATATTGCATAGACTGAGATCGTCATTCATGAAGTGGTCATGGTTGGTACCATGATCTGGTTGAATGTTTTTTTAAACGTAATTTATATGAGGATGTTTACACGCATAAAACATGCACAAAGGTAATCTCCTCATCCAGGATGTATCATACAAATCACACATCACAAATTTTATATTCATAAAAAGCGTTCAGTTTCTGAGATGTCCTGATAGAATGCCTCAGATATTAATTCGTTTTGTCCCAAAGAAAGCTGTCTATTTCCCATAATAAAGCTGTCACATATGAGTTTTTGTTGTTGTATAGAATAACTTGGCAGGTTGAAACTTGTAATTACTTGTGACAGGAGGGAGCTGGAACACCTATGATGTAAGATGTCATCTCGCCCTGGTGTGTTTGTGTATGAATTTATGTCTCGATTTACCAGTGTGTATGTCGCAGTGGGTGTCGCATACATGTCGTGCAGGAGATGGTCACTCCTCCGGAGCACCTGGTGTCACACTCAGCAGGCTGAGTGTCCGTGTTATTCTTATGGTTTGACTCAGCCCAGGCTGGGTTTGACTATGATACTAATAGTATTACTCCACGCTGGGGAACCAGTCTGCTAATCCTGGGTTTGGTCGGCGCATCCTGGGTTTGTAACGAACATCCTTCGAGACAAATGGCGGCCCCCATGAACGAGACAGTCGCGACTCGAAAGTAAAACACTGACATGGAGGATAAAATAACGTACCATACAAAAATCACTTTACGCAGTATTGATAAGGGTGCTCGTAAGTAGTTAACAGCGGAGTAAATAGCGTGTGAAAATGCACCCCAGGTTTAGCGTTGCACAATCACATCGCTATCGATATCTGGTAGTTTTACTAATTTCATCATATATTTTACGGTATATCCACTTTAAGTTACATGATGGGTGTTTGGACGATAAATGTACACTATTTTACAACAAATCCTTGATGTTTATTTGCCGTTTGAGTGGAGTTTCCATATTGTCGTCGCCTCAATGTTTTCGTCTTGGACCCAGGATGCGCGCACAATACACCCAGGATGTTCGTTGCATTCCCCAGGATGCGCCAACCGAACCCAGGTTTAGCGGACTGTATCCCCAGCGTGTATCGGATTTGACCACTCGAATTTTGTAGACGTCGTACATGGATTCGGTCTTGAATTTGTCTGTTGTCGGCATTCATTTTTAGCATACCGAAAATGTCAAAATAATATTTGTACAATATTCCGATTGTTTTGAAGGCTCATGCATATATTTTAAATATAAAAGTATACTTTTATAGGCAACACAAAAGATGCAGTACCGGGCCAAAAACGAACACGTTATGATGGCGAACAGGGCTGGTCCTCCCGTTATTGAGTATCGCCACCTTGATGATCCACTTCAGATTCAGGGGAAGGGCTAGCTTCTGGCTGTTCTGATGCGCATAGCATAGGTGTTCCTTCTTGAAGATCGAGACAAATATTCAACAGTTTGACAATCAAGCAGTTTGAACTAATACATTTTAGGAATAAATTCAAAGTCTAAATGCAATTGTGTGAACAAATCTTTTCGTGTTTGGGCTTTTATGGGGTGGTTTTTGTGTAAACATTTCTATAGTTTTGTGTATATTTTAGAAATTATTTTCACTTTGTTTTCAAGAGTTCTTCAAGGTTGACTTATTTTTTTTCATCCATCCCTGGATCCATCTATATATTGAAACTATTCGGTATATGCACTCAATTCACAACCTAGTCCCACACCATGTAGAATGTGATCCACACTAGTTTCTCATTTCTCACCATAAAGGTAAGTTGGGAAATAAAACTTGAAAGTGCATTTCGGGAGTGTTAGGAACATAACGATTTATGTACAAATCGAAGTTGATTACTCAGACATTATCAGTTCGCTGACATTGCCGGTCAAATAGTCCATGAGCCCAGGAGGTCCACCATGCACCCCAGGATTTCTGCGATGACTGATGATATATTTATTGACTACTGATGACTCAGTGGTGTGAACTGAATGATTGTGGATGACTTAATGTTGAAACCTAGTTCTGAAACAGTGATAAATATTTTCTTTTCTTACCAATACATGTGTGTCTTTATATGCTGCATCTGTAAACCTAGCTGTGGACATATTAGGCATTTTTCTGAAAACAAACATTCACTGAGATATTACAATATATGTACCTGGATATGGCATTCCATAGAACCATTTTAACCTTATATGTTCTTTTGCAGTAGACGTAGTTCATTGCATGCCAAATTAAGTACATATTTTAAATCTACATACTTGGAAACATAAAAATAAACCAAATTCTGGACCAAATATAGGTGAAGAGAGTACATTATCTTCGTTCAGTTATACACAATGGTGGCCATCTTGGTTTTCTCCCATGATGAATGCTTTGCATGTTGGAAATGGCTTTTGCAATGTACATCTACACGTGTGTATTTCAGATAAATGAACTAACTTAATCACATTTAACGTCACGTTTATGCACATTACATGATTTTAACTGTTGATCATGATCTAATTCAATGTTGCAATTGTGTTTATTGCCAAATTCAATATATCTTTCAGCAGTATAGGCATTGGGGACATTATTATTTTAATCACTGATATTATTAGGCACCATCGGCATGTAATTAAGGCACATAATTGGTGATAATGGCTACACATTTGTTTTAAAAAAATATTATAAAAAAGTTTTAGAGAAAAATATGACATAATATGTCATTCCAGTGGCTGCTATCTTGGATTTCATGCTAATGGACTATGCTGAAGTAGATGAAAACAATTGTATTGCATTTAATAAACTCTAGCACATGTTTAGGTACAAAGTTCGCGTGTATAGCACAATTACTGTAAAAGATATACATGTATGCAATTTTGTGCTTATCATTGATCAATATTGGTCTTGTCGCGATTGTGTTTATTGCCAAAGTCAATATATTCTTGAGCAGTTAAGACATAGGGGACACTGTTAGTTTTGTCACTGATGTTTTTAAGTACCAGTAGCATGTATTAGAGCACATGATTGGTGATAATGACCTCACAGTTGTTTGAAATACTTAAGTTTCATGAACAAAATATGAAAAAAATATGCGATTATGATGGACGCCATCTTGGATTTCATGCCGAAGCGTTATGCTGAAGTAGTTGAAAACAATTTCCTTGCATTTTTTGACATCTAAAACGCAAGTTCCGTTACCAAGTTTGTGTCTCGAGCACAAGTAGTAGCAGGATTTTTTCAATTTTGTTTATCGTTGATTGAATTCGGTTTCATCACGATTGTGTTTATAGCCAAATTCAAGGTATTTTTCTAGCATTTGAGACATTGTTAATTATTGCCACTGATGTTATCAAGTACCAATAGCATGTGTTAAGGCATAAAATTGTGACAAAAATATGCGATTCTGTATATTGGTGTCGACCAAGAATCTGGAAACTATCTTCTAGTTTAACATCCCGCATTCCCAATATGCCCCAAAACATCACCATAGGTACATGTAGGCCTACATACATACATAGCGCCCTAAATCTTTTTAGCACTTCTCGCATTCTGGTGAGATCTAAGCCCTTCCCATAGGTATGCAAGAACATTAGCGATAGGGCCTAACGATGTAAGTATCAATCTATTACCACCAATACAGCCAAATCAACCTATCATGATGCACAAAAATAAATTTCCACTCTCTTTTCTCTGAAATGCTTACACCTAATGTATCACTGTCTGTCACTGCAATACAACATATTCTGATTACTTGTCGGCGTAGTTATATAACGCAGTGATTATATCTAGGGCGGTTCAAATATGTGTAGTTCCAAAATAACCGGCAGGAGAATGGGTAATTGAACTTGCGAATACCAGCCGAAAACTCATTTAAATCAGCGCTTTCTTTGTCATTCAAATCCTTGTTGTTAAGTCAGAAATATTAGCAGTGTTTTTAAATCAGCTTGACGGAATTTATCGGTTTTTATTGCAAATTCGCGAAACCAACACCAATGTATGCTGAATCTAAGAGAGTCGTGCGAGAGAGTCGGAAGACAGGGGATACATAGGGTGAGGTCAACGACAATCACATGTACCAGGCCCTGAGGGGCCGGGAATTATGCAAAATCCATCCTGCTTTGAATTTGACTATCATCAGTGGTCCTATGTTGAGCATTATTATCCTAGCATCACCAACCTACCGCGTGTCCGGGTCCTTCTTAACCCGTTATGCCCGAGGATCTTATTAGGAATTCATAGTCGTAGCACATGTTCTGACTTCCAAACGTCTCAAGCAATGTATATGTACTATATATATTGCATAGACTGAGATCGTCATTCATGAAGTGGTCATGGTTGGTACCATGATCTGGTTGAATGTTTTTTTAAACGTCATTATATGAGGATGTTTACACGCATAAAATATGCACAAAGGTAATCTCCTCATCCAGGATGTATCATACAAATCACACATCACAAATTTTATATTCATAAAAAGCGTTCAGTTTCTGAAATGTCCTGATAGAATGCCTCAGATATTAATTCGTTTTGTCCCAAAGAAAGCTGTCTATTTCCCATAATAAAGCTGTCACATATGATTTTTTGTTGTTGTATAGAATAACTTGGCAGGTTGAAACTTGTAATTACTTGTGACAGGAGGGAGCTGGAACACCTATGATGTAAGATGTCATCTCGCCGTGGTGTGTTTGTGTATGAATTTATTTCTCGATTTACCAGAGTGTATGTCGCAGTGGGTGTCGCATACATGTCGTGCAGGAGATGGTCACTCCTCCGGAGCACCTGGTGTCACACTCAGCAGGCTGAGTGTCCGTGTTATTCTTATGGTTTGACTCAGCCCAGGCTGGGTTTGACTATGATACTAATAGTATTACTCCATGCTGGGGAACCAGTCCGCTAATCCTGGGTTTGGTCGGCGCATCCTGGGTTTGTAACGAACATCCTTCGAGACAAATGGCGGCCCCCATGAACGAGACAGTCGCGACTCGAAAGTAAAACACTGACATGGAGGATAAAATAACGTACCATACAAAAATCACTTTACGCAGTATTGATAAGGGTGCTCGTAAGTAGTTAACAGCGGAGTAAATAGCGTGTGAAAATGCACCTCAGGTTTAGCGTTGCACAATCACATCGCTATCGATATCTGGTAGTTTTACTAATTTCATCATATATTTTATGGTATATCCACTTTGAGTTACATGATGGGTGTTTGGACGATAAATGTACACTATTTTACAACAAATCCTTGATGTTTATTTGCCGTTTGAGTGGAGTTTCCATATTGTCGTCGCCTCAATGTTTTCGTCTTGGACCCAGGATGTGCGCACAATACACCCAGGATGTTCGTTGCATAACCCAGGATGCGTCAACCGAACCCAGATTTAGCGGACTGCATCCCCAGCGTGCACTCGGATTTGACCACTCGAATTTTGTAGACGTCGTACATGGATTCGGTCTTGAATTTGTCTGTTGTCGGCATTCATTTTTAGCATACCGAAAATGTCAAAATAATATTTGTACAATATTCCGATTGTTTTGAAGGCTCATGCATATATTTTAAATATAAAAGTATACTTTTATAGGCAACACAAAAGATGCGGTACCGGGCCAAAAACGAACACGTTATGATGGCGAACAGGGCTGGTCCTCCCGTTATTGAGTATCGCCACCTTGATGATCCACTTCAGATTCAGGGGAAGGGCTCGCTTCTGGCTGTTCTGATGCGCATTGCATAGGTGTTCCTTCTTGAAGATCGAGACAAATATTCAACAGTTTGACAATCAAGCAGTTTGAACTAATACATTTTAGGAATAAATTCAAAGTCTAAATGCAATTGTGTGAACAAATCTTTTCGTGTTTGGGCTTTTATGGGGTTCGGTTTTTGTGTAAACATTTTTATAGTTTTATGTGTATTTTAGAAATTATTTTCACTTTGTTTTCAAGAGTTCTTCAAGGTTGACCTATTTTTTCTCATCCATCCCTGGATCCATCTATATATTGAAACTATTCGGTATATGCACTCAATTCACAACCTAGTCCCACACCATGTAGAATGTGATCCACACTAGTTTCTCATTTCTCACCATAAAGGTAAGTTGGGAAATAAAACTTGAAAGTGCATTTCGGGAGTGTTAGGAACATAACGATTTATGCACAAATCGAAGTTGATTACTCAGACATTATCAGCTCGCTGACATTGCCGGTCAAATAGTCCATGAGCCCAGGAGGTCCACCATGCACCCCAGGATTTCTGCGATGACTGATGATATATTTATTGACTACTGATGACTCAGTGGTGTGAACTGAATGATTGTGGATGACTTAATGTTGAAACCTAGTTCTGAAACAGTGATAAATATTTTCTTTTCTTACCAATACATGTGTGTCTTTATATGCTGCATGTGTGAAAACCTAGCTGTGGACATATTAGGCATTTTTCTGAAAACAAACATTCACTGAGATATTACAATATATGTACCTGGATATGGCATTCCATAGAACCATTTTAACCTTATATGTTCTTTTGCAGTAGACGTAGTTCATTTCATGCCAAATTAAGTACATATTTTAAATCTGCATACTTGGAAACATAAAAATAAACCAAATTCTGGATCAAATATCGGTGAAGAGAGTACATTATCTTCTTTCAGCTATACACAATGGTGGCCATCTTGGTTTTCTCCCATGATGAATGCTTTGCATGTTGGAAATGGCTTTTGCAATGTACATCTACACGTGTGTATTTCAGATAAATGAACTAACTTAATCACATTTAACGTCACGTTTATGCACATTACATGATTTTAACTGTTGATCATGATCTAATTCAATGTTGCTGCAATTGTGTTTATTGCCAAATTCAATATATCTTTCAGCAGTATAGGCATTGGGGACATTATTATTTTAATCACTGATATTATTAGGCACCATCGGCATGTAATTAAGGCACATAATTGGTGATAATGGCTACACATTTGTTTTAAAAAAATATTATAAAAAAGTTTTAGAGAAAAATATGACATAATATGTCATTCCAGTGGCTGCTATCTTGGATTTCATGCTAATGGACTATGCTGAAGTAGATGAAAACAATTGTATTGCATTTAATAAACTCTAGCACATGTTTAGGTACAAAGTTCGCGTGTATAGCACAATTACTGTAAAAGATATACATGTATGCAATTTTGTGCTTATCATTGATCAATATTGGTCTTGTCGCGATTGTGTTTATTGCCAAAGTCAATATATTCTTGAGCAGTTAAGACATAGGGGACACTGTTAGTTTTGCCACTGATGTTTTTAAGTACCAGTAGCATGTATTAGAGCACATGATTGGTGATAATGACCTCACAGTTGTTTGAAATACTTAAGTTTCATGAACAAAATATGAAAAAAATATGCGATTATGATGGACGCCATCTTGGATTTCATGCCGAAGCGTTATGCTAAAGTAGTTGAAAACAATTTCCTTGCATTTTTTGACATCTAAAACGCAAGTTTCGTTACCAAATTTGTGTCTCGATCACAAGTAGTAGCAGGATTTTTTCAATTTTGTTTATCGTTGATTGAATTCGGTTTCATCACGATTGTGTTTATAGCCAAATTCAAGGTATTTTTCTAGCATCTGAGACATTGTTAATTATTGCCACTGATGTTATCAAGTACCAATAGCATGTGTTAAGGCATAAAATTGTGACAAAAATATGCGATTCTGGTGGTCGCCATCTTGGATTTCATGCTGACGGAGTAGGCTGAAGTATTTGAAAATATTTTTATTGCATTCCTTGCCGTCTGAAACTTATGTTCAGGTACTAACATTGTGTCTCTAGCACAATTAGGGGCAACG
Source organism: Terebella lapidaria (assembly GCA_949152475.1). Classification (NCBI taxonomy): domain Eukaryota; kingdom Metazoa; phylum Annelida; class Polychaeta; order Terebellida; family Terebellidae; genus Terebella; species Terebella lapidaria. The sequence goes on along the minus strand of OX424564.1, from coordinate 16,335,935 downwards.
ATATATAAAACTTTGTGTTTATAGTTGATTGAATTTGATTTCGCCGAGATTGTGTTTACAGCCAAATTCAATGTATTTTTGACAATTGGGGCCATTGTTATTTTTGCCTACGATGTTATCGAGTACCAATAGCATGCATCAGCACATATAGTTGTCGATAATGGCCACACAGTTACACAAAATATTAAAGTTTTAGAAAAAATATGACAAAATATGCGATTCTGATGGCCGCCATCTTGGATTTCATGCTGAGGGCATATGCTGAAGTAGTTGAAGGTGTTTTTTTTGCATTCCTTGACCTCGAGAATATGTTTGGGTACCAAATTCGTGTCTCTAGCGCAAACAGGGGCGAAGAATAATACAAATTTGTGTTTCAAGAAATCGCTCGGTTTTGATGGTGGCCATTCTAAAAAGCCGCCATATTGGATAGTTCATCCCAGGATTTCGAGCGTTAACAAGTGGTTTTTGAAGCTCAAGGGTCCCCTGAAAAAAATGACACCCTCGCGGAGAGTCCTGGGGGTGCACGGAGGACCCCGTGGGCTCATAGACTAAAAGTATTGAGACAAATACCAGTGAAGCCACGCGATTGTGTTAAGAACCCTCCCCGTCCCCCCCTTCCTCGTTGGCGGGGGGGGGGGAGAGGAAGCTGGTGTAGTAATTTCTTTCGAAGCAGATTACACATATTTTTTTTAACAAATCTGCGATTCGTCGTTCTGTTGACCAAGTTATAGTGTTACGAAAATCGCATTCCTGTGTCACCTTTCAAGTAAGTGAGTAATACTGGGCGGGATACCCATATTTTTACGATTTGAAATCTAATTATATCAAATATATATTTATATACCATTATTCATCTCGACAAGCACTTGTTGTTGCCTGTATTCAAAATCACTGTCTGCAATGGTCCAACAAGTGTACCAAATAGCGTCGAGTAAAAGGAGTTGATGATTTATACTTGACAGAGAATATTCAGCCATGTAAGGTACTGAGGCTATCGCCACAAGCTGATTTTGAACACTAAGGAAACTACGTGTATTTATATCTACACACAAACATTGGCATTTATTGTATGAACTTCGTGAGTCGAGAGCAAAGAGTGCTATAATTTTGTGCTGTGTGTATATCCGCTGGTTTCCTTGGTTTCGTGGGGCCTCTCATAATAAGTTGTTTGACCGTTGTATTCTGATTCGTACGGTGGCTGATATATGCCATACTTTAATTTTCAGATTTCATTTATTTATTCTCCAGAAGAACATTCTAAACGATGTAAAATAATAAAATGCAGCACGTACTTAATATTAAATACGTGTATTGAATATTATATAAGCGTATTCAATGTTGCAAACATGTACTTGATATTAAATACTGTGCATGTCTCGTGAAACAAGGGAAACATAGAAGCAACGTATCAAGGTGAATACAGAAGCCCACGTATTTATTATTAAATACACATATTTAACAAGTACATGTATTTAATATTAAGTATGCATATTTAATATTAAGTACGTGTATTTAACAATAAGTACACATATTTAATATTAAATACATGTATTTAATATTATATACGCGTATTTGAAATTAATTACACGTATTTAATATTAAGTATGCATATTTAAATATTAAATACGTGTATTTATATTGAGTATATGTATTTAATATCAACTACGCATACTTAATCATAAGTACGCGCATTTAAACATTAGGTACACGTTTTTAACATTAAGTACGTGCAGTACACCCTTCTGGGTATCCTAAATAAATAAAAACTGAATAACAAAACTATATATCTATAAGCATATATCAGCCACCGTAGATTCACAGTGCGGTTATTTGCAAGTTTCCATCTCAGCTGGCTCGGTTTCTGGTTTCTTATTGTTGTCATCGAATGTTGAGGGTTTGGCGATGACTGGTAGCCAATAAATTGACATATGCTTCATATTGTATATATGTCATCATTAAGCACTGCCTCCATCCGGGTTATCCACATCAGAATACTGAACATGAAAGACATCGTTCACGAGTTGTGCCTTGAGCAAATACTAACCAATATGTCACAATATATTGCACCTCACTGGAGCCAATTTTCCAGCTGAAGGATAACAATCTACTTGCCGACCTCGTGAGGTTTCCCTGGCAGTTGCTCATGTCAGGATCATGGAGTTGGGTTTTTTCTCAGATCGAAGGATTTTAGGACAGGAACTTTGTTTTTCCTAAGGATAATAGGGCTGGACAGTGAGATGTAAAACGTCGCGTTATTTAACGTGATTTCGTCATTCTGGAGACAAACAACTTCCCCGCCAAAATTTCAACCAAATTTCGAAAATTCTCTTTGTTCGGTTTTATATAACATGCATGTAAATTGTCGAAAGTCCAAAGACTTCCCACCTGTTGGAAAATAAGAACAATCTGATTGTGATTGACAAGCAATAATTTGACATTGTTTCCGTTACACTGAATTTAATATTTCACCCATATCGTATAAATATATTCTGATGTATATTTATATCAATCTATTTAACTCCGATTATCACATGATTTTGAGGATGTCATCAAAAACCAATGAGTGAATAATATAGTTGATTACATAATCATCATATGTGCTTAATGTGCTCCATGTTGATGTTGACATATCCTCGGAGGATTGCTTGTCAGTTTATGTCCAGGTTTGCTTCACGAAAAACTAATGTATGGTTACTTTTCCAACTACCTGATATATTAGGGTAATATTAAATATTACTTGCAACAAAACTGCTGGAACACGTTCTAACTTTCGAGCAATCATATAACTATCCCCTCTACCAAACCTGCACTGTCTAAATGCCAGCTCACATGTGATTTTACATGATTCTGCTTGGTGAAGGCAATTTTTTCAAGTTCCCATAGTTCAATTTTTCCATAGTCAATTTCCCTTTTCTAAGCAGCAATATTCCTATGTCACCGGCATATGGTGTGTTTGTTTCTCAACTTATACGCTATTCCAGAGATAGTTGCAAATGTGAGGACTTTGTCTATCGAAGTGCCCAGCTAGTCTCTAAACTGATGCGACAAGGATATGTTATACTAAGACTTAATGCTGCGTTTAAGGAATTCTATGGACGTAATCATGATCTGGTTAATAAATACACCAAATCCATGTCTGCTATGTTTCACCTCCTAATGGCCATTTTGGGGGGTTCCAGTTTCCCTGTCATTTTTGTTTTCTCTCACTTCGTATGCCTGATATGACTTTCTGTCCCCGGACTATGAAATTGGATAACGGACCCTGTTTTGTTTGCACGGATTACTTAATACTGGATATTTATTCCGCGTCTATTGCAATGGGCTGATTTTGTCAATTTCCGTAACTCGTCCGTTTTCGGAGTGTTTGGCCTCACAGATGGCCGAGTACATCCGATAGATCAAAGGCCCGGGTCAACTATCCGATGGCTATGCTATGTATATGTGTATATTGCAGACGAACAGACAGACAGACCCAAATGCAATACCCTCGGCCTCCCACGGGGGGGACGGTAAATACGAATCCGAACATTCTAATCCAAATACACACTCAACTTTTAGATTATCATCAGCTACTACTTCAGTTAAACGACAACACAACAACCAAAATGATGGGCATATTATATTGACATATACAATTAGACTTTACATTAGACATAAAACACATACACAAGTTATATTACAACATTACCGAAACACTCACGTACAAGTTATATTTCAACATTGCCGAAACACGCCATAGAGTGTAGCATAAAAAGATATAAAAATGTATAAAATCTCGAAAGTTTGTATAAGCTTTGGGAGGGTGGGTCGGGAATTCCAAGCTGCTGACTCCTGCCGAGAGCACAATGCGAATGACCCGTGCGCTGCAGTGGCCCACAACACTCGGGCCGGTCGTCACGGACGGTTGCACAATGAAGAGACCAATGATCCTGCAGTCTGTCGGTTTGACGGTTTAAATATCGTCTAGACTTAACTTAAACGACAACACAACAACCAAAATGATGGGCATATTATATTGACATATACAATTAGACTTTACATTAGACATAAAACACATACACAAGTTATATCACAACATTACCGAAACACTCCAAATCCAAACATATCAGATTGATTTACAAACAGTATTAATAGTTTTGAACTTTACATCTACACCAGGTTTTAGATACTGAAACACTGAGTCACTGCTCCAGTCACCCATGCACCCGATCATTGCCAGTGGAACACCCTGAGATAGCAGCCATGTTGCTCCACCGCGACGGAAGCTATGTGTGTTGAAGTCGGCGGCAGAGAAACCGCTACGCTTCAGCGTCTGCAGTAGCGTATCTCGGAAAGCTGTCTGAGTAAGCGGTGTGTGGCGGCCGTTGGTTATCGTCGTGAACAGTGGTTGTGTGAGCGGGACCTGTTTTGTCCGACCAATGAATCGCAGGAGATTGGTGGTTGGGCAGAGCTGACTGCCAGCTATGTATGGAAGGGCCACCGTGTGAGTTCGAGAACGATATTGGTTCGTTTTTGACTGTCTCACAGTCAGCACACAGCCCTCTTGATGGACCACAATGTCCTGTCTTGTCACGCACCGTCTATCGAAGGCCTTGTTCTTACATGTTATGTTACCGATGCGTAACAACCCGAAGAACGCAACAAGGCATGCTGACCAAAATTGTAAATGCTCCGTCTTGGACAGGTCCAGGACACCTAAGATGCCGCGGAGGTGTTCCATACGCATTGGGGATTTCTGTCTGACTGGATCCCCTTTCACTCGTTTCATGCCACCAAGTACAGCCTGTACCTCCCAGTCGGACATCGGGCTCGCCAATCCCAGGTCTCTGTTGATTAGTCGCAAGACGTTTAAATATTGTCTAACAGTCGACAAAGCTTTAGTCCTGCCGAGAAAAGCGGTGTATCGGCTAGCAATTGTGGCAGTAACAGGTATTGGTGGACAACCCACCTCTTCGCAGAATTTGGTGTAACTGCGCAGGCTCGACTGGTAAGCGGTTTTGGTACTGTCTGCATACATCTGAGAGCGCCAGAATGCGATTTCCTTGTCCAATTGGGCGGTGAGCTCCGAATTGATCGCTGTGAAGAAGGTAAGATAGAGTGTTAGGCGACATATGATTAGACATAACATAGCATGGTGGCCGTGTGTTGTTGGATGTGCACAGTGCGTGAACAGCGTTTATGAAACGCAAAAACTGGCTGGGCTCATGCATCCGGGAGATGGCGTCAGCTATTACGTTTTCTTTACCAGGGATGAAACGAGCACGAACGGAGAAATTGAATATGTTGGAGGCGATTCCAATTTCCTGCAGTAGACTCGTGCAGAAGCTATCCATGGCTGTGCCTTTGTTGATGATAGCTTCTGTTACTTGTGAATCTGTATAAATGATGACACGGTGACCTGTCCAACATGGGGACCAGCGGCGCACTGCCAGGTAAACAGCTGCTAGCTCTTTGACATTAATGTGTTGGGCAGCAAGTTCGGGCCAGTCGAGCTGCCATGTGCTAAGCAGCCAATCGCCGTGGCAGAAAGCTCCGCCTGCTTGGCTACTGGCATCGGTCATAACTTGTATCTGCGGACGCCTGTCCCAGATTGGCCTGAAATTGTCTCCTGCATGCAAGCATCGCAGCCACCACTGGAAATCATTGTGCAGTGAAACGACTCGCGCCTTATGATTTGGTTGCTTGAGTGATGATAAACAGTCGAAAATGCTCCTGATATGACAGCGGCCCCATTGCACGACGTTTGTTGCCCATGACAACTTGCCGGCGAGAGACTGTAGTTGACGCTTTGATAGACGTGTCCTTCGCAAATTTTTCTGGAGAGTGGCACACAGTTCTTGGACCTTATCATGTTTCAATGAGAGGCGGTTTTGGTGTGTGTCAATGACAATCCCGAGGAACGTTATGCACTGTGAGGGATCGCACACTTTGTTCCAATTAATCTGAAAGCCCAGTGACCGCAGAAGTGTGATCAGTGTGTTGTAGGCTTTCTGACAATCTGCGAAAGTCTCTCCAGCCACGAAAAAATCATCAAGATATACCACCGCCGAGAGAAAACCACGTTTGTGCATCATTCTCTTCACGGATTGTGTGATTTTATGGAAGACGGAGGGGCTCTTTCTGGCTCCGAATGGCAGGCGTGTGTCAACAAAAACCTTGCGCTCGTTGTAACCAGTGAACCGCCATTGCAGTCCAGTCAAAGACTGGTGACCGGGTCGGACGGGGACGCATCTATAGGCCGCCTGCAGGTCAACTTTCGCCATATACCAGTTCTGTTGGACACTTTGCAAAGCATCTCTAACGGTATCATACTTAAAGGCTTCGTTCGTAGCATAGTCATTTACTGCAATGCCTGCGGGTTGGCTAAAATCGTGAATGAGGCGAATCTTGCCGTCAGGTTTACTGACTGCAGACAGGGCGCTAATTATCCGCGGATTTTGTTCATTTACAGCAACATAATGTCCTTGGTGCACTTCTGACATTATTTGCTCCTCGACCATATTGATGACGTCTGGGTGGGTGGCTGAGCGGTTGTTAGGAACTTGTATGGCGTCCACGTGTTCAATAGAATCAGAGTCAATAAGAGCAAACCCATTTTGCAAACCACCTAGTATGAATTCGCGATCTGGGTCGTCTGTCAGTTCGCGATCCCACACGTGGATCTTGGCAGTGAGCGGAGATTTTACTCTCGCTGAAGCGTCTGAAAGTTTTTTGCTTGTGGATTTAGCGTAGACGATTGTGTAGCGGGGGTGCTCGACTGTTGTTGGCCGACCTTATGACGATAGTCACCATGAGCACTGCTGTAGCATGTGAGGCACACGTGAGAATAACGACAGTTCCGCAGTGTGCAGCCGCTGCGGCTGTTAAACTTCCCACATATCACCTGACCTGTGCTTGGATCGTACTTGTTCCTGCCTGTTTGACGATTCGGTGTCCCCGTCACGGCTGTCGGTTTGGTGTTTTCCTGACCCAGAAACAATTGGAGCAGGAACGGGCTTTCGGCGCCCCAAGGAAATGTCAATGTAGCTTGCTTTTTACGATATTCACAGTCATACTTTAGAAGGGCTCCCCAGTGAAAAACTTGGCTCATGCAAGCGATTTTTGTGATATATCCGACATACTGCATCACTTCTGTCATGTCTATTCTGTCTTGCATGATCATGTCGCGAAGTATACGCATGCTAGCTTCAGTGTACTGCATCGGGGTAATCTTGTCCAGGGCGAGACGCTTGTTACTGCATCCCAGGGAGACATCGACATCACCAACCTTGAAATTTTGACTCTCCAAGTCGGCGTCACGCCCCTTCTTGTTGAACAGCAAGTAATCACGGATATCTCGCACTTTGTTGCTTGCACCAACAACACACTGGCTTGGCCGATCGTAGAATGCGAATGGGTCGAATATTTGTGTCTTACTGGAATCGTTTGGCAGCGCCGTACCTGTAGATGTTGTAGCCCGGTTGTTCGTGATGTCTGTGTCGCCACCAAGGAGTTGACAAAGCTGAGACATCTGCAAACCGTCGTTTGGAATGTTGTCACCTGGCGAGGCTTTCTCAGACTGTGACGCCCTGTCTGGCGCCGCCGTCTGAACGTTGACGGTCTGGTCACGTTCTGTTGACGTCGACGAATGACCTGATGTCACTTGTCCACTTCTATTATTCTTCAATTCATCGACAGCGCTTTCCAGAAGTAGCAGTTGTGCGAGCGAAAGTGATTTAGAGAAATGCTTATGAATCAATTGCTGAGTCAATTTAGCCACAGATTTCAGTGACGTGAAGCCATTATCCGAGAGAATTTTGACAGTTTCGGGCTGTAACTCGGCCTGTTCAGTCCACGAATCAAATGAATTGGCTTCTCCTTGTTCGGACATATTGTCACTGCTTTGAAAACTCAATTCAATTCACGTAGATATAAAATGTCTGTATGTCACAATAAGAACACGTAAAATCAAATCCGCAATATAACTCATTCAATTCCAAGCTGCTGACTCCTGCCGAGAGCACAATGCGAATGACCCGTGCGCTGCAGTGGCCCACAACACTCGGGCCGGTCGTCACGGACGGTTGCACAATGAAGAGACCAATGATCCTGCAGTCTGTCGGTTTGACGGTTTAAATATCGTCTAGACTTAACAAAAATCCCTCCTCATCAGGTATGTTGACTTTTCCTTCTTGTTAGCATTAACTAAATACACATCCGCTTATGATTGCGAAGTTATATGTTATAATTCTGATAGTAACCTTACTGCCCACGAAGAATCCAGTTTTGTTGTCTAGCAGGAATTTTTCCAGGTATCCGAGGTAACTTGGCAGTTGTTCATTATTCCATTTATTCCGCGGCTCCTCCTGGATAATTACATCCAATATAATAATTATACAAATATGAAATATTATGAGATACAATAATACATTTTGCTACAATATTACAATATTGTAATATTACTGTTATATTCTACCACATTGCATGATACTGTGGTAAATACGTTTGGATGAATTCGTAGTAATTGTCTTACTATCAAAAACACAACAAATGTGGCGATTTTGCCCTAAGCACGCGGCAGGTGATTGTAAACATAAATGCCATTTATGTGGCCTTTTCGTACTTGGCCTTGTTTTGACATGCTCCGTTCGAGCGTGCGTTGCCACGGCGACGTATTGTAATTTACGTTCCAGTAAACTATAACAATGGATCGATTAAACCTCGCGTGCGCCCTACAGTTTCTGGTGTATTATATATACACTGGAAGCGACTCGTTCGAGGAGATTGTCCAAGATCGAGAGACAGGACGCACACGGGGCTCGCCATGAGCTTTGTGTTCCCTGTTTGCGAGTAGTGGGCTCCTAGAGCCCTGGGGACGATTTCCATGGGGAGGCCCGGGCTGGGAGAGACGAGTTGCTGACTCGGGGGCCTTCGGCCCTGTGGATCGCCAGCTCTCTCCCTTCCCGGGACGTGTGACAGAGGCTCTGGCCAGCATGTCGGGCTGTACGGGGTTCCGTCCCCGAGGCAGACCGCGGCTCGCCAGGCCCCGCCAGTTAACACCGTGGTGATGAACCAGTTTCTGAACGGTGTCCGTAGGCCTGGGAGTGTCGGGTGGGCTGTTACCTGGTTACCGTTAATGCTGAAATAGTTACCGCGTCCGCCGCGACCTCCGGTGAGCGGCCCTGCCGCAAGGATCCGGAATAGCGGATGCGCGTCCGCAAGGACTCGGATGAGAGAGGACTATCCTCGAGGATCCCGAAGAGCGGACGGTAGTCAATAACTTTACATTGGTGCCGTGACCAGGATCAGTCCGACAGTGTTCCATCGCAGCCTACCGTCACAACGTTGTAGCCTCCTTAGTCCCTGGGGATCGCCCGCTCCTCAAGGACATCTCAAAGGATGACAAAGGAAAGAGACAAAGCCAAAGATAAGGCTAATGAACCCAAGGGGGGGGGAAACGGGAGGTAATGTCGCGGACCAGGGTATGCCAAAGTCACCAGCCCACAGCCCAAGACTGGTAAAAAACATCCTGGGCTGGTAATAATAACAGTTTCACTGGCCCAGGTGGCCGGAAAGTTTTTATCAGCAAAAATATCAACTCTAGTAAAATAAATTTTTAATATAGTAAAATATTTCATTTGTCAGTAATATATTATTCAACCAGATCTTGGATCTTCAAATCATGAGCATGATACGCCTCAGCTTGAGGCTGGGGGCATGGCAGTAAGAAGGAGCAGTAAGACTGGGGGCAGTAAGACTGATTGGAAATATGCACAATTCAAGCTGACAATGTCAATTTATTTGCTTAATATACTACAACGGATCTACATATCGCCATGCATATCTCAATTCTACTATTTTGTTGGGTGTGACTTATGAATTCTGGGCCAGTAAAAATTGCTGTGGGCTGGTAATATCGAATTGTTTACTGGTCCAATGGACAGTAATTTTTTCCCCACTTTGGCATACCCTGTCGCGGACCACACCCGGTCGCGCGACAGCCGCCGTGAGACATCTTCGGGTGACTCCGGCGGCCGGAAGGAACGCGCGGAAACCTCCGTGGACAAGACCCCGTCCGCGGAGACGACTCCGGCGTCCCTGGCTCCGTCTTCGGACGTAGAGTCGAGCCCCGCGGGGCCGCAGCAGGAGTTGCCGTCAAGGCCGGACCTTGACGTGTTAGGCGCGGTGGGTGGAGCTGGCAACGGCTCTACGCCGCGCCCGCCCGTGCCCAGAACAGATCCGTGGCAAATGGCACCCTTCCATAAGACGCCTTCGAGCGTCCGGAATCGAGCGCCAATGCATGCGGGTCCTTCTGGACAAGCGGACCAGTCGTACCAGATGCCACACCCGGCCGGGTGGACTCCCTCGCGAGCCTCCGGCATGGGTTCTGGTCGGTCCGCACCGGGCAGTGTGGTGGATCAGCTCACCGACGCACTTGGCGAGCTGGCCCCCCTCGGGCGCTATGACCGCGCCCGGTCGCCCCATCAGGGACGATCAGACCGGCGGAACCGCTCCCCTTCTCCGCTGTCACAAGGCAACTCGGGGCCTTTGACGGAGAGGGAGAGGTGGCTGATATCCGAGGCGCTTGTACTGTTCAAGCGGAATCAGCTGCATTCGAGCGTTGACCCGTCGGCCACCCTAAGTCCGGGGATGTCTGGGCCAGTAGCCCCTCCCCAAGTCCTGCCGAGTCCGCAGGCGCCAGTGGCCCCCACAATGGGACCCGCGCCTGCCCCGCGGCTCGGAGGCACCACGTTGGCGACCGCGTCGACCGTTCCGACGGTTGGAGCGCAAGCCGCGTGGTCGACTTACCCTGGCACGTATAGTGTGTCGGACGGGCAGTGGCAACAGGTGGCTTCGGCCCCAAGCTTTGCCGCCCCTTCTGGAGCCTACCCAGTAGGTTCGATGGGAGCCCCGCCCGCACCTAGCCAGAGTGGGTTTTTAGCGGGGATGACCCCGGCGGCAAACGTGAGCTTACCTGCTCCTCCGTCCGCGGCGTCGATGTTTGCTCCGGCAGACTCCGCCGCAGGCGCAGGAAGCGCACGGAACTTGCCGCAGTACACGGACGACCCCGGAGCCGGGACCGCACGTCGGGCGCGTAGCAAACGCGATGACGGGCCCGACCACTCTTCGTGGCGGAAACGGTTCAACGGGGATAACGCCGACTTGGAGGACTACTTGCTCCAGGTATGGCGTACCGCCGTGTACGAAGGATGGTCCCAGCCTGAAGCTGGACACGTCCTCGCGGGGAGCCTGGAAGGGAAAGCTCTCCGCGTGATGCCGTGTCTGCCGGTGGGAACAGTGACGTTCGGCGAGGTTGCTCGTCAACTTCGCCTGCTGTTCCCGCCGACGACCAATCGGCGGCAGTCTGAACGAGAGTTCAAGGCGCGTATCCGCCAGCCGACTGAGTCCGTGACAGACTATGCGTACAGCTTACGCATACTCGGCCGGAGAGCTTTTCCGGACATGGACTCCAGACGGTTTGAGACGATGCTGATCGATCAGTTCATCGATGGCCAGCCTTACCACCTAGCGTACGGGCTGGCCACCCATGAAAAGCGATCGATGGAGGAGGCAATAGACTCCGCGCTTGCGCTTGAGATGGCTGTCCGTCCTAGACAGTTGCCTCCAGCCCCGGCTCCGGCCTCGGCTGTACCCGCGCAGGCGGCGATTCCTCCTCCGGTCAAGGCATCGCAGGTAACCCCGTGGCAGGACCCGGTCGTCCGGGAACCCGCCAGGGAACCTACCCAGCAGTGGGTTAGTGCGCCGGCACCCTCTACAGGGGCGCCCGCACATGCGGCACCGGTCGCCGCGCCGCGCTCGCCTTCGGACGAGTGCGACATGGAGGAATACGACCTCGGCGCCGCGCAGATGATTGTGCACTGCGCCGGGCTCGAAGCTCCGGGACCCGCAGAATGTTGCGCGTTCACTTCCGGACCAGCTCAGAACCGTCCCTGCTACTTCTGCGGAAAGCAGGGACACTTTTGGCTGAAGTGTCCGGAGTTGTTGGAACGCCTGCGGTCGCGCGGATACCAGGGAGCTCTCCCTGGCCCGCAACGGAGGAATTCCTTCCGGTCTGGTCCTCCGGGACAGCAGAATCGGAACCCGCGACAGGGAAACTAGATCCGGACGTGGTGGCGACCAACACTGCGTCCGGGGATAGTTGTTCGGTGGCAAACGATGCCGCCCCACCCGCTGATGAGCAGGACGGACCCCAAGTAGATATGACTTCTCCGGAAGTAGTCCTTGGAGACCAGTCTGGCTCCTCCGCGGCTGAGGCGGATGGCGAGGACTCCGTAGATGAGCCCAGCGCGTGCGAAAGGTATCGCCCGACCTGCGCGCTGGTGAGGGACCCCTGCTGGTACCTGCCCCTGTCCTTCGGACGGGAGCCGGTCCGGTTCCTCATAGACTCAGGCTCGGAGGTGACCCTCGTCGCCGGAACGTTTAGGAAGGAGCCCGCGCTCCGCAACCTCGAGTTGCGAGATCCCGGACCGTACAAGCTCTACGGAGCGGGAGACAACCGCATCCGTATCCATGGCATCATCGATCTGCCTATTACCCTTGGGGACAAGGTGTATCTGACGGAGGCGATCGTGGCGGATATCGGAGCGGCCGGGATAATTGGGATGAATTTCCTACGGGTCCACCGGGTGATTGCCAACTTTAGCGCTGGCGAGTTCCGGATGGGAGAGGACACACACTTCCTCTTCCGCTCGGGCCCGATGCATTCATTCCAGATGCGGACATCGCGCACTGTAGTAGTGCCGCCGATGAGTGAGATGATCATCGAGACGAGGCCGCGTCGTCCCCGCATGCCCCTCGATGGTCGACCGTGTATAGTGCAACCCGTGAGCAGTTTCGCCGCAGGAACTGGGCTCGTGCTGGGTGGGGCCCTGGTCATGTCCAACCCCCGCGCGATGCCCATCCTCGTGGTGAATCCTACGGATGCTCCGATTGTACTGAAGCGCGGATGCATAGCAGCTACTGCTATTCCCGCGGCTTCGAGTCGTGTCCTCCCCGACGATCCTGTCTGCCGCGCTGCGTGCGCGGCGGCGGCCGCCGGAGATGACCCGTTCACCCTGCCGGACCATTTGGAATCTCGGGTTCCGAAGGACCGGTTGGATGAAGAGCAGCGCCAAGCGCTCCGCAGACTGCTGCGGCAGTATGCGGATGTGTTCATGGGTCCTGATGGTGCGGTTGGCAAGACTGACGTCGCCAAGCACCGCATCGACCTCGTGGACGAGCGTCCTCTCAAGCAGCGTCTTCGTCGGGCAGCAATAGTGCACCAAGAGGTCATAGACCAGGAGGTGCAAAAGATGCTCGACTTGGACATCATCGAACCCAGTGACAGCCCTTGGGCCAGTCCGGTGGTTATGGTGAAGAAGAAGGACGGCTCGTGGAGGTTCTGCGTGGACTATCGGAAACTCAACGATGCCACGCGGAAGGACTCATATCCTCTCCCGCACATTGAGGATACCTTCGATGCCCTGGCCGGGTCACACTATTTCTGTGCTCTGGATCTGGCCTCCGGGTATTGGCAGGTGGAGATGGAGGAGAGTGATCGGGCGAAGACTGCCTTCGTTACCAAGAACGGGCTCTACCAATTCAAGGTAATGCCGTTCGGGCTCTGTAACGCACCAGCGACGTTCGAGCGCCTCATGGAGATGGTACTTAAAGGGTTCCTCTGGAAGCGATGTATGGTCTACATCGACGATGTCGTCGTGTATGGCCGGTCGTTCGAGGAAACCCTCACCAACCTCCAGATGGTGCTCCATCGCATCCGCGGAGCAGGGCTTAAATTGAAGCCAAGTAAGTGCGAGCTATTCGCGCAGGAAATCCTGTACTTGGGCTTCATGGTAACGGGCACCGGAGTGAGACCAGACCCCGCAAAGGTGGCGGCCGTGCAGAAATGGCCTCCGCCATGTAACGTGGCGGACGTGAGGTCCTTCTTGGGCTTCGCGAGCTACCACCGCAGGTTTATTCGCGGCTTTGCGGAGATCGCGCGTCCCCTTACTATCCTCACGGAAAAGGGCGCCGATTTTGTTTGGTCCGCCGAGCAGGCTAACGCCTTCTCGGGACTCCGGCAGGCCTTGGTAGCGGCCCCGGTGCTGCGGCACCCTCGTCCGGACTGCGAGTTCATCCTGGACACCGACGCGAGTAACTTCGCGCTCGGCGGTGTCCTCTCGCAGATCGTGGATGGGCAAGAGCGGGTAGTAGCTTATGCGAGTGTGGCCTTGAGCCGCTCTCAAATGAACTACTGTACCACTCATCGCGAGTTGCTCGCGGTGGTTACGATGACCAAGCGCTTCCGGCACTATTTGTTGGGACGCCATTTCCGCTTGCGGACTGATCATAGTTCGCTGAGATGGCTCCTCAACTATAGTGAGGCCGATGGCTTGGTGGCGCGGTGGCTCGTCAAACTCCAAGAGTATGACATGCAGATAGAGCATCGCGCTGGTAAGTTGCATGGCAACGCGGACGGCCTGTCCCGTTGTCATAAGTGCAAGAATCCGGGTTGTGCAGGAATGGCGCCATTCCAGCAAGCCGCGGATTCTTCCTCAGACTCGGAATTGGACGTTCCGGGGAGACCGCAGGCCGCCGCCCCCTCTAACAACACGGCGGCCGGAGCGTCTAGGGCTAATCTCCGCGCGCGGACCCGCCGTTATCGGCGAGGGCGTCCCGCATACGAAGCGGAGGTGCGGCTCAGCTCCAGTGAGTCCTCCTCGAGTCCGGCGGTGTACTCCTCGTGGGTACCCTCGTCCTCTGGAGAGTCTGAGTATGAGCGGTCCTTGCCCCCTGTGGTGATGGCCGCTGCGGCGCAGCCGGACGCGACGGATGAGGAGCCTAATTACTTGGGTGGCTACTCTCCGGCGCAGATAGCTGCGGCGCAGAGAGCTGACAGAGCTCTGGCACCGGTAATTACAACCCTTGAGGCCGGCCAGAAGCCCTCGAAGGCGGAGCGAAAGACCTACAGGGAGGAGACCTTGTCTCTAGTATCTCAGTGGGAACGACTCTCCTTGAGGGATGGCCTCCTGTACCGGCGCTATGAGCCACCGACCCCACTGCCTCCAATATGGCAGTTGGTGCTTCCGGCGGAGCTGCGGAAAGAAGTACTCCACCAGTTGCATGACCTCCGGGTGACCGGTCACTTGGGAATCCGGAGGACCGTCCATAGGCTACAACAGCGCTTTCATTGGCCTGGTAGCAGCTTGGACGTGCAACGGTGGTGCGCAGCCTGCCCTCGGTGTCAAGCTCGCAAAGGAGTTCCGACTCCTGGCCGCCACCCCTTAACCACGGGGTTTAAGAAGCCAAGTAAGTGCGAGCTATTCGCGCAGGAAATCCTGTACTTGGGCTTCATGGTAACGGGCACCGGAGTGAGACCAGACCCCGCAAAGGTGGCGGCCGTGCAGAAATGGCCTCCGCCATGTAACGTGGCGGACGTGAGGTCCTTCTTGGGCTTCGCGAGCTACCACCGCAGGTTTATTCGCGGCTTTGCGGAGATCGCGCGTCCCCTTACTATCCTCACGGAAAAGGGCGCCGATTTTGTTTGGTCCGCCGAGCAGGCTAACGCCTTCTCGGGACTCCGGCAGGCCTTGGTAGCGGCCCCGGTGCTGCGGCACCCTCGTCCGGACTGCGAGTTCATCCTGGACACCGACGCGAGTAACTTCGCGCTCGGCGGTGTCCTCTCGCAGATCGTGGATGGGCAAGAGCGGGTAGTAGCTTATGCGAGTGTGGCCTTGAGCCGCTCTCAAATGAACTACTGTACCACTCATCGCGAGTTGCTCGCGGTGGTTACGATGACCAAGCGCTTCCGGCACTATTTGTTGGGACGCCATTTCCGCTTGCGGACTGATCATAGTTCGCTGAGATGGCTCCTCAACTATAGTGAGGCCGATGGCTTGGTGGCGCGGTGGCTCGTCAAACTCCAAGAGTATGACATGCAGATAGAGCATCGCGCTGGTAAGTTGCACGGCAACGCGGACGGCCTGTCCCGTTGTCATAAGTGCAAGAATCCGGGTTGTGCAGGAATGGCGCCATTCCAGCAAGCCGCGGATTCTTCCTCAGACTCGGAATTGGACGTTCCGGGGAGACCGCAGGCCGCCGCCCCCTCTAACAACACGGCGGCCGGAGCGTCTAGGGCTAATCTCCGCGCGCGGACCCGCCGTTATCGGCGAGGGCGTCCCGCATACGAAGCGGAGGTGCGGCTCAGCTCCAGTGAGTCCTCCTCGAGTCCGGCGGTGTACTCCTCGTGGGTACCCTCGTCCTCTGGAGAGTCTGAGTATGAGCGGTCCTTGCCCCCTGGTGATGGCCGCTGCGGCGCAGCCGGACGTGACGGATGAGGAGCCTAATTACTTGGGTGGCTACTCTCCGGCGCAGATAGCTGCGGCGCAGAGAGCTGACAGAGCTCTGGCACCGGTAATTACAGCCCTTGAGGCCGGCCAGAAGCCCTCGAAGGCGGAGCGAAAGACCTACAGGGAGGAGACCTTGTCTCTAGTATCTCAGTGGGAACGACTCTCCTTGAGGGATGGCCTCCTGTACCGGCGCTATGAGCCACCGACCCCACTGCCTCCAATATGGCAGTTGGTGCTTCCGGCGGAGCTGCGGAAAGAAGTACTCCACCAGTTGCATGACCTCCGGGTGACCGGTCACTTGGGAATCCGGAGGACCGTCCATAGGCTACAACAGCGCTTTCATTGGCCTGGTAGCAGCTTGGACGTGCAACGGTGGTGCGCAGCCTGCCCTCGGTGTCAAGCTCGCAAAGGAGTTCCGACTCCTGGCCGCCACCCCTTAACCACGGTTAAGGCGGGCGCGCCGTTTGATCGGATAGCTTTGGATATACTGGATACCCACCGGGTCACCCCGCGTGGTTTCCGGTACATCCTAGTGATTTCCGACTATTTTACCAAGTATACCGACGCCTACCCACTGCGCCGCCAGACTGCGGACGAGGTAGCTCGGTTATTGGTGAATAGATGGGTGGTGTACCATGGGGTACCTAAACAGGTACATTCGGATCAGGGCACGCAATTTGAGAGCAACCTGTTCCGAAACCTAGCACAGATGCTAGGCAGTACCAAGGTGCGGACCACCCCCTACAGGCCCCAGTCTGATGGCCAGGTCGAACGCTTTAATCGATCGGTCCTCAACATGCTGGCGGCCTTTGTGAATGATCGTGCGAATGATTGGGATGACCACCTCCCGTATGTCTTAATGGCGTACAGGTCGTCGGTCCACTCTTCGACCGGAGTTACTCCGCACGCGATGTTGTACGGCCGGGAGCTAAATTTGCCCGTGGATATTATGTATCCGACTGCGGCAGAGACCGGCGCAGTACCCCAGTGCGGTCCGGAGTACGTGGAGTGGATTCGCCGCGCCCTGGCGAACGCCCATGATTTCGCGCGCGCGCGCCTGGACAAGTCTGCCATCCGGCAGAAGCGAGGCTATGACGCCCATGCTAAGGGTAGGCCAGCTTTTGCGGAAGGCGACAAGGTGCGCTACTATTATCCGCCGCTTAAGCAAGGCAATAAATTTGCTAAGCCGTGGATAGGCCCGTTTACCGTACTGAAACAGGTGACAGATGTGGACTACCGGATCCGGAGGGATTCCGATCCGGACAGGGTTCTCGTTGTCCATATCGATAATCTGAAGAAGTACGAGGGCCCGCTTGTCATGGATCCGCTAATTCAAGATGCGGAACCGGATGATGCTCCCGTATGGGATCCGTCCGGTCAGCATCCGCGGACTCCGGACGAGCGTGTGCGCCGTATGGTGGGCCTCCCGGACCTCTCTGACCCGTCAGATGATGGACTGGGTGGCTATCAGCCAGATGACGGCGATCCGCAGGTACCCCCACTCCCTCCAGTACCTGCGGATGACGGGCGGCCACGCCGGAAACCACGTGCGCCAGCCCGGTATGGGTGGGAATAACCTTCCGCCCATGCGGATGCGTCTGCGGTACCCGTCTGTCATACTATGGATGGGTTTTAGGTCATTCCGTGAGAGTCCGCACGACTTACCTCCGCGGGTGGCTACTTTGTGGCCATCTTCGGAGTTGAGGTCCGCGGAGACTTTCATGTCGTAACGCCGCCGCTCCGCATCCGCCCTCCTGTAGTTTCTAGCGCCAGGGACGTGCGGATGGCCTGTCCGCACCTTGTGGACGGCTGTCCGGCGTAATCCGCACAACGGTTACGCTGGCCGGACGAATTTACTGATCCGGCCGGACGCCCCTGGTCCCGGGACAACCTCTTATATGGCCAGACTGAGGTTGGGATTTACGTCCGCTACGGGAGAAGCGCCTTCCCACGGATTTGGGGAACTGGCTCTGGACGCGGGGATAGTGTCTGCAGATGAGGACGGATGTCCGCGGTTCGTCCGCGTGACTCGTCCGGCGTCCGCGGCGCTTTAAGATGACGCACTTCGGTGTAGTTATCCCCCGTGAGCCATTACTATAATTACGGTTATAGTAATTAAGGTTTCTTACGGCAGGAAACCGACTATCCATTATGATAATGGAGCGGTTGTTAAGTCCGCGTGTGCGGACCAGCCGCGGCAGCGGGTGACGCTCGTTCTCGTCCGGATCGTACCTTACAATATGCGGTCCGGCCGGAAGGACCGGAACCCCGGCCTCCTTCTAAGAAGGGGGTCGTATATTACATGCGCAACACTTGTGGTGGCTTCTAATTCCAATTTCATCTTCATTGGATAAGGGCAATACGCCGTACAATGGTAGACGTCCGGCCTGGACTCCGTCCGCGGGCAGCTCCGGACGTCCGCCGGCTATTGCTTTCACCATCTTTGGGCGCCTCTAGATTGGGCGCCGGTATGAAGGGTTCGCCCCCTAACCAGTGCGGTTATGGACCATGCCGGCTCCGCGTCTAAATCTATTGGCTCCGCGCTCCGGTAGTCGTTTGAGGAGGCTCTGGGCTGGACCGGGCACCGCTCCGCGGCCGGGCAGTACGTCGGGGATGCTAGTGGGCGCGTTGCAAACGCCCATAGGGCGCCCGATTGTCTGTCCGGACGTCATGGGTATGTCCGATCGCCCTGTAAGCGTGCCAGCGGCTATGGGGAGTGATTTTGTTTATTTTCCATCTCATTTATTATTTATGAGAGGATTATAAGCCACAAGTGTGTGCGTGTTTCCCGTGGAAATGCTATTCTGACTCATTTATCCCATATATGAGAAAGTTTAGTGATATATCTTTTCCCTGGTGCAATAGAGAGTAAGAAATCGGGAGATTTCTGCTTTCGCAAGAGGGGTGTAGGAGATTGTGTACATTGTATCGAAGGCTGTATGCCGTGATCTATGAAAAGCATGCAAGCGGTGGTGGATTTATTTTCATTGCTGCTTGAGCGGTGTTAAATTTTTATTTATCGCTGCTGACAGGGTGACATAATCGTAACACCCACAAGTAGTTTGGCTTTTTGATACATTGTATACAATCTTTAACCTGCGAGGGTGATTAACTTCACGTCATTGATCGCCAGTGCGAAAGCTATTGCTAATGACTGCTGTTAATTACTGTAGTATTTTAGCGGGTTCCCCCGGGATGGCTTGTGTACACAAGCCACCCGTATACATGGCACGATAGGAGTCACCGGGGGGAGATGCGTGTATGGGAATGCGGGAATGTAAAACGTCCTTTTGTCTGTCGATCGGGTAGATGCAGTGAATAGACGTTTCCACGGGAACGCGTCATACGATGCGTGTGCAGTATAACTGCCAACACTTGATGCCTATAATCGATGTAACTCGACACCTTCTCGTCATTCAAGCGCTCGGCACTGGTGGAGACGGATCTGCGGATCTGACTCCCAGTGTTTAGAGCGATTAGAGCGCTTGATGTCAGAGTCAAGTGACGGCTGGGGAGGTGATGAAGGGAGGGAAGAGGGGTCTCTTGAGCGCGGTAATTCGTACTCGAGACCCCAGTCTAGGCCCGAGGAGGATGACCGCGAGGACATCCCTCGGGGAGCCTATGTGGGTTCTGAGGAATCCAGCTCCGGCTCCGGTTCTTACACAGGAACCGAGTCTGAGAGCGAGGTCGCGGAGGACCGCCCCGCAGAGAGTGACTCGGCCACGCCAGGCGCCGAGCAACTCTTAGATCCGTCGCCTTTTTCTCGTATGGAAGAGGTGATGGACTGCGTCGGTGCGGGACTCGTGGATGTGGACATTGAGTTGCATCCGCACCCGGAGATGCTTGCGTCTTTGGGTCCGGATGAGAGTACTCGTGCGGAAACCCGTCCGGATGGCCGTAGCCGTCCGGACACCGGTTCTGCCGAGAACTCCTCGGTGTCCGCACCTGCGGAGTCTGGTCCGCACGACCAGAAGGCCCCTGGGACTTGGGCGGAGCAGGTTGACGCGGCTGAGGAAGCCGCATCCCAAGCGCCGCCTCAGGGACAGGAGTCTGGCTCGAAGGAGACCGAGAACCGAGATGACGGGTTTACATCGCCCGTCTCTAGGCGTACTCGCCATCGAGCCCGGGAGATTGCCCAGAAGCAGTGGAGAGCCCAGCAAGAGCTGGAAGCCGCTGACCGCGGGCAATCTGAGGCCGGATCCGACCCGGACCCGGTCTCCTCGCCTCCGAAGCCGAAGAAGAAGAAGCGGCCGCACCGGAAAAAGAAGTCCGGCGGCCCCTCGCCTCAAGCAGGATCGAAGTCCGGAGGACCTCAGCCACTGGCGCCTAAGCCGGGCGGCCAAAAAGGGTCCTCCGCCAAACCCGGAGTCGCCAAGACGCCTAATCCCTCGGGATCTGGTGCGGGCGGCGCCTCCGCGGGATCCGGCCCAGGCGCGGGAGGTTCCTGTAAGCGGGTGCCTATCCAGGCACCGAAAGGAACCTCCTCTTCTTCTTCCTCCGGTACCAAGAAACCTACCGGAGCTGCGGAGGTGGGGTCGAGTCCAGTGGACAGAGGGCGTCCCGTGCCGAAGGAGGGAGATCTTCGTTTAGAACTCCTCCGGAAGCGCGCGGAGCAAGACGGGGTCCACCTGTCTGACGCCGCACTGGAAGCGGGACGGCGGTCCTTCGTTGCGCAGCAACAGAGGGCCGCGCCCCCGCGCGGGAAGAGTGTGCCCCGACAAACCAGGTCGGAGAATCGTTCGGGGGCGGCCAAAAAGAAGAAACGGTCGTCCTCGGAGCAGCCCTCTATCCAGAGGCTGCGGGCCGAAATGGGCCCCGAACTCCCTGGAGTCCGTCAGGGACACATGTTCCTCCCGCGCTATGGCAGGGATCCGCAGGGACGCCGCACAGCGGCGGCCGGCGCGGCGGCCGACACGCCTTTCACACGGCCTCGTCCACTCACGGACGAGGAGCGTGTCGGGTTGCCGCCCGAGACAGGGGAGGGTGTAATATGCCAACTCTGTCCGGAATCCCTGGACGGGTATGAGGACCCGCACCGTGCGCTCAATCGGGATCGTAGGTATCCTACCTACGACCACTTGCGTCGACATATTGCGGGGTACCACTACCCCTGGATGCAAATGTTCGTTTGCAAGAGGTGCTACTCCGGCACCCCTCAGCAACGATATTTCGCCAGTTTAGAGGCCCTGAATGATCACCGCTCGGGTGCACACCGCGGTGAGGGACTTCATATCGTTGGAAATGAAGTGGGGCCTGTATTCAATTATGGATACATACCACCGAGGGTGGCGTCGTTCATGACTACGTCAGGGACGGCGAATCACCGATTCTTTCACTGGGGTCCATGGCGCTTTGCACAGCGCATCATGGACGATGCCTGGGTATGTGTCATGGGTATGTCCGATCGCCCTGTAAGCGTGCCAGCGGCTATGGGGAGTGATTTTGTTTATTTTCCATCTCATTTATTATTTATGAGAGGATTATAAGCCACAAGTGTGTGCGTGTTTCCCGTGGAAATGCTATTCTGACTCATTTATCCCATATATGAGAAAGTTTAGTGATATATCTTTTCCCTGGTGCAATAGAGAGTAAGAAATCGGGAGATTTCTGCTTTCGCAAGAGGGGTGTAGGAGATTGTGTACATTGTATCGAAGGCTGTATGCCGTGATCTATGAAAAGCATGCAAGCGGTGGTGGATTTATTTTCATTGCTGCTTGAGCGGTGTTAAATTTTTATTTATCGCTGCTGACAGGGTGACATAATCGTAACACCCACAAGTAGTTTGGCTTTTTGATACATTGTATACAATCTTTAACCTGCGAGGGTGATTAACTTCACGTCATTGATCGCCAGTGCGAAAGCTATTGCTAATGACTGCTGTTAATTACTGTAGTATTTTAGCGGGTTCCCCCGGGATGGCTTGTGTACACAAGCCACCCGTATACATGGCACGATAGGAGTCACCGGGGGGAGATGCGTGTATGGGAATGCGGGAATGTAAAACGTCCTTTTGTCTGTCGATCGGGTAGATGCAGTGAATAGACGTTTCCACGGGAACGCGTCATACGATGCGTGTGCAGTATAACTGCCAACACTTGATGCCTATAATCGATGTAACTCGACACCTTCTCGTCATTCAAGCGCTCGGCACTGGTGGAGACGGATCTGCGGATCTGACTCCCAGTGTTTAGAGCGATTAGAGCGCTTGATGTCAGAGTCAAGTGACGGCTGGGGAGGTGATGAAGGGAGGGAAGAGGGGTCTCTTGAGCGCGGTAATTCGTACTCGAGACCCCAGTCTAGGCCCGAGGAGGATGACCGCGAGGACATCCCTCGGGGAGCCTATGTGGGTTCTGAGGAATCCAGCTCCGACTCCGGTTCTTACACAGGAACCGAGTCTGAGAGCGAGGTCGCGGAGGACCGCCCCGCAGAGAGTGACTCGGCCACGCCAGGCGCCGAGCAACTCTTAGATCCGTCGCCTTTTTCTCGTATGGAAGAGGTGATGGACTGCGTCGGTGCGGGACTCGTGGATGTGGACATTGAGTTGCATCCGCACCCGGAGATGCTTGCGTCTTTGGGTCCGGATGAGAGTACTCGTGCGGAAACCCGTCCGGATGGCCGTAGCCGTCCGGACACCGGTTCTGCCGAGAACTCCTCGGTGTCCGCACCTGCGGAGTCTGGTCCGCACGACCAGAAGGCCCCTGGGACTTGGGCGGAGCAGGTTGACGCGGCTGAGGAAGCCGCATCCCAAGCGCCGCCTCAGGGACAGGAGTCTGGCTCGAAGGAGACCGAGAACCGAGATGACGGGTTTACATCGCCCGTCTCTAGGCGTACTCGCCATCGAGCCCGGGAGATTGCCCAGAAGCAGTGGAGAGCCCAGCAAGAGCTGGAAGCCGCTGACCGCGGGCAATCTGAGGCCGGATCCGACCCGGACCCGGTCTCCTCGCCTCCGAAGCCGAAGAAGAAGAAGCGGCCGCACCGGAAAAAGAAGTCCGGCGGCCCCTCGCCTCAAGCAGGATCGAAGTCCGGAGGACCTCAGCCACTGGCGCCTAAGCCGGGCGGCCAAAAAGGGTCCTCCGCCAAACCCGGAGTCGCCAAGACGCCTAATCCCTCGGGATCTGGTGCGGGCGGCGCCTCCGCGGGATCCGGCCCAGGCGCGGGAGGTTCCTGTAAGCGGGTGCCTATCCAGGCACCGAAAGGAACCTCCTCTTCTTCTTCCTCCGGTACCAAGAAACCTACCGGAGCTGCGGAGGTGGGGTCGAGTCCAGTGGACAGAGGGCGTCCCGTGCCGAAGGAGGGAGATCTTCGTTTAGAACTCCTCCGGAAGCGCGCGGAGCAAGACGGGGTCCACCTGTCTGACGCCGCACTGGAAGCGGGACGGCGGTCCTTCGTTGCGCAGCAACAGAGGGCCGCGCCCCCGCGCGGGAAGAGTGTGCCCCGACAAACCAGGTCGGAGAATCGTTCGGGGGCGGCCAAAAAGAAGAAACGGTCGTCCTCGGAGCAGCCCTCTATCCAGAGGCTGCGGGCCGAAATGGGCCCCGAACTCCCTGGAGTCCGTCAGGGACACATGTTCCTCCCGCGCTATGGCAGGGATCCGCAGGGACGCCGCACAGCGGCGGCCGGCGCGGCGGCCGACACGCCTTTCACACGGCCTCGTCCACTCACGGACGAGGAGCGTGTCGGGTTGCCGCCCGAGACAGGGGAGGGTGTAATATGCCAACTCTGTCCGGAATCCCTGGACGGGTATGAGGACCCGCACCGTGCGCTCAATCGGGATCGTAGGTATCCTACCTACGACCACTTGCGTCGACATATTGCGGGGTACCACTACCCCTGGATGCAAATGTTCGTTTGCAAGAGGTGCTACTCCGGCACCCCTCAGCAACGATATTTCGCCAGTTTAGAGGCCCTGAATGATCACCGCTCGGGTGCACACCGCGGTGAGGGACTTCATATCGTTGGAAATGAAGTGGGGCCTGTATTCAATTATGGATACATACCACCGAGGGTGGCGTCGTTCATGACTACGTCAGGGACGGCGAATCACCGATTCTTTCACTGGGGTCCATGGCGCTTTGCACAGCGCATCATGGACGATGCCTGGAAGGAGTCTGGCGTTGTGTCCGCGGGCTCGAGCTACACCGCTCGCCTGACGGCGACAATGGGCCAGACCCCGGCGGAGTTCCAGGCGGCGGAAGCCGCCCGGACAGCAGCAGAGGCTGTCCGTGAACCGCCGGTGATCCAGGCCGGTGAAGAACGGCACCGGGTGACCATGATCGTGTCGGAGATGCCGCAGATCGCGGCCAAGACACGAGTGGCTACTCCTAAGCCGCGCCCCCAGCCGAAGACTCAGGGGAAGAGCTCGTCCGCCGGAAAGACTCCGGCCGGGACGACGCCCCTGCAGTCTCCGGGTGCGCTGACTCAGGAGGACTACCCGGGCTTGCTCGAGGTGACGGTACCCGCGGGTCCGTCTGAGGGACGGGTGGTGGCAGACACCTCCGCCTCCTCGAGTACCGCGTCGGTGGTCCCGCCAAGGACTCCACGCGTGACTCCCTCGGTTGCGAGCAGTAGCGGACGTGCGGCACCTCTCTCGAGGTCGGCGTCCGCGTCCTCGTTGGTAGTTGAGGGGACGTCCGCAGGGTGGCAAAGCACCGCCTCCCTGGACTTGGACCCCCTCGACGCCACGGCGAACGTACGCCGGAGGCTCGGTCCCACGACCGCCAGCGTCTACGAGACTTTCCGCGAGTCTGTAGGCCAGGCGGTCGGCCATCGTCGCGATGGTATGGACCGGATCCCCGGTGACCCGGCGTTGGTGAACCTGCCGGTGCCCCGAGCCATTCGTGACTTGGGGTCCGCAGGTGTAGCCGCGTTGGTCCGCGCTCGGGAGGGATCACCCCCAGCGTGGTCGACTCACCCGAGCGGCGGAGTACCTTGTGGCGGAGATGGACAGCTCTCTGGATCGGTTCAGCCGGTGCCGCGCCGAGGCCTCTCGTGTCGCATGCGATCTCGCATACGACCAGGGCCTCATGGAAGGCACCCGGCGGAGCCTAGAGAGCTACCGGACTTTGTCGGCCGTCATTGAGCGGCGCGCGTTCGACCAGGGTCGGACCGCCGCTCTTGCCGAGCAGTCCGGGGCGTCCGCCCCCGCCCCAGAGGTGGCCGCACGGATGGAGCACCTGGAGGCTGAGAATGAGCAGCTACGGCGTCGTCTTGACGAAGCCGAGGCCGCTCGGACTCGCCTACTCCAGGGCGTCGATGACCCCGCGTCGTCCGCCCTGAACCAGGCGGCTCTCCGGCGCGCGGATGCCGCTTTGGAGCTGGCCATCTACCCATACCTAGTCCAGGTGTGGGGAGAACGGACGGCTGGTCCACAGCGCACCCGCGATACGGTGGAGATGTTCCGCGCCATTGCCGATCTCGGCGCGACCTCTCTACCGGCCTCCGTCGTGATGGCTCCGTCAGGACCCGGATTGCAGGGCTCACCACAGAAGCCCATGCAAGCTCCACCGGGCCTGCCTCATCCGCCCGTGCAGCCGGCTTTCACTATGCCGGCTCCGCTGCTTCCGCGGCGTAGGGACCCGTCACCGCCGCCAGACCCCAAGACAGGCGGCACGGATGAGGAGCCGATGACCACGGAGGAAGGCTAGGGCACTAGCCTCGTCGCTGCACGTGTGCGGCGGCGTGCCGGAGTCGCTCCCGCGGCTCCGCCCTGCCTCAGACCCGTTCTGCGGATCTGAGGAGCCGGCCGGCAGGGCGGTCGGCAACGTTTTAGAGGTACTATCACTTTTTATCACTCGGTGTGTCGTTTTACAAAATTTCTAAATTTAAAGTCTAACCTTAAAGATATTCCAAAGACTCGACACACCGTCCTTTTATAACGGATGACCTTCCAAGGTCATCACACGGTTTTGGACCACCTCGGTCAAAATTTTAGCTTGTTTATGAGTGTTTATTCAAAATTGCAAAGCGCGTTATAGTTTACTCCGTAAGTCCGGGGGTAGTTCCCCATTCTTCCAAAAAGGGACTCTTAAAGTCCTAGTGTGTTGCGCCGTGACTTCTGGGTACCGTTCACCTTGCTTCCTTCGGTCCGCCATGCGATGCCTTCGTCGTGTTTTGCAGTTTTGGGCGCAGGCGGAACATGTTGGGGACCAACATTGTAAGAAGGGGGTAATGTGGCGATTTTGCCCTAAGCACGCGGCAGGTGATTGTAAACATAAATGCCATTTATGTGGCCTTTTCGTACTTGGCCTTGTTTTGACATGCTCCGTTCGAGCGTGCGTTGCCACGGCGACGTATTGTAATTTACGTTCCAGTAAACTATAACAATGGATCGATTAAGCCTCGCGTGCGCCCTACAGTTTCTGGTGTATTATATATACACTGGAAGCGACTCGTTCGAGGAGATTGTCCAAGATCGAGAGACAGGACGCACACGGGGCTCGCCATGAGCTTTGTGTTCCCTGTTTGCGAGTAGTGGGCTCCTAGAGCCCTGGGGACGATTTCCATGGGGAGGCCCGGGCTGGGAGAGACGAGTTGCTGACTCGGGGGCCTTCGGCCCTGTGGATCGCCAGCTCTCTCCCTTCCCGGGACGTGTGACAGAGGCTCTGGCCAGCATGTCGGGCTGTACGGGGTTCCGTCCCCGAGGCAGACCGCGGCTCGCCAGGCCCCGCCAGTTAACACCGTGGTGATGAACCAGTTTCTGAACGGTGTCCGTAGGCCTGGGAGTGTCGGGTGGGCTGTTACCTGGTTACCGTTAATGCTGAAGTAGTTACCGCGTCCGCCGCGACCTCCGGTGAGCGGCCCTGCCGCAAGGATCCGGAATAGCGGATGCGCGTCCGCAAGGACTCGGATGAGAGAGGACTATCCTCGAGGATCCCGAAGAGCGGACGGTAGTCAATAACTTTACACAATATTATATGGTGCCAATAAAAACAAGCACTTCTCAAGGAAATTAAAGCAGCATCAAACATCTTAGTATCAGAAGTCATACTAGTGTCATCAAAACGCAGAGAGGAGGACACTTGATGTGACTCTAGACGCTGAAATGTAGGTGATGCTTTTCATACCGCATACCTTAGTTTTGTCATCTTTAGCCGGGAATATTGCGACAATTAGTTTGGTGCTGTCTTCCATGCATTATGCTATCATCATCAACCGGGCATTTTCCACGTCCGTCTGACCGGCCAGACCTTCAATAGAGAGGAAGATGAGATGTGGACACTTGCTATTTAAATACACCTTCAAAGATGTATTGATGTGTGGTATGGATGAACCTGTTATTACCCACAACACAAGATTTTGATGATGAATATACAAACGTGAAATGGAATATATTTTGAAGAGATAAAGCTATGAATGAAGCTCAACCGGAAATTCCCATCGAAAGACTGACTGAAGTCATCAGGGTCAGAAAGTGTAGAGTATGTTTGTTTCCACTTTACATTAGCTGGAGCTAGTACACAACTACAATTTAGAAATCAAAACAAAACCTCAAAATATGTTCATGACAAGTTCATATACTGAATCACATGTCATAAAGCTATATATAGTAGAGTGGAATATGTATGCAGTGGTAATAACATTTGAGAATATTCTAACGTCAGTAGTAGCCCGGTTTTACCAAGAAACTTTGGCATTTGAAGCTTTTTGAACAGCAATTTTCTAAAAAGTAGTCTACACTAACCCGATCGTTATGCAACGAAGTTAGCGCTGGCGTTACTCTGGGCGATCATTACGCCATCTACCTCCAGGACTGGTAGCTGTCTAAATGGTGTCTCTGTGAATAGATGCAGACGTACAAAATGTTACTCCTCTATATCGACGTATGTACAATAAATATTTCATTATGAAACAATGGCATTCTGGTTCGGTGAACCGAAAAGATATCATCGAGCATGCAGATTTTGATTAATACTATAGTGCCAATGAAGCGCGAGTACGAAACAATACTGGTTAACTGCATGTGTACTAAAGTATCGAAAAATACTAAATGAATAACTAGTGTATTACTAGATTTGAATTCTTGCCATTTTTCGCCAGATATCCGGATATCCTCATGCTGGATTCCGGCGATTTCCAAAAGCCAGCGAGTAGTTTCACCTCGGCCTTTAGCGGGGAAGTAGTAGAGCTTGTAGGGCGGCATAATGAACGGCTGAAATATCGATAATAACCAACATTTATGATAACATCACATTAAGCAACAGGATAGGAATCATTCTCCTGATGTGACTTTATTCGTTTTCGACTAAACTGCGTTTTCAACCGATCGCCTACTAAAAGATAATATATAAGTTGTCAACGACAGATCTGCATGATATTAATTAATATCATGCACATCTGTCAGTGACAACCTATACATGATCTAAAACACCACATATATCCCATTATCTGATTATTCGGTTATAATGGTTATACACGACAGAGCAATAAAAAATGGTGTGCAAAAAAGTAGAAATGGATACCGACAAACTGACAAATTCATATTCCGAGACCAAATCCATGGACGAATTTTACAAAATCATTGTGATTGTCAAATCCGAGTGAAGTATCAAAGTCAAAGCCATGTGAAAATCACACAATACTAAATATGAAAATCACAAAATACTAAATATTTGAAAATACTAAATATCCTGATATCCGGCAAATTGGTTCAAATTTTTAGATTCTGTCCAGTGCATGAATAAGTACTCACCTAGAGAAACTTGTTAGTCTCGATTTTAGTTTAGGCTTTTCCGAGTCGGATTTCCTGTCCTTGCCGAAGTCTGTAACGCACATTCGCCACCACTGTCATTTTATAGGAATCAAAACTGCTGGGGTTGCATTTCAGAGAAAAAACGCAAATCATCTTCTTCATAGTTCGAATTCCATAAAAGACGACCCTGCGATACATCCGTGGATTATTTTCCGCACTTCAAAAAGCGCCCGTGAATTCGGTGTATCACCATCTGACCAAAATATTTACGCTAGTCATCAAACAATGACGGTGCATTTCTCGATGGCAGTCCTTGCTATGCACGCTCTTGCTGAGATAATTGCCCCTGATGACTTGCATTATCACACTGCGCATCGTGATCGCATCATCACACTGTAATTCGCGAATTCCCTTCCAGTGTTAACCCTTTCACTGCCGGAGGCGACTTTAGTCGACAGGGGGGTTCACTGCCGGAGGCGAATTAGGGGAAATCAGGGCAAATTGAAACATGATGAATTAACATTGAATTATTGCCCAATAATGAAAATTTGGAACTTAAATTCTATACATTGTATTTAGAACAAACCCACTTCATATTTTATTATAACGGAAACTGTTTCACAATAAATATATATTTAAATATGCTTCATAATTTCTTCAAAATAACTTGGCAATGGAATACAAGGTCTGAAACAGTTTTTGGCAGTGAAAGGGTTAAAATGTGTCATGGTGAAGTTGGATGATTTGTATTTTGCATGGACCAGAAGGTATGGTGTGGAATATTTCCTGGCGAACTTAAATCAGAATGTCGTAATAATATGTATACTACAGTACGGTACATATTCCACACTTAATGTTATTATGTCCCAGTGTGTCAAAGGGAAATACAGGGAACACATCAACCAACTCACAGCACTCATAAACTTTCGTTATGTCCTTATGAATATTGTTTTGTATACGGAGTCATTCATAAGCTTACCTAGTACTGTAGGGTATAATGTTTCTCGAATTGCATTTAGTAAATGACTTGCGATGTGGAGGGGAATTACAAATAAACATTAAAACTATCTTCAGAACACAAACCTGCATCCCACTTTCGGGTGCCCTATCTCCTTGAGAACGTTATGACGAAGAGCTACATCGTACGAATTTGAACTGATAAAATTATGCAAGTTTTTACCACTGTATATATTTCGTGGCCAACGTGAAAACAGCTTTTGTGAAAGGTTTGAAGCCCAGTGAAGTTTTCCAACTGGAATTTTTAAACACACAAGTCAAGAATCTGTGGAGAGACAGTATCCTAATTCTAATTCCCCCTTTATCGCCCACCCTCGCCAATTCACGTTTTATCGCCCACTGTGTTCACAACTTTACGAGAAACTGAACTGTCGGAGTGTGTTATTTGATGGATCAGAACGCCCTTCTGAACAGTAAACACAAACAGCGCCGTAGCTCCTCGAACTCTAGTGCTGAATCCCACCCACGCAAAAAGGCCCATACTGCTGTGAGCGTTATGGCTACTCAAGACAGTGACTATTACCCAGAGTCTGAACCCCAGCCAGTAGGCCAGTATGACCTAGCCACCGTAGAGGACAACGGTGACACTATGAGCCAGCAGCTTGAAGGTCCCGAAATTCGGGAGTTGTTACAGTCAATAGTTCTAGATATCAGAGTCATCAAGTCGAACCAAACCGAACTTAGCTCCAAATTGACTCACAAGGTGGACGACTTAGCGAATCAACTAGGAGGGATACAAGAGGATCTCTCCGCACTGCGTGTCAACTTCAACTCTGAGGTCGAGGAACTTGACAAACGACTCAGAATAGTCGAACGGGCCTGCGAGTCAAGCAAAAACATTTCTCCATACAGCGTAGATAACATAGAGCTGACTATCGTGGCTTCCGGTGTGCCTCGCCAGACTGGAGAGAACGCACTAAACACCGCTACACTCTTGGTGCAGGCATTAGGGCCGGAAGCCAGTGACGTGACTGTTACAGACGCCAGAAGGATGCACAGTCACTCCTCCAACCCGGGTTTACTCAAGTTCACGGTAGGAGACCTGGATCAAAAGAAAAGTGTGTTACGAGCCAAATCGAACCTGAGGCAGGTGCAGAGATACTCTCGGGTGTATCTGCGGTCCAGTAAATCACATGCCGAACGTGTCCAGGAGCAGAACATGAAGTTGCTTCTCAAACAGCTGCCATGTGGTGAGGACTACAGAATCACAGCCCATGGACTTGTGGTCCCCAAACAGAAGAACCAACCCAACACACGTACATCACGCAGTAAAGTTGACGGTAACAATCTCGAACCGATTGACTTGACGAGCAACCCAAGCAGATCAACCCCTACGAACAACATACACACGGTGGACTCTGTCAGCATAAATCACCACCCAGGATCTATGATGCCTCAGGGTGGCATCGCCTCGAACAACATGAACTTGGACCCGTACTGTTCCTCGCAAGGTGTTCCTCTCCAGACGATCCAGACCGTTCTCTCTCAACCACCGCCTGCTCAAGCAACATTTAAGGGTTTTACGTCACCTCCCCCGCCGCCATCTCAGTGTGGTAC
The DNA here is from genome assembly GCA_949152475.1 of Terebella lapidaria. Classification (NCBI taxonomy): domain Eukaryota; kingdom Metazoa; phylum Annelida; class Polychaeta; order Terebellida; family Terebellidae; genus Terebella; species Terebella lapidaria. The sequence goes on along the minus strand of OX424564.1, from coordinate 16,304,345 downwards.
CTACGCTCTCAGCGGCAATGGATCAGTACACCAACACATGATGAGACCTACATACGCTAACGTCACCGCCCCCAGTTTTCAGGGACCCCCATCTGGTTATCCGGAGCGCCACCTATCGCCGCCGATGCTACCACTGTCGCCAACGGGTTTACCCCCAGCGCGTAGGCAAACACCAGTCCACTAGGACAGTGACCCAGTTTATGATCAGCCCCAAGATGTGTGTAAAATGTGTATTGACATGTGTGCCTTGAATGTTTGTGGGCTCAGTGGCAAACTTAAACTGGGTGTCTTTGAAATTTTTATCAAAGATTATGACATTGTATGTTTGTCTGAAACAAAAACAGACAGCCTAGTGGAAGGCATGATCAATGACTTTATTTCTATCCACAAACCGAAGACCAGGTTTAGATTTGGAGGAATACATGGATTATGTATACTTGTCAAGAAAACATTGTTCAAGTATTGTAAATTAGTTGATACTGATAATGATTGTGTTTTATGGTTACTTGTTTCTGTTCCTAATAGCTCGTTCAAATTTATTGTCGGAGCAGTATATGTACCACCAGAAGGGTCTATTCATTATGATGCTGATCTTTTTGATGATATGGGTCAAGACATTGTACAACTAAAAGCACTCTATAATGTTCCTGTCATGCTTCTTGGTGATTTCAATGCCCGAACAGGGGTTCTGAATGATATACTGACAGTTGATAAAAATGTACATACATTGTGTGGTGTCGATACTGCATGTTATAATTTAGATGATGATCTTCTTGATTTAGATCAGACTACAATTCCAGTTAGATCAAACCAAGATGCTACGGTGAATAACAGTGGCCATCGCTTGGTCGAATTATGTAAATCTGTGAATATTGTGTTATTAAATGGTAGAGTTGGTGCTGACAAAAATATCGGTAAACTCACTTGTACCACATCTCGTGGCTCAAGCACGGTGGATTATGCTCTTGTTTCACCCTCATTGTTTCCTTATATTGGTAATTTCTATGTTGATGTCTTCGATGCGTGTTTATCTGATGTTCACTCTCCTATATGTGTGTCATTAGATTATTTTACGAAACTAACTGAATCATATGTGGATAATTCACCAGAAGCAAATGTCCAGGTTCTACATAATGTAAGTAATGTATCAGTATGTAGCAAAAAAAATGTCTGGAATTCACTTTGTAAGCACGATTACAAGAACAAATTTTGCCCACAACTCATGAGCAATCTTGAGATTGCCTTGGACAATATAAGTGAAGTAACTCAGAATAACATAGACAAGTTGTGTGCAAACTTAAATATCACGTTTTTGAATGCTGCAAACGAGATGGATATGGTGAAAGTTTTTTCTAATAAAAATGTACCATTAAGAAATAAGTCTGGTGCTAATAGTAATAAATGGTTCACAAAAGAGTGTAGGTTAATGCGTAATAAGTACCTCAGCATTAAGCGAAAATTTAGGCATGACCCTACCAAACAACCAGAGTTTAAAGAAATTCAGAGAAAATATAAGAATCTTGCTAGAAGGTCTAGTAGAGAATATTTTAATAAAATCCACTATAAACTTAGGAACCTGCGTGAGTCAGACCCTAAAGAGTTTTGGACAATTTTAAATCAAGAGTGTGGTTTAGACAAGTCGGATAAGTTAAGTGATATTGACCTGGGTTTATTCTATGACCATTTTAAGAACTTGAGCTACTCTGAAGACACTGAAACTCTCGAAAAAAGTGCCGACTATTTAGACCCTAACATTGTTCCGTGTATTCCCAATGAGCTTATAAATGGACAAATTACTGTAGATGAAATTATCGAGACTGTACGTAAGTTGAAATGTAATAAAGCGCATGGTCCAGACCTAATAATTAATGAGTTTCTAAAGTATTGTCCTGACAAGATGCTCTCTATCATCACCAGGTTTTTCAACTTAGTTCTAGATACCGGGGTTATCCCACATGATTGGTGTATTGGTATGATTAAACCATTGTACAAGGGTAAAGGGGATTCTCGAAATCCCGATAATTACCGTGGGATCACTATATTGAGCTGTATGGGTAAATTGTTTACATCCGTATTAAATAATCGTCTAACATGGTATCTAGAGAGCTGTGGAATAATAGGTGAAGAACAGGCTGGTTTTAGACAAGGCTATTCCACAGTCGACCATATTTGTGTTTTACACAGTATTCTTGATATCTATTTGCAAAACCATAAACGGCTTTATTGTGCATTTATTGATTATAAAAAAGCATTTGACTTGGTTGATAGAGCCTCATTGTGGCTGAAGGTAATAGGCACCGGTATAAATGGTAAAGTCTTGAAAGCTATATATAATATGTACTCTGGGGCTAAATCGTGTATTAAACTCTCTAGAGGCCTGATGACAGATTATTTCCCTTGTAACATAGGTGTACGTCAGGGTGAAAACCTCTCACCTATCTTATTTGCTATTTTTTTGAATGACTTTGAAACATCCCTGTCGAAAGGCTTAAAGGGTCTACATGATTTGGCCACTGATATGAATTCAATATTTGACGAAATCGACCTAGATTTGTTTGTAACTATGTATGTTCTTTTGTATGCTAATGACACTATTGTATTGGCCGAAAATGAAAAAGATCTCCAATCTGCTCTTGATGCAACAGAATCATATTGTAATCAGTGGAAGTTAAATGTGAATACCAGCAAAACTAAAATTGTTATATTTTCTAGAGGTAAAGTTCGCAAGAAACCAGTGTTTACATTCGGTAATTCTGAGATTGAGGTTGTGTCGGATTATACATACCTTGAGGTTGTGTCGGATTATACATACCTAGGTATCGAGTTTAACTATAACAATACTTTTCAAAAGGCAATTAGCAAATTGATTGTACAGGCACAGAGAGCTCTTTGTGCCATGACAGTCAAATGTAGAAGGTTAAATTTACCTATAGATTTACAGATAAAATTATTTCACCAATTGATTGTACCAGTTTTATTGTACGGAAGCGAAGTTTGGAGTTTTGAAAAACTGGACCATATAAATGTCTTTCACAGAAAATTTCTAAAGCGTATTTTACACCTGAAAAAATGCACAGTTAATTCTATGATATATGGTGAAACTGGTGAGCATGATTTGTCTGTGTTTGTTGAGAACAGAATGATAAGTTTTTGGTTTAGGATAGTAACTGGAAGCCAGCATAAATTGTCATACCTCATGTATAGATATATGTCTTATATACAAGATACTAAAGGATTTCATTTCAGATGGCTAACTACAGTTAAAACTATTCTAGACAAAAGAGGTTTCTCCTACATGTTGTACCTTGACTTTTCACAGATCCAAGTGTCAAAATATTGGTTTAAAAACAGTTTCGAGTTAAGGGGCCTTGATATGAATAAACAGAACTGGTTTGATACTGTGTGGAAGCATTCGACATGTCTTAACTATAGAATTTTCTAGCAGGATTTAAAACTTGAGAATTATTTAACACTACTGAATTTTAAAGATGCACTTACAATTTGTAAATTTAGGTGTCGAAATGGTAAGTTACCAGTCTGTAAAAGTTACACATGTACTGATCAAACCAACAGCCAAATATGTACTCAATGTCAGTCTGGTGAAGTAGGTGATGAATTTCGATACTTATTTATCTGTGACAAACTAAATGAAGCCCGAAATAGATATATTAGCAAGTACTATCGTGTGAATCCTAACACGTTTAAAATGAATGAACTGTTCAGTACTGTAAGCATAAAAAAGTTGAAAAACTTGTCTAAAATGATTCAGCGAATTGAGGATGTTTTCTGATTAATCAGATATGTTTCCGCATTCCATCTGTACTCATATATATATATATGTATTGTTGCATTTTTGTCATGCAATCTATTTATCATGTTTATGTCTCCATATTACCCTGTGTGTTCGGTTGGCCACAATTATATTAGTACCGATTGTAGCTCTTTTTCGCACTTGTTTTTTTTTCTGTTATGCCCCTGTATGGGGATACCTTCGAGAAATAAAGCACCCATAAAAATCTCCAATGATCAATTTACTCTTCTGTATGAAGGCATGATATGCAGTCATGTACAAAGCTGACCCCTATTTATCCAAAACGGTTTTCTTCCATCAAGACAGACAACACTACATTCAATTAATACATTTCAAGTATTACCAGTTGATGCCACCATGACCATAATTGTGGACTGTATTGAACCATAATTATATGACTTCCATATATCCATAATACAAGCATACGCAAACGCCACACATTCAGAGTGTGCAGTCCAATTTAATTTAGTTGATTTGAAATTGAGTCACTCATCAGTCTCCATGCTGAATCATGGATATGAATTATTTGAAATGTCATATATGTGATGTAGGTAACGATCCTCCACTAACGATATTTGTGTAGTAGTGTTTTAAAAAAAAACATTCAAAATAAAAACATTTGTGAAAATAAGGTGTGAAAATCTTACATGTCTATTATTATTTGTTCCACTCTTGATTATACTGGCTATCATGCACACAACAAACGTAGAAGTGAAACGAAGCGGAATTTTAAGTTGCATTGAGCCAACATGTTGGGGTTGAATACGTCTAACTCAATATTTATGTGGCTATATTTAGGTGATAATTATATGATGAGTATGAGGTCAAAATTAAATACGGATACCCGAAGCGGCGAGGTATAATTAGACATGTACCGAACGCGAAGGAGATACCTGTTTTAGCTACTAGCCCTATTGGTTTGTCAGTCATAGACCGCAATAATTGTCCCTTGCTCCCACAGTTTACGAGCATGCTGGAAGATGTTGCCATTTGTTGCTGTGTTGTTTGTTGTATACTTGCTCTGCGAGACAGTTGCTCTGGTATGTAGAATGAAGAGGGATTTTCTTCGCACGCAGACATCCTTTTTGACGGAGGTTTAGGCAAATCAAACCAAGGCAGGGATCTTGTCCTTATCGACATATAATATATATTATAATATATAATGTAATCGTTTGAATATATTATTGTCATCACTTATTTAGTGTCTTGGTATTTGCCATATTAAAGTCTGCAGCTATTTATTATCATTCCCTTCTTCTCGCGTTAGCAAACCATAATATTGGCAGGTCTGGTCATATATATGTGGTCATTATCCCTCTGTGTAATATCCATAGGGCCTCTATCGATTCCACTGTGTTCCACTGTGTAATTTGAGGGCATTACCCTCTCATTTATCTTCATTTCCGCTGCCAGACGATACCCATTTCATTGGCATTTTGGTGTTTGACAAGGTTCCATTACCATATATGACTGCTACAGAAGTGGCACTCGGGGAGCCATACAACATTACCATTTAGAATTTATCAAGTGTTTTTCATTTTAGTATCCAATATAAATACAAACGTTCGAGTACAGAATATCATGGAAGTATATGGTGACATAACATACTGAAACCATTTCATGAATTCTGATCAATTATTTCAATTTCAAGTGCTGAAGTTTATATTACCACCGAATGCACATAAATAAACACATCTATTTAAAGGCACAACACTGTCTGGAACAGCTGAAAAACTTACATATATTTCCTGAAGCCCAAATCGCACCACGCGATTCCAATTCGTGGGCGGTGAACCAGATTTTCATGGATCAGAAACAGTCCCACAAAGCAATGTGTCTGCATGTGGACACTGCTGTGAATGCTAGTACATTCCGCGGTTTTTATTCACATCTTAGAAATTAGGGATACATTGTTCATTCCTCTGAATCGAATATTTACTTGTGGTCATGGCCAATCATGGTTAGTTGGTGTGGCATTGTTGCCGCCAACTCTGCTGGAACGACGAATGTTTGATGTGAGGTCGACTTCGATTTTGAACACGAGTTAACTGTGTTAAAAGATGCACACTTAAATCCAACAGAGTAGTGTTGAGGGTCTCAATATTTACAGTGTAAAACTATCGAAGGCGAAACACACAAAAAAGGAAGAATTAAAAATGATTTCTTTTTAAGTTGAGTCTTTTAGGAATTTACCTAATTTTCCCGCCTCCTGACGCCATTTTGTTTCCATGAACTCGGGTGGAACCCACGCCAGGACAGGGTCGGGCCAGAAGAACACCGGCGACGTCACGGACAAATCGGGACAGTACATTTCGAACACCAGTTAACACGAGTCGAGTCGAGTACATAAACGAAGTTGACCATAATAATCTGTTCATAAGAATACGAACACGTCATAGCTTTGAACTTGCAGCATGGCATGCATGCAGCATGGCAGAACAGTAGGAATTGATACTAAGAGGCAGATAATCCACTAAATCCAGGGAATAAACACGATCATATCTGCAAAACCCCACATAAAATGTCATTTGCCAATATACAATTACATCTATATCAGGAAACTTGGTGTAATTCAGGAATGTATTGTGAAGCCTGTTGGAAAGCATACTCAACAAGCCGTGGCACATATAATATAACATGTAGTGACATGTCAATGTCGCCCAAAGTCTTCATTCTTAAGAACACCAACTGACAAAAACACATTTATGATTCGTGATTACGTCAAGTATCTTATCTATACCATTATGTATGTTATATGGTGCAATATATGTGATTGTGAGATATCCACCGTATATCTCAATGAGGTCTCCTCAAGGACCCAGATAACGGCCAAGTGAATTGGGAAAGCCACGCTATATGTAAAATGAACTTCAGAAACGTTTTGTTCATACCGTTGAGTCAACTGGGCTATAGAATTAACTCCTTTTTCTATGTCTTGTGCTTGCCTGAAGTCCCTTATTTTGTCGTGAAACTAATTACAGAAGAAAATGACTGCCAAACGTATATGAATTTTGTCTCGAGAATATAGTGAACGTAGTAAACATTATCAGTTTCAATATTTTGGAGATCTTCTGGACCACACCAAAAGTACTGTTAAAATGATTAAATTTCAAGTTGGTACTAAACTGGATATAATCACACTAAACACTTGTCGTGCAGAGCACACCACAAAAAAATCTCATATATTTATCCTCCACCTTGACCTCATGCATTCGGCATGCACATCTCTCGACAAGGAATCTTTTTTTGCCAATCAAATTCCAACACGTGTGATTGCCCGTCAATACGACCATTCCCGGTACAGATGAAAGACAAGTAACGAGCCTCATAAAGCACCCAATCAATGGGAATGTGACATTGCCTGTTTTTTTTTGTGTGTTGGGATTTGCCAAGTGGCTGTTCTTAGTACTCGAACAGCAGCCAGAAAACCAGATATATGGACGATGAAATTTGTTGTATCAGATTGGTAGGGTGCATCGGAAATTCACATGGAAACAAGTTAGCCTGTCTTTATTGAATTTCTGAAAGTGTTTCATATGGCAAGAGAGTGAAACAGGCAAATTTGTTTTGAAATATGTCGATATTTAAGGGGGGGGGGGGGGACAGAGATTTGAAATATTGGTGGATTTGGGTAAAATCTACGTTTTCGAATGTTATTCTGGTGAACTGACTTGAGTTGACTCAGGATTCAGAAGATTTTTAAATATTTTATTTATGAGTTATTTTTGGCAATATATATATGTAATATGATCCAAAACTACACTATATTGTATCTCTAGCAAAATTCATTATGAAAAATACTCATGGCAATGGCTTATGTTACTGAACAACAGTGCTGAGTAATATATTACAAATGATATATACCGGATTACTGGTATTACATGGATTGAAAGTATCACATGGATGATACAGTTACATGGATGTATACTTCTACATTCTCAATTTAGTGTATTGCAGATATGATAAAGCTTTTAATACATTTGTGAAATTCCGAGAAAAGAAAAGGAACATGCTGATAGTTATAGTACATGTTGCTGCAACATGATTTATAGTTCACACAGTAACCATGGTTATGGTGTTGAATGTAGTCATCTTGACTTTTGAGGTTGATCATCTTGACTTTTGAGGTTGATCAACAATTGAGAACAATTTGCCCCAATATGTGAAACATGGCTACACGTAAATCCAATGAAGTATTTGGACTGGGAGTGGAATCACTGAGGATGATTCGGATATTGCAGGTGCCTGTCTCTTGGATCAGTGAACAACCTCACAATCTCCATATTATTGTTGAACATCAAAACATGCGAATACGGTCCAATGTTGATGTCTAGTCCTATCGTCAATGTCCAATCGATTCTACCAGTCAGTATATTTCCTCTGTGAGCAGACCAATTTGTTGGCTGACCTTTTGGAGCTGGGTGTCGGAATGTGGTCGCTAATGTTGGACATGTGACGTGGGGTCCTCGTATTGCTCGTAACCCCTGATCAATTAATGACTTGACCTATGCTGTCACTCAAGGGTGGACGTCAAGTATAGGACATTTCTCCGTGTCCAAAAGTAACATGTTTTGTACTGATGTCCTGTTTCCAGCTCAAAATTGCAATGTTGTCCGGACATTATACAGATTAAAAATTGGTAAGTGGTTGCTGAAATCTTTGATACCCTGTCTTTTGTGGACACATGCCGTTATTACTCTGCATCTAGTGTTCTAAATTATACATAATTTGTGCTTCATATATGTCATGTCAGATAGAAAAGACCCAGGTTTGAAACATAAGAGATGAAATACAAAGCTTTGAAATTACATATTTATTACTAACAGATAAAATACACAAAGTCAACAAACGATTCTCGGTAGTATGCCTGGATGTGCATCTATAGTTCTTGTTTCCGATAGCCTTGAACTTTCCACACAAGATGATATCAAAATGGTCAGAATTAGATGGGGGCCGATTCTGACAAAGGTTATCCTAACATTGCATCGATCCCCCGATACAGTAAATGCCCCAGTATAATATAGACTTGATCGCACCAATGTAGTTCATAAACGGCATTACACAGCGGAAATAATGTATTCAAGCTTTACCCCTCATGGGAACATAAATGACGTATGGGTTCTTGGAACAACACCAAAGATGATAATACGAGATCGAAAGAGCACGACAGCTGGCATTCCTTATTACTTTTATTTCAGAGATGTGGTCATTATCCCTTGGTGTAATATCCATAAGGCCTTCCATCGATTTCCCCGCACCCCAGTGTTTAGGGCCATATGATTACAGTTTTCTTGCCACTTTGATGTTCGACAAGGTTCCATCAGTACATTTTAACAGCTACAGAAGAGGCACTCGAAATGTTATACAACATTGCAAGGTAGATAGTATGAAGTGTGCTGTTGTTTCACAATACGAAAGTGTAGTAAAGTAGCACCCAAATTATTACGGAAGCACATGGTGACAATCAGAGTAGTACTTGTAGTAGTACATTAAGTGCTGAAACACGTAGTAGTACATCGGTGCTTAAACATGTACTCAGAAATATAGCTATTGGAAAGCACAACGATATGTCTTTTCCATTTCACATGGGTCCCGTCATATTTGTTTTGGAACGGCTGAGAGAGTTTATTGCCAAAATCCGATTTGGACCAAAACACTCGCTTTTGTGATCAGTGACCCAAAATGTCATGGTTTGGGAAAAATGCCACGGCTGCATTACCTGAATGTGGACAGTAAATTCCCAGTGGCCCTGCCAAAAAGCCTGGTACTGTCCTATTTGACACTGTTCCCCTCTTGAAAATTCAACCAGGGATCCATTGTCCTTTCCGCTGAATTGAATATAGGCTGTGCGGTCCTAACTAATCAGTGTGTAATAGCACGGTGCCTCGCGTGTTGTTAATACCCACCATGCCGGAAAAAACAACATTATTTTCTAATCACTATACAGGCCTAATATGTTAGGTTCTTCAGTTGTGGGCAACAATGACACTGTGGGATCAGATATAGTGGGATGGATTTTCCTGCAGATGAGAAATGTTTTTTTCATGAAAATGTGATCATGTCATAGCCCTGAATGCCATTACCGTGACGTGTGTGGATGAGCATTTCAGTTTTCCTGACCTCCAACAATTGGCTGTCGAGCTGTACCTACATCAAGGCCGAACATCCGGGATTAATACTGATGCGCACACTGATGATAATCCAGGGTATCCTCCACGTGTCCACGTGTTCTCAGTTCAACTGCCAACTGCCAATGAACAACTGCAGCCATAGCAAGAAAATTGGGTGGACTTGGACTACATTGCACAGGCTGTCTGGAAAGCAAGCTAAATAGTAGCCTACTTGACTCATTTTATACGATATGTAGGGATGTTTCACCGTTAGCCAACCAGTTGATGTTCTTGAATAAAGTCGTTATTTTAAGATTCTTAACTGCCCCAGACGGATAAATTTCACAATAATAGTATGGCGCGACCTATTGACGCTTAAACAGGCATGTGATCGCCTCATTTGATCCAGACATCAGCCAAAAACTTAGGAAACCCACGTTATGAAGTATGTCAGGTGACCTTCAAAAATGATTTCGTCTGTGTGCATATTGTTTTATTCTAACTGGAACTATTATATCGTACATGATCTAGAGATACCCACAATTCTATGCTCATCTTTGTTCTGAGCTGAGTGAAAACAAATGAAATGCTGTTTTAGAAAATAATTGATGAAATAAAATTACTAATTCGCCAAAGCTATTGAAAACTGTCTGTAAAATGTAATATTATCACCCTCTGTCAAAAAACGTCATGTATATGGGATAGTGAAAATTTGTCTGGTGTGAACCGACCTGGAAAAACTCTATCCCAGGTCTGTTGTGTTACGTGGTATGACGTAACAATACAAATGACGCGTTTGGTAGGTTATAACAATGGATAGTCATGGATGATCGAGCACCGAATTTCTTCCACAAAAAGTGGCAAAACATGTGGACAACTACAGAAATGATATGAAAAACTGTCAATACGGGACTGGACCGGCGAGAAAAAGAATCCCTTATCATTTTTGTGTGAGATAAAGATTTCCCGACTCGCCCTCAGTGCATCCCAGGCTCGCCTTGGATTCGCACTGACGACTCGTCGGGAAATCTCTATCCCACACAAAAATGACATGGGATTCTCTTAGTCCTACACGTGATTAACTGAATTTGTCTGGGTGATGTATAAACGCCTAAGCATTGAACTAGTAATAACCAATTTTTGATACTGAGCAAACCAGAAATAATTAATTGCATAACCCAACACATAATCTATCCCCAACTTAAGTTCATACTCCACACAACTCCTGGTAATAAAATTCCAACAATAGTCCTCGCCGGCCCAACACGACCATTCCTGGCACCAGTGAAAGCCAAGTAAGGAGCCTGATAAAGAACGTAATAAATGGCAATGTTGTATCTACTGTTTTCATAGACTTTTACCCTTTGGTCGCTGTGCTGTCAAAGACATGTGATTGTGCTGCTCTCAAATCCATGTGATGTTGATCTGCAAGAGCCAGTCGAGTGCGTTTTATTTCAGTATGAATGCATCAACTTTTGGCCAATTTCTTGAGATGATGATTGAAGAATTGATTGTAATTATTAATGGCCATATATGACGGTTCGTAAAATTCCTCAAAAATATTTGACTCAGAAATGTATTACTTTACACTGGGTATTGGTTCCATGTATTCCGGGAATATGTCCCTGGTTTGTCGGCAGTATATTTATACATGCATGTATAAAAAATAACCTTACTGCGTCAATATGACATGAAGAATATGGTAATTGGTAAATTAGCAATACCTCTATTAAACTCGGTTCCCTATGTTGACATTTAACTAATACCTGCCCAAGGTTTGGGTTGAAGATAAACCAATACTCGTTGCACACAAAATGAACCACCTAAAATTGCATTTCCATTGCCAAGCATAAAATGTATATGTATATCCAGTGTATATCCACAACTATAACAGCGGAATCCCAGAGAAACCTTCAGAAACCATATGCACGTATGTTGTAAATTCCTTGCAAATATGAATGAAATATAAACAAGCGTGAATGTTTATTTGTTTCCTTTTCAAGTGTGAAATACAACATATGAATACTGTCGATTGCCGATGTCTAGTCCCATTATAAATGTCAGGTCGATTCTACCGATCAGTATTTCCTCTGTTAGCGACCAATTTGCTGGGTGATGTATTAGAGCTAGGTGTCAGAATTAGGCCTTTCATGTTGGACATGTCCCGCAAGGACCTCGTATTACTTGTAATTTGTAACCTACATTCCAGGCGTCCCACTGATCGATTAATCACTTGAACGTCCGTGTCACTCAAGGATGGGTTTCAAATACAGGGAATATCTATGTGTCCAAGAGTAACGTATTCGATCTCGGAATTGAAATGTTGTCCAGGGAACATTGGAACGTGACTGTCGCTAAAATCATTGATACCTTGATTCTTGTCGACACGTGGCATTATTGGTTACATGTGTTTCATGTTATCAAACATTTCCCTTTGTATTGCATACATGTTGTGCCAGTAAGAGAAAATACGGTAACCAAATACGAAACATAACAGATCAAATACAACCAAATACCTTTGAAATTACATTTCAATTATAAATAAGGTGGAATACACCAAAAGTAACATCAACTCCATAGCTGAATCGCACTGGTGTGCCTAGATCTATCTATAGTTCTTGCTCTCGAAAGCCTTGAACTTTCCACAAAAGATGACATTAAAATGTTCAGTCTCAGAAGTAGCCAGATCCGATAAAGGTTATCACAATAGTGCATGGGTGCCCAGTATCAGATACACTTGATCGTACCAATATGGCTCTGAAACGCCAATACATGGCCGAAATAACATCTAAAACGTACTGCTCATGGGTACATAAATGGTTTCAGGCATGTTTTTTTTAACGACACCCTAGATGATAATTTAAGATCAAAAGGACATAATGACTAGCATTCTTTCATATTGTATTCAGGGAGTATATTCAACGAACTAGCTCCATTATCGCTCATCAAAATGCACTAATTGCAATACTATAATATAGAATATAATGTAGCATAAGCTCTTTGACTTGGTAGTATGAATGAACTTAAATAACACATAATAACTCTGTGTAAGATAGTCTTTGTGTTAGATCATCACATCATAACATAGTGACATCTCATGTTTTGATGTGAGATTCATGTAAAGGTTTGATCAGTCTATATAATATTGGTAAAAATAATCATTATGTCACATACTCAGTTTATCATAATGTTGGTAAAAACAATCATTATGTCACATACTCAGTTCATCATAATGTTGGTAAAACAGTCATTATGTCACACACTCAGTTTCTAATAATGTTGGTAAACAATTTGATTATGTCAAATGTCATTTCCTGACAACACCACGTCTTACAACTTACACTTTGACACCACAAACCATGCACGATTTCACAAATCATCTCTGTTATACTAAAATCTTCAGCTGTTATGAATACACATATAATTTCCCTCTAGTCACGTGACCTCGCCACGTGACCTTGGCAGGTCTGGGCGCAGAGATGTGGTCATTATCCGCCGGTGAAATATCCATAGGGATTTTATCGATCCCACTGGGTCCCACTGTGTTATTCGAGGGCATTTCCCTCTCATTTGTCTTTATTTTAGCTGACATAGGATTCCAATTTTCTTCCCACTTTGATGTTCGGCAAGGTTCCGTCAGCGTATATGACATCGACAGAAGAAAAAGGCACCCAATACTCTACAGATATAGATAATATATCAAATGTTAAATTGTTTCAGTATACTATATATGAAAGTGCACCATGAATAGAAAATACCTGATTTTTCCAGGCCAGTATTTGCCCGCTCACCCAGTTATTGTACAAGTCAAAAACATGCGGACGAATAGCGCCATATGTATATAATAACCCAAAATATTCTATGGGAGCACATGCTGACCATGGTAGTCCATGTAGAAGAATACATAAACAATTTTCCATATGCTGCTGAATACATCTACACATAATTATAAAGCATAACACCAATGCCGAAATATATGTGTTATCGATTTTACATGGTCCCTTCATTTTTGGAACCGCTGGAAGAATTTATTGCTCGAATTGCACCACAAGGCTTCCTTTTGTGATCAGTGACCTGAAATTAATGGTTTCGAACAGTCCCAGAGATGCAATGTCTGAAAACGGACACAAAATTCCCAATGGCTCTGGACACGAAATTTCCCAGTGTCTGGTATTTTCAACGGATACTAACTGACATTGTTTACTTTTTGGAAATTCACCCAGGGATCCATTGTCCATTCCTGTAATAAGATGTAGAAACTAAGACAGTATTGAAAGTTCCTAGAAGTTTTATTCCGTGAGCGATAACATGGAACAACAATATCGAACTATTCGCCAGGTGGTGCGACACACATGATAATCAATAATGATATTGATTGAAGATACTATTACAATTCCTATGAACGGAACAACTTTTTTGTGGTCCTAACTGTTCAGTGATTATTAGCATGTTGTCTGGTGTGCTTACCACTCAATATGATAGAAAAACAACATCAATATATCAATAGTATACATGTGTACACGCCTGATATTTTAGGTTCTTCTGTTGTATGCAAAACTGACACTCTGGGATCAGATATAAACTGAATAATCCTTTTCTGTGGATATGAAATGATTTCTGCATGAACATGTCGCCACATGTGTTTCAAACCTCCTGTTTTGACGACCTTCTCCAAGTGGCTTAACTTTGTCCAAGTGTTTCACTTCAGCTGCCAATTACCAGTATAAACAACTGCAACCAAATCGGGAAAATTGGTGGACTCCGGGATAAAATACATCACTCTCCGGAATAAAGCTAAACACTATACTATTATATGATTTGTAGGGATGTTTCACTGTTGGTCGCCCAATCTTGATTCTCGAGAACACACCCTGATCATTTTATTCATCCACACACGCACTTTAACAGGGGACAATTCCCTGGTAATAAAATTCCAACACTATTCCTCACCAGCCAAACGCGAACATTCCTGGCAGTAGTGAAAGCCAAGTAAGGAGCCTGATAAAGAAGCTAATCAATGCCAATGTCACCCTTTTTTGTTCTTTATTGACTTTCACACCGCGGTGTTGGGGCTCTAAGGTGAACAGGAAAGGCCGGCTATTTGTAGTGCTCTCAATTTCATGTGATGGCAATTTGCAAGAGCCAGTTCAGTTTTAGTTCAGCATAAACATGGTATGTATGGAACGAAGCAACTTCAAGACAATTTTGTTAAATTGTGATTGAAGAATGAAAATTATCTTAAGATTGTGAATATTATGGGCAAAAATAATGGTTCATGAAATTCCTTAAAACGTTCAGATTTGGACTATACACCTAGTATTGGTTTTAAACAAGACATGAATATGTACCATGAGGAAAATATCGACTACTAATATATTTACTACAGTTTACTATGCTGTGAACTGTAGTTCACAATGTCTCATGTCAGATGTCAGGGATGGTTGTATGGTACAGCGGGGGTCGCTAATATTGTCACTCTGTTTGCCCAGGCAGTGATTTTTTGCACGCGCTGATATAACGCTGATGTAATAGAATCATTATAGAATCGCACTTATAATAGGATATAGGCATATGCGCATGAAAAAACCTGGAACACTCGAGCACTGGGGAATAATAGGCGAGATTTTAATTTAATTCATAAAAAATCCCCAGCAAAACATTTCCTCCGGACATATTCTTAACAATTTCCATTCCTACTATTCTGTAGCTTGTTCTGCATAGAAACAACGACATGCTCAACGTGGTGAATTCTGCTGAGTGGGGTTTGTTTGATGGTTTAGCTGATTAAGATAGACCCTGCAAAATATTCGTTCACAACTATTCTCAGACTAATATAACTCACATTCATAATAATTGTACACGAGATTATTACAGATGCATTATGCTGTTGTTGTTTTTAGGTTACCGGACGTATTGTCCGATGATATCATTATTATTTATTTTATTAGTAACTGGTTGTTAAACAAACTTGCAATGCTGAGTAGACCAGAAATAATTCATCACATGTCCCAACGTATTATATTCCCCATCCTGATCCCATGCGTCATCCCATGCGCCTCGCCATACTTGCCTCTCGATTGCTAATCAAATTCCAACGCATGCTATTGCCGACCCGACGCGACCATTCCTGGCACGAATGAAAGTCAAGTAACGAGTCTGATAAAGAATCCAATCAATTGCAATGTCGCTTGCATAGTTTTTATTGACCTTCACGGTTGGCGTTGGGGCTGTAAAGTGGAGAGCTTGCTATTCGTAGTGCTGTCGGTGCCATATGAAGGTTATTCCTGTCAGTTCAGTACGGTCACTTGTTAGGACAGTATGCCTCAACGTGTTACCAATATCATAACACTTCGAATCGACAACATCTTAAGGTCATGAATAACAAATGAAAAAGGGATATACACTGCGGTTTGAGTCATTGTTTTCAATACCCTCACCTACATATATTCGGTGCATCAATATATCAAAAGCGTGTATGGAGACAATACAAAAATTTTATGTGTAATTCATGCCTTGGTCAATTATGAGACACGAACCCCTGAGTTCGTTTATTGTCATATATGGGATTTCACCAAACACCTTAAAATATATCGATCTTTCATCAACCACCTTGAATATCCCGAACTTGTGGGCGATTTGGCCACTGACAAGGAACACAACTACATGACCTGAATAAAAAATACTGGGACACGATGTCTGAATGCATTGTTGTCACACTCAAGTCTGTCACCAGCTAAGTCAGTAATGGGATCCCAGGCGGCAGATTTCTGCCTATAAACAGCTAACTGGTGTAATCTGGGTATATTGCCCTGGGAGAGGTTCCATATGAGAACGTTGATGACACGGGGGTCGCTCATCTATCCTTCTCACATCAGACAGGTGACACAGACACATCCAGGCGTTTTGTGTTTTTCGGATTCTATATGGATGCTACATGTTTCAGTTTTTATATGAGGTAATTAGTGTTAGTTTAATGCAAAACAGTTCTCGACAACAGGTATATTAAAGGCCAATAGATGGCTTTCATGTTATATAATATGTATTTTTTTTTGTAGATTTTATACCAAATGAATGGTGTTTGTATAGTTTTGCCTCGCATGCAGTTTTTGCAAGTGTGCGTAGTATCAATGTCTTTGATGGTGCCTCGGTACCTCGGGGAAATGGTAAATATGATATGACTCCAATCAATTTGGAATTTTTGATAAAAATTTGATCAAAAAGTTGTGTGGATATCCTCCAAATGGTGACACGTAACGAAACCATAGAGTAAGTTAGGTTTCGGACATGTCCCCAAAATATCCAAAAGTGTCCCCAAAAGTGCCGGTTACAAGAACAATAACACGTGTCTAGTCCTGGTGCAAATTGTTCTCATCAGTATGCCGGAATTGACACAATGTCCTGCAATACGATAGTCAAGACACATAAAAAAAAATAATCTCGGTTCATTAATGATTGTTTTGTTGTGATTTCAATAGTATCTCATTGCATATAATAATCACAAAGGAAACAAATTACAAATAACATTCTCAATTATATTATGACTAATAAAATTAATGAGGTAAAAGTATATTTTATGTAGATTTTGCAAAACGTGTTTTAGTGACGCTTTCAAAATCAGACGTGACTACTTCCCAGACTGGAAAACGAGACTGTGCTCGATGGCTTGAAGGACTATAGTATTCTACTTGTAATTGTTCATTACGGCACATACGCTTACGTGTACTCGTTTTTTGGGGAAAGTAGATCTGGCAGATATGTTTCAACCACTGTCATGATTAGACATTTTTTTGGCTTCATGCTGAAATTCAACCAATGACAATGAACGAACCGATGTTCTTGGTTGTACGCGGAACTCATTTGTTCACATTTGTAAAGATGATAGTTTTTACTTGTGAAATTATCGTTGAAGCAATAAAATTTAGATTCAAAATATGATCAGATTTTGTTATACCACTTGATTGTTTATGTAAAATTGTTTAATTTATATTTTCCTATTATTGTTGCTAAGTAGCACAAACAACATACATGTCGGTGAATTATTATGGTTTTTGAACAACATTTTCGAAAACAAAAACTATTTTAGCCAGTCTATCGATGATGGTTGGCATGAATAATTGTGTCACACAAATTTATCACTCGCATTGTGTGGAATAAAAGAATGAAATTTCACATATACGAGTTACATGTATCAACCTATTATCACCAATAAAACCGATGATTTCGATGATGCCACACCAAAGATTTAGAAAACAACTGGCCAGCAACCTTCGAAACAATGTGTACTCCCGAAACCATCTAACTTCAGTAGATGTATGACAAACACATACGTTCTAAATGAAAAGCTATTAAGTTTATGATATATCTGAAATTGTAGATATACGAATGATCGCAAATATTGGACATGTTGTTATTGACATCAATGGTGGGATTCAATAATTCCGTCTACTCATGTCAGTCAGAATTCCTCAACCACGTTTGGCGTCTAAAGGAAACCCAGGCCATAGATTGATGCCTATGAGATATGACTTGTCTAGGCTGGGTTTATTGCCGGGGGAATGTTTCCTATGAGACTATTGATGACACACGGTTGCCCTCTCGTTCTGATCATATTAAGAAAGTGTCACAGACACGTCCATGCCTTTTGTTATGAGATAGCATCTTGACATACATGGTGTCATCATCTGCTAAAGTGCAGTTTTGAAAAAAGTACATCATGAAAAACATTGTAATTGTCTTCGAGTGTGATTTCACTTGTTGTCATCCACATGTCAGATACATCAGCCTAGGAGTCCTGCCAATATCCAATCAACAAACATCAAAGAAAATAACTGGTGGACATTGCTTCACTAACATTATCACTAAGATGAATATTCATCCGGATAAAGAGAATGACCAGAGTATAATAACATAATGTTGCCTACCAAATGTTGCTCAGCTATGGGATCAATGATAACTGATTTTTCACCATTGTTAATTGCAAAGGATGTGTATAATAGTTGTATACACTAACACACATACATATGGTGGCGTTTTCTTGAAATATAATTTTAGTATGTATCTCAACATTTGTAATGATGCTGTAATTTTTGTTCTGATGAGCTAGATCTGGCACAGATATTCCTGGCTGTTTCATGATTACATATTTCTATGGCTATCTTCATGATAAAATCCAAACGAATTCATTCCGGAGTACTTCATTTCGGTACTCTTGTGGTATTGCTGGTGCTTTCTTTATATTGAGAGGAAACATCCGCATCTAAGGATCATGTATACACTCCGACCATACTGACGCATAATCTTGAACAAGAGTCATCGTTACAGTAAATACAATGCATATTTTAACAAAAAATTAAGTTATACACAATGATGCCTGTTGGCATACATAATTCACATGTAGTTTAGACAGTGGAAGCGAATACCGATGATATTATTGTACATCAAAATGCTGATGATTACATGGTAGGAAATAGAAAATAATACCTCACCTGCATACATATAATCGTGTTATATCAAACATTATTCACATTCTTTAGCAAATATTTCACAACGGGACTGAACACGTCAGCAAACGTGTCGATGAAACTGATCTTTAGTTTGAATAAGGTCATCTACACCTTATTGTTCATTACACAAGCATGATTCGTGTATTTACGTTGCGGGAAAGCTAAGTTTGGCACAGATGTTTCTGTCAGTTTCATGATTGGACATTTGAATGGTTGACTTCACAATGACAGTCAACAGCGACGGCTTCCCCAGATGGGGGTAGATTAAAGCCTGTAACACATATCAGTAGTGATTGGATTTATCAGTTTTTCCCCATTCCACTCACATAATTTCACTTTGTGATTAACTGCATCAGGTTTCAATCCCAGATAACATCCACCGTCAGCTTGGGAAAATAATACATTGGTACACTCTGCGATCATTACAATACTAAACCGAAACCGTTTCTGTAATAAATAATAGTTTAACCCACCTATACTTTTTGTAGACGGAATATTCTTTATAATAACTTATATTGATTGATTTTGTTCTATTATAGATTGAATCCGTTCATATAAGGGTGCAGGGACGATAATATGACAGAATACAAAATCACAGCATTCAGAAAGGACATGTTCAGTGTTATAATATGGAGCAACATTGAGCAGAAAACAAATTGCGTGTGCTTCAGCAGTCACTGGGCGGGGTAATTTCCTGGCTCCTTTGAGGGTGAAGAGGCCCGGTAGCGCGTGCTTCCGGCCTGTTCAAGGTAGTGATTCGTCCTCGTTTCAACACGTTCTCGACCCCTACAGGGTCGGTCCAGACATGGACCAACTCAGGCATAAATCAATGGAAGAACATGACGAAACATACGCAGACAAACAGCACTCAATAGGAATAGAAAAACACCATGTACCAAATTCATGAATGTACCGTATTCGTTTACCATTGACCTATTCGTTTAGACTGACCTCTCCAGGACCTGATACTAGGAACTGCTCTTCTAAACGAATGATGAGAATGTAAGTATCAATCTATTACCACCAATACAGTCAGATTTTGATGATGCCAATCACAAACGTAAAATACAACATTTTGAAATAGAAACAAAGCCTGACCAAATAGTTTATCAAAAGACACAATGGGGTCATCAGGGACAGACAGTGTGTTAAATGTAGTTGTTTCTACTGTACACCTGATGGAATTAGTATACAACTGCCCGACAACCTATGAAAATAATTTAGAAATCCGAAACAAACCCCACGGAATAGATATATGACTAGTACATAAGTACCTGATCACGAGCCAGAAGGCTACTGAGTTGTTGGTATCCTCGGGAACAGATTTAACGTCCGCCAGCAGTGACTCAGTGGTATGAATGTAAGTATCAATCTATTACCACAATACAGTCTGATTTTGATGATGCCAACAATACAACATTTTGGAATAGAAACAAAGCCCGACCAAATAGAAGTATGAAATAGAAGTATTCCCTCTACACGACTGAACAAAATTCCTAAAATCAGTGCACCCTGTCAAAATCTGCGTGATAATGTTATTGCCAAAGTCAATGTCATCACATTATCATGGACCCTCAGCCAATGGGCTGTGAAATTGGTTGTTCTGGGTGGTTCAATTCCCTTTTATAGTATAATATGCATTGACTGATTTTAATTTTCAAAATACCTCATCATTTATCATCTAAGATACCATCAAACCTGCTTTTCAGCTGTTGTTTAGGTACCTGTGCACTTGAGTAGTTAATACTGATATACTGGATTAGTAAATTCTATTCACACTGGTGGCAAATAATTTGTTGGTTAGTTGTAGATAAGATCTATATTGAAATGCAACTATATTTCATACACGGTATGCTCCTGATGATGCCAGTATGCATTTGGATGTAAGTGTTTGCTCCTATAACAAACTTATTATATTTGTAAGTTTCATATATTTCATCATCAAAAGCGATTGCATTAGTGACAATATTTAACAAAAAAAGTAGCCCGAGCTAAGAATGGTTACCGGAGAAATGTATAGTGCTTAACAACAACAGTTAATTTTTCTCTCCACAAAATTGTTGTTATTGTTATTAGTGATATTGTCATAAAAGGATTTTCCATTCAAAATGTGCCAATATTCATATGCTGTTGATTTTGATGTTGAATAAGGACGGCGTTGTCAGCACATAACCTTGAAGATAATTGTCCAAATGTTCAAAATCTACAAAACTCTTTGCTTTTCTTTGAATCGAGCGTAAATTTCAATAAAATAGCGTTATTTTGAAGGCAGATGAAATAATTTACGTTTATTGTATTTTGTGGGAACCGTCTGAACCGATTTGAACTTACACCACCAGCCGGAAGGGTAGAGAGACAGGGAATTATATCTGTCAAGTGACCTTTAAAACGATTGTCCCTGTGTGTACAGTGTCTGGTTGTTGCGGGTGGTTTGGGTGTGGAAGTCTTCGATATCCTGACAACTGCCCTCAGCGCGGTGAGTTTCTGCCCCAATCAATAAATCATGTTAGGTCCTATATATTTCCAGGGTACCCATCTCATGGCAAATGGGTGGTTGTTTATATCAGGTTGGGGTGGGAAAAATGTCGGACTGTCCAAGTTCATTATGCATTGTCTGGTCATGCTTTCTTTCTACTGTGGGTTATTCGCAGTTGTGATATTGTTATGTCCTATACTCTGATTTTTCTAACTTGTTTACACCGGTTTTTGACGATATCTTCGCGATGCTTAATGGTATCGTTCTATAACTTGGCATACTTCACCTCGGAGACAAGCGGCATTTTTCTACCAAATTTCAGATTTCTATCGCAATAATTGAAGAAGTTGGCAATCTACCCCAATGTTAAATTTCAGCCAAAAACGGGATCTCGACAATCAGAGCTTATTCGATGATTTGATCCTGTTTACATCCACCAGGATTCGAAGTATTGTTGTAATTTTAGACCAGATGACACATTGGGGGTGTATTCTACACAAACATGTTGATTTTGAAAGATTGCACTACTACAAAACCGAGCAAATGCATGAAATAGTGTGCGGACCCAGAAATTAAATGTCAGAGCTAAATTTAACATAGAGGTAGATTGCCAACTTTTTCAATTTTCGTGATAAAAGACTGAAATTTGGTAAATAATTGCCGTTTGACTTCATGGTGAAGTAGGCCAAGTGTTAGAACGATAGCATTTAGCATCGCAAAAATATCAGCGAAAAACTGTGTAAACGAGTTAGAAAAATCAGAGTATAGTATCCAAAAACAGTGCTCAGTTCTTATGATGAGTGCGTAATGTCTGCGCCATTGTGATAATACAGAAGTCATGTGTATTTGTGCGTGTACGCACTGGTCGTTGACAATATTGAAACTACTGCCAAGTAGCTACATTACAAAATGGTACCCTGTAATTGAATTAGTGTGTGTTTTCTTTTCTCTTCATGTGACTCTCCTGCAGCTTGTGGAAACATACATACATACATACATACATACGACGTTGTATGTATTCTAATATGCCATATGCTCACGTAAGCAGAAATAAAGGAAGAACATGACCCGTGTTAACTTCAACACCTGTCATACAAGCATTAGATCACTATTCCCGTGCTGCGATAACTTGCTACTTTTGAAGGTCACAAAACAAAAGTCCTCAGAACGCGGCTAATTATGTTTGGGGTAATTCATTTTTAGCAAATAATTATAGTTTGTACATCTACATGTCATTGAACCGTGCTTTTTTGCTCGTCCAGAGTACTAGGGAATACTTCATGGTTTAGAATGATCCAATGCCTTGGTTTCACATGGAAATGTATTTCGGCAAGTTTTAAAAATATAACCGTGCAATATTTCATTTTCCCATTGTCTATGGCATGACAATGCTGAAGATCCCTCATTTGGAAGACGTTTATCTGGTGGCTGCCAATCATAAAAGTATTCTGGGGATATTTATGGTGGGGAGGGTCCTATGTGAGAACGCTGATGGCACGCGGGTCCCTCATCTATCCTTATCACAAGAGACAGGTTCCATAGACACGTCCGGCCCTTTTGTGGTCAGGGAACATGATATGAATATTTAAACCCGTTGCCAAAGTTCATTCCTCGCCCGAGGTGGCTGAGAAGTAGAGAACGAGATTCCGTCTTTCCAGGGGTGTCTGTTGTTGCTATATACATGTATATTGTGATATGTATACAATAGGACACATAGGTTTGGCAAAAATTCAGTTCAAGACAACAGAATATATCTGCGGATTAAAATATTAAAGCATCCTTTCCTGTGTTTCATTAAAATCATTGCGTATAATTCTTCATTATTTTGATCAAAGACGCATTCACGATCAGAACAGTAGCTTGAAGAATGCAATACTCAATCGAGCAAATCTCCAATATTTGTGTACAGAATATAAAAATATTCATGTGACGTCATTGTCATTGTCGACGTCTACAATTTGTGTTGAAAGCAATTTACTGTAATGTAATGTGCGATATATAATTAATTTTACACAATAAGCTGAAACTATTAGCGATGGAACTCTGCATTGTGTCATACCAGGTCTTGTAGCAATGTTAAAAAATTAATCTTTATGTGAAAATTCCACATAATACACAACTTTACGACGACACTTGATTCGTTTGATAAAAAATCCAACATCAACCATTTAGACGACTCTGCTGGAAACATGCAATTGAGCATGTTAAAGGGAAATAAGGCAAACATTCAACACTTTGGTGATATGAAATATTTCTACATGCTTTGCCTGAACATTTGTAAATCAACCCAATATGTGCAAAATATGATACCATACGAGTCCATAATAGGCCTGGTTCAACGTGTATATCAGAAAATAGTACCAACAGCATCCTTAACCGATACGGACTTCTTTGATGACTGTTTGAATAAGGCTTTACTTAATTATCTAGAACCGAGATGCATCCTCAGATGTTTTACTGGACTATAACATAATGTTGATAGCCAGGAGTGTTTCACATACATATATCATTGCAGGCAATGAGTGGCCACTGGAATTTTCCTAGCAACCTTTTATCACAATCACTTGTCAAATCAAAATATCTTCAAATTCCTGACTGGCATCAGGCTATCAGTGCTTTACGATGCACAGAGTGTGACCTTGTTTATAGCATGGTAACGAACATAGCTGGTAAACATAACTCTTGGTGTGGAATAACCCGGGTACTTCCGGAGAGAGTAACCACGCATTTAATGTGCAATCTTCTTCACCATCATACCTACTATGTGTAGGGGAATAGATCATCGTGTGCAGGTATAATACTATGGAATGCATATTCTTGTATGTGGTACAAGTGTGCATGGTCGATGTTGCAATTGATCATTGCTTAAAGTTATGTTATTCAAATATACAAACATATATCAATTAAAAATACACGTATGTTGCATCATTCTCCAGTGGTGTGGGTAAAGTTTTCATGTCATCGTACATCACCATATCCTGTCACAGGGTAACACCCCTGAAGCATGTCAGTTATCCTACAGGAGACCAGTACATCAGGATGCAGAGGGGGTATTGTCGTTTATGGGGTCGTAAACGGCTAAAGATAGGAAAATGGGGAGTAGTGAATTGTAGGAGGGGAATAATGCATGAAGTCTGGAACCACCAATACGCGTGCAGGGTTCTGTTTCCTTCCGCACAATCGGAGTATAAAATCACATGTTGTCTAAAATATTTGTTACTCAGGATATCATGATGTGAACGTATACAGATTGGGACATACAATCAGTGAAATGCCACGAACAGACCGTTACTAACGGGATGGATTATCTGTATTTCTAGCAATATTGTGCTACTCCGTCACTACTCTCTAGTAACTGTTTTTCTACACAAATCGTAAATCAATGTGCGAGGCTCATCATTCCGAATGATGGACCTGTTTCCAGTCCGGTTTTCCACTTTGAATGCTAGTTACGAGTCTCAAGGTCGAACAAACACAATGTGCTTCCGTTTCTGATATTGAGAAGAACTTTTATTTTCGCTGCAGTTTCCGTGAGTGGGTGGTAACTATTGCTGAGTAAACATTCGAAAATAAGTCACTCAAATAAATTAAATAAATCAGGTCAGCCTGTTTGTCTTGTTTATATTTGAGTTTTTGTTCATCTTTATATACTCCACTCGACATATATTATTCATAAAATAAGTGAATTTACAGATATATAAGTGAATTTAGTGGAGATGTTGCCGATACAACACGACACCAGTGCACATGACCACACAACGTTATGTTGTTTACTCAATAAACATCACTGAATATCGTTCATCGATTCTGCTATTTATTAATTTCTCTGATGGTCGCAGGGACATAGGTTCCACGATTAACAGTGATCGTTTCAGCTGGGTCAATAATGTGCGACTATATTTTCAGGAAAAACACTATTTTAATCACGAACTAAGTTGTTGTATTCGTTTGCAGCATTGGTCCATTTCTAGGCAAGATTATATGGCGTGTTCCTACCCAATGACGGGATGTAATTATGATGTCAACGAGATTGCTGTTGCAAATAAAGCATTCGTAATGTTGCCGTTCGTGGAGACAAAACATGTCCCAGTCTGGATATTAGCGGTTAAGATTTGTATTACCAGTGCAACGGAGAGTAATATTAGCTCAGTTGTTATTGGCGAAATGATGGATCGTTTCAGATATTGTCAGCAATACACAAGTGTGATACAATAGCTGGTGTAAATGGTACCATCGACCAATCGCATAATTTCTTTCTATCTGATACAGCATCCATTTGGGCGTGTTCAGAGCAAGTATTGTGCCTAAAATTGATTGTAACTCAATTGAAAGTGGTTTGTGCACAACATTGATAATGACGTTTGTGCAATGATTGTCAGACACAAAAATTTATTTGTGGATATCAAGTATACGCGCCTGTTTTAATTACAAATACACGCCTTACACTCAAATAGAAATGAGATGATCGCTATCACAAATACACGCAATGCACTTGGTTAGAAATGAGATTACCGCTATTACAAGTACACGCCATGCACTTGGTTAACCCCTAATTTCGAAGCAGCAGCAAGCCAAACTGCTCTAAATATTCGTGGGATACATTATGGTGCTCATTCACTTAAACGGACCTCGTTGGGAACCATTTTTCAAAGTGTCCATTTTATAGAATATACAGAGTCAGAATGTTTGCCAACTGTCTGCTTTCATTTATTGAAGTACATCACAGTGCGTTATTAGATACTGTAATTATTTGGAGAAGCAAAAAGAATTTCTATAGGGTCGAATGTACTCCGGGCTACGTGGTACGCCCGATAACAAACATTCACTTCCAGTTCCACGTCGGTACAACTCCCTGCAGACAGGGAGTACCGAGACTCTCCCTTGCCATGCTTGCAACCTCGCGCCAGGCACTGAACCTTGCAGCAGTGTTGTTGAACGGGTTCGCCGGGTCCAGTATGAACGGTCTGGAAACAATACAATTTTCGTCATGTCAGCGTTATCTCATGAAGATATATCTGATAATTATCTAATGTTTTTCTGTCCTGAATGCTGTAGGATAGTCTGTATCATAGAACGGTACGTACACTTGTTTTAGCTCAGCCTGGGCCTTCAGGTCAGAGATGATGCGTCTGAATGGTTGTACGTTGGGGTTGTAATTTTCACTCCACTGACACTCAATCGTGTGGTTCTCTGCCAGATTTTGCAGCACGTGTGTCAAACCTATAGCGAATTTGAAGTGCTCAGGTTGTCCGGCATTTTCCCAGCACCAAATGACGACGAGTTCCAGCACGTAGGAAGAAGGCAGGCCCTTGATAGTTGTCTTTCAGAACAAACGGCAAACACAAAATACAAATTGAAAGGCATAATATGTGAACGGTTTGTGAAAAGAATTGGACAGCATAAACAGACAACATGAGAACAGAGTTAGCTACCAGACTAACACCAGACTTACTCCGAAGTGAGTTTTTCTCCAGAACTTGACCAGTCGGATCAGGTCCTTGACCAGAGCTGGACGTCTCTTCACAAACTCAATCTGAAGAGGAGCCAGACTGGACGAGTAATACTGACGATCTCCATCCGAGCACTGTGCCATTGCCTGGTATGTGGGATCTGAGCCTGATGCAAATATTGACAATTTTACATATACAATGGAATTGTAGTCGAAAATGTGTGTATGCATGCAATACACTTTGTCTGAAGCTGGTACCTTCATAATTAGCATGTATGTCCTACTATGTGTCTGAGGACATTCAAGGATTACTGTTATACACCTTTGAGTCCAATGTTGTCGTAAGCTGGGAGAAGGTCGATTTCAACTGTTTCCGCCATCCCAGCTGCCTTCAGGTCAAAGGTAACGAAGAACCTGGTGACCTTTGTACCAGTCACTTGATGTGGTGGGTTGTACTGCGCCGCATACATTCCCAACTGTGATCTGATAGATTCCAAAGTAGAGGGCATGTTGAGTTGAAGTTCTCTGGTGCTGTTGAAATCGTTCAGAAACACAGCAATGTCGATGTCAGATCGACCCCGAACTGTTGTTCCTTTACCAGCACTCCCACCCTAGACACGAAAAAATAATAATTACCCTCTGCGTTTTCATTACTGTTTCGTGTTCAGAATGTTTTCGGAATAATGAATCATTGATCAAACCTTGATGACTTTGCTGACGATAAACCTGGCTGAATTTCTCAGGAAGGCAGCGACAGCGTCCATCCCCATGCCTAGTAGGTAGTTGTACTCGCTAGATGGCGTTATGGTCTCGGCCACAAACCTGGAGAGCTCGGACGCCGGTCGATGGAGAAAAGAATCAACTGGAATCATCTGCAAAGACTTCGCTGATTCTGAATATGACAACGCTATCCAGGCACGTATACTACATGAATGAACAATGCCTTACTATACACTCTGGGAACTGCTGCCCGTGAAGCTTGTTGCGAACATTAAAAATAGCAGAAGGGTGTTTCGCTTCGATATTTTCATATTACATAGTCCTGATTTAATACCATAGATGAACATGAAGATAGCCCAAGGTCTGAAAAAGGTTACCGGAAATACTTATAGTGTTGTGCCACAGCTATGCCACAGCTACTGACGTTTTGACCTTTCAAGGTCACTCAAGGTCAAATTCAAGATCACTGAAATCACTGTGTGCCTTCCCATTTGAATATGCCAGTATTTGAGCTCTATCTAGAGGTATTCTAGGAATTTACCCCGCATAGCCCCCCGTTGTGAAGAGAAAAAAGGTGAAAGTCTAAAACATTTTTCAATGGCCAAAACAAATGGATATCGTTAAAGGTCAAATTTATGGTCACCATTGAAACCTCAATATATAATTTGCCATTTGAATATGATAATACTCAAGCTCTATCTTAAAGTGTTCTAGGGGGTTATCCCGTACAGTAAAAAAGTGGATGAAATGGCTCAAAACAGAAATTGTCTTAATATCAGACTACCAATGCTGATGTGGTTTATCCATGCTACGATTTCATGAAACTTTCTTTTTTCATTTTAGTATTATGCCAATGAACGAAAAAACAAACACAATCATTGGAATGAAACTATCAATCAGTTTGGATTAAATTGGTCATCTCTTGTAGGTTTGTTTGTAAGGAACCCAGTTTCCATCTTCTTGTGATATTTTCACGAAAGAATGAATACCATGTTACTCATCTCAAGGTGCACATTGCGACCCTTCATGTTATTAGTACAAAGAAAACAATCACGGTATGCAACTTTTAAAAGAGCGCTACGGTCATCGTAAATATTCAGCCGGGCGTTACTGACATCAGTGTGAATATTTGTCGCTCAAAATAAAGGATCTAAAGCAGTTTATAACGTGAAAAGTACAAAATACTGGTAAACATCAGCTCTACTAAACTGCACAATATCATGTTATTACTGACTTCAGAATAGGATAAATCCAGTGAATCAAAGCAAAACGACCATGTAGCCATTTTGATTTCAGTAACGCTGGTCACGAACATCAGTTTCCAGGGTGTGTTACTTGGAGTGAATTGTTATCGTCTAATCGGAAACTAATGCATATCAAGGACATATTGCACCCAAATACAGAAGATTTACCTGCATTTAGGTATGAAGTACAACATGGAACATATCACAAATGAATAGTTTATGTATCACCTTCAGTCCTTCGTGTGTCCCAAATAGTGCAGTCAAATCTCACAGCGTTACGTGAAAAATTGTGATGAATTCCTAACACCTGTTATTTTGGCTCATAGTGCAAAGACCGCTAGATAAGTGAATTGGTATTTCCTAGTTTCAGTTTCGCGTGACAGTAGATGTGACATTACGGTTTTTGACTGCGCGTTGGTATTGCTTACACACACTGCTAACCTAAAAACCAGTGACCATAGCACCTGCAGGCCCTGTGGTGTAATCATGCCCAACTCTGAGTTATTCAATTATATCACCATAAAATAAACTGTCAATATGGGAATTCGATATTAGTCGATATGAGTGTGAACTCACATGTGCAATAGACGGCGATTTCCAGAAGAAACAGCCTTGTGATCACTAAATACACATCAATCATCGTAAGCTATATATATATGACTGTCAAGTGAAATGTTTATCACACACCGGACCACATACCTTCACACTATAGAGCCGCGTATTTTAAATAGTACAGCAAACGGTTGCTGTAATCAGTTGGATATATTTGCTGTGGTCAGTTTGATACATGTCAATGTGATACCACACCACGACGCGTGGTTTTCCCCACTTTCAAGACGCGTATTTTCCAACTTTCAATTTCAACATACGCCCACGTCGTGTACGTGCTCCACGCAACTCTGTTATCATTTATTACCTTATTGTTTAAATATCGATGGTGGGGAAACTATACAACTTCTACCTCGGGAGCACTTTATCAACAGGTCCGGACAAAATCTGGTGACGGCACAGGAGAACTTTCACTGTCTAAAGCGACAACAAAGGGATTTTTGTTGACAGTTGCACAGGACGTATTCGTTCCTCAAGGCGCTCCTCCAAAAGCCAACATCAATGACTTCACCTTTGATATCAAAGACTTCAGGGATGGATCCATTGATTCCAAAAAAATCTGTGGCGAGATGTACATCGAGGCTAGACCACGGATGTTGAGGTTTTATATAATATGCCGCAAAGTGCACCAGGAGACGCGTTTGACTGGTTGAAAAATTGCTGCTAATCAAATTCCAACACATGTTATTGTTGGCCCAATATGATCGGTCCTGCTATAAATGAAAGCCAAGTAGCCAGTCTCGTAAAAAAAAACAATCAATGCCAATGTCACATTGTCTGTCTTTTGTTGATCTTTACAATATTGACTCGAGTCCTATTCATAGCAACAGGAAGCCTAAAGGTACGAAATAATATGATAGTAAAACACATTACCACCATTACCTTCTGAGTTTGAAGATGACAATAGCAAGCCTGATATACAACATATTGAAATTATAATACAGCCAAACTAAATATATATTGTCAAAGTTACTGCTTCAGTGCAGACAATTCCCGAAAGATAAAATGCAAAGATGCAAAGTGTGCTGCTCAGCGGCATGGAAATCTCATAAATTTGTTAGGGTCGATAACATTTTAGTATGTTATCCAAGTTCATATCGGTGGTAGTTGGCATGATCAATATTCCCGCATAACATTATCGCTCATATTTTCAGACCAACAATTACAAATATAGTAAATATTACATGAATAAATGTACATGTAAAAAGATTTAAGTACACGCAATAGATACATCACAAACAAAAGTATTGAGGCAAGCTTTCAATGACATCTCTAGAGGGAGAAGCCCACTGATGCCTTCCAGTAAAGCTATTTTCAGATTCGCTCACGTCTGGCTGCCAATAATGAAACCCTATGTGCAGACCGTAAAACTCTAATTGGGGTGAGCTGGTATAATTATGTGGTGTGATAAATTTCCACACGAGTGACACCCAGGTCTTTCTGGATTGTTTTAATATGTTGTTGGGCAGTTGTATACTAATACCATCAGGTGTACAGTAAGAACAACTACATTTTCACACACTGTCTGCCCCTGATAGCGCCAGTGATCCAAATAGTCACTAGATCCAAATAGTTGATAACTATTTTTTCCGGCTTGGCTTATATCTTATAAGCCATGCCGGAATAAATAGTTGTATTTTTGGTTTGCAATTGTCATCGTCAATCAAAATCTCCTCTGCATTGGTGGTAATATGGTAAAAAAACATCTCCTTCCATATCAGGTGGGTACCACGAGCATGTGTAAGCCTTTTTGTGTTCATGTCTTTTGGTATGGATGTTACATGCCCAGTTCTGATACGAAAAGATAATGGTAGTTATTACACTAAAATTTATACTTCTCTGTATACAATGTTGCTCTGTTAAGAAAAAATGATAATCGATCAATCGAATGGACCTGTAGGATGCAACAGTGCCGTGCATATTTCAAATGGGATATTAGTCATTACCACATACAAGTATACGATTTTATAACATGACTGGCCAGTGTTCTCTGATGCATACTAGTTTGCATGTCATATTCATACAGAATGATTAGCAAATTGTGAACATATGTTGGGTAAGGGAATAATTAAATGTAATTCGTTGCATCTATTGTCGTTCACTCCAATTAATTATTCATGTGCAACATCTGACAATATCGTAACTCACCCACCGACGGACTGGTAATCATGTTTTATCTTCTAATTGCATTAGTCTCCAAGTAATCAACAAAATTCACATATTATACATAGTCTTTAGAAAATATATTCCAACATTGTTCAGTTGATGAAACTCGTCTGTGTAAATTGTTCTGTGGGATAAGGTAATTTGAAATTATCCACATGAGGTTGTTCACTAGCACAAAACGCTTCTGTGTATTTACATTTCCGGGAAGCTAAATCTGACACAGGCACAGGCATCTGACACAGGCATTGCTGTCAGGTTCATGATTAGACATTTGTATGGCTGGCGTCATGATGTAATTGAACAGACACAGTTTCCCCAAGATAGGGTTTATTAAAGCACTATAGCATATATTGGTAAACGTGTCAGCCTTTCCACATTCCGCCCACATCATTTGCCATTGCTTATTGTGATTCAGCCTTTCAATTTGAGATAGCAATTATCGACATCTGTGCATTAGACAATTAATCCAATATATATATCATGCACACCAAATGCCAGGTAATCAGTATGTCATCCACATTTTATTATTCAATTCCAAGGTCTGTAGTTTATCTCCGATATTGGCGCAATGCATTCGATACATATTGACATTTAAACATGTCAATCATTATTACCACACTCGTCGAAAATGTCAATCATTATGTACTTGTCTGTTATAATGTCACAGGGAGGAACCGTTTGTCTGATTCCATGTGCATTATTCTGATTCTATGGGCAAAAAGTCTGATTCTATGGGCAAATTGTCTGATTCTATGGGCAAATAAGCGGCGGGGTACCAGTAAAACATGATTGATTAAAGGCTAACTTCTAGACACAATTTAATGGCACATGTTCTATTTAATCCTTAAATCATTGCAGAATATGAATTATGTTCAGTTTCCTATGTGGTGTGCGCCGTTGTTCACATATTTGTCGCACAAAAGTGGTACGGCCAGGTAGGGGAAGCAGCTGGCCATCATAAATCACCAAATACAAAGCATTCCCAGTTACTTACCTGGATTTTTTTAAAAACAATTATTCCATGTAATATTTTAACTGTATTTGAATGTGAAATCATCTATCTGATCTTAAGGAATTCGTCATAGATTAAAAATTAACAGAAACAAACCTGATTCTGTGGGGAAAAACCTGATTCTATGGGCAGATTAATTTGCTAAGCCCTGGAAATACGGGCTTCCCAAGGCTAACACTGTGTAAATGTAGCATTAACGTGTGGGTCTATGTTGTGTTTCCAGGAAAAGGTCAATACCATGGATGACAGGTAAATATCATTTAACATCTCCAACAGCATGACAGCAATAATTTATTGATTAAATAACAGGTTTTGAACATTTCAGGTAGATAGAAAATTTGAGTATAAAGTATAACCATATATTTAAATTTAATTTAAATATTGAACCATAGATTCGTTTTCATTATATGACGTAGTGAAAGTCTGAAGAGGAAAGGTCGCAGAAGGAGACCACTGCGCAAAAGATGGCATCCGGCAAAAAGAAAATGTTACGCAGGTAGAGAAATACCCTGATATAACTGACCGATGAAAGTTTACATGTTAATGCGGGGTATGCAGAATATGAAGATTTCGAAGGAAGACGATATCATGGTATGCCTACATGAATAAACGTTTTCAATAATGCATATTAGAAACTCTTTTCCCCTGTCAGCTGCAAGTTTGGAGGATTGTCAAAACTTTTAAAATGTATACATTCATACATTATGATTCAGAATATTCAGTAGAATTCAAAGAGTGTCATACTGGGCAGTTATAAGAACTGCTTTCATGGCAAGCTGCATGTTCTAACAGTTTGTTCCGTTCGTCGAATTTTTTTCCGCAGGAGCTGCAATGGAACAGCTCACCACTATGTTGGCGGAAGTGTCTTTTGCATCCATACTTCTTGGTGAAAGTTTTGTTGCAAATGTGGCATTGGAATATGGATGGTTCAGGGTCTATCTTTGGACTGATATCTATCTTTGGGCTGTCCACACCTGTGATCTTCATCGGAGTGGACACCATCATTACTGGTAGTGATTGGTCCATCTCTGATACATCCAATTCTGTCAAACCTGACATATCCAAGTCTCTGCAAAGTGAATGTGGTTAATGTGCCTGTGCTTTCATACACAAATGACAAAATTGTGACTTCACAATATTATAACAATTACAAAAAATTCCGATCGGATGAAGTTGTGATTCTGAAACATATTGTTCATAATTTCAGACCCCTATCTACGATTTATTTTTCAGACAAGCACCATTATTGCTGTCATGCTGTTGGAGATGTTAAATGATATTTACCTGTCATCCATGGTATTGACCTTTTCCTGGAAACACAACATAGACCCACACATTAATGCTACATTTACACAGTGTTAGCCTTGGGAAGCCCGTATTTCCAGGGCTTAGCAAATTAATATACCCACAGAATCAGGTTTGTTTCTGTTAATTTTTAATCTATGACGAATTTCTTAATATCAGATAGATGATTTCACATTCGAATACAGTTAAAATATTACATGGAATAATTGTTCTCAAAAAATCCAGGTAAGTAACTGGGAATGCTTTGTATTTGGTGATTTATGATGGCCAGCTGCTTCCCCTACCTGGCCGTACCACTTTTGTGCGACAAATATATGAACAACGGCGCACACCACATAGGAAACTGTACATAATTCATATTCTGCAATGATTTAAGGATTAAATAGAACATGTGCCATTAGATTGTGTTTAGAAGTTAGCCTTTAATCAATCATGTTTTACTGGTACCCCGCCGCTTACTTGCTTATTTGCCCATAGAATCAGACAATTTGCCCATAGAATCAGACTTTTAGCCCAAAGAATCAGAAAAATGCACATAGAATCAGACAAACGGTTCCTCCCTGTGAATGTTGTTCATGTGATGCATCATGACATGAAATGGGAAGAAAAACGCAGTCACAAAACACGGAAAAAATCACGTGTTCATGATTAAAATACATTGCAACATTGAGCAGAAAAGAAATTGCGTGTGCTTCAGCAGTCACTGGGCGGAGTAATTTCCTGGCTCCTTTGAGGGTGAAGAGACCCAGTAGCGTATTCTTCCGGTCAGTTCAAGGTAGTGGTTGGTCCTCGTTTCAAGGTACTGGCCTCCACAGTGTCTGTCCAGACACGGACCAACTCAGGCATGAATCAATTGACAAACAACCTTAAACTGGAATTAAAAAAAGTCATATACTTGTTGTGCCAGACTACATGTAAAACTCCATCAATGCATAACAAGAAATATCCGGAGTACTGGTCGTCAGGTTCACATCGTATTGATAACGTTTTAAAATGACGAGAATAACTTTAATTCAAAACACTAAAATTACTTCGATTTGAAACACCAAAAAAATTCTTCACTCATGTTCATTAAGAATATATTTTTTCAACATACACACTATTGTCATTCTTGAGACATTGGTTTATAAATTATTGCATTTGATTTGAAGGCTTGTGTATTTTGGGGGTATGAGTGTGGTTTATTATATGCTTTTAATTAGCTGCCTTGAATTCCCATAAAATGCATATTCGAAAATTATATTTTACCTGGGTCATCGGATATAATCCACCCTCTTATTCCCCGATGCATGATGATGCTGATGTCCTTTCATTCGAATGGCATGTATCTGGTAGCTGCCGTTCATGAAATAATTCTGGGGATATTTATGGAGGCCAGGATCCTACGTGAGAGCGCTGTTAGCACGCGGGTCCCTCATCTATCCTTATCACAACGGACAGGTGCCAGAGACACGTCCATCCGTTTTGTGATCAGCCAACATGATATCAAACTCGTCGCCAATGTTCATATCTGACAGGAATCGGATGAGTAGTCGCGAACGAGATTCGGTTATTAAATGAAAGTATGTCGGCTGTGACGTCATGGATGTCCTACTTGAGATACGTGCGATGAAACATTCTATTTTAAAGCTTGTTTTAACAGAACAGACAAATGTCTAAAAAGCACTGATCAGACACCTGTCTTTTTGTTGAATATATTATTCATGCGTTCGTATTCACAACTACGAATTTCAACTTGATCAAACTATGAAAACACTGACCGTGCTCATAAAAAATACTATTCACGATTATGCAATAAACATTGCACGCGGGATTTTGTTATTGTGATGCTCTTGCTAGGATTCAGCAAATATTCATTTCCTGTCGACGAAATATATCTGACATTTATTAGTTTGTCACTCGTCACTATTACAATCATTTCACACATCAGTGGATTGGTGAATGCAATATCTAAGGGGGCAATAATGTGGATGCATCATGTCACGTCATCATTGATAATAGGAAATATGCGACCAAATCTGAAACAATTGTGAACAATGTGATGGTTGAAGGAGTTAACTAATCGCATATTCAAAAGGTGACACTATAGTTAGCCATTGTCAATTTTTGTCGTCATAAAAATATTGATCATGCAATGTGTGATAAATAGTTTCACTCAATGAAGTCAAACCTTTGGTCATGAAACCCAGTGTTGTGCAAAGGTGAAAATACATGTATGTAATATTTTGAGATATTCAATATCCAGCAACAACTCTTTTCATGAAGTCCATATTCATTTTCACCTACTCCTGGGCAGATGTCTGATCATAGAATTTCATTTCATTGATAACATCATTTCCTAATCGTACAATGAATATTGTGTGACGTAGCTCCAGTACATTGATAAAACGATGTTTTTAAATTCTCGAATCAGAGTAAGTATCAACCTATTACCAGTGTGTCACGTACTAAGCTGACTTCACTATACTACGCTGGTCACTCGATCGTCATTTCCACCATGCATGTATTTCAGTATTTTTTGCAAAATGTGAATTACATACTACATTTGTAAGTATCAATCTATTACCACCAATGCAGCCAAATTTTGTAAACTACACTTAATATGTGGTTTCGCCATACTTGTAGGATTCCCCACAGCCGTAGCCACGAGGGGGTCTCCTCCGTGCTATACAAAACAAGTGCAGGAACATTTGTACAATATATATACACAACACTAGACATGCACATTTAGACGTCTATATATGTTTCTAAATATTTACAACGTTGAGTTCAATCATGATCGGAAATAACCATGAATATATTAATGATATATGAATATATTCTTAATCCCCCCTTTCCCTAAGATGATATTTTACTTGAAACGTTGAGTGGACCTGATATACGTTTGGGCTACCTTAAAAAGTTCTACATTGTCATTATAATCGAGTGATTCGTATCCAATTAACAAGAATTTGGAAAATTGTTTTCTCTCAGCAATTTTACTTGGAACAATCAATGCAAAATTAATCCCCGGGGCTAGCAAGTTGGCGAGATCTACGATTATTGTTTTCCTCTCATTACCAAACTTCGGACAGTCAAAGAAAAGGTGACAAATATCTTCATACGCAGCATCGCCATACTCGTCGTTAATTTCAATAAAATTGAGTGTTGTTTTCACATACTCGTAGAAATGAGTGTAACAAAATGGAGAGCTGTATACAGCCCATTAACTAGTAATAGTACAAAACATAAAACACAACAAACATAATCTTATCAGCATTCTTCGTTCATGGATTCATTGATGATATATTTGCATAGGTTCTCGCCAGATGCATGGTGTTCAGAGCAAGCCCGTGTTTACACTAGATGACCTGATGACTTTAGCTGTGGATGTTGGTCGTGGATCATCAGGGATCTTATCGCAAGAAGCAGAGAAGCATAATAAAACCTTGCCTTCAATGTGATGTTTCCTCAAACGTTCATGCACGTGGAATCTCCACGTGGAATATACAGGAAGGTGTGTCCAATGTGGAACTACACGTACTTATCATTTTTTAACTCAACAGTAAATGTATGATCCCATGGCAGCCATACGTTCTTCAAATAAACAAGAATATATTTAATTTTTGATGATATACAAGTCACAGTGGTGGTGTAATTTTAGGATTTAGACAGCGACCTGCATGACGCACATGTATATAGGACAAGTCAGGACTAAGTTTTGACTTGCAGGTAATTTAAACTCCCGCCCCTCATCTTCTTCGGATTTTACGAATGTCATCTACAATAAATTATTCATCGAATTAACTCTAGACACAGTGGTGGACACCAATTGCCCAGTCCCCCATATTAGCATTTAGAAAGACGACTATGTTCTATATTTCTCCAGTAGTGTCAGTTACCCCGTAAGTTTTCATGTCACCGTACATCACCATATCCTGTCACAGTGTAACATCTCTGGAAGCCTGTCAGTTAATCTGCTGGCCAGCAGTACATCAACATGCAGAGGGGTGTTGTCGTTTATGGGGTCGTAATCGGCAATGATGGGAAAAACGGGCAGCAATGAATATTGTGGGAGTGGAATAATGTATGAAGTCTGGAATCACAAGACGTTTGCAGGATTTTATTTTCATTGGCGCATTCGCACAAAATATAATCAGTCTTGTGAGGTTGTATAAACTTTGAACAAATATTTACACATATCTGTAGGTATTTCTAGAATCTGCTTATCAAGACAGCGCTCTATGTATGTGCATGGTTCGGGACAAACATGCAGTAAATTGCTCCGAACACATGGAGTGGATTTCAATATTTCGAGCGATATTTTCATTGGTTTCTTTCGTACGAATCTTAACTCGACATGTGCAAGGTTCATCATTTCGAATGATGGACCCTGTTTTCAGTCAGGTTCCTCACTTTGAATGCTAGTTACGAGTCTCAAGGTTGAACAAACACATAGTGCTTCCGTGTTCAGTATCAACAAGAACTGTTTGTTTTTGCAGTACTTCCCCGTAGTGGGTTGTATACTCTGATTTTTCTAATTCGTTTACACCGTTTTTTGCCTTTGTTTCAGTCAAATTACTTTAAGCAAACTATTTTACTGAATATTACATGTCTATGATGCAAACAGCAATAGATTTTCACAAACCTGGCTTCCGAAAAACTACATGTTTGTTTCAAAACACAAAATTTCAATTTAAGCGAGGA
Organism: Terebella lapidaria; assembly: GCA_949152475.1. NCBI lineage: Eukaryota > Metazoa > Annelida > Polychaeta > Terebellida > Terebellidae > Terebella > Terebella lapidaria. The sequence goes on along the minus strand of OX424564.1, from coordinate 16,265,254 downwards.
TTTTCAATGTTGTAGGGCGCTGCCATATTGCCCAGTTCATTACGTCATCCAATTGGACAAGTTCAGGTTAGGTACTATGGGGGCGTGCGCTGTAAGTTTATGTACCAATTACATGCTGGGACGGTCCAATTCCTAGCCCGCGCTCCCTGCATAAATCATCCAAATAGACTCTTCCGTCACGCGCTCAAAATAAACAATGTCTGATGATATGCAGGCGAAAAGTTTTCAGGAGGAATTTATCATTGCAGTGGATTACTAACTTTATCAGTTTCATGGGTAGAAGTCTGAAAGTTTGCAGAAAATTGCCGTTTGATCCCCAGGTGAGCTATATATGCTAAGATATAAAACGATACGATTTAGCATCGCGAAAATATCGGCAAAAAACGGTGTAAACGAGTTAGAAAAATCAAAGTATAGCAGCTGCCGAGTATTAACACTCGAAACACAAGTCACATGACAACTGAAATGAATCATTCAACCTATTTGGTCTGTTAATACTTTGTGGGGTGGGGCATTGCTATACGTGAACACCATTTGATATAATTAGTCTTAAAATATGTGTATTTAGTGAAAATCTTCGAGAATCTGATGGAGTAACACGATACCACACACGACGTATAATTGTATATCCATTCAAACTTACTGAAGGTGTTCATCGACTGTGTTGTTAATATATTTTTATTGTTTTCTGTTTTTCTGGTGGTTACATCCACTGAAGCTAAAGATTTCAGCGTGGTCCGTAATGTGAGACTTTGTTTTGAAGAAACCATGCACAACGAGCAGAGAAGCATAATAAAACCTTGCCTTCAATGTGATGTTTCCTCAAACGTTCATGCACGCGGAATCTCCACGTGGAATATACAGGAAGGTGTGTCCAATGTGGAACTACACGTACTGATCATTTTTTAACTCAACAGTAAATGTATGATCCCATGGCAGCCATAAGTTCTTCAAATAAACAAGAATATATTTAATTTGTGATGATATACAAGTTACAGTGGTGGTGTAATTTTAGGATTTAGACAGCGACCTGCATGACGCACATGTATATAGGACAAGTCAGGACTAAGTTTTGACTTGCAGGTAATTTAAACTCCCGCCCCTCATCTTCTTCGGATCTTACGAATGTCATCTACAATAAATTATTCATCGAATTAACTCTAGACACAGTGGTGGACACCAATTGCCCAGTCCCCCATATTAGCATTTAGAAAGACGACTATGTTCTATATTTCTCCAGTAGTGTCAGTTACCCGGTAAGTTTTCATGTCACCGTACATCACCATATCCCGTCACAGTGTAACATCTCTGGAAGTTTGTCAGTTAATCTGCTGGCCAGCAGTACATCAACATGCAGAGGGGTGTTGTCGTTTATGGGGTCGTAATCGGCAATGATGGGAAAAACGGGCAGCAATGAATATTGTGGGAGTGGAATAATGTATGAAGTCTGGAACCACAAGACGTTTGCAGGATTTTATTTTCATTGACGCATTCGCACAAAATATAATCAGTCTTGTGAGGTTGTATAAACTTTGAACAAATATTTACACATATCTGTAGGTATTTCTAGAATCTGCTTATCAAGACAGCGCTCTATGTATGTGCATGGTTCGGGACAAACATGCAGTAAATTGCTTCGAACACATGGAGTGGATTTCAATATTTCGAGCGATATTTTCATTGGTTTCTTTCGTACGAATCTTAACTCGACATGTGCAAGGTTCATCATTTCGAATGATGGACCCTGTTTTCAGTCAGGTTCCTCACTTTGAATGCTAGTTACGAGATTCAAGGTTGAACAAACACATAGTGCTTCCGTGTTCAGTATCAACAAGAACTGTTTGTTTTTGCAGTACTTCCCCGTAGTGGGTTGTATACTCTGATTTTTCTAACTCGTTTACACCGTTTTTTGCCTTTGTTTCAGTCAAATTACTTTAAGTAAACTATTTTACTGAATATTACATGTCTATGATGCAAACAGCAATAGATTTTCACAAACCTGGCTTCCGAAAAACTACTTGTTTGTTTCAAAACACAAAATTTCAATTTAAGCGAGGATTTTCAATGTTGTAGGGCGCTGCCATATTGCCCAGTTCATTACGTCATCCAATTGGACAAGTTCAGGTTAGGTACTATGGGGGCGTGCGCTGTAAGTTTATGTACCAATTACATGCTGGGACGGTCCAATTCCTAGCCCGCGCTCCCTGCATAAATCATCCAAATAGACTCTTCCGTCACGCGCTCAAAATAAACAATGTCTGATGACATGCAGGCGAAAAGTTTTCAGGAGGAATTTATCATTGCAGTAGATTACTAACTTTATCAGTTTCATGGGTAGAAGTCTGAAAGTTTGCAGAAAATTGCCGTTTGATCCCCAGGTGAGCTATGCTAAGATATAAAACGATACGATTTAGCATCGCGAAAATATCGGCAAAGAACGGTGTAAACGAGTTAGAAAAATCAAAGTATAGCAGCTGCCGAGTATTAACACTCGAAACACAAGTCACATGACAACTGAAATGAATCATTCAACCTATTTGGTCTGTTAATACTTTGTGGGGTGGGGCATCGCTATACGTGAACACCATTTGATATAATTAGTCATAAAATATGTGTATTTAGTGAAACTCTTCGAGAATCTGATGGAGTAACACGATACCACACACGACGTAAAATTGTATATCCATTCAAACTTACTGAAGGTGTTCATCGACTGTGTTGTTAATATATTTTTTATTGTTTTTTGTTTTTCTGGTGGTTACATCCACTGAAGCTAAAGATTTCAGCGTGGTCCGTAATGTGAGACTTTGTTTTGAAGAAACCATGCACAACGTCGCACGATATTTTTGTCACATGATATCTCGATACTAAACGCAGCAACTGTTTTGTTGCTAAACGCAGCAACTATTTTGATATGCAGTTTTAGTTTCTCTCCAGTCAAGATTGTTTCTTGCGCTCGTACCCGAATGTGGGATATTATTATGATGTCAACGAGATTGCTGTTGTAAATAAAGCTTTTTTATTGCTGCGATCAAGTGAAGAAATAATCCGCAGTGCAAGGCAGAGTAATGATAGTTCAATTGTTATTGGCGAAATGATGGATCGTATCATATATTGCCAGCAATACACATTCCTCTCAATATGTGCAGTGGCCGGTCTAATCGACCATATGCACGATGTTTCAGAGTCGACTACGACGTCCAACCGAGCATTTTCGATTCTTTACATATCATTCAGGTGAAACGAAAGGATGGAAAACAAAAGCCAAACAAATAAAAAGTAACTTTTCTACAATATTATAATCGTCAGATGATGAAATGTATCCGTACAGACCTCTCGTTATTTTGAACAGAATCACATGCCAATCGCTCGCTCGGAAACGAGAACGAAGCTGTAGCGATCTTGACTGATAATACGATTTGAATGATTTTGATTTTACGATTTTTGAAACACATGACAAGGTAAAATCATGGAAAATCTTTTCCTAGCAACAAATGACAAGCTGTTCCAGCACGTAGGACGATGGCATGTCCTTGGGAGTTCCCTTCCACGACACATGCCACATACAAATTGATGCCATTGACGCTCACCATTGTAAGCGTTTCAATAAATGTCTTTCTGAAAATTGGACCATATAAAGGAGACGACACGTGGAAGGCATCAGCAACGAGACTGAAACCAGACTCAGCCCGAAGTCTGTTTTCCGCCAGACTTTGACAAGTCGGGAGCAGGTCCCTGACCAGAGCTTGACTTCTCTCGACAACTTCAATCTGAAAAGGAGCCAGACTGGGGAAGTGATATTGTGTCATTGTCCAGCGTATGAAGGAATGTTATGAGTGTTACGAATTTGAGAAAAGCTAACTAATGTGAATTTGAGAAGTGGAGTATAATGCCCATGTTCACATGCATAATATCGGAGAGTGTGTTTGCCAATGACGATGTTAAGGAAATTTCCCAACATATCCGAACATACGTCTGCCATTGATAAAACACATCATATAAGTACAAACAAAACTGATTGACTAGGGTCAGGAGTCTGCTCGTAGCTAGTGTCAATTTAAAACAAAATAAATTAAATAAATCCATGTGTATCTTAATGTGAGCACCTAAACATGAATCTACACAATCGATCCATATACCACAACCGTTTCATTTCATGATTGTGTTTCATTGTCTCACTTCACTGGAGGGAAGAGGCCACTGATCTCTCTTGTTATTCCTATTTAGTCCTGTTTACAGACTGTCAAAATCTAGACTGGGCTGATATGGGTATATGGTGCATTTTGAGAAAGGTGTTGGCACGCAGGTTTTTCGTCTATCGTGATATCAGGCGGGTATCATTAATGCATTATAAGCCTTTGGGTGTTCATTGTCACTCGATATAGATGTTACATGCACGGAGAGTTCATATGGAGAGTTCAGTGGTAGTTATTACAATACAATATGTACTTCTCCATACACTTGCTGCTGTGGGAAGAGCCAATTATATTTTACCAATCGAATGACCCTTGTAAAATACAACATTGCCAAAATAGATTCCAGATATGTATATGCACAGTCTTCGAATCATCATCAAAACCCATACACTTTTAAACAAATTCCTAGGAAATATGCTCCGTCGGGAATGTACACATTGCACACAATGTACACAAGTTGTTATTTTGAAGGAATTTGGAATTATCCACGTGTGATTGTTCATCAGCACATAACGCTTCTGTGTATTTACATTTCGGGATAGCTAAATCTGGCGCATATGTGTTCGTCTGTTTCATGATTAGACATGTTTATGGCTGGCATCATGTCCGATTCAACAGACACAGCTTCCCCGGACAAGGTAACTTAAAGGAATGTAACATATATCAGCCGATTTATCAGTCTTTTCACATTCCGACCACATCAATTACCCCTGTTCATTGTGATGGACTGCATCTCTTGAGGCTTTCAATCTCAGAAAGCATCCATCGATTATAGTATGTACAACAAATACCATGTAATAAGTAATCCGTCCGTCATCCATATTATTTTATTATGCAATTTCTAAGGTTGTCTATAGTAGATCCCTAATATATCTGATACATATTGACGTAGTTAAACATGTAATTCATTTGTACCATCTACGCATATACTGGCTTATTCATATATATTTTTCATGTAAGGCATCCTGATATAGAATGAGAAGAAACACAAGGTAAAACATTCACAGTATATGAAAAGTACATGTTGAGTGCAACAATATGGTACAACATAAAGAGAAAACGATTTGCGCGTGCTTGACCAGTCACTGGGCGGAGTAATTTCCTGGCTCCTTTGAGGGTGAAGAGGCCCAGTGGTGCGTGCTTCCGGTCTGTTCAAGGTAGTGATTCGTCCTCGTTTCAACACGTTCTCGACCTCGGACAAACAGCACTCAACTGGAATGAGAAAACGTCATGTACTAACTCATCAACTAAATCCGTCTATTATTAAATACACGTAGTGTACTAACGCAAAACCGAACATGTGTACAGTGCAATGTATCACACGAATTTTGACTACTGGTTTACTTATCAATGCACGTACAAATACCTAGACAAATGCACATCATGACCGAACAAACTTCACTAAATCAGTGAAAGTTTATCCGAGTGTTGGTAGTAATTTCCAAGTCTTCGTCATCTCGATAGCTCGGACATCCAGATGTGTGGTCTCTGGTGTCATCGACTTCTCCCTATGTTATACTATGCAAACATTTTTTTATCTTACATGCATTCAACACTATATGTATGGTATACAGTGTGTTATATAGTTCACGTCATATTCAAACATGCCAGTTTGAATACACGGGATACATTTGAATGGCGTATCGATACCCGAATTTGAACCTCAGTATGTTCAAAGCCGTTCAAAGTTTCTGGCACTTGCTACATCGAAGCTAATACAACAAAGTTCTCCCATTTTGGCAAATGGGCATTATCTATATCTGTTATTAAACTGCGAAGATGGTAGCGCGCTTGTTCTGTTCACTATCATGCAATGTACATGGTTCAGTATGATTGGCCTCCTCAGTGTCACTTCTAGAAAGGTACATTGGGTCGTTCCCGTAAATACAATCGAGCAATATTTCATCATGTCAGTCCCCATGGCGTGATGATGCTGAAGATCTTCCATTGGGAATAACGTGCATCTGGTGGACGCTGATCATAAAAAAAAATATGGAGTTATTTATGGTGGGAGGGTCCTATGTGAGAATGCCGATGGCACACGGGTCCCTCATATATCCTTATCACGTCAGACAGGTGCCATAGACACGTCCGGCACTTTGGTGGTCAGGGAACATGATATGAATATTTAAACTCGTTGCCAAAATACATTTCTGGACAGAATCCTGTTAGCAGTGGAGAACAAGATTTGGTTATTTGAGGAACGACTGTAGTCCATATATTCTGTGATATCATGCGGCATCCTTCATAGGTAACGTAGGATGGAACAGTGTGCTCTCCACTGGAGGCACCTTAAATGTAGTTCAACATAAAAAATATCCCAAGGGCTAAGAGAGGTTACTGGACAATATATATTTTAGATATTAGCCTTTTGTCCCATGACCTCGAAAATAAGGTCACTGGTCATCCCAAGGTCACGAGAATACTCAGCATATATCATTCCTAGTATGTACACAATTGATTCCCAAGCTATAAAGTCGACAAAAAGTGATATATTATCCTTTTTGTGATCTGACTTTGAAAAGGAGGTCACAGGTCAAGTTTAAGGTCATGAGAATATTCAGCATATATCATTTCCAATATGTTCGCAATTGATCCCTAAGCTGTAAAGTCGATAATGAGCGATATATTAACTATTTTGTTCTCTGACCTTGAAAATGAGGTCAAAGGTCAAATTCAAGGTCACCAGAATATTCAGCATATATCATTCCCTATATGTTCACCATGGATTCTTAAGCTGTAAAGTTGATAGTAAGCGAGATATTAACCATTTGTTCTCTGACCGTGAGAATGAGGTCAAATGTCAAATTCAAGGTCAGCACATATCATTTCCTATATGTTCACTATGGATTCCTAAGCTGCAAATTCGTGACGAGATATAAGCCATATTTGTGTTCTGACCTATAAACTAATGAGAAGGTCAAGGTCACGAGAATATCCAGCATATACCATTTCCTATATGTTCATATCTGTGGATATTATTATTTTTGCATTTATGTTCTAAAAAATTGTAACTTAATTGGAGTATGAAATCTTTGATTCTGCTCAACTAAAGCTACTGCCTTCGAATGTATACAATTTTTTTTTTCAAAACTTAATTTTTGTGCAACACATCTAATGCAAGATAACTAAAGGTGTGCTCAATGATTTTGACGATTCAATTTGTCCGAGTTGGCTTTTGATCCGTTTAATACACATTTTGTACCGGTTTTGTAATAAACTATCGAAGTGTATCCATCAAACTCGAATGTAAACAAATGCCCGAATCGCGCTTAAAAGTCCACATCGAGTACATTTTTCACTTCGTATGTACATATATAGTGTCGTTATGAGAAAATAATTGGTGATATACCATGATGTACCTGGAATTGTCAGTCTATCTTGCACTTCTATGCTTTGTTCACATCTGCGTGTGATGGACACAGTTCCTGTATTTAAGCAAGAACCACCTGTTCAAATGAGCAAAACTTCCCAGAGGACTGGTTATAATCATTACATTTGATGTGAGTATGTCTCATTCAGTCAATTTAGCAAGATTAATATGAAATATAGTTTTCAAAAACTATTGACTGGTTTCGAAGGCAGTTGTTTTAAAGCGTTATCCACGATTATGCATGAAACAATGCACCTGTTATTATGCATGACTTATTATTTATACATGAATGTTCACAAAAATTGTAACATGATTGAACTATGAAATCTTTAATTCTGCTCATTGAAGCGTTATCCACGATTATGCAATAAACAGTCCACCTGTTTTTGTTATATTCAATAGGACATTTCCAAGATAATACGGCAACCGTTATTACGCAGAAAAACGCAAAACACTACTACATCCGGTTAGTGTCAGATTTGCAGACGAATGACATTATGTCAACAGCAATCAAGATCGGTAAGAATCGGTGAGTTTTTTTTACACATCCATCTGTATTTTCGTTATAGAAAGCTAGGAAGAGCACTAAGAAATAAATAGTTATCTATTTGGTATAAATTTCTTCGATCCATATTGCTATAGATTGACGTCAGATTCCCAAGTCTACTCCTGCCAGTCCTGGTCATACATGTCACGATCGAGTCACGACAGTCGGCCCAACTTTGTACACGACACGTATCAGACCAACACTGCTCTGATGTAAATATAAAAGACTTGGATGGTAACGGATCTATCATATAATAAAGCATTTCAGCAGAATTGCCTTTATGGTTTTGTCAAAAATTTTTTTTTCTTTTTAACTTTTTGGTTTTCGCACGATAACTTCAGTTTGCCTCGATGTATCTTTGCCAAATTTTCACCGTTGGTCAGAAATGCTGTGTGGAAGAAGCCTATTGTTTTCGATCCGGCTCCGGGGTCCGTGAGGATGAAATCAATGTTTTTGGTTTCTGCACGATAACTCAAAAAGAATTAACTTTGAAACTTGTATAGAGGTTCGTATATCACCAGAGAAGAAGCCTATTGATTTTGAGGCCGATCCGTCAAACGACCTTTGACCTAGGGCTCGAAATAATTTTAGCTGAGCCTGAGTCATCCTTGAGGCTCTCATGCATATCTCAGAAACGGTGCGTCGTAGAGCGAAACAGACGTTTTTTTCGGACTCGTCATCCTAGACAAACATGTCTAAGGGGTATTATGAATGACCTTTGACCAAGGATACAAGGTTCTGTCCAATAGAGATATCATGTTTGTACCCATAATGCTGAGATATTGAGCAAGGTTCCATAATCCATTCTTGTGACAAGCTTCTCTGGGCAATATTCGAAATAATAACTATCCGCACGTTCACGCTATAACCGTGGTGTCACTACTAGGTAGTCACCACGTCATAACGCTACACTAATTGAATATTATAGTTCTTATAAGTGTTACTAAAATAGTTAGGGTCCATAAATTTCATTGCTGATATCGATGAAACACACAGGCCTTGCAGTAAGGATATTCTTTTCTAAATTACCATAAGTTAGACAACATGTCATGTTAGGGCCCAAGGGGGATACACCTACGCTGTCGTCGGCAACCGAATCATCTAGTCATATTGTTGTTGCTGTCGCTGTTGTTGTTGCGCTTTTTGTTGATATATAATTTCTCCGTGCAGACGAGGAGCTGAGTCAAGCACTGGACACTGTGGAAGCATGCCGTGCACAGCTGACTACAACAGGTTCACATCTCCATCCGCCAGGCAGACGAGCTGCAGGTTGGTCACAAACATTTCAAACACGCCTGGGTTATTATTATTGCTGGTATTATCATGATTAATGTTAATATATATAATATATAAAATTATATATAATTTTTCCGTGCAGACGAGGAACTCAGTCAAGCACTGGACTCATTGGAAGCACGCCAATTACAGCTGACGTCCACGGCTTCAGATCTCGGCGCAGCAGACAGACAAGCTACAGGTTGGCCATGAAACAAAGATATCTCATCTATTTTCATTGTTGTTGCCATTGTTGTTGTTTTGGTCTTTGTGGTTATTCATATATATATTTTTCCATGCAGACGAAGAACTCAGTCAAGCACTGGACTCAGTGGAAGCACACCAATTACAGCTGACGTCCATGGCTTCAGATCTCGGCGTAGCAGTTGGTGAAATACAGACTGCAATCCACAAAGCGATCGATGTTACTGATATGCAACACTTAGGTGGACCAACCATATCATCACGCTTTCCTGCAAAAACAAATGTAACAGGTTCGTGATTTATCACACTCATAGCAAATATTATTATTACTATTACACGATGTCACTCTGTCATGCCTTGTTCCCAAATTAAACGAATTACCAGACTCGTATTTAATCACTTGTCCTGTTTTTCGATTTTATAGAGCGTTTCGCTGAATCTTCAGTCAAAAACCTGGACCTCATTGCACTGAAAAAGGAAGCCACGCCGGAACAGACACGCAACAAGTCTTCCTGGGCCTACAGAACATATACATCGTGGGCGCGGTGGAAATCTATCCGTTCAAGTTCGGGCTTCAAGTGTACCGACCTTCTCGAGTCGTCCGATGAAGAGCTAGATCGGCAGTTGTCGATGTTCGTTCGCGAAGTGCGCAACGAAAATGGCACCAGGTATCCGGGATAAACATTTTGCGAACTGATAACAAGCTTGCAAAAGTACCTCAATTTGAACGGAAGGACCGTCAAATTGTTAACTGGTGAAGATTTCAAAACTTTGCAAGCCGCGCTCGATGTCGAGATGAAAAAGTCAACCAGTTTAGGCCTGGGACTGAACGTAACCCGCTTAGAACCGATCACTCCCGAAATGGAGAACGTCCTTTGGGAGAAGGGAATTCTCTCTGCCGATACTCCCCAAGGCCTCGTTCGAGCCGTGTTTTGGCTGATTGGGATACATTTCGGCATCCATGGTGGGGAAGAAATGAGGAGTCTCAAAGTGAATCAGTTCACTTTTGGCACGGAGAAGGAAATGGATTATGTTTCGTACACATAAAAAGTGAGCAAACCCTACAAGGGGGGACTGAAACATAAAGACGTTACACCTCACACAGCCAAGTGTTACGCGTCACCTGATGCAGGACGTTGCTTCGTTCAACTTCTCCGCAAGTATATTTCATTGTGTCCGCCCGCCATTTTTTACACAGGGTTATTCCTCGCACCACTGAAGTCGGTGACTCCGCAATCGACGATTTGGTTCCGCGAACAACACCTTGGCCACAACACTTTGAAAACCTTCGTCAAAACCATCATGAATGATGCTGGGCTTGGGAATCGGGGAAACTTCTCCAACCACTCACTGCGCGCATCCACAGCAACACGGCTTGATCGGCAAGGCGTCGACGAGCAGCTGATTGCCGAGCAGACAGGGCACCGCAGTGTGTCTGCTTTGCGCAAGTACAAACGTGCAGACGGTCAACTGAAAAAACAAGTTTCAAATGTGCTTCACGGCAACACACTGAACAACCCCAAGGAGAAACTTAACGTTGACTGTACGTGCACTGACGATGTAACGAGATGTAAATCACCAAAGTTATCACCCCCCTCATCATCGTCATCATCAACAACAGTCATTCATATACATGGAGATGTACACATCTCGTATAACACTGCTATGTAAGTTTGATTGTTAATAAAATGCTTTTTGTATGTTCTATATTATACGACCGTGTTTGTCTCCTCTTTCATATTATTATTTAGGTCCCGACTTAGGTCACTTCACAATAATAGCTTCATAATATGTCGTGCTCCTCAAATAATGAGCTATACACAACAATGGAAGTATCCATTAAATTCCGTTAATATGCATTTGTGATTTATCATCAGATCATGGAGTCCGATTCTGCTCATTGAAGCGTTATATCCACGATTATGCAATGAACAGTCCACCTGTTTTTGTCATATTGAATTGTGATGCGCCTATCATGATTCAGCGAGTGTTATTTTCCTGTCAACGAGCAGGCCCTACATTATAATGCTTTGCCCTACATTAAATGGAATCGATGGTGATTTTCCTACTCACCTGCCAACACGTGCAGAACCAGACACTCGAAACTCTACTTCTCTGCTCTTTTTTAATGAAAGAATTGCAGAGCTTGTCATCATCTGTCAAAAATCGCCTGAACTAACCGGATATCAATATGCGTTCCACTACGCATGCGCAAATCTTGCGTAATACCGTATAGTGAAAATGTACCATTGTGATGAGCCTATCAAGATTCAGCGAGTGTTATTTTCCTGTCAACGAGCACTATCTGATAATTATCTGTTTGTTTTTTGGCACTCCTGCGATTATTTAACACATCAGTCCGTTGGTGAATGTAATATCCAATCGATTATTAATTTAGATGCATCACGTTATGTCATCAGGGATGATGGCAGCTATGCGAGCAATTGTGAAACAATTCTGAGCAGTGTGAGGCCTGAAGAACTCATAGAATCGCGTACTCAAGAAATCGCGTTGTTGTGAAGCATTGTCTCTATGTGTAATTTTGTTGTCATGAAAATATTTACCATGTAGCGTGAAATGAATAGTTTTACTAAATAAAACGAAACTATTGACCTTGAAGCACTGCATTGTAACCTGGTTTGTTGGATATGAAGGACAACATTAAGTGACAGACAGCTCTGTTGGAGACAGGAAATTAAAAGGAGGAAAGGGAAACTGTCAACACTGCGATGATACACGTGGTTTCTATGTGCCTCACCTCAATCATAAATCAACCCAAAAAGTTGAATGTTGACACTGCTGATGCCAGGAAACGAATATGATGCCAGGATGCACAATATGATACCATTCACGTCAATAATATATATTTACATATTGTATATTATATAGGCCAATCAGCCGTCTTTATCAAATTCCCGACACGTTTCTAATCTTCGAAAACTTGGCCGATCTATACATTACATAACATCTATCACATATACATAACATGGATAAAGATATCCATGAATGCAATTATATTAATATATCTTTTTGCACAATGAAACTCTTGTTGTATAGCATCTGGTACTTTGTTCGAGTAACTTCGCCTATAATGAGCAGTTATACATACATCATACGGATCAGTTGCAGAGAAACCCATATGTGTATGGCTAGTAAATGTTGGAATTGGTCATTCGTGATGCGGAATGAGGTAGGGATTAATTGAACGATAGTTTCAGTTCGACACCTGCCAACATTGGTATGCGTATCGGGTTACTATTAAACCTGTTTCTTGTTCAACATTCCAAATAGAAATTGGATACTCGAACGAGTGACGATCATGGTTAAACAAACGAGGTGCGATCTTTCCTCTTCTAGGGGAAGTGTGGATCTTCCTGTCATGTTTGTGTTGAAAGTAAAATATATTGCTTGGAATACATATGGAGCCTAACAGTGATCGATATCTGGTAAAACGAGCTATGCACTGACGAATCCTTGGTGAAGTTTATTTCAGTTATTTTTTCTTAACCTATACATGTGCAAATATGTATTACTCACATTGAGGTCGTTAATTTCACCTTTTCAAATTCACACAACAAAGATTAAAGGGCATATAAGCAAATTCTACCATAATAACCAATTTTATTCTAGAGGGACTTTTACTTCGACAAACCATTTTTTATGAAAGATTTACCTCAATTTGTCGGATATTGGTGTTGTGTACTGACAAGGTTCTACTCTACCAATGTTGTTCTAAAAAGTGGAGAAGAATACATCAACCAGTCAAACAGGAGACAAACAACACCTAAAGTACCGAAAACAAACATCTTATCAGCCTTCTTTTTTCATGGGTTCAAAAACAATATATTTGCCAGGACCTCTCGCCAACTCCACCATGCTCAGAGTGAGTCAGTATTTGCACGAGATGACCTCATAACTTTGCCTGGAGGGATTGGTCGTGCATCGAATACCATATCCCTACAACAATGAAACATGAAAGAATTTAGACGTCTATTTGATGAGACGTTAGTATTTTCATTCGTTCAATCTGCTACAATGAGAATTCATTCAACGTGGATCTACGTTTAATATCACTTCATACTGCAACGAATATTTTATAGATATATTTCAAAGTATAACACATTTTGATTTTGGGATGTGCTTCGAATCTTCTAAATGAAACTTACTGGAAAACTACAACAACTAACATTTTTATTATAAATTTGAAACAATTTTGTATATGTATTTTACATATACAAGGTTTGTATATGTAAACCTTGTATATGTTATAATATGCATGTACTATAACCGGGTTCAAGGGGTAAGTGTTCGTCGTCACGCGATAATGGAAGTAGTTCAATCTTGTTATGCTAATTCAAGTTCAAACATTGAGATCCCGATATCACGATAATTCCATTCAAGCACAGGAATATAAGTGTGCACTAATCGGTGATAAAAAATCGACAGGTTAGTTGCAACTACGTGCATGTTACACGCCACGCTTCATGATCAAATGAAGTTGTTCCACAGCTCGCTCCTGATCAATTCACGATCAATATACACTTCAGGTGCAGGGTGTTTGTCAAAGACGTTGCTCTACTCACAGATGATATCGAGAGATCGTAACTCGTGACCCATCAGATTGATAAACGACCCAACCCGCTCCTGAACGTACCTCTATCACTGATCTATCCAATCTGGCAATGGGCATTTGAGGATTGGATTGTAAAAGAGGCAGCAAAGTTGAAGACGGTGAAATTCTGTGAAAAATATTGCATCTTTGATCATAAATTCTTATTGGAGTTCTCTACCGGTGGCAAAGTGAACTCTTCACATACCTCTTTCTGTTTTTTTGAACTGCAACCAAATTCCTTGCATGTGCATAAAACAGTGCCATATCATTATTTTGAAAGCATATAGTTTTAACAGAATCCCAGGCAAAATGATGTGTAGTTCATAACTTGCAAGTGCATAAAACAGTGCCATATCATTATTATGAATGTATATAGTTTTAACATAATCCCAGGCAAAATGATGTGTAGTTTATAACATACATGTATGCAGTAATATGAAGTGTATATGTTGTCAAGCAGGAGACGCTCCGATCTATCTTTGCTTCGAATGGTAAATCTTTGCGTCACTGGTGGCCGGAACTTATGATACATGACTTACTCGATGTAAGACGAACGAAAGCATCTCATGAATGGAGTGTGTATTTAAGCTGGAAAAGTTGTGAAAACTTACTGAATACCAACAAAAATATTGCATGCAATGCATGCATACTATGCATATACCTTTTTGGTACTTGTTGGGTTTGTACACGTTGAATATATCGAAACCCTGATGAAGTCGGAGGCATTCCACTTACAAAGTCATATTGACACAACGTGTTGTAGTGAGTGGTAGCAAAACTGTGGTGGCGACAGGGTGACAGAATAAACTGACCTCGGGCAGGTTAGCTGCTGAGCAAAGACGCTCACATATAAATCTAATCACCTATAGATATTTTTGAAACATCCCCAGTAGCAATGACCACTCGTAAATGCGCAAACACGAAGTCCTGACGTCTCGTCCTCTTCATGTATTGCATCCATGCAGTATAATACAGCTGTGCTATTTGTCCACTGCACATTAGTCAATGACACTCAACTGTCTCGTTAAACCTCCGCATTCAACAATCCGCTTTTGATGAGATTTTCCCTGGCGTTCTGTGCAAATGTATTTGCACTTACTGTGTACTGAATGACCCGGTATTTATCCCTTGGAGGACTTTCATATGGGACGTTTTCACACAGTATTGAGAATTAATGGCTCTTAACGCTTCATGCTCTCTTGGATGTTAAGCAACTCAGGGATGTGCCAATCGTAACGTGAAGCTCATCAAATTCAAATCCACGTTCATTCGTATTACTGATCTGGTGTCGAGTTAACTGAGGGAGGCAAGCTTCACGTACTTGTGTCAAATTAGAATATAACTACATGTACCTTTTTTAAGTAGAAAAATATCCTTCTCATATAAAGGCAATAGATTTACACTATTGCACTTGATATACGTGTTCATCTATTTTGCAGTATGCCGATGGCTCTAGACCTAACTGGCCTGAACTGACAAAATCAGCCAGAGGGGTAAAGGGAATGACATTCGCCAGGAGACCTTTAAAATGATCGCCCATGTGTGTGTACATCGTCTGAATGATGACAGCCGTGGATTTGGAAATGATAGGCAACGTGACAACTGCCCTCAGCAGCGGCGGGTTTCTGTCGTAATCAATAAACATGATAAATCGTGTAAGGTCCTACTCTCTCCAGGTCACTTTGCTCATCGTAAATGGATGACTGTTATCATCAGCGATGGGGAATCGAGACTGCCAAAATTCGTCCAACACTTCCAAAACATCCACATTGTTTCGTCATGATTTCTGCGGTTGTGAATCATTGACAGTTATATTTTCACAGAACTGAATATGTCTTTATATCCGAAGATATCGTCAGTTCCAATCACATCAGCCATTGTGATAAGGCTAACAATATTCCTATGCACTCATATATGTGTTTGTGTGCCCCTCTACGCATTTGTCGAATATACAATGCCACGTCGAAAAGTTCCTCACGCAAATGAGACCAAAACAGACTTCACACTGCTGGTCATAGGCACAAGCAAAACTACCGCCATCCATTGTCGATATCCAAATGTTACCTTATGTGTGGTTTTATCTCGACTGCGTTCGTTTTATTCAGCCGCAGTTTGCGAGATATGTTACACTCTTTGAGATATCCTCGAAACAGCCAAATGCAGAATGAAACTCTGTATAAGGTAGAATTTGGTTCGTTATATAGGTATTAATATTGTTTCATTTACCTTTTCTATTTGTTGCTGAACATTGTTTTAGAATTATAATTGTAAATAATGAGGCATCGTTGTCATCTAGATAAAAATATACCTGCTCATATTTTGGGACTGTTGGTGAATCCATTTTTGGACATTGGGCAGAGTATATCTATATTCGATGAGCGCTGCTGATGACGTCCTTGTTTGATACACTATAATGTATTAGACATTTTATCTCTAATACGAAGATTTATGTCTTTACGTAGATGTATAAGACCATGGGGCTTGTTTTGGATTTCTAAATTATTTTTCATAGGTTGTTGGGCAGGTTGCTGACTAATTAGGGCATTTCGGCACGAAATGTCCTTATGGTTTTGTCAGAATTTTTTTTTTCACTTTTCGGTTTCCGGACGATAACTCAAGAACGCCTTGACGAATCTTCGAGAAATTTTCACCAGTTATTACATATATTATATCGATGAACCCTATTGTTTTGGAGTCGGCTCCGAGGAGCGGTTAGTCCGTGAGGATGAATTTTGTGTCAAACGGTTTCCGGATGATAACTCGAAAAAGTACTTGTGCTACCATTCTGAAACTTGACATATATGTTGATATAGTGTCGCAGAGGAGCCCTATCGATTATGGGGTCAATCCCTCAAACGACCTTTGACCCAGGGGCCAAAAACAATTTTGGTGAGTCATCCTTGAGGCTCACTGCATATCTCGGAAACGGGGCATTGTAGAGCGAAACGGACGTTATTTTCGGACTCGTCACCCTAGACAAACATGTCTAAGGGGTATTATGGATGAACTTTGACCTTGACCCGAATTTTTTTTCGCCGAGTCGACATTTTTCGTTTTCTTCGATATCTCGGAAACGGTGCGCCGTAGAGCGAAACTGACGTTATTTTCGGACTCGTGATAATAGGCAAACGTGTCTTAGGGGTATGTTGGGTGAACTTGGGCCTGGGCCAATTTTTGTTTGCTGAGTCGGCGTTTTTCATTCTCGGCCATATCTCGGAAACGGTGCATCGTAGAGCGAAACGGACGTTATTTCAGGACTCGTGACACTAGGCAGTTATGTCTTAGGGGAATGTTGGGTCAACTTGATCCTGGGCCAATTTTTTTTTTCCTTGCTTGATATTATTCATTTTTGGCCATATCTCGGAAAGGATGCATCGTTGAATGAAATGGATGTTATTTTTGGACTCGTGGTACTAGACAAACATGTCTTAGGGGTATGTTGGGTGAAATTGTGCCCGGGCAGAAACCGTCGTCTTGGATTGAAATGGATGTATCTACATAATCATTTTGGTTGCAGAGTTGTCAGTAATTAACAGTTCTCCTGTGATTGTGTTGTATATCGAAATGCCCCAAGGCCTCTAGGCCTTTATGTCTAGTTCTATCAGGTTTACTGTAGATACAACTACATTTCACACACTGTCTGCCCGTGATGACGCCTGTGTGTCTTTGGATAAACAATTTGGTTGGGCTTTGTTTCTTTTCTAAAATGTTGTATTTCACAGTTGTTATTGGCGTCATCAAAATCTAGTTGTATTGTTGGTAATAGATCGATACTTACATCGGTATAATTATTGGCTGTCGCAATTTCATATTCAGAAATGTATAATGGGTTGTTATTGTTGAATATGTTGGCGCAATATTCCACCTTCTCATTCCCAATGGCTGACAATGCTGAGAGTCCTTCTTTCGAACGACGTGTATCTGCTAGCTGCCAATCATAAAAGTATTCTGGGGATATTTATGGTGGGGAGGGTCCTATGTGAGAACGCTGATGACACGCGGGTCCCACATCTATCCTTATCACACCAGACAGGTGTCATAGACACGTCCGGCCCTTTTGTGGTCATGGAACGTGATATGAATATTTCAACTCGTGTGCAGTAGAGAACGAGACTCAGTTATTTGAGGAACGTCTGTCGTCCATATATGTTCTGTGATGTCATGGGTGTTGTTCTTGTAATACATACGATGGCACATTGTCTTGCTGTGGAAGCACCTTTGTTCAACACAACAGACAACAGAATGTATCTGAAAAGCACTGATCAGACATATACGTGCCTAACCTCAAACCTAGATCAACCCAAAACGATGAAAATTGGCAGTGTTGTAAATAGGTGCACTATGCAAAGCTATTCACGCCCACGTTCATGCGTGCATGTGAGCCCAGGAGTGTGTATTGTTTTTGGATATTCAGAGTAACCTACCTGGGCAGTAATTTGTATAACAGCTCTGTATCTTTGCCATGTCTCCAACAGAAAAACTTGTAATTCTTGATGGTCACTGGCTGTATACCAGTCTATTTTGATGCACAGGCTACGATACCCCTCATGTGTATTTTCATGAACTATTTCAAACTCTTGCAGAATAAATACCTAGTACTTTGGGAGAGAATAAATATTTTGAACATGCATCAAACATCATTCATTTTAAACACAACATGCTAATCAGGTGTAGATAAAACGTATGTGTATCCTATTCACCCAATGTTCATGAAGTGTCACGAATGTGCATTTGATTTGCGACGTGGAATGAGGATGGGTTGGTCGGTCAAAAAATAATTACAGTTTGAAACCATACGTTTTTTTACCTTGTGTTTTCACTCGTCAATATGGCAATATCCACACGCTTATCTGGTTACTATTAAACTTGTTTCTTGCCTGTTGCAGAGTATTTTGTGTGTGGAAGTTGGATACTCGAAAGGGTGATGACCTCCATGGTTGAACTAACGAAGAGCGATCCTTCCTCATATATCTGCTCTTTTGTTGGTTCTGCTGATTTTTTTAGGCACGTTTGTGTTGAAAGCAAAATAGTTTGCTCTGAACACACTTGGAACCTACCAGTGCAGACGTATGACCGACATCCAAGTCATTGCTTTCACCCTTTTAAATTCGCACAACAAAGATCACATGACATGAATTCTGAAATAGTAATTATTTTATTCTCCAGTGACTTTCACTCGGAGAAACCATGTGTATGAAAGATGGCACGGAAATTGTCTATTAATGGCTGACTGTATGTACTGATTCTACTTGAACAATGTAGGTGGCTGGATTGTCATTAGTTATTATATATGAATTGAATATTGAATACTTGTTTATTTAAGCCACATGTACATCGGGAATTTTTGACAGTAAACAGAAAACATCATACATGTACCCAGCCCTTACGGGCTTACAAGTGACTGAACACAATGTATATACAGTATTTGTATATCTAATTAAGCTATTTGTCATTGTGTGTTGCTTCCATGTTTCATTGCTTTTTCATAGAAATTGTTGCAACAAAGTGGGGAGATCGACATCAAGCAGTTGAACAATAAAAGTACAAAACCCATGAAGTACACGAAACATAAACATCTTATCAGTTTTCTTTGTTCATGGGTTCAATAACAATATATTTGGCATGGCCTCTCGCCAATTCCACAATGTTCAGAGCAAGTCTTTGTTTGCACGAGGTGGCCTCGTGAATTTGCCTGGAGGGGTTGGTAGTGCGTCAGATATCAGATCACAACAGCAGTGAAACATGAAAGAGTAAGACCGTCTTTGTGATGAGATGTTCCTCAAATATTGACTCAAGCATTTAATCTACAACATGTGCACTGGGGTTTTCATTCCATGTCGATCTAGTGTAATTATTTTGTTTCACAACTCAACTGAAAGTGGTACAACTAAAAGTACGAAATAAAAAAGTACCAGGAACTAAGTGAAAATCTGTGTTTTTGTTTGTTCAGTAGAATAGCCAATAACCCATGGTATTAGTGTGGCAATCATATGTTCCAACAGGAAGGTAGTCGTTTCTAAAAGAGACAACAAAACGTAGCATAAGGATGTCCAGAATTAAGTTCAACTCACAAGTGAATGTGAACGATATATTTAAAAAACAAAGCATATTGATTTTGGGATGTGTTTCGAATCCTCTGATGTCTACATAAATCAAACTACAACATCTAACTTTTCATAAAACTAACATTTTTTAATTTTCAAACAACAAATATGTCTAGAATGTTGTCAGTTAACCTCAGAAATTTTATACCATCGTACATCACCATATCGTGTCACGGTGTTCTTGAAACATGTCAGGTAATCTGTTGGCCACCAGTACATGAGATGCAGAGGGGTGTTGTCGTTTATGGGATCGAAAGTTGAAATATATTTGCCATGACCTCTTCCTAACCCCGCCGTGTTCAGAATAAGTTTGTGTTTGCACGAGATGGCCTTGTATTTCTGCCTGAAAGAGGTGATCGTGCATATCTCAAGAATAGTGGAACATGAAAGAATTTGGACGTCTGTGTGATAAGACGTCAGTACATCCTCAAATATTGATGCACGCAAAATCTTCAGGTGTTTAATCTACTACACTGAGGTCTTTCATTCAATGCGATTGACGTCTAATCACAACACGCCAATGTGATACAGTTTGTTGCTTGTGGAATATCCATTCTCACCCATGGTATTATTGTGGCAATCATAGGTATTTTTCATTATTTTGGGCAAGTAAGAATTGTCATTTGTCATGTGTTACTATGTATGCGAGACTAACACAACATATAAGCAGATTGTAAGGTTTGGTCAACAGTGATTTTGTGGCGTCTTGTACGATATGTTTCAGAGTATAAAACGTTTAAATGGATGTTCTACGAATATTATGATGTCTATGTAAATGACAGTTACTCAAAAAATAAATAACTCTTCAAAATAACAAAAATGCACACTGAATATCCTCTCCCCTTCAAATAATTACACATTTTCGCGTATTAAAAAAGAAGTTATGTCTAGAAAGTTGTCAGTGAACCTCAGAGATTCCTTGTCTCCGTACATCACCATCACCATGTCACAGTGCAACATCTCTGAAAGCTTGTCAGTTAATCTGTTGGCCACCAGTACATCAACATGCAGAGGGTGTACTGTCGTTTATGGAGTCGTAATCGGCAATGATGGGAAAAACGGGCAGCAATGAATATTGTAGGAGTGGAATAATGTATGAAGTCTGGAACCACAAAACGTGCGCAGGATTTTATTTCCATTGGCGTCATGACACTGGTCTTAGAAGATGTATATGTGTACATGTCTGTAGAGGATTGTGGATACAGCCATGCAGTAAATTGTCATAATGATGATACTTCAGACCGTGAGCTGAGAGTTAGCAGAGCAAAATATCAGTACTTGGAGAAATATCGCATGTTGACTACTATTTATATTTTGTTCTATAGGAATTGGAATCAACATGTGCAAGACTCGTGGCGATTGGTACACCTTGCTTCTAGTTTGGTTTTTCACTCACTATGCAAGTTTCGAGTCTCAAGGTTGAACAAACACAAGGTGCTCCCGTTACCAGTATTGGAAGAACATTTATTTTTCTCTACAATTCCCATGAGGGGTTGGCAATTATTACTGAGTCAATAAGTCACTCAATGATTAAATGTTACACATCTTTGTGTTAAACTTTCTTCACTATATACACTTTAATACAATTTCAACTAGAAATTACCTGTATTCAGGCAAATTTTGACATGGTGAAACTCACAACTTTTATTTTGCTTTCATCAATATCACATCGATACTCGTTCCTGCTGCTAATGTGCTTTGACTGATATGATTGTGTGGTGATCCTGTTTCACATAAATAATTTTTGTGAATATGAGTAGGTCCGATCACAGGATTTAAAAGACCATTTTTGTGGCGGGCACATAATCGAATTTGATATGTCTGTTTGATATGTCCATGTCTCTCAAACCAAAAAGAAAAATCATATATGCAATTGTTTATGAAGTATCCCATACTGTACGCAACTGAAGATGCACAAAAACCTAGATTGTTACACCTATCATTGATCTCTCAAAAACCCTCTCTGATATGTATTAGGGAGGTAGTTCGTACTACTTTAAGGTTACATCGTCTCAGACAAACAAAATCCAACCGATGTGAGTTTCCTATCAAGCTTAATGCTCTCGAGGAATTATTGATGTATTCCTTGTACCTACTCAGTATTGACGAACGGTATTTCTGTTATAGCTCGTACATCAGTCTGGGCCATGACTTGGCGGCATTTTTGTCTAGATCATAGAAAGCCATGAAGTGGATCTTAATGTACTAGCATTTCACTGGTGAGAAAAGTAGGCCTTACCAAATTAGGAATCGTAACGTTCTTACGTGTAAAAATAGGCAAACTTTCAGAGAAAATTTTGGTGAATTGTTGAATATATAGTGTTTATTTGGTAAAAATAACCTGATGTTCAAAATAACATAGACGATGCAATAAGGAGTAAAGAAAGTCAATTGTTTCCCTCCTATTAGGGCACGTGCTTCAATTAGGACCAATACGGTATCATTGGTTGCATCAAACAGTGGTACAAGTATTAACAGACAGAGTGCATCAAAGTAGAATGTATTACATGCCATGCCACGTGATCACGTCGATATTTTCCAGACGGGCAAGATGAAGGCTATTGTTAACAGTCTGCCCCTGATAAGTTCCCTCATCGGAAATGATCCAGGTACCACAGTGTTCGTCGAAATCTTTCACCTGCTTACTGCCGATATCAAAAGATCGTAACTCGTCGATGCCAGGCAATGACCTCAAAGTCCACCCTAGTTAAGAAATCCATTAGATTGGTAAACGAGTCCTGAATTTACCACCCCCGCTGATCTTTCCCACGGGCGTATTGGCATCTGATGATTGGGTTGTTAAAGAGGCAGCTAATTTTCAGAACTTGATGGTGTTTATTGGATTTTGTTGATCCGAGACGGTTGAAGGATTTGCCGCCTCTTCTTGGTTCATTAACGGAATTATGCATTGTGGGCTGAAAATGCACAGTGAATTATCTGTGATCTCGATGTACTGATATACAAGGTATGAATGCCACTACATTTATTATACATATAAAACGATGAAAAACATTGATGTCACGAGGCTTGAAATAATGAACAGATTGAGAAAAAATCTAAAGCCTTTCTGAAATTGAGTACAACACACCTGTACGTGAAGTATTCTAATCATGTAATATTCGGTTATTCAGTAGAATTCAGCGACATTGGTGGCCAATCATGTGGTACATAATGGTTAGTCACTTCATCAATTTCTGCTGAGTGGAGCCACTATTATATGATATTGAGATACCGAAAAAAAATCATCCCATGAACACAATCATCATACTGAACAATCTAGTTTCCTATCCACATCAATATGAAATAAGCACAAGGGCAAGCATATCTCATCAATGGATAATGAACAATAATGAGTGAGAGAATCGTCATAACAAAATCGAAATAATTATGGTAACCATGAAGGATAAGGAGAAGCGTGAATGGAAGCTTCAAAGAAATATTGTGGAAGTTTTGTGATTATTATGATTATACTGGAAATCCATGATTTTCAGGTTATCGGTCCTTTGGTCACGTTATTCTTCTATAAAGAGAGTTGCAAAAACATATACTGTTAGAACGCCTAAAGATAGAGCTTGGGGAGTTATATATGTGGGGAGCGATTTGTGTGGCGACCTTGAATTTGATTTTTGATGACCTTGAATGGTCAATGCAGACATTTTGGAGTAAAAAATTCTCAAAAACTATTTGATCAAATTCGAAATGTTTATATGAAACATGCCAATTGCATTAAAAAAATTTGTGTTGTATTGCATTAAAAATGGAGCGCCTTAAAATCCTCCTATGATCCGATACATAGGCCAGAAAGGTCCAAAATGACATGCACAAATTGGCCTCTGGACCTCAGGCTTGTAATATAAGCATATTTGATGCATTACATGAAACCTCTTTTGGTAGTCTCGAACTTAGATAACTTTCGACGTGAATAATGTGAATTGACTGATGCAAATAGAATGCATGTAGATGAAGGGTAGGTTTGTATCATATGCATAGAAGCAGTCACATTGGGTGTTACTGTTGGTGGCCTTGAATTTGAACTTCACCGAAATTGATATACATGTCAAAGTAGTTTTTTAACTGAAAGAAGTTTTATATCTAACACTGTACATTTCTTCGGTAACCTCTCTTAGCCCTTGGGCTACTTTTTTATGACTGAGATGTAGGCTACACGTGAGCTACGGGTGTCTATGGCATAGTATGTCGAAACAAAGTGTGCATACGTGAATATAGAGTAGTCGTGTAGACTTGGCTTTGTGTTTTGGAGAGTATAAAAAATGCACTGGCACAAGATAATTGTAAGAGTAACACATAACATAAAACAGTAAAAGCAATGAAAATTCAATGAGCGACATTGAACAAATTTTGTTGGATTATTTAAGTTTGCTTCTGACTAAAAGTTCTTTAAGATTTTGATGCTTCTTGTAAGCTGTTGCTATTTTAATATCACCATCAGTATTTTTGTTGAGTTGTTTCATATGCTTTTTAACAATTTGGGCTGAAAGAGTACCTGTTTTTGAGAAGGGTACTATATACACCATGTCGAATTTATTTTTACTTTTGTTCAAAGGGTCATACTTTGTAAATTTTTGAACGTTGAGGCCATGAGGTTCGAAAGTGCCTAGAGTATCAATCCAACAATATTCCCTTTCAAGTCGCCATTGTTTGTTTAAAAGTTCATCACCAAGATCGGAAACCTGTTCAATTGGTAAAAGAGAAAAACATTCGATGGAAAATTCAGTTTTGCTGTGAAATTTAGATAGATGACTGTATAATGCATTTTCCTCATTGCAGCTAGTTATTGCAGCACGGTGACGATTGTTTCTGAATTTGAGTGATTTACCGGTTTCACCTACATATTGTTTTTCGCAAAGCTTACAAGTGTATAGATAAATTATATTTTCTGAGTTGCAATCCAAAGCTGAGTTGATTGAGTAGGTTTGTTCAAAAACTGATCCTGAGAAATTTTGACAATTTGGAACTAAATGACATGTTTGACATAGTCTAGAATTACAGGGTTTTGAGCCAGATGAGCTGGAAGTGGGCAATTGAAAATCAGCACCTAGCCTTTCCTCACTGTTTAGAATTCTCAATGTTTCATTCTTTATTTTGCGAAGCCAACGTTTTGAATAGTTACGTTTCGAAAGTGCCTTGAATAATGTTTGGCAAGCTGATTCAACATCATCTGGGTACGAGCAAATTTGGAAAAATCGAAAAACTTGGGACTTGATTAGTCCTTTATAAGTGTGCTTTGGATGAAAAGAGAGCTTATGCAGCAACTGATGAGTATCCGTTGGTTTGAAGAAAACTTTTGCTTCTAATGTGTTTTCTTTGCTCCTGAACAAAGTAGTATCCAGAAAATTAACTGAATCAGTACTAATTTCAGCTTTGAATTTGATTGATGCCCTATGAGAATTGAAAATTTCGAGAAACTGGTGAAATTTGGAAATGCCATGTGGCCAAATGAGGAAAATGTCATCTAAATACCTATAATAGCAATCTGGTTTGAATGGACACTTTTGTAAAGCTTGCTTTTCAAATTCAGCCATATAAATATCTGCATAATGAGGTGCATATTTCTGACCCATGGCTGTGCCTGAAACTTGTAGGAATGTCTTACTGTCAAATTCAAAGTCATTACATTTAAGTGAAATTTCCAATAATTCTATTATACCTTTGAATAGTTCATTGTTTGCCAAAGTCGGGAATGCATTTTTAATTGCTTGGATACCTTCTTCATGATTTATATTAGTATACATACTTTCAACATCTAAAGTGATTAGTAAAGAATTTGGATCTAGTTCAAGCCCTCTAACTTTATCTAAAAAGTCATACGTGTTTTTTATATATGACGGATGCTTATTTGCTTGATCTTTTATATATGAATCAATATACATAGCTACTTTTTCAGATTCACTGCTGCAGTCCGAAACAATTGGGCGCCCTGGAGGCATTACATTTGGAATTGGCCAGGAGTCTTTGGGTTTATGAATTTTAGGTAGCATATAAAATCTTCTTTGACGAGGGCGTTCTGGTGGTAAAAGAAATTGGAATACTTTTTCAGAAAGGCATCCAGAATTGCGTAATCCTTTTAAAATTTTTGTTATTTTTGCTGAATTTTCTAGGTAAAGAGGAGTGTCAATTTCTCTGTAATGAGCTGGATTGTATAATTGACGAAAGCCTTCATTAATATAATTTTGCCTATCCATAATTACGACTGCACTACCTTTATCTGCTTTTTTAATTACCAAGTCTACGTTATTTTGTAAATTCTTTATAGTTTTATATTCCATTTTTGTTAGGTTTTTGGTTTCTGGTTGAATTTTCAAGTTTTCAATTTCCTTAGATATTGCCGAAATGCAATCTAAAACGGGCTTGTCAATCATGGAACTCGGTGGAGTCCAGGTAGATTTTGGAGTGAATTTTGATCTATTTGTGAATGAATTTGGACGGTGAGAAAAATAATTTTGAAGTTTGAGTTTTCTACCAAAATCTTGCACAGCTTGTTTAATTGGATCCAATGTTATTTTGGGTGTGGGAACAAATGTCAAACCACGATTTAGAAGAGCGATTTGTGTGTCCGAAAGTGTAAATTTGGAAAGGTTTACAACATTATTAGTCGTACTGGAGTTCGGTGGACTCTCAGAATGATTTAGTTTAAATGACTGAGCCAGAATTTCAACATTTCATTGGCCGTTTGTTCAGTCCAATGAATGTTATCTGTCTGTGTAGAAAACTTGATTGGATCCAACTGTTTAACAACTGTGAGATTGCTGAAACGTGAACTCATGTCATCCAAAGCCCTGTTAATCATATCCAAGTTGCGTTTCTCTACAGACGGAAGATTGTCTGAGTAGTTAATTTTTGGAATGAGAATTTTGGAGTGGGGGAAGATTCGGAAAGCACTGCTGAGCATATTCCTCAGTTCTGGAATTGAAGTAACACTTGGTTTGGAGCTTCGATTGTTCAGGCCTACACTTAAGATTAAGTTTTGGGGGGCATCAAATGATTTTTTACAGGCCGTGAACATCATTCTTAGATGGTTGAACAAAGCTCCAGGATAAGACACAACTTGGATATCACTGACAGGGGATTTGGTGATGCGAGAAAGGTTAGAAGAGCCGAGGATGACAGTGGAGGAGGTTAGTTTAGGAAGGGCCCAAAGAGTTTTGGGTCCTCTGATAGTGGAAGGAGAGACATGGAAAGTGGTGTTAGGAGAGTTTTTAGGAGAGACAAAGCGAGTGCGTTTGCCTTTGGGTAGAGAGGAGGGTGAGAGTTCAGGAGAAGAAGGAGAGCGCGGACGCCGTTTGGGCGTGGCACTAAGGCGGTTATCAGGAGAAGAGCGAGAGAGAGGTGGCCAATCATCAGATGATGATAGACAAGGAGGGTTAGAGAGGGTATCAAGGAGTTGGAAGCGGTTAGAAGTGGACACAGAGGGAGGGGTGTTATTTGAAGATGGAGGTGAAGAGCGAGAGGGTTTAGGATTGTTAGTAGGAGAGTTGGCACGTTTTAGGTCCATTAGGAGGCGGCCAAAGAAGTTAGAGCCTTGACCATGACGGTTAACACCCCAGTGGCTGTCAGGAACTGGATGGACAATGTGACACCCTTCAGGAAGACCCATCAGAGTGTCACGGAACAATTTGCAAGAATTAAACTTAACTTGAAGAAGTTGACGCATGATTCCATTTTTACTTTTATGCCAGAATGGGGACAGGCTAGGAATTTCACTAGCCAAACGTTTGGCCACTCCTGCATGGGGAGCCCTGAGGATCCGATTGGCTAGGTGTTGACAGTCATGGTACCGGGCTTTGTGATACTGATAGATGTGCTCAAGGCTAGGGAATCTCATACCACGATAGGATATATTACATGGGAAGAAATTACTAAGTGGGTGTTTGTGACCTTTTACCTCGCAAGTCTGAGGTTTTGATTGAGAGTTAGAATTTGGAATAGGGGAATTTGGAAGAGTAGAGGTTTTGAATTTCTGGATGGTGGAAGCCTGAAGTTTTTTGCCGAAATGAGATTTAGCCTGCTGAATGACGAGAGCTACCGAATTTGCAATGTCCGAATCTGATAAACCTAAAGAGGAAATGTGGGCCAAAAGGTTTTGAATTGAGCTCTCATAGTGTTCCACCAAATGTTTGGTCACGTTTTGTACCCAATTTTGATTAATTTTGGAGATTTTTTGTTTGATTAGGGGACCAGAACAAGCAGGTTTAATGAAGTCATCCAGGTGTTGTTGTTTTTTACTGAAAGCCCTGGTGACTTGGCCTTGAGACTGCTGGAGCATTAGTGACAGGTGGTGAAAACATTGAAGAAGAGTGTAAAAAGAACGGAAGTGAGGAGGTTTAGAAAGAGCCATGATACGTTTCAGCAATTAATTTTGAAAGTATTAAAACCAGAACGTGTTTGATTTGGATGATAAAACCAAAGGATAAAATTATGAAAAATAAAAACAATTGTATAAAATGAGAACACAACGTTTGAAGAAACCTGAATGCAAAGATATGGTCAATAATCTGACCAGTATCTAAAACACAACAAAATAATACAAAACAATATAAAAGAGGTTACTCACAATGTACTCTGCCTGTTGCACGACCGGTTTCGGAGTTGAATCCTTTGTCAAGTGCGGAAGTCTAGAGAACCTACTGTGGTTGCAGTATTTATAGGAAATATTGGCTTGTGCCAATGTCAATTTTGTTTGAGTGAATCAATTAACAGTTTACCAATGGTTGAGCAAATCAATTAGCAGTTTCCAGAACAGTTTGCCAAGAAGAGTGACATATGTTGAGTATAGATAATTAACAGTTAGTGAATTTAATTGTTTCTTATATGCGTATCTGACACTGAGTAAAACAATTAGCAGTTAGTTGATTGATAAACATAATTAGCGTTTGAAGTTATATTTTTTGAAGTATGCTGAAAGGAAGTATTTTCAAAATGGTATTACTGCGGTGCTTTCCAGCAATAGATTCTTAGGCAGAGATTTTATTAGGCATGAAATTGTTTTTTTGAAACTGAAGATGTGTCAAATTGACTTGCATTGCTTCAGGAGACTTCAAATAAAATGCGATGAAATAAAAACAAAATGTACTAAAATGAACTGAAAAACAAAATATTCATAAAATATTTATAAATGTGTTTTGACTCTTACAATATGCTAGGCACGGGCTAAGTATGTTTTGGAGAGTATAAAAAATGCACTGGCACAAGATAATTGTAAGAGTAACACATAACATAAAACAGTAAAAGCAATGAAAATTCAATGAGCGACATTGAACAAATTTTGTTGGATTATTTAAGTTTGCTTCTGACTAAAAGTTCTTTAAGATTTTGATGCTTCTTGTAAGCTGTTGCTATTTTAATATCACCATCAGTATTTTTGTTGAGTTGTTTCATATGCTTTTTAACAATTTGGGCTGAAAGAGTACCTGTTTTTGAGAAGGGTACTATATACACCATGTCGAATTTATTTTTACTTTTGTTCAAAGGGTCATACTTTGTAAATTTTTGAACGTTGAGGCCATGAGGTTCGAAAGTGCCTAGAGTATCAATCCAACAATATTCCCTTTCAAGTCGCCATTGTTTGTTTAAAAGTTCATCACCAAGATCGGAAACCTGTTCAATTGGTAAAAGAGAAAAACATTCGATGGAAAATTCAGTTTTGCTGTGAAATTTAGATAGATGACTGTATAATGCATTTTCCTCATTGCAGCTAGTTATTGCAGCACGGTGACGATTGTTTCTGAATTTGAGTGATTTACCGGTTTCACCTACATATTGTTTTTCGCAAAGCTTACAAGTGTATAGATAAATTATATTTTCTGAGTTGCAATCCAAAGCTGAGTTGATTGAGTAGGTTTGTTCAAAAACTGATCCTGAGAAATTTTGACAATTTGGAACTAAATGACATGTTTGACATAGTCTAGAATTACAGGGTTTTGAGCCAGATGAGCTGGAAGTGGGCAATTGAAAATCAGCACCTAGCCTTTCCTCACTGTTTAGAATTCTCAATGTTTCATTCTTTATTTTGCGAAGCCAACGTTTTGAATAGTTACGTTTCGAAAGTGCCTTGAATAATGTTTGGCAAGCTGATTCAACATCATCTGGGTACGAGCAAATTTGGAAAAATCGAAAAACTTGGGACTTGATTAGTCCTTTATAAGTGTGCTTTGGATGAAAAGAGAGCTTATGCAGCAACTGATGAGTATCCGTTGGTTTGAAGAAAACTTTTGCTTCTAATGTGTTTTCTTTGCTCCTGAACAAAGTAGTATCCAGAAAATTAACTGAATCAGTACTAATTTCAGCTTTGAATTTGATTGATGCCCTATGAGAATTGAAAATTTCGAGAAACTGGTGAAATTTGGAAATGCCATGTGGCCAAATGAGGAAAATGTCATCTAAATACCTATAATAGCAATCTGGTTTGAATGGACACTTTTGTAAAGCTTGCTTTTCAAATTCACCCATATAAATATCTGCATAATGAGGTGCATATTTCTGACCCATGGCTGTGCCTGAAACTTGTAGGAATGTCTTACTGTCAAATTCAAAGTCATTACATTTAAGTGAAATTTCCAATAATTCTATTATACCTTTGAATAGTTCATTGTTTGCCAAAGTCGGGAATGCATTTTTAATTGCTTGGATACCTTCTTCATGATTTATATTAGTATACATACTTTCAACATCTAAAGTGATTAGTAAAGAATTTGGATCTAGTTCAAGCCCTCTAACTTTATCTAAAAAGTCATACGTGTTTTTTATATATGACGGATGCTTATTTGCTTGATCTTTTATATATGAATCAATATACATAGCTACTTTTTCAGATTCACTGCTGCAGTCCGAAACAATTGGGCGCCCTGGAGGCATTACATTTGGAATTGGCCAGGAGTCTTTGGGTTTATGAATTTTAGGTAGCATATAAAATCTTCTTTGACGAGGGCGTTCTGGTGGTAAAAGAAATTGGAATACTTTTTCAGAAAGGCATCCAGAATTGCGTAATCCTTTTAAAATTTTTGTTATTTTTGCTGAATTTTCTAGGTAAAGAGGAGTGTCAATTTCTCTGTAATGAGCTGGATTGTATAATTGACGAAAGCCTTCATTAATATAATTTTGCCTATCCATAATTACGACTGCACTACCTTTATCTGCTTTTTTAATTACCAAGTCTACGTTATTTTGTAAATTCTTTATAGTTTTATATTCCATTTTTGTTAGGTTTTTGGTTTCTGGTTGAATTTTCAAGTTTTCAATTTCCTTAGATATTGCCGAAATGCAATCTAAAACGGGCTTGTCAATCATGGAACTCGGTGGAGTCCAGGTAGATTTTGGAGTGAATTTTGATCTATTTGTGAATGAATTTGGACGGTGAGAAAAATAATTTTGAAGTTTGAGTTTTCTACCAAAATTCCCTCCTATTAGGGCACGTGCTTCAATTAGGACCAATACGGTATCATTGGTTGCATCAAACAGTGGTACAAGTATTAACAGACAGAGTGCATCAAAGTAGAATGTATTACATGCCATGCCACGTGATCACGTCGATATTTTCCAGACGGGCAAGATGAAGGCTATTGTTAACAGTCTGCCCCTGATAAGTTCCCTCATCGGAAATGATCCAGGTACCACAGTGTTCGTCGAAATCTTTCACCTGCTTACTGCCGATATCAAAAGATCGTAACTCGTCGATGCCAGGCAATGACCTCAAAGTCCACCCTAGTTAAGAAATCCATTAGATTGGTAAACGAGTCCTGAATTTACCACCCCCGCTGATCTTTCCCACGGGCGTATTGGCATCTGATGATTGGGTTGTTAAAGAGGCAGCTAATTTTCAGAACTTGATGGTGTTTATTGGATTTTGTTGATCCGAGACGGTTGAAGGATTTGCCGCCTCTTCTTGGTTCATTAACGGAATTATGCATTGTGGGCTGAAAATGCACAGTGAATTATCTGTGATCTCGATGTACTGATATACAAGGTATGAATGCCACTACATTTATTATACATATAAAACGATGAAAAACATTGATGTCACGAGGCTTGAAATAATGAACAGATTGAGAAAAAATCTAAAGCCTTTCTGAAATTGAGTACAACACACCTGTACGTGAAGTATTCTAATCATGTAATATTCGGTTATTCAGTAGAATTCAGCGACATTGGTGGCCAATCATGTGGTACATAATGGTTAGTCACTTCATCAATTTCTGCTGAGTGGAGCCACTATTATATGATATTGAGATACCGAAAAAAAATCATCCCATGAACACAATCATCATACTGAACAATCTAGTTTCCTATCCACATCAATATGAAATAAGCACAAGGGCAAGCATATCTCATCAATGGATAATGAACAATAATGAGTGAGAGAATCGTCATAACAAAATCGAAATAATTATGGTAACCATGAAGGATAAGGAGAAGCGTGAATGGAAGCTTCAAAGAAATATTGTGGAAGTTTTGTGATTATTATGATTATACTGGAAATCCATGATTTTCAGGTTATCGGTCCTTTGGTCACGTTATTCTTCTATAAAGAGAGTTGCAAAAACATATACTGTTAGAACGCCTAAAGATAGAGCTTGGGGAGTTATATATGTGGGGAGCGATTTGTGTGGCGACCTTGAATTTGATTTTTGATGACCTTGAATGGTCAATGCAGACATTTTGGAGTAAAAAATTCTCAAAAACTATTTGATCAAATTCGAAATGTTTATATGAAACATGCCAATTGCATTAAAAAAATTTGTGTTGTATTGCATTAAAAATGGAGCGCCTTAAAATCCTCCTATGATCCGATACATAGGCCAGAAAGGTCCAAAATGACATGCACAAATTGGCCTCTGGACCTCAGGCTTGTAATATAAGCATATTTGATGCATTACATGAAACCTCTTTTGGTAGTCTCGAACTTAGATAACTTTCGACGTGAATAATGTGAATTGACTGATGCAAATAGAATGCATGTAGATGAAGGGTAGGTTTGTATCATATGCATAGAAGCAGTCACATTGGGTGTTACTGTTGGTGGCCTTGAATTTGAACTTCACCGAAATTGATATACATGTCAAAGTAGTTTTTTAACTGAAAGAAGTTTTATATCTAACACTGTACATTTCTTCGGTAACCTCTCTTAGCCCTTGGGCTACTTTTTTATGACTGAGATGTAGGCTACACGTGAGCTACGGGTGTCTATGGCATAGTATGTCGAAACAAAGTGTGCATACGTGAATATAGAGTAGTCGTGTAGACTTGGCTTTGTGTGTGTATGTAAATGGATATACCAATTGTACAGCACGTGCATACCGAAATTAGAAAATCAAAAGAGAACTTCAATGGAATCCACAACATAATACGTAAATATCCAAAAACGCGCTTTGAGTGAACCGAAATCTCCACTAATGGGCGGCAATATTGAATGTTTGCATACATGTTTCACACAATTTTGGTGTAACCTACTTCCTTGCATGCGTATACATCAATGCCATACCATCCATGCGTAGTGATATTTTCAGATAGTCCGAACGGAATCCCATGCAAACTGGTGTGTAATTTATTGCAGATGCTACAATATGTAGTGCATGTGTAACTCACCAGGGGACGCACCCATCCATCTTCACTCTCAATGGGTACCTCAGCCATTGCCTGTGATTGACGATACAAATCATTGGTGGGCATTGGATCAAAGCCGGAACATAAATTATGCTACATGGCTTACATAACAGAAACATCTCCTGATAGGGAGATGTACAATCTGAATTGTGGTGGAAAAAAGCCAGTATCAACAAGCTGAGTTTTCATGGTTTTCATTGTTTTGACCTGTAGGAAAATATACACCGAATCACACATATGGTAAACCAGTATATGGTACACATTAGGATTGACATATTAACACTAAAATATATTACAATGAATGCAAGCTAGTGCACGACATTACCAGTGCAAAATCAACAATGAGTACAAACGAATTTCATGTCCATACAATACGATTCAAGTGTATTTCCAGTCGGTGGGTAAAAAGCTGCGGAAAGACGAATCAAACCCGCCTCGAGTCTGATAACTGCTCAACATAGGCATCCATATATAAACCTATTCCCATAATACAAATCCAATAGTAGTGACCAACGGAAATGCCCACACTCATCTCCAGCAGTAAAATCGCTGTTCATTGTTCCGACTCCTGTCAATACTGCACACTACTCAATGACACTCACAAGGCGAGATGTAATTATCGAATTAAGCCTCCGCATTCAACAATCCGCTTTGACGAGATTTTCTCTAGCATTCCATACATATTTATTTGTACTCACCTTGTACCGCATGGCCCCATTGTTATCCGTGGGCGTACTTCCACATGGGACGTTTTATCCAACGAGAATTGAATGGCTCTTAAATCTTCATGCATTTTTGGATCTTAAGCAGTTGAGAGATGTGTCAATCTTAATTTGAAGTTCATTAAAATTAAATTGACGGTCACTCATAATACTGAATTTCGGTACATGGTAGGTATGGAGCAGAATTGGGGCCAAAATTAATGACATGTCATATTTTGCTATATTCAATTTTTATCTCGAGATTATAGAAATCTAAACTATCAATTGTAGACATGTAGAAAGCACAAACAACAATAGGTACATTATTCGTTTAAAACTCTAATATTTAAACTTTTTCGTCAAAATCAACAAACCATATGTGTGAAGAAAGGAAAATAAAATTTATATTTTAATAGTCTATGATTAAGTAAAATACAATAAAAAACAACACTTTAAATAAGTGGTTTTCTCCTTACGTAGTTCTATAGTTTATATGTTTCTGATTCACGTTCTGTCATTCATCCATTGACAATTCGGCATTCAGAAATCTATCTTCTGCATTTTGACATTTTGAAGTTCGTGTTGGAAAGTCTACAAATGACTCTCGCATGTGGAACAGAGGGCGCGTGAAGCGATATGAGTTTTGTTAATGTGAAACCGAATACTCCCTCACGCCATGCCACCCACACACCCGTGCAAGACGGTTCACTCGCGGGGGGGGGGGGGGGGAACTTGAACGCCTATCGGTATGCATCATAATGATGATAGTGTTTGTGAATGGGAATAACTAGGCATATATTTCCTACATCCAAAACATTATATTTAAAAATTATTATATCATTGTAAGTTATGCAAGTTACGTGTGTGTTTCTTCCTATTTTGTCATGTCCATTCATGTCATGTCCATTCCTTTATTCATTTCATTTTTGCAATACTATTTGAAAAAAGCTTTGGAGACATCTAAAGTACACATCCGCAAGTACACGACAAGTTGTTTTTGTTAGTTTCGCGGAAATATATATATTCTGGATTCTATGCACATTATGGTGATAAGATGGCACATAAATATGGTCACTCATTGGGATTGGTTTATTTTTTTTTCAAAATCATAATTTAGGGAAAAATATCATGTGCAAGAACATACTAAAAGTTTTGTGATGATTTTATCACCAAAAATTGTGTGTTTACCACAACAAAGACAATATTTATGACAAAGAACCCTTGCGATGGACCGTGTAAAGATGTTTATTCCACAGTTAGACTCAACAAGACGAGCAATAATATCAGTACATTATAAAAATAGAATATATTTTCAAAATTCAGTTACACTTCAATATTATCAATTAACAAGCTAACTCCTACACAAATAAATCATACAAGGGAGGTTACAGACAACTGAGGCCAGCAGAACTGAAGTACAGTAAATAGCTGAACACGATTGAAATTATATTCATCCTACAAATACTAGTATATGTATAAATGCCTTGACCACATATTCGTAAAAAATTGTTTATCAGAAAATGATAAATTACTGTGCTCATGTTATTAAATGAACCAAACTAGATATAAATTTCACAGACCATGCAGGACTGACACACATACATGTCTAAGCACGCTGCTAACACAGCTTGGAAATTCAGGAAGTCCAAAATAGCAATTTAAATGTGCTTCTGCACTGAATACATTGTCTGTAATAGATATATTGTTTGAATCAGGTATATCACAAACATATTAGTCTGTTATGAATGTGATCAATGTGTATACAAGTTCTTGGAAAATTTCAACTTTCATTGAGAGTGAAACCATCATTGAGCATCAAATCCTATGCATGTACTACATAGGGAATGCTTCTGAACATGAACAAAAAATACTTCATCATACCAAGTACATACCGGGTATGCATTTACATTTTTACTACCAAACTCATTATTTATCACACTATCAGCTCAAAGTTCAAGATGTTGTCTTCAACATCTTGAGTGCCACCCCCTTTCAGTCAGCCTTTGATCAGGAGCCTTGCCTCCTTCAGTTCACCTGTGATCTTGAGTCTTGATGCTGATTTCAGTCTGTCGATTATCTTGACTTCAGGCCATAACATCACTCATCACCTAACAAAAATTTGAAAGAAACATGTTGAATTCCAATACACATGTATGCAACTATCAGGTCATAACTTGATCATTTTATTATATTTATATAACAAAAATGCAGAATATCTTGGATGATAAACTTTAACAATTTGTAATTCACCTGTCAAAAATCATCAATTGCAGTTAAACCATCCAATGGCGCCCCCACTTGCACCTGAAAAGTGGAAGAAATATCCAGTAGAAATGTATATTTATAGGCTATTACTATGTGGCGATTTCACCCAAAGATCACGGCCAAAGGAGATTTTTGTAAACACTACTCTTGTTTTGGCCGCTTCGTATTCGAAGCACGTGCGCTACATAGCAACGCCCTCTAATCTTCTCGCTCCATTGTACTGTAACAATGGCCTTACGTCATCACTCGTGTCTCGTTTATTTAAGAGTTATAAATACTCTGAAGCCGTCTTGTTCAGTGGAGTTGTCTCAGTGCTGGCAAGGCGAGAGGACGACGGAGGGCTCGGGCATGAGCTCTATGTCCGTACTCACCGGCTAAGGCCCGCGGGGGCCCTTGGGACGATTCCCATAGGGGGCCCAGGAGGGAGACCGTGATGATTCGGGGCCCTGTGATCACCGGTCTCTCGCCCTGGGATGGTGTGACACAGTCCAGGGTTCCAACCCCTGTGGCAGTGCCGTCGGCGAGGCCGGCCAGCAACATGCCCACGTGTGCGAGTTCTGTGGTGCCGCTCCCATGGCATCTGAGGCTCTGCATACGGCAACATTACC
Source organism: Terebella lapidaria (assembly GCA_949152475.1). Lineage (NCBI taxonomy): Eukaryota > Metazoa > Annelida > Polychaeta > Terebellida > Terebellidae > Terebella > Terebella lapidaria. Next base: position 16,227,752 of record OX424564.1, on the reverse strand, counting down.
ACAATAATGTTGTATGTTGTATGTGATGATGTTGATAATGATGTGTTATGATGTGATGTAGATCTATGATCGGCCGGACTCGTCTGGACAGACTGTTACCTGGTTGTAGTTCTAGTAATTACGACACCGGCCACGTGCACCCTGTGTGCTGTGAGCGTCAAACGTTACAACTAGTACATGGATAAACGAATAGTAGTATTTTATTTTCAAAATCTACAGAATGGATCTGTACATAATGGGCACAAGATCACGGTGGCTAGGCGTTACGCGTTATTCAGGGAGTACCGCGTAAAATCGTGAGTATTACGCGTTATTCGTGAGGAAATTGCACAGGAAACGACATAGGTCCCCATTTCAAATGAGGTGACTTCGTGAAAATGTTCATTTACTTCCTAAAATTTCGTATCCACGGAACATCCCAATGAGCAAACATCACGTATGATACTATGAATTACTTGCATACATCGTTATATCTACGAAAATGGACACACAGTTCGTGACATCACCCGCACGCTTGCGACTTGTTAGTGAAATATCATCGGCTGTCAATTGAAACCAACAAAGTGCATGTTGGTAAATCATGGAATGCTCGCAGAAATCTTTCTTTATTGTTACATCATGCAACCAGTTGTTTTTATCGAGTATTTTATGAAATGAGAAGCTTTTTATGGTTTACGCGTATCAGCCTGAGGGCGAAAATCTAAACACGCGTTACAGCATGAGGAAACATGTGAGCGTTGTCGGGGATGGTCGAGGTGGCAATGCATACACAAATATTTTTAAGTATGATTTGAGGCTGTACATGTTCCAAAGATGATACTTCTCACTTATCGTTATCCTCCATATGTTCCTCCCAATTTTCATAAATCTGAAATTGACAATACTGAGCTTTTCGTGTCTTTTACACAAAATCTCCCCAAGTGAAAACATTATCCCATGAACTTGAATTTATCCCATCAATTGAGCAGTAAAAACTGGAGAAAAATTCACATTAAAAAAAGAAATATCCCAACCTCAACAAAATATTTACTCATTCACATATGCGTAATGCCCTCACACAAATCGCGTAAAGTATAGCAAATAAACAAATGACACATTCAACCTAGATTCGTGGCGCTTTCGACCATTCTGAAACATTTTCAAGACAGGCACACGTGAAGCCCATAATATCAATATTATAGAACTCTCATTCTATTCAATTCACAATAATGCCGATATGTAACATTTTTCAACCCCAAAACCGAGGAGAGTGGCTGTCGAAGCAACATTGTCAGATATTGTACAGCCGAAGGTATCGCTACACTGGCTCATTTATTTAATTTAAACTCTCAACAACAATCATGAATAATGTTCCGTGCAAAACCAAATCCGACATTTCAAAACGGTAAAATTAGAGAAATTGTATGTATTTCCTGCTAGAAGTCAACCAGAGGCTGCCATTTCCTCACGAATAACGCGTAATACTCATGATTTTACGCGGCACTCCCTGAATAACGCGTAACGCCTAGCCACCGTGAAGACGGGCGTTTGCTTCGTTTTCGTATTCGCCGATTACAAGCCTATGAGCCCTAATTATCGCCCAGACACCACATTTCGGAGATTAAATTCAACAAAATAAATTGATTGTGTACTTCGAAAACTTGAAAAGGAGAACTCACCGTTACTTTTCTCTTCATTAAAAATCTTTTGGCGGAGTAAAAACGGCTGGTAGATGGGTACAACATGAAAGTTTTGTCGAAGTCGGCTGTGCAGACACCAGCCAGGAGTCTTTGCGCCGGCAGGGAGGCCGCATCAGGGGGGCATTTAGTTTCACACTCCTCTAACATACTTCGCGACATACTTCATGACATACTTCGTGACATACTTCAAGACTTCCAAATACGAACTTTCAAACATGAACTTTCAAACACGAACTTTTGAAATACAAAAGATAGATTTGTGAATGCGGAATTAGCAATGGGTAAATGACAAAACCTGAATTATATACATGTAAGGTGTTGAAATACGGAAGAAGAAAACAAGTTATATAAAGTTTTCTTTGCATTTTACTGAATTGAACAATGAAATATAAATTTTATTTTCCTTTCTTCACACATATGGGTAGTTCATTTTTGAAATGTTTAAACATTAAAGTTTAAATGATACAGTTTTAAACAGAGAATGTGCCTATTGTTGTATGTGTTTTCTACAATCTGAAGTTTACATGTCTTTAATTGATAGTTTAGCAATCTATGATCTCAAGGTAAAATTGAATATAGCAAAATATAACATGTCATTAATTTTGGCCCCAATTCTGCTCCATAGGTAGGGGCAGTAAAATGCATCAAGACAATGAACATGATGAACATTATGAAAATGATCGCCCTCAGTACGTGTGGTCCATGCTAATGAGCACGTTCGTACATTACATGTACGCTCTAATAGTACACATAACATCCACACGAAAAACAACCATTTATGATATTTTGGTGAAACTCTCGGCAATATTATGGACTGAATTTGGTACAAGGCGTAATATGGAACAAGTAGACTGGAAAATGTGTTTTTGCTCCCAATTTCTTTTCTGTGTGTGTTCATGTATCTTTAAAGTCATAGTAGCAAGGTACCATTATATGGTTTATATTGTTATATTGTTGTCGCGTTTATATTGTTATCATGCAAATAATACTTTGTGTCTAATTTCTGATCAAGGACCAAATTCCAATCCCCACATATTATTATCGAAGCTGCCTGGGTATCCGATATTTCGTCAAACAAATCACAGAAAAAACCGGGATCATCCATATTGGGACCATAAATATTAACAATACATATCTCCGTATCGAGCATGGATACATTCAGTATAATATAGTTCCCACCAAGCTCAGTCTTTATTCCTGTCACATCGTACTGAAAACTGTTTCTGAACATTATTGAGACCGCCCTTGATCTGTTCGTACCATTCGATGTGAATATGTTCCCTCCCTAATCTTTTCGGAAGTATTTTCCTTCTCCGCGGTGCAATGTGTTTCCTGTAAACAGTAAATATCACCCGCCAAAGTCTTGAGATAGTCGAAAACATCTTGCCGTTTTCTGCTATCATTCAGTCCGCGTGTATTGAAACTGATTATTTCAATTTTATTGTCTGACATGTATGCCGGTTTTCACATATAATTATTCCCCAACTTAAGGATGTGGACTGGTTCTATGGACCAGTGATGAGCCATCCTCGTTGTTCCTACACGAGGCCCTGCATAATCATAAATGTATTGTAGACGCATTAGAGCATAAATAGATCGATCCAGGATGTACGTGTAACGGAGAGTCGATTGCAACTGCACATAGCTTAACAGTTGCAGGCAACGTTGCTGTCTTGTTAATATCAAAGTAAGGCAATACACAAATAACATGACAGAGGCAGAAAAGTATAATCATGCTCATACTACAGAACGTGTGTTGTATTCATTCAGTTCGGTATATAATGGGATCGACAGCAATGTAAACTAACGAATATTCAGTGTGGCGCGATCTCAGTTAACCTTGTTAAATGAATATTGACGACCTGTATATGTCACAAATAGGCCTACTCATCATTCTATAGGATATACCTATGTTTAACATATGTACACGTGCATTTATTCAACATATAATCAGAATTACGACATTACGACACAACTATACATGAACAGCAACTTCTCATCCCAGAGACGACACATAAACTACAGCCTCTCGACACACAAATACGTATGAACCTCGATATCTCAACAAGTACATATGAAACAGCAGTATCTCAACAAAAAAACTGCATGAACATCATAATCCCATCACACAAAAATATATATGAAACAACAACAGCAACATCCCAACACAGAAACTACATATAAACTGCGACATGCCAACACAGAAACTACATATGAACAGCAACCTCTGAACATGAAGACTTCACATAGAACGGAAAAGATTCAACACACAAGACACATATTAGCTACAATATTTCAACACAAAATTTACACATAAACTGCGACATGTCCACACATTAAGTACACATGATCACACTCCTCTCAATACAAATATACACAAAAATTACAACATGTCCACACAATAAGAACACATGAACACCATCCTCTGAACACAAATATACACATAAATTGCGACATGTCCACATGTCCACACAGTAGGTACACATAAACACCATCCTTTGAATACAAATATTCACATAAACTGCAACATGTCCACACAATAAGTACACATAAACACCATCCTCTCAATACACCTACACATGAATTGCGACGTGTCCACATGTCCACACAATAGGGAAAACATGAACACCATCCTTTGAATACAAATATACACATACATGTGCAAGACTCATGGCGATTGGTACACCCTGCTTCTAGTTTGGTTTTTCACTCACTATGCAAGTTTCGAGTCTCAAGGTTGAACAAACACTAGGTGCTTCCGTTACCAGTATTGGAAGAACATTTATTTTTCTCTACAATTCCCATGAGGGGTTGGCAATTATTACTGAGTCAATAAGTCACTGAATGATTAAATGTTACACATCTTTGTGTTAAACTTTCTTCACTATATACACTTTAATACAATTTCAACTAGAAATTACCAGTATTCAGGCATATTTTGACATGGTGAAACTCACAACTTTCATTTTGCTTTTCATCAATATCACATTCGTTACTCGTTCCTGCTGCTAATGTGCTTTGACTAATATGATTGTGTGGTGATGCTGCTTTCACATAAATAATTTTTGTGAATATGAATAGGTCCGATCACAGGATTTAAAAGACCATTTTTGTGGCGGGCACATAATTGAATTTGATATGTCTGTTTGATATGTCCATGTCTCTCAAACCAAAAAGAAAAATCATATATGCAATTTTTTATGAAGTATCCCATACTGTACGCAACTGAAGATGCACAAAAACCTAGATTGTTACACCTATCATTGATCTCTCAAAAACCCTTTCTGATATGCATTTGGGAGGTAGTTCGTACTACTTCAAGGTTACATCGTCTCAGACAAACAAAAGTTTCCTATCAAGCTTAATGCTTTCGAGGAATTATTGATGTATTCCTTGTACCTACTCAGTGTTGACGAAAGGTATTTCTGTTATAGCTCGTACATCAGTCTGGGCCATGACTTGGCGGGATTTTTGTCTAGATCATAGAAAACCATGAAGTGGATCTTAATGTACTAGCATTTCACTGGTGGGAAAATAGGCCTTACCGAAATAGGAATCGTAACGTAATTACGTGTAAAAATAGGCAAACTTTCAGAGAAAATTTTGGTGAATTGTTGAATATATAGTGTTTATTTGGTAAAAATAACCTGATGTTCAAATTAACATAGACGATGCAATAAGGAGTAAAGAAAGTCATAAACCACGCAATTGTTACCCTCCTATTGGGGCACGTGCTTCAATTAGGACCAATACGGTATCATTGGTTGCATCAAACAGTGGTACAAGTATTAACAGACAGAGTGCATCAACGTAGAATGTATTACATGCCATGCCACGTGATCACGTCGATATTTTCCAAACGGGCAAGATGAAGACTATTGTTAACAGTCTGCCCCTGATAAGTTCCCTCATCGGAAATGATCCAGGTACCACAGTGTCCGTCGAAATCTTTCACCTGCTCCTTGCCGATATCAAAAGATCGTAACTCGTCGATGCCAGGCGATGACCTCAAAGTCCACACTAGTTAAACCACCCATTGGATTGGTAAACGAGACAACACGCTGAGTCCTGAACTTATCACCCCCCTGTTTTTTTTTCCACGGGCGTATGGGCATCTGATGATTTGGGTTGTTAAAGAGGTAGCGAAGAGAACTTGGTGTTGTTTATTGGAGTTTGTTGATACCAGGCGGTTGAAGGATTTGCCGCCACTTCTTTATTGGTTCATTAACGAAATTGAGCATTGTGGGCTGAAGATGCAAAGTGAATTATCTGTAATCTCGAGATACTAATATACAAGGTGTGAATACAACTACATTTATCACACATATAGAAAACATTGATGCCACGAGACATCAATGTTGATAATGAAGATATTAAGAAATTAAACATCTATAGAATTTCTTAAACTAAGTACACACCTCGGTTATTCAGTCGAATTCAGCGACATTGGTGGCCAATCATGTGGGTACATAATGGTTAGTCAATTCATCAATTTCTGCTGGGTGGAGCCACTATTATAAGATATTGGGATACGCAAAAAATCACATTATGAACACTATCATCATACTGAACAATCTAGTTTTTTATCCACATAAATATGAAATAAGCACAAAGGCAAGCATGTATCATCAATGAATGATTAACAATAATGAGTGAAAAATAGCGCCATAACAAAATCGAACTGATCATTCATACCGATAGGAGAATAGTTGTGTTAACCATGAAGGATAAGGAAAAGTGTGAATGTAAACTTCAAAGAAATACTGTGGAAAGTTTGTGATTATTATGATTCCATTGGAAATCCATATTTCTTAGGTTATCGGACCTTTGGTCACGTTTTTCCTTCATAATGATAGCTGCCACAACTGTATACTCTTGGAACGCCTTAAGAAAGAGCTTCGGGTGTCATATATGGGGAGCGATTTGTGTGGTGACCTTGAATTTGATTTTTGGTGTCAATGCAGACATTTTGGTGTAAAGAACGCCCACAATTGCACTTTGTCTCTCTTTTCAAAAACTATTTGATCAAATTTGAAATGTTTATTTGAAACATGCCAATTGGAATACTTTGTTTTGCATTAAAAAAATGGAGCGCCTTAAAATCCTCTTATGATCCGATACATAGGCCAGAAAGGTCCAAAATGACATGCACAAATTCGCCTCTGGACCTCAGGCTTGTAATATAAGCATATTTGATGTATTACATGAAACCTCTTTTGGTAGTCTCGAACTTGAACGAAGATAACTTTCGACGTGGATAATGATGAATTGACTGATGCAGATAAAATGCTTGTAGATGAAGGGTAGGTTTGTATCATATGCATAGAGGCAGTCACATCGGGTGGTACTTTTGATGGCCTTGAATTTGAACTTCACCGAAATTGATTTACATGTCAAAGTAGTTTTTTAACTGAAAGAAGTTTTATATCTAACACTGTACATTTCTTCGGTAACCTTCCCTAGCCCTTGGGCTACTTTTTTATGACTAGATTGAGATGTAGGCTACATGTTAGGTACCGGTGTCTTTGGCATAGTATGTCGAAACAAAGTGTGCATACGTGAATATAGAGTAGTCGTGTAGACTTGGCTTTGTGTGTGTATGTAAAAGGATATACCAACTGTACAGCACGTGCATACCGAAATTAGAAAATCAAAATAGAACTTGAATGGAATTCCACAACATAATACCCAATTATCCAAAACGCTATTTGAGTGAACCGAAATCTCCAGGCAATATTGAATGTTTTCATACATGTTTCACACAATTTTGGTGTAACCTACTTGCCTGCTTGCATGCGTATACATCAATGCCATACCATCCATGCGTAGTGATATTTCCAGACAGTCCGAAAGAAATCCCATGCAAACTGGTGTGTAATTTATTGCAGATGCTACAATATGTAGTGCATGTGTAACTCACCAGGGGACGCACCCATCCATCTTCAATCTCAATGGGTACCTCAGCCATTGCCTGTGATTGACGATACAATAAATCATTGGTGGGCATTGGATCAAGGCCGGAACATAAATTATGCTACATGGCTTACAAAACAGAAACATTTCCTGATAGGGAGATGTACAATCTGAATTGTGGTGGAAAAAAGCCAGTATCAACAAGCTGAATAATGATATTCATTGTTTTGACCTGTAGGATAATATACACCGAATCACACATATGGTAAACCGGTATATGGTACACATTAGGATTGCCATATTAACATTAAAATAGATTACAATGAATGCAAACCAGTGCATGACATTACCAGTGCAAAATCAACAATGAGTACAAACGAATTTCATGTCCATACAATACGATTCAAGTGTATTTCCAGTCCGTGGGTAAAAAACTGCGGAAAGACGAATCAAACCCTCCTCGAGCCTGATAACTGCTAAACATAGGCATTAACATATAAACATATTCCCATAATACAAATTCAAAAATCCAGCTGTTCATTGTTCTGACTCCTGTCAATAGCACACTACTCAATGACACTCACAAGGCGAGATGTAATTATCCATTTAAGCCTCCGCTTCAACAATCCGCTTTGACGAGATTGTCTCTAGCATGCCATGCATATTTATTTGCACTCACCCTGTACCGAATGGCCCGATATTTATCTGTGGGCGTACATCCACATGGGACGTTTTATCCAACGAGAATTGAATGGCTCTTAAATCTTTATGCATTTTTGGATCTTAAGCAGTTGAGAGATGTGTCAATCTTAATTTGAAGTTCATTAAAATTAAATTGACGGTCACTCATAATACTGAATTTCGGTACATGGTAGGTGCAGTAAAATGCATCGAGACAATGAGCATGATGAACAGAATGAAAATGATCGCCCTCTTTACGTGTGGTCCATAAATGGGCACGTTCGTAAGTACATGTACGCCCTAATAGTACACAGAAAATCCACACGAAAAACATCCATTGATAATGTGATAAAACTCTCGGCAATATTATGGACTGAATCTGGTACAAGGCGTAATATGGAACAAGTAGACTGGAAAATGTGTTTTTGCACCCAATTTCTTTCTGTGTGTGTTCATGTGTCTTTAATGTATGTGAACAGACCTTTTCACTGTAATAGTATATCCTGAAATATAGGATATTTTTAGGATTATGATTCTATTGTGTCATCCACATAATGCTCTACATTATGTTCTCTCAACCTATAAAGTATTTCAATGATGCCATTTACCCAATTGAGAGCATGTTGTATGAAGCAGATGGCACTGCGGTGGTGCAACTGCCAAAATGTCAAGCTGGAATTTCTTGTCAATCATAACCTTATGATATTATATCTCATGGCTGACTTGTTTGTATGATATATTATAGCTAGGCGTAACATGCTAGGGGAAATTGTTCATGAAGTTATGGAATCAATTTCAGTTCAAAAACTGTCACAACGACAATATTTTATTATATCCACGTTATGTATATGAACAGCTCCATCCATTTGAAATACATGTATATTAATGATAGCGCAAATCATTGGTAAAACATCATCAGCTATGCTGGGTGCATCCGCATGGAACGTGTTACACGCCTCGCCTCGTGATCGCGTGGAGCTGTTCCACACGCGGGCATTGTTAAGAATAGTGTGAAATGTCTGCTCCTGATCAATTCCCAATCGGTAAATGCCTGACTTGCCATCCTCTGCTCCCAGCTGATATCAAGAGATCGTAACTCGTCAGCTCCGGGCGATGACCTTAAGAGTCCACAACAGTCGAGCCACCCATTAGATTGATAAACGAGATGCACGCTGAGTCCTAAACTTAACATTCCCAGTGTTCTATTACAGGGGTTATCGGCACTTGATGATTGGAATGTTAAAGAGGCAGCAAAGTTGAAGAATTTTGAGGTGTATATTGGATTTTGTTGATCAGGGACCATTGAGGGATTGATTACCGATTCCTCTTCTGTTTTGGTTAGAGAGCGAAGTAGGGTTGTATTGTTATGGGTTAAAAGGGGCAATGAATACACTGAACAATCAACATAGGAAACAAACATAAGAGCACGCCGACTTCATCAATGAATGATGATTAATGATGAATGAAATAAGTTAGCTTGGTTATCATCACAAAATGAAATTGATAAATCATACCGACAGGGATGGTAATTGTGGTAACCATGAAGAGTAAGAAAGAGTGTGAATGCAAACATTAAAGTGGCACCTACGTGATTCTTTAATATGGATCAAATAGAATTCCTACATTCAGCGTTTTCTTTTGGTGACGTGTTTTTGGCATTTTCTGCATGTTGCATTGTCTGCAGTCTGCATGGAGAATATAGAGTAATAAGGTACAATTGGTTTTGAGCGTGTGTACGTAAGATAAAAAAGATATTTGTACATCACAATTCATGACACTTTCACCGAATTTAGAAAATAGATATATCATACATTATTAAGTGAGCTTAGAACAAAATCCGTAAGTAATCAAAATCAATTGATAAAGAGTCAACATCAATCTTCAGTAATGCAAACTGGTTGTTTCCATAGATGATTAATAATCACTCGATTTCCATATACCCCCTCCCTTGCATGTGCACAAATCATTGTCATATCATCCATTCCTATGGATGTTTCTTCTCAGTTTGTTTGGATCATTCGCATATCAGTGTGTAAACTTATTGCAGATGCAGCAATACGTAGTACATGTGTTACTCACCAGGGGACGCACCCATCTATCGTCGCTCTCAATGGGTTTTCCAGCCATTGCGTGTGATTGACAATACAATATATCATTGGTGGGCATTGCTGGATCAAGGTCGGAGCAGATGCTACCGGTACATCATGAATTATCATGAACATAGGCATCCATATATGAACCTGCCATTAATGCCATTAACAAATTCAATAGCAATGACCAATGGAAATGCCCAAACTCGTAGCCCTTGTCAAGAGGCATTGCATCTCCAGCAGTAAAAACCAGCTGTTCATTGTTGCGACTCCTGTCAATTGCACACTACTCAATGACACTCACAAGGCGAGATGTCATTATCCTGTTAAGCCTCCACATTCAACAATCCGCTTTTGATTAAATTTTATATAACGTTCCATGCAAATATAGTTGCATTTACTCTACTTAGTCGCCGTGTACCGAAGAGTCCCGTAATTATCCAAGGGAGGACACTCATGAGGGAATTTCTCCACCCAATAGCGATTATTAGAGTAGTGGCCCTCACACTTCATGCATTCTTGAAAGTTAGTCACTCCAGATATGTGCCAATGGTGATGTGAAGTTTACGTTCGTTCATGATACTGCTTTTTAGCACACAAAATGAATTGTATGCAGTAAAACGTGTCCACCATTATTCCATTATTCAGGCTGCGAGAAGTATTTACAGATCAAATACTGTGAGATTGCATAGGCTTGTACATGTATATAACTCTATGCAACTTAAATAAAATACGTTGCTGTACAGGCATATGTGCCTGAATTGATTAATTTTAGTAGTAGTAATTTATTTCCAAACTATACATGCACAATATGGTTCATGTGATTCTCTACAAAACCGTATAGTTTATGGTAAAGACCAAGGCAGTTGATTGCCTGCTGACCCCTGAATAAAACATAACAAAATTAGAGTAAATAAGGGTTTTTGAGACTGGGCTTAACCTCAAAGAATGAAATGAATAATTAAAAACAAGGTACATGCTAAATCCGTCTACGAGCACCTGTCGCCCCCGGTGATCCATGCGTGACTTTTCATGCGAGGGATTAAGGATTTGACATTAACATAACATTTTTTTTCTGACGTGAGTCGAAGATAGTAACAGTTTTTGCAGCTTTTATAGTTGGTTCAGTAAAGGCCCAGTCACACTGTCGATACGACCAAGAAACGAACTTGCTGCGACCTAAAATTTTTGTAATCGTGGACAAATCGTGAAACGAACGTACGACTGGTCGTACAGGTCGTGAATGGTCGCAAATTAGAAACTAGTCGCAGCAAGGTCGATGGACATGTTCTAAACTTCCAACCTACGATCTCTGGTCGCACGTCGGTCTTGCACAATCGTGCCACCAGTTGGGAAAGGTGGCACCACCAATCGGACTATGTCGCACGTTATTGAATAGCCAAAATGGTCGTGCTACTAGTCGTACAACCTGGCGACTAGTGGTGCAATCAGTCGTACAACTTCATGATCAGTGGTGCGATTATTCACGACCTGTGCCGACTGGTAGTACGACCTTACGATTGGTGGTACCACCCGTTTGAAGCTTCCCGAAAGGAGGATAAAGCGCGCAGGGAGAAATATTTTACCCAACACAACAAAATTTTTCAGCATTTTTTCTAAACTACAAAACTGCAAAATATGGTTTCTGTTCAAGTTTTGTGCCCTTCTGTCTGATCAGACGGACGGTCGTGGATCAGGTCGCGATTTATCGTACGACTGGTCATTGATTGCAACGACTGGTTGTACGACAGGTCGGTGGTCGCTACGACTGAAGTTACGACAGGTCTGTGGTCGCTACGACTGAAGGCACGACAGGTCGGTAGTCGCTACGACGTCGTCGTACGACTGCTTGCTATCAAGCTTTTCCATTCTTTCCGCGATCGTGCCACCAAGCGTACCACCAATCGTATGAACAGTCGCTACTTGCGATTGCAGTGGTGATCACTGCTGATCAGTCGTAACTCAGCAAATTTGAACCTGATCGTGCGACCATGAAATCGTACGACTCAGTGTGACTGGGCCTTAATCGTGACCAAATTCCACGTCCTTTGTAGAGGAAGCTGTCACTTTTTGATTTTCTGTAACTCGGAAAACTGTGTACATCATTACGTTGTCGTGTATATAGGGTAGAGGCGGGCAAAACGCCCATGTTAAGGGGAAATCCTCTAATCTTCCCCAATATTGGCCCAAGTTGGAACGTCTCCACACCTCAATGCGTGACTCCTGGTACGTCACAACTTGAACTAGAACAGTACCGTTCAGAATACAAACCAATTTCTGTAGATCATTCAGATTGTTTTGCTTATCGATGGGCGTTTTACCCTACCGTTGAGGCAAAACGCCCACCAGGTTGAGGCAAAACGCCCACGGTGGGCGTTTTGCCCCTTTGCAGATAAAAATAATTCTCAAATGGATCTGAATCGCCATGCCCATACTTGTATATTATATACATAACACTATAATAGTGTTATGAACTCTTGTAAACAATAGAGAGACCCATATCGGCCCAAAATGTACAGATTAGTCTCTCAGGATCTGGGTACAAAACGCAAGTAGGTAGATCTATTGGTGACCCTAAAATTGACCTCAAATCTCAAGGTCACTTCTATACTGAAATAGGGAAATTGGCCTATGCAGGCAAAACGATTGTAGATGGAAGTATGATTATATGATTAGCCTATAGGAATGTTGTAATTATGCCGGCTCCTGTTCTTCAGGCCTTGACGTCTAGTTTGCCTCATGGGTATGAATGGTTCAATTCAATTTATTCTGAACTTACATATTACAATGTAAATATTATTTTATTCACAATTGCATAAACAGGGACAGTGCTTCCCTGCATACGGATGAAATGATGCCTGAATAGTGATGTTTGGATCTGTATGACGGATCACAAATTTGGAATTTGGCATGGTAGCTGGTAGGCTAAATTTTAATCTAATCCGCTAAAGTAGATTTGTGGAGTTCTTTGTGAATATTTTTCTGTCAAATACGTCCCTGAAGACAAACACAATTTTTGTAAGGCAAAACGCCCATACTCAATGGGGCAAAAGGCCCAGGTGGGCGTTTTGCCCCTTTATCATGTGGGCGTTTTGCCCCAAAGCATAGTATATTTCAAAACATGATATGTCGTCTATACTTGCATTAGCACTCGCCCTAAACGACAAGAAAGCATTATTAAACTCCATGCTTCACCCAACAGAGACCAGTTTTCCATTGCCGCTACTTCATTTCCAAAGCAATACAAGACCGCTTGTTAACACATTATTATAAGAAATTATAGTTTCTGACGAAAAATGAACCTGTGAAGATATATATGGAGCTTACCACAAGAACCCTTCAAATAAAACATTTGACAGGTGTTGGCATTTCAAAGCAAAATTGCAGTCTCATACATGTAGAATTTGCGTGAATATGCCCACTGGGCGTTTTACCCCAGCTCGGCGTTTTGCCCGCCTCTACCCTATAGAATGTACTCGGTCGTTGACCAAATAAATGCTACTCGAAGCACAAGGCGATTTGTTATTAATATGTCGATAGACAAATTGGCACATATGTGAATTATGAATATCGTTTAGATATATATATAATTATAATATAATTTGATTTCGACCTAGTATGCAAATTTTTAACTGGCCTCTGACCTGTGCAAAGTGCGCATGCGAGTCAACCTAGAATATGGTGCCAGATGTCAAGAAAAACCTCACGAAATACGTGTGAATATAGTCAGTTTGTTTGAAAATTTGGATAAAAATCATCCCCACTAAAACTGCGGTGTTGTCGCCACACGGTAGCTACAACAGACCCCGCACTTTTTGGAACGGACTACACGATTAATATGACCCAAATACTTACATCAAAATCCTCACTTTGCCTGGCCATCCGCAGACAGTGGAGTTATCACAGTGGTGTATGCTCAGTACAGAGTACAGCGCGGTGATAGTGAGAGTCGATAATGATAACAGAGTTGAGTGGAGCACATACATAACAAATTGGCGCGTGTCGAAACTGAGAGTGGAGAAAAACCGCGCGCCCACGTTGAAACTGGGTGAAACCACGCTGGCATATTGAAACTGGGGAAACCCACATGTCATGATGGCACGTGATTTTCCAGAAAAGACTGCGCGGTCAATTGACAGTGGCACGTCTCCATTTCATAACAGCAACCATACGGCATACGGTTTTCGAGACAATACATTGTGAAGGTAGGTGGTCTGGTGTCTGTGATAAACACTGTATTGAACACATAATAGTGTCATGATTGTTGTCAATTTTAATTAACGGTACGTGAGTTGAGATATCAATATTTATTCAGCGTTCATTTGACAGATTTCGTACTGACCTAATTCTTATCAACTCAACCGTGGGGGTTTATCAGTGTCACTACTATCATATCATTAACCATTACTATGAACTCACTTTAAATAACAGATCACCACATCCCTTATTATTAATAATATTATTATTATCATCATTTTGAAGGTATGTCATTGTAAATCATACAAGCTTGTTGCTAAATAACTACTGATACTCACTCCTTGCAGTATCGAAACTGAAACTAGGAATACCGATTTATCAGCTAGGCTTTGTTTCTACACCATAAAATATAACGGACTTGAATTCTGTAATATTATCATCAAAACTTGATTTCCTTGATTTGTGGCAGTATGTCCAGTCGAACATTCCCAAGTCAGGGGCGTGAAAAAAGGCTGAAAAAGCCAACTATGGTTTAAGGCAAAAGTTCGATTTTAGGGGCCAGTTTTGCCATTTAAGGGGCCAGTCGAGATAGTAAATCTAACATGGGAAATGCCCCGAACTAGGTCTCGTCCGTCGGTCCGTAATACACTAAAAAATAGACTGTATGACTTTCCTGAAAATGCATTGTATATGGTGTGGTATGTAACATTCATCCAAAATATATGCCTGGACCGCTTGTATCAGCTTTGTCATATTCAAACACCATTAAATCTTTGCAGATGTTTCCCCATGACTCATTTCTATATCGGCCAGCATCCGAGCTGACCCGGTTTGTGGCGGAGACTATAACGCCATCTAGCGAGTACAACTACCTACTCGGCATGGGGATGGACGCCGTCGCTGCTTTCCTGAGAAATTCAGCCATGTTCAGTGTCAGCAAAGTCGTCAAGGTCTGATAGAGACATTGCATAGTTTGTAGCTATGTTCCGTAGCATTTATGCATAGAACAGTGGTGATAAATCAATTATTAAAATGTACATGTAGACGGTAAATATTGTCCCAGGGCGGGAGTGCTGGTAAAGGAACTACAGTTAGAGGTCGATCTGACATCGACATTGATGTGTTCCTGAACAGCTTCAGCAGCACCAGAGAACTGCAACTCAACATGCCGTCGACTCTAGAAGCTATCAGATCACAGCTGGAGATGTACTCGAGGCAGTACAACCCGCCACACCAAGTGACCATAAGAAAGGTCACCAGGTTCTTTGTGTCCTTTTATCTGAAGGCTGCTGGGATGGCAGAGACAATCGAAATTGACCTTCTGCCAGCGTACGACAACATTGGACTCAAAGGTGTATAAGAGAAATTGTTGATGATCGTTAGACGAATACAAGTGTATACGTGATTGACCTCTACAACGCTTGGTGTATTTTATAATACAATTTCACATTGAAAAGAAAATTGTCAATGTTTCCATCAGGCTCAGATGCTACTTACCGAGCAATGGCACAGTGCTCAGAGGAAGATCGAAAGTATTACTCCTCCAGCCTGGGTCCTCTTCAGATTGACTTTGTCAAGAGACGTCCAGCTCTGGTCAAGGACCTTATCCGACTTGTCAAGTTCTGGAGAAAAACTCACTTCGGAGTAAGTCTGGTAGCTAGTTTTATTCCCATGTTGCCTGTTTATGTAGCCCACATTTCAAAACGACATGCGTGAAACGCCCACGATAGCTGTCTCGCATGTTGTGCTTTTCAATTAAGTGTATTTGGCATGTTTTGTAAGGGAAGTTCCAAGGACCTTCCATCGTCCTACGTTCTGTAACTTGTTGTCATTTGGTGCTGGGAAAATGCCGGAAAACCTGAGCATTTCAACCTCGCCAAGGGATTGAGCGCCGTGCTGCGACCTCTAGCAGAGAACAACGCAATTGAGTGTCAGTGGAGTGAAAATTACAACGCAGGCATACAGCCATACAGAAGCGTCATTCAAAACCTGAAGGCCAGGCGGAATCAAATGTAGGCCCATGTGTCATATTGTGCTCGTGCTTAAATCTACGAATATAGCAGCCAACAATGAAGGCAGAATAACTTTGAGCGCAGGCACACAGCTATCACATACTTTTAATGTTTCCAGACCGTTCATACTAGACCCAGCAGACCCCTTCAACAACACTGCAGCAAGGTTCAGTGCCTGGCGCGAGGTGGCAATCACGGCAAGGGAGAGTCTCGGTACTCCGTGTCTCCAGGGAGTTGTACCGACATGGAACAGGAAGTGAATGCTCGGGGTCCGGCGTAAGACGTAGGCACTGGTGTCTATATTACCAGTTGGAGTAACTTTGCCCTCGTGATCAACATTATCACATTTCATTTTCTGGACGATAATTCTCTGATCATGTATTCTGATTTTCTTCAATAATTAAACCAAATCTTTTACACAAATATGTACAGGTTGAAATATCTTGACTAAGTTACATGGATATATTAGTCCTTAAAAAATTTACATTACTTCAGACAATGTGGCCGAAAGATATTTAGTTAGCAGTTGAACACACACATGCATCGAACTCAGCGATTGATTTCTATACTCATGCTTGACGATTATTTATTTTCAAAATGGACTTGTATCCCTATAAATACCTACAAATACATTTTGTCAGCTGACGATTGTTGTATGAACGCAACTTCTGACTTTTTCGTGCACCAGCCGCTTTCAATTGAAATAAAATTGAACACTGTCTAGCTAGACGTTATATTCGATCGTGGTTGAGCATGTATTAATCACTCCATCTATTGTGTCATACTTGGGTATTGTGCAAATAACTATTATTGCTCCTCCTCACGTAGTTAATAAAGTTCTCAACGGCCAATATCCATGCAGAAACATGTAATTTCTCCATTCGATGACAACAATACAAAAATGGTCAATTTATGACAGCGATCTCGTTGACAACAAAACAACATGTAATATTTGGGCATGCGAAACAAAGTAATTCCTGGAAGTAGGCAACGCTGTAAACATGGTAAAGTTTACTGATCTGCATGTAAACCAGCTATGTGTCTATCCCACATAATATTCTGATATGAAAAATGCTTTATTTGCTGGCAAAGCTCAAATCGGAAACATCCGGGGATTTTATAGACACAGCTGACGACAAGCTGTCGTAAATTTAACCACGATGGTTACTATTTGAGTAATAATTTTTAGTGTTACTACTTGAGTATTGGTAATTATTTTTAGCTTTACTATTTGAGTAACTTCAGAATTAGATGGAATCACTCTGTTTGCTATACCCAATATACTTGGGGACCGAAGGAAGTAGGCCATTGAAAAATTTTGTGGACTTGGAAAATTTCACTCAAATTTTCCTTCATAATGGGAGCTGTGCGGAGTAAACTCATATAACACTTCGACATAGAGCCAAAGTAGCGGCACACTCAAATGGGAAATCATATATTGCGGTTTGAATGGTGACCTTGAATTTGATCTTCAATGACCTTGGAAGGTCGAAACGACCTTTTTTTGTCGAAAAAAAACGACGACTTTTTTCTTTGGAGGCCATTTTCTCAAAACATATTCAGTCAATTTTCCTCAAAATGCATAAGATTCTACCTTTGTGATGAGTACCTTTGTGATGTGTAGAAGTTTTGTTGCTTTTGAATCGACGGTCTGTGAATATATGTCATTTACAATAAGAAATATCTTTCAGGATGTAACAAGATGTACAAATCTTTCAAGATGATACTTCCGTATTATAGTCCATACAGAAACTGTGTTTCCAGCAACATTTACGAACATGTGTTGACAATTGAGTGTAAGATCAGTGCAACAATTTATATGTTGGAAAATCAATACTCGGCATTTCTCGTGATTGCCGGTAAGCTACAGCACCCTTGGTGCTATCTTTATCTTTAAAGTTCACAGTCGAAGCAATCTGAAATTTTGCACAAAAATACCTGAAAATATTTCCAGGAAATTTTCTGATTTTCGCATTTTTTTTTTCAAAATAGTGACCAATTTCGACGAAAAATGGCCAATTTTGGACTTTGGCGGCCATTTTTTTCAAAATCTGATCAATAACTTTTTTTTCTAATTGATGCATAAGACTCCTCATATGTACATTCGTTTTTTTTATAAGTTCTGTTGCCCTTGACTCGTTCGAAGTGGGCCATTTTGGCCCAAACTTGGTCAAGTAGGACTTTCAAATGCTAAACTCTCCTATGCTTTATAATGGGACAATAGACGTGGAATCAATACCCAGTATTAAGTATTCCGAGCAAACAAAACAGGGTCCGTTAACCAATCTCATAGTCCGGGGACAGAAAGTCATATCAGGCATACGAAGTGAGAGAAAACAAAAATGACAGGGAAACTCATGAACCCCCAAAAATGGCCATTAGGAGGTGGAATCAGGTGTTCCGGAAAGAGTGAGCATTTCCTGCCCCACTAGTGGCACCCGTCATGAATTCCCCAAAATTAACATGAAAATAGATCTAGTTGCATGGCAGACATGGATTTGGTGTATTTTTCAACCAGATCATGATGACGTCCATAGAATTTCTTAAACGCAGCTATAAGTCTTGGTATAACATATCCTTGTCGCAGCAGTTTAGAGACTAGCTGGGCACTTCGATAGACAAAGTCCTCATATTTGCAACTAGCTCTGGAATAGCGTATAAGTTGAGAAACAAACACACCATATGCCGGTGACATAGGAATGTTGCTGCTTAGAAAAGGGAAATTTACTATGGGAAAATTGAAATCATCACGTTTGTCATATAATCTAGTTGACAGGTTAGAATCATTATCAATCTCCAACCTCAGGTCTAGATAGTTGGAAAAATTAGCGGAGTCTGTAGTATCCTTAATTTCAAGTTCCTTAGGATATATGACATCCAAATAATCACCAAACTTGGGATTATTTAGTGACAATACATCATCTATGTATCGGAAAGTGAAATTAAAATTACATGTTAGTTTCTTAGAACCTCCTCGTTGTAAATGTTGGATAAAATCTGATTCATATGAGTATAAAAACAGGTCTGCCAATAATGGTGCACAGTTTGTACCCATGGGAATACCAATAGTTTGTTGAAATATTCGACCACCAAATTCCACAAAAATATTATCAATCAGAAAATTAACCATATTTACCACATCTATTTCAGTATATTTGTGTGGGGCATCAGAGTCGCCTTTAACAAAATAAGCGGTATTATATTTAACTATAATATAGTGGTACCGACGTTGTCCCTTTTTAGAGAAAAATGAATTATTGATTAGTTTTTAAGCTGAATATTTTATACAAAATATTCCTAATATTTCACTTAATATTGTCTTTAGAGATTAGGAATCGATTGTGGGCATACAGGAAACGATGTATACTGAATATTCTCGTGACCTTGAATTTGACCTTTGACCTAACATTCAAGGTCAGAGGACATAATGGCAATATCTCGCTTATTATCAATTTGACAGGTTAGGAATCAATTGTAGACACATAGTAAATGATATATGCTGAATAATCTCATGACCTTGAACTTTGTTCTTATTTTCAATGTCACAGCACACAGTAGCTAATATCTCGCTTATTATCGATTTTACAGCTAAGGAATCAACTGTGGACACTGTAAGGAATGTTATATGCTGAATATTCTCCTGACCAGTGGCACTGACCACTCCTAAATGCTCAAACACGAAATCATCCTCGTCATCACGTATGACATCCCTGCAGCAGAATCCAGCTGATCATCGTTGCGACTCCTGTCAATTGCACTCTACTCAATGACACTCGCAAGGTGAGATGTAATTATTCTGTTAGACCTCCACATTCAACAATCTGCTTTTGATGAGATTTTCTCTGGCGCCCCATGCAGATTCATTTGCACTCACCCTGTACCGAATGGCTTCGTGCATATACGCGGGGGGATTTTCAGAAGGAACGTTTTTGCCCAGTAGCAAAAATCGTGCCAATCAAAATGCTCCTCTAATACTGGTTTTGAGCAGACAAGAAAGGAATATTCTAATGCAGTTAAACACAGACATATAAACCATTATTCAGATTTGAATTTTATTCATTATTGATTTGCTAATCAGATAATATAACAGTGATTTTATCCCATTGTTCTAACATGTCTAATAACAGGTGTCGCTATGTTATTTATGAATATTGATGAAACTACTAATAAACGATTTGAGTATTTTTCGCATTCATTTATTAACATTTATGTATTTTTTTTGGTGTTGTTGTTGTCATCATTGTTGTTGTTGTCGTTGAATTTTACGATAGTGTTATAGGAGCATGCTTCTATCAGCATGTAGCATTGCACGTAATCCGTTTAGTGGGTGCTATGAATAAATGCACTGCACTCACAGTACCAAAGAACATTAATGCTTTATCTCATTGTACTGTGTAATAACAGATGGAATTACAGGGCATTAACTACACACCTCTATGCATTTATAGTACATGCGGCCGTACAAAATTACAACCCAGATCGAACAGCGTTGCTATAACGGATCACATACAATTGCATGATTGTGTTCATGATTCAATCTGCCAATTTCAATGAATCCAAAACTCACGGAATAAATATACTGGTATGACCAGTATAAAATTTTTATATTTATATATCTGTGTCATCCTCATTCATAAATAACTATTAGAGTGAAACACAATAAGGAAACACCAAAATCCATTTTTGTGACACGGAAAATGGTTTGTAATAATATGTTGCCACAGGAATTATACAATGCATGATTAAATGTTAACTACATCAATGAAATTAATTCCTAGAATTACTTCCTACAACTAATAGTTGTGAGGATGTAAGTATCAATCTATTACCACCAATATAGCCAAATTTTGATGATTCCAAAAACAAACGTAAAACACATTTTGCAATAGAAACAAAGCCCGACCAAACAGTTGCTCAAAAAAAAAAAAAACACTGGCGTCATCAGGAACAGACAGTGTGCTAGATGTAGTTGCTATTATGAACGTGGGGTTTTCAGGACATCATATCAGACGAACATGGACCTTTGTTCCCTTATTCCCATTACGGAACTGACAGACTGCAAATATTTATCATCCACGGGTACTGTTTATAAAAATGCAGCCATATAGTCGATATTGAGGTCGCATAATAGTAATGTCCGTATGGATGTGGTGGACGTCATGTAAAATGTAGTATTTTATATACCATGGCTATGTTGTGCTAAACAGAAACTTGTGAATAGAGGATCGAATAAATATGGTATATTTGATCACTTTCCATTTGGGAAACCAGTAAGGACTCCACCACCATTTTCAATTACATATGCATGACTTACGTTTGTCAACCATGTAGATTTCTTTGTCATGCGTCATTCACATATGTAATGAATAGAATAAGAGTACATGTGGTTAATATGCTGATGAGCGTACGTCTTCCACCCTATTGACTGCTCCATTATATGAAACAAAGACACCTTTCCCATGCTTTTCAAGTGCTAAGACGATTGAGTGTTTTCCCAACACTGTTGACTAATAATGTGATAATGCTTGGCAGGTGTGTGTAAACATGCTGTTATCTACAATCGGAAATTGATTGATATCTTCAGCGACGCGATGTTTGCTGCGGAGTATTTGCGTTGAGGAATGCTACAATGCTGAGGACATTGCATCAGCAAAATAATATCCACATAATTAAGTATGACATTACCTTACAAACGTGAGATCAGAAAAAGAAGACATTTCAATGCTGTTTAGTTGCAATTTCCATAACATTTATCCTCACCCCCGCCTTGTGAAAAGTGACAAGTATTGCCGTACGATCTCACTCAGTTGATCAGTGTATATTTATTGGTCATAAGTGTATAGTACCTCGTGAACATATATACATAAACCTGACATGTTCCTCATAGACTATGGAAATATGATTGATACCAGCGATACCAATAGCGAATATTATTACATGTATAATGGCAGTGATAAACAGGAACAGTCATCAACAGGAACTTCATACAATCATTTTGATCTATTTGGATATTTACTTGATGTCAGAGGGAAATTTTGACTCTTGAAAAGTATTCATGAATAAAATATTCACGTTCGCGGGTTTGTTCGTAGTTGATGTGAAAAAAATATCGATAACGCCTTCACAATGCAAAAAAGGCGCAAGCTTCACTAAAAACACATATCAGAACCATGAACAAATCTTTGAAGAATCTGTCTTGGCACGCCCATTGTATATATTATAAATACGACATTGTAAATACCAGAGTCATGGAAATACTAGTAGGCGAGAACGCTTATAATATGTACTGTATTGTGCATTCCAAATAGTGGAATTTATACAATTCATTGCACCCTGATTACGATTTGATATGGAGGAAAATTATATGATGAATGAAAATAGCACACAATCAGCAATTGAAAGTATTCCACATAAATTAATTAGTAATTAGTAGGACACATGATGACGATAACATGACCGAAATATAATCAACTAAACTGATCCATGCTTTTGGGCTGACGGCATTCAATTTAATTTCACTATTCACTATAATAAACTTCGAATCACGATCAGCAGATCTCTGAAGTACATGAAGCGTTGAAGCTATAATTCTCACCACTGGGTCAATACTTCCCTGTGAAGGTATTTCCATGATTGGTGGTAATATGATGATTGGTGTAATACAATCCATATCGATGTTGGTGTATATAATCCATATCATATTATGTATTGTCTATTGACAACATGTAGATTTAAAACAAATCAAGCCATCCCAATAGATTTGATACTAAGGAAAACTACATGGTAATGAAAATAGTGCACAATCAGCAAAAAAGAAATTTGGCATAAAACTAGTAGGAATTTTCGTTCAGTTCTTGATGCTGAGAGCAAATGGATCGTAGAACACGTCTGATATAGCGTGAGTGATTGATACCAAACCAAGCTGATCCATTCTTTGGGTGAAAATATGAAAAGTTTTGTATGCAACATCAAAGACTGCACTATAGCTATTTGCATTTTTTTTATGATTGAATTTAGTACAAATTCACTTTAATGACTTCCAAATTACAAATGGCAAATCTCTGAAGTGCTTTGCATCCAACAGTGCATGAGGCGTTGAGAGCTTCAATTCTCACCACTGGGTAAAGACTCCCCTTCAAAACATGGCAATAGTTCATTCGGTACAGGATCAGTGCACATAAATTCTCAATAAACACTGCAGAAAAATCTCATCAAGAACGGATTGTTCAATGTGGGATTGGATAATTACATCTCGCGTTTTAAGTATCATTGAGTAAAGTCGATCGATGTCGCCAAAACATACAGCTGGATATTCTACTGGAGTGCATGGGGATGAGGACTTTGTGTCTTTGAGCATCACCGTTGGTCACTGCTGCTGGATTTGTCTCAAAATATCTCTGGGAGATTAGATTTATACATATATGTGGGTGTCTATGTTTAGCAGTTAATACGCTCGAGGCGAGTTCAATCTGTCATCACCACAACTGCGCTGTGTCAACTCTAAAGACACTTGAACTGTATTGCGTGGATATGAAATGGGTTTGTACTTATTACAGACTCCAGTTCTAATTTATTCAAATGTATCGCAAAGGATGCACGTGATAACTGTGATGTGTGAAAATCGTGTCATTTTACCAAATATTATGTGTTTTGTATGTATGGTCTCAAATCCCACAATTAATAAAAATAAGCATATATATGCGCTTGTTCGTCTTAGGTGATTGTTCACATTTTTGTCAGCATTTCACATATCCCATTCATAACATGCTTGCGCTCATATTGCACAAAGTAAGGCTTTGTGCATAAGGTTTGGCCTTGATCCAGCAATGCCCACCAGTGATGTATTGTCAATGGGATGGGATACCCATTGAGAGCGAGGATGGATGGGTGCGTCCCCTGGTGAGTAACACATGTACTATATATTGCTGCATCTGCTATAAATTACACACCGGTTTGCCTGGGAATACGCTCAAACTAAATATGAATACGCATGGATTGAATGATGTTGATTAATACCCACACAAGGAAGTGGGTTTCAATGCAATTTGCGAAAAAATATTTTCCGTATACACATAAAAGTCATGTTTACAATAATGCCTAAACATACCTGTAGTACGAATGCATTTATTCTAAATAACTACCATATTTAACTCATTTCTAATTTTACACCATGAGAACTTGCTAATGCTATGCTAACATAAAATATGCTGTTATCAAATCATAGGATTAGACGTAGATGGTATATTTGCAAAGCATATTTTTCAATCTACCAAAATTTTTATAAGTTATTTTCAATAAAAATACGTAAATTCATCAATATGTTTTGAGACGCTTCTGCTTCCGCTCTCTCATCTTTCATGGGTACCACAATTATCTCCTATCAGTGTGAATTATCATTCTGATTTTGTAATGGTAAACAGGTAATTTTTCTAATTCTGCATTCTTCATCATCCATTGATGAGGTCCGCCTCCTTTTGTGTGTATTCTTATAGAACTCGATAGAAACTAGACCGTGTGTTATGATTGATGTGTTGTTGAATCGTTCACGAGGATCTTAATATCATAGAATAATGGATTCACCCAGAAGAAATTGATAGATTGACTGACGTTCCTTGTCATTAACTGTTTACTCGATTGGACAAGTTACCACTAAATTCGACTGAACAACCAAAATATTTACAATTGTTCATAACTGCCATGTTCGGGTGGTGTCATCAATTCCACAAAGTTAAGGAAGGAACACTGTGTTGTTTTATCTCTGTGATTAGCATTGCATTAAAGTTCCTCTAGATCCTTCAGCTAGTGGTGTAGTATGTGTAAGAAAATTCATTTACACTTTCATAACAGATGCTCTACTTCAATAATATACTAGTAAATGCCAAATATGCATCACACTTCGAACTCAGTACCATCAACATGGCTAACAAACCATTACAGAAGGGGCCGGGAATCCCGCAACCGTCTGATAACGGGCTCTAATATAAACAAAAACCAATGAACATCTCAAGATCTTTCACAAACTTTGCCGCCTCTTTAACAATGCAATCATCAGGTGCACAAACGCCCATGGGAGAGATCAGTGAGAGTGATAAGTTCATTACTCAGTGTGTTGTCTCGTTTATCAATCTAATAGTTGGTTCGTCTGTTGTGCACTTTGAGGTCAACGCCTGGAGTTAGTTACGATATCTTGATATCAGCTGGGAGGAAAGGGATGATTTCGTCGAAAATCATGGAGCCCTGGAGCATTTCCAGGATGAGGAATTGAGCAGGAGCAGGCTGTACTCCTCAACTCAGTACTCCTCAACTCGTCCACTCTTGGAACATCTCTACGTGATCACGAGGCGTGGCGTGTAACACGTTCTACGTGGATGTACCCAGCCTGTTGATAATTGCGGCACTGATTGGTGCTTTCAGTGATATTCATGCATTTCGATTGGATGAAATTATATTGCTATGCATAGACCTAATCTAATGGGATTCGTTGATTGATTGATTGAGTTTATTTGGAATCAACACATGTAAAACATAGTAAAACAACAATGTAAAAATGATAAATTACAATGAAAATTTACAATGAAAGATGAGTTGATTGCCGGGTTGACTCAAAAAAGACCCACACAGTAGGTCTTATTTCCATTGAGGACGTTCGATGTGACAGCGTTTGAACTAAGATTGACGTATCACAATTTAATCAATACAAACACCTGTCTGATGAACCCAGTTTCAATGTGTCATACTAACAAATCTGGGATATAACATGGGACACATGGGACATAATTGCAAAACGTTACGATAAACAAGCTGTACAATGAGAACCTTCGAAAACTGTCAGTTGCGTCATATTACATTCCCTTGATTTAATGTGTCAATCAGCACAGTTTTACATAATGTTTTAAGCATCTTACAATGTAACATTGGTTTTATCATATGCAGTCTCATTCGATGGAATGGAATCTCATTCGATATCAAAGGGAAATTTTGAAGAGTACTCATGAATAAAATATGCGCGTTTGCATTTGTACTCGTAGCTGATGTGATAACAAAAAACACACTACATAATATCTTTGGAATACATAACATTTAGGACTAATTGTATGTGCAATACATACAATTTAGTACTAAATGTAAACGTAATTTTATGAGTGTTATTATATGAGTGTGTTATTTTCAGATCATGTATTCAGTGATATACTGTGTGTAAAACGGTACCCAATATGACATGTAGATATGTGTATTTAATGTGTATATGGTATACTAGTATATTACATATGCCACGTGGATTGCAACTAAATGGAGTACTATCGAAATGCCTTCATTTCTATGACACTGTGTCTGGTTGCTATCTCTGCACAGTTGCTGTTGACATGATCTGCTAATATGCTGCATATGTGAGCAATGCTTTGCTGACGTAATGTCCTCATCGTTGTAGCGTTGATCAAGGCAGGTGCTTCGCGGCATGCAGTGTGTCATTGGAGATATCAATCAATTTCCGATCGTCTATAACAACATGTTTACACACACCTGCCAAGCATTTTCACAGTACGAGTCATCCGTTTGCAAAGACACTCAATTGTCTTGGCACAATAATAGTGTATGAAAGGTATCTTTGTGTTATATGAACGAAGCAGTGTTAATAGGGTACAAGACGTTCTGATCATTAGCATATAAACCACAAATACAAGGGGCCAGAATTCTGATTTTATTCATTGCATGCGAGTATTGGGGGATGGCAAAGAAATATACATGATAAAAAACATAAGCCATGAACATATTCTTTTAATCTATGGTAAAGTCGATTCTTACTGCCCACTGGAAAATAATCGAATATATATTACATTATATACCTGATTATTTATTTATGACAATGTTTTCTACTGGCTAGCACAATACAACTGCCGTCTATGGAATACTGTTACACAACGTCTGCTACATATAGATTCATATGGTCAGCACCACAATTCAACGACAGGGTATTTGTTTTGAAACCGATAACTTCGACTATCAGTTATATATGATCGAGTATTTCCTTCAGCAAATATCGTGAAGCCATATTTATAACCCCTTTCACGTCACCGAACTGTCGCCAAAACTGCAAGTTTGCAAGAACATCTACGACTGAAATAGGTTCAACTACATTGAAAAATTAAATGGACTCAAATTATCTGTAAAATAACACCAATTACAATGTTTTATATTTGGTAAGACACTTCGTGAAAAGCATGCTTCTGAAACTGTTCGCATCGAATAAATAACTATTTATAACACAGCCAACAACTATTTTTAACAGTTAGCGCTCTCAAGAAGCGACAGTTAGACCAAACACACTTCAAGTATTCGAGTGAATATACCGGGATATCGAACTCTCCAATAAGTGGTATGCTGGTACCATCTGATAGTTCACTTCCTGTCAGTTGAAATATTATATTGACATTTCTCCAAAAATGACTGTTCAATTTCACACACACGAGATTCGGAGGAATCGTATGATTGAATGAGGAATTTATCAATGTACCACAAGTGAACACTCACTCTGTGTTTTATAATAACGAATAGAATAGATCACACGTCGACATATTTTGGATAAATTAATTGGTCGGGCTTTGTTTCTTTTGCAAACTGTTGTATTTTATGTTTGTTATTGTCATAATCAAAAACTAGTTGAATTGGTGGTAATATATTGATACTTGCCTTAATGTTAATAATCGGTTCTTTGAGCTACAAAAATTAGGATATTATTTTATCTTTGTTGATTTCAGTTTGTTTATTATTTATGCATTGAGACCACAAAGTAATACATAAGGATTATTGGGTGTTAATGTACACTGGTCATACATATATTCACAAGTATATTTATTTTCAGACAAAAATGTATTTTGCGTTTTTACCTTTTCTTTTTATATACTGATCACGATCTATAGTTCGCTACTACACTGCTATGTTGGCTCTTGAATGATAATCAAGACTGTGTGAATAGATTAAAACTGCTGAATGTTAGCAGATGAAATCATATGAATACAGTTATTCATATTGCATTTGCGTTAACTTTCCTACTAATCTACTCGTATTGGTTCGATGTGGGCTGTAATTCACATGTACTATGAGTCACATGTACTAAGGTATGATTAGTTAATGCCTCGCAATACCATAAGGAGATAATGTGATAATGATCTTTGGGATCAACGTGTTGTGTGTGCAGTGCACTTAATCATGGCACCCTGTAGATAAGTGGAAAAAAATGCAGGTACATGGCCGCAAGCATATAGTCGGATTTTCTTATAAAACTATCCTGGAGTTATTGCCGTAGTGTCTGCTGCTTGGTGGGAAACTAATCGAGAAGTGTGCTTCGCACGTAGTAGCATATACATTTCATCCAACTCAAACCTTTCAAAAATATCAGAACCATGGTAGAATTGTAGGAAAATCTGGCTTCACACACTTGTAGTGTACAAATATTGTAAAAACAAAGTTTTCACTGAAAGCACCAGAATTATGATAAATATTCGCAATATGAAGATCGCAACACTGAAGACACACGCAACACCGCTGACAACCAGATTTTGATGATGCCAATAAAAAACCTAACATCAAAAACTTTCGGAATAGTAACAAAGCTCGAACAAACATTTATGTCAATCGGTACAGGTATTAGCATAATATATGTAGGAAATTCTTTCAGATTATTCTGATACCTGAAGCACTGTCATTTTCTGAGAATTCATCTGATAATTTTGTGATTATGAGTCGTACCTTTTTGTTTGCTTAAATAGATGTTCGATGGATAAATTTCAACGTTCAGGCAAACATTAACATTTGAAACGACGAAGTAGACTGGTGTCGTGTGAAAGATTCTGTGTTTTCCCCTCTAAATCCAAACTATATACAACATTCTCTTCACTGGCAGTTTTAAATGTGTTGTGATGTCTGAAATATTTTTCAAAGTGAATGTCTCCATTATTAAATGTAATAATCAATGATGAGACACCAAAACAGTCATCCTCAATATGTTATTGTGGACATCTCACAGCTGTTAACGTAAACAGTACACCCGGGTACATCTGTGACAATGAATTGTGTAAACTGAGGCCAGCGACTGATACTTATAAACCTGACGTTTACATGTAGTGTTTTCAATGTACATAGATCTCAGGAGGTAGAGCAACAGTTGACGACATGTCTTGGATTATCATTTCTCTATGAGTAAGCTGTCAGGGCAGGTCCAGGCATTGTGTGTTCGTTTTATCAATATTGTAATTTTATTCAACCCAGTTCACACAACATCCTGTTTCCAGCCAATAGTTGATACAGTGGAGTTTATTCGAGAAGGTTGGGGTTCTTATAGATGAAACATATGGATATGGTATTGCACAGTAATACGGAGAGGAGAATACATTAACATATGTCTTTTCAATTTCAAGCAAATGCATTCATACTTTACATAATAACATACATAAACATATCATATTTATAACAATAACTGAAGTAGAATTATCTAATATGAAAAGTTACCAGGGAATCAATGTAATTTATAGTCGTCAACACGTAAATGCAACAAGTCATTTACCATGTATGGATAATTTCCTCGATTTCATAAATTTATCTAGATTTATTGCATATTGACAGCTGTTATTTAGGAAACATGTGAATATAATTACAGTATCTAATTAGAAGGTCAATAATGAAAAATATTCAAATACGAAAAATGGTTTAAAATCTGTGTTTGACTGCATTAAAATGGTCCTCTCTTGTGTGCCCACCATCAGTATTAGATGGACATTACCATTGACACAATTCTTCATACTGGGCATAAACGTCCTCCTGATAGTCCTCCCACCGATAAATACGGGGCCATTCGGTTCAGGTTGAGTGCAAATAAATTTGCATGTGACGCCAGAGAAAATCTCATCAAAAGCGGATTGTTGAACGTGGAGGCTTAACAGGATAATTACATCTCGCCTTGTGAGTGTCATTGTGTGGGGTGCAGTTGAGTCGGTAAAATGTACAGCTGGTTTGTACTGGGGCGAGCATGTGATGATGAGCGTTGTGTGTTTTAAAATTACCAATGGTCACTGTGCTGGATTCTCCTCAATATCTTGGAACAAAATTATGTTTATATGTGAGTGTCTATATTTAGCAGTTAACACACTCGAGGGGGTTCAATTGATCTCCACCACAGCTTTTCCCCACCCACTATGAAGACCCTTGGAACACGCTGTATCGATATGAAATACATTTGTACTCATTGTCACTGGCTTTATTGTGGTTTTTGTATTCACCAGAATATATATAGCGTTCATGCATGGAGTATATATGCATATTTTGCTTGTTGGTGTTGAATTTTCACCACTGTATGTTCAGTATTGGTGAGATTCCACCACTACATTGTATCTTCTATCACATGGCATGCTTTTACCCTCCATCTGCTGTAATGTTTCAACATCTTGGTATCTGTTTCCAGTGGATCCATGAGAATATCATATTTGACTCACATTTTCTTGATCGCGCCACTCACACTCTTATCATCCGTAATGGTTACAACACTTTTTATCACTCTTGTTTTGCAATGATAATCAGGTAAATTTCTCATTTATCTTCATCCATTGATGAGGTCCGCCTCCTCTCCTGTTTATTTCGTACAGAGTCGATAGAAACTAGATCATGCGATATGATTGATGTGTTGTTGAATTGTTCCAGAGGATCTTAATATCATAGAATAATGGATTCGCCAAGCAGAAACTGATGGATTGACTGACGTTCTTTGCTATTATCTACCCGCTTGATTGGAAATGGTTTTGGTATCGCTAAATTTGACTGAACGACCAAACGCTATAACATTATACACACTTGCCATGGATTCCTAGGGGTATTAAATTACCCAACTTGGTGGATTTTTAATGTATATATTTAGATATACGTCCTATAAAAGTTCTTTTACATCAGTATCATAATACCTGTAATGAATGATTCTTTATATTTTGTATATCAAATTGTATACCTCCAGAGTAGAAACCCAAAGTCTTTGATCAACAAAATCCAATGCCTCTTTAACAATCCAATTACCAGATGCCCATCCGTCCCTGGGATAGATCAGTGAGAGTGATAAGTTCACGACTCAGTGTGTTGTCTCGCCTATCAATCTAATGGGTGGCTTGAATAATGTGTATTTGAGGTCATCGCTTGGAGCTTACAAGTTACAAAGCTTGATAAGCTTTGAGAAGAACGGGTTCGACGAATCATCGATGCACCTGAAGCTTCTTCAAATGTGAATTGATCGGGAGCAGACTGTTCACAGATATCGTATTTCATGTTAATATGGGATATATTTGCATAAAGTTATGATTAAGGCCAAAGATGACCTTTGGGGCTAAATTTTTGCCTCCATAGATATCTTTCAAAATTTGAAAATTTGTTGCTATCGACCTCAGTGACCAAAATTTGAAGAAAATTGACCGTTTGGTTCATGGACTATCATATTTTGAAATGACATGGTGAAATATAACCAGATTGTTAGACATTCTCTGAAATCCTTTTCAACGACGTGTTCAAGCCACTGCTGGATCTTGAAAATCAATGTGGATATGCTGCTCGAGACTTGTATGCCTTGTATTTCTTTCCTATTTGAATAATAAGATATTTTATTAGCTTCCATAAAAAATATTATGAAGATATCAGTTCCACCTGTCATCTTAATGCATCCCACAATTTTAATTAATGTGGGAACTCATAATTGCAAAAATGATTTATTTTTTGTATGAAAAGTGATCGGTTCCAAGAATTTTCCAGCACTTTGATATCAGTAAAACATACACTTGTCACTTACTAATGCCCTGGAAGATACTACTAGAGGAAGCACTGTTTTTTTCTACTCATCTCCATTTGCTATCTCTAGGACATTTGTCTACATGAATGCAGAGTGTTGCTATTAGTCAAACATTGTGTTGCTATTAGCCTAAATGTCAAACATTTGTGGACACAAACACACTGCACAGCCTTGCACGGGTCGCTGACGTAATGTCCCCAGCTTTGTAGCAGTCTTTGAAATAAGCGCTTCACCGTATAATGGTGTGTTATTATAGATATCGATCAATTTCCGATTGCATATAACATCATGTTTACATACACCGGCCCAGCAATTATTGTAGTACGAATCGACAGTTTTTGTCAAGATACTCAATTGTCTTTGCACAATAATAGCGTGTGAACGGTATCTTTGTGTCATATGAAAGAAGCAGTGTCAAAAGGGTACAAGACATTCTGCTCATTAGCATATAAACCACACATACCAGGAGCGAGAATTCTGATTTTATTCATTGCATGTGAGTATTGGGGGATGTCATGACAAAGAAATCTACATGATCAACAAACATCAGTCGTGTACATTTTACTTAAATTTAAGTGGAGTCCCTGCTTGCTTCCCGATGGAAAGTAATCAAACATACAATCTTTACTTCATATTTTATACATGACAATGTGTCGTTCTGGTTAGCACAATAGAGCCACGGTCTAAGGAATACTGCATTACGCATCGTACACTGCTTATAGGTACGTATGGGCATAACAACAAACGCGAGCTCAGTATCGGCTGTTTATCTGCATTATTTATAAACAGTGTCCATGGATGATAAATATTTGCAGTCAGTCAGTTCCGTAATGGGAATAATGCTACAATGTTCTATGTCCATCAGATATGATATACTTTGTATATCGGGCATATGATATCATCCAATGATTAATTTGGAGAAGTAATGTCGAAAAAATCATATGAAAGATATCAGGAATCTAGAGTTTGACACAATTGGTGTTTGGGGAACAATAATGAGGAATCATTAACGAATACAATTCAAGGATGTTTAAATTACCAAATTTACATGTAAAAAACTTGAACACATCTTTGCACAAACTGAGTGAAATGTTTCGAGAAAAACACTCCAGTCATAGACTGATGGTGTGTGTGTCAGTTATTTACATTAAATAATAATATTGTAAGAGCAATTGTCATTTACAAGACACTATGTAAACGATAGTACAACTGATACAATGCTGAATGACTTAGCTTTTGACTGGAGCAAGAACACTGATGCGTACCTGAAAGGTCCGGGTTGAAACGTTTTTCGTTGCAACTATAGAGTATGACAATGAGTCACCATTCTTTTATGTGCATGTCATTGTGA
Source organism: Terebella lapidaria (assembly GCA_949152475.1). Taxonomy (NCBI): domain Eukaryota; kingdom Metazoa; phylum Annelida; class Polychaeta; order Terebellida; family Terebellidae; genus Terebella; species Terebella lapidaria. The sequence continues at coordinate 16,194,012 of OX424564.1, read as the reverse complement.
AACTAAAATAATATTAATATGTTATGAACAGTTATTCACTACATCATTGGGCTGATGCCACTATATGATATCACACGATAATACATGCGCTGTCAACTGTATGAATAAAACTCAATGTTCACTAACTGTACTGAACTGGAAACTGTCCCTTAAATATAGACAATATGTGATATGAATATGATAAATATGGGAACTGAATAATAAATGGGAAGTAGTTGCTTCATAGTACATGTGATATTCACATCTGTTTGATTTTGTAGAATATTTATGACAGTTAGCGGCCCGAAACCCTCCCTTACACTTTATCCCACTCGACATACACAGCACAGATTCATCACATGATTTCGTACTCACGAGAACCGACGCACACCGTCCAAGACATGTAAACAACTCCACAAATGACGTCATGCAGAACACACCACCAATCACAACATTTCCAGACACCTAACCACGCCCACACAGACATTACCTCACATTCAGCAAATCACATGAACTCCTTTTCCACGACGCGGGAAAAACCAGACACCCATGAAAAAATCCCCGCGCTTTTCAGAGTCGAGTAGAGAGATTTTGGAAGGTATAGACGTACTTCTAAAAATATTGAAGAGATTGTGTGTCAATTGATAAAGAAATATCTGTGATATAACATTCCACGTGTCGGACTATTAATCGGACTATTTCGGGAAGTGTGAAAGAGGCCGTGATCGTGCCATCGGACTTATCATCCTAATGAACTTGGATTAATCGAATTCGGACTGGTTTGTGATATTTCAAGCACAACGCTACGAACACTATACGCTAGTAAAAGGGCTGATCGGACCCTGAAGAATCCCGATTTTGTAACAATTTAATGATTTATACCTATGCTTCAGGCACAAATGTATGGACAATGACACTCCACATTACCATTTACTCTGAATTCGTTAAATCAATTGGAACATAGTGGATTGAATTAGAAATACGTGAATCAATTCATACATTGTGGCTCCTGGGACGTTCTTCGATTCCAGCTTCCAAAATTTGAACTACATTGGAAAATAAAATGGTCCAAGCTATCCAAGAAAATATTCCAATTATGAATTTCTTTCTTTGGTAAGACACTTTGTGAGAATGATTGAGGGTTCTTCTGAGTTTGTTTGTCTCAAATAAATACTATTTATAACACAACAAGCATTATATTTAACAACTATATCATTATCAAGAATCGAAAGCAATTCCAAAACACTCAGGGAAAGAAAGGAACTCTCCAGTAGAGGGTATGCATGTATCATCTGATGTTCTACTTCATGGTAGTTGAGACATTATATCGAACGTTCTATACAGTTGACTGCTCAATGTTCACACAATTGAGCACACACAATAATCATAAGAATCATATGTCTTGAAGTGGTTAAAGAATTGTGTCTATAAATATAAGTCCTAGAGCACACTGAAGTTATTTTAGGACATTGCTGCTGATTATTAACGTATCTTAAGTGCTCATGTAATTGTTAATTTTATATATATTAATTGTATGATTCATATGGTGACATATTAATATAACCCATTTCTGCGTCACAAAAATGTTAGGGGTTATGGTGTTTTCTTATTGTTTCCATTCTGTTTCTTATTCAATTGTGGCGCCTTGTAGATGAGAGAAGTGTAATAATGAAATAATCTCAGAGTTTACTGGCAAGGTTCTAAGGAGTGTACTAATCCAGAAGTGTGCTTGATACACAGCGGTATGTACATTATATTAAACGCGAGCCGTCCAAAAAAATATCAAAACCATGGAAGAATCGTAGAAGGAATCTGGGTTTGCACACTTGTAGCTTACAAATATTTATAGGCACAACTTCAACGAAAACACCAGAACTGTGGGGAAAACGATGAGAAACTGTCCTGTCCTGTGTATCCACAATATGAAGAATAAAAACGACTATAATTACACACTGTCTGCCCCTGACGACGCCAGTGTGGCTTCAGATATGAATGCTTGGTTGGGCTTTGTTTCCATGCTGAAATTTTCGACATTATGTTTTTTATTGGCATCATAAAAATTTGGTTAACAGCGGTAATAGGTTGATACATACTTGATAACAGTACAGGTCTTCGCAAGATCACACAATGAAGAAGGAAAAACGGTATAGGTATTTAGCATGGGATGAACAAGATTTACATAATAATGCTGAGAACAAAAATAATGCTATGTTGATATTTGGTACACTGTCATTCTTGTGTGAAGTTATGTGGTCATTTTTGATTACATATGATTTCAAGATTTGTAAATATCAGAGTTTGATGGATACGTACATTTTCACTGTTTATATTCAGCTATACATGTAAGCCATTTAACAAATCAGAGTGAATTGTTTCGTGAAAAGTTTTGTGATGTCCATGCACGCAATTATACTCAATTTTCCCGAATCAAGAATAAAATATATGCGGCATTTTCTTCCCAGACAGCTTCAAATGTGTTGCTGTATCTGATATATTTTCAAACTGCATGTCCTCAATAATGATTGTATCAATCAACGACGAGACAAGGAAATAATCATCCTTAACATGATCTTAAACATCCGGCAGCTGGTAATTTAATCCATATTCCGGAGTACATCTGCATCATCTGGATGAGGGAGAATTGTGTCAACTGAATTGTGTCACCTACTTCATGTACGTTGTATTTATACTTCTGGCGTTCACATGTAGTGTTTGCGATGCATATCGCCTGGAGGTAAAGCAACACGCGCCTGTCTTATTTCATCCGTTCCATACTAGAATGTTGCCAGGCTAAGCCCAGGTATTGTGTATTTGTTTTATCAATGTTCGATGTAGTTGTAAATTTATGCAACACAATATTGTGCTTCCACCTACTAGTTGAAATAACGTATCGTTGTTTGGAGATCGTGGAGGTTTCAGAGACCAACTCTCTGTCGATACAGTCTGGCGATTGTTATATGTATGCATTATAAATATACCGGACTTTCTTTTGTGCTATACATAATATCGCATGGGAACAGAAATACCCGTTATGTATTTCTGATCATGCTGATGGGAACTTATAACTGGTACATATGTTATGAAAAACACAACGAATATAACAATAACAGGTTTTGTTTCTCATTCGTAACACAACAACGACAACACACCGGGAACATATGTTTCCGGAAAATAGTGTCAGATTACAGAATATTATCAAAACGAAACCCTATGCTAATTTTGAAGATTTTTCCAGTGCTTTGAAAACAACAGAAGAAGAATCTTCCAAGAATTTCCTTCCACTCTATTTACGAAGTATTAACACAATATCAAACGTAAGGTGTATTGCTTAAAGACGTTCCATCTTGATGGTCTTCTTATGACAAGAAAGACATATGCTCACGGACAGATGCTGGAAATTTTTGGTGATGTGGAAAGATTCGTCCATGCGAGAGGAACTATTCCATTGGAGGTAGACGATCAATACAACCGGCTACACTTCCTGTCATCGGCAAGGCGCCGTGAAATCATCGCATTGTGCCCTCAGCCATTCCAGGTGTCGGCAGTCATTAGTGGTACGAAGATAAACCTTACAAGTAATCTGCGCACACTCAAATCCGAGTCTACCAATCGCTGCATTATGACAGTTTACCAACATACAACACAATATATGTACATGCACACAACATACAGCAGATGGTTGGATAACGGACCCTGTTTTGTTTGCTCGGAATACTTGATACTGGGTATTGATTCCACATCTATATAGTATTTTATGAATTTAACAGTCCGTATCTTCCTATGTTTTTTTTTCATCATTTGAGTTGGATTTCTTTTCAAATGTTGTGTCTACGAAAGTTCGTTCACAGATGTGTTTGGACTTGGCACGATCTCCTATCCCAGAACAGACTTTTCAAACATTGGCTAATCAATCACACCGCACTCTGTGGTTTATTGCGTGTCAGGGTGGTGCCACAAGGAACAACTACACACATTTTGTGAACATGGAAAGAATACTGGGTATATGCAATGCAAAACTGGCTGACAATATATTGCAAAATGGCGTGCAAAGCGTGACATTTATACCTTCATCGAATCGTAATTGTATGTCTCAACGAAAACTAACATTTTACAGTTGATGCGAATTCCACGTGCATTGCGTTATGATAAACAAATACCTTAGTGGTCATCAATGAATGCCAAACTGCTATACTGTTGACAATTAATATTGTCATATCATGTGAGCTATGATACAATACTAGCATGAGGATACTAATAATGTTGTTGAGGTCCACCAGTGTTCGATGTCCAGAGCACATTGATCAGCTCAGTGCTTTGAGTGGCTTAAACCCCACGAATTAATTATCTTCAAAATGGTAGAACCACGGTAATAATTAGTGGAGAAACCGGCCTCTACAGCACGCCACTGCCTCATTAGTGCCTATATACTTGTAATGATAAAGCAAGGCCGTTGCTTGGTGTGCTCTCGTCATTACGAGCAAAATGCAGCTTATAGGGGTATTATCATGTTATACAATAGTTCATTAGGAGCTTAATGAAACCACGAGTTCGATATTTGCACTGCCCATAGTCGGGTACCTATAGAGGGTCAAGGCATCGGGTGAAGGATTTCATCATGATATTTTATGTCCTTGAAATAGCTTGGAAACTACAACGTATGCTGTTGGACGTGAACAAAATTCAGTAAGCGATATACATGGACTATTTATGAAGCAGATTTTATGTGAAATGTATAACATCGAAGTTAGCAATCCTTACTTCTACATGTATTGTTCGAATACTACGGACTTCGTTTCAATTCACATATCGATAATAATGAGAAATAAGAAAATACCCAGCGAGTTTTCACGAGTGATTCTCGTTGCAGTGTAGTGGTCTTATTCTGTCTCGCACCTGTTAAACCCGACACGGAACTGAAACCTGAACGCTATGCAAGCTATTGGGAATGTAGAAGCACCGAGAAAAAAAATTGGCAAGAGGGCGCCAACGTCAGGGATTGATCAATACCCCGCCTCTCACTTTTCTCCTCTTAATAATACTTCGTTACCGACAACGGACAGTACCTGTGCGCTCGATACAATGCCAGCGGCTCTCTGTTCGCCCGTTTGTTGATAACAGGCATTGTCTGAATTATAGGTGATATACTATCTACTAAATCTCGCGCATGTTGCGGCAACAAAACAAGAAATCAATCATTGGTACATCAGCTTTTGTGCCAGTTCATATTAACAGGTTTTGCCCCATTGTTTACTGATACTGGGGTTTCTGTTGTTTGCTTAGTCATACATTGGTTTATTATGTTCCACGTTACCACCCGTGACCATTTGCATGACAACAGAAATATGTTGTAATCAATTACACATGACCTGGCAGCGCACACAACCAGTCGAATGCTTTCATTATTCTGCCATCGAAACAAGAATACCCATAGCCTCCACAAGCAGACTTCTCAAAATGTACTATGGTAGAAAGTTTCACAGTCATTCCGTCTTCAGCTGAACGATGATATAATATTAACGGGTGGTGAATTTTCAAGTTCTTTGTAGGATGGACACAACACTAACTGCTTTGAAACAAATAATACAAATACATAACAGATGGCATTGTTTTCCAGTCATGTTGATTTGCTGGTTGTTATGGAAAGGAACATGGACATAGACATCAGTCTTATGAACCTTTTACTATGGGATGCCTATGGAGCCATATAGTAGTTATTCTCTTATTGAGCGTACAAACGTGAGGCAGAAAATTGACAGATTGCATCTATCCAATTCGTTTACTTTTCCGAACATAATGTCAAATCCACTTTATTTCGAGAGTTGTCTATCAAAAATGCGCGTGATTTTTCTAATGGAATAAAAATCGCTGATTAGCTATCTACATTTAACCAATGCGTAAATGGGACGTCCCGTCAGGTTTCTACCATCCTAGTCTTGGAGATGCTGCCGCTCAACAGAAGGTCAGGGAAGCCAGCTGGACCGATATGCTGGACATAACTTGAAATTATGCAAGTTCTTTCCCAAAATAACATCCCATTAACGTATCGCTACCCCTGCCTGACAGGATGAGTAGCAGCACTGAATTAGTTTCCATTCTTTCTGTTTTCATTATTTCCAAGTGGGGTCGGTTTACGGCGGTGGTGGTTTTCGAACGTAATATTTGTTCTGCTGTGGGACAAATTACAGTTGATGCATTTAAAACGGGGTTTGTCTCCAAGTGGCTGTTGTCGACAGGCCATTTGGTAATATGAGTAAAATAATTGTGAAGCCTTCAATATAGCCAGTATTGCACCATGCAATATTAAACATTCATCAAATAACTCAATGAGCTTGGAGATGATTGCACTTTACGAGTGGAGAGGAAATTTGCGTCAACCCAATTTTAGTACCTCTAGCGAAAATTGTAGCAATTTCTACCAATATATCACTCAGCCTTGTGATCCACATTACAAGTTTTGTGCTTTAGTATCAGTGAGCTTAGGCAAATGAATGTTCCTAAGCTAGCGTGATGTCTATATGCCTATATGTTGTTATCATATTTTCTTCAAAAGGTGCTCCTCATTTGCAACGGAACTATTTTATATCTAGAAACACTTCCTACGATTTTTCACTGTTTTGTTGATTTTCACGAATACCACTTGTCTCATCTTACATTTCGTGACTTAATCACCTTTCATCTCGATTCGGTGTCAATGCACTTCAGCTTGCAGGAGGGCGTCCAATTCCAGCTAATCGGATTGGAATATTTCTCTTCAATGGGGGAAATGTCGTATAGCGTTCTGCAGCAAATATATCTGGTCCCGCCATTGGTCCAGCTGTTTGTGGACTGATGGAGTTCCTTGATATGCCGCCAGGAACAGAAGGGGTTAAATATATAGAGATCAACAAAAGACCATAATCGATAAAATATCTCTCGTGTTGGTCCAGAAACTGACACAATTTATGCAGAGGACAAAAAGCTGAGGACAGGGCCTCAAGCTCCGTTTTATGTGCATAGTTAAACGTCTGACGGGAATCACCCAAAAGATCTCATGGGAAGAGTAAAAATATGTACACGATGGAATACTCATGAATTTGTTATCATAGTTTGACTAAATCTGGAACGTGGGTATTCATTTCCGCGTAGTCACACAAACATCCCAATATCATGGCAAATATTGTCAATCATAGGAAACATGGCTAGCAACCGCTTTATCAAATATATATATTGTAATATTTGTAATATGTAATATTTTGGGGAGGGAGGGTTATTAGTATTCTGTGGACAAGAAATGGATAAAAAAATCCTTTTTTGACTGACTTAACTACCACATGCCATACAACGGGATGACCTTGTCTCAGCCTACCCATATTGGAATCACGGTTTCGGCCATATCAGGAGTAATAAAAATTATGCTGATGTTATTGCTCTGTGCTTGACATCTCCTTCACAAAAGGACTGAGAAGGATGGAGTTCCGGGCCCTGAGGGGAGGAGGGGAGGGATGCCAGTGGTGCTGGGTGGAAAGCAGAGGGAGGTGGGAAGAATATGGCAAGAATATTTGAAACCAAGGGCAGGTGCATTAGTCTTAAGGGTAAACACACGCATCGATCTCAAACTGCTCAAAATTGTACCTTCTCAAGCAAGAAGAATATAGCAAATTCCATGTTAGTTTTTAGTGGATGGGAGAAAGCGGCCATATTGATTTGGAAATTTTAATGACGTATTTGTATATATGGAGATGGTTAGACATCTTGGATATTTCAATATTAGTTTTGACCCATGACTGAATATACTGATCAACATAGGTAATGAGTATTTGTCATTGTCATTGCAACGTCATTGTTGTGTGGATTTGTGAGATCATCCTGTGATCACACAAGTTATCATGGTGATAGTCAGCATTGGAAAGATATTTTCGTTTTTCCTTTACATCAGAGTTTGATGGATACATTTTCAATCAGGCATAATTGCGTTCAGGGATAACTATAATTTGATAATTAATTCTAGGGTTTGACAAATCGAAGGGGTTGTTGTTTTGGGAAATGTTTTGTGAACTTTGTGCATTAATTTATTCTTATCTATTTTTCTTGAAGCAAGGATATATGCAACCTTTAATTTTTGGACATATTTAAGTGCTACATGTGATATACCTTCGAACTGAATGATTCCAATAGGTAATATTATAATCAGTAATGAATCATGAACAATCCTCAATTGTTGATGTAAACAGTATTCCGCGGTGCACCTGTACTTATTTTTTTTCTTGGCTGACATTGCGTAATCTGAGGTCAATGACTTCAATGACAGTGTATTCATAAACCTGAGGTTTACATGTAGTGTTTGTCATGCATATACACTGGAACTAAAGCAACAATTGACGATATACATGTCTTTGTCTATCTGTTCTATACTAGTATGCTGTCAGGGGAGGTTCAGGCAATGTGTGCTTATTTCATCGATTGATCTAATGGTAATTTTATATAACCCAGTTCGAACAATATCGTGTTTCCGCCCACCATTTGAAACAATGTGTCATTGTATGAAATCGATTGAGTTCTCAGAGATCAAACCTCTCACTTTGTTCGGGACACAGTTCAGAGAATGTTTGAGTATATGTATTATAAATATACCGGACCTGCTTTCATATTATATATGATGTCATAAGGGAACTTCCAATAAGTAAATAATTCTAAAAACACACTGGACATAGCAATCAAATATTTACTCAGATAAACAAAATAACCAGGAAATAAGTTACCAATATACTTATCAAAATCGAAGATAAGTATATAGAAGATGAGAGGGAAATATTATTCGAAGTGGGATATATTCTCAACCCACAAACCTACACTTATGGTGAACATTTTTCTCGTGTTTTGAGAACAATGTCCAAACAACAATCTTCCAGGAATTCCCTTTCACTCTATTTACGAAGTATTGAAAACATGTTCAATGTATAGTGCTTTATGTGAAAGCATTTGTTCTTGTTGTTTTAGACAAGAAAGCCATATACTCACTGATGGATACTGGAAATGTTTTGGGATGTGAAAAGATTTGTCCATGCGGGAGGAACTCTTCCATTGGAGGTAGACGATTTACACGTGCTGCTAAACTTCCTGTCATTGGCCAGGTGACGTTAAATCATCACATTGTGTTCTCAACTATTCCGGGTGTCAGCAGTCATTATTGTATGACGATAAGTATCGCCAGTAACAGAGTACAGGAGTATCACCAGTAACAGAGTACAGGAGTGAAAATTTTGTTCATGCATCAACGCCAATGACTGCCTCGTCACCATTAACCAGCTAATCACACAATACATATACACAGCCAATTCATTGCTTTTACAAGGCAGAAGAAATAATATTACATCGTTTTAGCAATTATGCAATCCATGTTTTCCTACGATTATTCATTTGAGTTCGGATTTATTTTCAAATGTTGTGTCAGCTAAGTTGGCCCACAGTCGTGTTTGGACTAAAGGTTGGTATGAGAACAAAATCAAGTCTGTTACAAACATTGGTTAATCAATCAAACCACACTTTGTGGTTTATCATGTGTCCGCTTGATGCCACAGGGAACAACTACACATATTTTCCGCATGGAGAAAAGACTGTATGAGTGTGATACAAAACCCACTGACAAGATATTGCAGTATGGCGTGCAAATCATGCAAATCGTAATTGTGGCTCAACGAAAACGTATGCGAATCTCACGTGTATTGCGTTATGATAAACTATAATGGATACAAAATATACTGTTGATAATCAATATCACCGAAACATGTTAGCTATGACACATATTAGTAGGAGAATATTAATTACCTTGTTGAGGTTCACCAGTGACCGAAGTCCAGATCACATTGGTCAGCTCAATGATATCAATGATACGGCTTAAACCCCAATAAATAATCATCTCCAAAATGGTAGAACCACGATGATAATTAGTGGAGAATCCGGCCTCTACCTGAGCACACAACTGCTTCAATAGTGCCTATACACTTGTAATGATAAAGCAAGGCTATTAGTGGGTAGGCTCTTGTCATGATGAGCAAAAAGCAGCTGATATGGGTATTATCATGTTATACAATAATTCATTAGGAGCTCAATGAAAGCAAGGGTTCAATAACTGCACTGCCTTATAGTCGGATATAGAGAGTCAAGGCATCGGGTGAAACAATCCACCATGATATATTATGTCCTTGAAATAGCTTGCAAACCACAACGTACGCTGTTGAACGTGAACAACATTCAGTAAGCGATATATACTTGGACCATTTATGAAGCAGATTTTATGTGAAATGTATAACGCCAATGCTAGCAAACCTACTTCTACATGTACATGTATTGTTCGAATATTATGGACTTCATTTCGATTCATGTATCGATAACAATTCGCAATGAGAAATAAGAAAACACGCAGCAATTTTTCGCGAGTGATTCTCATTGCAATGTAGTAATCTTATCCTGTCTCGCACCTGTTAAACCCGACACAGAACTGAAACCTGAACGCTGTGCAAGCTCTTGGAGACGTAGACGCACCGAGAAAAAAAGATTACGCATGTCCATTGGCGAAAGTGCGCCAACGCCAGGGATTTATCAATACCCCGCCTCTCACTTTTCTCCTTCTCTTAATAATACTTCGTTACTGACAATGGACACTACTTGTGCGCTCAATACAATGCCAGCGGCTCTCTGTTCGCCCGTTTGTTGATGACAGGCATTGTCTGAATTATAAGTGAATATACTACCTACGAAATCTCGCGCATGTTGGGGCAACAAAACGATAAATCAATCATTGGTACATCAGCTTTTGTGCCAGTTCATATTGACAGGTTTTGCCACATTGTTTACTGGTACTTGGGTTTCGCTTGTTGCTTAGTCATACATTGGTTTATAACACCCTGCAACATATCTTAAGTTGGTGATGATTTATTTCTTTTGTCTAGGGGTCAGGTCATATTATTGTCACCGACTTGAGCTCAGATTTTTTGGACGAAACCTCGACACTCTGTAAGAAAAATTCAATTTCTACAAGAAGAAGCACACATACAGTAACTGAGGGGGATGATACGATGTCCGAGACACAATTGCCCATTTATGTAATTCACAAATGTTAGTAGCAATTGATATTCCCCAGAAATAAGGTTTCTTCCACCGAGATTTATCCCAATTTTGACACGGTGATCAAAATCATCGTCATTTTCAAGAACATCTGGACATTGTATTACAATAATCTCCACACAGGAGTTACGATGATCATCTCATGTTTCATATATCCAGTGCATATGCACAAATATATTGTAATTTTTCAAAAAAATTGTAGTTATTCCCAAATTACTCCCCATGCTTGTCATGACACCGATTTGAGTCAAGCGTCACCGACTTAGGTATACATTTTATAGAGTATGACATACCCATTCTGTAAGTGAGTGCAAGTGTACAATGAGTTCTTACGGTTATAGCGATGTCATACTCGTGGTATCGTGGTCCGCATGTAGTAATATATTGTGTAGTATACATCCCAACAACATTTCGGAAGACCGGGTTATTGATATAATTATTTTTCGAAGCTGCAGCTTCGACTGGGACCACATTTTGACGGGGGCCACATTATGAATTGCTATTGCGCATAACTATGAAACGAAAATAATATAAACATTTGCTGTATGATGTTGCAATACAGACCGTTGATTGAACATCGGTGGTGGCTACTGCTTTTTACGTTTTTCCGTGGAGATATACCAGTCCTTTTCTGGAAAACTAACATCTTAAGTCGGTGACGCTTGACTCAAATCTGTGATACGACAAACATGTGGAGTAATTTAGGAACAACTGAAAAATTACATAATATTTGTGCAAATTCATCGGATGTGTGAAACCTGAGATGATTATCGTAACCCCCGTGTAGAGATTATTGAAATACAATGTCCGGAAGGTTTTGAAAATGACGATGAATGTGATCGCCGTGTCAAAATTGGGGTAAATATCGGCGGAAGAAACCTTATATCTGGGGAATATCAACCGCTACTAACATTTGTAAATTACATACATGGGCAGTAGTATCTCGGACATCGCATCATCCCCCTCAGTTACTCTATATATGCATCAAATTGCAGAAATGGAATTTTTCTTAGCGTGTGTCGATTTTCTGTCCAAAAATTCTGAGCTCAAGTCGGTGACAATAACATGACCTGACCCCTAGACAAAAGAAATAGGTCAATCACCGCCTTAAGATATGTTGCAGGGTGATAATATTCCACATCATCCCCCGTGACCATTTGCACGAGAACAGAAACATTTTAAAATCAATTACACCTGACCAGGCAGCACACACAACCAATTAAATGCTTTCAGCATGCTGCTTTCGAAACGAAATACATATAAACACCAAAAGCAGTCTTCTCAAATTATGTACTACTGGTAGGAAGTTTCATTTCGTCATCAGTTCGATGGTACAATGCTTACTCAGTGCTGGGATCAAAATTGCCAGCTTCTTCAGAGAATGATCTCCACACAAATTGCTTCAAGAAAATTCAGACGAGTACATAGCAGACGACATGACTTGTTATCCAGACATGTTGATTTGTTAGTTGCTCTGGAAAGGAACATGAAGATAGACATCAATCTTATGAATCTTTTGCTCTGGGGAGATCGTGGAGAAAGACATGGTAGTTATTGGATTATTGATCGTATAAATTTGAGGCAGAAAATTGACAGATTGTATCTGTCCAGTTCGTTTACTTTTCCAAACACTTTTCAAAACCACTTTATTTCAGTTTTTTTATTTTATTACAGTTGTCTACCAAAAATGCACATGAATTTTTTAATGGAGTAAAAATCGCTGATTAGCTGTCTACATTTAACCAATGCATAAATGGGACGTGTCGTCAGGTTTCTATCGTCCCAGTCTCGGAGAAGCTGCCACTCAACCGGAGGTCAGGGAAGCCAGCTGGATCGATATGCTGGAAATAACTTCCCCAAAATTGCAATGCAATGCAAGTTCTTCCCCAAAATTACATCCCATTAACGTATCACTACCCTCGCCTGACAGAATGAGTAGCAACGCTGAATTAGTCTCCATTCTTTCTCTTTTCATTATTTCCAAGTGGGGTCGGTTTACCGCGGGGCTGGTTTCTCGAACGTATTATTTGTTCTGCTGTGGGACAAATTACAGTTAATGCATTTAAAACGGGGTTTGTCTCCAACTGGCTGTTGCCGACAGGCCATTTGGTTATATGAATAAAATAATTGTATAGAGCCAGTATTGCACCATGCAATATTAAACATGCACTGCATAACTCAACGAGCTTGGGAATGATTGCACTTTGACGAGTGGAGAGGAAGTTTGCGTCAACACAATTTTAGTACCTCTATTGAAAACCTCTACCTTTAGTACCTCTATTGTATCAATTTCTTCCAATATATCATTCAGCATTGCGACTCATATTACAAGGTTTTCGTTTTAGTAACAGAGAGCTTATGCAAATGAATTTTTCAAAGCTAGTGTGATGTCACATAAACCACTTTGTCTATATGTTGTTATCATATTTCCTTCAAAAGGTGCTCCTCATGTGCAACAGAACTAGTTTATATTTAGAAACACTCCTTTCGATTTTTCACTGTTTCAATTATTTTCACCAATGCCACTTGTTTCATCTTACAATTCATAACTTAATCGCTTTTCATCTCAATTCGGTGTCAATGCACTTGAGCCTGCAGGATGGCGTCCTATTCCAGCTAATCGGATTGGACTATTTCTCTTCAACAGAGTAAATGTTGACTAGTGTTCCGCAGCAAATATGTCTGGTCCCGTCATTGGTCCAGCTCTTAGCAGACTGATGGAGTTCCTTGAAATGCTGCCATGAACAGGAGGGGTTAAATATATAGAGATCAACAAAAGACCATAATCGATAAAAGATCTCTCGTGTTCGTCCAGGAACTAACACAATTTATTCAGATGACAAAACGCCGACGACAGGGCCTCAAGCTCCTTTTTATTTTGCATAATTAAACGTCTGACGGGAATCACTGAAAAAATCTCATGGAAAGAGTAAAGAATATGTACACGATGGAATACTCAGGAATTTGTTATCATAGTTCGACTAAATCTGGAACGTGGTTATTCAGTTCCGCATAGTCACACAAACATCTTGATATCATGGCAAATATTGAAAATCATAGGAAACACAGCTAGCAACTGCTTTATCAAATATCCTTGCTATTTATTCGGCAATCCAATTTTCACTTCAATGCAACTTTTTAAATATTAAATATTTAGATGGGTCACTTTGTTTCAGGCCGGATTGGGAGTAGAGAGTGATTGTACCCAGCTTAAATTGTTGTCAGAGAATGTATCAGTTCGGTCAGAACCAATTGTGTTTGACCTGCAGGTATTGAGTTGACGTTCTGCACTGAATCGAGTAGAAATATGTTGGGAGGAGGGTGTGTTGTTAGTGTACCGTGGACAAGGAATGGATGAAAAGAGATCTCAATTCTTTTATTATGACTGACTGAAATACCACCTCATACACCGGAATGATCTTTTCTCTGCCTACCCATAGTGGAAACATGGTTTTGGCCATATCATTAATATGGTGATGTGATTGCCCTGTGCTGGACCTCTTCTTTTTAAAAGGACTGAGAAGGACGGAGCTCTGGGCCATGAGGGGGTTTGGGGGGTGGTGGTGGCTGGGGTGCTTGATGGAACGTAGAGGGAGGTGGGAAGCATGTGTCAAGAATACTTGAAACGAATGGCAGGTGCATTTGTCTTGAGGGTATACACACTTACTGCTCAAAATTGAATGTATCAAGTTTCATGATGGTAGTGATGGTACTTCAACATGTTTATAAATATAAAAATATATTAAAAAATATTTATCGGATATTTCAATATTAGATCTGATAGATGACTGATTATACTGATCAACATAGGTAATTAGCATTTGTATGTACATGACCCATTGAGATGAATCTCCATCGTTTTCAACCAGCGTTCCCTTTCAGTCATGATATTTGTTGAAGTTGTGTATGATGCTAACATGAATAGTCACGTACCCTCCAAAGTCTGTAAGAATAGTCCATACGTTGTGGTATATTATTTTTACCTGTTATTCAGCAGAACAAAATTAAGTATTATATCTCATATAGTTTCGAACTCAATGTTTTTTATAATGAATGTATTAATCGAAAATTAATTGTGAACATTCCTCAGTTGTTAACGTAAACAGTATTACGGGGTGCACCTTTATCGATTTTCTTCCTTGGTTGTCTTTGAGTAAACTGAGGGCTGTGACTTCAATGACAGTGTAATTATAAAACTGATGTTTACGTGTAATGTCTGTCATGCATATACACTGGAACTAAAGCAAAAATTTACGATATACATGTCTATCTGTTCTATACTAGTATGCTGTCAGGGGAGGTTCAGGCAATGTGTGCTCATTTCATCGATGTTTGATCTAATTGTAATTTTATCTAACCCAGTTCAAACAATATCGTGTTCCAGCCCACTAGTTGAAACAATGTGGCATTGTATTAAGTCGATTGAGTTCTCAGATATCAAACATCTCATTTTGTTGGGGACACATTTCAGAGAATGTTTGAGTATATGTATTATAAATATACCGGACCTGCTTTCATATTATATATGATGTCTCAAGGGAACTTCCAATGAGTACATAATTATGAAAACACATTGGACATAGCAATCAAATATTTACTCAAATAAACAAAATAACCAGGAAATAAGTTACCAATATACTTACCAAAATCGAAGATAAGTATATAGAAGATGAGAGGGGAATATTATTCGCAGTAGGATATATTCTCAAGCCACAAACCTACACTCATCGTGAACATATTTCTCGTGATTTGAGAACAATGTCCAAACAAAAATCTCCCATGAATTCCCTTTCACTCTATTTACGAAGTATTGAAAACATATTTAATGTATAGTGCTTTATGTGAAGACATTTGTTCTTGTTGTTTTAGACAGGAAAGCCATATGCTCACTGATGGATACTGGAAATGTTTGGTGATGTGAAAAGGTTTGTCCATGTGGGAGGAACTCTTCCATTGGAGGTAGACGATTTACAAGTGCTGCTACAATTCCTGTCATTGTCCAGGCGCCGTCAAATCATCACATTGTGTTCTCAACTATTCCAGGTGTCAGCAGTCATTAGTTTTTGACGATAAATATCACCAGTAACATAGTACAGGAGTGAAACTTTTGTTCATGCATCAACGCCAATGACTGCCTCGTGACCATTAACCAGCTAATTACACAGTACATATACACAGCCAATTTAATGCTTTTACAAGGTGGAATATATAATATTGCATGGTTTTAGCAATTATGCAGTCCATGTTCTCCTATTTTTATTCATCTGAGTTTGGATTTATTTTCAAATGTCGTGTCAGCTAAGTTGGCCCACAGTCCTGTTTGGACTAAAGGTTGGTAAGAGAACAAACTCAAGACTGATTCAAACATTTGTTAATCAATCAAACCACACTTTGTGGTTATTATTTGTCACGTTAATGTCACAGGGAACAACTACACATACTTTTTGCATGGAGAAAAGACTGTGTAAATGCGATACAAAACCCACTGACAGAATATTGCAGTATGGAGTAGAAATCATGCAAATCGTAATTGTGGCTCAACGAAATCGTATGTGAATCTCACTCGCATTGCGTTATGATAAACCATAATTTTAGTTTCCATCAATGAGTCCCAGATTGAGACGAAATATACTGTTGACAATCAATATCGCCGTAACATGTTAGCTATCATACATATTAATATGACGATACTAATTACTTTGTTGAGGTCCACTAGTGATCAATGTCAAGATCAAATTGATCAGCTCAGTGATATGGCTTAAACCCCATGAAATAATTATCTCCAAAATGGTAGAACCACGATAATAATTAGTGGAGAATCCAGCCTCTACCACAGCACGCCACTGCATTATTAGTGCTATATACTTGTAGTGGTAAAGCAAGGCCATTAGTGGGTAGATTCTTGTCATGACGAGCAAACTGAAGCTTTTAGGGGTATTATAATGTAATATAATAATTCATCAGGAGCTTAATGAAACCACGAGTCTGATATTTGCACTGCCCATAGTCGGATATTCTATAGATTACCAAGGCATCGGGTGAAGGAATCCACCATGATATATCATGTCCTTGAATTAGCTTGATAACTACATACGCAATTGAACGTGAACAACATTCCTTAAACGATATGAACTTGGACCACCCGTGAAGCAGATTTTATGTGAAATGTTTACCACCGAGGTCAGCAAACCTTACTTCTACATGTATATGTATTGTTCAAATATTATGAACTTCGTTTCGATTCATATATCGATAATAATTTGCAATGAGAAATGAGAAAAAACGCACCGAATTTTCACGAGTGATACTCGACGCAGGGAACTAGTCTTATTTTGTCTCGCACCTGTTAAACCCGACACGGAACTGAAACCTGAACGCTGTGCAAGCTCTTGGAAATGTACACACACCGAGAAAAAAAATACGCATGCCCATTGGCAAGAGGGCGCCAACGCCAGGGATTTATCAATACCGCGCCTCTCAGTTTTCTCGTTCTCTTAATAATACTTCGTTACCGACAATGGACACTACCTGTGTGCTCAATACAATGCCAGCGGCTCTCTGTTCGCATATGTGTTGATAACAGGTTTTGTCTGAATTATAGGTGGACATTCTATCTACGAAATCTCGCGCGTGTTGCGGCAACAAAACGAGAAATCAATCATTGGTACATCAGCTTTTGTGCCAGTTCATATTGACAGGTTTTGCCCCATTGTTTACTGGTACTGAGGTTTCTCTTGTTTGCTCAGTCATACATTGGTCTATAATGTTCCACGTCATCACTCATGACCATTTGCATGATAACAGAAACATTTTTTTACTCAATTACACCTGACCAGGCAGCACACACAACCAGTTAAATGCTTTCAGCATGCTGCTTTCGAAACGAAATACCCATAAACACCGAAAGTAGTCTACTCAAATTATGTACTACTGGTATGAAGTTTCACAGTCATTTCGTCATCAGTTCGATGGTGCAATGCTTATTCAGTGCCAGGAGCAGAATTGCCAAGTTCTATATTGAATGATCCCAACACAAACTGCTTCGAGAAAATTCATACGAGTACATAGCAGATGACATGACTTGTTATCCGGACATGTTGATTTGTTAGTTGCTATGGACAGGAACATGAATATAAACATAGGTCTTATGAATCTTTTGCTCTGGAATGCTTTGTTAGGAAAGACATGGTAGTTATTGGTTTTTTGATCGTATAAATGTCAGGCAGAAAATTAACAGATTGTATCTGTCCAGTTCGTTTACTTTCCAAGCATAATGTCAAAACCACTTTATTCCGAGAAAGATAGTTGTCTATCAAAAATGCATGTGAGTTTTCTAATGGAATAAAAATCGCTGATTAGCTGTCTACATTTAACCAATGCGTGAATGGGACGTCTCGTCAGGTTTCTACCATCCTAGTCATGGAGATGCTGCCGCTCAACAGGAGGTAGTGGAAGCCAGCTGGATCGATATGCTGGAAATAACTTGAAGTTATGCAAGTTCTTCCCCGAAATAATATCCCATTAACGAATCGCTAGCCCCGCCTGACAGAATGAGTAGCAACGCCGAATTAGTCTCCATTCTTTCTCTTTCCATTATTCTCAAGTGGGGTCGGTTTACGGTGGTGGTGGTTGTTCAATCGTAATATTTGCTCTGATGTGGGACAAATCACAGTTAATGCATTTAAAACGGGGTTTGTCTCCAAGTGGCTGTTGTCGACAGGCTATTTGGTAATATGAATAAAATAATTGTGAAGCCTTCAATATTGCCAGTATTGCACCATGCAATATTAAACATTCATCGCATAACTCAACGAACTTTGACAAGTGGAGAGAAAGTTTGCGTCAACCCAATTTCAGTACCTCCAGCGAAAATTGTGGCAATTTCTACCAATATATCACTCAACCTTGTGACTCATAATACAAGGTTCGTGCTTTAGTATCAGCGAGCTTGAGCAAAGCTTCGAAGCTACATGAAGGGTTATGTCACATAAACCACTTTGTTTATTATATGTTGTTATCATATTATTTCCTTCAAAAGGTGCTCCCCATTTGCCAAAGAACTATTTTATGTTTAGAAGCACTGCCTAGGATTTCTCACTGTTTTGAGTATTTTCAACAATGCCACTTGTCTCATCTTACAATTCGTGACTTTTTCATCTTTTTTCGTCTCTCATGGAAAGAGTAAAGACTATGTACATGACGGAATACTCAGGAATTTGTTATCAAGGTTCGATTAAATCTAGAACGTGGTTATTCAGTTCCGCATAGTCACACGAACATCTCGATATCATGGCAAATATTGAAAATCATAGGAAACATAGCTAGCAACCGCTTTATCAAATATCCTTGCTATTTATTCGGAAATCCCATTTTCACTTCAATACTAATTTTCTCGTGTGAACTTATTACATACTTAGATGGGTCACTTTGTTTTAGGTCGGATTGGGAGTAGGGAGTGAACATTAGGACTCATTCTTGGACTCGGTTCAGCCCACAATCCTTCATTGTACGCCGGGAAAAGATATATAAAAATATCTTTTCTTGACTGACTGAACTACCACATGGCATACACCAGGATGACCTTGTTTCTGCCTACCCATATTGGAATCACGGTTTCGGCTATATCAGGATTATGCTGATGTTATTGCTCTGTGCTGGACATAACCTCTACAAAGGGACTGAGAAGGATGGAGTTCCGGGCCCTGAGGGGATGGAGGCGGTCAGGTGTGCCAGAGGTGCTGGGTGGAAAGTAGAGAGGTGGGAAGCATATGGCAAGAATATTTGAAACCAAGGGCAGGTGCATTAGTCTTAAGGATATACACACTTATTGGCCTCAAACTGCTCAAAATTGAACCTTCTCAAGCAAGATGAATGTACTAAGTTCCATGTTAGTATTGAGTGGATGTGAAAAAGCAGACATATTGAATTGGAAATTTTAATGACGTATTTGTGGATATGTAGATATTTAGACATGGCTTGTATATTTTAATGACGTATTTGTGGATATGTAGATATTTAGACATGGCTTGTATATTTCGATATTAGTTTTGACCCATTACTGAATATACTGATCAACCTTGGTAATAAAAACTTGTCATTGTCATTGCAGTGTCATCGTTATGTGGATTTGTGAGATCATCCTGTGATCACATAAGTTATCATGATGATAGTTAACATTTGAAAGATATTTAATTTTTTTTGCTTACATCAGAGTTTGATGAATACACTTTCAATAATTGTGTTCAGGCATAAATATAATTTAATAATTAGTTCTAGCGTTTGACAAATCGAAGTGGGTTGTTGTTTTGGGAAATGTTTTGTGAACTTTATGCATAAATTTATTCTTATCTATTTTTTTGAAGCAAGGATATATGCAACCTCTCCTTTGTGGACATATTCAAGTGCTATATCTGATATATCTTGGAACTCAATGATATGAACTGCACTGTGTTTTTTTTCTTGGCTGACATTGAGTAAACTGAGGTCAATGACTTTAATGACAGTGTATTCATAAACCTAACATTTACATGTAGTGTTTGCCATGCACATGCACTGGAACTAAAGCAACAATTGAAGATATACATGTCTTTGTCTACCTGTTCTGTACTAGTATGCTGTCAGGGAAGGTTCGGGCAATGTGTGCTTATTTCATCGATGTTTGATCCAATGGTAATTTTATCCAACCCAGTTGGAACAATATCGTGTTTCCGCCCAATAGTTGAAACAATGTGTCATTGTATGAAGTCGATTGAGTTCTCAGAGATCGAACCTCTCATTATGTTGGGGACACAGTTCAGAGAATGTTCGAGTATATGTATTATAAATATACTGGACCTGCTTTCATATTAAACAAATGTCACACGGGAACTTATATTAAGTACATGTATTATCAAAACACTTTGGAAATAGTAGTAAAATATTTACTCAGATAAACTAAATAATCAGGGAACAAAATACTTGGCAAAATCGAAGAAAAGTATATTTTATGTATGAATATTACTACTGAAATATATTTTATCACTGAACATGTGGCCTGTGTGATTTTCATCCTCATAACACAACAACAACAAACGTCTGGATTTTCTGGGAAATTTCATTCGCAGTATGATATATTTACCATAAACAGCCCTACACTTATCATAAGCATTTTTCTCGTGTTTTGAGAACAATGTCCAAACAAGAATCTTCCAGGAATTCCCTTTCACTCTGTTCACGAAGTATTGTAAACTTATTCAATGCAGAGTGCTTTATGTGAAGACATTTGTTCTTGTTGTTTTAGACAAGGAAGCCATATGCTCACTGATGGATACTGGAAACGTTTGGTGATGTGAAAAGATTTGTCCATGCGGGAGGAACTCTTCCATTGGAGGTAGACGATTTACATGCGCTGCTACACTTCCTGTAATTGGCCACATGCCGTGAAATCATCACATTGTATTTTCAACTATTCCAGGTGTCAGCATTCATTAGTGTATGACGATAAGTATCACCAGTAACAGAGTACAGGAGTGAAACTTTTGTTCATCCATCAATGCCAATGACTGCCTCGTGACCATTAACCAGCTATCCACACAGTACATATACACCGCCAATTTACTTTTTTTACAAGGTGGAATATATAATATTGCATGGTTTTAGCAATTATGCAGTCCAAGTTTTCCTATCTTTATTCATTTGAGTTCGGATTTATTTTCGAATGTCGTGTCAGCTAAGTTGGCCCACAGTCGTGTTTGGACTAAAGGTTGGTAAGAGAACAAACTCAAGTCTGATTCAAACATTTGTTAACCCCTTCACTGCGTATAGCCCGAGAAGGTCCCGGGCACTAACGTCAATGTGTATTGATATCTCTGTGTACCTACTGTTTCAGTGTAATTATAATATCCAAGTCGAAACATGTTTGCATTTATCATAAATTCCTACTGTGCTAGATACATCACCCACCTGGCAATCTTTTTATATATATCAAAGGAGAGATCTATATGTCCATTGATTGTGGTTTTTTGGCATAAGAGACACACTATTTTTCCAACTGCATATATTCCAAGATGTTTTTCTCTTCTTCTTCAAAACACGTACATATCACACTGTCTGGCATACTTGCAGCCACAATTTGAATGTCCTAATGATTTTTCTAAAGTGATACGTTGTATTATGCATAATCTGGCATTGTTCTCTTATGCCAAAAAACCACAGATGTTTTACTGGTGTCTGTTTGTGAATAATATCTGAGTTTAGTTGTAGTTGGATCAATTCTAGCTTTATCTGTACAATATAATGTTCCAGTTACAATTGAAGAATTGAATGGATGGATTATTTTTGAGTGTACTGTTATCTAAGATATCTAGCCTATGTATCATGTCGTAGGTCTTGCTGTTCAACTGCCATATATTGAAATACCACATCAATCCAAGCATCACAATCTAACTCATTCGTGACAACAATTATATTTGTATTTCTATGACAAATGCTATGCTGTCTGTCACTATTTACTCGTTTTATTCTTGCTGAGGCTTGCTTATTTAACTTTCTTCATTTCTTTATTTTCACACTAGTATCAGTGTAAATATATTTTCCATAATAATCAATTTGGCACTGAATTGGGAAACGAATCATGATACATGTACACCAAACAATTTTTTGTTCCTCATGTTTACCGAATGTGATTGATGAGTTAATATTTTTTTTCATGGAGTATGCCTAATGCTGGAGTCACAACAAATATGTACGGCATCATTACTAACAATGTCACTAGTGTGCTCCAGAGCAATAATTCAGTATTATGTAATTGACATTTATCCTCATGTGGTGGGATTAGCTAGGCAGCTGTAGTACCGGGTAAGCAGGTTGAGCTTCCTATATGTTGTTATTGGAATAGGTATTACCATTGTTGTGTTAGTACTTCATGGCAAACTTATATATTGTGGATACTGTCAATCCATGTAAATAATTCGTTGCTTCTCTGTATATAACTTGTTTGTTTACAGCCAGTAATAACGATCTCACATTTAAACTGTCAGTGGGTATAGGGAAGGGATATGGGGGGCTGATCTTATATATTTATGCACCATGTTTACGCTAAATTCGTTTGTCACCTACATATTCGTGAGCACAACTGTATGTCAAATATTTAATTCAATCACACGTTTAATGTCAACATCATTGCCCATGTCATTCATTTCATACAGGTCGATGTGTCTGGTATATACCACTGTGCCCTCTCGCCCGATCGTCATGGTGTCCACGGTCTTGTGTTGGTGGTTGCGGTTCTCTGCCCGTCGGGACGTTGGAGCTGTGAGGAAAAGTTCCATCAAACACCCAATTCATAATGGAGGGTGACAGTTTCAATAGCCTTGATAATATGCACAATTTACTATCGTGTCTGACTGGGTCAAATTCAGAGAATGATGAAGAACATATAATCACATCAGTCATTAATGACAGTGATTATCTTGATATAGATGGCTTGATTGCACAACTCACGCCAAATTCAAAGAACACCCAACTGAAAGTATTGCTTCTAAATATTCAAAGTATCTCGTCAAATTTAACATCCCTGCAAGAAATTCTAGCTAAACTTGAGCACAATAACATTTTTCTTGACTGCATACTATTATGTGAAACTTTCTTGCATGACAAAAATATACAATTAGCTAATATACCTGGATTTTCACTTATCTCCAAACACAGGTCTCAAATGCCCAGAGGTGGAGTCGCGATATATGTTAAAAATACTATTGATTTTAAAATCGAAGAGGACCTTAGTGTCTTTATTGAAGGCGAATTTGAGACGGTGTTTATTGAGTTTGATTCGTTTCGTACTAAGACTGTGATCGGAGAAATATACAGAGTTCCTAATAGCGACCCTAAATTGTCTGTCCAACGATTTGATGACGTACTTACGAAACTGCGCAACCATAAAAACGTAATCATTGGTACAGACCAAAATTTCGATTTATTGAAGCTGAGAAGCCATAAACAAACCTCACAGTTAATTGACTCAATGTTCGCAGATGGCTTTATTCCTACAATAACGAAACCTACGCGCATTACTCATAGCACAGCAACGCTGATTGACAATATCTATGTTAAATTTGATCACAAACAGGCATTGCAATCTGCAATATTAGCTCACGATATATCCGATCATTTTCCTGTATTTTGTTCAGTGAATTATCCCCAAAAACATTCAGAACCATGTAAACCACTCACATTTGAACATAGAAAAATGACAGACGCGCAATTAGGAAAAATACGATCTGATTTGGATGAAATAAATTGGGAAAATTCACTGGGTGCTTTGGGTCTTGAAGAGGCATGTGACAAATTTGTGAATGTGTTAAACAACATAATAAATATCAATGCTCCCATGAAAACCATTACTATTGCAAAAAACAAGATCATCAGGGTTCCGTGGATGACGCCTGCATTATCTCATTCGGCCACAAATTGCATCAAGTTATACAAACATTGTATTGGAAAATCAAAATCCGACCCTTCCTACAAAAAGTATATAACTTACAGAAACCTATTTAACAAGCTGAAACGAACTGCAAAAAACAATATTATAGCGAACAATTAGAACAATTTAAAGGTGACATGAAAAAAACTTGGCAAGTAATCAACTTAACAATTGGGAAAAATAATAATAAAACCGAAACGCCACAAAAGTTCCTGCATAATGGGTCAGAGATAATTGAGGATAAACGCATTTCCGAGGAATTTTGCAAATATTTTACGGAAATCGGACCTAAATTTGCCAACGCTATCGGCAAATCCAAACACAGTTCATTGCACTACCTACATAATAACAGACACAGTAACCCGAAGTCATTATTTCTCTCTCCGACCGATCATATTGAGGTATCTAGCATATTAAAATCTTGTAAACCAAAAAGCAGTAGTGGCCATGATGCCATAAGCACGAAACTCCTAAAAACAATAAGCGATTCTGTGTCCATCCCAATAAGTATCATAATAAACAAATCACTGATGACTGGTACAGTACCCAAAAACTTGAAATTAGCCAAAGTAATAGCTATACATAAAGCGAAAAGTAAAGCAGAGTTTTCAAACTACCGACCCATCTCGCTCCTGCCCTCGATATCGAAAATATTAGAAAAAGTAGTACACAAAAGGCTTGTTTTCTTTCTGGAAAGTAATGACTTATTATACAACAATCAATATGGATTCCGATCAAAACGAAGCACGATAGATGCAGTCACAAAATTTGTTTCCGATATAACATTGTCTCTTGATCAAAAGAGATCTGCATTATCTGTATTCCTAGATTTGTCGAAAGCATTTGATACCATCGACCATGATATATTACTACAAAAACTACATTTTTATGGAGTCCGTGGAATTGCTCATGATTGGTTTCGAGATTACCTTATGAACAGGCAACAATATGTAGAATATCGAGGGATCAAATCAAGTACCTGTAATATTAGATGTGGTGTTCCACAAGGCTCAGTGTTAGGACCATTATTATTCATTATATACACTAATGATCTCCCCCAGGTTCTGAACCATTCTAAATCAATATTATTTGTTGACGACACAACCTTGTACGTAACGGATTGTAATATTGACACACTCTATAATCACATGAATGAGGAACTGATTTCGTTAACTGATTGGTTTAAAGCAAATAAATTGTCTCTTAACGTAACAAAAACAAATTATATGTTATTTTCAAATTCACTGAGTAATAAAACACCAAGGAATTTAGTGCTAGCGAATAAAACCATTACCGAATGTGAAAACACGAAGTTCCTAGGCATACATATAGACCATAAACTGAAATGGGACAAGCATATAGAACACGTCAATACTAAAGTCTCCAAGGCCTTATTCGCTATAAACAGAGCTCGACAAACACTTCCAATCCACAACATAATCTCTATATATTACACTCTGGTGTACCCACACCTATCGTACGGTATTACGCTTTGGGGTGGTGCTCAGAAAACGTTCATTAATAAAATAGTTGTTCAACAAAAGAAAATTGTGAGAGCAATTACCGGCGTCCCCTATAACACACATTCTGATCCGCTTTTCCGAAGCCTGAAACTCTTGAAACTCAATGACATTTATAGATTGCATGTTGCCAAATATGTTCATTGTTTTTTCAAAAATGTCCTACCAGCCCCACTACGTGAACTGTTTATTTTATCTAGCATGCACAATCATGAAACGAGACATAGCTCGCTTCCCAAACTAAAACCTGCTAAATTTAACAGTATGACTTATGCTCGATGTATTGTTAAAAAAGGACCAGATATCTGGAATAATGATATACCTGTATCAATATATATGAACCCAGACCAGACAATGTGCAGCAAGAAAGCATTTTCCTCTCGTTTCAAGCGTCTTGTCGTCCAGGGATATAGTGACCACTGAATCAGGCTGTGACAAAATCCCTCGGCTCGTGGGGGCACTGTGGTGTTACTTGAGACCTTACATTTCTCTCATAACATCATCGTTCCATGTCATCTCTTCTTCCTCATTGCAATCATCATCATTATCTTCCGCATCACCCCCCCCCCCCCCCTCATCATCACCATCATCACTCCCCCCCATCGTCATCCCCCTCATCATCTCCCTCATCGCCCTCATCTTCACCCCCCCCCCCCCATCATCATCATCACCCCCTCATAATCATAATCATCACCCCCTCATCATCGTCATCATCATTACCACCAGCAACAACAACATCCGTATCATCCATCTCTAACATTTTCAACTCGTCGCTCGCTATCTTGGTTTTATTTATATGTGTGTAAATTCATAAGTTGTGGAGTGCCTCACTACCAATCATTCAAAAAAAAACCCCGAAATTTACATATCGTTATTTAGTAAGGTTAACAGTCTACTGACTCTCACTCCACAACTTGTGCTGCAACCAATGTACATTCCGAAACATGTTACAAACATTAACAACATTAGCCTGTAATGTACCTCCAATGATCAATCTGTATGTATCATATGTAAATAGTGTAATGCAGCAGCACGAATAAATTCTATCTACCTATCTATCTAATGCCTGTATGCGTTTAGCCCGAGAAGGTATCAGGCTCTGAACAATGTGTGATAAGTCAGTGTGGAGTGTCAAGATCGTCATGATATTTCACATAAGTTTGGCGAACATGCATGGTCACTCTAAGATAACGCAGTGAGCACTACTCGGCCAGTCATCTCAAACCTATATTTCTCTCTAGATTGATTTCTGCAAAAGAAAAGAGAACCGGCATGTATTTTGTCTTCATGCAAATTTAGAATTATATGCACACATGACATAGATGTGATTTACAATATGTATATGCTGCTCAATTTGACAGTTATGATTGCAACATGCTGCTCAGCAATCGTGAACTATTTAAGTTAGCTCTTACATATTATACCTGACCAGGTCAATGAAAATGGAGACATAAGTTTGTATCTGATGGGAATAATTTAGTGCCGTGCAAACAGCATGCTTTGTTTGTTAAAATGTGATCGTTGCCATGGTAACCTACTACATAGCAAATAAATTTTATTGGCATTGCTGCTGTATTGGTGAGAATAAAATTTAGTACCAAATTTATATAATATTTACAATAATATTCCATTTTCTTGCTGAAAAAGTCAAATTATCTGACAATATATATTTTGCTATTTTTCCTCCGCACAAGCAATTTCACTGAGCCCCACAGTGAAATGGTTAATCAATCAAACCACACTCTGTGGTTTATTAAGTGAAACGTAAATGCCACAGGGAACAACTACACATATTTTCTGCATGGAGGAAAGACTTTATAAGTGCGATACAAAACCCACTAACAAGATATTGCAGTATGGAGTGCAAATCATACAAATCGTGAGTGTGTCTCAACGAAATCGTATGTGGATCTCACTCGCATTGCGTTATGATAAACCATTATTTTAGTTGCCATCAATGAGTCCCAGATTGATTCAAAATATACTGTTGACAATCAATATCATCGTAACATGTTAGCTATGATACATATTAATATGACGATACTAATTACTTCGTTGAGGTCCACTAGTGATCAATGTCAAGATCAAATTGATCAGCTCAGTGATACGGCTTAAACCCCATGAAATAATCATCTTCAAAATGGTAGAACCACGATAATAATTAGTGGAGAATCCGGCCTCTACCACAGCACGCCAGTGCATCATTAGTGCTATATATTTGTAGTGGTAAAGCAAGGCCATTAGTGGGTAGATTCTTGTCATGACGAGCAAACTGCAGCTTATATGGATATTATCATGTTATATGATAGTTTATTAGGAGCTTAATGAAACCACGAGTCTGATATTTACACTGCCCATAGTGAAATATTCTATAGAATATCAAAGCATCGGGTGAAGGAATCCACCATGATATATCATGTCCTCGAAATAGCTTGACAACTACAACAAACGCAGTTGAACGTGAAAAACATCATTAAATGATATAAACTTGGACCACTTATGAAGCAGATTTTATGTGAAATGTACACCACCGAGGTCAGCAAAGCTTACTTCTACATGTACATGTATTTGTATTGTTCGAATTATATGGACTTCATTTCGATTCATATATCGATATTAATTCACAATGAGAAATAAGAAAACACGCATCGAATTTTCACGAGTGATTCTCGTTGCAGTGCAGTGGTCTTATTCTGTTTCGCACCTGTTAAACCCGACACGGAACTGAAACCTGAACACTATGCAAGCTCTTGGAAATGTAGAAGCACCGAGAAAAAATGATTACGCATGTCCATTGGCAAGAGGGTGCCAAACGCCAGGGATTTATCAATACTCCGCCTTTCACTTTCTCCTTCTCTTAATAATACTTCATTACCGACAATGGACACTACCTGTGTGCTCGATACAATACCAGCGGCTCTCAGTTCGCCCGTTTGTTGATAACAGGCTTTGTCTGAATTATAGGTGGATACACTCTCTACAAAATCTCGCATATGTTGCAGCAACATAACGAGAAATCAATCATTGGTACATCAGCTTTTGTGCCAGTTTATATTGACAGGTTTTGCCCCATTGTTTACTGGTACTGGGGTTTCTGTTTAGTCATACATTGGTAAAATGTTCCATGTTATCACTCGTGACCACTGACAACAGAAACATTTAGTACTCAATTACACCTGACCTTTGCAGCACACACAGCCAGTCAAATTATTTCACCATGCTGCTTTTGAAACAAAATGCCCACAACTACCAAAAGCAGTCTTCTCGAATTATGTACTACTGGTAGGAAGTTTCACAGTCATTTCGTCATCAGTTCGATGATGCAATGCTTATTCAGTGCCAGGAACATAATTTTTCAGGTTTTTTTGTAGAATGGTCCCAACACAAACTGCTTCGAGACAATTCATACGAGTACATAACAGACGACATGACTTGTTACCCAGACATGTTGATTTGTTGGTTGTTATGGAAAGGAATATGAATATAGACATCAGTCTTATGAACCCTTTGCTATAGGATGCCATATAGTAGTTATTCGTTTATTGATCGTACAAACGTGAGGCAGAAAATTGACAGATTGTATTTGTCCAGTTCGTTCACTTTTCCAAACATCAAGGCAAACTACTTTATTTCCAGAAAGAGAGTTGTGTATAAAAAATGCAGGTGCTTTTTCTAATGGAATAAAAATCGCTGATTAGCTGTCTACATTTAACAAATGCGTGAATGGGATGTCTCGTCAGGTTTCTACCGTCCCAATCCCGGAGATGCTGCCACTCAACTGGAGGTCAGGGAAGCCAGCTGGATCGATATGCTGCAAATAACCGGAAATTATGCAAGTTCTTCCCCAAAATAACATCCCATTAACGTATCGCTACCCAAGCCTGACAGGATGAGTAGCAGCCCTGAGTTAGTTTCCATTCTTTCTCTTTTCATTATTTCCAAGTGGGGTCGGTTTACGGCGGTGGTGGTTTTCGAACGTAATATTTGCTCTGCTGAGGGACAAATTACAGTTGATGCATTTAAAACGGGGTTTGTCTCCAAGTGGCTGTTGTCGACAGGCCATTTGGTAATATGAGTAAAATAATTGTGAAGCCTTCAATATAGCCAGTATTGCACCATGCAATATTAAACATTCATCAAATAACTCAATGAGCTTGGAGATGATTGCACTTGATGAATGGAGAGGAAATTCGCCTCAACCCAATTTTAGCGAAAATTATAGCAATGTCTACAAATATATCACTCAGCCTTGTGATCCACATTACAAGTTTTGTGCTTTAGTATCAGTGAGCTTGGGCAAATGAATTTTCAGAAGCTAGCGTGATGTCACATAAATTACGTTATCTATACGTTGTTATCATATTTCCTTCAAAGCTGCTCCTCATTTGCAATAGAACTGTTTGATATTTAGAAACACTTCCTACGATTTTCCACTGTTTAGATTATTTTCACTAATATCACTTGCCTCATATAACAATTCGTGGCTTAATCGTCTTTCATCTCGATTCGGTGTCAATGCACTTCAGCTTGCAGGATGGCGTCCAATTCCAGCTAATCGGATTGGAATATTTCTCTTCAACGGGGTGAATGTCGCAAGGGTCAAGGCATCAGGTGAAGGAATCATGAAATATTACGTCCACGGAATAGCTTGGAAACTACAACGTATGCTGTTGAACGTGAACAACATTCAGTGCGCGATATATACTTGGACCATTTATGAAGCAGATTTTATGTGAAATGTATACCACCGAGGTTAGCGAACCTTACCTCTACATGTATTGTTCGAATAATACGGACTTCGTTTCAATTCATATATTGATAATAATTCGTAATGAGAAATAAGAAAACACAGAGCGAGTTTTCACGAGTGATCCTTGTTGCAGTGCAGTGGTCTTATTCTGTCTCGCACCTGTTAAACCCGACACGGAACTGAAACCTGAATGCTATGCAAGCTCTTGGGAATGTAGAGGCACCGAAAAAAAAGATTACTCATGTCCATTGGCAGGAGGGCCCCAAAGCCAGGTATTGATCAATACCCCGCCTCTCACTTTTCTCCTTCTCTTAATAATACTTCGGTACCGACAATGGACACTACCTGTGTGCCCGATACAATGCCAGCGGCTCTCTGTCCGTTTGTTGATAACAGGCTTTGTCTGAATTATAGGTGGATACACTCTCTACAAAATCTCGCGTATGTTGCGGCAACAAAACGAGAAATCAATCATTGGTACATCAGTTTTTGTGCCAGTTCATATTGACAGGTTTTACCCCATT
This sequence comes from Terebella lapidaria, assembly GCA_949152475.1. Lineage (NCBI taxonomy): Eukaryota > Metazoa > Annelida > Polychaeta > Terebellida > Terebellidae > Terebella > Terebella lapidaria. The sequence goes on along the minus strand of OX424564.1, from coordinate 16,162,677 downwards.
GTTTACTGGTATTGGGGTTTCTCTTGTTTGCTTAGTCATACATTGGTCTATAATGTTCCACGTCATCACTCATGACCATTTGCATGATAACAGAAACATTTTTTTACTCAGTTACACCTGACCAGGCAGCACACACAACCAGTTAAATGCTTTCATCATGCTGCTTTCGAAACGAAATACACATAAACACCGAAAGTAGTCTTCTCAAATTATGTACTACTGGTATGAAGTTTCACAGTCATTTCGTCATCAGTTCGATGGTGCAATGCTTATTCAGTGCCAGGAGCAGAATTGCCAAGTTCTACATTGAATGATCCCAACACAAACTGCTTCGAGAAAAATTCATACGAGTACATAGCAGATGACATGACTTGTTATCCGGACATGTTGATTTGTTAGTTGCTATGGACAGGAACATGAATATAGACATAGGTCTTATGAATCTTTTGCTCTGGATAAATGTGAGGCGTATAAATGTGAGGCAGAAAATTAACAGATTGTATCTGTCCAGTTCATTTACTTTCCAAGCATAATGTCAAAACCACTTTATTCCGAGAAAGATAGTTGTCTATCAAAAATGCATGTGAGTTTTCTAATGGAATAAAAATCGCTGATTAGCTGTCTACATTTAACCAATGCATGAATGGGACGTCTCGTCAGGTTTCTACCATCCTAGTCATGGAGATGCTGCCGCTCAACAGGAGGTAGTGGAAGCCAGCTGGATCGATATGCTGGAAATAACTTGAAGTTATGCAAGTTCTTCCCCGAAATAATATCCCATTAACGAATCGCTAGCCCCGCCTGACAGAATGAGTAGCAACGCCGAATTAGTCTCCATTCTTTCTCTTTCCATTATTCTCAAGTGGGGTCGGTTTACGGTGGTGGTGGTTGTTCAATCGTAATATGTGCTCTGATGTGGGACAAATCACAGTTAATGCATTTAAAACGGGGTTTGTCTCCAAGTGGCTGTTGTCGACAGGCTATTTGGTAATATGAATAAAATAATTGTGAAGCCTTCAATATAGCCAGTATTGCACCATGCAATATTGAACATTCATCGCATAACTCAACGAACTTTGACGAGTGGAGAGAAAGTTTGCGTCAACTCAATTTCAGTACCTCTAGCGAAAATTGTGGCAATTTCTACCAATATATCACTCAACCTTGTGACTCATAACACAAGGTTCGTGCTTTAGTATCAGCGAGCTTGAGCAAAGCTTCGAAGCTACATGAAGGGTTATGTCACATAAACCACTTTGTTTATTATATGTTGTTATCATATTATTTCCTTCAAAAGGTGCTCCCCATTTGCCAAAGAACTATTTTATGTTTAGAAGCACTGCCTAGGATTTCTCACTGTTTTGAGTATTTTCAACAATGCCACTTGTCTCATCTTACAATTCGTGACTTTATCATCTTTCATCTCGATCTCTCATGGAAAGAGTAAAGACTATGTACATGACGGAATACTCAGGAATTTGTTATCATGGTTCGATTAAATCTAGAACGTGGTTATTCAGTTCCGCATAGTCACACGAACATCTCGATATCATGGCAAATATTGAAAATCATAGGAAACACAGCTAGCAACCGCTTTATCAAATATCCTTGCTATTTATTCGGAAAACCAATTTTCATTTCAATACTAATTTTCTCGTGTGAACTTATTACATACTTAGATGGGTCACTTTGTTTTAGGTCGGATTGGGTGTAGGGAGTGAACATTAGGACTCATTCTTGGACTCGGTCCAGCCCACAATCCTTCATTGTATGCCGGGAAAAGATATATAAAAATATCTTTTCTTGACTGACTGAACTACCACATGGCATACACCAGGATGACCTTGTTTCTGCCTACCCATATTGGAATCACGGTTTCGGCTATATCAGGATTATGCTGATGTTATTGCTCTGTGCTGGACATATCCTCTACAAAGGGACTGAGAAGGATGGAGTTCCGGGCCCTGACGGGATGGAGGCGGCCGGGTGTGCCAGAGGTGCTGGGTGGAAAGTAGAGAGGTGGGAAGCATATGGCAAGAATATTTGAAACCAAGGGCAGGTGCATTAGTCTTAAGGATATACACACTTATTGGCCTCAAACTGCTCAAAATTGTACCTTCTCAAGCAAGATGAATGTACCAAGTTCCATGTTAGTATTGAGTGGATGTGAAAAAGCAGACATATTGAATTGGAAATTTTAATGACGTATTTGTGGATATGTAGATATTTAGACATTGCTTGTATATTTCGATATTAGTTTTGACCCATTACTGAATATACTGATCAACAATGGTAATAAAAACTTGTCATTGTCATTGCAGTGTCATCGTTATGTGGATTTTTGAGGTCATCCTGTGATCACATAAGTTATCATGATGATATTTAACATTTGAAAGATATTTAAATTTTTTTGCTTACATCAGAGTTTGATGAATGTAGGTATCAATCTATTACCACAAATACAGTCAGATTTTGATGATGGTTTTGATTTTGATGATTTTGAAATTATACGCTTTCAATAATTGTGTTCAGGCATAAATATAATTTAATAATTAGTTCTAGCGTTTGGCAAATCGAAGTGGGTTTGTTTTGGGAAATGTTTTGTGAACTTTATGCATAAAATTATTCTTATCTATTTTTTTTTGAAGCAAGGATATATGCAACCTCTCCTTTGTGGACATATTCAAGTGCTATATCTGATATATCTTGGAACTTAATGATTTGAACTGCACTGTTTTTTTTTTCTTGGCTGACATTGAGTAAACTGAGGTCAATGACTTTAATGACAGTGTATTCATAAACCTAACATTTACATGTGGTGTTTGCCATGCACATGCACTGGAACTAAAGCAACAATTGAAGATATATATGTCTTTGTCTACCTGTTCTGTACTAGTATGCTGTCAGGGAAGGTTCGGGCAATGTGTGCTTATTTCATCGATGTTTGATCCAATGGTAATTTTATCCAACCCAGTTGGAACAATATCGTGTTTCCGCCCAATAGTTGAAACAATGTGTCATTGTATGAAGTCGATTGAGTTCTCAGAGATCAAACCTCTCATTATGTTGGGGACACAGTTCAGAGAATGTTCGAGTATATGTATTATAAATATACTGGTCCTGCTTTCATATTATATAAAATGTCACACGGGAACTTATATTAAGTACATGTATTATCAAAACACTTTGGAAATAGTAGTAAAATATTTACTCAGATAAACTAAATAATCAGGGAACAAAATACTTGGCAAAATCGAAGAAAAGTATATTTTATGTATGAATATTACTACTGAAATATATTTTATCACTGAACATGTGGCCTGTGTGATTTTCATCCTCATAACACAACAACAACAAACGTCTGGATTTTCTGAGAAATTTCATTCGCAGTAGGATATATTTACCATAAACAGCCCTACACTTATCATAAACATTTTTCTCGTGTTTTGAGAACAATGTCCAAACAAGAATCTTCCAGGAATTCCCTTTCACTCTGTTTACGAAGTATTGTAAACTTATTCAATGCAGAGTGCTTTATGTGAAGACATTTGTTCTTGATGTTTTAGACAAGGAAGCCATATGCTCACTGATGGATACTGGAAACGTTTGGTGATGTGAAAAGATTTGTCCATGCGGGAGGAACTCTTCCATTGGAGGTAGACGATTTACATGCGCTGCTACACTTCCTGTAATTGGCCACATGCCGTGAAATCATCACATTGTATTCTCAACTATTCCAGGTGTCAGCAGTCATTAGTGTATGACGATAAGTATCACCAGTAACAGAGTACAGGAGTATCACCAGTAACAGAGTACAGGAGTGAAACTTTTGTTCATCCATCAATGCCAATGACTGCCTCGTGACCATTAACCAGCTATCCACACAGTACATATACACCGCCAAATTACTTTTTTTACAAGGTGGAATATATAATATTGCATGGTTTTAGCAATTATGCAATCCATGTTTTCCTATCTTTATTCATTTGAGTTCGGATTTATTTTCTAATGTCTTGTCAGCTAAGTTGGCCCACAGTCGTGTTTGGACTAAAGGTTGGTAAGAGAACAAACTCAAGTCTGATTCAAACATTTGTTAACCCACTCACTGTGTATAGCCCGATACGGTCCCGGGCACTAACGTCAATGCTTGTGTGCGTTTAGCCCGAGAAGGTCTCAGGCTCTGAACAATGTGTGATAAGTCAGTGTGGAGTATCGAGATCGTCATGATATTTCACATAAGTTTGGTGAACATGCATGGTCACTCTAAGATAACGCAGTGAGCACTACTCGGCCAGTCATCTCAAACCTATATTTCCCTCTAGATTGATTTCTGCAAAAGAAAAGAGAACCGGCATGTATTTTGTCTTCATGCAAATTTAGAATTATATGCACACATGACATAGATGTGATTTACAATATGTATATGCTGCTCAATTTGACAGTTATGATTGCAACATGCTGCTCAGCAATCGTGAACTATTTAAGTTAGCTCTTACATATTATACCTGATCAGGTCAATGAAAATGGAGACATAAGTTTGTATCTGATGGGAATAATTTAGTGCCGTGCAAAAAGCATGCTTTGTTTGTTAAAATGTGATCGTTGCCATGGTAACCTACTACATAGCAAATACATTTCATTGGCATTGCTGCTTTATTAGTGAGAATAAAATTTAGTACCAAATTTATATAGTATTTACAATAATATTCCATTTTTTTGCTGAAAAATTCAAATTATCTGACAATATATATTTTGCTATTTTTCCTCCGCACAAGGGATTTCACTGAGCCCCACAATGAAGGGGTTAATCAATCAAACCGCACGCTGTGGTTTATTAGGTGAAACATAAATGCCACAGGGAACAACTACACATATTTTCTGCACGGAGGAAAGACTGTATAAGTGTGATACAAAACCCACTAACAAGATATTGCAGTATGGAGTGCAAATCATACAAATCGTAAGTGTGTCTCAACGAAATCGTATGTGGATCTCACTCACATTGCGTTATGATAAACCATTATTTTAGTTGCCATCAATGAGTCCCAGGTTGATTCCAAATATACTGTTGACAATCAATATCACCGTAACATGTTAGCTATGATACATATTAATATGACGATACTAATTACTTTGTTCAGGTCCACTAATAATCAATGTCAAGATCAAATTGATCAGCTCAGTGATAGGGCTTAAACCCCATGAATGATTGTCTCCAAAATGGTAGAACCACGATAATAATTAGTGGAGAATCCAGCCTCTACCACAGCACGCCACTGCTTCATTAGAGCTATATACTTGTAGTGATCAAGCAAGGCCGTTCGTGGGTAGGTTCTTGTCATGAGGAGCAAATTGCAGCGTATAAGGGTATTATCATGTTATATGATAGTTTATTAGGAGCTTAATGAAACCATGAGTCTGATATTTACACTGCCCATAGTGGAATATTCTATAGAATATCAAAGCATCGGGTGAAGGAATCCACCATGATATATCATGTCCTTGAAATAGCTTGACAACTACAACAAACGCAGTTGAACGTGAAAAACATCATTAAATGATATAAACTTGGACCACTTATGAAGCAGATTTTATGTGAAGTGTATACCACCGAGGTCAGCAAACCTTACTTCTACATGTATTTGTATTGTTCGAATTATATGGACTTGATTTCGATTCATATATCGATAATAATTCGCAATGAGAAATAAGAAAACATGCATCGAATTTTCACGAGTGATTCTCGTTGCAGTGCAGTGGTCTTATTCTGTCTCGCACCTGTTAAACCCGACACGGAACTGAAACCTGAACACTATGCAAGCTCTTGGAAATGTAGAAGCACCGAGAAAAAAAGATTACGCATGTCCATTGGCAAGAGGGCGCCAACACCAGGGATTTATCAATACTCCGCCTCTCACTTTTCTCCTTCTCTTATTAATACTTCGTTACCGACAATGGACACTACCTGTGTGCTCGATACAATGCCAGCGGCTCTCAGTTCGCCCGTTTGTTAATAACAGGCTTTGTCTGAATTATAGGTGGATACACTCTCTACAAAATCTCGCGTATGTTGCGGCAACAAAACGAGAAATCAATCATTGGTACATCAGCTTTTGTGCCAGTTCATATTGACAGGTTTTGCCCCATCGTTTAGTGGTACTGAGGTTTCTGTTGTTAGCTTAGTCATACATTGGTTTAAAATGTCCCATGTTATCACTCGTGATCACTGGCATGACAACAGAAACATTTAGTACTCAATTACACCTGACCTGGCAGCACACACAGCCAGTCAAATTCTTTCACCATGCTGCTTTTGAAACAAAATACCCACAACTACCAAAAGCAGTCTTCTCGAATTATGTACTACTGGTAGGAAGTTTCACAGTCATTTCATCATCAGTTCCATGGTGCAATGCTTATTCAGTGCCAGGAGCATAAGATTCAGTTTTTGTTGTAGAATGGTCCCAACACAAACTGTTTTGAGACAATTCATACGAGTACATAACAGACGACATGACTTGTTACCCAGACATGTATGTTGATTCGTTTGTTGCTATGGAAAGGAATATGAATATAAACAACAGTCTTATGAAACTTTTTGCTATGGTATGCCTATGCAGCTATATAGTATGTAAGTATCAATATATTACCACCAGTAGTTATTCGTTTATTGATCGTATCATTTTTGGGGGCTCATGAGTTTCCCTGTCATTTTTGTTTTCTGTCACTTCGTATGCCTGATATGACTTTCTGTCCCCGGACTATGAGATTGGATAACGGACCTTGTTTTGTTTGCTCAGAATACTTAATACTGGGTATTGATTCCACATCTATAAACGTGAGGCAGAAAATTGACAGATTGTATTTGTCAAGTTCGTTTACTTTTCCAAACATCATGGCAATACTACTTTATTTCGAGAAAGAGAGTTGTGGACAAAAAATGCAGGTGCTTTTTTCTAATGAAATAAAAATCACTGATTAACTGTCTACATTTAACCAATGCGTCAATGGGATGTCTCGTCAGGTTTCTACTGTCCCAGTCTCTGAGATGATGCCGCTCAACTGGAGGTCACGGAAGCCAGCTGGATCGATATGCTGGAAATAACTTGAAATTATGCAAGTTCTTCCCCAAAATAACATCCCATTAACGTATCGCTACCCCCGCCTGACAGGATCAGTAGCAGCCCTGAGTTAGTTTCCACTCTTTCTCTTTTCATTATTTCCAAAGAGGTCGATTCGTAATATTTGCTCTGCTGTGGGACAAATTACAGTTAATGCATTTAAAACGGGGTTTGTCTCCAAGTGGCTGTTGTCGACAGGCCATTTGGTGATATGAATGAAATAATTGTGAAGCCTTCAATATAGCCAGTATTACACCATGCAATATTAAACATTCACCAAATAACTCAACGAGCTTGGAGATGATTGCACTTTGACGAATGGAGAGGAAATTTGCGTCAACCCAATTCTAGCAAAAATTGTAGCAATGTCTACCAATATATCACTCAGCCTTGTGATCCACATTACAAGTTTTGTGCTTTAGTATCAGTGAGCTTGGGCAAATGAATTTTCAGAAGCTAGCGTGATGTCACATAAATTACGTTGTCTATACGTTGTTATCATATTTCCTTCAAAGCTGCTCCTGATTTGCAATAGAACTGTTTGATATTTAGAAACACTTCCCACAATCCCGCATTGTTCACCGGGGGACACAAGCAAGGCAGTCCCTTTTGTTCGGAACTGTGGCCCTCAAACGCCAAACTAGACAGCCCTCCAAAAATAATTACAGGACCTCGGCTTCGGTCTGTCAGTCCGTTCTTTCAGGATAGTGACCTGGCCCTGGCAGGATATTGATAAGGATAATGAAACTTTATGCTAAATCGTCATCTGGCAAGTCGATTGTACCCAGCTGATATCGTTGTCAGAGAATGTGTCGGTTCAGTCAGAACGAAATGTGTTTGACCTGCAGGTATTGAAATGACCTCTTGCTACCGAATCGAGTGGGAATATTTTGTGGTAGGGTGGGTTATTAGTATTCTCTGGACAAGGAATGGATAAAAACACTATTTTTTTGACTGACTGAACTACCACATTCCATACACCGGGATGACCTTGTCTCTGCCTACCCATATTGGAATCACGGTTTCGGCCATATCAGGAATAATAAAAATTATGCTGATGTTTTTGCTTTGTGCTGGACATCTCCTCCACAAAGGGACTGAGAAGGATGGAGTTCCGGGCCCTGAGGGAAGGGGGTGATGGGTGCCAGCGGTGCTGGGTGGAAAGTAGAGGGAAGTGGGAAGCATATGGCAAGAATATTTGAAACCAAGGGCAGGTGCATTAGTCTTAAGGGTATACACACTTATCGGCATCAAACTGCTCAAAACTGTACCTTCTCAAGCAAGATGAATGTACCAAGTTCCATGTTAGTATTGAGTGGATGTGAAAAAGCGGCCATATTGAATTGAAAATTTTAATGACATATTTGTAGATATGGAGATGTTTAGACATCTTGGATATTTCGATATTAGTTTTGACCCATGACTGAATATACTGTTCAACATAGGTAATCAGTATTTGTCATTTTCATTGCAATGTCATTGTTGTGTGGATTTGTGAGATCATCCTGTGATCACATAAGTTATCATGATGATAGTTAACATTCGAAAGATATTTTCATTTTTTTTTTTACATCAGAGTTTGATGGATACACTTTCAATAATTGTGTTCAGGCATAAATATAATTTAATAATTAATTCTATCGTTTGGCAAATCGAAGTGGGTTATTGTTTTGGGAAATGTTTTGGGAACTTTATGCATGAATTTATTCTTATCTCTTTTCCTTGAAGCAAGGATATATGCAACCTTTTCTTTTTGGACAAAAAAATAAACTCGGTAGCCTTGTGATTAGGTACCTATGTACTTGTCATATATCTATTCCATGGGGTCTATTTCAAATTTCTAAAGTATTTACATAGGTTGTTGGGCAGTTGTATACTAATTCCATCAGGTGTACAGTAGAAACAACTACATTTAGCACACTGTCTGCCACTGATGACCCCAGTGTGTCTCTTGCTAAACTGTTTGGTCGGGCTTTGTTTCTATTGCAAAACGTATTTTACGTTTGTTATTGGAATCATCAAAATTTGGCTAAATTGGTGGTAATAGATTGATACTTACATCTGATATATCTTCGATTCCAAAAGGTAATATTATAATCAGTAATGAATCATGAACAATCCTCAATTGTTGACGTTAACAATATTCTGCGGTGCACCGGTACTGATTTTTTTCTTGGCTGACATTGAGTAAACTGAGGTCAATGACTTCAGTGACAGTGTATTCATAAACATGACGTTTAGATGTAGTGTTTGTCATGCATATACACTGGAACTAAAGCAACACTTGACGATATACATGGCTTTGTCTATCTGTTCTATACTAGTATGCTGTAAGGGGAGGTTCAGGCAATGTGTGCTTATTTCATCGATGTTTGATCTAATGGTAATTTGGTCTAGCCCAGTTCGAACAATATCGTGTTTCTGCCCACTAGTTGAAACAATGTGGCATTGTATAAAGTCGATTAAGTTCTCAGAGATCAAACCTCTCATTTTGTTGGGATCACAGTTCAGAGAATGTTTGAATATATGTATTATAAATATATTTAGGACCTGCTTTTACATTATATATGATGTCACAAGGGAACTTCCAATAAATACATAATTATAAAAACACATTGGACATAGCAATCAAATACTTACTCAGATAAACAAAATAACCAAGAAATAAGTTACCAATATACTTACCCAAATCGACGATAAGTATATAAAAGATGAGAGGGAAATATTATTCGCAGTAGGATATATTTTCAACCCACAAACCTACACTTATCGTGAACATTTTTCTCGTGTTTTGATAACAATGGCCAAACAACAATCTTCCAGGAATTCCCTTTCACTCTATTTACGAAGTATTGAAAACATATTCAATGTATAGTGCTTTATGTGAAAACATATTTTGTTCTTGTTGTTTTAGACAAGAAAGCCATATGCTCATTGACGGATACTGGAAATGTTTGGTGATGTGAAAAGATTTGTCCATGCGGGAGGAACTCTTCCATTGGAGGTAGACGATTTACACGTGCTGCTACACTTCCTGTCATTGTCCAGGCGCCGTGAAATCATCACATTGTGTTCTCAACTATTCCAGGTGTCAGCAGTCATTAGTGTATGACGATAAATATCACCAGTAACAGAGTACAGGAGTATCAACAGTAACAGAGTACAGGAGTGAAACGTTTGTTCATGTATCAACGCCAATGACTGCCTCGTGACCATTATCCAGCTAACAACAAACTACATATACACAGCCAATATATTGTTTTACAAGGTGGAATATATAATGATGCATGGTTTTAGCAATTATGCAGTCCATGTTTTCCTATCTTTATTCATTTGAGTTCGGATTTATTTTCAAATGTCGTGTCAGCTAAGTTGGCCCACAGTCCTGTTTGGACTAAAGGTTGGTAAGAGAACAAACTCAAGTCTGATTCAAACATTTGTTAATCAATCAAACCGCACTCTGTTATTTATTATGTGTCAGGTTGATGCCACAGGGAACAACTACACAATATTTTCTGCATGGAGAAAAGACTGTATAAGTGTGATACAAAACCCACTAACAAGATCTAGGAGTATGGCGTGCAAATCATGCAAATCGTAATTGTGGCTCAACGAAATCGTATGTGAATCTCACTCGCATTGCGTTATGATAAACCATAATTCTAATTGCCATCAATGAGTCCCAGATTGATACAAAATATACTGTTGACAATCAATATCGCCATATCATGTCAGCTATGATACATATTAGTATGACGATACTAATTACTTTGTGGAGGTCCACTAGTGATCAATGTCAAAATCAAATTGATCAGCTCAGTGATACGGCTTAAACCTCAAGAATGATTATCTCCAAAATGGTAGAACCACGATAATAATTAGTGGAGAATCCAGCCTCTACCACAGCACGCCACTGCTTCATTAGTGCTATATACTTGTAGTGATCAAGCAAGGCCGTTAGTGGGTAGGTTCTTGTCATGACGAGCAAATTGCAGCTTATAAGGGTATTATCATGTTATATAATAGTTCATTAGGAGCTTAATGAAACCACGAGTCTGATATTTGCAATGCCCATAGTCGGATATTCTATAGAATATCAAGGCATCCAGTGAAGGAATCCACCATGATATATCATTCCTTGAAATAGCTTGATAACTACAACATACGCAGTTGAACGTGAACAACATTCAGTAAGCGATAGATACTTGGACCATTCATGAAGCAGATTTTATGTGAAATGTATACCACCGAGGTTAGCGAACCTTACTTCTACATGTATATGTATTGTTCGAATAATATGGACTTCATTTCGTTTCATATGTCGATAATAATTCGCAATGAGAAATAAGAAAACACGCAGCAAAATTTCACGAGTGATTCTCGTCACAGGGCACTAGTCTTATTCTGTCTCGCACCTGTTAAACCCGACACGGAACTGAAACCTGAACACTACGCAAGCTCTTGGAAATGTAGACGCACCCAGAAAAACAATTACGCATGTCCACTGGCAAGAGGGCGCCAACGTTAGGGATTGATCAATACCCCGCCTCTCACTTTTCTCCTCTCAATAATACTTCGATACCGACAATGGACACTACCTTAGCGCTCGATACAATGCCAGCGGCTCTCTGTTCACATTTGTGTTGATAACAGGTTTTGTCTGAATTATAGGTGGACATGCTATCACGAAATCTCGCGTATGTTGCGGCAACAAAACGAGAAATCAATCTTTGGTACATCAGCTTCATATTGACAAGTTTTTCCCAATGTTTACTGGTACTAGGGTTTCTGTTGTTTGCTTAGTCATACATAGGTTTATAATATTCCATGTTATCACTGGTGACCACTGGCATGACAACAGAAACATTTTGTACTCAATTACACCTCACCTGGCAGCGCAAACAACCAGTCAAATTCTTTCACCATGCTGCTTTCGAAGCAATACCCATAACTACCAAAAGCAGTCTTCTCAAATTATGTACTACTGGTAGGAAGTTTCACAGTCATTTCGTCATCAGTTCGATGGTGCAATGCTTATTCAGTGCCAGGATCATAATTTTCAGGGTTTTGTTGTAGAATGGTCCCTACACAAACTGCTTCGAGACAATTCATACGAGTACATAACAGACGACATGACTTGTTACCCAGACATGTTGACTTGTTGGTTGCTATGGAAAGGAATATGAATATAGACATCAGTCTTATGAACCCTTTGCTATAGGATGCCTATGGAGCCATATAGTAGTTATTCGTTTATTGATCGTATAAACGTGAGGCAGAAAATTGACAGATTGTATTTGTCAAGTTCGTTTACTTTTCCAAACATCATGGCAATACTACTTTATTTCGAGAAAGAGAGTTGTGGACAAAAAATGCAGGTGCTTTTTTCTAATGAAATAAAAATCACTGATTAACTGTCTACATTTAACCAATGCGTCAATGGGACGTCTCGTCAGGTTTCTACCGTCCCAGTCTCTGAGATGATGCCGCTCAACTGGAGGTCGCGGAAGCCAGCTGGATCGATATGCTGGAAATAACTTGAAATTATGCAAGTTCTTCCCCAAAATAACATCCCATTAACGTATCGCTACCCCCGCCTGACAGGATCAGTAGCAGCCCTGAGTTAGTTTCCACTCTTTCTCTTTTCATTATTTCCAAAGAGGTCGATTCGTAATATTTGCTCTGCTGTGGGACAAATTACAGTTAATGCATTTAAAACGGGGTTTGTCTCCAAGTGGCTGTTGTCGACAGGCCATTTGGTGATATGAATGAAATAATTGTGAAGCCTTCAATATAGCCAGTATTACACCATGCAATATTAAACATTCACCAAATAACTCAACGAGCTTGGAGATGATTGCACTTTGACGAATGGAGAGGAAATTTGCCTCAACCCAATTTTAGCGAAAATTGTAGCAATTTCTACCAATATATCACTCAGCCTTGTGACGAATATTACAAGTTTTGTGCTTTAGTATCAGTGCGCTTGGGCAAATGAATTTTCAGAAGCTAGCGTGATGTCACATAAATTACGTTGTCTATACGTTGTTATCATATTTCCTTCAAAGCTGCTCCTCATTTGCAATAGAACTGTTTGATATTTAGAAACACTTCCTAGGATTTTCCACTGTTTAGATTATTTTCACTAATATCACTTGTCTCATATTACAATTCATGACTTAATCGTCTTTCATCTCGATTCGGTGTCAATGCACTTCCGCTTGCAGGATGGCGTCCAATTCCAGCTAATCGGATTGGAAAATTTCTCTTCAACGGGGTAAATGTCGCCTAGTGCTCCGCAGTAAATATATCTGGTCCCGTCATTGGTCCAGCTCATAGCGGACTGATGGAGTTCCTGATATGCTGCCATGAACAGAAGGGGTTAAATATATAGAGATCAACAAAAGACCATAATCGATAAAAGATCTGTCGTGTTCGTCCTGAAAAGAACACATTTTATTCAGATGACAAAAAGCCGATGACAGGGCCTCAAGCTCTCTTTTATGTGCATAGTTAAACGTCTGACAGGAATCACTGAAAAGATCTCATGGAAATAAGTAAAAAATATATACATGATGGAATACTCAGGAATTTGTTATCATAGTTCGACTAAATCTGGAACATGGTTATTCAGTTCCGCATAGTTACACAAACATCTCGATATCATGGCAAATATTGAAAATCATAGGAAATACATCTAGCAACCGCTTTATCAAATATCCTTGGTATTCATTCGGAAATCCAATTTTCACTTCAATATTAATTTTCTCATTTGACCTTATTAAATACTTAGATGGATCACTTTGTTTTAGGTCGGATTGGGAGTAGAGAGTGAAGATTGGGACCCTTTCTGGACTTGGTCCAGCCCACAATCCCGCATTGTTCACCGGGGGACACAAGCAAGGCAGTCCCTTTTGTTCGGAACTGTGGCCCTCGAACGCCAAACTAGACAGCCCTCCAAAAATAATTACAGGACCTCGGCTTCGGTCTGTCAGTCCGTTCTTTCAGGATAGTGACCTGGCCCTGGCAGGATATTGATAAGGATAATGAAACTTTATGCTAAATCGTCATCTGGCAAGTCGATTGTACCCAGCTGATATCGTTGTCAGAGAATGTTTCGGTTCAGTCAGAACGAAATGTGTTTGACCTGCAGGTATTGAAATGACCTCTTGCTACCGAATCGAGTGGGAATATTTTGTGGTAGGGTGGGTTATTAGTATTCTCTGGACAAGGAATGGATAAAAAAACTCTTTTTTTGACTGACTGAACTACCACATTCCATACACCGGGATGACCTTGTCTCTGCCTACCCATATTGGAATCACGGTTTCGGCCATATCAGGAATAATAAAAATTATGGTGATGTTTTTGCTTTGTGCTGGACATCTCCTCCACAAAGGGACTGAGAAGGATGGAGTTCCGGGCCCTGAGGGAAGGGGGTGATGGGTGCCAGCGGTGCTGGGTGGAAAGTAGAGGGAAGTGGGAAGCATATGGCAAGAATATTTGAAACCAAGGGCAGGTGCATTAGTCTTAAGGGTATACACACTTATCGGCCTCAAACTGCTCAAAACTGTACCTTCTCAGGCAAGATGAATGTACCAAGTTCCATGTTAGTATTGAGTGGATGTGAAAAAGCGGCCATATTGAATTGAAAATTTTAATGACATATTTGTAGATATGGAGATGTTTAGACATCTTGGATATTTCGATATTAGTTTTGACCCATGACTGAATATACTGATCAACATAGGTAATCGGTATTTGTCATTTTCATTGCAATGTCATTGTTGTGTGGATTTGTGAGATCATCCTGTGATCACAAAAGTTATCATGATGATAGTTAACATTCGAAAGATATTTTCATTTTTTGTTTACATCAGAGTTTGCTGGATACACTTTCAATAATTGTGTTCAGGCATAAATATAATTTAATAATTAATTCTATCGTTTGGCAAATCGAAGTGGGTTATTGTTTTGGGAAATTTTTTGGGAACTTTATGCATGAATTTATTCTCATCCCTTTTCCTTGAAGCAAGGATATATGCAACCTTTTCTTTTTGGACAAAAAAATCAACTCGGTAGCCTTGTAATTAGGTACTTATGTACTTGTCATATATCTATTCCATGGGGCTTATTTCAAATTTCTAAAGTATTTTCATAGGTTGTTGGGCAGTTGTATACTAATTCCATCAGGTGTACAGTAGAAACAACTACATTTAGCACACTGTCTGCCCCTGATGACGCCAGTGTGTCTCTTGCTAAACTGTTTGGTCGGGCTTTGTTTCTATTGCAAAATGTATTTTACGTTTGTTATTGGAATCATCAAAATTTGGGTAAATTGGTGGTAATAGATTGATACTTACATCTGATATATCTTCGAACTGAATGATTGCAAAAGGTAATATTATAATCAGTAATGAATCATGAACAATCCTCAATTGTTGACGTTAAAAATATTCTGCGGTGCACCGGTACTGATTTTTTTCTTGGCTGACATTGAGTAAACTGAGGTCAATGACTTCAATGACAGTGTATTCATAAACATGACGTTTACATGTAGTGTTTGTCATGCATATACACTGGAACTAAAGCAACACTTGACGATATACATGGCTTTGTCTATCTGTTCTATACTAGTATGCTGTAAGGGGAGGTTCAGGCAATGTGTGCTTATTTCATCGATATATGATCTAATGGTAATTTGGTCTAACCCAGTTCGAACAATATCGTGTTTCTGCCCACTAGTTGAAACAATGTTTCATTGTATGAAGTCGATTAAGTTCTCAGAGATCAAACCTCTCATTATGTTGGGATCACAGTTCAGAGAATGTTTGAATATATGTATTATAAATATATTTAGGACCAACTTTTACATTATATATGATGTCACAAGGGAACTTCCAATAAGTACATAATTATAAAAACACATTGGACATAGCAATCAAATACTTACTCAGATAAACAAAATAACCAAGAAATAAGTTACCAATATACTTACCCAAATCGACGATAAGTATATAAAAGATGAGACGGAAATATTATTCGCAGTAGGATATATTCTCAACCCACAAACCTACACTTATGGTGAACATTTTTCTCGTGTTTTGAGAACAATGTCCAAACAAGAATCTTCCAGGAATTCCCTTTCACTCTATTTACGAAGTATTGAAAACATATTCAATGTATAGTGCTTTATGTGAAAACATATTTTGTTCTTGCTGCTTTAGACAAGAAAGCCATATGCTCATTGACGGATACTGTAAATGTTTGGTGATGTGAAAAGATTTGTCCATGCGGGAGGAACTCTTCCATTGGAGGTAGACGATTTACATGCGCTGCTACACTTCCTGTAATTGGCCACGTGCCGTGAAATCATCACATTGTATTCTCAACTATTCCAGGTGTCAGCAGTCATTAGTGTATGACGATAAGTATCAGCAGTAACAGAGTACAGGAGTATCACCAGTAACAGAGTACAGGAGTGAAACTTTTGTTCATGCATCAATGCCAATGACTGCCTCGTGACCATTAACCAGCTATCCACACAGTACATATACACAGCCAATTTACTTTTTTTACAAGGTGGAATTTATAATATTGCATGGTTTTAGCAATTATGCAGTCCATGTTTTCCTATCTTTATTCATTTGAGTTCGGATTTATTTTCAAATGTCGTGTCAGCTAAGTTGGCCCACAGTCGTGTTTGGACTAAAGGTTGATAAGAGAACAAACTCAAGTCTGATTCAAACATTTGTTAACCCCTTCACTGCGTATAGCCCGAGAAGGTCCGGGGCACTAACGTCAATGCCTGTGTGCGTTTAGCCCGAGAAGGTCTCGGGCTCTGAACAATGTGTGATAAGTCAGTGTGGAGTGTCAAGATCGTCATGATATTTCACATAAGTTTGGCGAACATGCATGGTCACTCTAAGATAACGCAGTGAGCACTACTCGGCCTGTCATCTCAAACCTATATTTCTCTCTAGATTGATTTCTGCAAAAGAAAAGAGAACCGGCATGTATTTTGTCTTCATGCAAATTCAGAATTATATGCACACATGACATAGATGTGATTTACAATATGTATATGCTGCTCAATTTGACAGTTATGATTGCAACATGCTGCTCAGCAATCATGAACTATTTAAGTTAGCTCTTACATATTATACCTGACCAGGCCAGTGAAAATGGAGACATAAGTTTGTATCTGATGGGAATAATTTAGTTCCGTGCAAAAAGCATGCTTTGCTTGTTAAAATGTCATCGTTGCCATGGTAACCTACTACATAGCAAATAAATTTTATTGGCATTGCTGCTGTACAATAATATTCCATTTTCTTGCTGAAAAATTCAAATTATCTGACAATATCTATTTTGCTATTTTTCCTCCGCACAAGCGATTTCACTGAGCCCCACAGTGAAGGGGTTAATCAATCAAACCGCACTCTGTGGTTTATTAGGTGAAACGTAAATGCCACAGGGAACAACTACACATATTTTCTGCATGGAGGAAAGACTTTATAAGTGCGATACAAAACCCACTAACAAGATATTGCAGTATGGAGTGCAAATCATACAAATCGTAAGTGTGTCTCAACGAAATCGTATGTGGATCTCACTCACATTGCGTTATGATAAACCATTATTTTAGTTACCATCAATGAGTCCCAGATTGATTCAAAATATACTGTTGACAATCAATATCACCGTAACATGTTAGCTATGATACATATTAATATGACGATACTAATTGCTTTGTTGAGGTCCACTAGTAATCAATGTCAAGATCAAATTGATCAGCTCAGTGATACGGCTTAAACCCCATGAATGATTATCTCCAAAATGGTAGAAACACGATAATAATTAGTGGAGAATCCAGCCTCTAACACAGCACGCCACTGCTTCATTAGTGCTATATACTTGTAGTGATCAAGCAAGGCCGTTTGTGGGTAGGTTCTTGTCATGAGGAGCAAATTGCAGCGTATTAGGGTATTATCATGTTATATGATAGTTTATTAGGAGCTTAATGAAACCACGAGTCTGATATTTACACTGCCCATAGTGAAATATTCTATAGAATATCAAAGTATCGGGTGAAGGAATCCACCATGATATATCATGTCCTTGAAATAGCTTGACAACTACAATAAACGCAGTTGAACGTGAAAAACATCATTAAATGATATAAACTTGGACCACTCATGAAGCAGATTTTATGTGAAATGTATACCACCGAGATTAGCAAACCTTACTTCTACATGTATTTGTATTGTTCGAATTACATGGACTTCATTTCGATTCATATATCAATAATAATTCACAATGAGAAATAAGAAAACATGCATCGAATTTTCACGAGTGATTCTCGTTGAAGTGCAGTGGTCTTATTCTGTCTCGCACCTGTTAAACCCGACACGGAACTGAAACCTGAACACTATGCAAGCTCTTGGAAATGTAGAAGCACCGAGAAAAAAAGACTACGCATGTCCATTGGCAAGAGGGCGCCAACGCCAGGGATTTATCAATACTCCACCTTTCACTTTTCTCCTTCTCTTAATAATACTTCGTTACCGACAATGGACACTACTCGTGTGCTCGATACAATGCCAGCGGCTCTCAGTTCGCCCGTTTGTTGATAACAGGATTTGTCTGAATTATAGGTGGATACACTCTCTACAAAATCTCGCGTATGTTGCGGCAACAAAACGAGAAATCAATCATTGGTACATCAGCTCTTGTGCCAGTTCATATTGACAGGTTTTGCCCCATTGTTTACTGGTACTGAGGTTTCTGTTGTTTGCTTAGTCATACATTGGTTTATAATGTTCCATGTTATCACTCGTGACCATTTGCATGATAACAGAAAAAATTTAGTACTCAATTACACCTGACCTGGCAGCACACACAGCCAGTCAAATTCTTTCACCATGCTGCTTTCAAAACAAAATACCCACAAGTACCAAAAGCAGTCTTCTCAAATTATGTACTACTGGTAGGAAGTTTCACAGTCATTTCGTCATCAGTTCGATGGTACAATGCTTATTCAGTGCCAGTAACATAATTTTCAGGGGTTTTTTGTAGAATGGTCCCAACACAAACTGCTTCGAGACAATTGCTACCCAGACATGTATGTTGATTCGTTTGTTGCTATGGAAAGGAATATGAATATAAACAACAGTCTTATTAACCTTTTTGCTATGGTATGCCTATGGAGCTATATAGTATGTAAGTATCAATCTATTACCAACAGTAGTTATTCGTTTATCGATCGTATAAACGTGAGGCAGAAAATTGACAGATTGTATTTGTCAAGTTTGTTTACTTTTCCAAACATCATGGCAATACTACTTTATTTCGAACAAGAGAGTTGTGGACAAAAAATGCAGGTGCTTTTTTCTAATGAAATAAGAATCGCTGATTAACTGTCTACATTTAACCAATGCGTCAATGGGACGTCTCGTCAGGTTTCTACCGTCCCAGTCTCTGAGATGATGCCGCTCAACTGGAGGTCACGGAAGCCAGCTGGATCGATATGCTGGAAATAACTTGAAATTATGCAAGTTCTTCCCCAAAATAACATCCCATTAACGTATCGCTACCCCCGCCTGACAGGATCAGTAGCAGCCCCGAGTTAGTTTCCACTCTTTTTTTTTATTATTAATATCGAGTGAGGTCGGTTCATGGCGGTGGTAGTTTTCGAACGTAATATTTGCTCTGCTGTGGGACAAATTACAGTTAATGCATTTGAAACGGCATTTGTCTCCAAGTGGCTGTTGTCGACAGGCCATTTGGTAATATGAATGAAATAATTGTGAAGCCTTCAATATAGCCAGTATTACACCACGCAATATTAAACATTCAGCAAATTACTCAACGAGCTTTGAGATGATTGCACTTTGACGAATGGAGAGGAAATTTGTCTCAACCCAATTCTAGCAAAAATTGTAGCAATGTCTATCAATATATCACTCAGCCTGGTGATCAACATTACAAGTTTTGTGCTTTAGTATCAGTGAGCTTGGGCAAATGAATTTTCAGAAGCTATCGTGATGTCACATAAATTACGTTGTCTATACGTTGTTATCATATTTCCTTCAAAGCTGCTCCTCATTTGCAATAGAACTGTTTGATTTTTAGACTTCCTACGATTTTCCACTGTTTAGATTATTTTCACTAATATACTTGTCTCATATTACAATTCGTGACTTAATCGTCTTTCATCTCGATTCGGTGTCAATGCACTTCAGCTTGCAGGATGGCGTCCAATTCCAGCTAATCGTTCTCTTCAACGGGGTAAATGTCGCCTAGTGCTCCGCAGTAAATATATCTGGTCCCGTCATTGGTCCAGCTCTTAGCGGACTGATGGAGTTCCTTGATATGCTGCCATGAACACAAGGGGTTAAATATATAGAGATCAACAAAAGACTTATTCAATAAAAGATCTGTCGTGTTCGTCCTGAAAATAACACATTTTATGCAGATGACAAAAAGCCGACGACAGGGCCTCAAGCTCTCTTTTATATGCATAGTTAAACGTCTGACTGGAATCATTGTAAAGATCTCATGGAAAAAAGTAAAAAATATATACACGATGAAATACTCAGGAATCTGTTATCATAGTTCGACTAAATCTGGAACATGGTTATTCAGTTCCGCATAGTCACACAAACATCTCGATATCATGGCAAATATTTAAAATCACAGGAAACACATCTAGCAACGCTTTATCAAATATCCTTGGTATTCATTCGGAAATCCAATTTTCACTTCAATATTAATTTTCTCATTTGAAGTCATTAAATATTTAGATGGGTCATTTTGTTTTAGGTCGGATTGGGAGTAAAGAGTGAAGATTAGGACCCTTTCTGGACTCGGTCCAGCCCACAATCCCGCATTGTTCACTGGGGGACACAAGCAAGGGAGTCCCTTTTGTTCGGAACTGTGGCCCTCGAACGCCAAACTAGGCAGCCCTCCAAAAATAATTACAGGACCTCGGCTTCGGTCTGTCAGTCCGTTCTTTCAGGATAGTGACCTGGCCCTGGCAGGATATTGATAAGGATAATGAAACTTTATGCTAAATCGTCATCTGGCAAGTCGATTGTACTCAGCTAATATCGTTGTCAGAGAATGTGTCGGTTCAGTCAGAACGAAATGTGTTTGACCTGCAGGTATTGAATTGACCTCCTGCTACCGAATCGAGTGGGAATATTTTGTGGTAGGGTGGGTTATTAGTATTCTCTGGAGAAGGAATGGATGAAAAGCTCTTTTTTTTGACTGACCGAACTACCACATGCCATACACCGGGATGACCTTGTCTCTGCCTACACATATATTGGAATCACGGTTTCGGCCATATCAGGAATAATAAAAATTATGCTGATGTTTTTGCTTTGTGCTAGACATCTCCTCCACAAAGGGACTGAGAAGGATGGAGTTCCGGGCCCTGAGGGAAGGGGGTGATGGGTGCCAGCAGTGCTGGGTGGAAAGTAGAGGGAAGTGGGGAGCATATGGCAAGAGTATTTGAAACCAAGGGCAGGTGCATTAGTCTTAAGGGTATACACACTTATCGGCCTCAAACTGCTCAAAACGGTACCTTCTGAAGCAAGAAGAATATACCAAGTTCCATGTTAGTATTGAGTGGATGTGAAAAAGCGGCCATATTGAATTGAAAATTTTAATGACATATTTGTAGATATGGAGATGTTTAGACATCTTGGATATTTCGATATTAGTTTTGACCCATGACTGAATATACTGATCAACATAGGTAATCAGTATTTGTCATTTCCATTGCTATGTCATTGTTGTGTGGATTTGTGAGATCATCCTGTGATCACATAAGTTATCATGATGATAGTTAACATTTGAAAGATATTTTCATTTTTTGTTTACATCAGAGTTTGATGGATACACTTTCAATAATTGTGTTCAGGCATAAATATAATTAATTCTATCGTTTATCAAATCGACGTGGGTTGTTGTTTTGGGAAATGTTTTGGGAACTTTATGCATGAATTCATTCTTATCTCTTTTCCTTGAAGCAAGGATATATGCAACCTTTTCTTTTTGGACAAAAAAAATCAACTCGGTAGCTTTTCGGCTTGTGATTAGGTACTTATATGTACTTATCATATATCTATTCCATGGGGTTTATTTCAAATTTATTTTCATAGGTTGTTGGGCAGTTGTATACTAATTCCATCAGGTGTACAGTAGAAACAACTACATTTAGCACACTGTCTGCCCCTGATGACGCCAGTGTGTCTTTTGCTAAACTGTTTGGTCGGGCTTTGTTTTTATTGCAAAATGTATTTTACGTTTGTTATTGGAATCATCAAAATTTGGCTATATTGGTGGTAATAGATTGATACTTACATCTGATATATCTTCGAACTGAATGATTCCAATAGGTAATATTATAATCAGTAATGAATCATGAACAATCCTTAATTGTTGATGTAAACAGTATTCCGCGGTGCACTGGTACTGATTTTTTTTCTTGGCTGACAATGAGTAAACTGAGGTCAATGACTTCAATGACAGTGTATTCATAAACATGTAGTGTTTGCCATGCATATACACTGGAACTAAAGCAACACTTGACGATATACATGGCTTTGTCTATCTGTTCTATACTAGTATGCTGTAAGGGGAGGTTCAGGCAATGTGTGCTTATTTCATCGATGTTTGATCTAATGGAAATTTGATCTAACCCAGTTCGAACAATATCGTGTTTCTGCGCACTAGTTGAAACAATGTTTCATTGTATGAAGTCGATTAAGTTCTCAGAGATCAAACCTCTCATTTTGTTGGGATCACAGTTCAGAGAATGTTTGAATATATGTATTATAAATATATTTAGGACCTGCTTTTACAGTATATATGATGTCACAAGAGAACTTCCAATAAGTACATAATTATAAAAACACATTGGACATAGCAATCAAATACTTACTCAGATAAACAAAATAACCAAGAAATAAGTTACCAATATACCTACCCAAATCGACGATAAGTATATAAAAGATGAGACGGAAATATTATTCGCAGTAAGATATATTCTCAACCCACAAACCTACACTTATCGTGAACATTTTTCTCGTGTTTTGAGAAAAATGTCCAAACAAGAATCTTCCAGGAATTCCCTTTCACTCTATTTACGAAGTATTGAAAACATATTCAATGTATAGTGCTTTATGTGAAAACATATTTTGTTCTTGTTGTTTTAGACAAGAAAGCCATATGCTCATTGACGGATACTGTAAATGTTTGGTGATGTGAAAAGATTTATCCATGCGGGAGGAGCTCTTCCATTGGAGGTAGACGATTTACACGTGCTGCTACACTTCCTGTCATTGTCCAGGCGCCGTGAAATCATCACATTGTGTTCTCAACTATTCCAGGTGTCAGCAGTCATTAATGTATGACGATAAATATCACCAGTAACAGAGTACAGGAGTGAAACGTTTGTTCATGTATCAACGCCAATGACTGCCTCGTGACCATTATCCAGCTAACAACAAACTACATATACACAGCCAATATATTGTTTTACAAGGTGGAATATATAATATTGCATGGTTTTAGCAATTATGCAGTCCATGTTTTACTATCTTTATTCATTTGAGTTCGGATTTATTTTCAAATGTCATGTCAGCTAAGTTGGCCCACAGTCCTGTTTGGACTAAAGGTTGGTAAGAGAACAAACTCAAGTCTGATTCAAACATTTGTTAATCAATCAAACCGCACTCTGTGGTTTATTATGTGTCAGGTTGATGCCACAGGGAACAACTACACAATATTTTCTGCATGGAGAAAAGACTGTATAAGTGTGATACAAAACCCACTAACAAGATATTGCAGTATGGCGTGCAAATCATGCAAATCGTAATTGTGGCTAAACGAAATCGTATGTGAATCTCACTCGCATTGCGTTATGATAAACCATAATTCTAATTGCCATCAATGAGTCCCAGATTGATACAAAATATACTGTTGACAATCAATATCGCCATATCATGTCAGCTATGATACATATTAGTATGACGATACTAATTACTTTGTGGAGGTCCACTAGTGATCAATGTCAAAATCAAATTGATCAGCTCAGTGATACGGCTTAAACCTCGTGAATGATTATCTCCAAAATGGTAGAACCACGATAATAATTAGTGGAGAATCCAGCCTCTACCACAGCACGCCACTGCTTCATTAGAGCTATATACTTGTAGTGATCAAGCAAGGCCGTTCGTGGGTAGGTTCTTGTCATGAGGAGCAAATTGCAGCGTATAAGGGTATTATCATGTTATATGATAGTTTATTAGGAGCTTAATGAAACCACGAGTCTGATATTTGCAATGCCCATAGTCGGATATTCTATAGAATATCAAGGCACCCAGTGAAGGAATCCACCATGATATATCATGTCTTTGAAATAGCTTGATAACTACAACATACGCAGTTGAACGTGAACAACATTCAGTAAGCGATATATACTTGGACCATTTATGAAGCAGATTTTATGTGAAATGTAGATCTATACCACCGAGGTTAGCGAACCTTACTTCTACATGTATATGTATTGTTCGAATAATATGGACTTCATTTCGTTTCATATGTCGATAATAATTCGCAAGGAGAAATAAGAAAACACGCAGCGAAATTTCATGAGTGATTCTCGTCACAGGGCACTAGTAGTCCAAGAGCTCAGACACTTTTATTTGTGTTTTATTTGCCAAAAGGTCTGAATAGTGGGTTTTGTAGAGGAGTATATGTAGTTTTCAGAAATCCATTTCTTACAAAATTCTACTTGGAACTTTTTTCAAAATTCTCATTTGAAGTGGGGTACCCCCTTTTACAGTATTTTCGCAAAGCGATATTTTCGATAGTTTGCTCCCGATTGTTTTCCACAATAAACCCATTAATATTAACTGGACAGTCACAAGCAATATACCAAATGGAAGCTCTTACTCCCAGGAATATCATGAAATAGATTACATTTACAATCCATGTATATCTGATAGTGAAACTTGGGATTTTCTATCAAAGCCATAAGAACGTCAGAGCCGCCTTTGAAAAATAACTTTTGTGTGTGTTGTTTTTGTATGTGTGGTGGAGATGAAATGAATGTCAACTTTTTCATCCACCCTGTTCCATGACCTGAGCAATCAGCTCCATTTTGATACCGAATTTGTACTGTTATGTCCATTAGCCGACCAGATGTGGCGCTTTTGAGTTGATAGATACTGTACGGATGCAGATACTCGAAATCGTAATTTCACCATATGGGCTATATTTACCAAGTGCATCCCTGGAACAGAATGAAATTCTGAAATGAAATTCAGAATGAAATTCACAACAATTTCAAAATTGTTGTGAAATAGTTTCATCAATCACTGAAGACATTCATAGTTAATTAGAGATGGAAAGTATGATCGAACACAAATCGGCATTCAGACGGCGCTGCCGATTTTTCTAAAGCATCATATCATATCGATTTTAGGTCACACAACTATAAATTTGGTATCATAATAAAGCTGATTGCTCAAATAATTGGACACGATCAATTAGAAAGCTAATAATGTTTTCTGGTTGACCACATATATGAAAAATATGCACACAAAAAAAAACAGTTATCACCCGAAGACCGCTCTGACATACTCATGGTTTGGATAGAAAATCCCAAGTTTCACTATCAGATATACACGTAAAACAATTGGGAGCAAACTACCGAAAATATTGCTTTGCGAAAAAACTGTAAAGAGGTACCTACGATGGCTCATTACCGCCAATTACATTCGGGCATTTCTCATCCCGTCTATAACTAGACGTCAAGGCCTAAAGATGCCTTGGAGGCATTTCGGTGTGATGATTAATTTATAATATATACTAGATATCGACGAAAAAGAAAAATGCCGACTCGGCAAAAAAATTTCGGGTCAAGGTCAAAGTTCATCCATAATACCAACTAGACATGTTTGCCTAGGGCGACGAGTCCAAAAATAACGTCCGTTTCGCTCTACGAAGTATCGTTTCCGAGATATCGACGAAAACGAGAAATGCCGACTCGGCCAAAAAATTTCGGGTCAAGGTCAAAGTTCATCCATAATACCCATTAGACATGTTTGTCTAGGGCGACGAGTCCGAAAATAACGTCCGTTTCGCTCTACGACGCACCGTTTCCGAGATATGCAGGATGCCTCAAGGATGACTCAGCAAAAAATTATTTCGACCTCTAAGTCAAAGGTCGTTTGAGGTATCGATCCCAAAATCAATAGGGTTCTTCCCTGGTGATATATAAACCTCCGTGCAAAATTCTGCAACTATTGCCTGTATATTTTTCGAGTTATCGTCCGGAAACCAAGTTTCAAGATCAGCCTCTATTTCATCCTCACGGACCTCACGGACCTCGGAGCCGGATCAAAAAAAAAATTCCCCTTAGAGATGTTTGTCTAGGGCGACGAGTCCATTTCGCTCTACGACGCACGGTTTCCGAGATATGCAGAAAGCCTCAAGGATGAATCAGCAAAAAACTAGACGTCAAGGCCTAAAGATGCCTTGGAGGCATTTCGGTGTTAGGACTAATTCGTAATATTTAAAACATGTTAGCCATGGGCTCTACGACACATCGTTTCCTAGATATGGATGAAAATGAAAAATGTCGACTCAGCAAAAAAACATTACAGGTCAAGGTCAAAGTTCATCTGTTATACCCTTTAGACATGTTTGTCTAGAGCCACGAGTCCGAAAACAAAGTCCGTTTCCCGTTTCCGAGATATCAACGAAAACGAAAAATGCTGACTCGGCGAAAAACTTTAAGGTCAAGGTCAAAGTTCATCCATAATACCCCTTAGACATGTTTGTCTAGGTCGCCGAGTCCAAAAATGACGTCCGTTTCGCTCTATGACTCATCGTTTCCGAGATATGGACGAAAACGAAAAATGCCGAGTTGGCAAAAAAATTTCTGGTCAAGGTCAAAGTTCATTCATAATACCCCTTAGACATGTTTGTCTAGGTGGCCGAGTCCAAAAATGACGTCCGTTTCGCTCTACGACGCACCGTTTCCGAGATATCGCCGAAAACGAAAAATGCCGACTCGGCGAAAAAATTTTAGGTCGAGGTCAAAGTTCATCCATTATACCCTATAGACATCTTTGTCTAGTGCCATGAGTCCGAAAATAACGTCCGTTTCGCTCTACGACACACCGTTTCTGAGATATCGACGAAAACGGAAAATGCCGACTCGGCAGAAAAATTCAAGGTCAAGGTTGATGGTCATCCTTATAGACATCTTTGTGTAGAGCCACGAGTCCGAAAATAACGTCCGTTTCACTCTACGACGCACCGTTTCCGAGATATCGACGAAAACGAAAAATGCCGACTCGGCAGAAAAGTTCAAGGTCAAGGTCAAAGTTCATCCATAATACCCTTTAGACATGTTTGTCTAGTGCCACGAGTCCGAAAATAACGTCCGTTTCGCTCTACGACGCACCGTTTCTGGGATATCGATGAAGACGAAAAATGCCGACTCTGCAGAAAAGTTCAAGGTCAAGGTCGATGGTCATCCTTAATACCACTTAGACATGTTTGTCTAGGGCGACGAGTCTGAAAATAACGTCCGTTTCGCTCTACGACGCACCGTTTCCGAGATATCGATGAAAACGAAAAATGCCGACTCGGCGAAAAAAATTTAGGTCAAGGTCAAAGTTCATCCATAATACCCCTTAGACATGTTTGTCTAGTGCCACGAGTCCGAAAATAACGTCCATTTCGCTCTATGACGCACCGTTTCCGAGATATCGACGAAAACGAAAAATGCCGACTCGGCAGAAAAATTCAAGGTCAAGGTCGATGGTCATCCTTAATACCCCTTAGAAATGTTTGTCTAGGGCGACGAGTCCGAAAATAATGTCCGTTTCGCTCTACGACGCACCGTTTCCGAGATATCGACGAAAACGAAAAATGCCGACTCGGCGAAAAAATTTTAGGTCAAGGTCAAAGTTCATCCATAATACCCTTTAGACATGTTTGTCTAGTGCCACGAGTCCGAAAATAACGTCCGTTTCGCTCTACGACGCACCGTTTCCGAGATATCGACGAAAACGAAAAATGCCGACTCGGCGAAAAATTCAAGGTCAAGGTCGAAGCTCACCCTTAATACCCCTTAGACATGTTTGTCTAGGGCGACGAGTCCGAAAATAACGTCCGTTTCGCTCTACGACGCACCGTTTCCAAGATATGCAGGAAACGTCAAGGATGACTGGGCGAAAACTCTTCCGACCTCTAGGTCAAAGGTCGTTTGATGGATTGATCCCAAAATCAATAGGGTTCTTCCCTATTGATATATGAACCTCCGTGCAAAGTTCTGCAGCCATTGCCTACATACTTTTTGAGTTATCGTGCGGAAACAAAGTCCAAAAAAAACCATCGATTTCATCCTCACGGACCTCACGGACCTCGGATCCGGCTGAAAAACAATAGGGTTCTTCCACATAATATATCTGACCAATGCTGAAAATTTGGCGAAGATACATCGAGGCAAACTAAAGTTATCGGTCGGAAACCAAAACGGCGGAAAAAAAAGAAAAAAAAAAAAAAAAAAGAAAAAAAAAAATCTGCTAAAACCATAAAGACATTTCTTCCGAAATGCCTTAATTATTTTGACCTCTAGGTCAAAGGTCGTTTGACGGATCGATCCCAAAATCAATAGGGTTCTTTCCTGGTGGCATATGAACCTCCATGCAGAGTTCTGCAACTATTGCATAAAAAATTTTCCAGTTATCGTCCGGAAACCAAGTCTTAAAATTAGCCTTGATTTCATCCTCACGGACCTCACGGACCTCGGATCCGGCTCAAAAAGAATAGGGTTCTTCCACATATCATTTCTGACTTGCGGTGAAAATTTGACGAGGATCCGTCAAGGCAAACTAAAGTTATCGTCCGGAAACCAAAAGTGGCGGAAGAAGAAAAAAAAAAAGAAAAAAAGAAAAAAAAGAAAAAAAAATTCGGCTAAAACCATAAAGGCATTTCTGCCGAAATGCCTTAATTATCACCTCACAACATTCACCAAGTTTATAATATCCACCTCATCTATAATTATCACCTCATAATTTCCACCACATCTATAATATATCACCTCACAATATTCACCGAGTTTATAATATCCACCCCATCTATATTTACCACCTCAGAATTATCACCGCGATTATAATTTCCACCCCGTTCATAATTATCACCTCACAATATTCACCGAGTTAATAATATCCACCCCATCTATATTTACCACCTCAGAATTATCACCGCGTTTATAATTTCCACCCCGTTTATAATTATCACCTCAGAATATTCACCGAGTCCGTAATATCCAAAATTGGATTACTTCGTGAACATCTGCAGCCCTAGAGCAACAAAACGCTTGTGAGAGCGCCTCTATAGCTACCGCATTGAAGCTCATATAAGGACGGGTTCTGGATTTGTGCATTTTCACAATATATCAAAATTTCAAAACGTGTTCACTTATAAGGACACGCCCTTATATTCAGACATAAAAAGATCCCATTTATTCATATGTAAGGACACTATATGCACTACTATAAACTGAAAATGGGGACCTAATTAAATCCTTGGCGCAATCAATTATGTCCATTTGAGTGACACACAATTCCCTGTAGGTCTATATCACATACACTCGCCATTTATACAATTTAATTTCAAGACAACAAGAATATTCAAGATTGATATGCTGAACATGGTATACGTAGTGGTACGTGCTACACGTGTTCCAGTTGCGTCATTTTTCACAACTTGGGGGGGGGGGGGGGCAAAACCTTTGATCAACAGAGCAGCGAGCAAAGCGAGCCAATGGTGTGTTCTAGGGCTCTCCTTGAACCAATTTCATGGCCTTGGAGAGTTTATGAATGCCTGATCTGGGGTGGATCGAGGGTTCTGAAGGAGGGCCAAGATATGAAATGTCGTGAAGCGAGGTGGTCTGGGACCCGCTTAAGGGCCCCAGAAGCTGAAGGTTTATGCATCCCCAATGGTGTGTTCTGGGGCACTCCTTGAACCAATTTCGTGGCCTTGGAGAGTTTATGAATGCCTGATCTGGGGTGGATCGAGGGTTCTGAAGGAGGGCCAAGATATGAAATGTCGTGAAGCGAGGTGGTCTGGGACCCGCTTGAGGGCATCAGAAGCTGAATCGGATATGCAGTGGTGTGTTTTACAGGTTCCCTTTCGTCCATTTTCCATCCCCCTAAAGAGTGTTATATGGCTGATTTAGGCAAATCTAGGATTTTGAGGGAAAGTCTAGTTCTGAGATGTTGTTAGGCAAGTTGAAGCAAGCCCCTGTCGGTCAGGGGTCTGGGGCACGCTCAAGGGCCCCAGAATCTGGCGATATTCGCGTGCCTAATACAGCATCCCAGAGTTCTCCTGGATCTAACTATCAAGCATTACTTACCACCCATAAATGCATGATCACTGTAGTTGAAACAAAATATGACATAAAATATTACTTAGTTTTGGACCATTAAAATGCTTTCAATGAGAACAGGTGGGTAGGCTATAGAATGAATACATTGCTCGCGACATGGGGCCCCAGCAGTTAGAGCTACTTCCCGGTGTAATTTATCTTGAAAACACTTCCTCCCCTCTCTTCTCCCTTTCTTTCTTTTTTCTTCTCTTTTTCCTTCTTTTTTTGGGAGGGGGGGGGGGGGAAGGCCCCCTTGCCCCCCCAAACCAGCCCCTGATCATCGACATGCAAATTGTCCTTCAGATATGGGTGTGATGTTTTATAGGCAATTTCTAAAAAAAAGTTCACATATGAGGACATGTTCTTGTATGCTTGTCAATACAGTGCACAGAATGCCAAGAGTGCCCATACATTTACTCAATGCACCAATTGAAATTCTGTACCCATAATTATAAACTCGATGATAATTCTGAGGTGTTAATTATAGACGGGTGGAAATTATGAACGAGGTGTTAATCCTGAGGTGATAATTATGGATGGGGTGGAAATTATAAACTGGGTGAAAACTATGAGGTGATAATTATAGACGGGGTGGAAATTATAAATGCGGTCATAATTCTGAGATGATAATTGTGGACGGGGTGTAAATTATAAAAGGGGTAAAAATTGTGAGGTGATAATTATAAACGGGGTGGAAATTATAAACGCGATGATAATTCTGAGGTGGTAATTATAGATGGGGTGTATATAAACTCGGTGAAAAATGTTAGGTGATAATTATAGATGGGGTGGAAATTATGAACACGGTGATAATTCTGAGGTGGTAATTATAGATGGGGTGTATATAAACTCGGTGAAAAATGTTAGGTGATAATTATAGATGGGGTGGAATTTTTAAATGCTGTGAAAATTATGAGATGATATTTATAGATGGGGTGGATATTATAAACTTGGTGAATGTTGTAAGGTGATAATTATAGACGGAGTGAGAAATGCACGAATGTAATTGGCGGTAATGAGGCACCGTAGGTACTCCCTTTACATTTTTTTTTTGCAAAGCGATAGTCACAAATAATATACCAAATGAGAGCTCTTACTCTCATGAATATCATGAGATAGATTACATTTGCTATACATGTATATCTGATGGTGAAACTTGGGATTTTCTATCCAAACCATAAGAATGTCAGAGCGATCTTCGGGTGATAACTGTTGTTTGAATATTTTTCATATATGTGGTCAACCAAAAAAAATTATTTGCTTTCTAATTGATCGTGGTCAACTATTTGAGCAATAGGTTTCATTATGATACCAAATTTATAGTTGTGTGACCTAAAATCGATATGATATGATGCTTTAGAAAAATCGGCAACGCCTTCTGAATGCCGATTTGTGTTCGATGGTGGCTCTTGAAGCAACGAAGCTCAGAGGCGGTAGGTGACGCGGGTTCGATCCCCGTCACCGGCACAAAGTAGGTGGAGTTTTCATCCTGGCACTGCAAAGGTTTCTCCATTCGAATGTGCTTTCCAAATTCAAAATTGTCACTCAACGGAGGATGGGAAAGACAGGCAGAATTGCCTATCATCATGGACCGTCGTTAAATAAATCTGATTATTATTATATTATTATTATTCGATCATACTTTCCATCTCTAATTAATTATGAATGTCTCCGGTGATTGAAGAAACTAATTCTGAATGAATTGTTGTGAATTTCATTCAGAATTTCATTTCAGAATTGTATTCTGTTCCAGGGATGCACTTGGTAAATATAGCCCATATGGTGAAATTACGATTTCGAGTATCTGCATCCGTACAGTATCCATCAACTCAAAAGCGCCACATCTGGTCGGCTAATGGACATAACAGTACAAATTTGGTATCAAAATGGAGCTGATTGCTCGGATCATGGAACAGGGTGGATGAAAAAGTTGACATTCATTTCATCTCCACCACACATACAAAAACAACACACACAAAAGTTATTTTTCAAAGGCGGCTCTGACGTTCTTATGGCTTTGATAGAAAATCCCAAGTTTCACTATCAGATATACATAGATTGTAAATGTAATCTATTTCATGATATTCCTGGGAGTAAGAGCTTTCATTTGGTATATTGCTTGTGACTGTCCAGTTAATATTAATGGTTTTATTGTGGAAAACAATTGGGAGCAAACTATCGAAAATATCGCTTTGCGAAAATACTGTAAAAGGGGGTACCCCACTTCAAATGAGAATTTTGAAAAAAGTTCCAAGTAGAATTTTGTAAGAAATGGATTTCTGAAAACTACATATACTCCTCTACAAAACTCACTATTCAGACCTTTTGGCAAATAAAACACAAATAAAAGTGTCTGAGCTCTTGGACTATAGTCTTATTCTGTCTCGCACCTGTTAAACCCGACACGGAACTGAAACCTGAACACTACGCAAGCTCTTGGAAATGTAGACGCACCCAGAAAAAAAATTACGCATGTCCACTGGCAAGAGGGCGCCAACGCTAGGGATTTATGAATACCCCGCCTCTCACTTTTCTCCTCTCAATAATACTTCGATACCGACAATGGACACTACCTGTGCGCTCGATACAATGCCAGCGGCTCTCTGTTCGCATTTGTGTTAATAACAGGTTTTGTCTGAATTATAGGTGGAGATGCTATCTACGAAATCTCGCGTATGTTGCGGCAACAAAACGAGAAATCAATCTTTGGTACATCAGCTTCATATTGACAAGTTTTTCCCAATGTTTACTGGTACTAGGGTTTCTGTTGTTTGCTTAGTCATACATAGGTTTATAATGTTCCATGTTATCACTGGTGACCACTGGCATGACAACAGAAACATTTTGTACTCAATTACACGTCACCTGGCAGCGCAAACAACCAGTCAAATTCTTTCACCATGCTGCTTTCGAAGCAATACCCATAACTACCAAAAGCAGTCTTCTCAAATTATGTACTACTGGTAGGAAGTTTCACAGTCATTTCGTCATCAGTTCGATGGTACAATGCTTATTCAGTGCCAGGAACATAATTTTCAGGTTTTTTTGTAGAATGGTCCCAACACAAACTGCTTCGAGACAATTCATACGAGTACATAACAGACGACATGACTTGTTACCCAGACATGTTGATTTGTTGGTTGTTATGGAAAGGAATATGAATATAGACATCAGTCTTATGAACCCTTTGCTATAGGATGCCATATAGTAGTTATTCGTTTATTGATCGTATAAACGTGAGGCAGAAAATTGACAGATTGTATTTGTCCAGTTCGTTCACTTTTCCAAACATCAAGGCAAACTACTTTATTTCCAGAAAGAGAGTTGTGTATAAAAAATGCAGATGCTTTTTCTAATGGAATAAAAATCGCTGATTAACTGTCTACATTTAACAAATGCGTGAATGGGACATCTCGTCAGGTTTCTACCGTCCCAGTCTCGGAGATGCTGCCGCTCAACTGGAGGTCAGGGAAGCCAGCTGGATCGATATGCTGCAAATAACTGGAAATTATGCAAGTTCTTCCCCAAAATAACATCCCATTAACGTATCGCTACCCAAGCCTGACAGGATGAGTAGCAGCTCTGAGTTAGTTTCCATTCTTTCTCTTTTCATTATTTCCAAGTGGGGTCGGCTTACGGCGGTGGTGGTTTTCGAACGTAATATTTGCTCTGCTGTGGGACAAATTACAGTTGATGCATTTAAAACGGGGTTTGTCTCCAAATGGCTGTTGTCGACAGGCCATTTGGTAATATGAGTAAAATAATTGTGAAGCCTTCAATATAGCCAGTATTGCACCATGCAATATTAAACATTCATCAAATAACTCAATGAGCTTGGAGATGATTGCACTTTACGAGTGGAGAGGATATTTGCGTCAACCCAATTTTAGTACCTCTAGCGAAAATTGTAGCAATTTCTACCAATATATCACTCAGCCTTGTGATGAATATTACAAGTTTTGTGCTTTAGTATCAGTGAGCTTAGGCAAATGAATTTTCCAACGATGTTTCTTTTCCAATGAATTTTCCAACATGATGTCACATAAACTACGTTTTCTATGTTGTTATCATATTTCCTTCAAAAGGTGCTCCTCGTTTGCAACAGAACTATTTTATATTTAGAAGCACTCCCTACGATTTTTCACTGTTTCGATTATTTTCACCAATACCACTTGTCTCATCTTACAATTCGTGACTTAATCGCCTTTCATCTTGATTCGGTGTCAATGCACTTCAGCTTGCAGGATGGCGTCCAATTCCAGCTAATCGGATTGGAATATTTCTCTTCAACGGGGTAAATGTCGTCTAGTGTTCTGCAGCAAATATATCTGGTCCCGTCATTGGTCCAGCTGTCAGTGGACTGATGGAGTTCCTTGATATGCCGCCAGGAACAGGAGGGGTTAAATATATAGAGATCAACAAAAGACTATAATCGATAAAAGATCTCTCACGTCGTCCGGAAACTAACACAATTTATGCAGACGACAAAAAGCCGACGACAGGGCCTCAAGCTCCCTTTTATGTGCATAGTTAAACGTCTGACGGGAATCACTGAAGATCTCATGGGAAGAGTAAAGAATATGTACACGATGAAATACTCAGGAATTTGTTATCATAGTTCGACTAAATCTGTAACGTTGTTATTCAGTTTCGCGTAGTCACACAAACATCTCGATATCATGGCAAATATTGGCAATCAAAGGAAACACAGCTAGCAACCGCTTTATCAAATGTCGTTGCTATATATTTGGAAATCCAATTTTCACTTCAATACTAATTTTCACATATGAACTTATTAAATATTCAGATGGGTCACGTTGGGATTAGATCGGATTGGGAATGGAGAGTAAAGATTAGGACCCTTCCCTGGGCTCGGTCCAGCCCACAATCCCGCATTGTTCGCCGGGGGACACAAGCAAGGGAGTCCCTTTTATTCGAAACTGTGGCCCTCGAACGCCAAACTAGGCAGCCCTCCAAAAACAATTACAGGGCCTCGGCTTCGGTCCGTCAGTCCGTTCTTTCAGAATAGTGCCCTGGTCCTGGCAGCATATTGATAAGGATAATGAAACTTTATGCTAAATCGTCATCTGGCAAGTCGATTGTACCCAGCTTACATCGTTGTCGGAGAATGTGTCGGTTCGGTCAGAACGAATTGTGTTTGACCTGCAGGTATTGAATTGACCCCCTATCACCGATTCCAGTGAGGTGAGGGGGGGTGGGTTATTGGTGTTCCGTGGACAAGGAATGGATAAACAGCTCCCGATTCTTTTGTTTTGACTGACTGAAATACCACATGCCATACACCGGGATGACCTTGTCTCTGCCTACCCGTAATGGGAACACGGTTTCGGCCATTTCAGGAATATGTTGATGTGATTGCTCAGTGCTGGACCTCTTCTTCGCAAAGGGACTGAGAAGGGTGGAGTTTCGGGCCCCGAGGGGGTGGTGGCACGGGTGCTTGGTGGAACGTAGAGCGAAGTGGGAAGCATGTGGCAAGAATACTTGAAACCAAAGGCAGGTGCAATTGTCTTAAGGGTATACACACTTGTTGGCCTTAAACTGCTCAAAATTGTACGTTCTTGAGCAAGATGAATGTACCAAGTCCCATGTTGGTATTGAGCGGATGTGAAAAGGAATGTCAGCCTCATATTCGTAGATATGGAGACGTTTAGACATTGCCTTGATATTTTATATATTGGTTTTAAACTGATCAATATACGTAATTACCATTTTTGTATATGGCTCATCGAGATAAATCTTGACCATCCGTAAGTTCGTAGATCAGCGGTCCCATTCAGCATGATGGTTCTTAAAGTTGGAATCAATTTTGAAATCAACCAAATTTAGCATTCTTTTTTGTCACGCAAACTTGAAATTACATCTCGAGATAGTCGGGAATATATGGGAAATATGCACAGTTCGACAACAGATACTCAGAAAATTGCCGTTAATCGTGTATGAAAACAGTGGATAGAGAATAATCGGTCTGCCTACATTGCCGGTTGCCACAGTATTTAGACAAATACCAATGACGTCATCAGACTATGCATGGAACTCCCCCACAAGGCGGGCCGCTTTGAGGAAAAAAGTGATGCGAAATTGACTGGCCCGAATTTGTATCTTGAATTGGAAACTCAATTTAGGCACGTAAGACACATTTCGTGACCCGAATTTGTACGATTTCTCATTCTATAGACAAAATAAAGCTATCGCAGAATGAATACATTTTGTCAATTCTAAAAGTGATTCTAGCTTTAAACTTGTAGCTAACATGATAACTAAACTTGATGCTGACATGAATACTCACGTATTCTCGAAAGTACATCACTGAAACACGATGTGCAAAGAAGATCCATACGTTGTGATTTTGACCTTTTAATGGACGTTCAACCGAAATCTAAACACTGCAATTACTGAGTTGATATTTCATATGTCGCTAAACACAAATATATGTGGCTATCTTGGAGTGCGTTCTGGGTGGCACACCAGTTTAAACAATTCACATATTACCGTATATGATATCCTTCCGTTTTATACAAGGGGTGTCATATGCCATGTTCTTCATAATTATACATGTATCGTTATACACGATCCGCACAGCTGTAGATATTGTTGATGTATGTTCTGAAATAATAAGCGTCATTTCCACACAAAGTCTCGATACTCGTCGACAGTGCCCACAGGAGAAAAAAAGGCAAATAATATGTGTCCCGTTTCCGTTAGCTTTACGCAAACAGAACGACCATCAAATTGGAGTTCCTGCTTGTTCGCGAGTTTGAAAGGTCACGGTGCCGAATTTCAGTTCAGTCTTTAGGATGTTTTTCCTCCAATAACCTTGACCAATATTCCACCGAATAAAGCATTTACTTATTTTTGTTGGCTCAATATTGAAAATGTACATGTAGGCATACGGGACAAAGTCCCGTAGTCGTGATAATAATAGGGACAAATCTGAAAACATATTTTTCCAATTCATACAAGGAGACCCAACGGAATGACTTTTTGCTGCCACGGAGTCATTAATTATTAATGGTATCTTGCTTCTCATTGTATCGGAAA
Organism: Terebella lapidaria; assembly: GCA_949152475.1. NCBI lineage: Eukaryota > Metazoa > Annelida > Polychaeta > Terebellida > Terebellidae > Terebella > Terebella lapidaria. The sequence continues at coordinate 16,125,036 of OX424564.1, read as the reverse complement.
ACAATGCCAACACAATACATACAAATTGCCAACAATAAACTTTCTGTAAATCCATTCTCCCGTAATTGCAACAAATATCAACATGCCCAATAATGGCCCATACAATTCCTTCATATTCATGACCTCAGCCGCATACACAATCGAACATAACATATACGGCATCCATGTAATCACACAAAGCAGAACCCAATATATCGACCATTAGCAAACCGCTGCATTTTCCCTCTCTCTATATAAATGAACGACCCATTTTCCAACATTTATAATTCATGCGATAAATTAATACAAACAGTACGTCCAGATCGATAGTAATCAGGGCTTTTACAGGTAATTAGGTGCGTGTATATAGGGCCTAGAAAGCGGGAATGTGTTCTGTGTGATTTCCTGTCAGGGAAACGAGTGGTCGGTGTTAATAAATGAGCACAATGGCCGCGTAGAATAGCTGCGTAAATAACAGAAGTCATCCGTACATAACTATAAGTCAGGGCCGACTGTAAGCTTCGGCAAATACACCTATTCATGAAGGTTGCGATATGTAGAGTGATATATTGCCCAGTTATGCTATGTGGACTGACCTACTGCATATTGATGCAACATTAAGAGGCAGAACGGCGAGGGAACTATAATACGAATCCTGTACCTGCACTCGAGGTGGCGAACTAAGCTGGATCAGACTTACGGAGCTTGTTAATAGCTGCTAGTGAACAAGTACTCGATAATTGTAATATACATATTATGTATATATTTTTTATTTACCGTTAAGAAATTGTTTCCTCAACCGAAGTCATATAGGTATTGGTAGAAGTATTGCCCTTGTGGTAGACCTACTGTACAGAATAGTAAAAATAATGTGTTCCCTGAAAGATAGCATCAATTAGATGGAAACAAGCACGTTACTATGAAATCTTACGATGGTTTGCTCTCCTAAGGTAGAATGTTACGAGTGAGTAGTCCCTATAGGTTATGTCCGGCATTCTGACCTGAAGGTTAATCGCCGGATTTTCTCACACAGGCCAGAAATAATGGGTCTTCCCCTTATGATTTATAGTTGCTGATCCCAGTAATAGGTCCATATGCTACACGTGTTCAGCAGTACCTGTGCTGGCACTAATGGCATAGTCAGCAGCAAGCCCCGTGTGCAACAACAGGCCATGCCAGCTCAGTTATGCGTTATATATGATGCTGCGTGGCACAGGAAGTGTTTTAAGGAACTTGAGGAGCTTCTCCCAGTGCTGTACGGCAACACGATGATGCTGACCGTCGAATTCGTTGCACGATAACGCGAGAATAAGTGTTTGGAGTAGTTTTGGCTTGCTATCTCCAATTCCAGAGGGTGTGTGTTATTTTTGGTGTTTAGGTAAACTACGAACTGCCGATGGTAGAGGCCAAATACTGGTGTAGACAGCTTTTTCGAGTAATAAGTGCATTGAAGGTCTTTTGGGAGGGGAGTTCTGGTGAAGGAATCGTCTGAAAACGATCGAAGCTTAGAGAACGAAAAAAACACAAACGAACCATTAGCGTTTATAATGAACAGCAATAGGTTTATTTATGTTGATTTTGTCTTTTTTGCTACTTGCGCTCAATTAACATACTGTGCAGTCAACAATATTAACATAAACTTCAACAAAAACGCAGCTCAAGGCAAAAACAGTCGCTCAATTATGCAATAAATACACCTCCATACTTCAAGAAAAAAAATCACTGTTAGTATCATCGAAAGAGTGTTCTTTTTACAATGACCATAACTGTACACAATTTACATACACATTATTTTGCATATATAACAAATTCATATAAATAGTTATCTAAAAACAAATCTGAGAAACAATTGTAGTTAAATCTTCTTCACAATATATAGAAACACGTTCCACAATTAACCTTGCTCTCTGCTTCAATTACCACAAAAGGACTTCACATATAAATCTTTGGGAGGTTGTGCTATAACTGAAGAGTATTGCTGAGGCATATTGCACAAACCAGAACGGTACTTGTCCCTTCCCCCACCCATGAAGTGAGCATACTACAGTTCAATTGCACAGCACAGATTACGATCACGTGCACGTGAGCTCACTCACTCCAGACACGCGCTAAAACACCTGTGCGCATTAACGTAGATAACCTTACGCAAACACAAAGCGATAGAGAGTAAAATGCACGAGATGGGAGGTTGGCTGACTGTACGGGGTCTAGAGGGAAAAAAGTGGAAGCAGACAACAATAGCAGCCAGTCACTATCGGATATAATTGTGGGAAGAGTTGCGGGGATTTATGCGTGGCCTCGGGCGAGGTGAAGAGATACAACCGTTCTAGATCTCCTCGGGCGTGCTGCACACTGCATCCTGCGGAATAATGGCAGCAGCAACTGCCGCCACTCGCTTTGTAACTAGATGAAATGAGACGATAGAGGGGAGAGTGATAAGCGATGGAAAGCTTAATCTATCGAAGACAACATGCCGACGACGGCTTTGCCCTGGGCGTTGGTAGCGGAGGGGTAGGTAGGTGCTCCACACGATATATCAGGACCCGGCTGTAGCACTCGCATCTCGTGAGCTACCGAGCGATACTTCCTCGAGAGAAAACCATTCTAAAACTGCGGACTGCTATCTCCTCGCCATAAGCTCCAGGCAGGCAGCGCTAATGCCGCACAGCAATATTCCAAATAGATTGCTCGAGAGGAAAAGAGCATACCTCGCAATCCCTCGCCCGAGTTTGGACTGATGGAATCCATGCCATTTCCACGATACAGGCAGTGTATATTGAATGCAATTACCGTTATAACAATGCGTGAAACTCTGTACAGTGAGATTGTATACATCAAGTGATTACCTTTAGAATGTGTGGAGGGAAATATTGAGAGGTGAAACTATTATAACAACTATATCACGTAATATCACACGAACATGTAAACAGAACAATAGATAACAGTTAAAACCTTCAATAGTCTTGAGAACGACCTTGAGGCGAGCTGAGAAAATAGCTTAGACAAATCACAAGTTTTCTTGCCGAGATAGCAATATGTACTGATCCATAGTGGACCCACAAGTGCAAGAGTACAACCACAGTCTTGCAAACGCTTCAAACATTGGCCTAGTCCGCAAGAGTTACGAGCAACGAGGTGAAGAAATGTAAAAACAAACGGGGAAGGAAAAATTCTACCGTATAGTCTTGTTACCATAGCACTGTTTACAGCCACAGCTCGTATAAATATTAAATGTAACAACAAAGCTTATTTATGAATATTTGAATAGTTGTCTGTTTGTTTGACGTCATCACAAGAGACACCACAAGTCTATGTTCTGGTGTGTAAGCTTCACAAGAAGCAATCTCATTGAGTCCGACGTTGTGTGCTCCTGCTGAGGAGTTAAGTCGGTCACGGGCAGGAGCCCGTGGGGTGCTGAATGACTGACTGGGTGACAGACTTCCCGGGGTACAGCCATCGACCAGCAGTCAGCAAGTGTTGTCTCATCCGGAGTCCTTCGGGAGCCACCCTTCCAGCGTGCCCGGGTCACACACCCCGGTCTGCACCCCCCTCGTGTCTACCACCTCGTCATTTCTCCTGACGGATGTAGGGAGATACCCCCTCACCCCATCCATCCATCCTTCCTTCGAGTGCCGTCCATTCACCCGTCTAGCCGTCCGTCGTTCCCCCTATCTCCACCAGCCGACCCCTGCCCACATTTGGTAGGCCATGCCAGACGTTAAAACATCCCAGCTAAACTATCGATCCGTCGTAAATTATGACGGGGCAGATTTGCGTCAGAGGCGCTCGCTAGGCAACCCATTGATCCACACATGGGGGCAGGCGGAGGGGGCAGGGGGTGAGCGGAGGCGGGGGTAAGGACGGGACTCCATGTGTGTATGTCTCTCTCTGTGCACGTCTTGGTCCTGCTGCTGGTGCTGACGAGTTCTACCCGGGACCAGTCGATCATGGCACTAGAACAACTCCACCATAGCCTCCCTAGTCAATATCAGGTGACCTTTGCTGTTGTTATATGACATGCAAACACACGACTGTTTGCTCGGGGGAGAGAGGTGCAGGCTCCTATAGAATCAGCCACTGGCCAATTAATCCGCCATCCATGGCCTTTTGTTGTAGCTCCCCACGCGAACCACGCGCCGCGTGTGAATACAGCTTCATAAATTATCCATGGAAGCAGCTCTGCACACGAACCTGTATGGATCTATCAAGGAAATGCATCTATCTACACAGCTTTAACAATAACCATACCTCAGCGACGTGTTCAAAGCGTGAATTCTCATTCTAGTTGACTACACTCACGACGAGGCAGTTTCAAGCTTGGCAGTACGTCAACAGAGAACACTAAAACTTGCATTTTTGTTTTGATCGGTATGCTTACTTACATAACAATGTAGTACATACGTAGCGGTGATGTTTCACCGAAAACGTCAACAAAACAAAAATAAAGACTTGTACACATATCCTAGGGTTGCAGCATAGATCACCTGCTTGTGAGGCGCGTGGCTGAGTGAAAAGTCGATGGGCATCCAGTTGAGATGGTGTGTAAACTACGCATCCTACTTCTTCGGCTATCCTCAAATTGACACATCACAGACGGGTAAAACAAAAGCCAACACGACATGACGAGACTTAGCACAAGACACCATGACACGCTGCCTAGCGACAACGTTCTTAAAGAATGTACGGAAGTGGCACCCCCTGAGTGACACAGGTCTCCCGTGAACCCTGACACCTCCAGCCGGTAGTCGAGGTACAGTCCGTTAATTCCTCGGCAGTTACTCACTGCCATGAACACTTTCCTCGGCTCCTCGTACCGACGTTCCCCACGACAGGTCAGAATCTTACCTGCCGAAGTGTTTTTGGAAACGCACCCATTCCAAGAAGACCGGTAACTCAGATCCAAGATCTGGTCCGGTACGCTCCTCGTTCTGATTACTCCATCTTTCTGCCAGCAACTTTGCTTTGCATCCAGCTTCTCTACGTCCGCGTCGTTGTAGAGAATCACATTCTGTACTTGCATATCGTAGGGGTATGTGTACGTGAAGCGGAACCCTCCTCCAGTTAACAGACTCATATTGGTGATGAATCCGTACCACTTTTGAGTGACGTTGACGGTTCCCTCAACGACACAGACATTCTCGTCGTCAGTCACCTGTGTAGCGCTGCTGGAGACTGGAAGTAGAGTCATTTTTGGTGTAGGAACAGTGACGGTGGTTGTTGGAAGTGTAGTGGTCATTAAGTGAGGACAGTCCCCCGTGTGCCCGAACACGTGTAGTCTGTAGTTCAGGTCCAAGCCACCGAGGGCAGCACAGTTGCTGACAGCCACATACCACGTGGTCGGTTTGTTATCGGTGGATGTCGACGTGAAACTGCGACCACCGTTGCAGACATAAGTGGCTATGGAGTTGGGGTGTGCCATTCGACATCCTGACCACACGAACCTCGGTGTGAGGCGTAGGATCTGGTCGTCTTCTGGTCTGAGCAAATACTCCTTCTGCCAACAGTTCATCCGGGCGCTGATTATAGACATTTGGTCCTCCGAGTAGAACAATATGTTCTGGCAGCATTTATCTGCTGGATACGAAAACTCGAACATCATACTACCAGTGGTCATTATGCTGATGTTAGCGAGGTATCCATACCAATTAGTATCCGTCTTTAGTTTCCCCTCGTAGAGACAAGGAATTCCCTCGCCATTGGAAGCCAGTGCTGTGCTATGTGAAGTGTTGAGTAAGATGAAAGTCAGGAGAAGTAACATCCAGGACTTGACCCCTTGACACACCACTGCTAATTGTTCGAGAGGCATATCGACAAGCGGATTTGGCCAGAAGCATGTTTTCATGGTGCTGATTTAGGGTCCTCAGAACCTCTTGTGAGCGTTGATGACGACTATGGCGATCATGGTCGTCAGTGGTCCCTGTGACACTGACCGGGCTGTGAGCAGAGTTCCTTGGGTACAGTGCCACGGCGTGTCCCGACATTGGTATGTGTACCGTCGGGGTGGTGTCTGTTGTCTGGGCACAACCCAATCATTAGCACATCCGTGGGGTACTCATCCACACAGCAGCGCTAGGTTGCATCAGCATGTAAAGTGTTCATTAAGTCTTCGAGTGGAACGGAACTGTTAAAGGGACTCATCCCTGCTGGCCGCTAATGCATTCCTGCGACTGCGTACATTCTCGAGTTTTACAGCACTTTAGCCTGGGTGATATATCTGTCCCGAAGGCTGGCGGCGGCCAGTGTTGTGAGGTCCACAGTGTAGCTGATCTAATTACCTCCAGAAGCCTTCACACCATCAATGCTGCCACTGCTGTTGGGACGCGGAGTGGAGCCCGGCAAGGAAGCAGAGAAAGCAGTCTGTCGGGTAGCCCGAGAGCCACTACGTGGTGACCATTCAGCAAGCGTCTGTGGGAGCGGCCTGAGGTGAATACAATCCCCCTGTGAGACAGTCCACTCTACAACACTTCCTCCTTCACCGCCACCGTCAGCTTTTTGTACGGGCCGCTCGTCTTCTGCAGAGGAACACAATATAGAGATCTATTATAGAACATAACAACACTCGAACAAATACTAGCACAATTACAATGGATCTGTTTTGTATGCAAGACGCAAGGAAAGCGACAATCGTGACAATCATATACAAGTACCAGTATACATAAAGACATGTATACACATTAAGCCTTATTTATTGATGCAAATTAACAAACGACTCGTTATAGGACAAAGGAAGGATAAGATACGAATACCATGAAATTAGATGTAATTATTTGTTATCCTTTATCTGTTTCCCAAATATTATACCATTCATGAGCGATATCAAAATGTCTTTGGGCTTACGAAACATAACATAAAAATTGGGTTATCAGTGAATTGCTGCCCTTATCAACCAGGCTTAGGAATGCAAAAATATTGATATATCAGTGTTTTTTTTTTTTATTCATTTTTATTCAAATATGTTATCACCGTTTGACCCACTTTAGCATATCATATTGTTTACCGTTTGTGTTAGTAATATCATTACAATAATGTGATAATATCATGTTAAGGCTTGTCAACAATTCGCTTGAAATGGCGCCTCAAGTTGGGTCACTGTTTATAGCGACTTATTACTATAGACACGACAATATTAAACAAAAATAAATACATTTGATAAAATAATAAAATCTAAAAATATAAGATTTTTGAGGGAGAAAAACAAAGCCTAATCAATCAATTATATATGTATATCAAAAGACAGACTGGTATTATCAGCGGAAATGTAGCGATTTTTTTACTCTACACCTGACGGAAATAAATAATATAAAATTCCGAACAACCGCTGATCCAATTTCGAATTCCAAACTAATCCACATGAAAAATGTATTACAGATACATAAGTAGCCAACACACGGCCTACAAGACGGATGAATTGATGCCAAGTAAGCCAACTTCAACAAACTAATTCAATTTATATAATTCCAAGATGTCCCCGCCATGCTGTGGAGAGTCACTAAACTGGTCTGTTGACATGCGGGTAACAACAAACCGAAACCCTCTTAAGACAGTGTCTCCAAGCTAATTATATCAATTATGTCTGAGAGCAATGCAAGCATGGTACCAAATAACGCAAACATCGCGGCCACCAAGTATCCCTTGTTCCCTCTACTTTTATGCACTCAGAACTGAACGCCTGAAATACCATCGTCTATCTGTCAACAAATTTCCAATACCTCGCCCCCAGGTGATAGAAGAAACCCGGCAGATTATCCGGATTATCGATTGTGGCCACGGGAAAAAAAGATTCCCAGTGCATTGCTGTGCATTATTCATGGCTCCAGTGATAAAGTAACGCCACAACACTGTATTCGAAGTGATAAACGGCCCACTTAGTTTGTTGGAGATGCCTTTTGAGCCTGGCCGCCGACTTATTGGATGCCTTGTAGATAACACATGGGTATTGCATGGGAAGACTTCTGTACCGCGACTAGTTCTCGTAATATGTCTGTCAGTTCGAAGGTGATCGGATCGAGTAGTTTGCAATAAATACACTGATCGAGAGGTAACACGGCGACAGATCAATGTCACCATGTTTAGGAACATGATGTACAGGCCTGCTTTCTGACCTCGGACTACGGGTTGGATCCAAACGCGCATCGACTTCACAGATGCACTTTGAATATTTAATGATCTCCTATCCAAAAATATAATTATATTGATATGCTTTCGATGTTGTGTAGAGTAGGGGTTCCTGTATAACATATATGTAGACTAATCACATGAGGTGCCTGTGCCCAAGTGAATTTATATGTAAATGTGGAAAACACGAGGACGTGCTGTTGCAGTATATTAAATGTATGGTACCCCAACGTAGTCTGTGACAAACTGAATAGGATGAAACGTTGTTGTCAATATCAGGAATTACTCGTCATTGGGTAATAATTACATTACGATATGTATACATAATGAATTTTCACAGCTAGAAAAAAAATCCATATATATATATATATATATAGTTGTAGTTTTCCACGAGTGGATTCAGTCACATATCACAGACTGGGTGTACTGTGGTTGGTAAACACATTGCAGCAGAGATGAAGCAACATCTACTTCCAATACTACCTCATAACTATTTCTTTCATGGCTGTCTTGAGTGTTTTTCATAACCTATCGTGAGTCACTCCATGCGGGGAACTGTGAAAGTAGTCGGTATTCATCAACGGGCTCTTCACGACAGCACAGAGCCAAATATCACCGGGTTAACGAGTCTGTCCGGGCTATATTTGCCATATCATAAAACGGAGAATCGTCCAGAGAAATCGTGTTCAATCAGTACTGGGACGCCTTAGGTATAATTCACTCTGATGGCAGCCTGTGACGTCATGACTCACAGACGCACGGAATGACTGGCCCTCGTGTGACGGAATGGGACGATGCTCTCTGAGTCAACAGCCATCATGGTCTACGTCGAATATGTCATCGTGACTCGTGCTTATATATTGTATCGATACATATACCATTGTATTAGGATGCCAATTAGAGAAGAAGGAAGCGTCGTCATTTGTCTCAGGCTGCCACTGGGACTCGCATTCATCGTCAATTAGATACCCAGTGGAGGTGTCTCCGCATTACACAACTCCCTGACTCCCCAGTCATTTGTGTCACGTATTACTGTGACAAGACGCCGAGAGGAACGGCTTCGACTCCAGTTCATGTGATATATACCTATCAATTACGAGCAGTCGTTAATTACCCACCTCTAGGCGTAGTGAATGATCATAATCTTGGTATTCTTGTTATCAGACTGCGGCCAAAGTTCAATGGAAGGTCTTGTGTCCGGGAGAACGATTCCGTGTTATGTAATAACGTTTCTGGCAAACGCAGTGTCTGTCACTCAATGTACTAATGAATTTCAGCAGACGTTAACCGACTCCAGGATATTGACATCTGCCAGAACTGTTCGTTTGCATTACGTTGTTAAGATATGTTGATGAGATCACAATCTTGTAATCACCTTGAGAACAACACTAGAGATACGTATTTGGGTGGTGACACTGGCCTACTATGTACACATATCTGCTACCTAGACATAATTTATATGTGCTATTTTTATGTGGTGTCGTTTCCTCGTATTGATTTTTAGCAATCCTACGCTTTGAACGTGTCTGTCCCAAAACACAAAGACTGTATATATTTCTCCTACGCTTTGAACGTGTCTGTCCCAAAACACAAAGACGAATATATTTCTTCTTCCTGACTACAGTCCTTTCAATATTGCATCCCAAGTTTTCTCTCCTTGTCTGGTGTGGAATGGAGCGCCCACAAGAGGCATGGGATGACCAGAAATAGACTGGCAGACTTGAGTCACCTATGACACGAGGCATTCGTCACTTCCAATTATTTATGTATTTCGTTACCTGCCTGACACGGCGCCCATGGTTTGTCTGTCCCTAGAGCCCTGCTGGAGATGTATAGTTCACAAACGGGGGAGCTCCTTAAACGGCAGCTGTGTCCCTGACACATGGGGCTTTGGGGGCCGGAAGGGGGTGGAGGCGACAACGGGAAGATAATTAATACATACGGTAGGTTGTGAGCTCGCCTCGTCCGTGGCTTACCTGGTCTAATTTATAATCCATAGGAGGCAACGTGGACTCGCCAGTCAGTTATCCAAGGACACGGTCGATCTATATCCCCACTAACATCGCCATCCGAATTGAACAAAATATGCACGAATTGCACAATAGAGCGAGGCTTCAACGCGTATGACGTCACGAGAGGGTGCCCGCGGTGCCAAGTGAATCCCAACACGACACTGGGAGGTCTGTGCAGTTGAGTTGCGAGGCAGTGCCTGTATATCCGCCTCTTGAGCTGCTGGAAGACAGGTGCCAACTGTACCGAGGACACCTAGGATTGTGAGACAGACCGCGGGGTGCAAGGCGTTATATATCACACCAGGATACAAAAGCCTTCATAATGGTATTAGCACGGGGCTAGTTGACTGTCGGCGCACTGGGGGTGAAGATCTGATTCCTTCATCCATTGACAGTACAATAATAACGTCGTTCAAGGCAGCTCCGACGTGAAACGATACACTGTCAGGAACATAAACAATACGTCAATCGTGCAATGCCTTCTGATGTATTCAGGTAGCATTGGTCCGTCTTTGAAACAGGTATACTCCCAATGTTTGTTCAGGTTTGCGAAGCTCTCATTTTCGTCCTTCAGAGGAGTTCCCACGATGAAGAGTCCGCTATTTCCAAATATACCGCAGAATCACAAACCATTCAGGTTACATCCGCGCTGGTGGGCAAAACCCTGAGATGAAGAAGAGAAAAAAGCGCTCACATCACTTTAATGCCAGATCTATCCGTGAAATGGGAGAACGCTTATTTTTCTTGCACTATGAAGAGTTGAATATATCAGGCATCGAATATCCGAGCAATATACGGTGGGTAATAGACGGTGTTATAGGGCTCGGGGCCCCTCCTGGTCTATCCAGACGAGGATCACGGGCAGGAACAGACGTCGTCCACGGCTTTGATCTTGTACGGGGGTTTTCCACCCTCCGCCCTTCTCCAACAGATTCCCCGCAATGTTGGTTGCGAGTTCTGACCAACGGAGGAAACAGCCGTCAATATTCCCGTATTGAAATCCATAAGACACTGCTGTAGATCTCACGAGATGAGCAATGGCTGCCCAACACAAATGCCTAGCGCTCTAGGAACCGCGCCTTGTAGATGTTCAGAATTCACGCTGGGATCTCCGTCATGACTCCCAAGAAATGTTGCACGAATCCCCACTGAAAACCCCTCGTGTACCAATAACAAGCGTGGCCGTCCTCTCCATATTGCTTGCCAGTTCACATTGATGGCACTGGTGCAGGCAGCACTTGCACGGGCGAGCAGTGAGTCGGCCGGCCCGCCCGCTGTTCTCCATACGAGACGAGTCCCTTCCCTCCCTCGTTCGTTCTTCTGCACATTTGCTGCCAGCCAGCCACCGATCTGTGGCACATACAGTTCCTCTCTCTCTCTTTCTCTCTCTCTCTCTCTCTCTCTCTCTGACGCCGTGCCCCGGTCTCTCTGGGTCTGAGCAAGCACCCCTTGCACGGCTCCAGCCCGCAGAGCCAGCGCAAATACCAGGGGCTGTTCAAACAACGCTGCCCCCACACGGTGACAAAGGGCAAAGCGCGCGCCTCTTTAAATCTGCAGTATGTTTTTGCGTCACTTCTGCACGCCGCCAGGCAGTCTACTGTTATTGTGTTGGTTGTGTTTATGGCTGGTGCTGGTGAATGACATTGGAGACAGTGGAAGCAGTCTGTTAACAACAATTAACGCCTGCGTGGCGCGGGATGAAATAGACTTCCCGTGCGGGTCTGGTGTACTTGACTACGATTGACAGCGTGCAGGATGATCCAATGACAACCATCGCTAGGCTGCCGAACGCTCCAGCTTTAATGCGCGTTAGTACTAGAGCTGCTGATGAAAGGGCTTCACCAGTGCAAGGCTGCAATAGTGGGGGAGAAATAAAATACAAAAATAGATACACGTTGATGTATGGAGATATTGTATGTTGGGTCGTGAAAAGGGGACGATTGGTCGCCTAGCAACGACAAGTCCATGGGTCCCCCGGCTCCGAACAAGCTTTTGTGGCGGTATTGATCTATTCCACACAGCCCGGCGTCTCGACACGCCACAACATTTCATAATAAGAGAGGCCATGTGTGAAACATCGGGTTGTATAAAATAAATCATGCATGCAATTACACAATCACATCGATTTTTCGATCTACATAGATGCTTAATTCAGGAACAAAGCGGAACTGAAGTGGTCGGGCCAATTTATGAAGAAATAAGCGGGGCAAAACATTCTGGCTGGAGCGCGGAGGCCCGGATGTACCTTGCGTGTGGCCCCGTATGATAATGGTCAGCACAATACGACGACTCGCTGCAACTCGGCTTGTAATTGCTAGCAGAAGTAGACATGCTGATACATATTTCCATAACGTATGTGGTACTGACAGAGGCTCGTAGCTCTTTGAATAGCCCACGTTCAATCTGTACACGAGTCATCTGACTACATATAGATATGTGAATCTATATATCAGGGGCACATTAGCCATCAATATGCGCCCCTTTGTTAATACACAGTACGAGAATACCCTATGTAGATGACCCCACCTGGTGCCATATAGATTTATCCTGGTTTGAGTCGTGTTGCTGTTAATAGACACTGGATTAAATGTCCATGCTTGTTGTTGCGCTAACCCAATAATGTTTGCGTTGCAAAGGGCAAGAAATCCATAACTTTCTTTCTGTAGTGGCAAGGGCACAACACGGGGTTCTCTCTGGAGGAACAAAAGGCGAAATCACGAAGACGTATTTTGCTTATGGTCGCACTTATTTTTAGTCCGAAGCTAATCAGCAGCAGCGTTTTTTCTATCGTTTGCTTTCTGTGTGAGGACGGTGGAGAGGACGACCGACGAGGGCGGTCGCGTGGGGCTCAGTTGTTATGTACGCTTTTAACCTGGAGATTTTTTACGCTAGGGGAAGCACGATCAGTCACACACGGAGTTTGTCATCCGGAAGAGGGGAAGAACACACAAGCGACAGGTAGAAAACCATAACGGCGGATCACACAGAGTGAATAAACACAGGCATGGCGTGACAGTGTGTTCTCCAATCATTTCTTGTCGTTCATTTATGCTTGAAACGGTGAACTCCGCTCGCTTTGTTGTCCAATAATCAGTTACCATTACCATCGGAGGCGAACAAAAGACATAAAAGAAATATATCACAGAATATGCACATAAATTGTTGATCACAGCATAAATCAATACGTCTATTGTCTGGTCTCCATCGCAGGTACAAATGTGTCAGCTTGTTTTGCAATCTTTCTTATTTCGAGGCTATATTTATACATTCAATTACTTTAATGGACTTCAACAATCACCATTATGAGTACCAATCTTCTGCTGGTTTTAATTGAATTAGTAAAAGATGGGTTAGTATCCTTTTGATGCTTAAATTGTTATCATGAAATCTTGACCATTTCATGGAGCAGAAAACAATATATTTCTGATATATTTTCATGTACTGTATCCAAACACCTCGATCGTTCTATACAACATATTGCTTTGGATATTAAATCTACTGTTTCTAGTGAAACCTATATATTTCTAGTGAAATCTTAATATTTGTAATTTTACATACCAATCTGGAGGTATTGTATGTGTAGACATTATCCGAAAACCCATTGTATTTATGGCTACACGGCTAGAGTTGCGAGATAATCTAGGAAATGAGACACTGTGGAAGACATCTTTTCGGAGTCAATTAACTGGAATTGAGAGTGGATTTTTCTTCATCTTGACGTATTGCTCAGTGAGACCACGATGGCATGTTAATAAATATTAACCACATTTGACAAACTAAGTCTGTCGCTTGAACAGAAAGCCTAATTTGGGACGTTAAACACGGCAACAACCAACGCCAAACATTATCTCTAATTGCACCGGATTCTAATTACAGGCCAAACAACCAATTTGTCAAATTTGTATTAAATATTTGTCATTTGTAAACAGAAAGTCCTCGGAATTTCCTCTGATCTCAAGGATCTTCACGTGTGGTGCAAAATTGTGTTGCGATATCTCAATGACGTTTGACAGGCCAATGATATGTATTTACACTGTTATCATTCCTAAACATTGTTATCTTTGCTATTTATGGGAAAACACTGGGAATACCAATTTATAATAGGATAAAAGAAGGCATGTAAAAAGAACTAACAATAGATAATATGAAACACCAGAAACCAATCAAACGCGTTGCCAACAACAGCAGCTCAAACTTCGGTTTATAATTACGTCAATACGGCCCAAATAGTAGCAGATTAAATCCCTTGTCTTGGGACCATTATCCAAAACAAACAGGTCGTTGTTTGTCTCGGATATGATGGTTTGCGTTTTTTTTTTTGGCTGAATTAAAGGACTGCAGAATCGGTTCTGGGTTTAAGTGTAACTGACGTTGATAATTGGAGATTACATTTGAACCAGTAAAAACATTTCGCTCAGCTGATTATGTAGTGTCAATGTCCTCGGTTATCGCGAGTCCACGAAGAACATATATGTCTTTTTAATATACTCAAAACTTGCAATGTAGTTATATCCAATTCCATAATAATAGGTCCTGATACCAGAACATAGGCCGATCATTATCATATGTGCGTAGTCGGCACTTTGATGTACATCAGTCATTATTATCCAAGCTTGAGTTCGATGACATTCCTAACACAGTGCATCCCGTGGTAGCTTTTCAAATAATAAAATTTAATGGGCAAATGAAGAAAACTGTAATTACTCTCAATAAGTACTGGTGACATTTGGATACCACACCAGCGGATCAAACTAAATATATATCCATGATTTGACGTCGATGACAACAGATGAATATATAATGCCCTAGGCTTTCTGTATTTATGTAGCATCGATCATTCAACATTGCACTGAGAGATAATGCAATTGTTTTGTTTCGTCCTAATACATCTACAACTATATCAGAAGTCCAGATGAAATGTATATTGTAAAATAATATAAAAACCATAACAACTCCGCCATTCAACAATATTCAAACCACATATATGTTATTTTACTATTATTACTATTTTCTTCGTGATAATCTGATAATAACATTACTGACAAAATATTGCATACGAATTGTGGTTGAAGTGTTTACGTGTGTGAATTCTAATTCTTACACAGGATAAAAGAAATATATAATTTTCCAACTTCTTGGACACGAACAAACCCTCTCTTATCACGGATTTATATATCCAGATATCATTATCCTGGTATCATCCAGATATCATTATACTGGAACCAGTTTGTTTACACAGCTTCGTAAACGCCATGTTGTTGCAAACTAAGTGATGGACAGTTTTGATAAACTGCCCGTTGGAGTACGTGGGGTGCAAATATTTTCTAAACTGATCAATATATAGGAAATTCCCAGTCGATGCCTAAAATAGCTTGCGATGAGAACACAAGAAATAGCCGTGTCCCTTTCATTGCCATGTTGTGTTTGTCCCCTGTCAGTAGTTTGCAAAGAGTTTGCAAAGGAAACAATATCTGGCCACGTGAGCATGAGCAGGAATATTTTAGCCTAGAACAGCCGTCATTGTCGCCACTTTCACTGACCTTTCAGCTCCTTTGCCTGACCTCGGCTGGAATTGACAGCCCATAATGAGTGTTTTTTGGAATATCAGCTTTCCGATCGAGGAGAGCTGAAAAGCTTGAGGAACCCAACTTCAGTGACGTGGATGCAGTCTGGCCATGAGATATTCTGTAGATTCAGGCGTGTTGTTTTGTCTTTGACCCGTCAGCTGAACAGACCGCCATGGATAAATGTATGTAGGTCTTTGGAGATATTCATCCCTCGCATCCAGTGTGTTACTGCCATGAAAGTGCGCAGGTGTCTGTCACCAGAACAGTAATGTGCGAACTCAAATCACAGTCATTAGAATGAGAATCTCAGTAAATTTTCAATGTTGATACTTTCACGTACCAGGCTTGATGTGTTTCTTGTGCGGGTATAGTGCAAAAATCGGCTGTCATTATATTTTATGGATCATAGCCACATGTACATAGAAAAGGACACGGCCAATTCAATGGGTTAGGAGTGAACTTGGCTCGTCTTGATGTATGGATCAGTGAGACATCGGCGGTACGTTGAGAAATATGAACCACATATGACAAACGGAGTATTTCTCTGGAACAGAAAGCCTAATTTGGGACGTTAAACACGGCAACAACCAACAACCAACATTATCTCTAATTGCACCGGATTCTAACTACCGAGCAAACAACCAATTTGTCATATTTTCATTAACCATTTGTCATTTGTAAACAGAAAGTCGTTGGGAAATCCTCAGATATCACGGATCTACACATCTGGTGCAAAATCATGTAGAGATATCTCAATGAATATTGACAGGCCATTGATATGTATTTACACTATTATCATTCCTAAACATTGTTATATTTGGTATCTATGGGAAAACCCTGGGAATACCAATTTATAATAAAATAAAAGAAGGCATGTAAATTGAACTAGCAGTAGATAATATGAAACACCAGAAACCAATCAAACGCGTTGCCAACAACAGCAGCTCAAACTTCGGGTTATAATTACGTCAATACAGCCCAAATAGTGGCAGACAACATCCCGCGTCTTGAGACCATTATTCAAAACAAACAGGTCCTGATATAGTAGTGTTTTTTTTTTCTTGGCCAATTTCGAGGACTGCAAATTCAGTTCTGGGTTTAAGTGTGACCGACGTCGATAGTTGGAAGGTATACTGGCTGATTTCTAGCAGATAAGCTAGGTATATAATACAACATTGAGCAGTGATACAATCCAGCTGTATTAAATTATATATTGATTGGTCCCGTCACTAGTGTATACAATTAACATATAAACACATTATGTGTACACACTCGATATTTGAGTGTCACATCAGTCATTATTATTCGAGCTATGACTTCGAGGTTATTCTGATATGGTACATTCTATGAGAGCTAAGTGATGGACAGTAAATTAAGTGATGGACTGTCTTTGGTAAACTGCCCTTTGGAGTACGTTGGGTGCAAATATTTTCTACACTGATCAATATATGGGAAATTCCCAGTCGATGCCTAAAACAGCTTGCGATGAGAACACAAGAAATAGCCGCGTTCCTTTCTTTGCCATGTTGTGTTTGTCCCCTGTTAGTAGTTTGCATAGAAGTTTGCAAAAGAAACAATATCTGGCCTCGTGAAAATGAGCAGGAATATTTTAGTCTAGAACAGCCGCCATTGTCGCCACTTTCACTGACCTTTTAGCCGCATCGCCTGACCTTGGCTGGAATTGACAGCCCATAATGACTGTTTTTTGGAATATCAGCTTTCCGATCAAGGAGAGCTGAAAAGCTTGAGGAACCCATACTCAGTGACGTGGATGCAGTCTGGCCATGAGCTATTCTGCAGATTCAGACGTATTGTTTTTGTCTTTGACCCGTCAGCTTAAAAGAACGCCATGGATAAATGTATGTAGGTCTTTGGAGATGGTCATCCCTCGCATCCAATGTGTTACTGCCATGAAAGTGTGCCGTTGTCTGTCACCAGAACTCTATTGCCCGCACCCATCCGTCAATCCTATACCCCTATATTATGTAGACATATTTTGGAAAATGTTCTGATTCTTCTGACTCAAGTCTCAGTCCTTAGGATGAGAATTTCCGTAAATTTTCATTGTTGATACATTCACGTACCAGGCTTGATGTGTTACTTGTGCGGGTATTCTGCAAAAATCTGCAGCCTCATCATATTTTATGGATTCTCAGCTATATAGAAAAGGACAAGGCCAATTAAATGGAATTAAGAGTGGACTTGGGTCGTCTTAATGCATGGATCAGTGAGACAACGGCAGTACGTTGAGAAAAATTAACCACATATGAAAAACTGAGTATTTTTCTTAAACAGAAAGCCTAATTTGGGACGGTAAACACTGCAACAACTAACGTCAAACATCATTTCTAATTGCACCGGATTCTAACTACAACCCAACAACCATTTTGTCATATTTTTATTAACCATTTGTCACTTGTAAACAGAAAGCCATTCAAATATCCTCAGATCTCACGGATCTACACATCTGGTGCAAAATCATGTAGAGATATCTCAATGACGTTTGATAGGCCAATGATATGTATTTACATTACTGTCATTCCTGAATATTGTTATCTTTGCTATCTATAGGAAAACACTGGGAATACCAATTTATAATATGATAAAAGAAGGCATGTGAATTGAACTGGCAGTAGATAATGTGAAACACCAAAAAACATTCAAACACGTTGCCGACAACAGCAGCTCAGACTACGGGTTATAATTACGTCAATACGGCCCAAATAGTGGCAGATAGTGGCAGACTACATCCTGTGTCTTGGGACTATTATCCAAAACAAACAGGTCCTGATATAGTAGTGTTTTGTTTTCTTGGCCAATTTCGAGGACTGCAAATTTAGTTCTGGGTTTAGGTGTGACCGACGTCGATAGTTGGAAACTATCCTTGCTGATTTCTAGCAAAGAAGCTATGTATATAATACAACATTGAGCAGTGATACAATCCAGCTATATTAAATTCTATATTGATTGGTCCAGTCACTAGTGTATACAATTAACATATAAACACATTATGTGTACAAACTCGATATTTAAATGACATCAGTCATTATTTGAGCTATGACTTCGAGGTTATTCTGATATGGTACATTCTATGGGAGCTAAGTGATGGACAGTAAACTATATGATGAACAGTCTTTGGTAGACTGTTTTTTGGAGTACGTAGGGTGCAAATATTTTCTAAACTGATCAATATATGGGAAATTCCCAGTCGATGCCTAAAATATCTTGCAATGAGAACCCAAGAAATATCCGTGTCCCTTTCTTTGCCATATTGTGTTTGTCCCCTGTCAGTAGTTCGCATAGAAGTTTGCAAAAGAAACAATATCTGGCCTCGTGAAAATGAGCAGGAATATTTTAGTCTAGAACAGCCGCCATTGTCGCCACTTTCACTGACCTTTTAGCTCCTTCGCCTGACCTTGGCTGGAATTGACAGTCCATAATGACTGTTTTTTGGAATATCAGCTTTCTGATCGAAGAGAGTTGAAAAGCTTGAGGAACCCAACTTCAATGACGTGGATGCATTCTGGACATGAGCTATTCTGCAGATTCAGACGTGTTGTTTTTGTCTTAGACCCGTCAGCTGAACAGAACGGCATGGATTAATGTATGTGGGTCTTTGGAGATGGTCCTTCCTCGCATCCAATCTGTTTTTGCCATGAAAGTGTGCCGGTGTCTGTCACAAGAACTCTATTGCCCACACCCATTCTTCAATCTTATACCCCTATATTACGTTGACATATTTTGGACCACGTTGACATATTTTGGGATTCTTCTGATTCAAATCTCAGTAATTAGGATGAGAATCTCAGTAAATTTTCAATGTTGATACGTTCAAGTACCAGGCTTGATGTGGGGGTATTATGCAAAAATCTGCTGCCTCGTTATATTTTATGGATGCACAGCTAAATAGAAAAGGACAAGGCCAGTTGAATGGATTTAAGATTGGACTTGGCTCGTCTTGATGCACGGATCAGTGAGACATCGCCGGTACGTTGAGAAATATTAACCACATATAACAAACTGAGTATTTCTCTTAAACAGAAAGCCTAACATTATCTCTAAACATTAGGCCATTATTTTTTTATCAATTGTTTTACAAACCCGCCGACTCTAGTCAAAATTGGCCGCTAATAAATAAATTTAGCAGTTCATGTTTTTATTTTTATTATCCCGCCGACTCGGAACAAAATGCGCCGAAAAAAGTGTGTTGCATCAAGATTGTATGTGGCTGAGAACTGTTGTATGGAGCGCATTGTATGTCTTCAACATCGATGTATACTTTCATCTTTTCATGCTCCATCAACGTACGGTACGTTGATGGAGCATGAAAAGATGAAAGTATACATCAGCAGAGCTCTCTTAATCACAATGTCAAACTTTGTCACAAAATTTATGTAGTCTAGTAATTAACAAAACAATGACAATAATCCTTTCGTTTATATACATGTTTCATGTGATTTGTTATTTCTGGTCAGGCTTTCTGTTCTACTTTTGTTTTGTTTTGGGGGGGTTTCTGTAGATAAAATTGAGTTTTTACCACTTTTATGTGTGTTATATGCCTCAGAATATCATGAGATGTGCATTTCATGCCATTGTTGTTTTTTCAGAAGTCATGTACATCAAACATAACGTTGAGTGATATTTTAGAAGCGATATAAAATCATTGCCACCATTTTATGTGTTTCCTGATACGTCTTGGTGGTATCCCACTACAAAATGACAGAAGGTTTAGTAATATTGTACAAGGAGCGGAAGTACGAGCACTTCAGCATGTATAGTATTGAATTTATTGTCCAAAATTGGTTTGTATTTTTTTTACCCGACCGACCACATATTTTCAGCTACATTTATTTTTATTCGCTCCTACCGACCGACTGTAAAGTTTTAGCAAAGTTTTTTTCGTAAAACAATTAAATAAAAAACGATGGCCTTACCAGTGTATACAATTAACATATAAACACATCGTGTATACACACTCGATATTGGAGTCATTATTATTCGAGCTATGACTTCGAGGTTATAATAATATGGGCCCAAGTACCGTACACTGCTCCTTAATACTACTCGTCCACTTAAAACATACCATTTAATCCGTCTCGCACCTTTTTTATCCTTATTGAATATAGAGGGAGGTGCAGGATATAATACTTGGGCCATAATGTGGTACATTATATCGGAGCTATCCGAATATAATGCGCAAATGCTAGAAACAGTAATTACTCTTAATCAATAATAGTGACATTTGGCTATCACACAAGCAGATCAATCTGGGACGCTGCATTACATAAAATATATCCATGATATGTTTGTGGATGATAACAGATGAATGTATTAACAAATAATTGAATTGTCATTGAGATTGAATCGATTACAAAATATTACATATGGTTGACTTGTGATTGAAGCGATTATGTATTAAGTCTTACAGAGGCTTAAAGAGAAATACATGTCATACATGTACATGGTACAGTTTTCTATTTTTTTGTACACAAACAAAACCTCTCTACTCACAGATGTATATATTAAGTTATCATTATTGTCTACCATAAGTAAACACCCCTCGCCCCTCTTCTATACCGGAACCAAAAATTATTCACACAGCATCGTAACCACCATGAGGTTGCTAACTAGGAGATTGGCAGTCTTTGGTAACTGTCCGTCCCTTGTGTGTGTATGTGGGGTGCAAATATTTACTGAACCAAGATCATTTCTTCTGTATCTGATATTGCTTTTATTTGGCTTTCTGTTAATTCACCATTTCATTTAACAATTAATCTTGAAAACAATGTTTGGAATGCAAACCTTTTCTACTAGTGTATTCTCGAAAACATCATGGATATTATCGTTCGATTTCTCTTTTTTAAACTGATCAATATATGGAAAATTTCCAGTCAATGTTTAAAATAGCCAGCGATGAAAACACAAGAAGTTATCGTGCCCCTTCCGTTGCCATGTCATGTTTGTCCCCTGTCGGTAGTTTGCAAAGAAGTTTGCAAAGGAAACAATATATGGCCTCGTGAGCATGAACAGGAATATTTTAGTCTAGAACAGCAGCCATTGTTGCGCTTTCACTGACCTTTTAGCCTCTTCTCCTGACCTTGGCTGGAATCGACAGCCCGTAATGACGGGTTTTTGGAATATAGGCTTTCCGATCGAGGAGAGCTTAAAAACTTGAGGAACCCAAGTTGAGTGACGTGGATACAGTTTGGCCATGAAGCTAATCTGCAGATTCAGACGTGATGCCTCTGTCTTTGACCAGTCATCTGAACAGAGAGCCATGTATGAAATGTGTGTGGGTCTTTGGAGATAGGTATCCTTCACGTCCAATGTGTTACTGCCATGAAGGTGTGTCCGTGTCTAATCACCAGGAATCTATGAAGTATATTAGAATTATATTGACACAAATCATAATGTATAGAGCTCAACTTCTCTTTTTGATTTTCTAAACATACACCCTTATCAGTGAGTATGGTTGTAATGCAATTTTGCTGTTCTTCCACGAGCGATGTTCACTGAATTGATAAATATGCATGTCTATGACAGAATATGTTGATCATCTTTCGTGTGAGCCCGTTGATACTATGTATTTTGTGTGAATAAACGAGAAAGAGGTCAACATTGTCATGTATTTGTACTGCATATCAGGGACGGTTAGATCTATTGCCTCGAATGGACCATTATTTAAGTCGAATCTTGTCTTTGAAACACATCTTGTCTCTTGTCCAGTACATTACAACAACAAATTGTTGTGACATTGAACTGTACCATTTACCATAATTCTTTTTATATGATCGGTGAGTATGACCAGATACCTACATTTTTCCGGAAAAACAATAATGAATCTCTTATTATTCATATATGATATAGAGAACTATATTCTTCAAACTGCCCCATGGATACGTATGGATACAGTATGATGCATGTATTATTGTTGTTAATTACCACATAATAGTATAATATCTTATGAAGAAAACAATTGGGAAATGGATGCACGGAACCCAATATACGATATATTTTCCCTACACAAACACTTCAACTTGTCAAAGATTACTTAGCATTTATTGTAACAATCACAGTGTCCATTGCTGCGTATCGTGCATACAACTGCAAGTTCTGAAGAGTGGTATTCAAGACAATATATGCATGTATCACCAATCCAAACATGATCAAAGGACGTCACATTATAAATCATATAGATATAAATATAGTAGGTCGTAAATCATTATTAGCCGACTATATATTGTTGAAAGTTAGGATCAAGTCTCATCTTTTCACCCCAGATGCACCATCACGATTCTATCTCCTATCGATGTCCATATCATACGGATGTTTCAGTGAAACACCATAAACAAATACTTCAGGCAAATCACTGCAATTAATCAGCACATTAATCAGGATATCTTTCACATGCTCTTCTATTTACAGTTCGGAAGGAATTGGCGCTCAATGCCGCCATATGTGGGGCAGTCAAAGGTCACCACATAGGAGCTCTTAGAGATGTGCACTCACGTAGTCGGTCATATGTCGATAAAATGGGCGAGCTTACTAGAAGGTAATTTCAGAATGGCAGCTGTGCTGGGAAATTATGATAACTCGAATGTCCGCAGTCATCCTGGACAACCTATGCCCTTATATTACGTTAAAATATTAGTGCACTGAATCGTACGACTAAAGTCACAGTCATTAGGTTGAGAATCCTAGTACATTTTCAATATTCATATTCATATCAATCTGTAGGTGATATCAGATATGTATGGGGCTACACTATAAAACCTTCCATATCATATTTTATGGGTACATGAGCATGTATTTTCGAGTTTGTCTAAGAAAGACACGATTTGAAAACATCTTTTACAAGACACACTGTCTCTTCATTAAAAAACCCTAGTTTGGGATGCAAACCAATCATTATTAAATTCCAGTTACAGGCCAAAAAGCGATTTTTCTATTTTTTGTTTATTCTACATTTCTTTTCAAATTATTATTATTATATTATATTTGAATATTCCATTTTTGAATTGTCTTAAGTTCTCATGGATCTGGGGCAAAATTGTGTAGAGAGAATTCGATGACTGTTGGCAGGAGATTGAAATGTATTTACACTATCATCATTCCTAAACGTTGTCATCTTTTCTATTTGTGGGAAAACACTGGGAATATCAACTTATCACAGGAGGCATGTAAAAAAGAGACAACAGAGGAAAATATGAAACTCCGAAAAACATTCGAACGACAGCAGATCAGACATCGGGTTATTAGTTACGTCAATATGACACAAATAGTGGTTTGGGTTTTTCTTGGCCGAATTCGAAAATTGCATATTCAGTTCTGAATTTAGGTGTGACCAACGTTGCTCGCTGGAAACGTTATTTGATGATCGTTATCAAATAAGCTATGTGATGTCGTGGATATATATATAGGAATGTAATAGAAACTTGAACAGTGATGCAATCCAGTTACATCTATATTGATCCCGTTACCAGTATTTACAGTTAACATATAAACACATCATGTGAGCGCACTCGACATCTGAGTGTCACATCAGTCATTATTATTTCAGCTATGAGTTTGACGTCCTTCCGAATACTGTACAACATATGGTAGCTAGTATCCGAATACGATGGTAAATGGTAGAAACAGTAATTACCGTCAGTCAATATTAGTGACATTTAGATATCACACAAGCAGAGCAAACTGAATTTGTATTATGTAAACTATATCCATGATATGTTGTGGATGACAACCGATGAATCTATCTGTCCTAGGCTTTCTGTATTTGTGTAGCATAAATCATTCAACAGTTGCACTGAAAGATAATGCAATTAGTCCGCATCGTCATACTGTAGTTATGTCCAAAGTCCAGACGAAATGTATACTGCACAATGGGATGAGAGGCACGAAAATTCTGCCAATCAACAGCCTTCACATATATAAAACCATATCTTTGATAATCCATTGATTACATTATTGGCGAAACGAATTGTCTGACTCGTAGTTGACTTCAGGTTGAAGTGATTACATGTGGTTAGTTTTGTGTCCGTAATTCTTACACAGGATGAAAGAAATACGTGCCACAAATAGTAGTTTACCAGTTTCATATATATTTCCAGATATATCATTACCCTCTTCAACAAAGCTAACATCCCCCTTCCCTACTGGAACCACTAATTGTTTACATAGCACGGTAAACACCAGAATGTTGCCAACTAGGGGGTGGGTAACTATGTCTTTGGTAATTATGTGGGGTGCAAATATTTACTGAACTAAAATGATTTTTGTGTGACTAATATTATTTGTCTATGGCTTTGTTAATATACCGTTTACAATGAATCCTGAGAACAAATAATCACAATTTTAAAAAAAATAACATTTCTAGTTTATTCTTTGACACATCACGATTAGGTTCATTCAAATTATTATTCTAAAACGATAAATATCTGAGAATATTTAAAATCGATGGCTAAAATAGTCCACAATGAAAACACAAGAAATAGCCATGCCCCTTTTTTCAGGTTATGTTTGTCACCTGTCAATAATTTTCCATGGAAACATTTCCTGGACTCGTGAGCGTGAGCAGCAATATTTTAGCCTAGAACAGCAGCCATTGTCACCACTTTCACTGACATGTTAGCTGCTTCGACTGATCTTGGCTGAAATCAACAGAGCACAGTGACAGGTTTAAAAATATCAGCTTTCAATTTGAGAAGAGCTAGGAAAACCGCAAAACCTGACTTAAAATGTATTTCATTCCGATATCTGCTCGTGAAGTTACGTCATTGTTATGCACTTTTGTGGGGGGAGTCACGAGCAGTGAATGCTGTTGATAGATATAAGGCAATACCAATTACTCATGTCATATCTCATATCATACCCAATGGTCATGTGACATATTGGTATCTCAGTTCGAAGTGGATACTCGTATGCAACTCGATTAGTCATGGTAAATGCCAAGTCAATAGGACGTTATACAGCAGAATCCTGAGAATGCAGGATTCGTTGACTAACGACATAAATTTGACAGTCAGTACAGTACATCGTGTATTTTTCATTCACATGCTGTATACCATGAATATTTTTTTGTGGGTAATTATAAGAAATACAAAATTTTCCAAATTCGTGTATGATTGATATTTGAACAGAAACTTTCTTAAATGAAACTACCCAAATGAAAAATGTCCCAGATGACGCCCCTGCTCAAATTATATTATTAGTTTGATTTCCATGTGTGATTTTCCATGTGTGAAGTGCCCAGCTAGTCTCTAAACTGCTAATATGTTTTGTCAAGACTTATAGCTGCGTTTAAGAAATTCTATGGACGTCATCATGATCTGGTTGATAAATACAGCAAATCCATGTCTGCCATGCAACTAGATTTATTCTCATGTTAATTTTGGGGGGGAATTCATGACGGGTGCCACTAGTGGGGCAGGAAATGCTCACTCTTTCCGGAACACCTGATTTCACCTCCTAATGGCCATTTTGGGGGGTTCATGAGTTTCCCTGTCATTTTTGTTTTCTCTCACTTCGTATGCCTGATATGACTTTCTGTCCCCGGACTATGAGATTGGATAACGGACCCTGTTTTGTTTGCTCGGGATACTTAATACTGGCTATTGATTCCACGTCTATTTCATACCTAAGGCATAATTCGATTTATCGATATATGTAAGTCGATAAGTTCATCAAGACAATAGTTATGTTTATCGAAATGTGTAGTAATAATAAGTGGACCATAAGAAAGAAATACGTTTACTTCTTTGGTCCTGATCCTCTCTCGCAGATCAGCACAGGAACGGAGCTCACTGGAAAGTCGATGGTAAATACATCAACCTAATCACTGCACATGATAATGGTATATTGTGTCTTACGATGGACGTAACTTCTGTACGGAAGCAGACGAAATGATACTATTGAACAGACTATGGCTCAGATGAGAACAATACTTCTTAAGATAGTGATGAAAAATGCATTGTGTACTATTATTAGAGTGTAAACTGTTCTGGGTTTGTTTATGATTCCTTACTTGAATGCATATGTTACAATTAATAAATATGACAAAGACAAAACTTTTTACATATAGAATTCTGACATGAAACCCGGTATGGATGTACATGTATACTTCTGGTCATCCAAAACAGACATGTCTGCCCCTGATGACGCCAGTGTGTCTTTTGATAAAGTATTCGGTTGGGCTTTGTTTCTATTGAAAAATGTTGTTTGATACGTTTGTTTTTGGAATCATAAAAATTTGGCTGTATTGGTGGTAATAGATTGATACTTACCATCGCAGAGGTTAAAAAAGAACAAGAGTTTTGCCTAATTTTAGGTTACTGATGGAATATCTGAACATAAGATGATAGACTCACAATAGATATGCACTGTGAAATTGATAGGATTACCACAACGTGCTCGTGGCTATCAACATTTAGATGGGGTTACCGTAAATATATTTTAATATATGTGTTTTATTGCATGATTTTACACGCGCACAATTCTGACTGGATGAAGTACGGTAGTATGTATGCCCGTTTTTGGTTAGCCACTGTTGCAGAAAATGGATGCATGGATCTTAGACAATTAGGCTACTTGAATTTAATTTACACAAACAAACAGTCACTAAAATAGGCCTATAAGATGTTTGCTTCCCGTATACCAACCATGATTTCATTGCTTACTATCACGATTTCAACTTCAAGTTCCGACATTCAAGAAATACTTGCATACATGTATCACTGATTCATACCCAGTCAGAGGACATCACAATACACATCATGAAGATATGAATATAGTGCGCCATAAGTCATTGTTACCCGACCGTGATGTTGTCGCAAGTTAAGATCAAAAGTCTCTTATTTTCACCCCAGATACACCATCAGGATATTTTCCCCTATCGAGGCCGAACCAGGCGAGTGGAGCAGTGGAGCACTGATAGCAGATACATCAGGCTAATCACTGCAAGTAATCAGCACATTAATCAGGATATTTTTCATGCCGTTCTAGAATGATATAGTCCGGAAGGAAATGGCGCTTATTGCCGCCGTATTGGGAGTAGCTCAAAGGTCATTAGATAGGAGCTGTCCGTGATCTGCAGTCACGTAGATTGTCATGTGCCAATAATAGAGGTGGCCTTACTAGAAGGTATTTTCATGGCACCAGTGCTGGGGGGTTATGACAACTCAAATGTCCGCACCCATTCTACACATCCTATACCCCTATACTACGTTGACATATTATGGCCGCTGCCGTATTGGGAGCAGCTCAAAAGTCATTAGATAGGAGCTGTCCGAGATCTGCAGTCACGTTGATTGTCACGTGCCAATAATATGGTTGGCCTTACTAGAAGGTATTTTCATGGCACCAGTGCTGGGGGGTTATGACAACTCACATGTCCGCACCCATCCTACACATCCTAAACCCATATACTACGTTGACATATAATGTATAATGTACTGATTCGTATGACTAACGTCACAGTCGTTAGGATGAGATTCTTAGTAAATTTTCAATATTCAAACATGAAAATACCAAGCTGGAGGTGTTAATTGATGAGATATACTGCGAAGACCTGCTGCCTCATTATATTTTATGGATGCACGGCTATGTAGAAAAGGACACGGCCAATTGAGACGTATGGCTCAGTGAGACATTGGCAGTACGTTGAGAAATATTAACCACATATCTTCAAAATGTCTTCGAAAAATTGTTAGCAAAATATCCATGTGACGTCATGAATACGTAAACGAAAATATAGTAAACCTTGAACAGTGATACAATTCAGTTGTGTCCAATTCCATCCTGACAGATCCTAGTACCACTACATACAGTTAAGATATAAACACATTATGTGTGTGCATTCGGCATCTGAATGTCCCGTCAGTCATTCATATTCGAGCTTTACAATGTAGTTCCTACCACTGTGCATTCTATGACAGATATCTGAATATGATGGTAAATTGAAAGAAATTGTAATTAATCTCGATAAATACTAGTGACATTTGGATTATCGCAAAAGCGGAGCATACTGTAAATCTGTATTACGTAAAAATATATTCATGATAAGTCATCGATCGCAGCAGACAAGAGAAGAAAGTATCTGTCGCAGGCTTTCTATATGTAGTCTAAATCATTTAGTGATTGCACTGAGAGAGATGATGCAATTGTTCCGCGGCGATATACAGAGAGGTCCAGAGTCCAGACGAAATGTGTGGGGTACAGTTCCTCACAGTACACAGCAAATATGCCAATCATAAATATATATTCGGGCTACATAAAATTTCGTCCCATGATAAACGTTTGATGAAAAATCCTCTTGGGGTGATTACGTGTAAATAATTAACCCCAATTCTGTTGTGCAATTCTGTTGGTACTACAAAGGACAAAAGTAATGAAATAAGTTTTATACATAAATTTGTACAGCTTCCCAGCTTCTCGGACACATATAAACCACACATGGATAAACTTACCCATAAACATTACGCTGTTTCAAAACTAAAGATTGCCTTCCCTACTGGATATGATTTTTACACAACATCGTAAACAGAATAATGTTGACAAATAAAGGATGGACCGTGTCTGGTAGCCCAGTAAGGACGGCGCAAATATTTACCAGACTAAAACCATTTTTGTGTAATTGATATTGCTTTCTGTGGCGTTATGTTGAATATCGTTTCAGGTTACACAAGACTCGGTACTAGCAATATTCTCCCCATTTTATTCATTAACACATCACGAATTAAACCATCAAAATTTATATCTTGAGTTTATCAATAAACTAGGAATATCCTGGAGAATAATTATCACATATTCGTAACCACAACCCAAATGAAATCAATCTGATTATATTCATCACTGGTGAATATTTAGGGGAATTCAGGTTGATGCCTAAAATAGCTCACATTGCGACTCAAGAAACAGCTGTGTCCTATTCTTTGTCATTCTATGTTTGTCTCCTGTCAGTATATTGCACAGCAAACGATATCTGGCCTCGTGAGCATGAACAGGAATATTTAGCCTAGTAAAACAGCCATTGTTGCCGATTTCACTGACCTTTTAGCCCCTTCCACTGACCATCGACAGATCATAACGACGGGTTTTTGGAGTATCGGTTTTCCTATCAAGACGACCTGAAGAGGAAGAATGCTGATGAAACGCTGGGCTTCATCTTATTATGCCAGACATTGATTAATGTTTCATTTCTGAAGCATAATTCATTTATTGGGCACCGACACAGGAATGTCCCTAAATTGAACTATTCCATAAGATTTTGCCATGAAGAAGGGGAAAATATTCCTTCAAATGGTGGTCAGTTATTGTATTTCAGTTGGGGGAAGTGTCATGTGCATGCATATTCTTTTGAATTTTTCGAATAAGATATATTCCCATATTTATATTTTCAGATAAATCAGAGTACTCAAATGGAAATAAGGACATCCTCTATCGTCATCATAAAGGGAGACAGTATAGTATGAGAAGATGTGTGCATCAGGCAGTTTTCTTAGTAAGTACTAGTTGGGTATCGAACATAGTTATCCAGTGAGCTTTCTGTGTTCCTCTTCATAGTCCGACATACGACCATAATGTCGTCACGCACTCCTGCTTTATTGTTATGACGTCCAATTATTTCTCCGATGGTGGATCCAGAAAATATAACACTGTCCGAAGACATCAGATAAAGACGAGCAACGTGGCGTGAAAGATTTCTACCCATGCTTAGAGCTGTTGTTGATAGCAATAATTTTTACAATGAATATATACAGCCAGCACCACTTTTAATGAGAAAGTAGAACCACAATAATACGAGGTATGACATCGCCATTCACGTAAAACCACATCACATCAGTTATACCACCATCACCCCATAAAACCATATATATTAATTATAATGTATTAGTAGAAATCATACTCAATATAATTTATATGCCGAATTCATAATTGATGCTATACAATCTTGTGTATCAGCAATCAATCAAAAAGCAAAATAATTAATGATGAATAAAATTATCAATCAGCTAAATCCAGTGAGTGAAAGTGTTATGATGCCAAAAGAAACACCCAACTTGACATTACTATATATAGATACAGATTGAAACAGAGACGAACAGGGAAATAATTGAAATATTTATATCGTTGTAGGTATAGTCTCCCCAACAGCATATGGAACCTAACCACAAACATCCCAGGAGGATTTGTTAGTATCAATTTGGCCATTGCGGTCTTTGACTGCCTGTTATTGACCTGGTCAATGCGAAACTGACACGCAAGTTTGGGTGACTTAATGCATGTTATGGGTCAAATGGGATGATAGAATGGGCATTCTATTCGTATTGCCAATAATGCGCATTATTCAATCATGACTGTTGATTCGAGACCATACGCCACACGTACTAAAATTCAGGAAAATACGACGAGATTATATTTTTATTATATTAGGATTGCACATTGGGGATATGTTTCTTGTGATATGATGCACTCCTGATTTTGTTGTAGGATCTTCATACCAAGCCAAAGCAAACCCATGTGACATGGACAAAAAGGCCGTGAGGGCCCCTCTTCATTCTGGGGTCAATACTTAGCCAGTGTCCGAGACATTTGAGCTGGGTTACATGATTTGAGTTCTGACAGGGCAGGCCGGGCCCCAAGGACACTCTCTATTGGACAAACAAGCCGGATCGCTCAAGCTTTGTTGTCATATGACGGGTAGAGTTGTTTTGTCCATGGCCAATCAGTTTGCTGGCATTCCGATGCTCGGAAGATGATTCATGTGACGTCAGTACCAATTTGACATATTGGTGAATAATTATTAACATTTCCTACGGATGACTTACACAAACTACACCATTTCTGTTGCATGTTCAATTCTCACACGATATTTCAAAATGAAACGAAGTATTGTATCAAATGAACAAAAACACCACCACAAAAAAATAGTTACTAGTACACATGTATTCTGCGAATAATGCATATGAATCATCTCCTACGCACCATAAAACTCTAATACTGGATCTTTTGTAATATTTTTTTTCATTGGCAAGTCCACTAGTATGTGAACAATGTGATCCCTAGTTATATAAAATATTTTACATTTTATCATATTTCAATAGCATGGCCTATGTGTGGAGATGTTTAAAAAAAGTCGTTGAAAATTATGACAATTCCACGTAGCATCGGCCATCCTGCGCCATTGCCTTGTAAATTGAAATTGATTCAGAATTATGTATGAAGGTCTGGTTTTATTCGGGATCGATTCTTGGTCACGTCAGGAATACAGGAATGGGTCACGTGGGGATCTAAGTGGGCTTAATAATCAGTTTAGCGGGGGTTCTCGCTCATATTGAGGGCATCGTGTCTTCCCAGCAGGGTATGATGTAGACAATTCTAATGTCTCAAACTGATCAAGATTAAATCATCCCAGCTTTCTAAAGAACGTAGTATTTGGACGATATAATTTATTAAGATTGTCGCTTTTGCGAACCTCATAAATCTGGGGGTATAGGGGAAACTTTTGTGCAGTAAGAATTATCATGCCCACATATTATGTTGTCCCCAAAATAAGGTTTGATAATCATATGAGTCTGTAAACCAACAAATTGTATACACCTTTTGAATTTTACAATAAACATTCATTGCATCTGTATAAAAGTCGGTGATTTGATCACCTCAGAAATTATAAGATGACTGTAGAGATGAACAGTTTCTCATAATTATATATTGAAATATATTGAAATATGCACGCTGACATTTTGACCAGGTATGTGAATTGGCAGATGAAAGTCGATGAAAGCAGATGAAAGTAAGCAGATGAAAGTCGATATCGTGCCAATCAGATCCTTATCTTGGACTATTGTTTGAGGGCTCAGGGCGATAATTGAATATGGTGCTAGGTGGTATTTCTGTAAACTGGCCAACTTGAAAAAATGTACCATTACGCTTATTACCGTCAAATTATGTTGTTCTTTCAAAAGACAAAAGTAATAATACAATGTACAGATTGTCATGTCAAATTAAACAGACACAGATATATATCCATATAACATTATCCTCTTCTAAAACTAAATCTTGCCATCCCTACTGGAATGATTATTACACATCACCGAAGCAGCTGAATGTTGACGAATAATGGATGGACAGTGTCCGGAAGCCGAATAAATACAGTGCAAATATTTGCCAGATGGAAACCGTTTTTTGTGTAATTACTACGTACTATATAATCAGCATGTACAACAATCATAATTCACTAGTCGAACGTATCATTCTCTATCTACCTGGGATAATGAGTTCAGGTCTGATAGTATATAAGATATAAAAAAATAGATGCAAAATACATTATATGCAAAATTATATGAACAGTAAAAATTCCAAACAAGTGAATCCAATGATGAAAGACTTTGCACTGCTGTGGGACCAAAGTAAGCACGCAATTTAGTATTGCTATCTACGGAGATGCACTCGGACGTCTTCCATGGAAACAATTGAATATTTATATCGTTGTAGATTCAGTATTTCCAACAGAATATGCTAATTACAAACATCACAAAAGGAATGGTTGATATTGATTCAGCCATCGATGCTAGTGATGATCGGGTTAATGCACAATTAAAATGGGAGTTTGGATGATATAATGCATGCTATGGGATGTCAAGCCGAATGATAGAAAGAAACATGTAATCGTATCGAAAAGATGTGCGTTATTCAATTATAACTGATGAATCGACATAAAACGGTACATATACTAAATGAACATTGAAAAGTGATATAAGTACAACAAGATTCCATGTACAACTGGAGTGTGTTTTGTGAAATGGTCAACTCTTCCAATTTTGTGGCATTGTTTATACCAAGTTGGGTGGACCTCCATAAACCTCCAATGGTCAATAAGATCAAGGGGTCCCTCCGCATTCCAGGGTTAGTAGCTAGCTCGGATCCGAGATATCTAAGCTGACATACATGATTGGAGTTTTGACAGGGCAGCCCAGATCCAAGGCCATTCTCTCTTGGACATACAAGCCGGTATCGGTCAAACCTTGTTGTCAAAAGAGATGTAGAAGTATGTCTTGTCAGTTTCGGGTATGTGCCACTATGTGCAGACAGTTTGATGGCGATCCATTGCTCGAAAGATGAGTTGTGTGACGTCAGTGGGTAATTGTTGAAATTCCCCGTGGATGTTTAGTTTCACAACCAATTATTCACTGTTACTGCTGTGTGTTTAGTTGACACATGGTATTTCAAAACAGAGGGAAGCATGAATATTGTATGGAACAAAAAGTATTGGAATAGTGCAAACCAAGACGTATCATCTCTCCTATATAATGCATAGGTGTGGCATTCTGAAACTAGAGCCTTAGTCACATGTTTGATTTTCCAACTACACCTACACCGTGGTAAATTCACGACGTGGTCCCTGATAAATGTATATATTACTCCCTTTAACAGAATGGCTATAAATTAATATTATGACTCTATATGATGCTAATACCAATATGACTATATTCGGCACCGACACAGGAAAGTCCCTAAATTGAACGATTTGATAAGATTTTGCCATAAAGAAGGGGAAAATACTTCTTTCAATGGGAGTCAGCTATTTTATTTCAGTTGGATGATAAGTGACATGTGCATGCATATTCTTTTGAATTTTTCGAGTAAGATATATTCCTATAGTTATATTTTCAGATAGATCAGAGTACTCAAATAGAAATAAGTACATCCGCTATCGTCATCATAAAGGGAGACAGTATGTATGAGAAGATGTATGCATCAGGCAGTTTTCTTAGTAATGCCCCAGTTGAGTATCGATTATAGTTATCCAGTGAGTTTTCGGTTTTCCTCCTCACAGTCCGACTTACGACCATAATTTCGTCACGCACCCCTGCTTTATTGTTATGACGTCCTATAACTTCCCGAAGGTTGATCCAGAAAATATAGGAATGTCCCAAGAAAATGGATGAACACGAGCAACGTGGCGTGAAAGATTTAGCTAAGATTTCTACCCATGCTTAGGGCTGTTGTTGATAGCAATATTTTTTCACAATGAATATATACAGCCAGCACTTTTAATGAGAAAGTAGAACCGCAATTATACGAGGTATGCCATCGCCATTCACGTAAAATCACATCACATCAGTTACAACACGTCACCCCATTCACCATGTGCAACAGATATAATGTATTAGTAGAAATCAAACTCAATATAACTTAGATGCCGAATTCAAAATTGATGATAGACCTTCGTGTGTATTAGCAATCAATCAAAAAGCAAAATAATTATTGATGAATAAAATATCAATCAGCTAAATCCAGTGAGTGAAAGTGTTTGCACAGTTATGATACCAAAGCAAACACCCAACTTGACATTGATATATACAAAGACAAATTGAAACAGAGATGAACAGAGAAATAATTGAAATATTTATATCCTTGTTGGTGTAGTCTTCCCAACAGCATGGAACCTAACCACAAACATCCCAGGAGGATTTGTTAATATCAATTTGGCCATTGCGACCTTTGACTGTCTGTTATTGACCTGGTCAATGCGAAACTGACACGCAAGTTTGGGTGACTTAATGCATGTTATGGGTATCAAATGGGATGACAGAATGGGCATTCTAGTCATATTGCCAATAATGCGCTTTATTCAATCATGACTGTTGATTCGAGACTATACGCTACATGTACTAAATTGGTCTCAGAAATTCCGGACAAAATACGACGAGATTATACTTTTATTATATTAGGATTGCACAATCTTGTGATATGATGCACTCCTGATTTTGTTGTAGGATCTTGATACCAAGCCAAAATCAAGCCCCTGTGACATGGTCAACAAGGCCGTAACCCCCCCCCCCCCCCTTCATTCTGGGGTCAATACTTTAACCAGTGTCCGAGACATTTGAGCTGGGTTACATGATTGGAGTTTTGACAGGGTAGGCCGGGCCCCAAGGACACCCTCTATTGAACAAATAGGCCGGATCGCTCAAGCTTTGTTGTCGAATGACGGGTAGAATTATATTTTGTCCATGGGCAATCAGTTTGCTGGCGTTCCGTTGCTCGGAAGATGACTCGTGTGACATCAGTATCAATATGACATATTGGCGAATGATTATTAACATTTCCTGCTAATGACTTACACCAGCTACACCATTTGTATTGCGTGTTCAATTGTCATACGATATTTCAATATGAAACGAAGTATTGTATCAAATTAACAAAAACACCACCATAAAAAATAGATACTAGTTTACTTGTATTGTGGGAATAATGTATATGAATCATCTCCTACGCATCATAATACTCTAATACTGGATCTTTTGTAAGATGTTTTTGACATTAGAGCGAAGCCCCCAACCCTCTACATGTCTATGTGCTGACTTTTTCATGGAGGTTTCATGCCAACCTATCGAAGCACGTTTTGGCATTTAAACGTTTAGATACCTACTTCAAATGAGGATTTTCTTCGTCCTTGACATAAAATCTCTCGAATTGATGGGAAACTTTGACTATTCCACAGATATATCAGGCATGAATCGATGTGCTAGGTTTGACAAAATAACGTAAATGTTCAAATTATCTAAAAATGTCCCAAAATGGCGGAGCCGATGGAAATTGGCGTTCCCAGAATGCAAAGCAAATTTTACCACAATCACGCGTATTTTGGAACACAATTTCTGTTCAGCAAGTCGTGCATGCATACATGCATATGGGTATCTGAGTGTGGAAATTTTTGGCGTTATGAAGTAAACACAGCGATTCGTCTGCGATGCCACGGCTACATTTACCGTAATTTGACGTATTTTAGAACATGACAATTAAGCTGGTGTTCTGTGCTGGATTGCGAAGTCTTTTTATTCTTAACTGGTATTTTAATTTGCCCAGAAACTGAGTAAAGGCATGTGTTAGGCTATATCTGATGATATCAGATGCAGATATTCCTCATAGTTTCCAATGTTTTGAGGATATTTTAATGAGATTCCATATCATTTTAGCAGGCGTATCTGTTCCATTGATCGATTTTAAAATAAATGTTTACTAATTAGTAATATGAATGAAGTAGGCCATGTTGTTCATCTTATAGAATACGGAAATGAATTGGAATCACAAAGGGGATGAAGTTATGGCTTCTTCTTTTCTTTTTTTTTTTTGGGGGGGGGGGGGGGCGGGTAACGTTGTGTAAGATAATTCAGCTGTCGTGGTGCTGAAGATGTGCTCAAGCTCTAATGTCGTCTTCCGCAGTTTGCTGCATTTTCTTGTTTTTTTATTGGCAAGTCCACTAGGTCCTAGTATGCGTACAATGTGATCCCTAGTTATATAAAATATTTTACATTTTTTTCATATTTCAATACCATGGCTAAAACGTTAAAAATGTTGCTAAAAATCATGTGAATTCCACGTAGCATCCTGTGCCATTGCCTCGTAAATTGAAATTGATTCTGAATTATGTATAAAGATCAGGTATTATTCAGGATCGATTCTTCTTCACGCCAGAAATAAAGGAATGGCTCACGTGGGGATCTAAGTGGGCTTAATAATCAGTTAAGCCGGGGTGCTCGTCCATTTTGAGGGCATCGTGTCCCCAGCAGTGTATGAGGTGGACAATTCTAATGTCTCAAACTGATCACGATTGATTCATCCCAGCTTTTCAAAGAACGTACTGTTTGGATGATATGATTTACTCAAGGTTGTCGATTTTGCGAACCTCATAAATCTGGGGGTATAGGGGAAACTTTTGTGCAATAAGAAATATCATGCCCACATATGTTGTCCCCAAAATAAAGTTCGATAATCATATGAGTCTGTAAACAAACAAATTGTATAAACCTTTTGAACTTCACAATAAACATTCATTGCGTCAGTATGAAATTCGGTGATTTGATCACCATAGTACTACAAGATGAGAACAAGACAGATAAATGTAGAGATGAAGAGTTTTTCATATTGAAATATGCACGCCGGCAGTTCAATCTATGGCACCAACCACCAGGTATGTGAATTGGAGCAAGTAAGCAGATGACAGTCGATATCATGGCAACCAGATCCTTGTCTTGGACTATTGTTTGAGGGCTCAGGGCGATAATTGGATATGGTGCTAGGTGGTATTTCTGTAAACTGGCCAACTTGAAAAATGTACCATTACGCTTATTACCGTCAAATTATTTTGTTCTTTCAAAAGGCAAAAGTAATGATACGAAGTAAAGTTTCCCAGTTCCTCAGACGCAGATAAAACAGACACAGATATATATACCCATATAACATTATCCTCTTGCCATTCCTACTGGAATGATTATTACACATCACCGAAGCAGCTGAATGTTGACAAATAATGGATGGACAGTGTCTGGAAGCCGAGTAAATGGTGTAAATATTTACCAGATGAAAACCGTTTTTGTGTAATTACTACGTACTACATAATCAGTATGAACAACAATCATAATCTACAAGTCGAAAGTATCATACTCTCTCTAACTTGTATAATGAGTTCAGCTCTGATAGTATATAATATATAAAAAATACATTATTTGCAAAATTATATGAACAGTAGAAATTCCAAACAAGTGAATCCAATGATGAAAAACTTTGCACTGCTGTGGGACCAAAGTAAGCACTCAATTTAGCATTGCTATCTACTGAGACGCACTCGGACGTCTTCCATGGAAACAATTCAAATATTTATATCGTTGTAGATTCAGTATTTCCAACAGAATATGCTACTTACAATCATCACAAAAAGACTGGTTAATATTAATTCAGCCATGAATGCTTTGTTACTTTCTAGTGATGACCCGCTTAATATGCAAATGACATGGAAATTTGGATGACTTAATGCATAGTATGGAATATCAAGCCGAATGATAGAAAGGAAAATGTAATCGTATCGGAAAGATGTGCGTTATTCAATTGTAACTGATGAATCGACATAAAACGGTACATAAATGAACATTGAAAAGTG
Organism: Terebella lapidaria; assembly: GCA_949152475.1. NCBI lineage: Eukaryota > Metazoa > Annelida > Polychaeta > Terebellida > Terebellidae > Terebella > Terebella lapidaria. Next base: position 16,086,424 of record OX424564.1, on the reverse strand, counting down.
ATATAATTACAAGATTCCATATACATCGGGAGTGTGTTTTGTGAAATGGTCAACTCTTCCAATTTTGTGGTATGGTTGAATACCAAGTTGGGTGGACCTCCATAACCCTCCAATGGTCAATAAGGTCATGAAGTCCCTCCGCATTCCAGGGTTAGTAGCTAGCTCGGATCCGAGATATCTGAGCTGGCATACATGATTGGAGTTTTGACAGGGCAGCCCAGATCCAAGGCCACTTCCTATTGGACACACAAGCCGGTATCGGTCAAACCTTGTTGTCAAATGAGAGGTAGAAGTATATCTCGTCAGTATCGGGTATGTGCCACTGTGTGCAGACAGTTTGATGGCGATCCATTGCTCGGAAGATGACTTGTGTGACGTCAGTGGTTAAGTGGTTAATCCCGTGGATGTTTAGTTTCACAACCAATTAATCACTGTTACTGCTGTGTATTTAGTTGACACATGGCATGTCAATACAGACGGAAGTATCAATATTGTATGAAACAAACAAAAAATTTGGAATAGTGCATGCCCAGACGTATCATCTCTAATGCATAGGTAACTGTAGAGACATTCTGAAACTAGAGCTTCAGTCACATGTTTGATTTTTCAACTACACCTACACTGTGGTAAATGCACAATGTGGCCTCTGATAAACGTATTTATTACACTCTTTTACAGAATGGTTATATATTTTAATACTATGACCTATGTTTGAAGATTTTTGATGTTTCGAAGTTTTTCGACGAGATGCATTCCCTGCAGCCCTTGCACTCGCATGCAATTATATTCAGCAGCAGGTTCTCCACATGGTACTGGCCGCCCTGTACCACTGCCCTCTAAATTGGAATTGATTCTGAATTATACGTGACGATCTGGTTGTACTCGAGTTTGATTCCTGGACGGGCCAGGCATATAGGAATGGCTCATGTGGTGTTCTGAGTGGGGGTAATAAATCAGTTTAGCGGGGGGTCTCACCCATGTTGAGGACATCGTGTTCCTAGTGGAATATGAGGATGGCACCCCTAACGTCTCAAGCCGTCCATGATTAAGTCATACCGACGTTTAAAAGCGTGGCGTTGAGATGAAATGATTTGTCAAGAATGTTGCCTTTGCCGAAGCTTGTAAATCTTGTGGTATATAGAATACATATTGTGCAGAAAGACAAGATCAAGGCCACAAATCTTGTCATCAAAATAGGGCTGGAAATTCACTTGACGATGGGCATAAGATTCTGTTAACAAATAAATATACACCTCTTTGTTCATTTTGAGAATTTCACAGCAGAAATTCATTGCTTCTGTATTTTATTCAGTGATTTCGATCATACCAGGAATTATTTGATGAGAACAAGGCAAATACGTGTAGAGATAGACACTTCCTCAGATGGGATAAATAATATGTATCCCGTAGTGTGTACATAGATCAGGATCACATGAACTACCTGGAAGAGGTAACCCGAAAGAAGTCAATATCACGGCAATCAAATCCATGTCCTGGACTATTGTTTGGTGGCTCAGGTCACGATCATTGGATAGGGTGCTAGGTGATAGGTCTGTAAATTGGCTTACTTGAAAATATGTAACGTTACGCGTGTTTTATATTGCCCGAGCGGTCATCTAGTGGAGATATATAAAACTGATGGATCCCGGTACCGGTACATGTACATATGAATATTGTCGGTACATTTGACATCAGAATGTCCCATCCAACATTATGAGTCCAATATCATTTTTTGATGTTGTGCATCACATGTTGATCATCCGAGTATGGTGGACAATCAAAAGTGGATGCAATTACGCTTGGAAAACATTGGTGACATTTGCATACCACATGGAAAAAAATATATTGTGAACCCATATTACGTAAAACTATATGTACATCCACAGAAAAGTGACGAATATATCTGTCATGGGCATTTTGTATTGATGTAGCATAAATTATTCAATATTGCACTGAGAGATAATGCACTTGTTCCGTTTTGTTGTATGCATGCAAACAGAGTCCAGATGAAATGTACAGTGTATAGTGGGTCACAGGACATGTAGCAAATATGCCAATGAACCATTCAAGTTACATATATTTGTATCATACTTGTGATAACTGTTATTTGCACTATCCTGTCAATCCTGTTGGTATTCCAAAGGACAAAAGATATAATACAAAATTATTGTTCCTCAGTTTCTCGGAAGCAGAAAAAACACACATTTTCACAGTGACTCACAGAAGTACGGAGCCGCTGAAAGGACATGGAAGAAATATTTTTTGACTTATGGTTATTGCGTTGCCTCGCAATATTATTGCATTCCTTCGCGATCTTATTGCGTTCCCTCACGATCTTATTGCGTTCCCGCGCATTCTGAATCGCGTTCCCTCGCATTGTGCTGACACCAATGACTTGATCCGGATCGCGAGGGAAAGCAATAAGATCGCGAGGGAACGCGATCCAGAATGCGAGGGAACGCAATAATATTGCAAAGGAACGCAATTATATTGCAAAGGAACGCAATATTATTGCGAGGGAAGGCAATAATATTGCGAGGGAACGCAATAACAATGTGCTTAAAATATTTCTTCCATGTCCTCTCAGAGGCTCCGTTCAGGGGTGTCTTTTGTCGTCACCATTTGATGCTTGATGCTTGTTATTTGATATTCGGAGTCCCTTCCACGTGGCTGATTCTACCATGAGTCTATGACAATTGACAATCATAACAGAGACCCAACAGTGTTCTCTGCCAAAATTACCGCTTGCCTCCCCACTGAAATATGATTTTTTACACAGTATCATGAACAGCAGGATGTTGACAAATAAAAGTGTCTTGTAGCCGAGCAAGTGTGGTGTAAAAATTAAGGGAATATTTACCATGTCAAGTTTCCCCCATTTTGCGCATGAATAAATCACAAATTAATTCATCATAACTTCTACTCTGAAATAATCAATGTTTGACATATAGTGCTAAACGTTTATCACTTTACTTATGAACACAAACCGAATATAATCAATATTTCTTTTATTTTAAACCAGTCAATATTTGATTAATATTTGGGAAATTTCCATTCGATGGCTACTTGTAGCCTGCGATTAGAAAATAAGGAACAATCGTGTCTCTTTTTTGCCATGTTATGTTTGTTCCTTGTCCGTAGTTTGCAAAGGAAACAACATCTGGCCTCGTGAACATGAGCAGGAATATTTTAGCCTAGATCAGCCGCCATTGTTACAGCATTCACTGACCCTTTAGCGACTTCGACTGACCTTGGCTGGAATAGACAGACCGTAATGACGGGTTTCTGGAATATCGGCTTTCGGACCGAGGAGAGCCAAACAGACCACAGGATCAGATTGGTGTGACGTGGATACAGTCTGGCCGTGATGGGGATTTCAAATCTGATGCCTCTGTCTTTGACCAGTCAACTGAACGGAAAGCCATGGATGAAATTACGGAGGTCCTTGGCGATATTTATCTTTCACATCCAATATGTTACTGCCATGAATGTGTCTGTCATCAGAAGAGTATAAAGAATGGTAGAATTAAACTGTCTCACATCTGAACTAAAGTTCATCATTTTTTGTATGTTCAACACATACCCCCTATGATTATAGATCTTGAGCAATGAGAATAACGAAAACAAACCAGTTCACAATGTTTGAAGAACTACAGGGAGGGCCGACAAAAGTGTCCTGAGAACAATAAGCATACTGGTTCAGCTATACAGACAATAGCAATGATGAAAATCAAATTGAACATTAAATCAACTGCCTTCGCAGGCAACATGGTTTTTTTTAAATATTCCATATTGAACATGTGAAATGACTTGAATGAGGCATGCCCACATCAAATTTTATGACTAGAAGCAGTCATTTGGGAAATTTTGTTCATACAAATTCAAGATGGACTGACAATTCCACGCACACCATGGTATATCACTATATTTTCTCATAACTACACCATATATGCAGATACAAACTGGAAAACGGACTCAATTTGGAATATTTAGGCCAGTTTGGGCATTTGTTTACATTCGAGTTTGATGGATACACTTCGTTTGTTCATATCCAAATTGCATAAGTGTGTGTTAAGACCCATGGCAAGACAACTCGGATATAGTAAGTAAGTAAGTAAGTAATTTATTTCCAGTTTTCATATATAAATCATTCAATATACAATATGATACATAAATGCCCAATTATTTGAGGAGAGAAATAAATGATATAAGGTATTCGAGTATTTGGTATAGTATTAGTATTAACTTTATGAAAACTAGGGGACCAAAATAGCTGGATGCTGTTTTTACATTTGGCCCTTAAATGAATTTAATGATATTAATTTTATATTTGACATGATAATTGATAAAAAAAGAACAAAAACACAAATTAAAAGCTAGCCCTAGAGCTATAGGAAAGGTTACCGGAGAAAAGTGTAGTGCAGGACAGTCTGGTCAGAAAAGACAACCCAGTAGACCAAAATTACCATGTGTAGACCTATCCAGGTCATCAAAGATCGAATATTATATATTAATACTATATTGAAAATCGATTATCAAATATATTAATTACCACATATCATCGAATGTGGCAATAACTCGACTATATCAATATATACATGTAAATATATACATATTATGACATCAACAAATCAAGGTATATATAGATCCGTGTTGTATTCTATTATGGTATTCTAATACTTTTTTTTAAAAAATGATAGAAGTTGGTCTAGAGCTCCAAAGATAAACATGTGGACGGACAGACAACAGACGGACGAAACACCACGACAAAAGGTAAAAAAAACTGGGGGGTGTGTTGCGTGCAGGGCAGGGCCGGCACGTCGTGGGCCAGACAGATGGGTAGCAGCCGGGTCGTGAAGGCATCCAAATTTTGTTTACGTTTTTTGGCGGAGCCAGGTCGAGAGAAGCGTCATAATGCAAGGTGTAAAAACATTGGGAACATTATGATGTACAATCATTGCAGAGTGGGTTGTTGCACTTAACATTTTGGGAATATTCAGATAGTAGCAGGGATTTAACCTTGTGTTTAATTGTGCTTTTGAAAGGTATATTATCTAGCTTGGTGGTCCATTCATTCCAAATTTTGGGAAAATTAAAAAGAGGCTGTTTGCTAGCAAAGTTTGAGTTGCATTTTTTAACATAAATCAGGTTTGACTGCCTTGTAGTGTAACTACAGTTTATTTCATGGTTGTATTGGAAAGTGCCTGCAAAAGATAAAGGTAGTTTATTACAGGAGAATTTGTGCATGAAGATAGTTGCTTCATGGATATATTGATCATGAAGTTTAAGTATTTGGCATTTTTTAAATAGGGGATCTGTGTGACTGTTATAAGTCGCTTTGTTGATATACCTAATAGCGCGTTTGTGGAGGATATTGGTTTTTTTAAGTAAACTCGGATTTGCATTACCCCAGGCTAAAATACCATAATTTAAATATGGTTGTATCATTGAAAAGTATAAAGTCCTCAAGGTTTCAGCTGGGAGATAATTTCTAACTTGCTTAATCTGAAAGAGAGATTTAGATATTTTGTTGTTAATGTGGTCAATATGATACTTCCAAGATAATGAGTTATCGATATGTAAACCTAGGAATTTTGTACTTTTTTCATCAAACTTAGTTCCTATCTGAGAAAGAGGGGTATCTTTTATGTACAAATGAAAGGTGTCGGTGTTGATCGCGTGTCGAGGGTCTTGTATTACAATAAATTTAGTTTTATTGGCATTCAGGGATAATTTGTTTGCACAAAACCATTCATACAGATTATTGATTTCCTTATTGCCAAGGTCAAAAAGTTTATTGATGTCATTGTCATTTAAAATCAATGATGTGTCATCGGCAAATGATAATATCTTACTGTTTGTGGAGTTATGGATGTCATTCACATATATCAAATACAGTAAAGGGCCTAAGATTGAACCTTGTGGAACTCCACAAGTTATTGGATGGGGATCAGAATTGATGTTGTCGATATTTACATATTGCATACGATTTGTTAGGTAGCTTTTTATCCAATCCTTTGCTATACCTCTTATACCATAGTATTCAAGTTTGAAAAATAGTATGTCATGATTTATAATATCGAAAGCTTTAGATAGGTCACAAAATATTGACATAGTTAGGTTCTTAGGTGATTTATGTACAGAGTCGGCTATTTCGTTTAGAAAGTGTATTATAGGATGGATGGTGGAGTGTTTCGGCCGGAATCCATATTGGTGTTGATAAAATAAATTTTGACTGTCAAAAAATGATAAAATTTTTTTGAACATAATTTTCTCAAAAATTTTTGAGAACGCAGGAAGTAAGCTAATGGGCCTATAGTTATTAATAATGTCAGGTTCACAGGATTTGTAAATTGGAACAACTTTGGCTATTTTTAATTTATTTGGGACAATTCCATATTCTAATGACTTATTTATGATGTGTGTCACGGGACTAATTATGTTTTCAATGGTGTCTTTCATGATTTTAGAAGATATGCAGTCATGTCCAGAGCTTGATTTGCTCTTTATATTGTTGGCAGCTTCTATAATATGTTTGGGGTCTACTGGTTCAATATATATACTATTGATATTGGGCTTTTTGAGATATTCTGTGAAATGCTTGCTAGAAGCTGGCACATTTTCGCTTGTTTTCCTTCCTATATTTGAAAAGTAATTATTGAAATGTTCAGCTATGTGTTTTTTATCAATGATATGTTTACTATCAATCAAAAAGGTGCTCGGCAGTTGTGGTTTACCATTGTCTTTACCCAGGATGTTTTTAATAATTTTCCATGTTTCCTTTATGTTTCTTTTATTGGCTTCTATAATGTCCCCATAATAATTTTTCTTCAGCGTATGTCTTATTTTGTTGTAAATTTTGTTAAACAATTTGTATTTGTTAATACTGGAAGGAGTAGGGGATTTAAGCTTTTTGGTCAGTAATTTACTTTTTGTCTTTCTTGATGCCAGGAAACCAGTGGTTACCCAGGGTTCTTGTTTTATATATTTTTTATTTGCTTTAACTGTAACTAGGGGAAATGCCTTTTCAAACTGTTCATTATATATGTTCATAAAAGTATCATATGCCATATCAGGGCAAGCAATTTCATTGACTAATGAGAAATCTGTTTCTGAAAGCAGGCTTTTAAACAGGTGTATTTTATTTTCAGTGATGATTCTTTTTTGTGTGGGAGCGTTCTTGTTTATCATGTCTGTTTTAGCTTTCTCGGTCATAATATGAAAAATTCCGAAGTGATCAGCCACATCTGTAAGAATAATACCTGAAATAGATTTTATTGTTATATTGTTATTATAAATATGGTCAATTAGGGTTGCAGATGATTCGGTTACTCTGGTGGGTTTGGTAATTGCTGGGATGAAACCCCTGGAAAAAAGACTGTCTACATAATCATTTGTTTTAGTGTGGATATTATACTTCAGTAGATCTATGTTTGCATCTCCCATGATTACACATTGTAATCATCAAATATTACAATATATATTGTAATCATCAAAATCAATGTGCACATGCTTTATTACCTTGTATTAGTTAGATGTGTTTCACTAAGATTCAGTTTTGAAGAAAAATTTGCATACATTCGAAGGCAGTGTGAAATAGTTCTACATTGTGTATCATGATTTAATCATGGCCCAATGGTTACCATAAGACACAACTGAAGAATTGTCAAAACTTGCTATTCCGCTCAATGGATTTCGCAATGCCATAGTTCAGCACTGAAGAACAGATACGACTTGTTACATCATAAATCACGTAGATATGAATATAGTGCGCCATGAATCATTTTTACCCGACTGTAATGTTGTCGTCGAAATTTAAGATCAAGAGTCATATTTTGACCCCAGACCCACCATCGCGATATTATACCATAGCAAGCTCTAACTAAGCGAAGGTCTCAGTGAAACACTGATAGCAGATACATCAGACTAATCACTGCAATTAATCAGCACTTTGATCAGGGTATCTTTCCCGCCGTTCCATTTATAGCCCAGAAGGAAATGGCGAATAATGCCGCCCTATCGGGGTGGGTTAAAGGTCATCGGATAGCTGCTCGAGATCTGCATTCGCGTAGATTGTGGCGGGTTGATAACAGGTGTGACTGTATAATCGAGGTCCTGAGGCCAGGGGTCGGTGCTCAAGAAATATTTCCCGTGTGTCTTCGTCACCTCGCCTGGGCAAATGCAGGTACATCCTGATATACACAATCCTCCAAGCCCTCAGGATGACAGCCTGTGCTCTCTCCACACGCGCTGGACTGTACAGCTGCAGAATGAGAGGAAACGTCTTTGGTCACACCCTTGCGGTCGAACCCAGTTGTCAGTGCAATCAGGGCGTTCGCTGACATTCATGTGGTAAAAGCTGCAAGAGTCCTGAATGCGACTACTCATCTAATCTACTGACTGTATGTATAGATGATGATTAATATCATTATGTTGAACGACAATTTTTTTTCTGGGACCAGCGGCGTCGTCTTCATCTGTGATCGCAATCTTGAGGTCTTCTGAAACCAATATACGAAATGTTATTATATATGCGTTTTCATGTCTCAAGCAATAGTGTGTAAGAGGGAAAACAAATCTGAAGATACGCACGTCAACATTTTGCCGACTACAGACAGACATACCATTTTTTTTTTACAGTAGTTACATCACCTGTAAGGACATATCACCAAGAGAGATTCCTACTGGATACCCACATGATACCTGTACAATGAGAAATATGTGTAGCGGTACATGTTTTCAACTCAGCCAATTTTCCAACCTATCACCTGGCACCATACTAGTATCCAATCACAGCCATAAGCCCCAAAACAATAGTCCAGGGCGCGGTTCTGATTGCTGCCATATCGATTCTTTTCAGGTTAATCTCCTCCAGTTCACACATATATACTTAGATGAGACCACCCTTTTTCAGTACATGTACCATGGAAAATCCTTGATGTGTGTGAACGGATGTACGCATAGATCTTCATGTATGAAATTTTCGTTTTATTTGAGGAAATAGCTTATCTATGTACGTATGTGTCCAGTTTTATATACTTTGTGAGATGATTCAAAACACTTCATAAAAAAACAAGCGCATTGTTCACTGTGAAATTACTCAAAGTATTAAGGTGTACTAGTATAATTTGTCTGTTCGAAAAATCAAACAATATTATATTGGCCAATCGTCATGTGACTTTCCAGTCTTCCAAACCCATTTTTCTACAACATGGTCCCATGTGGATGTGATATTTTTTCTGCTACACGATGAATTCCACATTAAATACCACAAGAATCCCGAGGTTCGCAGAGTTGACATTCTCAACAAATCATTTCATCACAACACTACGCTCTTAAAGGCCGGAATGATTTAATCATGGACGTTTTGAGACGGTACGGGTGCTGAGCTCATGCCCTGCTGGGAACACGATATCCTCAACATGGGTGAGAACTCCCGCTAAACTGATTTATTAACCCCACTTAGAACCCCACGTGAGCCATTCCTACATTTCTAGCGTGTCCAAGAATCGATCCCGAAAAAAAACAGATCTTCATACATTATTCAGAATCAATTTCAATTTACGAGGTAGTGGTATAGGGCAGTCGGTGCCACGGGGAGAACCTGTGTTGATTATTGCTTGCAAGGTTAGAGGCTGCAGAACACTAAAATCATACAACAAATGTTAGATGTATTGCACAAGTTGAAATACTTGAATTTATCATGTTATTCGAACAAAAAGGCGCACAGATATTCAAGTGAATACCAGCAGACATAAATAGTTATATTACTTTCTATATATGTTCTACCACTGTGAAACTACCAGTATTTATAGGCCTAATATTGTAGTATGAACATTCTGCCAGGCATCTTCTACAACAAGTGTCCAAATGGTGAGTGTATTAGTGCATGGTGGCAACGATGAAAGAGTCAAATGTGACCGTATGCGATATTCCTACATTTTTCTTATGTCTACGTGGCTATGTTTTATCCCTTTGTATGATACACTACTTCCCTTCCTATTCATATACAATGTATAAATAGAACGTGAAACAGCAACGGTACATATTTAGTTCATGTATAAGCATCCACAAGAACTGTTAATAATTAAGATTGCGTCCTAGTGATACTGGCGTCACAGAAGTCCTTCTACACGATAAAAAAAATCGCCTTCAAACTGGCTGTCCAAAGCGGCACCTACTCGAGACTGACAAAACATAACTCTACCCGTCATATGACAACAAAACTTGAACGATACGGCTTGTTTGTCCAACAGATGGTGTCCTTGGGGCCCGGACTGCCCTGTCAAAACTCCAATCATGTAACCCAGCTCAGATATCTCGGGTTCTAGCTAAGTATTGCCCCCGGAATGCTGAATTCAACACCGAAGTCAGATGGCGTATGACTTCTTGTAGTAGATTATAGGCGTTGTACGTGTTGAAAACACAGTATGAGGGCACGGTATACTAGTAACTGATGTGACGTTATAATGTGAGAATGGCGATATACCTGGGATAACTATGGGGCAACATTTCTCATTGAACTGCGTGACTGTATCCTTTGTATAAAAATACTATCGATCTCCACGACAGCTAAGCTTGGCTAGGAATCTTCTTAGCTAAATCTTTCACGCCACGTTGCTCGTCTCCATCCATGTTCTTGGCACATTCCTATATTTTCTGGGTCCAGCATCGGGAAATAATAGGACGTCATAACAATAAAGCAGGAGTGGGTGACGACATTATGGTCGTATGTCGGACTTTGAGGAGGAAAACAGAAACATGATCGATATTCAACTGGGACGTGCAAAAAGATAGGTTACCGGACAATTTTGGCTTTACGCATTGCAGGTGACACACCACCTTTAGATTAACCAATCATATCATCTTGATGTCTTCGTGGACTTCAATGTCACCAATAAGTATAACTTTCTTTGTGTTCATCATACAAAATATTAAACTCTATCATCAAGTATTTTGTCTGTAGAGGCCATTTTGCATATATTTCAGGTCGGGCGAGACTTTCAGATTTAGCCTTCAAGGTCATCTAAGATCAAGTTTACGGTCACCAAAAGATGTGCCATATATTCATATATATATGACTTCTTATAAGCTCAAACACGAGCGATTTCTGTAGAGGCCAATTTACACATTTCATTTCAGACATTTAGCACTCTTGGTCATCCGAGGTCAGACTCAAGGTCATCATTAGTTGTGCCATATACAACTTCCTATAGGTTCGTAATGCAAACATAAGCTCTATCTTCAAGCATCTCGTCCATTTTGCAATTTTCTTGCCAAGAAATGGCCCAAAATGGATAGTAACGCGATTTGGGGGCTGAACTTTTTTTCACCGACCCGTCGAAAAATCAAAATAGCTGCCATGCGTAGACCGGCGATTCAAGGGCAATCAAACTTATAGGCATTACAGATGTACATGACGAGAATCTTTTGGAATAAAAATATCAATTATGAATCATGAAGTCGATGAATGAATTGTGGTCAATTAACTCCATAAATTAAAAGATTATCTCCATGAACCAACTTATTATCACGATAAATCAAGTCAGTTATCTTGATTAATCGAGTTGTGATCTCGATAAATCGACTTATGTCTTAGGTATTTAAAGTACAAGTAAAGCCACATTATTCATAATGAAAATCATATTGAACAGGCCTACATGATCGAATATTATAACATTGAATGCTGAATAATACAATAAACTACCGAATTAGTGTAATTATTCTATAGTGATCTATACTGAAGTTAGATCTACTATATACCACGATTCGTTCAAAAGTCAGAAGTCAGAGGTCAAATTCAAGGTCAGGAGCATATTCAGCATATATCATTCCCTATATGTCCACAATTGATTCCTAATCTCTAATCTCAATATTAAATGAGATATTAGGCATAATGTGTCCCATTATAAAGCATAGGAGAATTTAACATGGGAAAGTCCCATTTGGGCCGAGTTTGGACCAAAATGGCCCACTTCGAGCGATTCAAGGGCAAAGTCGGCCCAAATGGGACTTTCCCATGTTAAGTTCTCCTATGCTTTATATCTCGATTATTTATGAAGATATGACAGTTTTAGTGGAAGTTTTTGGCTAACTTTCTTGTGCCTAATTAGCTATTATAATGAGTATTCATGACGTTACAAGGGTAAAACAACTTAATTAAGGTAATGAAACGTCTATTTTCAAACATGTACGATGATAACATGACCTTTATTTGGCATGTACTTTATTTGGCATGAGATATAATCAGTATTCAATTTCCATAATTGGTTGCCAAGGTAACTATTCTCGAGATATGACCCATAGCAACCAAATGGTTAGCTACTTAGCTACTTTTGAAGCCCTTTTCTGAATGATCCGTACATAGTATTGCTAAATAATGCTAATATAAACAGGATGACAGAAAATATACAACACGCATAAAATGTGTCTGGTCACCATGTCGTCCGTACCTGACATACGGCCCATAGCAACATGATTGCTAGGGGGCTTATCTCGGGACTGGTATGCGAAATGACTTTTAAAATTAATCAATGGATTTCAGAAAAGATTTTTATCCACATTTTCACCGGTTCTATGGTACCTAATTCAATATATAAGGCGTTGGGGCCCTAGCAACCATGGTTGCTATGGGTCATAAGTTACCTTGGTAACCAATTCTGGAAATTGAGTACTGATTATATATCGTGCCAAATGAAGTACATGCCAAATAAAGCTCATATTATCATCGTACATGTTTGAAAGTAGACGTTTCATTACTTTAATTAACTTGTTTTACCCTTGTGACGTCATGAATACTCATTATAATAGTTAATTAGGCACAAAAAAGTTAGCCCATAATTTCCACTAAAACTGTCATATCTTCATAAATAATCGAGATATTGACATGCAGTAAAAACTATAATAATTCATGAGATTCACTCTATCGTCTGTCAAAAATAAGTATCCTGACTTTAGTTGGACTTTAAAAGTGATTTTGCTTACCAGTCCCGAGTTAAGAGTCGTAGCAACCACGTTGCTATGGGCCGTATATTAAGTACGGTTGGCATGGTGGCCAGACACCTTTTATGGGTGTGGTATATTTTCTATCATCATTGTTATATTCGCATTATTCAGCAATACTATGCACGGATCAGTCAGAAAAGGGCTTTGAAAATAGCTAATTAAAGTAGCTTACCCGTGTGACGTCACGAATACTCATTATAATAGCTAATGAGCTCCATAAATTCAAGTACAAATATTTTATAAATTTGACACAAAATTGGTAATATCTCGAGAACGGTTAGAGATATTAAGGTTCTGTAAAAGCCAGCATATTACCTTTTGCATTTTCTATCGCACAAAGTATAGTAACTTGAAATTAATTTTGACTTGAGTTAGACTTTAAATTTGACCCTTGATACCTAAGCTGTAAAATCGATAATAAGTGAGATATTAGCCATTTTGTGTTATGACCTTGAAAATAAGGTCAAATTTAAGGTCATTGTGGACATATAGGAAATGATGTATGCAGAATATTCTTGGGACTTTGAATTTGACCGCAAAATGGTTAATATCTCGCTTATTATCGACATGACAGCTTTGGAATCAATTGCGAACATATAAGAAATGATATATGCAGAATATTCTCGTGACTTTGAATTTGACCTTCGACCTCAAAGGCTAAGATCTAAAATATATATTGTCCGGTAACATTTCTTAGTCCTTGGGCTATTTTTTTTTTCAGTATTTTTGTCCTGCGTGTCCATCTTGGTATAAAAAGAACCACGATAAAGTTTCTATACCACAGGGTACGTTTGTTCAATCGATTTCCAATTGAAGCCGCCGTAAAAGATATTAGTCCAAGGCCAAAGAAAGGCTACCGGAGAAATGTGTTCAGTAGCGTCAAGTTGGAACTTGCTGTTTTGACTTTTTAATTTCATTGAAGGTCAAATTCAAGGTCGCCACTGAAATCGCTATATACTACGCAACTAGTATTTGAACTTTTGTTACTAGTAAGTTGTCAGACCAAACAATTTGCGTATAAATTTTGAACACTACTTTATTGTAGATGGTGAACAATGAATGGTGTATGTACATGTATGGTCTCATTTGCACGACTATTTCAAACAAACTTGAGCAGAATGTGTGAAAGCAAAATAATAAATAATGATTCTAGATGAATGAATAACTAGGATTTTTTTCAAAGTTCTTAGGCCTCATCTGCTTCCTCCTCCTCGTCATATTCCCCCTCCTCCTCGGCTGTGGCGTCCTGGTACTGCTGGTACTCCGACACCAGGTCGTTCATGTTGGACTCGGCCTCTGTGAACTCCATCTCGTCCATACCCTCGCCCGTGTACCAGTGGAGGAAGGCCTTGCGCCTGAACATGGCCGTGAACTGCTCGGAGATTCGCTTGAACAGCTCCTGGATGGCAGTGCTGTTGCCGATGAAGGTGGAAGCCATCTTGAGACCTCGTGGTGGGATGTCACAGACGGCTGTCTTTACGTTGTTGGGGATCCATTCAACGAAGTACGAGCTGTTCTTGTTCTGGACGTTGAGCATCTGTTCATCGACCTCCTTCATGGACATGCGACCTCGGAACATGGCGGCGACTGTGAGGTAGCGGCCGTGGCGGGGATCACAGGCAGCCATCATGTTCTTGGCGTCGAACATTTGCTGCGTGAGCTCTGGGACAGTCAGAGCGCGGTACTGCTGGCTGCCTCGGGATGTTAGTGGGGCGAAGCCGGGCATGAAGAAGTGGAGACGGGGGAAGGGCACCATGTTCACGGCCAGCTTCCTGAGATCTGCGTTGAGCTGACCAGGGAAGCGGAGACAGGTGGTCACTCCTGACATGGTGGCGGACACCAGGTGGTTCAGATCACCGTAGGTCGGAGTCGTCAACTTCAGGGTTCTGAAGCAGATGTCGTAGAGGGCTTCGTTGTCGATGCAGTATGTCTCGTCTGTGTTCTCGACCAGCTGATGGACGGACAGCGTGGCGTTGTATGGCTCGACTACTGTGTCTGACACCTGTGAAATACAAACATTATATATAAAGGTCAGTTTACACCTGATGATGGCGATACGACACACCCATCAGCAAGTAGATGTTAAATGAACAGGGAACATGCAACATACCTTTGGTGAAGGAACGACAGAAAAGGTGTTCATGATTCTGTCGGGGTACTCCTCACGGATCTTGCTGATGAGGAGTGTGCCCATTCCGGACCCGGTGCCACCACCCAGGGAGTGTGTCAGCTGGAAGCCCTGGAGACAGTCGCAGCTCTCTGCCTCCTTGCGGACCACGTCCAGCACGGAGTCGACCAGCTCGGCGCCCTCGGTGTAGTGACCCTTGGCCCAGTTGTTGCCGGCGCCGCTCTGGCCGAAGACGAAGTTGTCTGGACGGAAGATTTGGCCGAAGGGACCGGATCTGACGGAGTCCATGGTGCCGGGCTCAAGGTCGACCAGGACAGCTCGGGGAACGTACTTGCCACCTAAGTGACGTGAAGCATTATAATATGCAGAATCGCACAAAGTTAACCAGTTCATGCCAAGAGGCTGGATTATATACTAGTATATCCGCTATGTTATGTTGCAAATATGCAACATTGATTGGCTTACGAAATTACGATAGATGTCTTCGACATACGGTATACTACTCAGTACTATGTTTAGGATCTTGGCACGTCAATATTGTATTAGTATTTCAGTGAATTCAAAGCTGGGATTTTATAGATCCACAAAACGCTTTAGAATAAATGGAAGAGCTTCAAGGCAACACGATGTTCCAACGACATGAAATTAAACTTTCATTTTGGGCTGTTAGTTCAGGTAGATCATGAGTCCCGATTTTTTGGCTATAAGTTTCCGTTTCCAAGAGAAATCCAGTATCTTTCCACACGGGTCATACTTATACTCAAGTTCAATACAAAATCTCGTATGATTTTCGGCCATAGCTTTGGATAGGATTGTCAGATCAATTTGAAATTTTAAATGTTTCCATTTGGTACAAAACCATACTTTGTCACCAAGTTTCAGACTTCTACCTTGAAAACTGAAGAAGTTGGCAATCTACCCCCAATGTTTTGACATTTTCTTCCGTTTACACACCAATCTCTCCGAAAATTTATATCCTATTAGGGGAGTACAAAATAACACTGATGCCAAAATTTCATCGAAATAAATATACGAATTATTGGCGGAGTAATCGCGAACAAGAAAATGCAGCTAACTGCGGGAGACGACATTAGAGCTCGAGCACCTCATCAGCACCACGAGAGCTGAATGTATCTTACCCCCCCAAAAAAATGCTACCATATGATTCCCATTTATTCCCGTATATTATCATTCATTTATATTCCTGATAAGTAAACTTTTTGTTTTAATCGATCAACGAAACAGATACACCTGCTGAAATAATATTGAACCTCAACAAATATCCTTAAAAATACTGGAAACTAAGAGGAATATCTCCATCTGATATCATGATATAGAACACATGCCTACTACTACTAGGCAAATTAAAAGACCAGAATAAAAAGGCTTCGCATGAACCCAGCATGAAACACTTTGTCATGTGATAAAATACATCAAATTACGGTAAATGTAGCCGTGGTATTGCAGACGAATCGTTTTGTTTACTTTATAACGCCAGAGAAGGCTACACGCAAGCTTACATCTATGCATGTACGAATTGCTGAACAGAATTGTGTGTTCCAAAATACGCATCATTGCGGTAAAATTTGCATTGCATTCTGGGAACGTCAATTTCCATCGGCTCCGCCATTTTGACGTTTTCAAGACGACCTGAGCGTTTTTCGTATTTTTCTCAAAACTAACACATCGATTTATGCTTTATATATCTGTGGTATATTATACTATATTCGAAGTTTGCTATCAATAGGGGGTTATCAAACATCATTCAACAGAGGGCAGCAATGTACTATCAGTCCTTTTTGGCGCCAAAATCATAAACGGATATCGTCTGTAATCATTAATGACGTACATTTTGGCGGGAAAATTACGTTTATATTGATAACGCTAGCTAAAACAGTAAAATGACGTCATAAGACTGATAAAGCAGTGCTGCCAGCTGGTGATTACAGATATTTCGGATAACCCCCTTTATGTCAAGGACGAAGAAAATCCTCATTTGAAGTAGGTATCTAAACGTTTACATGCCAAAACGGGCGTTGATAAGTTGGCATGAAACCTCCATGAAAAAGTCAGCACATAGGGAGCGTAAGTGAGTTTCGAATATCGTTCGAAACGCATGAAAATATTCGGTTTGCAAGCCTTTTGGTCCTATCGTCCTATCCTTCATAATGGAGCGATCGCTAATAAGTTGATAATTAACGTTATATCAAATCAGTAAATTTTGTGTTGTACCATGTGATGAAAAACTAACGATTTGCTACCTTTTAAGACCAAACATGCATATAAGCGCGCATTATTCTATTTTATAAGCGGTATGAAGCTAACGGCCGTACATCTACTGTGCTTTGTTTTCCTGTCTTACTGACAATATCGTGGCCAATTATGGTCGAGAGTCATCGAATATGGTTAATATCGTTAATTGCATATATTTTTCTTACAGTGATATTTGATTTATGTGGAAAAGGAGCTAGGCAAAAAGTGGGCGATAATAGGTTGAGACCAGAAAATCCTGGTCGAGGCTTATTTCGAGAACATAGCGTTTTCACTTACGTGCCCTATAGACATGTAGAGAGTTGGGGGCTTCGCCCCCAACGCTCTAATGTCAAAAAATCACCGCTCACAGACCAATGACGCCGACAATAAATGCTGGAAACAAATTGGATCACACTGATTCAAGCAAATTTGGGGATTTCATGATCGTTATTCCGCTAAGAAATGTACTATGAGGAAAGTTTCTGAGTTAGGAAGAATCGCACAGGTGTATTCTAATAAAATATCTTTCTGGCAAGTTACAAAGTACTGAGTACTCTGCAAGGTGAACAAAATGCCAAATTCTGTTCAGACTCAAAAAATTCATGTTTGAAGTGAAATTTAACATTGGAGTAGATTGCCAACTTTTTCAATTTTCAAGATAGAACTCTGAAATTTGGTGAAAAATATGGTTTTATGCCAAACACTGCCAAATGGAAGCAAACAATATTTCAAAATGATCTGATCATCCTAAACGAAGTTATCGCCAAAAATCATTAGGTTTTGTGACGAACTTTACTTTTATTCTTTTAGTATACAGTATATCTTTCAGGGCCGGACTGTACAAAACGTATTGGAGACGAAGATTGTCTATAGGCCTATGTGGCTATGAAAAAGACTGAACTCAGTCTACTCCGAAATGGCCGAACTCCTTCACCGAAATAGAGGGATAAATAACCGTTTAAACAGTCGCAAATGAATAATGCCAATGTATGAATGAATGTTGATCATTTGATGTAGTCTATTGTGGATTCCTCTAGGTCTACTAGAGATGTAGCGCAAAATGCCAAATGACGCCGATCACCTCATCGTGATTCGTGGGCGGGCGTGGGCCGGTAGGCCTTATATGGCGGTGAGGCACTGAGGGATTTCAATGCAGCAAATCGTGGCTTCGGAAGGTCGGTCGGGTTTCGGACAAAGTCACAAAGTCACAAACGTGACAAACCGTTTTAGATTCTAGATCTAGATCTAGATCTCTAGATGTATTTCAATGAATTGCAGGTTCTCACCTGTGGCCTCATTGTAATAGACGTTGATCCTCTCTAGCTGGAGGTCCGAGTCTCCATGGTAGGTTCCCGTGGGGTCGATACCGTGTTCGTCCGAGATCACCTCCCAGAACTTGGCGCCGATCTGGTTGCCGCACTGGCCAGCCTGGATGTGCACGATTTCCCTCATGATGTCGGTGTTTGGTTGTGTTTTAAAGCTCTGCTTTAGTCACAAAGATGTGTTTGATGGAATGAATGCTTCTGGCAAGCTTTCCTGTGTTTATATTGCGGTGAATTTCACGCCTGACCACACCAGAGCTCACAAAAACTGGTGAAAAGCGAGCAACGAAACGTGTTCAAACGCAGATTTGCCAAATAAAGGCTGACTGATCACGCGTGATCAGTGGCGTTCTACGGCCCGTAAAAACACGTTTGCCGTTGGTAGTTGCCAAGCAATTGACTTTTCACAATCACGGGCCATAGAAACACGCGCATGAACAATGAGAACGTCTTGGAGATCGCGTGACCATACACGGCTCAGTAGGTACATTGTATAGGGTGGTCCAAAAAGTTGACCCGGTTTATGCAAAAAAAAATAATAATTGGATAGAAAAAAAAGTGTTTCGCTCATGGAGGCGACTGGGAAAGTATCAATATCGCATGCTGAGGCCCTGGTACTATAGATCTAGTGTGTCATTGTACATGTACGCAACAGAATCATTACGCTGTTACGGTTTTTCACAGACCAGTCAACACAAGTTAGACTACTAGTACTAGTAATAAATCTCTCCGAGTATGATTTTTTTAAATATAATTAGTCTTAACGGTATAACTATACATAACAACTCAGTCGCTGACCTGGAGCAGAGGGAGAAATTTCAGTATGATCTCAAATCTCATGGTCATGCTAGTCGATCATATTATTAGGGCCATAGTAACGAAGCTCAACTGGGCATCTTTTCTATTCCAACAGGTTTCTATCGTCAAAATATAGCTCTAAACGGAAATAGGTTGGTGCGTGCACTTTTTCAATTACCGGTAATCACGCCTCAAACAAATGCCACAATCGGGGGTAGGAATTGTTCACTCTTTCCGGAACACCTGATTCCAATTCTTATGAGGGTTCATGTCGTGAAGAATTCCCCGATTTTTGTTTGACACTTGACATATATATGGACTTGCTCGGTTTTGCGTGAACTTGGTTCCTTTTCGTCTGATGCAGTAGCCCTATGAATAAAAAACCTGCTCCAGCAAGAGGTACCAGAATGTTCAAATACATGTACAGGAGTCTGGTGTTGCTCATCAGATGAATCACTATAATCAATAAGTTTGATGCGGTGATGTATAAAGCAAGTGTAAAACAGTATCATGTAGGCATACAATTAGGTTCATGACAACATTTGTTAGGCCGATCTATAAGACCCATGTGTTCGTGGGAAACTTATTAACCAAGACATTATGTTGTTTTAAGTACACTTTATAGCCTGTAATATTTAGTTGTGAGATAACCCATTATACAGTTGTCACATATTCGAAAATCCGGTTTTTTTTCTTCCTGACAACAAGAACTTGTATATACTCCAGATATAATGGTTATACATATGGGCTACTAAACATATTAGCCTATATAGTGACAACGAGATATGTATACGTGTACCCACAGCCACATCGATTCCACACTTATTGGATTCTTTGAAACACGCTCTTTATTTAATTAGTGAGGTATTGTAAGATCAATAAATCGGTATTCGATACGATGTCACCAATCGACCTTGGGATAAGACGTTAAGTAGATCGAGTACAGTTCGCAGGCAGGAAGGCAACGGTGGCTGGATAATAACGTACCCTCCAGATTCAGAGCTTTGAGGGGTTTAGGAATGGTTCGTGGGTGCTGACTGTACAGTATCGACTGGTGATTAGTCGGTGTCAGATCCTAGGAAGGTCTCTAATTGTGTCAGATAAAGGACATGAACTCTTCCAAGTCCCAGCTGGGGTTTTTGCCGACGCCCCCGACAATGTGACAGTATTGTATTGGGTGGACAATCAGTTGGCATTCATAGGGCGACCTTCGAAATGCCATCAAGTCTAATATAGGCTACAGTATACGTTCCGAAATAGTGTGGGAACATTTTTTGTGTTTGTCTCAAATTTTACAGCACATGTATCAAGATATTATTAGGCTGTTTTCAGAAATTGGCATGGTAGGTTTAAACATCAGAATTATACATTTTTCTGCATTATTATGGCGAGAATCGATGTTCGTTTAGGATACAATACGATCAAGCTCTTGGAATCACGCGGCTGGAAGAACACAAGAAGTCAGGCTACACCGGCGGAAAATAGATTATCATTATGGATTATCTGGGCGCTCGATCCGAACATGGGCTTAAATGACGACCATAAAACATAATGCGGAACATAAGTCAACAGCTTAATGTCACTCTGCTGTCTCGGTTTGACATGGTATGGAATCACAAGGGTTCTTCTGATAAATGTCATAAAAACGCAGCAAGCGTCAATGATATCAATAAAACGTAATGATATCAATTACGGCTGACCGGACCCATAGCCTACAGTTAGCAAGGGTGTGGAGGCATAGATTCCGATGTAGACGAACTACAAGTAATAAAATATAACAACTTTGAACCAAGGGCATGTAGTTTCCTGCGACGATATATTATGATAATAATTATGTATCCTTTTCACCGTAATTAGTCATGTGATCAGATACATAGCATTCCTTTAATCCATAGTCTTAAAATTGAGAATATTGGAAACATGACCGCCCAAACTCCCCTCAAACGGATGTTGTTGGATGCACGCCTCTTTGCTAGATCATTACCGTACTCTGTTATGATACAGTGGAAGTGTAAATCAACACTTTCAGATGATACTGAACTGAGTTTTTACTGGCCAGATACTTGTCATTTGTGTTATTATTTTCCCAACCTTCTCCGAATAAGCAAGATACAGTACTACAGGCCTACTTATAAAGATCGAAACTACTGTAGTACCTTCAACAACAGCCATAAATGTATTTTGAGTTTTGTGCTCTTATCGGGTATGAAATGCCAATGCTGTGGACTCTTAAGCCCCGCGGAGCATCCCCTTATAGTACAATATACAAGGGCAAAAATGTCCGGGGCAATCAATTTAAAGTGACGGCCACCTCGGGTGTGATTGTTTGGCGACACACGGCTCGCTTCCATTACATTCTGGATGCGCCGTCCATCGATCCAGCCCGGGGTGTGTGAATAGAAAATGATTACCACGTCAGTAAGGTCGTGACGGGTGAGGCGAGGGGGAGGTGAATATCCGAGCTGACCACAGCCTACTCTCTCTGATTACCATGACAGATCTCCTACCGACGATTCAATTTTAGTAGCACCCCTTCTATTCCCCCTTCCCCCCCCCCCCCCCATGCTCCCGCCTCCCCCCCCCCCCTCCCCCCCCCCTCCACACCACTCCACCTTGTTTCCCGCCCTTCAGCCCCAGTTGCTCCTCTCTCCAGATTTGACACCACCCAATCTGAAAATCGATCCTGTTCTTCCCGCCATTTTGTGATTGTTCGTGCCAAGGTCGCCCCAAAGGGCACGTAAAAACCCGCGGACGAAGCCAATGTGTCGGGTAGTCATCGCTACTTATAAATGTTTTTCCTTCACCAATCAATGTTGAGGTGACGCAGGGTGGCTCGCGTTAAGTACCGTGTGAGTTATTTTATAACAAGCTACATCGTTCTATACGACGATCGCTACCTGTATGTCATGTTGTGATATCTGGGCATGATGCGCCACCTTTATCCAGTGTAAAGAAGAAATACTATATTGTTGCAGTATTCTGATACAATTCAGGTGTCCCTTGGTCCCTCCTCCTGAGACCCCTTTGCTGCCTCTCTGGGTCTCGGTACACAGTGCTGTGACTGAATCTAACCATAACTTTGACACATTTAATGTGCGATATTAGTCATAAAGGGTCCCTGGAAAATATCAACATCATTTTGGTTCGAAATAACGCCACTGCTTTCTGTTTCACATCTAAATAATCATGCGCAGATGACTTTTGAGGACTTTAACATAGTTACTAAATTGATCCATGCCCAAGGATATTCGGACGTTATTGGATTCTGATAACTGTCAAATTCAACATTCACCAGTGCACAATTCATGACTGGCCTGTGCTTGAAAGTTGATCATAACAATGTGGCTGCAACGAGTCGTGAAAGCATCATAGTTTTGGCTGTCAAAAATACCTACATGAGATTTTATTTATAAAGTTATATTTATTTCAGGTTTGCTTATTCGAAACCCACATTATAGGTACATGGTAGTACATAAATAGGTTTATGTCTTTTTATGTATATTTTTTATAACTTTCATATCTCTATTTATATTTGGTACACTTTGACAAAGTTTGGCATAATGGGCCATATTTGGTAGGCCTACCCATGCGGAAGCACTTTACAGTACCATGGCTTTTCAAATTATACTCAGTTGGTTACCATCGTTCATCGATTCAAAATAGTTAATCATGTTAATGAGAGTGATCTATCGTAATTGTAGATGGAGGGAATAATTCATTATCACTCATTTCTACAAATAAAACACTTATTGAATTGAATGTTTCCCCACCTTAATATTTATAGCTGTCTGTTTGGGTCGACTGGCCGCCAATACGCCACCACGGGCGATCCTGCTCATAATTGGTATTCACGCTCGGATTGCCAGCTAAATATGTCACATTCAAAAACACCGGAAATGTGGGCAAACTTCGCGGCTTTTAATGATTACCTTGACAGATTTGCTTTCACGGCCTCAATTTTCGTTCCCTTTGGATTTGACACCATCCAATCAGAAAATCGATGCCATACAAGCCGCCATTTTGTCCCGGGTTCGTTCCAAGGTCAACCCTAAAGCGGGCGATATCCGTGGATGGGGCTAATTTAGCTGGAAGTCACAACTGTTTATTGTTTGCGGAAATCCGGAACCGAACCCCGCCATTGCTGACCGAGCCTTTGTCGGGACGTTTTATGACATGGGTTTTTATGAGCGGGTGCCAAATTATGTAAATTCTCGCGAAGGCTACTTTCCGTGTCGAAGTGTAAAGTGCTTTTGTTCATTGGAATTTTATGGCCTGGAATAAATGGAGTCTTTCTATGGAAGTTCTGGAGCTTTTTTTTTTCATTAGGCATATTGGATTCGTTGGCATGCCTGACAACTTATTGTATAGTTTCACGACAATATTAATACCTAGGTACGACATGCGCATAATTGAAAAACATGGACAAAAACATGACCATATTCACACTGCATATATTTTTTATTTATTCTACATAAAACTGACTTGTGGCTTTCTGTGCAATAAAATTCTAAACCCACCGGCATATGTGCAGGTGTTGGTCTGATATGCAAAAGAAGCTAATGAGACTATATTTTGCAGTCGCAAACTAGCACAAACCAACATATTTCTAGGCTTTATTTACATACAAAACACATAGAGCAATTTAGCTGTTCACTTGTATAGTGTAAGGATTTCACAGGTAGTGAACACTTTGAAAATTCCTCGAGTTTGTTATCGTGTTTATACGCTGTGTTTGCACACCCTCGGTTTCTTCAGCACTAATTATCCTTCATCTCTGGGCCGATTAGATGTAATTAAACTTTGGAGATGTATGTATGTACGTAGTTTTCGCCTGTTGTCCATGGAAACGATTTACTCATAGGGGTGACGTAGTACCGAGATTCAGTGTATGTATACCCACGTGTATATTCAATCCAGTTAACGGCAATGACCCGCTTATGTGCTAAAAGTTAATCCTGATTCTAGCGGCTTATCTTCGTGTGAGGCTACAAAAACGAAACGGGAATGCTGCTTTGTTGGTGTAAGAAAAAAACGCCTTGGTAAATGGTGCTGTTTTTTATATTTAAATAAAACAATGATTTTCTATATTTATTTAACGATACCGATTTGAATTTGCGGAGCGTATCTAACGATATGGACGACGATTCATGTGTAAAATGTGTAGGGCAAATATGTTGAAATCAAAATTCCTAGGATGCATCGAATGATATATATAGTTCAGACCCGTGAACATATTTTATTCAACAATGAACGTTATTCTTATTGTGACTTCGGTGTTGCAAATAATTCTTGATACCGACTTCTTATAAATGATCCAATTTCTTTACTTTCATCGCCAGAACTAAAGTCTAGTCCAATTATGAAGATGCACACATTTCAAAAAAGAAAATTTAAACTCAACGTTTATTGAAGATTATGATTTTCCCCATGAGGACTTTGTCGCATTTATGTCATTTTTTCGTAAAATATGCACTCGTGAAAACCTAATTACTTGCAGAGGACTGCAGCGTCCCGGAACAGAACCCTTCCATCGCTTCCGTTCTCTGTGGAACTTACTAGGACATATTGATTACATGAAGTACAGTGGCCGTAAAACGGTGATAAACTCGCACCGATTTGTGCCATAAATGTCAGCCCTTGTATCGATCATTCCAACGCTGGAGACCATAAATGGGGCTTGCCACTGCCGAAATATCGGCCACATTACCTCCTTCCGTGCATGTTTCTGTATTTCCTACTTGACCTTGACGGGAACAAGACGGAGAATATGTGTCATATCGGCAGGGGACCAGAAATGGCACCAGTGGGAGACATGCGCGCCTCCTTAATGCCTCCTCGGATACAATAGAAGCTAAATTGCAGCTGGGGTGAAAATTAGAAGCAGACTGAGAGTATTCGGCTATATCACCACATGTGATCACAGTGCTGTGAACGTTCAATACATGCATATCAGGGTTTCGACGCATTTGCCTCTGATCTCAGACAAGTCAAGATGCTTATTTATGGCACATGATAGAGTGAATCTTCTGGATCATTATAGTTTATAGTCATGCCAATAACCCAATTAGTTCTTCTACAAAATTATTCAAGAAGTGAAATAAGCCAATAAAACATTTGCCAGGATCCCACGCACGGCAATCTTCACTCTTTACCTTATACCCCAAATATTGGACAAACAAAAACCGTATATAGATAATTAATAAACTTTAAATATATTTTGTATGCCAGTCAAGAAAGAACGCTTCTACAGCAACTACGTTATCCTGTGCTGTATAGAGTATGGATGTCAAGGTGACTGGATAGACTGTATGTAAATGGTGTATTTTCTATTTTCAAGCCCAATGAGAGGTAATTTTGCGAGACGATGCTCTGGAAGATGAGAATATGACTCTATATTAACCTGGTGAATCAGTTCGACGTCACTATGAGCTAATGAACTTCCAAGTATCAGTAAAGTTCTCGAAAATTCGACACAAGATAATGATATATCGAGAATGAAAAAAAGATATTCAGGTTCTGTGAAAGCCACCTGGTAAGCGTTTGCATCTCATATCAAACAAACCTGCAGTCGTTCTCATACGAGTTAGACTTTCAAAAGTGTAACATTCGATTGTGTTTGATTTAGTTTGAGTTGCTTGTTTTTAGGTTACCGACTTTTGGTCCGATAACCTATTGGGATGGCGTTGCGTCCGTCTTTCGTCGACGTCGTCAGCGTCGGCGTTGTCCGTCCACATTTTTATCTTTAAAGTTTATGGTCGGATCTTTCTGAAATTCTGCACAAAAATACCTAAAAATATTTCCAAGAGGACTTATTTTTAAATTTTTTTTATTTTTCTGCATTTTTTTTTTTTTTGAAATGACGGCCATTATCGACGAAAAACGGCCAGTTTCTCACTTTGGGGGCCATTTTCTCAAAAACTGTTTAGACAGTTTTGAGATTCTCATTTCAAAAGATTCCCCATATGTACCCCTGTGACGTGTATAGGTTTCGTTGCCCCTGAAACGCCGGTCTCCCTGTGGTGGCCATTTTGACTTATTCGACGGATCCCAAATGAGAGTTTCCCAATATTCTCCTAGATGCTTTATAGTGGAATACATTAAACCTAATATCTCACTTGATATTGAGATTAAACATTACCAATCAATTGTGGACATGTATAGGAAATGATATATGCTGATTATTCTCATGACCTGGAACTTGACCTCTGACCTAACTTCCATGGTCCCAGGACAAAATGGCTGATATCTTGCTTTATGGGAATCAATTGTGCACATATAGGAAATGGTATATGCTGAATATTCTCATGACCTTGAATTTAACCTTTGATCTCATTTTCAAGGTCAGAGCACAAAATAGCTAATATCTCGCTTATATCGACTATTGGGAATGAATTGTGGACATACAGGAAATGATGTATTTGAGTCTAACCTCATTTTCAAGGTCAGAACCCAAAATGGCTAATATCTCGCTTATTATCGACTTTACAACTTAGGAAATGATTGAGCACATATAGAAAATAAAATATATAAGCTGAATATTCTCGTAACCTAATGTTCAAAGTCACATCTTGCTTGAAATCGACTTTATAGATTGGGAATCACTGTTGGACTGTAGGAAATGATATATGCTGAATACTCTCGTGACCTTAAATTTGACCTTTGATCTAATTTTGATATTTACTTCTTTTTCAGTCACAGGACAATATTACTTATATCTCTCTATATGCTGAACATTCTGGTAACTTTGAATTTGACCAGTGATCTTATTTTAAAGGATAGGGACAAACTGGATAATACCTAAAATATGAAAAATATATTGTTCGGTAACCTATCTTGGCCCTTGGGCTATTTTCTTTCTTCTCGAACCTCCAAATTGGAGTAATACCAATAGAGTGGTTTGAAATATAACATGGTCATGAATATCTTGCCCAAAACGATGCAAAATGAGTATGAATAAATATTATCAGACAAGAATAATTAACAGTTAACGCGTTTGCTATGGAAACACACGAGGATCCGATAGATTCAGGTAGTTACAGTATTGAAATATACGTAGATAAATAATTATCATTTCATAACACTTTCATCAGCATTAGGGAATCATACAGTGAGATAGTTTTATCATAAAGGAACCATGTATGTCTAAATAATCATCTCCAACGATTAGTTTTTGTAGAAACAAGGTTGATAGAATATAAGGAAATCAGCAATGCCTAAACTTGTATGGTATTATCGAGTGGTAAGCATATTCATATTTAAAGCATAGTTTTAATTATGCACTGGTCAATGCACGTGCCTGAATACAAGTTGAATCATTCTTATTATACATGTTTGTTATCATAATACATGGCCTTTCTAAGTTCTGACTATAGGGCTATAACATATGTAAAACACGACAGTTTATACTGTGACACAATGCTATTATTGTGTACGCGTGTTGATGTACATCGACCATATATAACGGCCGGCTACCTCCTAAATGGACTGGTCGCCTGGCCATTAACAAGGCAATAGTCATCATCATTGACCTTACAACAGTACTAAACGGATTAACAACATGCACGTAATGTTTGTATATTGCGTGTTTAAGCCAAATCGAGTTTGATGACCGACTCTGTTTCGAATGTAACTCGATCGGGATCAATACTTGTGCCGCCCACGTATGGAGACGTTTGTATACGTGGGCATAACCTAGGCCTATACCTCAACGTCACGCGTTTAGTTCTCTGCGCGCATTTAGTCATTTTGTATGTAGAACTTTGATGGAATTGACAATGAAAATGCTCCACATTAGCAATGACCACAGTGTAGTTTAGTTAAAATTAAGGCTGGACAAATATGACAATTTGTGCATGTGCAAACTTGTATATAGGCCTATGTCTCCTAATTTTGAATAACAAATGCCTACATGTTCAACGGTACATTTGTAGGCCTACAGTAGGCCTAAGTCACTTCTAAGAAAAAGAAACACATCGCAATGCGAATGAGTTTATTTTTATATCATGCTCACAAAAATGCAAAAATCTATGTTCATGTAGAATATTTTCATATGTTGGTATTGCATTGGTTTGATTATAGGCCTACGCTCATACAAAATCAAACTAAACCCTGAGCAATAAATAGGTCCATGTTTCAATCAAACGCTTCAAATTGTACTCGATACATCATGACGGGAGGCCTGTGTACATGCTTATCCACACTGGCCAAATTAGCTCAAGCCTACTCTTCAATATATATTCATAAACAAAGACAATACAGTTCATTCTGTCCAGTCATATCTTTGCTCAGTCATTATGACTGCTCATACTCTACATAAATGCACCAATAGCGCCTATCACTAGGCCTACATTGAGGCAACATGTGCACATATCTCACACTCTCGCCGCGTGGCAGACAAGTTCCCCGCTCCCAGGCAGCAGTAGATACTGAATCGTGAAGCGCTCGCCCCAAGCATTCTCGATGTCGATGTTTGGAAAGCGCGCGTTCGACGACGTGCTCACGTGGACGGCGGATACGTTGTTATGTGTTACCAGGTCACGTAGCAACATGCCGCTGGGTGACGGTTCATCCGAAGTGTCGTGAATCACCGGCTTCCAGCAGTCGTATGTGACGTCAGGCGTGCCAGGGAGGTGCTCAGCACCCACGGCCAGAAGACCCAAACCTCCCGTACCAGCCGTCAGTCCCGCTGAAACAATGCAGACAACCCTTTCATTACATATGCCTACATGTATCTCAAAAACTACCGATAGTAACCTACCAATAGAGCATTCGAGGCATGAATATATCAATTCCTTTTCGTTTGGCACAAAGACCTTCATGCATAGATTGATACCAATTTGATTTTCGTATTTTAGCAACCGTCATCATAGGCCCTTGTCGTGCGAACGAAATTTCTAAAATTTCTTGTACCAACAGGTCAGGGGTCCCCGAAGTTTGAGATGCATACTAAAGAGCACAATTAAGGGCCAGAAAGATTACCTCATATACCGTAGGCCTAGATATAGTTTAAAATTGACAAACGTATACCGACCTAATCCCAAGCCGGTGCCGCCGACTCCAGATGCTGAAGTCCCCCCGGCAAAAGCTCCGATCAGCGCACCTGCACCCGACCCTGATGCCCCGGCGCCGGCGATGGCTCCCGCCGCGGTCCCGACCCCAGTGGCGGTTGTTAGTCCCGAGGTCGTACCGGCAGCGGCAGCAGCCGCTCCGGCAGCCGCACCCACAGCCGCCCCTGCATCGGCTGGCTTGCCTCCTTTGATCACGGTTACCACAGCAACCCCTGTCAAGACCACCATATCGTGTCTGCAAATCGAAAAAAAATAGGCTATAGATAAATTCCTGCAAGCATGCCTTCTTGTTAAATAACATGCGTTGTCGCACGTCAACTTTTACTTATTTAAATATCAAAATGCAAGTGATATAAGATGCATAAATCAGTTTCTCATTATTTGCACTTACAGCTAGATCGTTCCCTCCAGCATGCAGTCTGTGTGAATCTCCCTCGGCTTGTGGGCTCAGGACTTTCCTGAAGCCTTTTATACAGTGTAGATTTCGCATTCATCTTCATTTTCTGGAATTTACACGATTTTTTCCTACATTTGCATATCTGGAAACGGAAAAACCTAAATCTACGCCTCATTCTTGGCGATGCCAAGGAGAAGGCCCTTGGAATTGCGCCAATTGATCAAGACAGTTGGAGATTACAAACCCTCGCCTCCTCATTTTGACCAGCGCCTATGCTGATCAGATTCACGCAGTGATTTAGAGTGATTTAAATTTTCGTTTGTATGTGAAAATATGTAGCGTTATGAAGACGTGGTGGTTACAGAAATAGTGACACCACAGTTATAGTGCATAGATGCTAGCAGATTTATAAATATGAAAAAAAAAACATTCGGTAGCACTCCCGTAATGGGGTATACCTCTTTATCATATGGGGTGGCCGAACTTTACATTGGTGTCGTACCTGTCGAACCGCTGTGGTTTGGGAACTGAGTCGGGTACTGAATCGGCGTCGGTACTGAGTCGGTCCCCAATGTTTATTCACATCACATGTAAATATCGGGTTCTTGTCCCTGACCGCAAGCATGTTTAGCACTTGTCTGGGGCACCCATATGGGAGATTAACATGACCAGGGTGATGTGGCTCAACAGTGGGATACATCTGACCTCGAGGACGAGGTCTTTCCGAAAAAGGGAAGCACTGTAGCGTAACAAATGGTGACACCACAGTTACAATGCACATATGCTGACATATTTATAAAAAGAACATTCGGTGACACTCCATTAATGGGGTACGCCTCTTCATCGTGGGGTCGCCGAACTTTACAAATCAGTTGTATTTGTTCCCGAATATCTGCAAATATGAAAATTATCAACAACAAAGAAACATTAACAAACAATGCGTAAATGTGTTATTTATCGGGTTGAAAATCGATAGTATTACTGGATAATTTATGTCATCCGATATCACTAGCACCATGCCAATTTCCTTAAATAAAATGACTCTGTGTGTTCACATATTAATATGACCTATAACAATCTGAATTGATGTTTTTTTTTATTCAGGATGCGTTACTGAATTTTTTTTCTGTTCTCTTTCATTTTAATTTCTTGTCAATATTATATAATTTGACATTTAGTTTTACGAGTAAATAATGTACGGAAATTGTGCCTATATGAACCTAGCCCTGAAGGAAGAAGGCCGCCTTCGTCTTTTATTTGCACGCCAACAAGCTCCCCCCCCCCCCCCCCCCCCACCAACCAACACACACACACACACGCACACACACACACACACACACCATAACGTACATACATAGCTTACTTCGACTAAGATTCAATGCCATACCTTCGCTCACTATAGGGGCGAGGGTAATAAATGCAGGTAGACTATTAACAGGCGGTGAGGCGTAAAACCACCAATGGCCTTGAGGTCATTCAGGGATACATTTCGTTGCCTTGTGTGGTTTTGTGAAAAAATAGCGCACAATGAACTATTGAAATGTATGCCCTGATGCGGGGTTTCATAATGTGAAAACCAGGAAAATTGAGAGGAGAAAACTGGAAAAATCAATTGTGTGGTTTTACGAGAAGTACGGATGGAACGTGTAGATTTCAGCAAATGTTTCACGGGGGAGCAATGTGGTAAAAGGCGAGACGACTGAGCAGGTTTCAACATCACGGTGGACTGAAACATCGTATACACTTCGACTTCATTACCATTGGTGAGTTTGTAGCATCTTATCAAAATACCTTTGGCGATGTAGGTTGGCCTTTACGATCTATAAAACTCAATAAGGTATACTAATTATCTGAAAAGGTAGCGTTAACGCTGACGTTGCTCAATTGCGTTTACACATTAGCTAAGTTACGTGTAGCTGATATCACATTGCACCTAGTTTATATTGTCAACTTATAGCTATTATGCTAAACATTTGCAGCAGTAGTATCGAGAAGGATGACGATCCTGACGGCAGGTACGTGTGTATTTGTCATAAAATCCTCCGGACACACCCTGCCAGCGGCCGTGGGTACAGTGGGCGGGGCCGTTGTAACGGGGGCCAAGCTCTTACTCAAGTCTGAGTCCGTGAACGTCGCCATCTCCACGGCCATCGGCACGGGTTCTTCATCTGGAGCTATCGCTGGAGCCATCGCGAGCAAGACGGCCGCGAGTGCAGTCACTGGGGCGCTCGTGGGCGGCATGGCTGCGGGCGCCGCGGGGTCAGTCATCGCAGGGTCCCTGGCGGCCGCCTCCACTGTCCTAACATCAAGCCCGCTGGGTCTCCTAACCGTGGGCACGAGCCCGCCCGGGGCGGACCACAGCAGTACAAGGTATGACTGTTGGAAGGCTGTCGTATGCAACACGTCGACAGAAGAATTCGGAGGAGAGTCGACCTCGGGGATGCCGCTCAGAGACTTGGTAAACCACCCAAACGTGGCTAACGTCACCATCACCGCGGACGTGTTCGCGCCACGTGTTGTTTTGGAGAACGTCTGGGGCAAACAGTTTGAGATTCAGTATGTTGTCCTGGACGGCGCAGAGCAGCTCTCTCTCCACGCTAATCCACTGTAGAAGAGACAATGAGTGACCGAACATGTAATGTTCATATTAAAATAATGACAATAATCGAATGTACGTTATTATAGCATGTGCAATTTGCATGGAATTGTGTATCATATTTGTACACGTGTATAATGATAAATGTATCCGAGGAATAAAACTGGGTTCATTGAAATACTTGGTCAGTATTATTTGCCTTTTTCTAGTAAATGGAGGTTTGCCATATTTTTTGTATAATTTCGCTACCTGGTGATAACTTGGAAACGCCTTGAAGAATCAAGATTTTTTTACTAGTTGCTACACATATGCAATAGAACCCCCAATCGATTACAGCCAGTCGAAAGACGTATTTTTTATGGATCAAATGGCGACTCGATATTCGGACTCGTCGTCCCAAAGTATAATGTCTGAGGTAGGCTACATTAGGTGAACCCTTCTGCTGCTCTGCAAGATTTGTGCATTTAAATAATACTGTTGGCCTTACATGTATTTTGACAGCAGTGTCATATATTGCTGGGAGTCGAAATGACCCCGAAACATCTTTTATAGAGCCCTACCTCGACATATTTATTTCTGGTTCAGAAACCTCTTCACACGGAGCTTGCTGATCGAGGAACGCTCACACGTGTGGTCGTGGTACTTTTTTACGCATAAATAAGTGTTTATTTTCGTTTATGATTAATACCCACTTAACACATGAGCTTTACAATATTGCTTTATACAGGGCACTTATTGTAGGTCTCGTGACTAATCCTTCGAGATGGATTTTAGTATATTTGGTGTAAATAATCGTATAGCATTCAGAATAATCTGGAGATGTGCCGTATGCATCGCATGTGACAGATCGTTCTAGTTAAAGCGGCGTAATCGGTTCCATGATTTTTGTGTTAGGTGTGAATTTATCATGTGCACTGGGTCTACCAATGACTCTGAGTCGAGAAAAAGAACCTCAAACTTTCACCAGTGCCTATAGAAGTCCGAATGTAGACAGTTTTGTAACAGTTTTACACATATTTTTTCTTATAATATTGTTCCCATCAGTAGCGGATTTAAAGGGGGGGTTACTGGGGTCAGGAACCCCCCCCCCCCTTTTCGAAAAAAAAATACATATATATGGGCGGGTTCAGCCTTCCTGCCCGAAAAAATCGATGAATTTTAAGTGCAATTTATTCCCAGGAGAAGGCCACAAAATAAGTTCAGAACATAAAAATTAGCCCAAAGGCTAAGATAGGTTACCGGACAATTTTGGTTTGGCCATGGCAGCATGACCTTGAGATTTACCAATCAAGGTTCGCAGTGTAAACATATGTCCTTGAGATTTACCAATCAAGGTCATCCGTGTGAACTTCGATGTCACCATTACATGTATGTGTGCGGTATTTGATATTCTATATGTTCATAATACAAAGATATATCTGGGTGGAATCGTTTAGGCCGCTCAGGTCAATTTACACATTCCAAGTCAGACATTTGGTCATCTGACGTCAAGTTCAAGGTCATCATTAGTTGTGCCATATATGTCTTCCTATATTTTCATAATGCAAACATGAGCTCTATCTGCAAGCATTTCATCTACAGCTCTAGGCAAATCTTAGCATTTTTGACCCCAAAATGGCTGTATTGACCTTTCAAGGTCATCGAAGGTCAAATTCAAGGTCACCACACAAGTCGCCATATATGACTTCCCATTTGAAAGTGCCAATTTCTAAGCTCTATCTTCAAGCGTTCTATGAGTACAGTCCTGACAGCTCCCATTATGAAGGAAAAAAGTGCCGAAAATTTTCCCAAGTCCAAAATTTTTTTCAAAGGGTGAAAAAAATTTTTTTGCCTAGAAATGGCCCAAAATGGATAGTAATGCAATTTTGGGCGGAAAAAATTTTTTTCGCCGACCCGCCAAAAATTCAAAATGGCCACCACACGGAGGTTGGCGATTCAAGGGCAACAAAACTTATACACGTCACAGAGGTATATAAGAGGAATCTTTTTAAACAAAAATCTCAAAACTGATCTGACAGTGTTTGAGAAAATACAGACCAGGTGCGAATTTGAGCATTTTTCGACCCAAAAATGGCTGTTTTGACCTTTCAAGGTCATCCAAGATCAAATTCAAGGTCACCACACAAGTCGCCATATATGACTTCCCTTTTGAAAGTGCCAATTTCTAAGCTCTCTCTTCAAGCGTTCTATGAGTACAGTCCGGACAGCTCCCATTATGAAGGAAAAAAGTGGCGAAAATTTTCCAAGTCCAAAACTTTTTTCAAAGGGTGAAAATTTTTTTTTGCCTAGAAATGGCCCAAAATGGATAGTAATGCGATTTGGGGCGAAAAAAAATTTTTTCGCAAACCCGCCAAAAATTCAAAATGGCCGCCACACGGAGACCGGCGAATTTAGGGCATCCAAACTTATACATGTCACAGAGGTATATGAGGGGAATCTTTTGGAACCAAAAACTCAAAACTGATCAGACAGTTTTTGAGAAAATGGCCGTCAAAGTCCAAAATTGAGCGTTTTTCGACAAAAATGGCCGCCATTTTGAAAAAAATGCGAAAATCAAAAAAATACCTCCTTTTCAAAATATTTTCAGGCATTTTTGTGCAAAATTTCAGAAAGATTCGATCGTTAACTTTAAAGATAACTAAAGATGTTACCGCCGGACGGACGGACGGACGGACGGACGGACGGACGGACGGACGGACGGACGACGGACGCAACGCCATGCCAATAGGTTATCGGACCAAAGGTCCGGTAACCTAAAAAGGGCTATGAATTCTGGGGCCCGCTCCCCGGCCCTAAAGGATAGCTTCCCTTCTACGTTCTACCAAAGTTTCAAGAACATGGTCATCGATGAATTATTAAGTGCAATTTATTCCCAGGAGAAGGCAACAAAATAAGTTCAGAACATAAAAAGGGCTATGACTTCTGGGGCCCTTGAGCGGGCCCCAGACTCCCGGCCAAAATGGGTAGCTCCCCTTCTACGTTCTACCAAAGTTTCCAGAACATGGTCATCGATGAATTTTCGAGTGCAATTTATTCCAAGGAGAAGGCCACAAAATAAGTTTTCTGAACATAAAAAGGGCTATGGGCCCCAGACCCCCGGCTCAAATGGATAGCTTCCCTTCTACGATCTACCAAAGTTTCAGGAAAATGGTCATCGATGAATTTTTAAGTGCAATGTATTCCAAGGAGAAGGCCACAAAATAAGTTCAGAACATAAAAAGGGCTATGACTTCTGGGGCCCTTAAGCGGGCCCCCAGACTCCCGGCCAAAATGGGTAGTTTCCCTTCTACGTTCTACCAAAGTTTCCAGAACATGATCGTCGATGAATTTTAAAAAAAACATAAAAAGGCTCTGATTTCTGGGCCCTTCAGCAGGCCCGAGACCAAGCTGAGACAGGTTCGCTTCGTTTCAAGTTTTTGCATTTATTATGAAAGTATGGCGATCAATGGGTATTCAAATGAAATTTATACCCAGGAGATGCCATCAACTTACCTCAAGTCATAAAAAAGACTCTGGCTTCAGGGTCTCTTTAGCGGGCCCCAGACCCATACTTGGACAGGCTCGCTTCACTACAACTTTTTTTTACAAATATACCAAGGGCAAGAAGTGGGATTTACACCCCTGAGATACCAGGAAGCTACCACAGGACAAAACAAAGGCTCTGGCTTCTGGGGCCCTTGAGCGGGCCCCAGACCCCACGCCGTATATTGTTGGACCCCCTCTTTCCAAATTCCTGGATCCGCCCCTGCCCATGCTATATTGTACAGAAAAATGTGCAAATATCAAGATGTGAGCAAGTCACACACATCTTACTTACATAGTTCATTCAAGATTGTATTCCCAAGATGTATAATTTTGATAAAATATATACTGAAACGACGAAAACACGAACGCTGATACACGAGCCTTCAAAAATCATTCCAATTCAATCCTTTACTCATTTATAAATCAAGACGGATCTATAAATATTTTGTGATTAGGTTAGACAAAAATATCTCAAAAGTCGAGAAGTTGAAAACACAAAAGTCGAAAATTCGAATAATGGAAATCGAAAATTTTGAAAAATCACAATTCAAAGAAAAAAGCGAAAATCCGAAGAATTGAAAATTAGAAAAATCGAAAAGTTGACAAAAAAAAACGAGAAGTAAAAAGCAGCGGAAAGTCGGAGAAGTGGAAGACAATTTTTTTTTAAGAAAAAGGAAAAGTAAAAAATTCGAATAACGAAGTCAAAAACACGAAAATTAAAAAAAAAATAGAAGTAAAAAAAATGGAAATTCGAAGAGGAAAAGTAAAAAACGATAAAAACAAAAGAAATTCAAAGAAATGAAAAGTCGAAAATAATGAAAAGTAAGGGGAAAAAACTCGAAAAAGTTAAAATTTGAAAATATTTCTGAGGATTTTGAAAAAAACAAAAAACAAATCTAATCGTTTCCGAAGTACATGATATGTTAGGATCTATGACGGACGGACGGACGCAACGCTATGCCAATAGGTTATCGGACCACAGGTACGGTGACCTAAAAATCAATTGAATCAATTTATTTTGAGTTGATACAACACCAGCCAATGGTAGCCATGGGCTAATTTCACCGAAATATTTATGTACACATGAACAGAACAGATATATTATGAACAAGAGGGTTTTAAAATAATAATGGCGTTATGACAATGACTCAGGCCTATACATTATGACAGTTTGATTACATTATGACAAACAATGAGCTAAATATTTAGCTCATTGATCCATTTACTATTATTTGCTTGTGGGCTACAGTATCTATGGGGTCTGTGGTAGGCTCAGTAAATAGGCGTCCCTCTTGTACAAATCGCTGCACGTTCACAAAATAGCAGAAATGTTTGATGTTTGAGGCTAGCAGCGCCTCCTTTCGAATGGTTCACGTATAATCGTTTGAACGGCTTTCTTTGCTGGAAGTGTGTGCGTGTTTTATTCCTATTGTCTCATATCCGGTAAAAAAAGTTGTTAAATAGTGAAGTTTGTTTTGTTTTCCGCAAAACTTTAAATAAATCTGTTAGTTATGTGACGAAATGTCGTTTTTGGAAGCAACAAGACGCCAGGTACAAGAGAGGTGGGTATCATGGCGTGACAATCATTTTATTTAAGCTTGGATCCGTTGACAATCACATGACAGGTGACGGGTCACTCACTCAGTCATGCACTGGGGTTACTGTGTACAGCGCTGTATGGACTCAATACATCGCTGTGCCGACTCGACTGTCTGTGGCTGGCCGGGGAAAGTGAGAAATTTGATCTGAGTATTTGGGGCATATTTACCATGCAGCGCACTCCGAAAACTGCACAGTCCTTCTCAGTTAGCTTGCAGCGACATCGCTGCAGTCTTAGTTGGGCGATTACTACCGAAAATTCCAAACAAAATTCACTCTTTATTTCCGCACGATTTCGTGAAGTTTTTGTTGACATCTGCCGCCATATTCTGGGCTGTTTTGTGTACGCATGTCAGAGGTCAACTGAATATTTGCATACTAGGTCGAGGTCACATTATCTGCGCATGTTCGTGCGCATGGGCAGACGATGTGACCTCGACCTGGTATGCAAATATTTAGCTGACCTCTGACCTGCACATGCGCACAATGGCATATGGCGACCTGATATCAACGGAAACTCGATAATTGTGTGCTGAAATTATAAATGGACATTTGCATTGTATTTTTTCATAGAAATCGCCCAACTAAGACTGCAGCGATGTCGCTGCACGCTAGCTGGAACAGTCCACACAGTTTTTGGAATGCACTGCACGATAATTATGCCTCAAATACTTTGATCAAATTTCTCACTTTCCCCGGCCAGCCACAGACAGACGAGTCGGCACAGCGATGTATTGAGTCCATACAGCGCTGTACACAGTAAGCACTGGGGATGACCAGATGACAGTCCATCATTTTCCCCAATATTCCTTGAAGTCACTGAGCAGGGTTAGGGTATAATTAGTTTCAGTTACCTATAATCTCTTCATTAACATTAGCAGTCGAGGAAGTGAGTTATATACAAGAAAATACCTCGATCTCAGACAAGGTGTAATTTCGTTTTTCCCACCGGCCATTGTCGTCTGTGAGCTTTCATTCGCTAGGGGTCCCTGAGGTTTGGTGCACAAATATACAACTCAGCAAAAGTCAGTTTCGATCTTCTAATCGATACCAAATCAGCCAAAATTTTAGCACATTTATTTCAGAAGTTGAGGGTGAGGTTCCATGATACCTCTGTTGACATTTATAAATACCGTCAATAAAAACAGTCAACAAGAGGTCAAAGGTCATATTTAGGGCTATGTACTACATACCAAATTTTTGACCAACAGTATACGCACAGCCATTTCCTGTTTCAGTTTCAGAATTTCTTGTCAGACTTCAAGAAAAAATACTAAAACTTCCTCTTTGCAGTGAAAGGTGGGAAAAACTTTCTTTATTCACGCACTAATGTGTATATTGTTCATGACACAATAGATTTTCAACAGTTTTGGATAGTGCGGCAGTACCTCGTTTTTTATTCGACTTTACTGCCTGGCTCTGTCCCAGAGCCATTCCTGGCAACTCGAGAACTTGACGTCCGTGCGTAAAAGAAAGGATATTGGCACCGACTGGTGTCAATATCGTACTCACACGCTGACAGCCTCGAGAAGGACTTGTTTATTGGCAGAGAATGTATACATTGTATAGTGATATGTTGACTCAATTATTTGTTTTGTGAGTGAAACCTCGATCCAGTTGGTGTCAGTTTACCAGACTAATTATATTTGCTGTTTGAAATGTTATGATAAGTTTACTAATAGTCTATAAATATTCCAATAAAGCTATAAATTTTGATGTAATATTTTTCTTACAGATTTTCCCTGCTGGTGTTGGAACCCGGCGAGATCTATTTCCAGGATTTCAGTGTTGTTTACTTCCCCTTCAGCGCTGAATGGGATGAGCAGGAAACTATCAAAAGGTGAGAGAATTACTAGTAGCAAATATTAACAATGGATTAAAAAATATTCACAACAAAATTTTTAAATTTTAAAAATCCCATCAAAAGTCACATTCTATTAAATAATATGGTTTCATTGCTCAAATTGTATATACCGGGAACAAGTAGTAGGGATGAATACCTTTTTATCACTGTCAAACCCGATGGGTTTCAGGTACTAGTAATCAAAAGGATTCATATACTAGTACATGTCTTTTTTTTCACTGGTGTAGGCAGCAGAAAGGATGGCTCAAAATCTGCTCTAAGTCCATTGTATTTGATCCCAAGGATCCTAAGTATCCACTTCTGAAGGTTAGCGAGAGTTCTTTGTTGTTTTTGTGCTGCACTACCCTGTACTAGTATATTATATGTACTGAA
Organism: Terebella lapidaria; assembly: GCA_949152475.1. Taxonomy (NCBI): domain Eukaryota; kingdom Metazoa; phylum Annelida; class Polychaeta; order Terebellida; family Terebellidae; genus Terebella; species Terebella lapidaria. Next base: position 16,046,498 of record OX424564.1, on the reverse strand, counting down.
TGTTTCTTGGCTTAGTGTCATGTATATATCATCCTCAACTTACAGATTCCATATAGAGATATTGAAACTGAGCCCTCCAAATGGACTGCATCAATATTTCCACAGTAAGTTACATATTTCTGTGCACATTGGATTATGAACCCATTTGATCTCAGTTTCATTGTCAAGTCATGCAAAATATTCTGCAGGGCAGGAACAGAATATCAAAACTTCGAAAGTAAGGCAATATCTCACAGTGAATTACTGTACCATGCTTTACTTTATCCTATAGTATCATGTATTTCATGTATACATGGTATAGCATACAACATAGTCATTCTCAATACTAAGCATTGTTGCTCGGTTTTTCCAGGTTACTGTCGAAGCAGGATGTCATAGAAGTCACTGCAGAACAGTTTGCCGAAATCAAAGAAAACAATGTTATTGCACCTTACGTTTTCAAGAGGGTCAGTACACGTAACGGCCAATCTCCGTAGTGTTGTGTAATCACTCATGAATTGTTTTGTACCACAGGACACAGTAAGAGCATACATGTATTGTGGGATACATGAACAAGATTTAAAAAAAAAAACGGAATTCATACACTATATTGAAAAATTGAATCCCCGTGAATGTTACTATAAACTAAAACTAACTACGGGTGGGTGGGTGTAGAGCGCTGCTGCTGGCTGCTGGTCTCGTGGACATTCAAAAAGCTTTTGACAATACGTGACTGGTCACTAGCTGACCGGTAATACTCGAGCAATATTACCCAGTAGGTGTACAACAACTCACCCAGAGTATGTTACAGACTGAGCAATTAGGGTAGCAGGGGCCCCCTACTGACTGAAACAATCTCACCAAGTTTATGCAAACGAAAATCTGGTCACATAGTTTAACCCAAATAAAATACATGTATTTTATCTTTACACTAAACTTGATATTCAATATGTTGAAGTGTGATTTATCTTCATGCACTTCGTTGTCGTTTCATTCTCAGAACAAAACCCGTTTTTTGTTCGGGTTGAATTTCCGAACAACTGACGAATGTCTTCCGTTGATGTGTCAGCTACACAGAGCTTCGAGTCTGGATGTTGGTGATCAAAGAGCGATGGTTGGTATATGCATCTCTGTCATTTACTTGTGATATGTGTGATGTCAATGATATTCTATTATGTTGTGTTATAAAAAGTGATGACTTTGTCATTTTCATATATATTTATCAATTTTCGTTTTATTATGTTTACAGATCAATGCAATCGTTATGGCCAGGCAAAACAAAGTAGAGTTTGACAAGAGTCGGTAAGATTAATGATCATTTAAGATATTTTCTGTACATTTCATTCCCCTCAATTACAGAATAAAATATACACATGTACATGAAAACATTTTAATACCTCTCACAGTTCATTAGGGTACCGGACCTATGGTCCGTAACCTATTGGCATGGTGATGCGTCCGGCGTCGTCGTCGTCCGTCGTCGTCGTCGTCGTCGTCCGTCAACAATTTTATCTTTAAAGTTTACGATCGAATTTTTCTGAAATTTTGCACAAAAATGCCTAAAAATATTTCGAGAGGGAGGTATTTTTTAGTTTTTTTATTTTCGCATTTTTTAGGTTACCGGACCTATGGTCCGATAACCTATTGCCGTCACGTTGCGTCCGTCGTCCGTCCGTCGTCCGTCCACAGCTGTATCTTTAAAGTTTACAGGCGGATTTTTCTGAAATTTTGCACAAAAATGCCTAAAAATATTTCAAGAGGGGTTTTTTTTTTAGTTTTTTGATTTTCGCATTTTTCTCAAAATGGCGGCCATTTTTGACGAAAAATGGCCAATTTTGGACTTTGGCGGCCATTTTCTCAAAAACTGTCTGATCAGTTTTGAGATTTTTTTTCAAAAGATTCCCCTTATGTACCTTTATGATGTGTATAAGTTTTGTTGCCCTTGAATCGCCGGTCTCCGTGTGGCGGCCATTTTGAATTTTTGACGGGTCGGCGAAAAAAAATTTTTTTGCCCCAAATCGCGTTACTATCCATTTCGGGCCATTTCTAGGCAAAAAAAAAAATTTTCACCCTTTGAAAAAAATTTTGGACTTAGAAAATTTTCGGCACCTTTTTCCTTCATAATGGGAGCTGCCCGGACTGTACTCATAGAACGCTTAAAGATAGAGCTTAGATATTGGCACTTTCAAATGGGAAGTCATATATGGCGACTTGTGTGGTGACCTTGAATTTGACCTTGGATGACCTTGAAAGGTCAAAATAGCCATTTTTGGGTCGAAAAATGCCCAAATTTGCAGCTTTTCTGTCTTTTCTCGAAAACTGTCTGATCAGTTTTGAGATTTTCGTTTCAGAAGATTCCCTCTATGTACCTTTATGATGTGTATAAGTTTTGTTGCCCTTGAATCGCTGGTCTCCGTGTGGCGGCCATTTTGAATTTTTGACGGGTCGACGAAAATTGCACCTTGTTTGTCTTTAATCGAAAACTGTCTGATCACTTTTGAGATTTTTATTTCAAAACATAGTAATTGGGGTTTTTGACATGATGTGTATAAATATGTATATAGTGTATAAAGTGCCTTGAATTGCTCAAAAGGCTAGAAATTTAGGCTGAATAGGCCCCAAATTTAATTTTTGGTCGTTTTCCTTCAAATTTATCTGATCAGTTTTGAGATTTTTGTTATAAAACATGCTAATTGGGGTCCCTGACATTGTGTATAAAGATGGGAGTGCTTTGAATTGCTTAAAAGGCCCCTTGAGTGTGTAAATTGGCCTCTACAGCCAAAAAATGTTCGTAGGTATAGCTGGAATTGGAAGTCATATACATGTATACCACATATATATGTGGCTTTTTTGGGTGACGTTGAACTTGATGTCAGATGACATTGAGTGCATTATCTCAGTGTCACGTCCAACAAGAAATGTGTAAATTTCGTTTATAGACAAAAGACTTGTAGATAGACCTTGTATTTGTATTTTGAACATACATGAATACAAGGTTATATGCTGCACACTTAATGATGACATTGAAGTTCACGAAGATGATTGGTTTATCTTAACGTCATATCTCACCTGTCCTGTTTCAACTAAAGTTGTCCGGTAACCTATCTTAGCCCTTGGGCTAATTTTTCAAAATGGCGGCCGTTTTCGACGAAAAATGCCTGATTTTGGACTTTGGGAGCCATTTTCTCAAAATCTGTTCAGTAACTTTTTTTTTATTGATGCATAACACTCCTCATATGTACCCCTGTGACATGTATAAATTTCGGTGCGCTTGAATCGCTCGAAGTGGGCCATTTTGGGCCCAAACTCGGCCCAAATGGGACTTTCCCATGTTAAATTCTCCTATGCTTTATAATGGGACACATTAAAGCCTAATATCTCACTTAATATTGAGATTAGAGACTAGGAATCAATTGTGGACATATAGGAAATGATATATGCTGAATATTGTCGTGACCTTGAATTTGACCTCTGACCTTGGTTTCAAGGTCAGAGCGGCCGTTTTCGTCGAAAAATGGCCAATTTTGGACTTCGACGGTCGTTTTCTCAAAATCTGTTCAGTAACTTTTTTTTCTTATTGATGAAAAACACTCCTCATATGTACTCCTGTGACATGTATAAATTTTGTTGCGCTTGAATCTCTTGAAGTGGGCCATTTTGGGCCCAAACTCGGCCCAAATGTGACTTTCCCATGTTAAATTTTCCTATGCTTTATAATGGCACACATTAAGCCTAATATCTCACTTAATATTGAAATTAGAGACTAGGAATGAATTGTGGACATATAGGAAATGATATATGCTGAATATTCTCGTGACCTTGAATTTGACTTTTGACCTCATTTTCAAGGTCACAGGACAAAATGGCTATTATCTCGCTTATTATCGACTTTACAGCTTAGGAATCAGTTGTGAACATATAGGAAATGATATATGCTGAATATTCTTGTGACCTTGAATTTGACCTTTGACCTCATTTTCAAGGTCACATGACAAAATGGCTAATATCTCGCCTTATTATCGACTTTACAGTTTAAGAATCAATTGTGAACATATAGGAAATGATATATGCTGAATATTTTCGTGACCTTGAATTTGACCTTTGACCTCATTTCCAAGGTCGCAGGACAAAATTGCTAATATCTCGCTTATTATCGACTTTACAGCTTAGGAATCAATTGTGAACATATAGGAAATGATATATGCTGAATATTCTCGTGGCCTTGAATTTGAGCTTTGACCTCATTTTCAAGGTCACAGGACAAAATGGCCAATATCTTGCTTATTAGCGACTTTACAGCTTAGGAATCGATTGTGAACATATAGAAAATGATATATGCTGAAAATTCTCGTGACCTTGAATTTGACCTTTGACCTCATTTTCAAGGTCACAGGACAAAACGGCCAATATCTTGCTTATTAGCGACTTTACAGCTTAGAAATCAATTGTGAACATATAGGAAATGATATATGCTGAATATTCTAGTGACCTTGAATTTGACTTTTGACCTCATTTTCAAGGTCAACAGGACGAAATGGCTAATATCTCGCTTATTATCGACTTTACAGCTTAGGAATCAATTGTGAACATATAGGAAATGATATATTCTGAATATTTTAATGATATTGAATTTGACCTTTGACCTAAATTTCAAGGTCAGTGATTTTATTTTCAAAGTCAGATTACAAAATGGCTTATATCTCGCTTATTATCAAATTTACAGCTTAGGGGTCCATAGTGAACATATAGGAAATGATGTATGCTGAATAGTTTGGTGATCTAGAATTTAACCTTTGATCCCCTTTTCAAGGTTAGAGATATGGCGATTTCAGTGGTCACCTTGAATTTGACCTTCAACTTTCTCGGCTTAACTCTGTATATTTCTCCGGTAACCTTTCTAGCCCATTGGGCTAATTTTGAATTAACTGATACATATGGTTATATTGTGTTCATACTAGTTGTTTATAAGCACTCTCACTCTCAATTAATGTACCCCTTCCACCCCCCCCCCCCCCCCCCCCCCTGACCCTCACCCCTGACCCTCACATCCCCCCAATCACACAGACTCGAGGACATACAAGAGACTATCGTCGGAGAATTCCAGGGCGACCAGATCACCCCGCTAGTCACCAACCCGGGCCGCATCCTACTGACCTCCCAGCGACTGTACTTCCAACCCTTCAACAATATCTGCCCGGTTTGTGTCTCAGAAATGGTTTGGCAATAATCAAAATATATTGTGTATACATTATACGAGTAAGTGTGTCTCCCTTAAATGATTTGACTTGGAGACAAATCTTTGGTTCGCTGGTTACATATCTGGTTTCATGAGTACCAGGTAATTCATGAATTAATGCGCCTTTAGCTTTAACTCCACTTTGTTTTCATTGCACATATCTTTCAATGGATATGTGCTTAAACTGTTGAATCTCTAGGTACCGGTGTTGAAAATCAAACTGTCGGAGATTGCCAGGGTCATCAAAAGACGATTTCTACTCAAACAAATTGTAAGTGTGGCAATATTATAATTGAATTTCTAACTTTGTTCGAGGGAAAATATCACATTAAAATATGATATATGATATACAACTCAGGTTGTATACTTTTGTATTAGTGGATGTTTGTTTCAGGGCTTGGAAATCTACTGTAATACAAACAGCACCATCATCCACCTATACTTGTCCCTACGCCAGTCCGAGTACAGGGAGCAGTTATACGATCAAATCATGGCACAGTCTTGTAAGACTTTCACATACTTGAGCTATTTAATCATATATTAACCATGTTCATGTATGTACATATCTTGCCAATTGTGATTCAGGATTGACTACTTTGGTTGGCCAAAATCAATTCGTAGTTTCAGTTTCGGTTTAATTGTGGTGTACAGGTCTACATCTGGATGACTCCAATCAGGAGAACATGACTCTAAGATGGCAGAATGGACTCGTGTCAAACTACGATTACCTCATCTACCTCAACAGGTTTAGCAAAATACAGATTATATCACATGTTCCAACCTCTGTAAGACAGAAATATTGGTATGCTTTCATCTCTACTTCTGGGCTTAATATAGTATAAACAGCTTCAAAAACAACTGTCAGATTTGAATTGTCTTCATCTTTGCAGTTTAGCAGACCGAAGCATCAATGACTTGACCCAGTATCCAGTGTTCCCGTGGGTTCTGAGTGATTACTCAAGCCAACAATTAGGTAGAATTATAGATTAGCTGACATGAGGTAAGATTACTGAATTTCACCCTATTCTATATGTGATTTATGATTTTTCAAATTTCCTTTTCAGATTTGGAAGACCCTCATATGTACAGAGATTTGAGCAAGCCAATAGGGGCCTTGAATCGAGAGAGATTGATCAAACTCCTAGTGAGTGTCAACACTGACAAATTATCATTGCCAAATACCAACATGTTGTTGCGATAATTGCAATGTTTGCCCTTGTTTTTGCCCTGTAGTGTCGGTACAATGAGATGCCTGAGCCGCGGTTTTTGTACGGGTCTCACTACTCAGCTCCTGGATACATACTTTTCTATCTGGCTCGAATAGGTACTTACTGTGTTGTTACCTAAATCTGAAGCTTATTCTTATGGGGTGAAAACCTGGTTCTGATACTAATAAATAATGTCGTTCTTTGTTGATCAGTATTACTTCAGCCTTCAGACATACATGTAACACATGTATTTTCTTTGATTCATGCTGTCTTTAATTCACAGTCAATATTTTGACAATGTACATTCTTTATTTGTAGCTCCAGAATATGTACTATGCCTGCAAAATGGCCGCTTTGATCAGCCCGATCGCATGTTCAACAGGTAAATTTTTTGTTCAGGTCACACCACCAGTAGTAATGCCCCACAAACGCTGTGGGTTTATACATGTATGTGCCAATTTGTCAATGATTTTGGTTATATTTTAGTATGGAAGACACCTGGCGGAACTGTTTGACCAGTATGTCTGACTTCAAGGAACTGATCCCTGAATTCTACAATAGCGAGGGAGGTGATTTCCTCATCAACAGAGATGTGAGTGAATATATTCAGAACTCGTTTATACCATTTCTTGCGGATATGTTTGCAATGCTGAATGGCACATATTATAATTTGACATTCTTCACCTAGAACTCAAACGGCATTCTTCTACAAATTTTCATACTTTTAGATCGAAATTTGAAAAAGTTGGCAATCTTCAAGCAAAGGGGTAGAATAGATGAATGAAGTGGTATGGTCAATTTTGGGGTACATGGTAGAATATATGTGTACATGGTTACTGGGCACTATTGAATATAATTGTAAGAATGGACCATAGAAATAGAATACAGGTAAAAGAATAATTGGGAAATGATACCAGTAGCTTTGCCGTTCAGCTTGCACATGCACACTATGACTTGTCATAATGCACAGGATAAAGTTGCTTGTTCCATTTGTCATTTAGCGTGCACGCTATGATATATCATGATGCAACCCGAAACTTTCCTGTTTCAGTTGATCAACTTTGGGATGAGGCAGAATGGTACAATTGTTGGTGATGTACAGTTACCCCCCTGGGCTGCAGGTAACCATGGAAACCTTCGAATACATGTACATGTCTTGCTCGCGGTATCTTCTAGGTTAGGGCTGTGTGAAAACCGACCGGTATGCATTGAATAAAAAACTCAGAAGGGTTTTGATTGCTTTAGATTCAAAAGACTTCATCAAGAAGATGCGACAAGCGCTGGAGTCAGACCACGTGTCACAGAATCTCCACCATTGGATCGATCTGATCTTTGGCTTCAAGCAGCGGGACGAGGAGGCTGAAAACTCCTATAACGGTCAGTATGGGACATTGTGGAAATTGCTCAATTTTAGCTATCAAGCACTGGAACACTATTCGAAGGTGTCAGCATTTGGTTGTTTTCAGTCACTTTTTGATCAGTTATAGGAAATGTATCTGCATTAATCAAATTATCATGGTTTGCTTGCAGTGTTCTACCACTTAACGTATGAGGGTTACATTGACATTGAAAGGTTGGTTACTCAGGCTTAAATGACGCTAGTCCTTTGCATTGGCAATAGACTCAGATTGTATCTGTTCTGCTCTGCTTTCTCTCTTGTGCTTTTCATAATTGTCAACTCTACAACAGGATGGTAAAGGTGAAATTTTATTCATTTTTCTTGCCCAGCATTGAGGACCTGAATGAGCGTGCGGCCTTGGAGACGCAGATCATGGAGTTTGGTCAGACCCCCAAACAGATCTTCACCAAGCCTCACCCCCAGCGCCATGTGGGGGCCCCAGTGGTACCCCTGGAGCAGGCTGTGGCCCCCCTCAGGCTGAGTGACGCGGGGGATAAAGGAGCGAGCTCGGCAGGCGCTACTTGCCAGGCTTGTGGTAATATGATATTATGTGTCAGACTTGGTGATTTTCGAAGAGGATTTCAGACTTTGGATTTATTTTCAAGCACAATTTTCATTCATGTTCTAGTACATCAATGGCATATATTGAACAGTTATATATTATGTATATCTTGGATGTTCTTGTTGCCAAGAAAATGCAATGTCATTAATATATTTCACATGTATTTTTGTGATAGGTGATGATAACAACAAGACTAAGAACGCCGGAAAGTTCTGGTCAAAAGTTGGCGATGTCAACCTTTACTCTAGTCACAGCCACAATCTTCATAAAAAGTGGGTTACGAGTAGTAATGTGTCAAAATTCAAAGTAATGTAAATTTGAAGTAGTAATGTGTCAAAATACATAATGTTGAATTTATTTTTTGTGTGGAGCTTGATGTATTGTTTAATTCGTGTATTTGTGATGTATATTGTTTTGACAGCTCTGTCACTGACGTGAGATGGAACAAGTCAGGAAGCAATGTGCTCTCCGTGGCAAAGGGTTGGTTACCTAGTTGTCATGCCAAATATATAAGTTGTTGAGTGGACCTTTTTTCATGCTAGGTCCCACATGTAGATGATTGAATCTATCATACATTTTCAGATGGTATGTTAAAAGTGTTCTGCATGGAAGAAAGACGGCAACTTCGCAGTGTCAATATTTCTTCAATGGTGAGTACATTTAGTACATTATTGGTAGGAGTTCGTTTTCAGTACTATGTTTTTGTGTACATTGTATACATCATCCATATTTGGTAATTGTATACCTATTGTTTTGTAGCCGTTGTCCTCCTGCATCCTGCTGCCTGACCAGTCGACAGTCATCGTGGCTTCCTGGGACAACCAAGTGTAAGCAGCAATACAAACTAATATGTGGATTATTTTACATGTACAGTGGATCCTGTGTTTCAAGACCACCCAAGGGACCCCAAAAAGGTGGTCTTAAATGACAGGTGGTCTCTCTTGACAGGTTCATGTAGCGGTCTTAAAACACAGGGTGGTTTCTCAAATAGGGTGGTCTTTGACACAGGATCCACTGTATATACATTTGAAACCCGTTGTAAACTAAAGTGGAAAAAATCCAAAATTACGATAGTGAAAAAGGTCAAGTTAAATCAAAGTGAATATGAAAATAGTCGTGATTTATGTAACTTTGTAGTCCAAATGCAGTTCTGATGTAGCTGTTTGAAAGTGTTCATACAATAGATCCTCAATTTCAAGACCACTCAGAAGCCACAGAAAAGTGGTCTTAAATGACAGGTGGTCTCCCAAACCAGGTGGTCTTTAACACAGGGGGAGCAGTGCAGGAATACATCAACAAAGAATTACCTTATCAAACTCTTCATCCCTGTACTGCAGGTATTACTACAGCCTGGAGTTTGGCAAGGTTTTACAGACCGTGTACGCACACGATGATGCTGTGTCTTCCCTGTGGCACTGCGACCAAAACCGCGGGATTCTAGTGACATCGTCCTGGGATTCCACAGTAAAGGTATGGTGCCGACATGGACAGATACCACTGTGAATGGTGTAATCAGTCAACTCATACCAGTAATAAAAATACTTGCTAATACCTAATATCTACCTTATCTGTTCCAAATATTTTCCCAATCAAGGTTTTATGTTGTGTATTGTTATTTCTGGTATTTGTAATTTTTTCTCCCTTTGTTACAGCTCTGGAAGTGTAACTCGACAGATATCATTGTAAGTATCAATACCTCTCGCGTAACCTGGAGTATTTGATGCTATATCAGAGTCTATCATTTCCTTGACGAAAGTATATTCCAAAACCATGAATATCAAAGTTACATCAGGTAAATTAACCATGCTGATTTATTTTTTATTGTAAAACAGTGAAATATAGGGCATTGAAACAAAAATTAAAATCTTTTCACTATCAAGTGTATTGTGTACAAAGGTTGTTAGTTGCCAGTCAAGCGTTATGATTAAAAATTGTTTCGTCATAACGGGATGATATTCATCATAATGTGACCATGTATAGAGGTGGGAGGTATATAAATTCTACCACTACATTGCGCATTGTGTGTCGAATGTATGGGTGACAGTGAGGTTCTGAACCATGATAATAGACTATACCCTAATTATACAGCTTCATATGGGCTGACAGCTAGATTTAAAGGTCAAATGAACCAAACTATAGACTGTAAATCTTACAAAGTCTACAGCACGTGTGAAAAACTGAAATGTAATATGGTTGTCTCTCTGTGAGCACTTTTAACAAAAGGTTGTCATTTGCAAAAGTTCACAAGAAAAGAAACACACAAACATGTTATAAAAGATTATATAGCTAATACATATACATTGGCCAGGCAGACACCAAGTTTGTTTCATAGCCTAGTAGCTCCCAGTATAATGGAAAGTATTGCATGCATGCCAATGGTGAACATGATGACGTAGACAGTACAAATCGAATTGCCAGTTTATTAGCATAATTTCATCGAATTCAGAACCAAACATACATAACCCGATGTATTTCTGTTCAAAAGTAAGTACAAAAAGCCATCTGGCCAGGAATTAGTATTCAAAGACTGAATGCCCTTCATTAGTAGGTTGCCTCATGCATACATAAGGCGACACTGAGATGAAATTTAATATATCCTGCAAAAAAATTCAAGTAGGTATAAAACATATGTCACACGCAATAATTGGCACTGTAGCCTGCTTAATATTCGAGTCATAAAATCTCACACTAAGTTTCATGCATTTTTGCAGGATATATCCATTGGGACATTCCATTGTATTTGTATTTTTTTAAAAATCTGAAATGGAGTGGGTCTCTTTTCATGCTCTTCCCAAATAATTCAGTAACATAGTTTGTTCAAAATTATCTGTAGATTCTAGAAACAAATTTGTTGGCATAATTAATTTTCAGTATTGACTGAAATGATAATGATATAATTGAAAAAAAAAAAACATACAGAAAAATTTATACCACAGTCATACAGGTAATTAACAAAATATATACCGGTAATATTATTCACACTAACATAAAAAAATAAACATGCAAAATGTTTTCCGACGTCAAGAAAGGCTAGAATTTCATCGAGAAAATATTCTCACCAAATATCCCCTTGAGTCCTGCAAAATATAATGGAGTATTTATAATGAAAATAAAATTCTCGCAAAATTTGTCAAAATTTTCACCCTGTCAGGATGAGTTGGAGCATGATGTGGGCGTGACCAAAGTGTGCGCCACCCCTGATGCGTCACGGCTTGCCACGGGAACCAAGGAAGGAGAGATCCAAGTGTGGGACACCCAGACACGCAGACTGTTGCTACGGCAACAAGGTAAGGCACCACATGTATTGTGTAGTGATGATTGGCTATGAACCTTATCAAAATGGCCAGAGTACATGTAGAGACAATCTTGAAAATCTCGAAATTGGAGTATATTTGTACAAACTTAGTAATATACCCTGCGATAATATTATATGTTTCAGTACAAAATATATATGTGTACTTTTCAGGTCATATAGGTGCAGTTAATTCAGCATCTTTCAGCCAAGGTTCGTCCAGTGGGCATTGAGACTTGTGCTTTAGGATGATTTTACTTATCCTTCTTCTTCAAACTAATGAGATAATGGCATATTGTTTGTAACCATGGTGATATGTTGTTACAGATGAGCGCCACCTGTTGAGCTGCGGGGAGGACGGGTGCCTGCGGGTGATCGATGTTGCCACGGGAACAGAAATCTTCACCAAAACATGTGATAAGGAGCCACTGTAAGAACATATACATAATGTGAAAAATGTTTCTGTTAGATTATATGCGTGGCTGATTGATTAACGACATTGCTGCTATGGTTACAGGTGCCACCAGTGGGATGGGCGGTCCGTGCTGACCGGTCACAGAACCGGAGACCTGACCGTCTGGGACCTCCTCCAGGCCAAAGTCAGGCGCTCTTTCCGGGGCCATGAAGGTACATGTATGTCATAGTCTGAATAAATGTAGACTTGTTATTGATATAATTTCATTGATGGTATGTTGTGATTTTACTCATGAAAAATCCATTCATTGCAGGTGCAGTGAACAGTTTGGCGATCAGTGCTCAGGGTTTACTGGCTTCAGGGGGTGAGGATAATCACGTCCGGGTGTGGAACAGCGAGTCCTAGCGGTCGTCATGGAAACCTGGTGGGGAGGGCGGGGTGGGCGGAGATTTTGAGGGCCAAAAAATTGTACTTCTGTATACATATAGATGTGGTTTTAAGTACGTGTATACTGCTAGTCACCATGTTTAAGTGAAATAAATTTTCCACATGATTTATATAATGTACGCAAGATTCAAATAGCCAGTTCAAATGCATGTGCCCCCCATATATAAAAATGCATGAGTAGGGAACAATATCCTTGACACTTTCTGTCCTATGATAATACTGACTATACAGTTCAACATTGTATAACGGAGTGTAGAATTTCACCCTGACTCTAACGTTCCAGTAAGCATGCTGAGTTAAAAGAAATGATGAAGCCAATTATAACATACATGTACATGTATGTTTTGAATGATATGCATATCCGTGTTTTGAAATGCAATGTTTGTGACAGTATTATGTGCTGAAGTGTGCTCAATAATATCACTTTGTAATATTATCACTTTTTGTTCGTTTGTTGCGTGACCAATCAACTCTTGTAGAATTGGAAATTTGTTTGGAAATTCTTGTGAAAGTAGTGATTCACGTAAGCAACATACAAAATTTGTTAATAATCGTGTTTGGATAAATTTGTAGGTGCTACACACACACTGTGATTATCTATGTGTAAATTTGAGACCCAAAGCTATAAAGTATAATTGTGAGTGGTTGGTTGTATTCAGTATACATGGAAATAAAAATCATACATACATGTAGTTATATATGCAACAAATCCCAATCCCCCAATGTATAGATGTTAATATATTCAAGAAGAACAATGTTTTTTTATCAATCGTGTGCACATTATTTGTCTATACAGCTCTATAATTACATGTCTGCGAATTGTTGCGTATTGTCACATGTATGGTTGATGTCTGTAATAGCGTCCATGTATGCTCAAATATATTTTTGTGTTCGTGAGATGTGCAATATGTAATCTATATAATCGCTTTGTATGTCAGATGTATTTCCTGTTATAAATTGTTAAAGGATTCAAAGTATATTTCTCCCAAGTCTTTCATTTTCCGATTATTTCTCCTGTGTTATTCATGTGTACAGTTCTGATTATATCCTTCCTGTTACCATTTAACATGGTCAGTTAAAGGCCAAGTATGATGAATCATGTGCGGTACAAATTTTTAGTACATTTTATCCATGTAATCGGTAGGTGCCTATGTAGCATGAGTGACACGCTGTATGTTGACGCTTGTGCAGCGAGCAAAAAATTAACACAAAACAGATCTAAATACCGTGTGCTGTGCCACAAGTGTATTTTTCCAATGTTAATGATATTGATAGAAAAATACTGTTAATTTGTATGCAGTTTAAGAAGCCTTCATTAAAATATGACACATGGATAGAATGTATTTATGCGGAATTATAATTGTGTGGATTCTACCCACTTTAATCTTAAGCATGGTAACACATGTCATATTTATCAACAATTTGTGAATAATTCTGATACAGTGTGAACTCCAACCATCTCCTGGCTTTATTCTTTTTTATGCACAGGTGTTTTTTGCTTACGGTGTTCATATAGTGTGAGTGAAAAAGATCCATTATATTGTTCTCTTTCGTGGAGCAGTGCAAGCTGTGAATATTAAAAGTCAATTTGCTCAACAGAATAGATTTATTTCTCAAAAAAAAAAAACTTGTCTGTAGTCAGTGAATACTGGAACAATAGCTGTAAAACAGAAAATTTACCACAAACATAACACATAAAAGGGCAAAAAAATCTACTTGTGGTTCATAAATACCACCAAAATATTTTCGGAGCTAGATTTTGTGACAGGTTCACTTTTTTGTCCGGACATTTGGGGAAAAATACAGGTACATTTACTCAATAAATACGGAACAACACAATGTCATAATCTAGAATAAATACACACATGGACAAATATAAGATTTTTACCATCACCTGCATATTTTTGATTGCATTTTCAGTCATATGAATGCTCGAGGACAATTTATTCACAGTGGTGTATATACATATGTATACATGCGATAAAACCACATGTATTGTTTCTGCAAGAATAGAGCTCAGCATTTTCAATATAACATCTGACAAACAAAGTTTTAAATAAAGTTAATATATATATATATATGTATATTAACTTGTATAATTCTATACAACCCTTCAGTTATTCATATACTGTACAAGAAATTTATCACATAAGTCTTACAGTATACATGGTATATTACATGTACATATGAAATTCATATTATTGACAATTCGGCATGTGTATTTATTTATCCACTTAACTGTCCACAGTTAAACATATTTTATGTACAAGCCACAAGGTTACTTCACTCGGACCCTCATACCAAGACTGTTAATTAGACATATTGAACTCACAAACAGTATTGACAAAGCAATTCAAATCAAGAGTAATGTCAATAGCCTGCACTTGATAACCACAGTCAATATGATTTGTCGTCAATAAGGAATTAAATTAGATACCGTGATCTTTACAACTGCAAAGCTTTATTAGCCTTATCTTCCTCATCAGCATAATTCTCGTGGACTGCTCTTACATGTAGCCATCTTATTCAAGATCAAGATGTCACATAAAGAACATTTCCATATTTTTGCAGACTGTGACATCTGTGTAAATCCTGGGGGATCATTTATCTTCAATCTTACACTTGATCGGGAACCAATTAATACGGCTGAACTGCCTGTAAATGTCAACTTTTTAACGTCGTGAGGCTGCGTGCCTTGCTGCACGTACCATTTATATCACAGACTGGCAACAGGTGTCTTTTTCTATGCTCTGCTGCATATAACAATAGGTCAAAGGTACCAAACAATAAGTGTTTTCTTCTAGAAAACTATTCATTCTTGAAGAAAATTCAACAAAATTGATGAAGAATACATTTCTGTACACTCCTCCAATGCATTACTGGAAATATGCAATCAACGTGAATTTTAAAATCAGCTGCTGTATTTCAGATGTGGTTTCAGATGTGGGAGACATCTGAAATCTTCATGTGAACATTTTGTGCTCAAGGTTCACGCTATAATAGATCCAACAAAAACTGACATTTCAAATCATTAATACAATCATGTAATCAGCAATTCTGAGGTGCGTATCTTTTTTCTCAAGCTGCCACCTTCCGAGATTCAAAAACATTAAATCTCACAGATGCGACAATTTACAAAGAAATATCTTTGACTTTGTTTAGACATAGAGGGAACAATCAGAATTGAATCTGTTGCTGTACACAATGTTTGTTAGAACATACATGATCGTATGCGTGGTATCTTTACTGGTATACATGTTTGCAAGTCAATACAGTATATAACCCCATCACAAGTTTTAGTGTTTTGCAATCCCCAAGAATATACATGTATACAAGTATTTCTGTTAAGATATAGTATATTATGGAAAAATACAATTTTTGTAAAACAGTTCAGCAAAACACCACATATATTACACATTTAATTTTATTAGCTGGTATATATTACAAGAAATGTATAAGTCCCGTACTGATGAAAAAGCCAAGCAGTACACCAAATTTTACCACCACACATATTTTGAAGTTCCGTTACTATTTTTGCCTGTGACATGAAAATCCTATCGACAAAGCGTCCAAGCCATAATGTTTCAAATGCTGAGAGTCCAAAGGCGAAGGAGGTCTACAGAAAGATTCCAAACCGTGTTAACTACATATCGAAGCACAATTATAGAACCCCTGGTTATTTAAATACAAGATCCACCATATACTGTGCGCTTTACCCCCCCCCCCCCCCCCCCCCCCCCAAATCACTGCCAGCACATTAGTTTCCAATGTGAAGTACCGGTAAATACAACTTGCTGTTTTTTTTGTCAGGACCCCATCATGATCCATGTTTGAGCTGCTCCACTATTGCCCACAGTATGTGGACGTCCCTTGTGAGTACGAGGTCCCTTGCTCAGTCGTACTCTGACCCGATGGTGATGCTCATGTCATCGCTGACGATCTTCGTGGAATGGTACCAAATATTCGTGTCAATTACAACTGAAATGGAATGGAATAATACACGGGTATTAACTTGATGTGTGTAGTTGCTCATGGAGCCGTCATTGTGAATATAGCATGCAGTCCTGTTTTTACATTATTGCAGACATGTACAGTACAACACTTGAATTATGGTCACCTCCGAGCCCAAGCTAATTTGGACTTTGGATTTACACAAAGTTCCCCTTTAACATTTCCTCGTGCATCCCACAGCCATTCATCTCAAGTTTGGTGATAGGTTTGAGATAAATACCTGCCGCGGATCCCATTTATCTATAGAAGTTATTGATGTCACTGACTATGTCTGTTAGACACAACTTAGAATCAAGGCCCGACAACAACACACATGTAAGTTACAAAATAACGGTTTCTCCCATGTTTCGGTCCAAATATAACGTTTCTTCCATGTTTCGGTCCAACAAAGCTGTCCAAATATAACTTCTGGCCAATTCATGACTTTTCAGACATGGAGATGTATGCAAGCATTTCACTTTGTATATCATCAAAAGATTTACTCGTACTATTGGCTGGGGCCACTTGATTGATTTCCAATAACTTCTCTACCATTAGTCTACTGACAATTTTCAGCTTCTTGTGAGATGAACTGGCTAAATCATGTAAAGTACTGTAGAGTTTTATACATGTACATATATGTATTGTGTGTGGGCACACCTGAGTCACAGTACCATTTTGTTTTCTCTATTCTACCACATCTCACAAATCACTAGCACTTGTTTCATCATGTTCATGCATACAGACGACTGTAAAGTTTGACTATACAACACTTTTCTTTACCCCGTTTTGTCCCCAACTAATAACGTGATTAAGCACACATTTTTTTCGACACCAGAAATCAATGTAGTTCTGTTTGCGCTTGTTCACCCCCATTCCGTGTAAAAGTTAATTCTGATCAAATCAAGTAAATGGCAGGTGTCTTTCTGGTTATCAATTCATGTCTCTTCGTCGTTGGACAAACGTCAACGAAAGTATCGACTTTTGAATTCCACATCACAATATTCCTACGAACAGTTTTCTGCACTGCATTTGTAACTTGAAAGTTGTCGGTAATCAATAAAACCAGAAATGTCCACATTCACCAATTTACATCTTCTACGAAACTTTTCATATACTGAATATAATCATAAATCGAGCCCATCACTACATCACTATAAAAGTTATACCTGGTATGGTAATGAATTGAAAGTCTCGAAATTACACTGTCAATATAGTCCATGATATGACAAAATCAGCGAAACAGATTGACTACTGAAATGACTGAGTACATAAGCTGATAAAGCAGTTAATCCATACACTGATGACTCTTTGAAAGACTCACTGATTTCGCCGGGGTGTACGATGACTTTTATCGGGGTGTGACAGGAGAGGTAACACTCGGGCGGCGGCTCCAGTGTCCACAACTTGGTGCCCGTAACCTGTGCCTGCCACGATGGGTTCCGCACGTTGTCTATCTGTACGCAGGGAATAGTATACATGATATATACATATACAGAAAGAGGGATTTACTTAGTATTATTCATATTCATGTGTTTATAATATGACTCATGCATGCAATAGGTTAATTTGGATGATTTGAACAATTGATGGTATGATGTGCAAGGGTGATGTTGTGAAATGTAAATATATATCATGACAAGTACATTCATTATTAAATAACCATAAAAGGAGCTGTATAGAGCCCTGTACATAGACATCTATTATTGCTGGTCAAAGATCACCACATGTACACGCAGTTTGACAGAGGCCCACATGTCCTGGTCAAATGACAGTCTAACACTGTAATTTCAATATTTCAATATATCCGGTTTTTCTTTTTTTTTCTCTCTTCAAATTGCTGTAACTAGACATAGATCTATTCCCTTGATATTGTATTTGTCTGCCAGTTTGTTAGAGAAACATGTCCAAAACGTGTTCAAAGCTAAAACTCAAATATAAACATCTATGACAAGGATTTGAACAGATAAATTGGCCTGCTGTTATCATGGTTAAAACATGTTATAACTGACTATATATAAGGTTACTCAACTATGACAAGAGTGTTTTTTTGTAACCATGGTGACGTACATGCATGTGGGCTCCGTAGCCGGACTGCCCATGAAGATCCAGTCCGTGCGACTCGACTCGGCCACGGATGGCAGGAAGTAAGGTCTGTCGTAGTGTTTGCGCAGGACGTTAGTCGCCGACGCATCACAGTTACTCCTGCAAACACGAACGCGGAAAGTATTGTGTAAGGGCTCTAGCATCATGAGCATTTACTGAAGTTACAAATGTACTGAAGTAAAATGTGAAAAGAAAATAATGTTCTTGAATTGTACTGTAGCTTTTGATTTAATTTTTTTAAATATGTAACATGCAGAGTTAGCTGCTTGGGCGAAAAATTTAACAGGTGTAATCATCTAACATCATGAACATACACATGGATTTACATACAGGAATATTGTTTTACGTGATATTCCCTGAGAACTCCCACACACTGTATAAATCCCCCTTCACAGTAGTGTTGAACACATGCCGTCCAATCAGTTTGGTTGCCGGGGTAAATATATTTCCCGACCCCTACCCTCCCAAAGTAGCTGATCAGCCTCTCCAGATTTGAGATGACGCACTTAGGATCTAACTGTGATGAGTTTCAATGGGTGACTGGTCATGATAATGAAGGTCCCCCTTCACCCATCAAACACATAACATGCTGAAGGTCATATTCATAACCTGAGCAAAGGCCTCATCCTCATCTTAACCCTCCAAAATCACTAATTTATATACTGTCACATTTTGTGTTCCTAGTCCGCTGAAGAAGCCCATTTGACAGCGTACTGATCCTTCTACATGCTATTAACTCGAGGGGCATGACAGATTATTTCCATCCATATATAGGCCCACAAACAGAAACCTCATTAAAAACACTGCAACCATTCGTTAATTTACTGTCAAGACATGCCACCACGTTGCTATAGTTATTGCCCTTCCTCCCAGCCCCACCCCCTCTCAACCAGCCAATATATATCAACTTCAAGCCTGTAACTACAAGTGATGAAGATCCTGTTATATGGAAAGGCTTCCCAATCACATGCGCTTGTAAATTTCCTGCTGCACGATTGGCCACTTGAGTGATGTGTGTAAATTCTAAAGAAGTTCATTAGCGGCTCTATGGGGACATAAGACAGGCACTTATGGGATCTTCCTGCTAACTCATTATAGCCTGGTAATTAACTAATCAGTCAATCTAATTGAATACACTTCCTAGAATATTCTAGGAAAGAGAATTGCTATAATCTACACCTGAATATACAACAGCTGGCTGGCACAAAAAACTACAAGCTGAATTGAATAATAATGACTATCGTGATGACATTGAGTAGTATCAACATTACATCAAAACTGCCTCGGTGGAAACTGTATCACTATATCCTGTACATATGGTACATAGCATGAAATGTGCAATCCAATATGTACAGACATAAAATGCTTGGTTATGGAAATGTTGCAGTGTTCATCATTGCTGTGAAGTTCAAGTACATATGTATATCATTGTATGATACATGAAACCAAAAACAATGAAATATACATTGTAATGGCAGCTACTGGTCATTCCTGTTTGAAAGAATACAAAAACAAATCATCTCTATTCTGATAAATTCACTATTATAACTACCTATTACTTATACAGTGATTGTATCACCTGACAAAAGTTACATGTACATGCAAGCAGATACCATGAACTCACATTGTCTGGTGAGCTGCTCTACAGGCTGCAGATCCCACCCGATTACCGTATTGGTCCTAATAGTGGCCGCCCCCTAATAGTAGAGCGCCCGCCCCCTTCTTTTACCAAAAATTTCGAATGTTTGCAACCTTGTGATTCACTTTATATATTTTTGGAGTGCTCCAAATATATTATTTGAATCATAATAAAGAGGTTTGAAAGCAATATGTATATTATTCCAGTGATTTTCTTAAATTTGACCTCATTTTTGTGTGTGCTGCTGCAGGATGTCTTGCTTTGGCACGCCGTGCTACTATTAGGACCAATATGGTACAAAAATTGTTTTGCAGTGGCATATACATGTATGTACATGCATGTATAAGATGTATCTGGTAAGAACACAACATCTATCTTATATGGTTTAGGAAATAGACTAGTAGACCTGGATTGTGTACAAGTGAGATTTCACGAAATATCACAATGATTTTACACTGGCACATGTTTATACTTCTACTCACCAGCCAATATACCATGGTTCAGACCCTTCCTTCATTTGAGCTCGATCCTCACTCATGTTGAAAACTTCGCCGAGTGAATCAAAGTTAGTTTTGTATGGAAAGAACTGGCAATTTCGCTCCTGGTTTACTAAAACTGGACTGTCTTCGGAATAAACATTTTGGAAAAATTCAAAGCTGAACTCTTTTGTTGCTGTCCAGTTCTTCATTGCGTCCGTGATCACAACTGGACGACCGCTGTAGGCATAGCGACTTTCAAAGTCGTGGGGTTTGATTGCCGATACTCGATCAACTGAAGTGACGCTTTCGCACATTTGGCAGTCGACAGGAGGTCGAGCGAAATCTACGATAGACTCAGTGGCTTCGATCAAACACGGTTCCATCTCCATATCCATGTCGCTAATGTAATACCAGGCATTTACGACAGTTCTCTTTTGCATGGGAAAATCTGCCAGGAAAACCCCACTCCAGAAAGCTGCTTGCAAGACGCACAGGAGCAGTATGGCGATCCAGTGCCTCAGGAAAAACTGCCAAACTGCAGTGGCGTAACGCAGCCATCGCTTGTTTGGATTCTGGACACTGACTTCCAGAGTGTTGAATGACCCAATGTGTTGGATGTCGTCAGCTGTCAATCCCAGATCATTCGCCTTCTTTAGTATTTTGCAGAATCTCTGCCGTATTTCAGTCTCGCGCTCTGCCATGTCTTTATCGCTTTGACGGTCTTCTCCAAACTGTCTTCATGTTGCTGGACAAGTTGTATTTATACAGTTTTCCTGGTTTTCCCGTCATAGCGAACTCAACAAAACAACGGGCACCTGTCGCCGACAGATGTCGCCACGGGCTGGTGAGCGCCGAACGGGCGCGCTGGATGTGGATCTACGGAAGCATAGAAGGGCCACGGGAGATTATTTTTTTCTGTAATTCCCGACTCAGTAACTCGATAATATCAGAAATCTACTAGTATATACTACGGAAGCATAGAAGGGCCACGGGAGATTATTTTTTTCTGTATTCCCGACTCAGTATCTCGATAATATCAGAAATCTATAAGATCTCTTATGGGTTTCTGGTAATATCGACTTAGTCTCTCGACAATATCGACTTACAAATGGATAATATCTACTTAAAGGTGGAACAGTACGGAAGCGTAGAAGGACCACCCAGGAAAATTATTTTTTTTTAAATTCCCGACTTAGTAACTCGATAATATCGACTTAGTATCTCGATAATATCGACTTAGTATCTCGATAATATCGAGTTAGTAACTCGATAATATCGACTTAGTATCTCGATAATATCGACTTAGTAACTCGATAATATCGACTTAATATATCAGGGTGGTCTGGCCCATGTGTACATGTATGTATAATGTACGTGGGTAACCAATAACGACTGTGTCAATTTGCGTATATGTCCCTGTGTGAACATTGAAATAAATGATATCTAAAATGAAAACTTTTCCTTCTGATGTAAATATCAATTACATTAATTACATAATAGAGTTCTAACAGTATTTGACCCTCATATAAAATCAGTAATGTTTATTTGTTTTCTCATTATGTATATGCACAAGCAGACTATACATTATGTGCTGTGATTTAAGTCGAGATACTAAGTCGATATTATCGAGTTACTAAGTCGATATTATCGAGATACTAACTCGATATTATCGACTTACTAACTCGATATTATCGACTTACTAACTCGATATTATCGAGATACTAACTCGGGAATTTGAAAAAAATAAATCTTCCTGTGCCTGATCCACTCTTAAGTCGATATTATCGAGATACTAAGTCGATATTATCGAGATACTAAGTCGATATTATCGAGTTGCTAAGTCGGGAATTTAAAAAAAATAATTTCCTGGGTGGCCCTTCTACGCTTCCGTAGTAGGGAACAGGCACAGGAAGAAGGGATTTTTTTTTTCTAATTCCCGAGTTAGTAAATTAACTCGATAAAATATCGACATTATGGGTACACAAATTTATACACATACCAATAATGTGCTTCGCTCGGGCATAAATGAACTCTGACCATGCTTAAATGATCATTATGCCCGAACCAGATCACAATATTACTATTTTTTATCAATAAGTCACAATTGGCCAAAGTAGGATACTAGTAACCAACAATCAGTTTCACCTCAATGAATGCATCTTCTGAGCCATATTCCTTGTGTTCTACACAAATTCTCGCTTTGAACTGTCGAATTCCAAGTTTCCATGTGCCAGAACGACCGACACGCATGAGCAAATCAGAGCTGTCATTTAATCACACAAAACGAAGTTTGCGGGCTTAAATGATATATTTATACACGGCGCGTCATTGTTTATTTTCCACAGTCCTGTCGTCTATACATTGTTAATATTCAACAAATTATTGCAATATTGTGAAAAAAATGTGTTTTCAAATGTCGTTGGTCGCATTTCTGAATGGCAATATCAACCTCAAAATTTATTTGCACCTTTCAATTTTGAAAATATCAGGCTCCTTGCATATGTGCCAGAGTTTTTTGGACTGGTGGTTTGAATCCTGCCCAGTCACATGGTTTACTGAAAAGAAATATATTTTCTACGCAGCATTCGATTCGAAGAAGGTGTCCATTCATGATTCATGTGCCACATGGCGCCTTTTCAGAACATATTTAGTTGCATTTCACGCCTTCCTCAAGAATATTAACGCACACTGGTTGAATAATATAGATATAGGAGATATCATGGATATACCTATACGTACAGTACTGGCTCAATGCACAATTAAACAAGTATAGGTCTCTCCATATTAATTCATGATGATATTGAAATGCAAATATAAATTCTGCTCTATACAGTACATATATAAGACAATAGATATAGTCATATGATCAAATAGCGACCATATATGCTAGTGCTGGACCTACTATCATACTATTATGCAATTATACTGGTGGCATATACTTATGACGTTATAATTGTAAGAAAGTTACCAATTCAGGTACATGGCAACACACATAAATTATAGCATACATTGTATATTGCGTTTTTCATCAGTATATTTTTTCGAAGTTCTGATGGGTTGACAATTCATTGCCTAACAAAAAAAATTAATGTATATTTTATAATAATGTGGGCTATTTCGTTTCGAACACCCTGTTCTAGAATCGAAGGTACTGCCATCTAGTGGAAATAAACACGCCACCTCGTGAATGAGTGTGCTGTCCTCTGGCGATTGTTAATTTTATCAAGCAACCAATCAGATTTCGCCAAATTTTTACCAGCAGGAAATGACGACACAAATGACAGTCCTGCCCAGAAATCTGACGAAGTGAGGGTTGTTTGTGTTTACTTCCTTGAAAAACACACGTAGATAGCGAACTAACAGCGCGCACCCAACACAGAAAACTGCATGGAAAGAACGTACATTGTGTGGCCATTGCACCTGAGTTTATTGTGAGTGAGTAGATAACCATTCCTTAAAATTTGGTTCCGATCAATTTCGCCTCTATACAGGTGGCGAAGTAGATTTCGAGAGGTATCAGATTTCGAGCAGTGTAGCATGACCATGACAACAACGAGCATTGTCTCGAAACGATTTGCGTCTGTACGCTTTGTTCTTATCAAATCACGGTGTGCATACGTTACGCGGCCAAGACACTTTATTATTGACAATTTGTCAAACTTTATTGCATGTAAAGAATAAATCAGGTTTATTTAAATCTCCTGTGGAAGAAATTCCAGGAATGAATATGTGTGGTTGCATTCATTTGCTCGTATGACACAGGTGCACAAAACATGTCATACAGTGCTAGAGAATGCGGCATTATCCATTTTATCAGCAGTCCATATGATACAAACGTTTACTGAAGGCCAAAAAGTACCAATGGCAATGATGTAGGGTTAAAGTTACCATTGGAATGTACATGTATCTTTTGAAGAATACGTCCAACGGCATTTCCATAACTAAATACGAAAAAAAAACCTGGCAGATCTGGCGAGTATTGTGGGTCTATATGCATTTGATTACAATGAAAGGAATTTAGTCAATGATTCATTAAGATGATCATACTACTGGCATGAGTCACACACTGGCAAAAAATGTATTTAGACCTATCGACTTCTTACCATTGTTACTACATGCACGAGATTTTGATGATGTCATTGAAAACTTTCAGAAATCATAATAGATACAAAGCCTAATATATTTCAATCACATAGCCTAAAGAAAACACTACTTCTTCTCGTTGGTTTGCACTTTTGGAATCATGAATCGCAGCCAGGTTACCTGCAAGAGGTGGAGGTGATATCAGACCTTACACTATTCAGAACCTTGGTTCACGGCAGCAGTGAAGACGAGAGCGATGATGCCATTCATGGTGTATCCTGTAGACTACAAAGCTTCCAAGGACCTTGTGTTGGGTGGGTTGCGGCAGTCCAGAGACCTTTCGACCAGTCCAGGCCGCAATGTTTGCAGCAGACTAATCTCAGTACTCATGCAGACATGGTCGCCAAGCTCACCTTCTCATCATTCCAGTGTTAGGTAAATGTTAGGTGTTAGACTTCGGCCTAAACTTTTCCGAAGAGTCGCCACATTTTTACATTAGCCAATATCTCGGAAGTGGTGCGTCATGGAGTGAATCTGACTCATATTCGTATGCTAACATGTTTCACCTCACTGCTGCTGGAGATAAATATATATATGAATTTCAGTGACAGTCGAAATGCCCCCAAGGCCTTGATGTCTAGTGTAATTTCCTAAATAAATGTTGCCTGTGAACATGATGAATAAGAATATAGCTCTTTTATCGTTCCTAAAGTATGAAGTGGGGGAAAGGGAACATGATTTCCCTTCCCAGACAAATGTATGTATTTATCCCCCCCCCCCATCTTATCGGAGTATCCAAGATAGTGTCAGATGTCAGACAGAAACACACGACAACATTTGGCTAATTCTTGTGTGGGTCTCGGACCCATTGCAGCCTCGCGGTCAAATACTAGTACACACATATTCCCCCCCCCCCGCCTATAAAAAAGGAAATAAATTACTGACGAACATATTAAATACAGAAGAATGTCCATTTACCCTATACATTCAGTAGCGATGTATGTTTTCTTGGTGAACTTGATATCGACCTATTTAACATGTTTAAGTCAGCTATTGAAATATTCATAACCAGAAACGTCTTCAGGACTTATATTTCTGCAGACCTAAAACTTGATATTTTATCTTGTAAACAAGTTAATTTTGTAGCTCGATGAAATTTATTTAATCATTCCGAATAATAATTTCAGTCGTAAGTTTTGAATTTCACAACCATCCCAATTTTGCAAGCCGCAGATAACACACGGGCTACATGTACAAACGTTTTGCGAGATCAATTCCATCGCCGCAAAAAAGTCATTGCCGCAGTAAAATCCCACTTCCACAAATTTTCAGATATATGCTTTGGGAGAAATATGCATTTCTTTCAAAATTAATGATTAGAGATTGTAATTATGACCATTTCTGACCGATTTTCACAGATTTATATAATGTTTTAAAACTCATAACAAAGTGATCGAAATCTGATACACCTGTCAGATCACCCGCGATCTCGAGCGCTGATAATAAACATCACTCACTCGTTGGCAGTTGTCCAGGAAACCGTTTCATTTTTACACGCACGGATGTGTCAACACTTCGTCGTTCGACTTCGCATAATATATTAATTCAATACTTATTCAGTTTTTGATGAAATACATTTAACCTAGAAAAGTGCTCGAAATCTACTTCGCCACCCGTACTATGCTCGACTGAAAAGTCAAATCTCAAATTCATGTGACTATCATGCCTGCCACAAAATGTCATCACACTAAATCGAACGGGGCTCATTTATATAGTTTGTAGATCTAGTAGGGCACATTTGATTCGACAACACGCCGAATAAAAAACTTGGACTGGGACCGTGCTCAAACCTTCCATTGATACGGCATGAAACTATTGGCAACGTTGGCGTCATTGCTGGCAGTAAACCGTGTTTACGGTGTTTACGAGTTTACTTGGCATGTTTCCGCATGGCCATTTTTTACGTTTTAACCTACATCCGGAGAAGTCCATTTTGTCATTTATGAAAGTTATTATAAATCTACCCTTCAATATTTAAACTTTACCATAGAAAACGAAAAATAAATAAATTTTAGGCCTACAGGGACGTGCCTATTTCCGAGCACGGACTTGAACCCGAGCACAAATCTACGTCGATTGTTCTGTTGTTGTTGTAGCATGCATTAAGCTTTGCACTGTATGCAATCATTCTATCATGTCTCGCACATTGTACAAGCAACAAGGACGATTATGTGGGGGGTGTTTAGGTTAAAAGTCCCCGCTCGGAAATAGGTACGTCACTTGTAAATTGTCAAACCCCTTAATAGGACCAAATAGGACGACACTGTAATACTTCATTGATCTGGCATGGGCCTGACTGTAATTTACTTCTTTGACATGGACTTCTTAGGAGAGTGCGTAATTACACACATCTTATGTCATTTCACGCACAGATTTATATGTGAGTGCGTACACTACGCATCAGGGATATAACAAGTAAATATCCATAAAACTTTATTTTCGCTGCTGAAAATCCGACAAGTGATTTCCATCGTTTGTTTACACTTTGTGTCTATGTCATCAAATGCTGTGCACAAGACCAGCGCGACCTGGCGAATCAAACAATTTCAGTATGCTATATTCGCTAGGTATCGACTCAATCACGATACCGTTTTGGGCAATC
The DNA here is from genome assembly GCA_949152475.1 of Terebella lapidaria. Lineage (NCBI taxonomy): Eukaryota > Metazoa > Annelida > Polychaeta > Terebellida > Terebellidae > Terebella > Terebella lapidaria. The sequence goes on along the minus strand of OX424564.1, from coordinate 16,019,001 downwards.
TTGGGCATGCATCATGAATGACAGACAGCATATTGTCGGTGTGATTCTTCGAGAAAGAGCTGAGCTTCCGAAATCTGTTTTGCTTGTTCAGTAGTACATTTTCTTCTGTGCATTTAATTGTCAAACCCCTTAATAGGACCAAATAGGACGACTCTGTAATACTTCATTGACCTGGCATGAGCCTGACTGTAAGATACTTATTTGACATGGACTTCATACTGAAGCCACACATGTGTTTTAATGCTCTATTCCCTGTTATTGTATTGCAAATTTCTACATAAATCTCAGAACTTACCCCTCTGTTTTCAAAGCAAAGGGGTACAGCAAAAACTTACCCATAAATTTTCTAATACCTACCGAGTGCCCTGCTTCTGATCACACAAATCCTGATTATCCGATGCGGCATTAGTCCTCATATGAATATTTGATTAAGCCAAAGAAGACTCAGTTTGGTTTGTGAGGATATATCCTATGTCTCTTATATCCTATGTTCGGTCCTTAGTCTCTTACATATCTGTAACTTACCAGCACTCCTTTAGCATGGGTAAAGTATTGTGATTGAGGCAACACCTAGCGGATATGACATATTGAAACTGTTTGATTCACCAGGTTGCGCTGCATGTATGGTCTTGTGCACAGCTTTTGATGATGCAGGCACATTGGCACAAAGTTTGTTAAAATAAAAACAATTGACAGGAGTATAAGTTTTATATATATATATATATATACATATAAATCCGTGGATGAAATGACATAAAATGTGCGTAATTACACAATCTCCTACGATATCGAGTGCTCTGGTTATGTAGGGTAATTTTGGCAATATGATTTTACAAGACAGGGATCGACAATTGACAATGGAATTTATTGACCCCATCAATAATCTACTGGTCCCAGTTTCAAAGTTTGAACAGTCAATGCTATGAACTACTAGTATCAATCAAACAACATGATTCCAGCGTGGAAACATCAAAAAGTACTAACTCAAAGAATCCTAGATTCTGTACTGGCTCAGTGGGGCAAGAGATTAAGGGAATCTGGTGACCCCTATTGGCCTAATTAGCTCTTATCAAATGGGCTTATGTCGGCCCTGTTAGATATACATTCAATATATTTCTCTATGATTGGTGTAAAACTTGTCAAGTGGGGGAAAATAACATGGGGCTGATTTCGATGTGTCTGGCAGTAATTGCCCTAGTGGCTCTGTGTCAAGTTCTTGTGCTCCATGATGTCTCATATATTTACATCGATACTAAATCACATAAATGTGTCAAATAAGTCAGGAACAAACACAAAGTAGGCCTGTAGATTCACTGACTAACAACTACCATGCCTGTATTCTGTCATTCCAGGTAAACCTGTAGACTACAGTACCCCGCTTGTGGCCATGGACTTATTGCCACTGCCCGTTACACTGGTTGTCAAGGCGCCCAATCAGAAGATAGCTGACCAGACGGTGGAGTGTGCTTTGGACTGGACGGTCAAGCGCCTCAAGAACCACTTGTCCGCGGTCTACCCCAGCCAACCGGTATGTCAGTGTCACATAGCTAGCCAGTATTGTAGGCTCACAACATGTACATAAAACCAACCAGTCAGGGAACTTGAGACACGCTGATCATAGACAAAATTATTTTGGGATTATTCCAACATGTTTTGAGTAAAAAAAAGATGTACCATAATACATGTGCGGGATTGAGAAAATGGAATGGCACAGTTGTAAAGTGTCTGTGAAGTATATGGGTTGATTGGGTTCCAAGCCAAACATTAATCGCCTTGACCATGTTTACTAGCAGTAAAATTGATGTGTACATTTATTGTATGATTAATGAATATTTTGATGAACTTTTTTTCACAAAACAAAACCCGGACACACAACAAGATTTTAGAATGTAAACATGTACATGTCTATGTAGATTATTATCTGAGCTCATGATTTATAAACATGATAAAGCACTTAAAAATTGATCTTTGGAATGATATTTGTGACAACAGAAAAGACACATCTGGAAACTATTCATGAGATGTTTGAAATTGTGACATGTACATACATGTGTAATCTATAATACAATAGATTTTGTTTTATAAAGGTGGTGGTGGGGGGGGGGGGGGGGGTTGACTTCGAGCAATAGTATCACTTCAGTTTATGGCCTGTATTTCATACTTGATGCTAAAAACCAAGACGCAAAACCGCTCGTCGGCAGCCATGCATACATGTAACCGAAGCTGATGCAATTTGTACGCAGTGTTCATGGTGTTGAGACCGGCTCCTTAATCTAGACACCTGTTGTTTGTGAACATGCATTAGGTGCATGAAAATAGTGATCTTGGTTTAAATATGGGTCATTTCATCTGTAAACCGGCTAGTATTGTGTGCAGGAATCTCTCTACATACAAGCAAAGAGGCGAGACCAAAACATCTGTTGCTCGGGAAATCAATAAAGTTGATAAAAATATTGACAGCCTGGTGCGGGAGTAGCGGATATGTGACGTTTTGACTTTAAGCGTGACGTGTTGCTCAGTGTGAGAGAGTGAACAGCAGCCTGCTACTGGTGATGGATATCACGGAATAGTCAAAGGATTCATAACATATTACATTAAATATGTTAAAAAATGACGACATTGTAGAAATTCATTGTGCCAATTGAATATCAACAAAGTGTGGTCAAAAGAGAGGTGAATAGAATTGTGTTACGGTATTTGTAAAATTATTGCTATGTTGACCGTGTGAGAGTTACACCTAGGAATATATTCCTCATTTGTTTGTTTGCAGCAAGAGCACCAGCAGAGAATTATCTACTCCGGTCGGTTGTTACAAGACGACCTACAACTCAAGGATTTCCTCCACCAGGTATGTCACTCGTCGTCATGGCGCATGAGTTGAATTTGAAAAAAAAAACATTGGTTCATAAAGTCAACCTCAAATGTTGCCAAAGTGCCACAAAAGTTCTAATACCCAATATTATGATTATCTGCTAACATGGCTGTGAAGAAAATGGACACAAATGTGCAGAAAACTAGCAGTGCTAGTATAGTAGTATTTTATAACTGATTGCAGTTTGACCCTGACCAGACTGTACATACTGTACACCTCGTGTGTTCTAATCCTGAGTCCTACGCAGCACAATATTCATCAACAACGGTATGTACCGGCAAAACCGGCCAGCCAACTGTCATACTTTCTATGGGATGGATGCACGAATTGTTCGTAATGTTTTATAATTCGCTGCATTAGATATTCAAAGCATCATATTTTATAATAACGCAAGTGAGCATTTTATACAATGATCTAATTTTTCCAGACAACTACGCAGCCAGATACCATGGCGACGGAAGGAGTTCGGCACCGTCGAGGTAACCATAACAACCAGGATTCATCGTCAACACAAGGCACATCTTTGTCGACACAGAGCGAAGGAGCTCATGCAGGACCAACTCAAACCTCGGATGCACGGTGAGGTTTTGAAAATAAGACGTCAATGTTAATTTAGATGTTGAACTACCTTACATAAAGCAAGCCATACATTCTAGGAAACACTGGTTCCTTTAGGAGCTATATTGGCACCCTCAGACTGTAGATATACCCACTTTTTATGAACACATTGGAACATTTTAAGTAGGTTGACGTGTCAAAAACATGCAACACAATGTCATTCTCTCCATAGAACATTCTTATCTCTCCGTGTTCACACCTTTAATTGCTCTGTTTTTGTTGCCAGGACGATACACAACCCGACAACGATAGGCTACCCCACCAGTATGGGTGTGATGCCCCCCCAGGCCGCTATGGTACCGGGATTCCCCTACAGTCCGGAACAGATGATGTGGCTCCAACAGATGTACACACAGCAGATGGCACAGTATATGCAATAGTAAGTGTTCAGTGCCTGGAGTTCGATGGCAATTACTGATGTGTTGCAAAGAATCTCGTTGATTTTTTGTTCCACACAAACTGCACGTGTGCGACATGTAACTGCAAACATCAAGAATATCCCACCTCTCGTCCACAGCTACCAGGGTATTCCCCAGCCAACTCACATTGCCGACGCTGCGGACCAGCCTCCAGCCAATCAGAACGCACCTCTGGCTCAGCCGGCCAATCAGCAGGGAGCGGCTCCCGAGCGGGACCAGCCAATGGTGATGAACGCGGCGGGCGAGGCCGTGATGGACGATGACGAAGAGTTGGGGAACCAGGACTGGTTGGACTGGATGTACACGTGTAGTCGCTTCCTCGTCCTGCTCAGCATCGTGTACTTCTACTCAACGTTCAGTCGCTTCATCATCGTCGCGGGCACCTTCCTACTGATGAACTTGTAAGTGGCTCCTATGGCTACTACGTGTGCGTGTACATGCATGCTAGTAAAGGGATCACACGCCTCCGGAAATCCCTGGACAGTCGTGGGATAAAAACATCTACTCAAAAGTTTGGCTTCTGAAAAATGAAAATAAAAATTGAACGTTGAGGCATGGAAACAATTTTTGTTATATGAATCTCAAATGAGTGTTCTCCTTTTGATGAAGTTTGTGTAGTAAACATTCTCTTTGTATTTTGCTTTTTGTGCACCTCATAAGAACTAATGAACAACTCTATCTGAAATCTTGTGTGAAAAGTTTGTTCATTTGGGAGTACATGTATATCTGCAATGTGCCACTCCGCGGCCACAGAAGATTTAAAACGAGAAATGTCTTCGTCTATTGCAGGTATCATAGAGGCTGGTTTCGACTTCAACGAGAAGTGAGAAATCGTCAAGCGGAACCGCAGAGGAATGAACAAGAAAACATACAGGTACAGGATTGGCGCCATGTGTCATGTTGTCCAACTTACATCAAACTGACAGCAATGTTCATCGTTATACAAGTCTCTGTCTTCACCGCATAATAGTTTAGTTTAGTTTAAACATATTTATTTCACCTGGATTACCCAATAGCTTGAAATAGCTAATCGAGGGGATTTCCAGACATGTAACACAGACACATGAGACAAGACAGTAAATACATAAAACACAGTAACATGAACATTCAATAAAGGCGTGTTATACTAGTAGTCGAAGAAACAAACATGCATAGACACAAGACAACATACATCACAGTACACATAGGACAACACACATCACATTACACACAGGACATAACATTATATACATTATGTACAATATGGTGTGAACTATAGATTATGTTTCTGCAAGAGTTATCAATGAACATTACGTATGTTCATACATGTAACATGTATATTTACGACGATAAACCAATTATATCAGCATTTAATATTCGACAAGCTGTCTTTTTGACCGTATTTTTCATCTTCTCATTGAGAATCTGCCAGTCTCAATAATGTAAGTTTGAGTAGCATGTAGCAGTCTGGCGTCATCATCGCAACCGAGATCACGAGTTCCGTGTGATATAAGATTGACGTAATACTTGTTGTCAATAGCGGGAAGGGTGAGGGGATGCACATTTGGCGCCAATATATCCCGAATGCTTTTCAGTAATTTTGGCCTATATGGAAGATATAGAGGACAATACAAAAAATAGTGTTCATAATCTTCTGTATGATAGCCGCAGAGGCATGCAGGACTGTCAACCCTGTTAGATCTGAATAGATCGATATTAAGCTGGGTGTTTTTCATTCGAAATCTGGCGAGCCAGACATTAGGGACACGTTTGCCACAATTGAACCAGATTGGGGGTTTCGTTTTACGATATAGTCGTTTCATTGTGTTTTTGAACATACTTATTGTTGGAGCGGACTTAACATCATCATTTAGAGTATTCCACAGTTTGATGGATGAAGGTACAAACGATCGTCTGAACCGTTCAGTCTTGCAGCGTGGGATGGGCACATTGGAATTTCGTAATTTATACCTGTCGGTGGCAGGATCGGGAGACAATAACTCACCTATATATCCGGGTGATAGATTATGTTGTGCTTTATATACGTGAGTTACTTTCTGAGCTTCACGTCTATCAGATAGGGTGTTCCACCCAAGCTCGGATAGCAGTAATTTGCGATTTGTATTAAACAAGGCCCCTGTGCAGATCAGCGCCGCTTGGTTTTGGATATTCTCCAGTCTATTATTGTTCGAAATAGTTTGATCGCAAAATACAGGACTAGCATATTCTAATATCGGTCTTATGTAATACACATATAGGAGCTCGGTTGATTTGCGATTCAACTTGAATGCTAGTTTTCGCAGTATATTTATACGCGTCCCAGCCGACTTACAAATATCGTCAACATGCCTATTCCAGGACATATCAGAGGAAATTGTTAGACCCAGGTGCTTATGTGTAGATACTTCCCTCAACGATGTTCCGTCTAACACGATATCTGAGTAGATATATTTTCGTGTTTTGGTAGATATGGTCATTACTTCAGATTTTTCAGCATTCAGAGTCATCATCCAGGTAGCCGCCCAACTTGACACTCGCTCTAAGTCATCGTTTAATTTGCGAACTGAATACACCGGGTCATCGACTATTTCCCATAATATACTGTCGTCCGCAAAGAGATTGATATTGCAATTTACGCATGATGGAAGGTCGTTGATATAAATCAGAAAAAGTAATGGCCCTAGTATAGAGCCTTGTGGTACTCCAGCCCTGATAGGCAGTGAGTCCGATGTTTCACCATCTATAACAACTCTCTGATGACGATCAGACAGATAACTAGTGAGCAATCCCAACAGTTTACCATTGATACCCATGTTTCTCATTTTATAAATCAACCCTTGGTGCCATACCTTATCAAAGGCTTTACTAAAGTCGAGAAAAATAAGTTTAATATCATTGCGATTCTCAAGCCCAAGATATATGTTATGAATCAGGTAGATCAATTGGTTTATCGTACTATCTCCTTTTTTGAATCCCGAGTTCTTTGGGGTGAGGAGTTTGTTATCAGTAAGATACTCAAACAGCTCATTGTATATTAAGCGTTCGAAGACCTTGCTGACATTACTCAGAAGTGATATAGGTCGGTAATTACCGACAAGGTTTTTTTGTTTTTTCTTATGTATTGGTACGACATTGCTCATCTTCCAAGAGGAAGGAAATTCCTCATGTTCAAGACTGATTCTGAATATTTCACATAGTGGTTGAGATAAAGCCACGGCGCAGTTATGTAATACCCTATTACCTATAGCGTCAGGGCCTGTGGCCTGTGCTGGATTAAGGGATAGAAGTATTTTGTACACATCCACCACATCGAAATTTAGGTCGTGGATATCGTGATGAGATACGACGTCGTTTTGAGGCAGGGTCGGTGGTTCAGCTTGAGGAGGGATTTGACACTGTTTTGCAAAATGTTCATTGAATACATTCGCTTTATCTTTTGGATCATATCTCATTTTCATGAGTGATGGGAGGTATGGCTACATTGGATTTGTCCCCTAGTATTGATTTTGCCAGGTGCCAGAACTGTTTAGAGTTCTCCTGGGGGTTTGCGAGAATTTCTTCGACATGCGTAGAAAATCGTAATTTACATTTCCTGCACTCGCGTAGAGCCTCATTACGAAGACTACGATATGTATCGTAATGATGAGGTAGTTTCGTTCGTTTGAACCGTCGGAAGGCTCGATCCTTTTTTCTGATCAATAATTTTAGTATTCTGTTCATCCATGGCTTGTCACGAGGTTTTATACTAATAGTGGCAAACGGGATATATAATTTCATGGTGTCCAACAACAAGTTTGTGAATGCGTTCACTTTGGTAGATATTGAAGTATATTGGGATAGCAACGTATCCCATGGCATGCAAACAATTGCTTGGTTCAAGCCGTTGAAATCAGCGTCCTTGAACTTCCAGACATCACGCATTATGCATTTTTGCCTTGGGGCCTTAATGTTCAATTTACATGAGACGAAGCAATGATCACAATTTAACATGGGTGACAAAACACAAGTGCCTACCACTTTCTCAGGACTATTAGTCAGGACCAAATCAAGTATGTTGTCAAGTGTGCCATCCACACCAATATGAGTGGGGGTGTCGATCAATTGACATAATCCCATTTCAATACAGACATTACGAAAAGAGTTCCTTAGTTCACTGTTCACATGGTCAGCATCCCAGGAGACACATCGGTCATTAAAGTCACCCATTATTACGATAGAGTCAGCACCAAAAGACAACGCAGAATTCACACTAGCTTCGAAATCTTCTATAAATAGTTGTCTCGCTGCTGCATTTTGACCTGGAGGTCTATAGTAGACGCCCAGTAGAATATTTTTGTTGGAATGATAGTTCAACTCCACCCAAATGCATTCTGAATTACTACCTTCGATATCTCGATGCCTATTGAAACTGATATTGTCAGCACAATATAGCATAACTCCCCCTCCTCGGCGCCCAGACCTGTCACACCTCTCAGGGGGCATGAAACCATCCATGAGTAGTAGCGAGTCAGGAATTCTACTGTCTAGCCATGTCTCGTTTAAGGTGCGCTATGAGCACATTAGTGAGCTATGGTATATTTGAGTTGGTGCTAGGGGCCTATCTAGCCAATGAGGGGGGTTAGATCACCATGGTGAAAGTCGAATACCGCACCTTACTCCATGTCTCGGAAATAGCAACTATATTCCAACCGTGATCAAGTGCATTAGACAAAATATGGCCAATTTTATCGTCATCATTCCGTGAGAAAATGCTACGGGCATTCACATGGGCAATAGACAGATGATTATTATTATCCTTCGTAGGGCCCGGATTTGTTTCAATGTCCCCACACGACATGATAGTCAAATACAGATACAGGCAAACCAAAATTTTATTCGCAGACTGATAGGTTGCTGATGACAATGCCTTGCTACTACTGCCAAATATTTTTGTAGCTACATTGTGTATATTGTGAATGTAAATAATATTTATATTATATAGTGTATGAGCACCGTATTTTGAACGATGTTTTATCATGTATACACATGTACAATGTCTCTTGACAATCAGGTAACAGCATGAGGCTACATTAGCAGAGCGGAGTGTAAGATTAAAGCACATGTGTAAAGACATATTCACACCACATAGAATATAACAACCAAGATTGGAAAAGCTTTGTAGCGGAGTGAGCTACACAGCAAGATTAGTGGCAAAATTTAACTCGCCCGCAATATTAATGAGACTAGCGACAAAGTATTTGGAGAATAATAATTGCCAGCTTTTCAAAAGTGTTACAATTAACGTGCCTATACATGCAGTTCAGATGGCATGGCTTTTATAATATACTTTTCGATAATTGTATACACAAAAGTGCGCACACGCAAACAAAGACCAATGCAGTGAATTTCAAAGCAATTTCCGTACGCGAAAAACTTGTATTTACAATACAAATCATGTATAGTGGCTTTCATCACAAGCAAGTTCAAAACCAACAAGAACAATAATATAGTGTACGTGGGACACAATGAGTAAAGTCCATTCAGTTTAGTTCGTTTCTGACCTCAGTCAACAGTTCGCCCATTTTGTTTTTCCCGGGCCACGATTTGGGATCGTAGATTTTTGGGTCGGTTTGGGACAATCCTGCTCCCCAGTGCTTGTCATAGGGACTAGCCTCTACCAGCACTTTATCCCCCGTGAGTTTAAGTGCGTCACACAGGTCATCGTTCTGTTGAAACTTAGCTGACACAGCCACTTTTAGTACCTGGTAGGACTTTTTGAACCAAGTAGTTTTATCAAACCCTGCAATGCTTTTGCCAAGTTTGAGATGCGTGTGTGCGTTGTTAGTGGCCATGATTTTGCGTGCGGTTTTGGTGTCACCAAACGTCAAGGCCTTTTGTTGCATCATGTATTGTTCAGCACAGGAATAGACAGTACCATCCACAGTGAAGGACGCGGGGTAGTGATTCGAGAACGGAGAGAACTTCGACCAGAAAAGTACTTGTGTATCTGTTTCTGTGGTGCTGATACTCTCGGGTCTCATGGGTTTGGGGATCTCATCCAAGTTGTCGACCGAGTACTGCTTCCCATTTATGTGAAGCTTGTCATTTTTAAATTTAATTTTGAAAGTGTCTTTGTCAGTGCCGTTGAGGCGATCGCGGAACGTGTATGCAGCGTTTACGTAGTGGTACATGGTGTGTCTATTGGTTTCTACCTCCGGGGCAAACACTCTGGACAGTTTTTTGCCTGGATCAAGTTGGCCCCTTTTGGCATAGACCCTTTCCAGATCCGGGTAGTAATGAAATCGTACCCTGATCGGCCTAGACACACCCGGTGATTTTGGCCCAAGTCGGTGAATGCGGGTGAATTTAATATTACGCCCATCTGGGAGTTTCAAATTGTTCACGAATGTACTCCAGAGGATTTCTCTGCAGTCCTCACCTTCGTTTTCTGGGAATCCGTAGAAATTCAGAGCTTTTTACAAATAACAGTGATCAGATGACGAATCATAAACAAGTGTACATTATTGACTAGAATACACAAATTCCACTAACATCACCTATCAATGTTTTTGTACTTTCTTTGACAGAACGAGGAGAATGCGCGGAGGGAGGAACATGCCTCCGAGGAGGACCAGACTTCCGAGGAGGAGGGTGCGGGGCCTGAGGGTGAGGTGGAGGCGGAGCCATCTGTGGGCGTGGCTAGGACCGCCTTCTCCTTCGTCACGTCGTTCTTCACGTCTCTCGTACCCCAGCCGCCACCCCCAGTCAACGTCAACTAGTCCTCGTCATCAGCGAAGCTTTCTGCGTCTCATGCACGTGTCCACGTATACGGGGGCTGCACTTCCACATCAACGTTTTGTCCTTTGGCGACTGAATTTCTTACAGCAAGCGACTCGCTATCGTGCACTTGCGTGTTGGCGGAGTCGAAATTTGTGATTGCAGACACATAATCACAGGATCAATGGAGATTTGGACTGTTTCAATTGGAAGAATTTTCCACCATCGTTTCATCGTCACTCATTGTGTAAATAGTTGGCCCATGGACGATCGATCGATCATGCTTTGTGTTGTGTGTGGTGATGAGAGGTATCTGTGATTGCTGGCGTGACTGGAGAGTGAATGTTTTGTAAGGTTCAGAGTTTGCTCTGAAGGTAATTTAGTACTTTGTGATGACAAGAATCAGTCAGATTCACTGAAATTTTGCCCTTTCATTGAAGTCTTTTTAGGTTACCGGACCTATGGTCCGATAACCTATTGGCATGGCGTTGCGTCCGTCGTCCGTCGTCCGTCGTCGTCGTCGTCGTCGTCGTCGTAGTCGTCCGTCGTCGTCGTCGTCGTCGTCGTCCACATTTTTATCTTTTTTGTTTACAGCCGAATTTTTCTGAAATTTTGCACAAAAATACTTAAAAATAATTCAAGAAGGAGGTATTTTTTAGTTTTTTGATTTTCACATTTTTTTCAAAATGGCGGCCGTTTTCGACGAAAAATGCCTGATTTTGGACTTTGGCGGCCATTTTCTCAAAATCTGTTCAGTAACTTTTTTTCTTTTTGATAAATAAGACTCCTCATATGTACTTCTATGATGTCTATAAATTTCGTTACGCTTGAATCGCTCGAAGTGGGCCATTTTGGCCCAAACTCGGCCCAAATGGGACTTTCCCATGTTAAATTCTCCTATGCTTTATAATGGGACACATTATGCCTAATATCTCACTTGATATTGAGATTAGAGACTAGGAATCAATTGTGGACATATAGGAAATGATATATGCTGAATATTCTCGTGACCTTGAATTTGACCTCTGACCTCAGTTTCAAGGTCAGAGCACAAAATGGCTTATATCTCGCTTATTATCGACTCTACAGCTTAGGAATCAATTGTGGACATATAGGAAATAATATATGCTGAATATTCTCGTGACCTTGAATTTGACCTCTGACCTCAGTTTCAAGGTCAGAGCACAAAATGGCTTATATCTCGCTTATTATCGACTCTACAGCTTAGGAATCAATTGTGGACATATAGGAAATGATATATGCTGAATATTCTGATGACCTTGAATTTGACCTTCGACCTCATTTTCAAGGTCACAGGACAAAATGGCTAATATCTCGCTTGTTATCGACTTTACAGCTTAGCAATCAATTATGAACATATAGGAAATGATATATGCAGATTATTGTCATGACCTTGAATTTGACCTTTGACCTCATTTTCAAGGTCACAGGACAAAATGGCTAATAGCTCACTTATTATCGATTTTACAGCTTTAGAATCAATTGTGGACATATAGGAGATGATATATGCTGAATATTCTCGGGACCTTGAATTTGACCTTTGACCTCATTTTCAAGGTCACAGGACAAACTGGCTCATATCTTGCTCCTCTATTGACTGTATGGCTTGGGAATCAATTGTGGACACGATATAGAAAATGATATACATTGAATATTTTGATGACCTTGAATTCGACCTTTGCCCATTCATTCTCAAGGCCACAGCACAAAATTGCTAATATCTATCTGATTATTGAATTTACAGCTTAGCAATCAACTGTGGACATGATATATGCTTAATGTTATATATGCTGAATATTCTCTTGACCTTGAATTCAACCAGTGACCTGGCTAACATCTAAGATATTAAATATTGTCCGGTAACCTATTTTCGGCCCTTGGCCTAATTTTTCGAACTGTGATCTTTCTGCTTTTGGTGTGTTTTTATAATGAATTCTGAGTAGATAAGTTTTGTTGGACTGTATTTCCACATCATACTGGTAATTTGTGCATGGCCTTGCATATTTGTTGTATCAATTAAAACTACAGCAACTAATCGCAGAACTTGTACATATTGACTGTGAAGCTGTCATTGTATGCACGTATCTATTAAAGGTAGAAATTGTTCTCGTCAAAGTCCTGATAACATCCAAAGTTCAACGCGAGCATTATTCGTAGTTTTACTGGAATGCATTGTGTTCTTTGTGCCAAAGTCTGAGTCTAAGTAGCGGGTTTTTTGGGTATGAATATCTGAATGTCTGGATATTTTGTCTCTGCAAGATTATTGTCTATACTACAGGTTGATGCATAATATTGAGTTTGCATGGGATTTATGTAAACCTACGGTATACAAGTATAAATGTTGATGCATGTATATGCTATTCCCTTTGCTATCATAGTAATCAAGTTTACCTTCATTCAATAGTAGGTGAGAGATTACGTCTAATAGCCAAAACTTAATTGTATTGCTAAATTATCATATCTTTTCCATATTCAGACTGAATCGTTGAGTTTGCTCGGGTAAGAGCAGATAGTGCTTCGTTGAAACAGTTTGTTTGCAAATCTGTATATGTGAGAAAGAACGACAACTTTTCATGCCGTATAAACTTATGTAAGGTTTAATGTAACCCACTTTCTGTGTGCAATATGTCTACATGTATTTTGTTTCTTCTGATGTATTCAGTCTTTGTTCCAATGCCACCAATAGCTGATAATGCTTGGTATTTGTTCTTCTGATTACTTGTAAAAGGCGAAAGATACCTTTCAAAAAGTTACCTTCAACTTACGAGGTAACAAGATTGTTTATACTCTGTTGGAAACCATCAATGCTGGCACATTGTAGGCTTGGAGCCTTTGAGTTGGGGGAAAACACCGTCACCGGGGAATCGTATGACTACCAGTGAACTCGTCAGAAACTATATTTCCAAAGAACAAATCTAACAATAAAAGTCCTATGTACATCATGGATTATTTGTTGGAGTCATTGACATTTTGTTGTGTTTGCAATACAATGATGCTGTGTAAGTCAGTGAAGAGTTGTTGTATCCAAGCGAGAATTCAGTTTTTATTCCATCCGATATGAATCGCGAGTTAGAATCTACAAGTTTCCAACAGTGGTCACCCTCAGACAAGATAAAAACTTCCCCTTCTGTAAAGACCTATTTGTGTGGCGCTAGGATAACAATAACATGTAAATGAACCCTTCTAATAAGACATCCCCTTTATAAGACCTTAATTTTGTGGCAGAAGGGTAGCCACATTTGAGGGGGACCACTGTAATATACAATGTGATGTTTTCACCAATGGTGTGATGCTGTAGCAGGTCAACCAAGATGGTCATAGCCCATTACTGACCTCCCTTACACAAATTTAGAAGAAATTTTGCATACATAATTGACAACAAAAAACATACTTTACTTTCACCCAGATAATCTGAATCAAAATTTTTACTTCAATAAATATAGTAAATCTATAATGAAGAGATCAATTCAGTGAATTCAAGAAATGAAGCAGAAGGGACGAAGCACATAATTATGATGTCAAAACTACTAGCATAGTTGATATAATATATGTAAGTATTCTTCGATTAGGCGTACGGTACAATTCAGACTAATTCACAAAGTATCATTATATGACAAGACCTCAATTCAACAAAAACATATAATAAAACAGTAACAGATGAAGCAGAGTACATGTACATAATCTGTCCGAACGATATATCATAATACATGTGGTAATTCACTGTCCGGAATCCGTTTCCGCAGAGGATATTGGGAAACGATATTTTTCGGTTGGGAAACGATATGTTCGATTGGGAAACGTCAAGCTGCAAGGGGGTATGTGTTGTTTTCCTCAATAAAGTGTGAAAAAATAGGTGTAATCGTTAATCTAAAGAAAGACAAACATGCGCTAATGTTGTATGAAGTCTTCAGTGTCGAACAAACCTGCTATACTTGATGTAATATCGTTTTTGTGACGTGAAATGCGATGAAAATAACACCGTTTAGAACAAATGAACACTGATGATTAAATATGTGTCTGATGCACACAAAAGGTAACACGAGTCAAGAGAAAGGTGTATTACATGATCCCCATCGAAAAGATACATTTTACATCGTCTCATTAATAATTATTTGCGGATTTTCTGAACCATTGATGTTTTGGTGGGTAAACGATACGTATAGAGAAGGCGCCGGTTGGTAATCCATGTGAAATCGGTTCCCAATAACCTCTGCCGAAACGGATTCCGGACATTGTAATTGAATACTACACAATTAATACATCAAAGTCAAAACTACTAACATATAATATATGTGTGTATTCTTCAATTAGGCGTACGGTACAATTCAGACTAATTCACACGGTATCATTAAATGACAAGACCTCAATGCAACAAAAACAAGTACCGGTAATAAAACAGTAACAGATGAAGCAGAGTACATGTACATAATCTGTCCGAGCGATACATCGTAATACATGTGGTAATTGAATACTACACAATTAGCACATCAAAGTTCAGCTGCAATCAATTCAAGTAATCATGACACAGACACATGTAAAGCAACATGAAAAATAATTGGTTACAATTTTTTATTTCTCATGTATTTCTGATAAGCATCATAAAGGATGGATGTAGTTGCACATGTTCGATATGATAGTTCTATCTATTTATATACATGTAGGTGGTACTTCAGTCGGGATAGAATCTTACAGGATCGAAGAGTGACTGATCTTTTTCTCAACATTAATGATTAATACAGTTAATTCTATAGTGTCAATATGAGTACATGTATAATTTTAAATTACCGCTCTACATTATCATTCCAAGATACTCCCAATTAGTTTGCTTTTAAATGCCTCCATTATATGCTAACATAAATACTAGGTAGTAGTCGACTCTATCAGTCCAGTGCGTAAAATTGAACAGTAAAGCGACCACACTCGCTTGTGGCTTTGTATCCCTACCCATAACTGATGTTCCCTATTCGTGTAAGAAACTTTGGTTTTTTTACAATCATAGATGCCTCACTCAATCCTACACATTTAAAATTAATAATATGGAGTATTTATATTCACTACCATCCCTGATATGTATAAATCATTGCCACAACAACAACCAGGAATGCTGTGCTACTATAGAACAATAAATCAACTAACATTCGAGTCTCTCGCCTTGAGTCCGTTCTCTCCACTCCATTAGAATATAGTAGTTCCGTATTATCTAATATGTTGGGGCTTTGGTTGAAACTTCTTTGTTGTGGTTGCTGCTGCTGTGGTTGATCAGATGGTTGTTGTGGTTGTGGTTGCTGCTGTGGTCGATCAGATGGTTGTTGTGGTTGATCAGATGGTTGTTGTGGTTGGTCAGATGGTTGTTGCGGTTGGTCAGATGGTTGTTGTGGTTGCTGCTGTGGTTGGTCAGATGGTTGTTGTGGTTGTGGTTGTTGCTGTGGTTGATCAGATGGTTGTTGTGGTTGGTCAGATGGTTGTTGTGGTTGCTGCTGTGGTTGATCAGAAGTTTGTTGTGGTTGTGGTTGCTGCTGTGGTTGATCAGATGGTTGTTGTGGTTGGTCAGATGGTTGTTGTGGCTGGTCAGATGGTTGTTGTGGTTGCTGCTGTGGTTGGTCAGATGGTTGTTGTGGTTGTGGTTGATCAACTGGTTGTTGTTGCTGTGGTTGATCAGATGGTTGTTGTGGTTGCTGCTGTGGTTGATCAGATGGTTGTTGTGGTTGCTGCTGTGGTTGATCAGATGGTTGTTGTGGTTGCTGCTGTGGTTGATCAAATGTTTGTTGCTGTTGCTGTGTTGGGTTGGCTCTTCCCATTCCCCCCGTTGATGATGTCTGCATCACATCTTGCAGAAGACTATGCGTCATCTTTTGGTTTTCATTTAGTTCGTGTATGGCATCGAACATCCTCCCCATCGTCGCTTCTTGCATTCGTATTTCCTCAGAATTCGTCCGTTCTACCTCAGAAGTCAAGCTGCTGTCAACATCGGTTTCTTCTCCTTCAGTGTCAGAGACTGATGAGAGTTCATGGAAACTTTCGGCAATTTCTGATATCGGATCTGCTTGCTCTCTGGTTTCATTGTCATTATCATCGCGTACTCGGTCAATCTCCAACAGAGCATCGGCTGCGGATTCCGAAGAATTCAGAAGTTCGCCGTATTGATCATTCACCTCAATACTGAGCCGATGTACACATACTTCCATTTCATTCAATTTTCTTTGCAGTGAGTCATGGATCCCTCCAAAACCACTAGAATCTCGTGGCTGATTTGTGAGTGATGGACGCTGGATTGTTTGCAAACCATCGTTATAACCTTCCAACCACCCTTCCTGTTGTATCATTACGAAATGACTCGCATCCTGTCGCTGAGGTGTGCTCGGGTTTTGCACCGTTCCTAAACCAACGGCCCCCTGTGGCTGAGCAATGCTTGGTTGTTGTTGCATCGGTCCTAAACCAACGGCCCCCTGTTGCTGAGCAATGCTTGGTTGTTGTTGCATCGGTCCTAAACCAACGGCCCCCTGTTGCTGAGCAATGCTTGGTTGTTGTTGCATCGGTCCTAAACCAACGGCCCCCTGTTGCTGAGCAATGCTTGGTTGTTGTTGCATCGGTCCTAAACCAACGGCCCCCTGTGGCTGAGCAATGCTTGGTTGTTGTTGTTGTTGCATCGGTCCTAAACCAACGGCCCCCTGTGGCTGAGCAATGCTTGGTTGTTGTTGCATTGGTCCTAAACCAACGGCCCCCTGTGGCTGAGCAATGCTTGGTTGTTGTTGCATTGGTCCTAAACCAACGGCCCCCTGTGGCTGAGCAATGCTTGGTTGTTGTTGTTGTTGCATCGGTCCTAAACCAACGGCCCCCTGTGGCTGAGCAGTGCTTGGTTGTTGTTGTTGTTGTTGTTGTTGTTGTTGTTGCATCGGTCCTAAATCAACGGCCCCTTGTGGCTGAGCAGTGCTTGGTTGTTGTGGAATCGGTCCTAAAGCAACGGCATTTTGTGGCTGGGTTCTGTTTGCTAAGTGCTGGACCATTCTAAAACCTACGACACCCTGTGGGTGAGTTGAGCTTGGCGCTTGCTGAATCGTTCCAAAATCAACGGCACCTTGTGTCTGAGTTGTGTTTGGCGGATGCTGAATTGTTCTCAAACAATCATTGTAACCGCTCAACCAGCCGCTCCCTTCATTAAAGTCAGCCTCTATACGGCGTAGCTGCTTCATTTGCTCTCGTTGTGTCATCAGCAATCTGTTCATTCCCGCTGACATGGTACTCGGAAACACGTGAGTTCCATCATAAGAACGCCTCATGCCGTCATCATGTCTATCGGAGTAGTTTCCAGTTAGTCCACCTGGTCTCGAGTCCATAGTTGATCGAGAAATGGCTTGATTCTGTGGGGAATTTATGTTTACAGGTGTTCGTGGCAGGCGGGCAGTGTTTCCTGAAGGTGTTGGCGCAATAGTCACCTGCAAACGAAATTAATAATCCTTTCAAGAATTACAATAGTGAGATTCGAGATAATGTACAATGAGACATGTTGATTTTCGGGTCTGAACAACTTCGTGTGGTCTGCATCTAATCTAACGAACAGGTCAAGGGTCAGAAAGGTTACCGGGGAACTGTATTGGGCTGAGGTAATTGTAAACTGACTGGCTAATGGATCAGAGGTCAAGTTCAAGGTCATTAAATCCCACCATTGCCGATATGCTTACAATACAACCAGGATCACTTGATGTCAAGTTCACCTGGTCATACACGATCTTGAGATTTTTCAATCAAGCTCAGCTGAAAGAAATGTCAAGGTCACCAAAAAACATAATTTTGTTATGTACTATATTATAATACAAACCCAAGCGATGAATACGAATGATTTGTATACAATTTTTGGGTCAAATATGTATTTCTGATATAACGTTTATGTTTCCAGAAGCTGCATTGCACATTTCACGACCTAGTCCT
Source organism: Terebella lapidaria (assembly GCA_949152475.1). Taxonomy (NCBI): domain Eukaryota; kingdom Metazoa; phylum Annelida; class Polychaeta; order Terebellida; family Terebellidae; genus Terebella; species Terebella lapidaria. The sequence continues at coordinate 16,000,410 of OX424564.1, read as the reverse complement.
AATTTATTGATTTGAGACTACCAACTAATATGAACAAACATTTGTTACACATCGCTTGAATTGTCGTCATCTTAGTACTCACTACTCACTCAAGGCCATCTGAGGTCGAGTTCAAGGTCACCAAAATATCCACCATATACTACTTTCTGTATGCTCATAATACAATCCTAAGCTCTGTCTACACCTAAGCTCAAGTTCAAGGACACTCATATGTCAACTTCTATTAATATGATCATGATACAAATCTAAAGCTCCATACATATAAAAACTTGGACAATCCAATTATGGAGAAGCTGTGCACATCAGGCTTTTCGGGGGATTCAATTAAAATACATGTCGGATTGTATGTTGGTGATGCTGGTCTTTTTGCTCGTCGAAGATTCGAGGCAATTTATTTGTATACATGTACATATAATTACAGATGGCATCAAGTGGTGCAAATGCTTGTGCGAAAATCCATACTGTTGAATCAGATTTTGGTAAAATTGCAGTCAAATACCAAAATTGGGCATTTACGTTGGAAATGTTCGCCATTCATGGAAAATTAGGCCAATGACCAATAAGTTACTCAAGAATATAAGGAAAATGAAGGAGAAATATGAGAACATCGAAATTTCAAATTTGATTGAGGGGAGGGGGGGGGGGGGGGGGCTGGAAATAGCTCAAAACACATAGCAATTTGCTTTCAGACATTTTTTTCCATCGACCTGCCGGGAAATACATGAATAAAGAGCAAATGATCCTATAACAACGATACCCACGGAAAGTCCAATGCATTTATTTAGGGAGAAAATCAATAACTTTGATCAATATCCTCGATTGTTTTGTCGATCTAAAACCTTGAGTTTGAACATTCAATTAATCACGCTCAAAAACTGCATGATATTCACCACTACATGTATGGGTTCCTAAGCTTACATGTACATGTAAATTATGTGTGATACGAAGCTAAATTCTGCCTCCAGTGACCAGCATATCCATTCTAATGCCATTCAATTCGAGCGGCACCACACAGTAGTAGGATTTTCCGTCCATCCACGATACAAGATTCGAAAGATAACATGTGGACGGACACCGGACAGACGAAGGGCATCATGACAATTATGTAATCAGACGTAACGCGTGCCGACGTTGCAAATACAAGTAGTTCATCGGAGTAGATCATTATGAGCTCGGTAACACCACTGACTTGACTTTTAGACTTTTCGTCTTTTTATCCTTTCGTGTTTTTTTTTTCGAATTTCCGATTTTTCGTTTCTCTGAAGTTTCGTTTTTTCGATTTCTTCAAAATTTTTACCTTGACAGCTTGTTCCAAGGAAGTGTGGCTATGTGCATGTATAGGTATATATACATAACACTCACAATCGTTAACTGGCAAATGCTTTCTTCCAAACTCGATCAACACATCACCACAAATCTATGTATCTACACTGATAATTAGGTGACCAAAGTATAATTATTTTAAAGTTTATGATATAAGTCATAAACTCAGATAGAAGCGAGATATATTCATATGATTCATGAAATACAATATATACATTATAAATAGACCTACAGTTTTTAGGTCCTGGAATCTAATGGATTATAAGTGCTTTGTACAGGGTTCTGAGCATCATGCGACTGTGACCATGAGTAAGTCAATGGGCATTTTAGACATGACCATTGACCTGATTATTGAATGTACATTCCCATGTGTATTCACATATGATTGCAGCAGTCAAAAATTCGCAAATTCAAAACGTTGAAAAAAAAAATCGGAAAAAATATCGAAAAATCAAAAAGTTGAAAAAACGAACATTAAAAAAAAATGAAAAGTCGAAAATTTAAAAAAAAATGAAAAAAAAATTCGAGCAAAGGCAAAATTAAAAATTCGAAAATTCGATAAAAAGAAAAAGCAAAAGTTCGAAAAACGAAACTTCAAAAAGTCGTAAAGAAACGAAAAGTCAAACGCCAAAAAAACCCCGAAAGGTCGAAAATTCGAAACTAAAATTGAAAAAAGGTGGCCGTTCTGGGCTTCTGTTGTATCAGCCTTTCCACTGCCAGGGGTGATTTCAACCGAAATCATGGGAAACCAGTGTAGTATGGGCAACTGGGAGCAAACCGTACACCCAAGCTCAACTACATGTAGAGCAGGGCTACGATATCTGGGATGCGGTTCTTGGAATTCATCTATGCATCCGTTAATTGAATAACATCACAGAAGAAATGTCATTATCTTGTGTAGAATATTTATGACTGTTATGGCCCGAAACCCGTCCCTGACACATTCTCTCATTCGACATACACGGCACAGATTCATCACATGACTTCATACTTACTTACCTTACGTCACCGGGCACGCACTGTCCTCGCACCTCACCTACATGTAAACAACACCGCTCATGCTATCACTTCCTACATTCCCTCCAATCACCACATTTCCAGACACATAACTCCGCCCACACAGACATGACATCACTTTCCCGCCATTTTACATGAACACCTGCCACATTACGCGGGAAAACCCACACTCACATCATAGACTTGCCCCGCGCTTTCCCACACACTAGAAGTTGGATAGAGAGAGACTGGGAGTTGGTATTGAAGTAGTTGAATAGAGACATTCTAGAAGTTGGAATAAGAGAATTACTAGAGAGGTACATTATAGAAGATTTCAACAAGGAAAGTTAATAACGGACTATAGGCCTAGTTAATATTTCGGACTATATTGGGATTACGTGTGCTTGAGTGAGTGACCGTGATCGTACATCGGACTGAATCATCATAATAAATCGGATTATTGTGAAACATTACGTCGGACTTCTTTGTTGTGGTCAAACGCACGACATATACATCGGACTGTACGATCAGCGGGCGTAATAGCCGCCCGAAGAACTCGCTATTCCGTCACATCTTGTTTTCCAAAAAGCTCATCGAGAACGGCTTAGACTAATTTGCACTCCGCGCGAGCGCGGTGCGCGGCGCGGCGCGCACGTATTTTATATTTTAGTCGGTGTTTAGCTTATCATATAGATCTATAGCGACCGAAAAGGACCAAAGGTACGGTAACCTAAAAACTGCACCCGCCCCTGTCTAAAGATTGTCGATATCATAGGTCACAATTATCGTAGTTCAGTCCAATTACGGGTGATCGTGCTAAAATTATCGTGTTACTCAGAGAAATGTCATCACTGTTTTAACAGCATTAATTGCAGTGTTACAGCATTGTGGAAAACAATTCTAGTAGTAAACAGTTCTAGGGGTAAACAAGTTTAGCGCTCTCAAAACCTACAAAAATAGTAGGACACACTGCCCTTCTTTGACAAATAGGGAGGACGAGAAAGGCCTGATGGATAAATATGACATCGCGATTAACCAATGACAAAAAACAAAGGAATAAAAATAAAAACACTAACATCTACATTCTGAATGAAGTCCATATTGAGCAAATCCATATTGAGTGTTTGTTTGGTAATTTTGGATTTAGTGCAGACTATTTGGCTTGCTTCTAAACTTCGAATATATTGTCCTATAAATTTGTCGTCGGTGTTTAATGCAATAACAGGAACTCCATCAGCACGGGCGGATCGAAGCCATTTCTTTACAATGCACGTAGGCTAAATTAAATATTAGGCCTACTTCCCTCCCTTCTGGAACAAACTAGCGCGCCGCGCCATATTTAGCGCGGCGCGCGGCGCGGCGCGCTGGCGCGGAGTGCAAATTAGTCCAAGCCTCGAGAACTGAAACTGAAACATTCGCTTCTTGGAGCAGTAGTATTGAGAATATATGGTATGAGAATATTGAAGCATGGCATTGAGATCATTCCTGTAGAAGTCAAAATGATTATCACTGCAACATGGTAGGCCCTATTTTAGTCCTTATTTTGGCAGAATGGCCTATCCAGGCCCATTGTTCCGCAAATACATATATGTATAGGCCTATACAAGCTACAGAATAGTAGGAATGGAAAGTGTTAAGAATATGTCCGGAGGAAATGTTTTGCTGTTGTTTTTTTATATCTATGAATTAAATAAATATCTCGGCTATTATTCCCCAGTGCTTGAGTCTTCACTCCAGGTTTTTTATGCACATATGCCTATATCCTATTCTAAGTGCGATTCGATATGATTCTATTACATCAGCGTTATATCAGCGCGTGCAAAAAGTCACTGCCTGGCCAAACAGAGTGACAATATTTGCGACCCCCACTGTACCACACAAACATCACTGATATCTGACATGAGACATTGTGAACTACTGCATGTTCACAGCATAGTAAATGGGCGAAGCCCGCACAATAGCGCGCAACGTCTGTCCACCGTGGAATCAATCCCTGCCTGTCACTGCGGGAGACCTCGCAAAACGGAACCAGCTGAAATTAGTGCGTTTTTAGTATATCCGGGCGACAATCAAAATAACGTGGCAACAGGAAACTAAGCATGATATCTTTTGTGCTGGTGCGGATGGGAGGGTGTGGAAAAGATGATATTGCTCAGAATAAATGTTGTGGGGTCGCATCACTGTCCGGAATCCGTTTCGGCAGAGGATATTGGGAAACGATATTTTTCGGTCGGGAAACGATATGTTCGATTGGGAAACGTCAAGCTGCAAGGGGGTATGTGTTGTTTTCCTCAATAAAGTATGAAAAAAAGGTGTAATCGTTAATCATGCGCTTATGTTCTATAAACTCTTCACTGTCGACCCAACCTGCTATATCGTTTTTGTGAAGTGAAATGCGATGAAAATAACACCGTTAGATCAAATGACCACTGATGATTAAATATGTGTCTGATGCACACAAAAAGTAACACGAGTCAAGAGAAAGGTGTATTACATGATCCCCATCGAAAAGATACATTTTACATCGTCTCATTAATAAATATTTGCGGATTTTCTGAACCACTGATGTTTTGGTGGGTAAACGATACTGTTCCGATTGGACAACAGTTCTGATATGGGTGTCTCGATTAGTAAACGATATTTTATTGGAAATTTGTGGCCTGTTAAGGCTCGTTTTTGTGCTATTATTCATTCATGCTTATTATTTTTTCAAGAGATGGCGTCTCGCGGCTTCAACGCCAGGTGTTATCACTGTCATTATAAGTTTGAAGACTCTATCCACATAGTGAAGCACTTATTTGACAAACACCAAGAAAAAACCTTTTCAATACTGAGACCCGCTGTGGTTGAGGAAACAGGGGGAAATTAGCCCAAAGGCTCAGAAAGTTTACCGAAGAAATGTACAGTGTTAAGCTCTCAAAATCTGCAATGGTAATTTTTCAACAATGTCTGCCCAAGGGGAACATTGTTTTCTATATGTTCACAATTGATTTCTAAGTTGGAAAGTGGATAATGAGCGTGCTCTGACCTTGAAATAAGGTCAAAGGTCAATTTCAAGCTCATGAGATTATTCGGCATATATTATCATGTCCACAATTGATTCCTGATTTGTAAAGTTGATAATAAGCGAGGTATTAGCCACTTTGTTGTCTGACCTTGAAAATAAAGTCAAAGGTCAAATTCCAGGTCACAAGAACTTTCAGCATATATCATTCCCTATATGTCCACAATTGATTCCTCAGCTGTAAAGTCGATAATAAGCGAGATATTGGTCATTTTGTGCTCTAACAAAATTCTGAAAATGAGATCTAGGTCAAATTCAAGGTCATCAGAAAATTCGACATATATCATTTCCTATATGTCCTGATGTCTATGATTCCCAAGCTATAAAGTCGATAAGGTGCGAGATATTAGCCCTTTTCTCCTGTGACCTTGAAAATTAGGTCGAATGTGAAATTCAAGGTTATGAGAATATTCAGCATATATCATTTCCTTTTCGTCCGCAATTGATTCCTAATCTCTAATCTCAATATTAAATGTGATATTAGCAATAGTGTGTCCCATTATATAGCATAAAAGAATTTAAGGTAGTCCGCTCCAAACAATGAGGAGAGGGGTTAAAAGAGTTTTTGTTCAAAAATAAATAACTGTATTAACAAAATCTAGAGCTTCAAAATGACACATTTTATAGAGTAACTGATCAGCCTCCTAAAACTGAAAAGAAAACAGGAGGGTCACCGTATCCGTTCGCATGGAAAACACGATGCAAGATGTGAAAATGGATAAAAAAAAAAAGTGCACAAATGCCATAATTTAGGTCCTTTTCTAGTTAAATGTTTGTGATTTTTATCGAATATTTCGAAGAAACCAGCACGGTGACCTCCTATTTTCTTTTCAGTACTAGAATGCTGATCAATTACTCTATAAAGTAGGTCATTCTGAAGAGATAATATTCAAGAAATAACTTTCAAATTTTGACTCTTCTTTACCTCACTGTTTGTAGCGGACCACGTTAACATGGGAAAGTCCCATTTGGGCCAAGTTTGGGTCAAAATGGCCTATTTTGAGCGATTCAAGAGCAACGAAACTTATACATGTCGTAAAGGTACATAAGGGGGATCTTTTCAAACGATAATCTGAAAACCGTCTAAACAGTTTTTGAGAAAATGGCCGCCAAAGTCCAAAATTGACCGTTTTTCTGACAAAAAAAGGGCGTTTTGACCTTTCAAGGTCATTGAAGGTCAAGTTCAAGGTCACCACCAAAACCACAATATATGAATTCCTATTTGAATCGACTCCAGGCATTCCATTTTTATACACAATGTCAATAAGGACCCAAATTAGCATGTTTTGAAACAAAAATCTCAAAACTTTTTCTATTATGTCAGGTCCGGGCACATGATTCACCTTATTTCACACCCAAAATGTTGTGCATACATTCATATAATTAATAATTCACTCGAGGTAACCTTTCACTAAAAACCACACAGTATTCCTCGTGTATAACAGTTGATCTCGTATTTCATATGTACAAAATTTTCCGTTTCCCAATCGAAACAGCATGGATTACCAACCCGCGCCTTCTCTATACGTATCGTTTACCCACCGTAACATCAATGGTTCAGAAAATCAGCAAATATTTGTTAATGAGACGATGTAAAATGTTTCTTTTCGGTGGGCATCATGTAATACACCTTTCTCTTGACTCGTGTTACTTTTTGTGCGCATCAGACACATATTTAATCACCAGTGTTCATTTGTTCAAAACCGGTGTTATTTTCATCGCATTTCACGTCACAAAAACGATATTACATAAAGTGTAGCAGGTTTGGTCGACACTGAAGACTTTATACAACATCAGCGCATATTTGTCTTCCTTTAGATTAACGATTACACCTATTTTTTCATACTTTATTGAGGGAAACAACACATACCCCCCTTGCAGCTTGGCGTTTCCCAATCGAACATATCGTTTCCCAACCGAAAAATATCGTTTCCCAATATCCTCTGCCGAAACGGATTCCGGACAGTGCGCATGGAACAAGGACAAAGTACCTGTATACCTGATATTTTTAGTATCGTAAACACACTGGTGAAAGGGCAATCGATAGGTGCCACATTCCAGAAACTATCATCGATTTGTTAGTGACGTTGTGAAGAATAGCATGTTTGGTTTCCAGGAACTATCGATTTAGTGTTGGGAATTATTCAAGAGAGTTTCAATCATGGGAGTTTCAAACCTTATGATCAAGAAATACCGTTTTGGTACGACAGCTGTAAGTATGAATGGACAAAAATGCCACGCACCAAGAGTGATGTTGTTTCCCGATTGGTGAGGGTGGTCACGCCGTTTGTACCATTCCTAGAACCTCTGTCGTAAGTAATGTCCAGAGCTGTTTGTACTGTTTCTCCTCGCCCGATTCTCTGCAAGCGAAGTATATTTCACAACAACTAGTGAAATGGACCCTTACGAACCCTATGACATTACATAAAGTAATTAATAAAGAGGTTGGCCTATCAACTATAAATTTATTGAGATACACAGGTTGGTATTGGCTCTCGCTCTTTGGAAATACAGCACCGCTAGATGAGTTATAGAGGCTACCAACTTGAATGGGCTTGTACGCTGTGTTCATGAACGTATCACAATGACATAGTACTACACACAACAATAATATAGTGTAATACTATCGCGATAACTTGGACATTGAACAGAATAAGAAAAAATATGCGACATGAAATATTCTTACCTCTATCGCAGACTGCACGTCGGACCCGGTTGCCATATCGATTCAACTCAAGTACACTTTCTCTGCTTCATATCAATCCGTGTTCTATTGTTTCTGAAAATGACGAGTGAGTTTTCATATTTTCGGGTGGAGTGGTCGTCATTGGTTTTGTGATCTGAGCACGTTGTATGAGCCGCGAATATCCCAACGAATACTCTACATTGTATAGGCCTATACACATGGCGCATGATCTCGCCTTTGATAAGGCCTGTCATTTCATAATTCAATTGGCTGAGTCAATGTACAGTAAAACGAACCTATGAGTGACATGTACAATTTTGTAGGCCCACGTGTATTACGGTGTATGTGTGCATTTTTTTTAACGTACTGATTAGCCCACTCTGACTAACATCTATACAGATGATCCCGCCCAGATAAGTTGACCAAGTACATTTCATCCGTGAAGCACAGACCTACATTATATTCGTCTGTTTTACTATAAACATGCAGTTTTCAAAATACGCGATTGCCCACATTTTAGCGACGCATTCAACTGAAGATGTATTTTGAAAAATATACATCACCTGATTTACAACCGGTTCACGAGTTCTGTTTAAAGTGTGAGTTTTTGTTCAGTTTCTCGAGATACCGAGATCAAACACAAAACCACGGTAGATTGATTGTCATCACTCCAAAATTTGTTTAAATAGAAGATAAAAAGTCCTAATGAAGTATGCCATGTTAGAGCCTCGCAACTATATTGAACTACACGCGAAAACGTAGCCTAGTATCGGAACCTCGCAAATTAATATAAATCTTTAACACCGCCATATGTGCATCTAATTTCATTAGATTGTCGGGTATTATTCATTTCACGGGGGTCAAGTGAACCTGAATTGTTCGGAGGAATATTGGGGCCCCTGAATTATTGGGAGTTGGGGCGTGAGATCGTTGGAGGAAAACTTGACAGTAGATTGCTAAAAAGCCGCGAATAACTCCCAATGATTCAGGGGCGGCAATGTTCCTCCGAATAATTCAGGTACGCTTGACCCCCTTGCATTTGTGCATCTGATTTGCATCAACGAAATGACCGATATAAACGTATTGATACTTACGGAAATCGGCACGATCCACAAAACGTAGTTGAACTCGAGCTCTATCCTCTAGGGCGAATCAAACTAATTCCTGGATGGTCTTTTAGACTTGGACTGATATAGTGAGAAAATGGTATGTCCGCAAATGGCAGTATTTGTGTTATAATCATCACTGAACAGGTGTGCTTTCAGTTTCCATTTTCGGAAAATTTTATGACAGGATTGGACATGAATAGAATAGCATCTACAGGCTCAATTAATACCACTTTGTGGCGTCTCGGTTCAGACCGCTGAGCAAACACAGTGATAAATCAAGATGCAATACATGTAGTTTCACACGCAATTAATTATGTTTATCGTAGCTCTAGAGATATAAAGCGAAGAAAATTGGCGTAGAGATCATATATATCATGGGGGGGGGGGGGTAATTTTCGGAGTCGTATGGCCGGAGGCACAGGCGAAAGGCCACGTGCGAAGTTATAAACAACAATTTTTCGGAGCGAAATTTCATGAATCTGATACACCTTCTATAGTGAGGTACACCTCTGAGTAGCAGTGAATATCCATATTGCTATTCACTTTTAAACAACACCATTGAGAAACCTTGATCATAAGTAATGACATGATATAGTGAAAGGTGTTTTGCAATCTGAAGTCGATGTTACAAGGTAGACTTTATCAAATATACGGTATCACTATCCGAAGACGGCACGGCAATGGCAGACTGGCTATTCAAGGATTCGTGCGAACTGTTTGATAAACACTACTCATTATCACTGTCATGAGGTGAGCTGAAGCTGGTTAACACTGTTAATGCACAAAGCCTTGTTCGTGAATGAGAAAATCACGCGTTGGACACAACTTTGAGTACTAAAGGGTCACCTCAAATGCATGTGAAGTTCAAGGTCACAAAAAGATGTTTCATATATGTTTTTATATGCTCATAATCGAAACATATATTCAATCAAGAAGACCTGGTGTGTCTCGAAAGATCACTTTACGCTTTGACACATAATTTTGCGTTTGAGCACTCATATGTATAGGTCATCGAAGGTCAAGTACAAGGTGACGGTATTATGAACACATTGAAAGTGAAATATGCTAGATCTACTACGGTAGTGAACCTCCCATTATAAGTAAATTTTAACTGTTCTCAGTTAAAAAAAACCCACCGATTTCTTTACAACTCAAAATCCATAGAGAATATGGGGACCAAAATATAGTATCACCATACGAAATACTAAAACGATCAGTTGGCGAGGACCATATCATGGTAGTTTTCGATCGAAGGATCACAACAAGTGGTCTTTCAAGAGAAAACGTTTGAAATTGCTCCCATTATTAGAAAAATTAGGGTTTTTTATGGTTGAGAAGAAATCAATCAAAACCGTTTGAACAATTCACGAAAAAAAATATGAGAAAATTTGAATTCTTAAATGACCAGTTGGTGGTCACTATCAGTATGACCAAGTTTCCAAAGATTCCATCAACTGGCCTCTGGTGGAAAGACACTCAAAGTTTGTCCTTTATAAGTAAACGCCAATTCTACATACATGTAGTTAAAAGAATCACCAAGAAGAGTTTAAAATCTCATAAAAGGAAAGATATAAAAAGTTCATGAAATCTGATGTCAGAGGAGAAGTAATTAAGTTTCGCGAAGGAATCATTCGTGGAGCAAACCATTTGCTTCACGTAAAAACTATTTGCTCTATGCAGATAGAGACCTATGTCCGGAATGAAGATTTCTGGAAAAGGAATAATATTCGAATTTAAACCTTCCTATGCAAAGGCCTGCTTACGGGCCTTATACATATTGTATTATAGGCACGAAGTTGTCATGGGATGAGTCGTGATATTCGTAGTATAACTTCATATACATGAACATAAATCAACTTGAGATCTCGTTGATTACCTCGAGATATTGACTTTTTATCTCGTGATTCTCTTTTTTAACCCGATTTTTCTAAAAACTCGAGATCACGACTTTTTGGCGGTGTAAGTTTGCTTCGTACATGTAGCAAAACATAATTGTGGCATTTCATGTCCATAACTTTCCCGGCATTTCCCGGAAACCGAAACTGAAAGCATGACCGGAACCAAGTAGGTTATTTTCTCTGCAGAGTCAGCAGACTGTGGCTGTCGAGACCGGTCTAGTGGATACGACCCGGCGAATGTCACGCACAGGCAGGCGACAGGTCCCTACACAGGAGATCTCTTAGAAGTCTACATTTTGTGGATTCGTCGCTACGTGTACACTTAGTAAGTATGATATAACATTCACTGAATCACCGAATGATTGCAATGGTTTTTAATTAAAGGGCATATGCGCGGAGACCGGGTATTATATTTTGTATCATACTTCTGAGCTGAGAAATCAATGTGCACGTAAGCCTACAGCATGTTGATATATGTATGTATCGTGCTTCCTTTAACAAAGAAAGTTAAATATAACTCTGCAGTCTGTCAATGATTAATGGACACTTTCGTGATATAATCGTAGCGTCAATATTAAGTCTGTACATATATATATACTCGAACATATCCTAGCATGTGTAGACCTGTTATCACATACAACCTATACTTCATATTTTTTTTATTGATCAAAGGTTATTGATGAAAACGTATCGCGACCATAGACATATACTCGAGCAAATGAAAGGCGGACATTGTATTGTATGTAGCATATTATTACACCGTTAGTCTTATTTTGTGCAACCCGCTGCGACGGCGTTATAGTTTCAATGGGATCACTTATCTCATCCATGAGGTGAACAACGCTAGTACGCTACCCTATCGATTGCATAACTTCCTGTGTTGTATTCTTTTTTTATGGACCTTTATGGGCCTCGGCCCACTGAATTCATGTGAACTCTGAATATGTACAAACATAAAGTTAGACTTTCCTATTACCTTCACCAATACGCCGCTATTAACTTTCAGTTTCGAGATGTAGGCCTATAATATTGTGTTGTTTTGGCGTTGGAGGCTCGTGGTGCAACAACAAGCATAATCCGAAAATGCAAACGGACTGGTTATTGCTTTCTCATTTCCAAAGTGACGTCATCGGACCAAAATATCTTGCTGTCCATACCTTATTTATTCAAAGATAATCGTTGGTAAATTATATACACCTTTTTATACTAGGTTATTATACGCGTTACCCAATCGTGAATGTCATTTATCTGTCCGTCATATTTATAACATGTATGTAACAGACAAAGTTCAAATACTTTATGAAAGTAGCCTGTAGCCTCCTTCCCATTTTTTTCTTCTAAAAATCCCTGATTCAGAAATTCATCAAGTTGTAGTACTGTACAGCATTACATAACATGCATAGGTCAGTGATCGTAATATATATTTCACAGATATTGGAATGATCAGTGTGTGCAAACGTGTGTGATGACAATTGAGTATCATTATCCTTTGATTATGTTACATGTATGTGAAATGAAATGCTAGTATGTACAGTGATATGGTGTCTAGTTTCGAGATACGTATACTTAAATACCAACATGACATGATGATTGCATGCTTGTGGGGAATGAAAATCAGAGCCAGAGGAGAGCTCAGAATCAATCGCAGAACACGAAAAACGTTTTGGCTTCTGTGGCCCTTCGCAGGGCCCCAAACCCCACCCCGTATAGGCTGCTCCTTTGCTTTCTAGGGAATTGATGAGTGATAGAAACTTATGTTCGCTATTGTACCTTCTACATAACTGTGCAGAAATAATTGAGAGCACATATTATACATCACACCATGATATATCACAACATTACGTATCACAATATATCCATATTCGGAAATTTCAGAATTTTGCCCCCCCCCCCCCCCCTGGAAAAAATATCAGGTACGCCACTTTGCTGAATACTCTCGTGACTTTGATCAGTGACCTTATGTTCAAGGCCACGGGACAAAATAGCTTTTATGTATTGTCCGGTAACCCATCGAAGCCTTTGGGCTAATTTTTTTAGGTTACCGTACCGGATAGCTAAAAATATTCCCAGGAAAGGCTTTTTTATTTTTTTTTATTTTCACGTTTCCCTTGAAATGGCGGCCATTTCCGTTGAAAAATGCCTGATTTTGGACTTTGACGACCATTTTCTCAAAAACTGTTCGGACAGTTTTGAGATTTTTGTTTCAAAAGATTTCCCTTATATGTACCTCTGTGATGTGTATAAGTTTGGTTGCCCTTGAATCGCTGGTCTACGTGTGGCGGCCATTTTAAATTTTTGACGGGTCGACAAATTTTTTTTTTCTGCCCAAATCGTGTTACTATCCATTTTGGGCCATTTATAGACAAACATTTGGTTACTCGTTGAAAAAAATGTTGAATTTTCGGCACTTTTTTCCTTCATAATGGGAGCTGCCGGGACTGTACTCATAGAACGCCTGAAGATAGAGCAAATAGATATTGGCACTTTCAAATGGGAGGTCATATATGGCGACTTGTGTGGTGACCTTGAATTTGACCTGAAGTTGATGATCTTGAAAGGTCAAAACAGCCATTTCGGGGTAAAAGAAATGCCCAGATTTGCCTCTATGGATGGAATGCTTGCAGATAGAGCTTATGTTTGCATTATGAACATATAGGAAGAAATATATGGCACAACTAATGATGACCTTGAACTTGACCTCAGATGACCTTGAGTGCCAAATATCTGACTCGGAATTCGTAAATTGGCCTGAGCGGCCTATACGCTTGCACCGAGATGTATCTTGTATTATGACCATATGGAAAATAAAATACCGCACACGTATATGTAATGGTGACATTGAAGTTCACATGGATGACTTTGATTGGTAAATTCATGAAATGAACATTATATTATGCGTATATTTCGGAAGGTGACACAAATATGATATTGCCGATACCATTAACAAACCAGAATAGAAATACAGTTGAACGTTATTGAACAAATGTTACTTGCATGTACATAGCGTATACGTGGTGCATTGCATGGTGTACATGCAGTTTCTAAACTACAGCGAGAGCATATGTCCGTGCTCGATATAACCATTCAATTTCAAGTTGATATGCAAATATGTATAGATGTTGCGATCCATTGAAAATGTTTTGTGCCGCAGGTACGGTGGCTTAGATTCGCCATCACGTTTAATTTACACCCCATTCAGTTTCCACCTCGGCGAGAACCTTCTCACCCCGGTGAAAACCTTTTCACCCCGGTGAATACCTTCTCACCCTGGTGAAAACCTTCTCACCCCGGTGATAACCTTCTCACCCCGGTGATAACCTTCTCACCCCGGTGAAAACCTTCTCACCCCAGTGAGAACCTTATCACCCCGGTGAGAACCTTATCACCCCGGTGAGAACCTTATCACCCCGGCGAGAACCTTATCACCCCGGCGAGAACCTTCTCACCTCGGCGAGAACCTTCTCACCCTGGTGAAAACCTTCTCACCTCGGTGAAAACCTTCTCACCCCGGTGAAAACCTTCTCACCTAGGTGAAAACCTTCTCACCCCGGTGAAAACCTTATCACCCCGGCGAGAACCTTCTCACCCCGGTGAAAACCTTTTCACCCCGGTGAATACCTTCTCACCCTGGTGAGAACCTTCTCACCCTGGTGAGAACCTTCTCACCCTGGTGAGAACCTTCTCAACCCGGTGAAAACCTCACCCCGGTGAAAACCTTCTCACCTCGGTGAAAACCTTCTCACCCCGGTGATTACCTTCTCACCCCGGTGAATACCTTCTCACCCCGGTGAGAACCTTCTCACCCCGGTGAAAACCTTCTCACCCCGGTGAAAACCTTATCACCCCGGTGAGAATTTTATCACCTCGGTGAGAACCTTCTCACCCCGGTGAGAACCTTTTCACCCCGGTGAAAACCTTCTCACCCCGGTGCAAACCTTCTCACCCCGTATTGTGAGTATTAGATTCACCGTGGTGAGAAGGTTTTCACCGGGGTGAGAAGGTTCTCACCGGGGTGAAAAGGTATTCACCGAGGTGAGAAGGTTTTCACCGGGGTGAGAAGGTTCTCACCGGGGTGAGAAGGTTCTCACCGGGGTGAGAAGGTTCTCACCGGGGTGAGAAGGTATTCACCGGGGTGAAAATGTTTTCACCGGGGTGAGAAGGTTCTCGCCGGGGTGATAAGGTTTTCACCGGGGTGAGAAGGTTTTCACCTAGGTGAGAAGGTTTTCACCGGGGTGAGAAGGTTTTCACCGAGGTGAGAAGGTTTTCACCAGGGTGAGAAGGTTCTCGCCGGGGTGATAAGGTTCTCGCCGGGGTGATAAGGTTCTCGCCGGGGTGAGAAGGTTGTCACCGGGGTGAGAAGGTTGTCACCGGGGTGAGAAGGTTCTCCCCGGGGTGAGAAGGTTCTCACCGGGGTGAGAAGGTTCTCACCGGGGTGAGAAGGTTCTCACCGGGGTGAGAAGGTTCTCACCGGGGTGAGAAGGTTTTCACCGGGGTGAGAAGGTTTTCACCGGGGTGAGAAGGTTTTCAACGGGGTGAGAAGGTATTCACCGGGGTGAGAAGGTTTTCAACGGGGTGAGAAGGTTTTCACCGGGGTGAGAAGGTTCTCACCGGGGTGAGAAAGTTCTCACCGGGGTGAGAAAGTTCTCACCGGGGTGAGAAAGTTCTCACCGAGGTGGAAACTGAATGGGGTGTAAATTAAACGTGATGGCGAATCTAAGCCACCGTACCCACGTTCAATTTACACCCCATTCAGTTTCCACCTCGGTGAGAACTTTCTCACCCCGGTGAGAACCTTCTCACCCCGGTGAAAACCTTCTCACCCCGGTGAAAACCTTCTCACCACGGTGAATACCTTCTCACCCCGGTGAAAACCTTCTCACCCCGGTGAGAACCTTCTCACCCCGGTGAGAACCTTCTCACCCCGGTGAGAACCTTCTCACCCCGGTGAGAACCTTCTCACCCCGGTGAATACCTTCTCACCCCGGTGACAACCTTCTCACCCCGTTGAAAACCTTCTCACCCCGGTGAATACCTTCTCACCCCGGTGAAAACGTTCTCACCCCGTTGAAAACCTTCTCACCCCGGTGAATACCTTCTCACCCCGGTGAAAACCTTCTCACCCCGGTGAAAACCTTCTCACCCCGGTGAGAACCTTCTCACCCCGGTGAGAACCTTCTCACCCCGGTGAAAACCTTCTCACCTCGGTGAATACCTTTTCACCCCGGTGAGAACCTTCTCACCCCGGTGAAAACCTTCTCACCACGGTGAATCTAATACTCACAATACGGGGTGAGAAGGTTTGCACCGGGGTGAGAAGGTTTTCACCGGGTTGAAAAGGTTCTCACCGGGGTGAGAAGGTTCTCACCGAGGTGATAAAATTCTCACCGGGGTGATAAGGTTTTCACCGGGGTGAGAAGGTTTTCACCGGGGTGAGAAGGTTCTCACCGGGGTGAGAAGGTATTCACCGGGGTGAGAAGGTATTCACCGGGGTGAGAAGGTTTTCACCGAGGTGAGAAGGTTTTCACCGGGGTGAGAAGGTTCTCACCGGGGTGAGAAGGTATTCACCAGGGTGAGAAGGTATTCACCGGGGTGAGAAGGTTTTCACCGAGGTGAGAAGGTTTTCACCGGGGTGAGGTTTTCACCGGGTTGAGAAGGTATTCACCGGGGTGAGAAGGTTTTCACCGAGGTGAGAAGGTTTTCACCGGGGTGAGGTTTTCACCGGGTTGAGAAGGTTCTCTCCAGGGTGAGAAGGTTCTCACCAGGGTGAGAAGGTTCTCACCAGGGTGAGAAGGTATTCACCGGGGTGAAAATGTTTTCACCGGGGTGAGAAGGTTCTCGCCGGGGTGATAAGGTTTTCACCGGGGTGAGAAGGTTTTCACCTAGGTGAGAAGGTTTTCACCGGGGTGAGAAGGTTTTCACCGAGGTGAGAAGGTTTTCACCAGGGTGAGAAGGTTCTCGCCGGGGTGATAAGGTTCTCGCCGGGGTGATAAGGTTCTCACCGGGGTGATAAGGTTCTCACCGGGGTGATAAGGTTCTCACTGGGGTGAGAAGGTTTTCACCGGGGTGAGAAGGTTATCACCGGGGTGAGAAGGTTATCACCGGGGTGAGAAGGTTTTCACCAGGGTGAGAAGGTATTCACCGGGGTGAAAAGGTTTTCACCGGGGTGAGAAGGTTCTCGCCGGGGTGATAAGGTTCTCACCGGGGTGATAAGGTTCTCACCGGGGTGAGAAGGTTCTCACCGGGGTGAGAAGGTTTTCACCGGGGTGAGAAGGTTCTCACCGGTGTGAGAAGGTTCTCACCGGGGTGAGAAGGTTTTCACCGGGGTGAGAAGGTTTCCACCGGGTGAAAAGGGTTCTCGCCGAGGTGGAAACTGAATGGGGTGTAAATTAAACGTGATGGCGAATCTAAGCCACCGTACGCAGGTCAACAATGAAGTTCAGTTGTCGATAACAGTTTGATATATTGTAACTTAAGTATGTTGGTTCCTACATTTAGGAAATAATGAGAGTCGATGAATTCTCGAAACAGCTTTCGCTTGCGTTTACAATGTCAAAGGATAGAGACGATGATAACCAATGTGGTTGACAACCAATTTTTTCTGTCCCGTGTGTCGGTTCACATATATTATGTCAGAGTAACATAGGGAGAGGGGAGCACTTTGAACACATTCCCATTGACTGTATTTTTTTAATGTATATATACACCGACAGGCATGGATGCAGCAGTCGAAAAAAAAGTCGAAAAATCGAAAGATAAAAAAACGAAGTCAGAATTTCGAAAAAAAAAATCAAAAAGTTGAAAACAATTTTTAAGAATCGAAAATTTAACAAATCGAAAAATCATAAATGACCAGTCAAGTTTTCAAAAAGTCGAAAAATCGATAAAAAATGAAAAGTCAAAGGGGAATTTTTGTTTTGAAAACTGAAAAGATAGAACAACAAAATACATATCGATTTTTCTAAAATTGAGAATTCAAAAACTCAACAATTCAATCAAACAAAAATTCAGAAAGTCGAAAACTTTCTGAAATTCAGAAAGTCGAACATTTTTTTTGCCAATTTTCAAATATTCTTCATAACTAGACATAAAAGCCTACAGGCTTTGTGGCATCCCCCAATTTGTTCTTATCATTTCAAATGGTCATACTGGACTGAGAAAAAAGGATACATAGGCCATTGTATGTGGGTTAGAGTGAGAGCTCATCAGACAGTTTCTTACCAGAACTGCTTTCTATCATCTTGACAACTTGGCCCACCAGACATTTGCTACCCAAAATGAATGGACAATTACCCAGCCAATATTATTCAGAGTACTAGTATATTTAGTCAGGATGTTCGTGATATTTTTCAGGTGCTCATGTCAAATGTAAAATGATACGTGACTAAAAGAATGCTGTGTCATCTTGGCCAATTTTGTGATTTCAAAACTTATACAATACAGCGGAATTTTCGCATTCATATTATAACCAAAGCCAAACATTTTCCAGCTAATAAAACAATGATGATTTGGTCATTGCATGTGAAATAGAGTTGAATAACAAAACATTCAAACAATGCATGTTTGTACAATATAAATGTAGACAGGGCAAATCATTCCACAAGCTTGTTGTGTCATGTGTGTTGGCTTAATAACCAACTATTGTTTTCTGTGGGGTGGAACTTCATTCTTTTACAATACACACACTAGCAAACCAGAAAAAAAACAGACAAAAAAATAAGGCCTCCCGATTTTCAATCGGGATGCCTAATTAGGGAAAAAAAATAACTGGACAAATATCAAATCTAAAAAACCTAGGTGGTCGTTCTGCTTCCGTAGTTTCCAGAACGTTCACGCAGGGTAATGTATTCAGAGATGTATCAATTTAACCCCCTCCCTTATATTTGTGCAGTTTTATAATGAACCTGTCGCAAATGAGCATGATGGTTCAAAACGATGATTTGAGTTGTAAAAAAACGACTCAAAACTGTACATGTATACACATTTCAGTTCGGATGTGACCTATAAACCACTCAAGGCCATATATTTGGTCAAGTTGAAGGTTACCCAAAAACTTGTCATATCTATGCCTATCCATAATGCTATTCAGGTGTGACCTCGAAATTCATCATGTTATGTGATGTCAAAATGTCAATGTCAAAATATTGTAATATATGACCTCTCATGCCCATAATACTTAACTAAGCTGTAACTACTAGAGGATTGTCGCCCAGAAGACAATTTGTGTAATTCAGGTCATTCCAGACCATTTGGGTCTATATTTCAGGCTATTTGAGCGATTCAAGACAATATTTATAGGTAATTGACTGGATACAGTGTTTGAGGCCCGAGGTCGTGTTTGGGCCGTAGCACGCACGAGCTTGCGAGTGCGTCCGCGGCACAGACACGACCGAGGGCCTCAAACACTGTATCCAGTCGATTAACTTATTATTACATGCCGCATTATGATATGCACACCCCTCGGGAGAGACATGATTACAAATGCTGACATTTTCTAGCCATTTTAGACCCTACAAGCAAATAATTTATGGACATCTTCATGTACTACAAAACCAAAAAAACGTCATTTCACCAGCGCATGAATACGTAAACTTCAAAAGACCGTCGGTTGCTATGCGCGACGCAGGTCGATATGAGGGCGGTCAATACCGTAATATATCTTACCGATTGTACTCCATTGTAGAATTTTCGTAGGCATATACATTTTTGACCCATATTTCGGGCCTCTATTATGCCGGTACCTAAGATGGCATGAAATGATCGTGGGAAACGGAGCATGAGCAGAAAAATCCCCTGATGTCCAAAATTACTTGGAAACGGTCGCCATTATCTTGAAAGAAAGCGAAAATAAAATTGAAAAACAAAAACAATTCTCTCTTCGATTATTTTGTAGTAGTTTTGTGCAGAGTTTCTAGAAGATTCAATCCTAAACGTTAAAGATATGTTGACGCAACGGTATAGGTTATCGGGCCATATTGATACTGCAGAGAACTTTCCTACCGACTTTCCTTATCTTTTGTGAAAAAAAGTCAATCAGGAAACAAGCAGGATTTTGTTTCACATTACCAATCGTTCACGTTTGATATCGTATATATATATCAAATCAAATACGTGTACATAGTATTGTACTATCGGTGTGGAAGTTTCAAATTTGACATGATAGAAATGTAACTACGGTATATTTCTATGATTTGACAGATGCAACGCGATATTGAAGACGACCAGCTAGGTTACCATGGCAACCCCAAACCACACGAACTCTGTATGGGAGGTAAGATTAGAATTGTTAATTTTTATGTGGCGATAGATGGTATGAAGGGAAAAAAACACACTGAAATTGATTACATTGGCCCTTACACGTCTATAATTGTCCCGAAAATCATTATTTAACGTAGTCCGCTACAAACAGGGAGGTAATCAAAAGTCAAAGTTTAAAAGTTATATCTTGAATATTATCTCTTCAAAATAACATATGTTATAGAGTAACTGATCAGCATTCTAATACTGAAAAGAAAATAGGGGGTCACCGTGCTGGTTTCTTCGACATATTCGATCAAAAAATTACAAACATTTACTAAAATCACTCAATTTATGGTATTTTTACACACTGTTTTGCCCATATTCACATCTTGCATCTTGTTTTCCAAGAGAACGGATACCGTGACCCCCTATTTTCTTTTCAGTTTTAGGATGCTGATCAGTTACTCTATAAAATATGTCATTTTGAAGCTCTAGATTTTGTTAATACAGTCATTTATTTTGAAAAAAATCCTTGACCCCCACCCCTCACTGTTTGGAGCGGACTACATTAAACATTGATGTAAACCAATCTTCGGATATGACTTCAATGGGGGTACAAGCCCATTCGGTGTTCGGATATATATAACCCTTGAAACTCTTGCCTCTATTGGGTCATTGTCTGCCTACTAATGGAATTTTGGACATGTTATTCAACATCCAGCGGGTGGTGATGCGGGAGAGATCAGTATCAATGACATCTGACCAAGGGAGACCACGGGCACCGCTTCCATCTCCTCAATATCCGGCACAACCCACTCACATCATGGTACATATACATGTATATAACTATAGCGTAACCATCATGTGTGAACACTCTTTGATGCGTAAACAAATGACAAGATTGGTCAGAGCATTGTGGTATATAAACTAATGTTTATCCTTACGCTTCTTCCACAAGGTGAACCTGCGAGTGTTGAATGGGGGTACCACGACTGGAAGTGACCAACCTCCGCCTGCAAACACCTTTAACGCAGTAAGTAATATTACAGAACAGACAAGAGGGGATGTCTCCATCGCATCACCTCCAGCTGTCCAGCCGCGGAATGGTCGACAGACCTTCGATGACCAGGCGACCGCTGGCGGCAGCACCGTTGACGACAGAGCAGAAGCGATGAGTCGCATCCTGGCGAACCAGAGATTGCAGTCACAGCACGTGGCAAATCTGAGGAATGACGTTTACAGGAACATTGGCTATGTGAAGGGGTTCACCGCAGCGTTATCGCACAGTCAACGTTCGTATATTCACGGTCATACTACGATGCCATATCCTCAGCTGGAGCAGACTATGCCAATGGCTAATGGAACGCAGAATTATGCATCAATGGATGGGAATTATGTACAACCCATACCAGAGATCCAGCGACATAATGGGATGACAGTGAGCGAGGTAGGCCTACGTGATGTCATCCATTCTGACGTCAACTCCAGACCAAGAAATAGTGGATTGCATTATCCTGCATCGATGGATGCAAGCTATGCACAACCTATGCAGAGACCAGAAGTCGGGAGTGCATTCAGTGTGGTACGTGATCTCAACCACTCTGGCGTCAATCCTGGGCTAAGTACTAATGGATTGCAACCTACATGTAGGACAAATCCTGAACACTTGCATAGGTCAGACGTGCAACCCATACATATATTTGAAGAACAGCTACATGATGGTAGTGCAGGTACAGCGGTAGGTGGGTTCAGTGCAGTACCTACTACATCTCCTGGTGACGTGAGTGGCAGTTATGCTGATGGAGACGACGACAGGGAAGATGGTGGCGCAACTGAAACCAACAGGAATGAAATGGTGCAGCGATCACAACCAGTTACGTATGCAACGAAGGAAGAATTCGAACAAATGGTACATCAGATGAACGACAGGCTTGAAAGATTAGAGCATGATATGCAGTCAAGTGTTGGTGATATAGGAAATGATTGTGTCACATTGGAGAACTTAGTATCTCAAATGCAAAGCAGGTCGGAAGAACTAGATATTGCAAATGAAGAAAACAATATGC
Organism: Terebella lapidaria; assembly: GCA_949152475.1. NCBI lineage: Eukaryota > Metazoa > Annelida > Polychaeta > Terebellida > Terebellidae > Terebella > Terebella lapidaria. Next base: position 15,978,031 of record OX424564.1, on the reverse strand, counting down.
TGATGGTAGGACGTTATGAAGAACTGAAGGGGGAGCTGTCCTCAGTGGAACAGGTGATGGAGAGAGTTGGGATAGCCCACAACAAGACAATCGACCAACAACAAAAAGCGATCGATAATCTTAAAGATGAAATAAAGAAAATCAAACAGAAAGAAACTGATGACTATGGTCGACATCAGCAATTGGAACAGGAATTGAAACAGGAAGAGAAAAAGGTCGAACACAACCAAAGGTTGATGATGAAGAAAATAGAAAAATGTGTTCAGGACATTTCAACAGAATCAGAGCAAAGAAGACTTCAAGAGACCAACGCCATAAATATTGGTCTTCAAATACAGGAGCTTCGTGGCAAGATCATCGATACTGGGCATCAATGTCAGAAATTGCAGGAAGAGCAAGAAGCATTGCAGAACTTGATTCATTCGTTGTACGAGGAGAAACAGAGATCATCGAGTTTCACAGGCGATGTGGATAAAAGCAAACATGTAGACGAAAATAAGTTGCACACACCCACTCAAAGGAATGATGAGGCAGATGGTGGTTTGGCTGAACCAGTTAATGTTAATGAGCAGAGCCTGAACCCTATGACATCTGCTGGAAACTTTCACAGAAGTGGTGGAACAACAGACGAAACACATTTATATGATGTACAACAACCGAATACACCAGCGCAGAAACAAACTGAGCAAGGAGCATGTGGGGATACCTCAGAGCAGGACAAGTCTGATCATCACAAGTCTATGAATAGCTTGACGGCAACAAGGAGCAAAAATCATAAGAAGGTTGTTAGATCTGCGAGCTCTTCGGATATTGCAAAAAGCTTGAAATCTTCTCTGAAGGACAAAAAATCAACAGCGAGATTGGATGACAGTATGTCACTCTCAGACCAGAGTTCCACTGGTCAGCAAACACCCAAAGACAAACCGTTCACTAAATTCTTCAAGAAGATTGGGATCCATAAGATGACGTCAAAAATTTCAAAAAGGAGAAATGTGACTGGATCTAACATATCGGTCTCAACCGATACAAACGATGCAGACGACCAGGACACATCTGATACGGGAGGTAACCAACAGTCGTCTGCCAGAAGAGGATACCAACAAACGGCTGGCACAGAAGGAGACTGGGAAACGCAAGAATACACAGATCATAGATACCAGTTGATGAGCGACGTAGGCCAAGAGATATCTAACGCTGATCGACAGACAGGTGACGACATGAATCAGCAGGCTCCCTCAAACCAACATACACATGACACGAACAAACAGACAACTGAAATGGACCAACACACAAGTAGAGTGAACCAGCAGACAGGTGGAGTGTACAAAAGGGCACCTGTGGAGAACCAACAAATAGTTGAAATGGACCTTCTGGTACCTGAAGGGAACCAGCCGATAGGTGAAGTGGACCGACAGAAGGGTGAAATAGACCGTTTTACACCTGAGTTGAAATATCAGACACCTAGAAGGGAACAGCAGACTTCTGAAAACCAGCAGATACATGTAGGTGAAGGGGACCAACAAACAATTGGAATGAACCAATTATCATATGACTCAGACCAAGAAGCACGAGTAATGAACCAACAACCATGTGGGACAGCCCAAGAATCACATGAGGTGAAACAGCAGATAAGTGGAGCAGAGCATATGACACGTGAAAGGAATGAACAGACACGTAAAGCAGACCAGCTTGCACGTCAAGCAGTGCAGTTGACAAGTGAAGGAGATGACCCAACAAATGAAGCACACCAGCTGGCATGTGGGGCCAACCGTTACAGAAGTAATAGAACAACAGATGTAACAAACATATCTGTTGCACAAGAACCAAACACACCAGCCCAGAAGAAGCAAGAAGAATGTGGGGCTATCTCACAGCTCGACAAGGATGATGATCGCAAATCTATAACTAGCTTGCCGGCAATCAGAAACAAAAAACATAAGAAGATTGTTAGATCTGCGAGCTCTTCTGATATTGCAAAGAGCTCTAAATTTTCCAAGAAAGGAAAAAAATCAAAGGCAACATTGGACGACAGTACGCCACTCTCAGACAAGAGTACCACCAGACAGTCGGCACCAAAAGGCAAACGACTCGCAAACTTCTTCAAGAAGGGGATCCATAAGGTAACGCAGATTTCAAAACGGAAAAGTGCGACTGAATCTGACATATTTATTCCAACCGATACAATCGATGCAGACGACAAGCACACACCTGAAATGGGGAACCGACAGTTATCTGGCAGAACAGAAGACCAACAAACTACTGAAACAGTACCTGAAACTGTCCAGAGGACAGATGGAGGGGACGACGAGACACATGAAACAGACCTGCTGGTACATGAAACAGTCCAGAGGACAGGTGGAGGGGACGACGAGACACATGAAACAGACCTGCCGGCACATGAAACAGTCCAGAGGACAAGTGGAGGGGACGACGAGACAGATGAAACAGACCTGCTGGTACATGAAACAGTCCAGAGGACAGATGGGGGGGACGACGAGACACATGAAACAGACCTGCTGGTACATGAAACAGTCCAGAAGACAGATAGAGGGGACGACGAGACACATGAAACAGACCTGCTGGTACATGAAACTGTCCAGAGGACAGATGGAGGGGACGACAAGACACAAGAAACAGACCTGCTGGTACATGAAACAGACCAGAGGACAGGTGGAGGGGACGACGAGACACATGAAGCAGACATGCCGGCAAATGAAACAGTCCAGATGACAGGTGGAGGGTATAGACAGGCACATGAAGCAGACCTGCCGGCACATGAAACAATCCAGAGGACATGCCGAGGGTATAGAAAGGCACATAAAGAAGACCTGCCGGCACATGAAACAACCCAGAGGACACGTGGAGAGTACAGAAAGGCACGTGAAGCAGACTTGCCGGCAGCTGAAGCAGTGCAAGGGACAGGTGGAGGGGACGAACGGACACTTGAGGCAGACCCGCCGGCAGCTGAAGCAGGGCAAGGGACAGGTGGAGGGGACAAACCGGCAGATGAAGCAGACCTGCCGGCAGCTGAAGCAGGGGAAGGGACAGGTGGAGGGGACGATCAACCACATACACCAGACCCGCCAGCAGCTGAAGCAGGGCAAGGGACAGGTGGAGGGGACAAACCGGCAGATGAAGCAGACCTGCCGGCAGCTGAAGCAGGGGAAGGGACAGGTGGAGGGGACGATCAACCACATACACCAGACCCGCCAGCAGCTGAAGCAGGGCAAGGGACAGGTGGAGGGGACGATCAACCACATAAAGCACACCCGCCGGCAGCTGAAGCAGGGGAAGGGACAGGTAGAGGGGACGATCAACCACATAAAGCACACCCGCCGGCAGCTGAAGCAAGGCAAGTGACAGGTGGATGGGAAGAACATGCATATGAAGCAGACCCGCCGGCAGCTGAAGCATTGCAAGGGACAGGTGGAGGGGACGAACAGGCATCTGACGCAGACAAGTCGGCACTTGAATCAGTGCAAGGGACAGGTGGTGGGGACAAACAGGCACATAAAGTAGAGAAACCGGCACTTGAAGCAGGGCAAGGGACAGGCGGAGGGGACGAACAGCCACATAAAGCACACCCGCCGGCAGCTGAAGCAGTGCAAGGGACAGGTGGAGGGGACGAACAGGCAGATGAAGCAGACCCAATAGCAGCTGAAGCAGGGCAAGGGACAGGTGGAGGGGACGAACAGGCAGATGAAGCAGACCCGATAGCAGCTGAAGCAGGGATAGGTACAGGTGGAGGGGACAAACAGGCACATAAAGTAGAGAAACCAGCACTTGAAGCAGGGCAAGGGACAGGTGGAGGGGACGAACAGCCACATACACCAGACCCGCCAGCAGCTGAAGCAGTGCAAGGGACAGGTGGAGGGGACGAACAGGCACATAAAGTAGAGAAACCGGCACTTGAAGCAGGGCAAGGGACAGGTGGAGGGGACGAACAGCCACATAAAGCACACCCGCCGGCAGCTGAAGCAGTGCAAGGGACAGGTGGAGGGGACGAACAGGCAGATGAAGCAGACCCAATAGCAGCTGAAGCAGGGCAAGGGACAGGTGGAGGGGACGAACAGGCAGATGAAGCAGACCCGATAGCAGCTCAAGCAGGGATAGGGACAGGTGGAGGGTACGAACAGCCACATAAAGCACACCCGTCGGCAGCTGAAGCAGGGCAAGGGACAAGTGGAGGGGACAAACAGCCATATAAAGCACACCCGTCAGCAGGTGAAGCACAGCAAGGGACAAGTGGAGGGGACGAACAGCCACATAAAGCACACCCGCCAGCAGCTGAAGCAGTGCAAGGGACAGGTGGAGGAGACGAACCGGCAGATAAAGCAGACCTGCCGGCAGCTGAAGCAGCGCAAGTGACAGGTGGATGGGAAGAACATGCAGATGAAGCAGACCCGCCGACAGCTGAAGCAGTGCAAGGGACAGGTGGAGGGGATGAACAACCACATAAAGCACACCTGGCGGTAGCTGAAGGAGGGCAAGGGACAGGTGGAGGGGAGGAACTGCCACATAAAGCACACCTGCCGGCAGCTGAAGGAGGGCAAGGGACAGGTGAAGGGGACAAACAGTCACATAAAGCACACCTGGCGGCAGCTGAAGGAGGGCAAGGGACAGGTGGAGGGGAGGAACAGCCACATGAAGCACACCCGCCGGCAGCTGAAGCAGGGGAAGGGACAGGTGGAGGGGACGAACAGCCACATAAAGCACACCCACGGGCAGATGAAGGAGGGCAAGGGACAGGTGGAGGGGAGGAACAGCCACATAAAGCACACCCGTCGGCAGCTGAAGCAGTGCAAGGGACAGGTGGAGGGGACGAACAGCCACATAAAGCACACCCGCGGGCAGCTGAAGGAGGGCAAGGGACAGGTGGAGGGGACGAACAGGCAGATGAAGCAGACCCAATAGCAGCTGAGGCAGGGCAAGGTACAGGTGGAGGGGACAAACAGCCACATAAAGCACACCCGCCGGCAGCTGAAGCAGGGGAAGGGACAGGTGAAGGGGACAAACAGCCACATAAAGCACACCTGCCGGCAGCTGAAGGAGGGCAAGGGACAGGTGAAGGGGACAAACAGTCACATAAAGCACACCTGGCGACAGCTGAAGGAGGGCAAGGGACAGGTGGAGGGGACGAACAGGCACATAAAGCAGACCTGCCGGCAGCTGAAGCAGGGGAAGGGACAGGTGGAGGGGACGAACAGAGACATGAAGCAGATAAGCTGCCACCTGGAGCATCGCAAGGAACACATGCAGTAGACAAAAAGACACATGAAACAGTCGAGCATATACGTGAATTGAATCAACAGACAAAAGAAATTCACCAAAAGGCATGTAAAATAGAACAGGAGACACTCTATGTTCATGAAAAGACCTGTTCAGCAGACCAGCAGACCTGTAAAGGAAACCAGCAGACATGTGAAACAGAACTGCGAACATATGAAGGAGAACTGCGGACATGTGAAGAAAACCAACAGACACGTGAAGCAGAACTGCAGAAACGTGAAGCAGAACTTCGGATACGTGAAGCAAAACTGCAGACATGTGAAGCAGAACTGCAGACACGTGAAGCAGAACTGCAGACACGTGCCAAAAACGACCAGAAAACGACCTTACATATACATAAATTCCAACGGCAGACACTTGAAGAGAATCAGCGGACAAGTGATTCGAACAAAGAGACAGATCATTTCAATGAACATACACATGAGGGAGCGACTGAGCGAACACGTGGAACAGAAAAACATCGCACACGAGAAGAAAACCAGCAGACACCTGAAACAGAACTGCGGATATGTGCAGAAAACCAGCAGACATGTGAAGCAGAACTGTGGACACTTGAAGTAAACCAGCAGACACGAGAAGAGACCCAACAGAGATGCAAAGCAGATGAACAGGCAAGTGAAGGGAACCAACAGACATATGATCGGGTCCAGCAGAAACAGGAAATGATAAACTGGATTCCAAAAATGCTCAATGACAGAAATAGCCATCAACCTTCTGACAATAATGGAGAATGTCACAAAACTGACGTTATACATGTAGGAGGTAAGCGTATCAATATTCAAAGCATAGACAAACACATAGATGATAGAGAAAGACATGGAAAACAAGGCATACACCCTGACAATCCCGAAGGGGTAATATGTACCGAAAAGAAGAAAGTGTTGAAAAGACAGAAAAAAGCTGAAAGGTCTAAGCATAAGCAAGCAAACAAAATGCGAAATAGACACAAGAAGCTGTGATATTGTGACGTAGGTTACTTACAGGTACTAGTGTATACTCCAATACGCTTACTTGACTACTTGTGTAATCATTTTTGTGTCATCATGACCAACCACCGCAAGATATTGTATGGTATGAATCTATTACGGTGGTCATTACATTGCAAATATTCCCATGTTCCACATTTACATTCCTATACATAGATTATATACAGTGTTTAATTATACAAGGAACATTAGTATAATATTGTTGTGTGTGATATGCGATTTGGTTGTGATTCCCGATAATGTTTTCGATTTGTTGGTATAGTGTGAATATGTTTTGATTCTTCTTCTGTTTTCGATATAATGCAAATCGCCTCGTCTTGTGTAGCACGCAGCTTGTAGCTAGGCCACACACTCTTGTACCATGGTTACTTGTCATAACGATGGCACCAATGTATCTTGTATGTTATGTATTTTTAGAATCAGAGTTATTATTATATTACCGAGTTGATCTGTTGTTTTTTTGCTCTTTCTAGTTGAGAGATGAGAGATTCGTACACTATGAACGTAACCGTGTGAGGACTTGTGTGTGTATATTCCAGAGAGAGAAAATAACATGCCTTGAGTGTCTTAACACTACGCGTAGGATCATTATTTTCCCATGTCTCATTGTGTTATATGTCATGTTATATGTATATAATTGGATCGATATGAATAAATATGCAAGTGCAATAAACTCTATGCCAGTTTTCAAGCAATGTCTGTGTCATACAACTCTAGGATGTGATGTATACTATGATGTTTTCAACTCGTTTGCACAGGTGTCGTTCTAGGCATACATCACCTGGCAAACGGCAATTTTTTTGTTTGACTCGGAGATGGAGTATGCCAAGTTATAATACCATTTAGCATCACAAAAATATCCGTGAAAAATGGTCTAAACGAATTAGTAAAATCAGATTATATACGTTCTCCACTTCAAGGAATCAAACTAAAACGCACAATTCAAATAAACACTTTATTGTCGAATGACAACTCCAAATGGGACTCAAAAATTCAATGAAACTACTCTTTCAGCATATTGCAAGTCTGTACCACGAACTTTCTTCTATCCATCGTGCACACGATGAATAGTGTTCGAGTTGTGCTTCAATGGCACCGATAACCATGGCAACGTTTACTATTGACAATTCACGCCCATGTACCGATATATTCGTATGAGCCAATCACTTGCTAGCATCGTACAAACCAGCCAATGACCGGCTTCTTTACACACGCTCTAGTTACAAACTAGCCAATAGCTGAAAGGGATGCTGCATTCGTGTCAGGAGATTCCACCCAAGCATTCATAAACTTTTGAAAGAACTCATGAGTCAGTATACTAAAGATCTGAACATGCAATCAACATAACAATAGCAATATATTGCTGTCATACATACCGTTTTGACAGTTTATATGTAAGCATATTCCATAATTAAAACAATATCCATTTTGATGTGATGATATATTGTTGAATATATATGGTGATGACTTAGGCACATTTTGAGCAACAACTAATTATAAGATTGTGAAATTAATACAATCAAAATATTATGTATATCATCTGTGATATCTAGATGTCGTAGATCATGAAAAAATGCAATATCTTGATGTTTATACATATATACATGCTGTCAATTGCCTTCTGACATCAGATGGTATTTTGCACATTTCATCATTGGAACTCTTACATAGTTAAGCACATCACAAATTCACAATACAGTTGGCTGCATGCTTCATTCACAAAGTCACATGGGATAATTTGGCTTCAATATAACATTAAACTCTTGTCCATCCACAATTTATTTCATTAATCACAATTTTTATGGTGGATAATATGCAGTTGGTTTTTAGTGTGCTGCGCCTATTTATCTGGTCAATCCTGAGAACATTAAAGATACAATACAATAAGATGTTGACATACACCGCAGTATATGTACACTGTGTGATTTACCTCTGCACATTGCCATTGAAATGATATCATCATTGGATCACTAACATTAAACCATTGAAATGATATCTTCATTGGATTACTAACATTAAACCACCACCCACAATGATATATGTACACTCAAATGAATAAATTACACACACATTATTACATAGCTTCGCATACAACACGATGATCTTTGTGGCTGTGGATATTATCAAACATAATCCAGTATTTAATCTCTTGTGTCGCGCGTCGTTTAGCACCCAGATTCAACAGTTAATCTGCAGTGAATATAACACAAAGTTATTCATCTTGTTTTGACGATCTATCGCGGTGATTACAGCGTGAAATCCTGAGAGGTTTGGTAAACATTACATTACAACTGGACGTCCATATCGCAAATAAATTGAACCAGAAAAAAAGTACCTAGGACAGTACGACAAGATAATTGAAACATTTTCAGGCTTCACAAGAGTTCTTAACTCACAAAAGATTTGATCATTAATCTGCTCAGCAAGATGTATACATTTGAGCGTTGTTATTGTGACCACATTAGCATGTATTACATGTCCACGCCATGGTAGAATGGATACTTTCGGGATGATACCACCGAGGAAGGTGATAATATATCTAACTATTCACAAGTACATGTACATACAAATTTTCAGCTGGTTAATGACATGATGAAACGCAAAATTTGTCATAATGCAATCGTATGCATATACGAATTTGTATTTCAGTAAGCATTTGATGGCATAACGTTATGTTAGGAATAAAATACTATAACGAATAACAACTGCAGATCCAATTGGCATGCAGTATATGTACCAAGTAATTTACACAATGTAAGTACAAGTTTTACATGCAGGTCAAGTTTCACAATTGCACGGATTCAGATTTTTTCAGCTCAACAGCAACATAAGACAACTAACAAGCGATATATTCCATGCTTTATCACGTCTGACTACATAAATAACCTAAACTACCCACTACGGATCCTTCTTTGCATGCAATTAGCTACACAACAGTAATGTGGAATACATAGATAAACATGTACAAACCGTCAACACATTTTTTTTCAAAGTTTTGAAAATTATTTTTAATCCTAATATTTACAATTATTCGCATAACGTTTACCCAATATACATATATAACAACGTATTTGCATCGCAAACAATAACAACATACTTATAAGAGAAGGTTTTAGTTTTGCTGATCCAAACCGTCAGCAGTCCTGGCCTTATTTGGATGTTATATGGCACGGGGACTGACGTCACACATAAAAACACTGGAGGGAATCTCCTGTCACTCACGCTTACACACCGACAAGTAAACACGAAACATGATAATGAAGTATAAAAATGTTCAGAATTCGTCAAACCAGAAGTACCGTGATCCTTTGCGCGAAGTCCATAATTCAAAGCGGTCGCCAACATGGAAATCTTACCCTTAGTGTGAGTGGTGTAGAGCACGAGCAATGCTGATGCTTGCTGAGGACTAAAAATAATCCAGAACGCCACACGAACCCACAACACTCACTGACTCAAACGCTCTAATACTGCTTGTTGACGTGGCTCCTCCTCATTGGCTGCTGTACGTGATGACGTAGCCGCTTGCTGCCCTGAGATCTCACCTCGCGCACGGCGTTACTACGCATCATGCGACTGGACGAGAGATTTTTGTACAAGTTTCGTTGCTGAGATTTCTGCATAGATTTGACAAGTTCGACCTGAGTGAGGCCCACTCTGGCGGCCAGCGCGCTAGAGCGGCGAGGAGGTTCGTGTCGGGCGGGACCGGCCCGGCGACCGCCCGCTCGGGTGGTCACTGCCTGGCTGCCATGCGGAGACTCCGTTTCACTGCCGGAGCCTTCACTGTCTACCCCGGTGCTGGATTGGCGGCCCCGGTGGCTGTACACTGACATACTCGGGTGTTCGATGAGTAGGTTCTCCATCGAGCTGGTCTCCATACGCTTGGAAGAACTGGATCCTGCAGTAAAACAAGCGGGAGGCGTGACTAGCCAGCTCTCCTCCATACTGGGGTGTACGACCCGCTCTGGGAGAGAGGACACGTCACTCTCAGCCGTGTCGCTGACGTGACTGTGGTAACTGTCCGTCTGGCTACCATGGTAACCGAGACCGCGGCTCATACAGAGAGAACCGTCCAACCAGTCACCGACACTGTCAGTGCTGGAACTAGGCGGAGAGTCACTAACGGTGGGGGAGTAGGTGGTGGACTGGAAGAGAGGGCCTAGAGAACACTCCAGGAGCGGATCGACCGTCTTAGGCTTCCCTGGAGACCTTCGGTTGATTCCAGCTCGTGGATCTGCGAGAGACACAAAATAGTGGCAATTAGTTCTCGGGTCTGGACGACACCGCAATAGGCATCAGTGGGAACTTGAAAGCAAGCGGTTGCAAGCAAACAGTGGGTATGGGAGCTACAAAACAGGGAAAATCATAATTAGAACAAAGGAAAAGAAAAGAACATTGCTGTTGGATTCAAGCAGAGTAAAGTCATATACATGTACATGTACGTTATACATGTACGAACTGTTGACCACTATACACGTACATAGTAAAATAATTTTACAAACAAGCATGCAGAAAGTTTGAACCAACAAGTGAGTTGCTAAAGGAGTTGAGTAAATTGCACCCATACACTACAAGGAAGCTATTGGCATCCAAGTTAATTATTCGTTATCGAGGGGGACCGTATGCTACTGACAGAGGGTCATTACATTGATGCTGCTGCGTAATACTGAAGCTGTACAAACAACTGTAACTAGCACGTTGGAGAAGGTTCCTAAAGGTGTTTGTGTTGGAAATAGACAAATGGTTTTTAAGTTTTCTATCTTTCCCACTATAGGGGTACACAATAGGGGTACACATACGGTTAATATTTATTGATTACACGTGTTGTTCCTATAGGAATCACGCATAAGGTGGTTACGCAACTAATTAGTGACTTCAATGCGCCAGTGAGGGGCGAGACATACGGTATGTAGATCCTTGCAACTATTATAGTGCACCTTCTGTATGGTTCCTAAAGGGACACCACGAGTAACCAGTAAATTATTAACCATATGTGCACCCCTATAGTAATGCCAGTTACTAGAACCAGTATGTGGGCCAAATACAATGGGCCAAGAGACCGCCCATGGTGCAGTCTTTGGTGCATTGCTGAATAGAAAGGAGTCTGAAAGGGCTTCAACCTCGAGGTACATGCACATTCTGCATATAATTTATTTTGCATATGACACTGCTAGTAGTTTTAGTTCCACCTAAATATATGTGACAGAGTTAAACGTTGAAAAAATCTTGTCTTTTTCATAAAGTGTACATGTATGAAAGGGTTCAAAGAGGTTCAAATACATCAAGTTCATGTCAACAAAACGTGCACTAATATATACCAGCGGCCCAACACCAAACATGTCTGTAATTGTATGCTGAGATCGAGAAAAGTAATAATATTGGAACCATTTTGCGATTTTTGTCAATGCGTGCAGATTGATATTGGCCACGGCTAAAATACGTTTAAGTAAAAATGCCGGAAAACATTCAGATAAATAAACACGTACCAGTATAAAATTAGAATTTACACCACACAATCTGCACAAGGAATTAAAATAATTCCGCATAATGGTACCATAACGCATTGGCTTAATTGAATATGGGCAATAAATGATATAAATAGCTTGCAAAAAACACCAGGGTATGTAATGTACATGTCATCAAAGGTCAAATGAGTAAAATCTCCTTGTGCAAGTACAGTTACAGTGTATACGAGTGATATAACACATCACCAGGGCAAGAAATGAGAGCATGCGTTGATTACAGGTACATGTACATTGAACACAGGTAATTGATCAGGTACACGTAACATATTTATCAGTGTTGTAAATATAGAAAACTAATTAATGTGCTGACTAATCTGTGAATGATTTACCAAATATATATGCAATCGATGCTAGTCACAATCTGTACATATGATGCGGTATGATTGCCTGGTTCAAGAATTCGGTGTATTGACTGACCCAAAAGTTTAGCATAATTTGTGTAGACCTCATGAATTCCAGGTTTTACAATATCGAAAACGAACGAAACCAATTTTACACAAACAATCATAAGGCCGTTTTACCTGGGTAGGCTACACGTATGAATTGTTTTCGGATTTCGATTTGTCATAATGTTAAACGTACATGTAGATCGTTTTATGAAGCAGGAAACCAATGTACTATTGAAAGAGAACGGTACTCATTTCCTCGTTCTAAACCAGGAAATCACGCACAGATGTACAGAGTGTGGCAAAAGCGGCAAACCCATCTTTTTGAACCCTCCCAGCTTGCACTACCCACGAAAATCGATCCCTTTCAATTGCATCAATCTCGGACTATTTTTGTGCGTTAGATTAGATAGATCTCGACTGTGCCTTAGCTTGAAAGAGGAAGACTTACGGGCTTTGTCGACTAGCACCCATTCGTTGTCGGCGGTTCGGGTTTTCAAGGGAGGGCCCTCTGGTTCCTTGGCCGGGCTCGCCGGGGCTGCATCAGTGGTGGATGGAGCCGGGGCCTCCGTGGTGGCTGGGGCTTCCTCCTCTCCCTCGGGCGCCGCACCCCACAAGTAGCTGGCCAGGCTGCTCAACATCCTCTCGCTCGATCGGGCGGTGGGTCGGACTATGTGGATGAGGTGGTCTGGGTGGTTTATGTGGTGAAGGTCGTGGTAGATTAGACGGCTAAATGTCGTATTGTTGTTGTTGATGGAAGTTCTTCGATGGTTTCGTGTATTTGTAAGTCAGTGGAAGAGTTTGCGTACTTTTGCTTTGTACTTGTTTTGTTGTGAGTGCAGAATTATTTCGAGTGGTGTAAATCTGACATCAGCTTTCTGAAGAGGTCGGCTCGTTGGTTTTTTTTTTGCCTGATTGACGTCAGATCCAATCAAGTTCGATTTCGTGCTTGCATCTACTTTGAAGCTGAAAAGTAAAAAATCATATTTATAGGAATACCTTTGCACATGTACCAATTGCATAACACTGTAGGGCTACGTGTACTTATTGATATCATTATTATACATATTATGTTACTGATAGATATTTCACAAATCTTCAAGGTTTTTAAACATCAGAATAGAACCATTAGGACAGATGTCTAATGGGGCCCAGCCAGCATTTTTTTGCATGACACAAGCTTGCATCATCCAGTGAAATAAGACACTTGAGCCAAAGCTCCCACCCCCCACCGCCCCCACCCCCCACCATCAACACGACCGGTGCCAACAGTAGCCCACCTGTCCGCGCTACACGACACACACACACCTCAGAAGACACGAGTGACACTTCTAGGGAGGCTTGAGCCAGCAGGTCTTTGTTGTTATGGATACGGTGGCCAAGACTGCAAGACTGTTTGTGTGGGGATGGGGGGGGGGGGGTGGGTAGCTGTAGGCAGGGGCGGGGGGAGACAGTAACTGATCGTGTCAGCCAGCACAAGGGATTGGAAGGACGGAAATTATGGGTGGTGGGGAGAGGAGGGGGTGTTTCCTTGGCAACTACGTTTCATAAACTACATGTAAAAGAGACAAGGTCACGGACTAGGGCTATTGTTAAAAGATCGACCGAGTAATGATTTTGTTTGGCACTTGTGTACGATATACGACCTTCTTGACCCGTGGAAAGACCTCAGAAATACAGATTTATCATAGGATAAGTCGTCAACAACAGCTATAGTATTGAACAATGTTTGCCTGGTTGTGTGCATGTCCTCTTCTAACAGATTGCCAAACAATATCATCATGATCATAAACCTTGCTGGGGACCCGGGCCGTGTGGGCCATGTACTGAATTGAATCGATTCAGCTAGGCTTCATTTGAATAATTGATCTCATCTGAACCATTCCAAACAGATCGAAGATATACCCGCAGGCTCATATCGTCGTCATCATTACAAATCTACATGTACATATCTACGCATGCGGAGTTTTCTATGCAGACACAATTTTCCATCAAAATTTTACTTTCATTTTTCATAGAAAAAATTGCTCCTGAGCCCATGGCCCTTGACCTTAGCATGGTTCAGATCACTAGTTAAAGATGTTGTACCCCCTAAGGTCCCTATAGCTACTGTTACTGTACCAATGGGGTCAGCCACGCCCCTCCACTAGTGTGCTCGTGTTTACCAACAAACCAGGCCCACTATATCACGCGTGCTGGGCATGTCGGTTACACGCAGCAAACATGTACATGGCTATAAATAGTCAATGATGATGCAGCAGTTCACGAGGAAATATATAACAGATTTCATCAATATTTCACAATATTATAATACTGTCGCTAATGATGCATGTACCGCACTTTCACTTGCCATATGATATGAGTAAATGTGAATACAAAATTATTACCCGGTATTATGAATTTGAAAGATGTGGCTCTTTTTACATGCTTATTTCAGGATTAACTGAAAAAAAGCCGTCATTTTCTGTATTTCCAACAATTGTTAGTGTACTAATTGGCCTACCACACATGCAGTCTTTAGTGAAACTGAAATAATCTGAGCTGTCAATTGAACTTTGAAATCGACCGACAAAGGAGTTGTTGAATCTTGAGGGCATTGTGTGTGCGCATGATTCCCGCCTTTTTAAAAATTCCATTGTTAGTGTTAGGCCGGTGGACATCTATTGTTCGGCTTGAAGCTTTGTTGGCACCTGCCAAGTCACCTAACCTATAACCGCTATCAACATTTCCTGAACAAAAACTGTGCGCGATCGAGCTAATTCAGTTTTTGTTGCATTTTTATATCAAGCTAATTAAGATAATGTGAAAGTTAATTATATTTTTACGGCCATTATATTTAGTCCACAACTTCGTTGGACACTTTAATAAAGATACGGATGGGAAATTTTGTGTCTCACGAAAATCCCATAAATTATTTCCTGGTAGATCTAATAAAAAATATATATAAGAATGTGCTTATATTTGGTACAATAAACCTATAACTTATACATATATATAAGCAGCTGCGAGGCCTGCATGCACTCATTGGCTCCAATTATTATAGATCTAGACTTCATGAATGCAATATTAATTCTTATGTCGATCTCATGCATTCAGTATAGATCTATGCATGGATTGGAATGGGCTTAGCTGATCAATATTAGGGTATTATTAGTGGTATTCGATCTATGGATTCTGACATTCACAGCGAGTCACAGGACGTGCTGAACCTTGGCAAGGTCAAACCTCAGCCACAGCCAGCTTAGGTAGCCCAGGTAGCGATCAGCTGATTTGCTCTCCTTATAGTCCTATACAGCATCCTCCTAGTTTTATATTTATTTCTCTGGAAATATTTGTTATATAGTATGTAGACCTTCTTGATATAACATACCATATCCAAACTATACCCTGTCTTTTATCCTTCACTATATACCGATAAATTTGATGATGAAACGAGATTTTTTTTTACATAAACCAGAATTCGCTTGGTTGCAGAAATGGGCGGGGGCTTTGCCTAGGCTGCAGTGCTGCGCCATTGTTCAATGTCAATGTTTACAACGTAATATCGAAGAAAATCCTGCAATTATTAATGGCAGCTTTATAAAATCTCTAATAAACTTACCTTAATTCAAACTTAGATGCTTGTGTGACTTGCTCGCACTTGACGAAAACTCCGATCTTCTGTGAGTCACGAAATATTCACTGGTTTCTCGGAGCTATCCGAAATCAGAAATGTTCTGCTGCCAGAAAAATGACAACAAACCGCAGATGCTATTTGTTTACGTTTCGAGAACAGGGTCGCTGATTGGTCAGACTGTGAATTAATTATGCTGATTAGGTTTGGCTCGGAATATATTAGGTGTCACGTGATGGTCATGTGACAGCACCTGTCAAACTGACTTTCCCCGATTATCGCCACAAGGAAAATTTGTTTTGTGATTTTATCCTCCTTATTGCGACAGTTTCGTCAACATTCCGATTAAATTTGTAAGTATCCAAAAATATGCTTCATATAGAGTAAAACGAAATCTAAATGAACAGTTTTCCGGCTTCGGTCGTCAATAAACTTGAGACAATGGTATAATTTCTCACATTATCGCTCACTGCTAGTAATGTCATTCAGTCATGATGATTGATGGTCCTAATAGTGGCACGCGCCCTAATAGTAGAGCACCCCCCTCTTTTCCCCAAAAATGTTCGATTTTTGTAACCTTGTAACTCACTTCATATCTTTCTAATAACCTCATGGATTGTTCCAATCCACATATTTATGTTATTTGAAGCATAATAAAGTGGACTGAAGGCTATAGGTATATTATTCTGTGAGTTTCTTGAATTTTACCTCAAGTTTGACCTTATATTTGCGCCCACCGCTGCAGGAGGTATTGCGTCGGCTCGCCGTGCTACTATTAGGAACAATACGGTATTTAGTCGCGTGTTCAAAGAGAAAAAGTTAGATGGTTGTCCGATCAACTTGTTCATTCATTGGGCTTGAAAACATATGTTTTCACTAAATTTAAAAATAATGTGTCATTCTCGTGAAATATGTCCCACTACATTATGACGTGGCTTATTCAGTTAATATAGTAACACCATTTTAATGTTTTCTGTCACCTTCTATATCTTGGAGAATCATGGAGGTTGGTGGTGGGGGGCAGTGTATGGACCCACTAAAAGCATGTCCGAACTGAGCAGAACTACTTTAAGACACCCCGTAATCACTCATGACTGTAGAAAATTTGTAACAAAGTGCACTTTCAAAACAACAATCAAAGGACTGTCGAAATTGTGTCAGACTGAGAAATATGTCATGTTCGAGCCACATTTTCCAGCGTCAGAATGCATATGTGACTTGATTCTTTAAAGTTCCAATCAGTTCCTCACTTAATCTGTGTATCATATCCACTCTACAAAACATAATGACCTCACTTTGCTTAGGTTCATGTATACCCTGTAGCTATGTTGCATGATAATTCACTCATTGAATAACAGTTGCATGTGCTATAATTCTGTTTTGTAATATTTTCTTTATTTTGTGTGCAACTGCTATTTACTTGATCATGCAAGTTCATATCCCAAGCATATGGTATGTAGTACATACATTTACATTTACATTTTATGCATGAACAATCGGTTCTCCGAAGCAGGTGCCTAGCTCGTGATGCCGTTGGATGTGGGTGACGTTATCGATGTTCTCTCGCAACTGGCGGACAACGCCAACCTACGCGTGACGGTGAAGGAATCAATAAAGAGTGGACTGATTGCTGGCACTGCGACCACGCTCGGGGGTATCTTTGGCGGGCCCGCTGGTGTCGCTGTTGGTATGTACAGTACTCAGGGTGCTGTCCTGTCACCTTGTCAATGAATTGATGAGAAAATGTTTTTAATGAACATTTAGCACAATGGACTGTATTACATTACTGTATTTGTCTTAGTCAGAAACACATGGCTGTAAGACCTCAGTCAATGTTGATATCGAAAATTGAAAAATTGCCAATTATATGTAAATGTAAATGTTTTTTGTTACTATGATCCAGTTAGTCTAAATATGATGATTAATCTATCCTAGCCCTCATATAATAGATTGAAGGGAATTCAGTGGACACAGTATGATTCAATAAAACAACAATACCTACAAATCATGCTATTGTATCTACAATATACATATCTGTTGCACAGGAGGCACGGTGGGTGTGGCCGCAGCCACATTCTTTGCCCAGGGAAAATTCCAGTCCGTCAGTGCCGTGCTCAACAAGATGACACACGCGGAAAAGAAGGTGTGTTCTTGTAATGGGCGTCTCACAATGTTCCTTATTTGTTCAACATAAACCTCACTAGTAGATCTGTGCAACATGTATCTTCATCACATACATGTACATGTATATCTCAATGTTATGTATCTCAATGTCCTGTTTTGATGTGAATTCATACATTTTCCTGTTATATTGTTTGCACAAAGGCTTTGTACGACAAGGCGGTGACAATTATTCAAGGTGTGGGAATTGAGGATATGGCACTTGTCGCCAAGTTGGCTCTCGGGAACACGCAACTCCGGGACGAACTCCTAGGGGTCGTTATTGATCACGTGTCAGGACAGATGAAAATGCAGATTGTGGATTGACAGCGGTATATGTGTGTATCTGTAGGAATTTGTAGATCTGTGTGACTCTCCAACGAATTCATAAAATATTCATGTCTATAAACTCGTATTTAAGAGTGGTGCACATGTGAGTTCAGCCATGGTGTGTAAATATATTGGCTAATGTGTTCATAGTCACAAATGAAATATGGTGGGGATGTATATTTGAGAGTATGATATGGTATTGCTCATGTAAAATACCATAAACATAATAAACTGCTGTACAATTTTATGTCATAAATTAAACCTGAAAATATGGTGATGAAAGATTTTGAATGAAGTTGTTCAGCAATTATTTTGCAAAGACAGTGCTCGGTACAATGGTCCCTTTAAGATAAGACCTTACTTTCTGCAGGAAAAATGAGGTCTTATCTCACAGGATGTCTTATTTCACAGCTTCATTTACATGTTAAATTGATCTTTGGGCAATACAAAAAAAGTCTTTACAGACAGGGAAGTCTTATTTCGGAGGTGTCTTATCTTACAGGGAAAACTGTATACGTATGAGCAATACCAATTGTACCACCATCTAGTAGATTCATTGATTTCTTCCGCACTTCACCTGTTCACTTTAAACCTATAGATAATACATACAGTGTGATGATATCTTGTCAAATTCGTTTTTTTCTTCTTTTTTTTTCATTTTTCCTTATGGATATCTTGTGATATAATAATTAATTTGCTCCTTCAACAGAGATACTCCAACTTATGTCTCACAAAATATGATCTCATTTCATGTGTCATTCACTATACCTTCATGGGCAGTTAGCAAATTCTTACTGGTACTTACACATATTTATAATGGCCATTGTGTTGATCTGAGATCTGTATTCCAATGTGATTGATAGATTGTGTATTTATATCTTTTATATGTTGAATTTAAATGAGTTCGCTGCTATGAGTGTACATGTGCTTGTGCAGTGAATAATGAAAGTGGAAGCATATATATTTTTATAAATGAAAATAGTGGATGTTTGATCCACAATTTGTACTAAAGACTCTGAAGTTAATTTATTACAGTGTGGAAACTAGTAAACTTCATTATTTTCATCATGTTTATACTTTCTTAGTTTTTTTTTTCACTGATGAGAATAAAATGTACATATGCATATACTCATATATCTGCCTTTCATTCCCCAGGATTCTGTAGCTGTTAATATGGTACAAAGGAAGTCTTGGTTGCTATCAGTGTTGAAAATCACACTTTCTGATTAATCAATCCATCTGGATGATAATATTTGGTGCATGGTCATTTATTATGATGGAGTGATAATCATAATGACAGAGCTGAAGTATTTTGGTGAATGTGACTCCTTCAGGAAATACTATTATATTGGTTAACTTACTACTAGTAGTTATGTGGGGAAGGTCATAGTGGTCCATATATATATATATATGGATATATTTTTTAATCAAAACATTGGTGAACTACGATTTTTCAAAACGATTTGGATGTTATTCTGAATTGTTCTGAATCCAAGAGCAGAGTAGTCATAATGTAGTGATGTTTTTGGTGTGTGCGAAGTAAAGTCATAATGTATCTGGGTCTAGTGCGTGAACGGATGAGTCATAATGTCTCCGTATAATGACCACGATTTATATACAAAATAGCGTCATAAGGTATCCATGTCTTGATTCGTGGACAAAAGTAGTCATAATGTATGCGGGTTCTGATAGTTTTTTAGGTTACCGTACCTATGGTCCGATAACCTATTGCCGTCACGTTGCGTCCGTCGTCCGTCCGTCATCCGTCGTCCGTCCACATTTTTATCTTTAAAGTTTACAGGCGGATTTTCCTGAAATTTTGCACAAAGTTGCCTAAAAATATTTCAAGAGGGGGTTATTTTTTAGTTTTTTTATTTTCGCATTTTTCTCAAAATGGCGGCCATTTTTGACGAAAAATGGTCAATTTTGGACTTTGGCGGCCATTTTCTCAAAAACTGTCTGATCAGTTTTGAGATTTTTGTTTCAAAAGATTCCCCTTATGTACCTTTATGATGTGTATAAGTTTTGTTGCCCTTGAATCGCCGGTCTCCGTGTGGCGGCCATTTTGAATTTTTGACGGGTCGGCGAAAAAAATTTTGTTTGCACCAAATCGCGTTACTATTCATTTTGGGTCATTTCTAGACAAAAAAATTTTTTTCACCCTTTGAAAAAAATTTTGGACTTCGAAAATTTTCGGCACTTTTTTCCTTCTTAATGAGAGCTGCAGGGACTGTACTCATAGAACGCTTGAAGATAGAGCTTAGATATTGGCACTTTCAAATGGAAAGTCATATATGGCGACTTGTGTGGTGACCTTGAATTTGACCTTGGATGACCTTGAAAGGTCAAAACAGCCATTTTTGGGTCGAGAAATGCTCAAATTTGCACCTGTCCTGTCTTTTCTCGAAAACTGTTCGATCAGTTTTGAGATTATTGTTTCAAAATATTCCCCTTATGTACCTTTATGATGTTTATAAGTGTTGTTGCCCTTGAATCGCCAGTCTCCGTGTGGCGGCCATTTTGAATTTTTGACGGGTCGGCGAAAAAAATTTTGTTTGCCCCAAATCGCGTTACTATTCATTTTGGGTCATTTCTAGACAAAAAAAATTTTTTCACCCTTTGAAAAAAATTTTGGACTTAGAAAATTTTCGGCACTTTTTTCCTTCATAATGGGAGCTGCCAGGACTGTACTCATAGTACGCTTGAAGATAGAGCTTAGATATTGGCACTTTCAAATAGGAAGTCATATATAGCGAGTTGGGAGGTGACCTTGAATTTGACCTTTGATGACCTTGAAAGGTCAAAACAGCCATTTTTGGGTGAAAAAATGCCCAAATTTGCCTCTACAGATGAAATGCATGTAGATAGAGCTTCAGTTTGCATTATGAACATATAGGAAGTCATATATGAAACAACTGATGATGACCTTGATTTTGACCTTGGATGACCTTGAGTGCTAAATGTCTGACTTGAAATCTTGAAAGTGGCCTCTGAAGCATAAACTTTTGCACATACAGGTTAGGATTGTGTATAAGCCTGTAAAAGAGTCATGTATAAATGGCACATTTTTTGGTGACCTTGAACTTGACCTTAAAGACCTTGAAGGGCGAATCTCAAAATCTGAAATTGGCCTCTACACACGAAATACTTGTTGATAAAACTTTTTTTTTTGCCGACTCGGCACTTCCTGTTTGGCCGTATCTCGGAAACGGTGAGTCGTAGAGCGAAACGGAGCTCAATTCCGGCCTTCTGTATTATGAACATACGAAGTCATATGCAGCATACCTGATGGTGACATTGAGATTCACAAAGATGACCTTGACTGGTAAATCTCAAAATCATGTCACCTACAATGCTTGAAACCAAAATTGTCCGGTAACCTTTCTTAGCCCTTGGGCTAATTTTTTCAATCGTCGCCAAAGGAAAATGGAACTATTTCTTCCAAGGAAGTGCCGATATAATAGGCTCAAATAAGCATTGGCCATCATACACACCTGACATACCGGTATTTACTGTTTTTACCGGGTATATTAGAAATACACCAGGAGAGACTCAGAGAATGTCTCTTATTGTTTTTCTTTTATATCCATTTATAATTTCATTCTTGTCAGAGAAGACTGGTAAATACACGAAGATCACTCAGTTTTACTTCATGATAAAATAATTGTGAAATATGTGAACACTAAACTGAGAAAATAATTTTATTCAGTTCTGAATATATGTATCTTATTGTTTGACAATAAAACATGTATAAAGTATAAATCAAGTATACTGAATTTGTACAGTATTTGACAAAAATACAGGTATAAAGATATTCATTCTCAAACAAGCCACTAACATGCATTTTTATCACAGGTATGCTCTAAACCTAGCTATATTCTTATCAATCTTCAATAGCTCTTCAACATCTGGACATGAATGACATACATGGACAAAACTGTAATGGCCTCAATATTATACATATGATGAGGTCATTATATATTCTAATAAAAACAGCATAATTTAGTTTTGTTAGTAATTATTAAATTTCTCAGAACAACAGAAAACATGTTTTTTTCCAAAACCATTTACCAAACAGAATTTCATATCCTGAATAGTACACACTCTTCCTGTACATGGCATGCAACTTGCAAAATACAGCATGCAGAATATAATGATATAATATGCATTTACCAGATCTATTATATACATATATATATATATAGCAGAGACCATAATAAACAGACTTAGCACAGACGATACCCACACCATCCAGTATATATTGGTAACCTAAAGCGTTTTAAGCAGTTTCTGTCGATGTGAGCTAACAGCTACATGTACCGTACCATACACAAAAATACGGTAGCCTACGCGCTATTATATATCAACGATCATTTATCTACGAAGGCAATGGAATCGTTGGTCAGATCTTGGAGAGCTGCACGTTGTTTTAGTCGTGAGGATGGAACTTCAGAGTCGGGTCATACTTCGCGTCCGTGCCAAAACATAACCCGCCCTAAAATAATGATAAATCTTTATATTATCATATTTGTGAAAAAAAGCTGGTTATCTCCTTGTCCTTCATATTTACACATCGTGGACTATGCCCGATTGATGTCCGTCCTGCAGTCAAATTGTGACACTAACACATGATTATAGGTAGCTTTTTTGTATAACATTTGCTTGCTCTGACCTGCAGCAGATGGATGCTGGGAGTGACGAAATCAACGTGCTCAATAGCTGGCAAATCAATTCCCTGCGCCCCCAATTCTGAAAACAGCCAATGAAATCAAACTTTGAAAAACTTGTCACTTTTTATTTAAGAAAATACTCGGATGTATCCGAGAGTGAGAACTTATTCGAGATGACGTCTTTTTTATTACACCAATGCACACATACTGTTGAGATTTGGTATGATCAAACTCCGTGCGGCCAAGTCGAAGGCGAAACCCACCAAAAGCTCCTGCGCAATAAAATATTATGCTTCACTAATTTGTGACTCACTTGTGAAACACATATATCTTATAGTTAATGCACAATACGTACATAACAGTAATATTATAACATATACATGCATGAAACAAATATGTATAATTCAGATTTTACTCACAGGAATTGAACCAATGTCTGATTGGATCTTCGTAACGTTGAACCTGTGTTTTTCAACGAATAGGGAATATAAAGAAGTGAATAAAGTTCGCACTCTGAAGGCCCAACACGTTTGTCATACTAACAGTGTCGTCACATAATAGTAGCAAAAGAAAATCATACTTGAACGAGCCGACTTTTGCGGTGACGTGGGCGTTGGACATCTGCACTGTCAGTGGAACCGTGGCTTCCTAGGAAGAGAAATAATGTGTGACCAGTATGTCGTCATTAAAACATAAAATGAACATAGGCCTATCTAATATTCAAAGCATGTATGAAAATAAGTACCATGTTCACTGTAAAGGCATGGCTTAGACTATTGTTCGGCAGTCTGACGTTGAATATGATCTGTCCCCGGAAGTGTGCATTGATGACGTCACTCGAGGTGTTCATTGTTGGAGCGGAAGTCGTCTGCAAGTTCAGCTCCACTGAGCCTTCTGGGTAACTTTTAGCCAACTGAATGTGAAAATCACCCACACAGGTCTATTGTCACACACATGTACCTAACATCCTCTCGGATTATTGCTAGGTTTTGAGTATTCTGCCATATATTGAATGGATTTATTTACCTGGGGAAGGAAAGAACCTAAACATGTCCCACTACCACAGGAAGTGTCCAGATAAGCCTTTTC
The DNA here is from genome assembly GCA_949152475.1 of Terebella lapidaria. Lineage (NCBI taxonomy): Eukaryota > Metazoa > Annelida > Polychaeta > Terebellida > Terebellidae > Terebella > Terebella lapidaria. The sequence continues at coordinate 15,953,986 of OX424564.1, read as the reverse complement.
ATCATCTGGAAGCTGTAAGTTAAACAATTATCAAAAATGTATAGATTGTTAGTGTTCCCTCGTGTGTCACTTATAATACAGTTCTGTATAAAAAGCAGGAAATTATCTATTTTACAAATAGAGATCAACATGTACATGAAGATATGAACATCAATATTTACAATGATCTTTACCTTGCCTTTGACAGTGTGATTGTTAAAGATAACAATCCATGTGATTCATATAATATGTCCTCTTACGTCTGATTTGGTGAGAGTGTACTTCAGGAGACCGTGTGAGTGAGCCACATATCCCAGCGTGTTCATGGTGTAGTCAGACACACAGATCGTCAGCATCTTCTCGTTGCCATGGGGAAAGGCCACCCCCGAGGGCTGGAAGGGTGGGTCTGACGGCGCGGCTTGCCATTCAAACGCTCCCTGATAAATGCGACAAAAGCAGTAAACGTGAGATAATTACATTGTAATAATTCTGTGCATGATTAGTCGTTATAAATTATCTCGTTTTTGTGCAGTGTTATAGTCTGTTCTAGACTTTCATCTGATCAGGGCCACCTTGTTTTCTGATTCCACGAATTGTGCGCCAAACACAGGTGCTGCCACCAAGCGATAGTCCAACATGAACAGTTTCCCGAAAGGAACTAGGACTAAAAAGATATATTAATAATGTGACGGGAATTGTAACGTGTGGATATACATTCACATCTTAAGTATACCTCAATATTTCAGATATTTTGAATGCACCTTTCATTTTTGCTAACGCTTCTGAAGCATCAGTATCCAGGGCTTTCTTGACCGAGTTACAGAGCTGAAATTCCAAAACAAAAATCATTCAACACATGCACATCAACACAATGTATATCGTATATATAGAAAAAATGAAAAGAATCATTTACGATAGTCTGCAGTTGTTTCCTGATGGGTTTTTCGAGAGTATGTCTGAACAAGTTGTACAGCCAGCTTGCCCCGCCATGGAATTTGACATTCACGTCACCCACATTGCAGGAGCACGACTGAGAGGCGATTGTGGGACGTCCTGCCGCATCCACTCCTGAAAACCATAATGTCATCTAGGTATAGCATTATACCAGAGTAGATATACCAAGATAAAAAGAGTTGTATGATTGTATATGATTGTGTGCCCTAAAAGGTGACTGAAAAAGGCAAAAAAATAGCCCCCAACTATCAACTATCAGTTTGATGCTTTAAAAAAAAACATATTTCTCAAATTCGTGGTTACCCATGGAAATAGCCACAGTCAAAGACACTCCCGATGCTGTCACATCAAAGCTTCCGTGGTCGCGAATTGTGATGCTGCATTGGAAAGAACACAATACATTTAGTTACCTGATATAATTCGGAAATCGGAACCTGTTTTGCACACATGTATGTGCTACTGTTTTAAAAATCTAAATTTGTTGATATATACGCATCCGCTTTACACACATTTTCTTGAATTTGTAGTGCCAGTCCCCATGTACGGACGCGCCTGCGCCACTGAGTGACCACGTGATGCCGTGACCTGGATTGACAGCCAATGAGGATGTAGGTCGGTTGAAGCCCGTGACACGCATCCTGACCGGATAGAAGGAAGGAAGTTGATGCCATACATGTATGTCTTCTGTATCTCGTAAATGAAATGAGATTATCACACACCAGTGGAACATTTGCAGCTATTTTGAAACGATATTGATTACCCAGTGATGTCATAATTGAACTTTCCCTCCTTTCCATGCTGGTCAGGAATGGCTTGGCCCTGTACCTCAGATGATATCTGATCTATGGCCACACTGGCGGCTGTTGGAGCAAATAAGGTTACCTTCACGTGCATGCATTGTACAAAGAGTGTCATGAATTAGCAGCACTAATAGACTTCAATATTAGCATCGATACTATATATGCAGGTATATTATACGTAGGAAAACTCACCATACTGTAGACCTTTCTGGGACAAGGTCAGTGTCATCCCAGGAGTACCATGGGACCCAGCCATACCCTCGGCTGCCTGGACCAGACACACAAATAGCAGCCAACCGGAACTGTTTACAGGCAAGAGTACACTACCAAAATACCAGGAAAATTCTCGCTATGATTCATGGGAATAACCACCATACTATTTTTGGATTCACCATTGAATCTTTATTAGACCAGCAACAGCAATGACATGGCCACTCGATCCACTAAAGTATAGGCATGATTATAAGTAAGGCAAACCTACAAATGTTCAGTGAGTATATATGTGTATAGGCACCAATCACGTTCGGCATAGAAAATGTTACATATTTAGGTCCTATATACGCTCATATGTGCGGTAGCCTATGAATGTAACCACGCAGCGTGGCCCTAGACTATCAATATTTTTTTATGCTGCAGAACATAGTCTGGGGCGTTAGTTTTGACATTCATGTGGTATCATTTTTCAACGAAACAAAATTATAAATATTTAGAAACGTTACATACGTTCACAACTGACACATTACCCACACTCTTACCTTAATAAAGACATCATCATTCTCCTGTTTTACCTCTATTGACCGGTCTGTCGGCCTGTGATACCCAGTATGTGTGGGCGGGTTTGCCTGCCGAACGATGGATCGATGCTTCAATCTACTTAGGATCTATATCGATCTACTAGTATGTCCGGGTTGACCAGGCCAGATTTGATTCCAAGTGGCCAGCACGTAACCCTTCACAGCGATAAAAGGAGGCCACAACATGCCAGGGGCGGATCCAGGATTTTTGAATAGGGGGGGTGCTCTTCTTAAATGTACGTAATCTTGGAATAGTGTGAGCGAGCGTAGCGAGCGAAGCCTTATGCGGTCTGGGGGGTTGGGGAGCGCCGTAAGCCCGCCGATAAATTTTTGGAATTTAGTGTCTCTGAGATGGTTTCTAAGGTGTATTTACAACTGTACCTTGTGGAATCACTAAGTAGATTTTCACTTTAGGAGTCTGTTGTTGTTGTGAATGGAGGATACATCACTGACTAGCGAGTGAAGCCTTATGCGGTCTGGGGGTTCGGGGGCGCTGTACGCCCTCGAGATATTTTTTTTAATTTAGTGTCTCTGAGATGGTTTCTAAGGTGTATTTTACAACTGTACCTTGTGAAATCAATGAGTAGAATTTTACTTTAGAAGTCTGCTTAGTTCTGTTGTAAATGGAGGATAGATTTTCAAAGAAAGGAAGGTCTAATAGTCCTACCATTCTAAGGCTGTTCTGAAGTTCTTATGCACCAGACATGGTGATGGTCAATCGTTTAAAAAAAAACAAAGATATAATTATCTTCCAAGTTATGCCGACATCCAGAATTATCCAGAGTTTTAAAGAACACTGTCTGTAACAAATAAATAAAATAAAAAATATCCCCTGTGTATATTGAATGACAGTTTCAGTATGAAGTCAAGTGTGTCGGTCTAGATTTATTATTGGAGGGGTGGGGTGGGTGTGGGGGGATGGTGGCAAGCTGGTTAGAGGAGTCAAGCGACCGAGCGAAGTGAGGTGGATAGGTGGTAGCTTACACGGCGTGGGGTCTGGGGCCCGCTCAAGGGCCCCAGAAGCCAGAGCTTTTTTCATGTTCTGTGGTTGATTCTGAGCTCTCTCTGGCTTTGATTGAGTATTTTTCATTCCACACATGCATGTAAATATTGCTGGTATTTAAATTTATTTATCCCAAAACTACTCATTGTCACTTTACATATCATATGTCATATAACTTGAAGAACTCATGATTAAAGTGATATTGACAGGAAAACTATTTTTTCCAAATCAATTACATATATGCCTGTGGTCTCAGAAAAATAGGTCAAAAATAAAACTTTGCTTGATCAGATGGATAAATCAAGCATTTGACAGTATTAGCAGCCGCTTTTCTTTTGTTTTGTGCGCCACTCAGAGTTACCTCTGACTTGACCTATTTCACGCTCGATTGACTCGAACATACACTAGTAAGCTGGAATCGCACTGCATCAAGGGGTACAAAGCACCGAGAATGGCGGTAATGTAAACAAACTCAAAATATCTCCATCAGAAACTCGCAACGAAATCAAGTAGAAAGGGGCATCTGTTTGGGCATACAGGTACAGATTTATAACTGCTATGTTTTCTTCGTTCTGCTTTGTTTTCTTCAGAAAGGTATGGGAAAATCCATAACTTACTGCCAATATCACATTACCCCCCCCCCCCCCCCCTGCCAATACTCCCCCCCCCCCCCCCGCATGGTCAAAAATATCAAACGAGGAAAATTACACTCATATTTCGTTACATAGGTGCATACCCACATTTTCTATAGCTTTTTGCTCTCTTTTTTCTTTTCTTCTTGCTCTCTCTTTTTTCTTTTCTTTTTCTCTTTTTTTCACGGCCCAATAGGGGGGGTGCGCGCCGGGTGCACCCCCCCCCCCTGAATCCGCCAGTGCATGCGGACACTAAAATCGCTACAATCGCGATGAAAAGTTTTAAACTTCCTCCTTTCAGAATGTTGTTGCCATACATTGAAAGAGTGTACATGTGCATGTGTTTTACGCGCAGCCGGTTGGTAGCAGAGTGGTGGTTTTCAAGGGGAATTTCGCACTGGAATTTTTGTTTGTAAATTTCATTCAAAATGTCCAAACTTGGATACTTCCTTTATCAAAATGTCAATGTCAAATTCTGGGGAAGCTTTAATGTGCCGTTCAGCTTTTTTTTCTATTTATTTGACCTAATTCATATGTGTGTGGGAATAATCTAGATAATTTTTTAAACCGAGTACTCATTAATTTAATCTTGGAATAAACTAATGCAACCTATAGAGTATAGAGCATGATTTTTAATTTATTTTTTTCCCTGTATTAATTTTTACTCTCTTAGAATAATTGATTTCTAGTTTATGGTAGGTTTTCATCGTTTTTCACACAGGACGACAGAAGTTCATTCCATGCAGTATAGAGTTGGTTTCATACCCATCAGTGTATGAAATTAATATGAAGAGCGGGAGGAAGTATTTATTCCTGGTTAAATCATTCATATCTGGTTTGAAATATCCATTGCCAGATTTAATAGATATGGAATCTGCAGCATCCAAGGGGTGAATTAATAAAGAGGAAAACACTAGGATGTCAAGAGCAAACTTCCTGTAGGTTTGTAATATTGTGCAATTGATTTGGTGTCATAACTGGGTGAATCATCACTGAATCACATGCATGATAATTAGTTTTTAATTGGCTCGTGAACTTTCTAGGTGCCTCTCAATGACGGACGAATCATGCCTGTTGAAATACTAGTAAGTGCAACTCTAATGCAAACTCATTAAATTAATTGAATTGCTAAATGAAAAATTTGCCCATGGGCTACGATAGATTAATAAACAATTTTGGCTTTAAGCTTTGCAGGTGACATACGACCTTGCGATTTACTAATCAAGGTTATCTCTGTTAAGGTTGTTCGCTCCACTATGGGGCATTTCCACTATAATCAATATTCAATGAAACTCTGTGAATATATATCTCTAAAATTTTGTTTGTTTATCAACGAACCGCGGTGCATGTTTTTGTTAGAAAAAAATATGGGGGTCACCATGCTAATTTTCCTCTACAGGCATCCATATGAGTCCAGAACAGAAAATTTTACCTAAATTTGCTGAAATTTTGATAAATTGCATCAACAAATATGACAACTTATAACAGGAAACCTATATCGGGCGAATTTCAGCCATTCAAGGTGCCACAACTTTATACACATTGTCAAGGAACCAATTAGCATGTTTTGAAACAAACATCTCAAAACTGATTGGATAGTTTTCAAGAAAACAGTCACAAACTAAATTCTGGGCCTTTTGGGCCTTTTCATTCTAGATTTTGAACCTTTCGAGAGATTCAAGGAACTCCCATCTTCATACACAATATCATAGAAAAATCCAATTTTGAGCCTTTTTGGGCCTTTTGAGCGTAAATTCCGGGCCTTTCAAGCGATTCAGGGCACCCCATCTTCATACACATTGTCAAGCACCTCAATCAGCATGTTTTGAAACAAAACTCTCAAAACTGATCAAACAGTTTGGGGAATATGCCACCAAAGTACAAAAAATGCCATCAAAGTCAGAAAATGGCCATCAATTTGAAAACGAAATCCAAAATAAAAAAGTGCACCGTTTTGAAATATTTTTAGGCATTTTTGTGCAAAATTTAAGGAAGATTTGACTGTAAACCTAAAGATAAAAATGTGGAGGGACAACGACGGACGACGGACGGGACGCCATGCCGATAGGTTATCGGACCATAGGTACGGTAACCTAAAAACGATTATCTGCCTTCAATACAAGCTTAGGCTTAGTACATGGTGTTTGTACTTTATTGAATGTCAAAAAATGTGATATGTCGGAATTTGAATAGCAAGTTAAATCTCGCCCTCCATAAATATCAAAGGTTCAATTCAGAAAGGTTTTTTCAATGCCCCTTCCCGTGTTCAGTTGTGAAACCAACTGATGGTATATATGGAAGTATTATTTCATGGAATACTTCAACTTGCCAAGTCTCAAACGAAGCAACACATACTGAAAGCTCGTATGGTTTATTTACGAAATGATCAGGTACATTAAAACTATCCATGTGCTAATAGTACATCAAACTAAGCATATTGACATTAAATGCATATATTTTGTAACATAGAACTGAGGCATATACAATGTATATACATGTAGATTTGCAATCTCAGACAGTAATCTTAAACAAATTTGATTTTGGTGGAATGCGACTCCTGTGAGTTTACTAACAGAACGTACATGTACGTATATGGATAGACATTGGTCCTATGTCAAGTATAAGCACGGAATACTTTATTCACTCTCAAAATACTAGTGTCACATAATGAGAACTGATAATGCAAAATAAGTCACGAACAAGATGCTCAGGTTTGGTATATTTATATTACCAAAGTTCATGAAAGTTCAGCTGTCAGTCCTCGTAAAACATTTCACTTTGATCACTTCGATGAACACAATTAAAATATTACGATTTTAACGATACTATCATATAGCTACCAACTTATATTGATTTATCTACATTTCATTGACAACAGTTGATAATATTGGCGGAGGACCATTATTATGAATGAATTTGTTATGAAATATTTATGAATTTTCATTGCACCAGTAATCATGGATGTATACCAAATAATATCACCGTATTGTGAATAGACAATCAGTCATTTTCCATAATGTATATTTATCGTAAAGATAATAATCTACACTGCATCAGAATATACATTGTTAACTAATACTGACATATGTAACACTATATGAATTGACACTAATATATTTTTGGATATGAATAATAATAACAAATTGATATTGTCATGATAGTGCAGTTATACATCATAATGTTTTACATGTGAATCATAATGGTACCATGTTTCCACTGTACGTCAGTTCTATGTTGTGACCGTGACCTACGTTAGTGACGTAATAAAGATACACGTGAGTTACGCCAATGGCCGGCTACTTGTTATGACATGGTGGCAGCGGAAAAATCGCTAAAAATAACAGTCATCCGTCCTGAGGACAAGAAAATTTGACGTGTTTTGTGTGTCAGACACATCCATTTTTGAAGTGCAACTGTTATTTCATGCGTGAACGATGGCGAAGTTCGGACAGATTGAACCGTTTGACTTCATGAAACCACAAGCATGGCCTGAGTGGAAAGAACGTTTTAGCCGTTACAGACTGGCAACAAAGCTGCACAAGGACGATGAAAATGTGCAAGTAAGTGCCCTAGTGTACTCTATGGGGCCGGACGCTGAGAGAGTGTTCAAAACTTTCGTGTTTGATCCTGTGACTAACAAAGAAAAATATGACCCAGTCCTGGCCAAGTACGATGCCTATTTCGCACCAAAACGGAACAAAATTCACGAGAGGGCGATGTTCAACACAAAAATCCAAGGCCCAGACCAGTCCATTGAATCGTTTGTACGCGGTCTGTATGCATCAGCCGAATACTGTGAGTTTGGAGCCAGCAAAGATGAGAGAATATGTGAACGCTTTGTTGTGGGGCTCCATGACAAGAAGCTGTCAGAAGATTTACAGCTTAAAGAAGATCTGGTGCTAGAGGACGCAATCAGAATTGCGCGAAGCGCGGAAAATGTCAAGCAAAATATCGCACAGCAACAAGCACAGAGGTCACTTGAGGAGGTGAAAATACGAGGATCACCGACAGATCGTGGAAAATACAAACAACGCGGGAAACGCGGACGAGGAGGCCCATCACGAAATGATCACCATGGGAAACGCGAAAAGACTCTCGACAAGTCACTAACAGATGAAATTTGTTCAAGTTGTGGCCTGAATCATGATCACAGAGCACGATGTCCAGCACGAAATGCCAAATGTTATAAATGCTCCAGTCGTGGACATTTTGCACGGACGTGTCGTTCAAGTGCGTCTAGACAGAAGTCGCTCCGAGAAATAGAGGAAGACGAGGAAGCGACACCACAGTTTCTCGGTTCTGTCACGGAAGTCGGCACTGCTGATAACATGCCGTGGGAGGTGGCACTGAGTATTGGCGGCACCGCGGTTAAGTTCAAGATCGACTCGGGAGCAGATGTCAGTGTGATATCTGAGCGCCAGTACAACCATCTGCGATACCGACCACCGCTACGTAGCGTGGACACTACACTCCGAAGTGTAGGCGGGAAGGTTGAATGCCGTGGTGTGTTCAAGGCCCAGACCAAGTACCGTGGAAAAATCTACGAGTTTGATGTCTTCGTCGTGGCCAACACGACCAGTAACCTACTGGGTAGAGGTGCAGCACAAGCACTAGAGCTGATAGAGCTGAAAATCGAGGAAATTGAGCGGGACGTCTTCGGCGATGTCGGGACATTGAAGGGGGATCCAGTAAAGATCTGTATTCGTGATGACGCAGTCCCGTATCACGTGAACACTAGCCGCCGTATCCCGATCCCTCTGATACCCAAGGTCGAGCAGGAACTCGAGCGAATGGAGAGGCTAGGCGTGATTGAAAAAGTAACAGATCCGACGGAGTGGTGTTCACCGCTGGTAGTGGCGACCAAGAAATCAGGCGCAGTCCGTCTGTGTGTAGATCTGAGACGACTAAATAAAGCTGTAAAACGCGAGCGGTACGTCATTCCGACGTTAGAAGATATACTTACGAATCTACAGGGTGGACGAGTGTTTTCGTCACTTGACGCAGCAAGTGGCTACTACCAGATAGAACTACACCCAGATTCACGGAAACTGACGACCTTCATCACACCACAGGGAAGATACTGTTTTCGCCGTCTCCCGTTTGGCATCACATCAGCGAGCGAGATATTTCAGCGCAAGATGTCTGATCTACTGAGTGGACTACCTGGCGTGGCTGTCTATCAGGATGATATCGTCATAGCTGGTGATGACTTGGAGCAGCACGACCAGCGTCTGGAGCGAGTTCTAAAGATCATAAAGGAAGCAGGTCTAAAGTTAAACAAATCCAAATGTACATTCAGAAAGGAATCCCTGGAGTTCCTTGGACATGTGCTACATCGAGATGGGAGAAGTCCAGATCCGTCTAAAGTCTCAGCAATTAACGATATGCCCATCCCCAATGACGTCACAGAACTACGTCGTGTACTAGGTATGATCAACTACCTGGGCTCGTACGTACCAAGACTAGCAACAGTGATAAAGCCCTTGAATGAACTGCTACAGAATGACAGAGCATGGACTTGGGGACCGGCACAGGACAGTTCATACCAAGAAGTTAAGCGCTTAGTCACGTCAGCGCCAGTTCTACACTTCTTTGATCCTAAGTATCCAGTCATTGTCGCAGCAGACGCGAGCAGCTACGGACTCGGAGCAGCCCTATACCAGATGAAAGATGGACAGAAACATCCGATCGCCTATGCCTCGCGCACTTTGATTCTGAGTGAACAGAGGTACGCGCAAATCGAGAAGGAGTGTCTCGCATCGGTGTGGGCCTGCGAGAAATTCTACAGATACCTGGTTGGCCTGGAATCCTTCAAGCTTCTCACTGATCACAAACCGCTAGTCCCGTTGATAAACGACCGTGACTTGGATCAAGTACCTGTAAGATGCCAGCGACTATTGCTGAGAATGATGAGATTTAACCCAGTTGCAGAGTATGTACCCGGAAGCACTCTGCATGTCGCCGATACGCTATCTAGAAGCCCTCGGGGTGACGCTAGCACAGACGACATACATCTCGTCGAGGAAGTGGAGGCACACGTTAGAGCGACTGAGGACACGTGGCCAGCTTCACCCGACAAAATGACGGAAATCAGAGACGCAACCAGAGAGGACCCTGTACTACCAGGAGTACAATGGTACACCATACATGGTTGGCCAAGATACCGAGAGGACATACCGGAACAGTATAGACAATACCATGACGTCAGAGCTCATTTGTCCGTCGCCGATGGTCTTCTGTTGTATGACGACAGAATCGTAATCCCCAAAACCCTGCGAACGGACATACTGAGCAAGATTCATGCAGGACATTTAGGTATCACCAAGTGTCGTGAACGCGCAGCAGCGAGCGTGTGGTGGACTGGGATCACCAAGGAAATCAAGAATTTGGTGGATTCATGTGCATTCTGTCAGACAAATCGCGCAGCCCAGAGAAAACAACCACTCATCACATCCGATCTGCCAGGACGTCCATGGGAGCGCATCGCTACAGATTTGTTTCACTACAAGGGACAGAACTACATGGTGTGCACAGACTATTACTCTCGGTACATTGAGATCATTCACCTGCCCACGATAACGAGCAATGTGGTGATACAGAAACTGAAAGGTTTATTTGCTCGATGGGGAATCCCGCAGGAAGTTGTTAGTGACAACGGAACACAGTATAGCTCCCGCGAGTTCGCTAATTTTGCTCATGAGTACGGATTTTCACACGTGACATCAAGCCCTCACCAACCACATAGCAACGGTGCAGCCGAAAGAGCCGTGGCAGTTGCCAAGAAAATCCTTGCACAAGATGACCCCCACATTGCACTCATGAGCTACCGCTCCACGGTCATATCAGCTACAGGCTACAGCCCATCAGAGCTGATGATGGGGAGAAGTATCAGGACAACGTTACCGATCCTGGAGCGCAACTTGAGGCCAAGGTGGCCGGATCGGAAGGATGTTCAGCTGAACGACGAACGGGCAAAATCTGACTATCGGTATTACTACAATCGTCGTTATTCAACAAGTGAGCTGCCTGAGGTACCAGTTGGTGCACGTGTTCGTGTGCGCACGAACAAGGACCCGGATTGGTCACGTACAGCACGTGTCATACCACCCACTGGCAATCCGTCAATGCGCTCATACAACATCCGAGATGGTCAGGGGCGTATCCTCCGTCGTGATCGCCAAGATATCCGACCAGACACGTCGTATGATCACCAGGCTGTACCCAGCACCATGGCTGACTCGAACGAGGAACCACCTGTACCAGTTATACGTACACAAGCGGCAGTCCCAACGGATTCACCAGAGCTGAGTACAACACGTACAGTACAGTCGGTACCTGTACGACGTTCAACGCGAGTGAAGACAACACCCAGCCGTCTGATAGAAGAAATCTGATTCAGTGACATTTAAAGTTTCCAGAGTATGAACATTTTGTTTTGAACTATAATGTTTCCATTTGTTTGACATATATGTATGAAGTTACTTTGTCACCATAACAGTGAATTTCTTTAAAGGGGGAGATGTCATGATAGTGCATTTATACATCATAATGTTTTACATGTGAATCATAATGGTACCATGTTTCCACTGTACGTCAGTTCTATGTTGTGACCGTGACCTACGTTAGTGACGTAATAAAGATACACGTGAGTTACGCCAATGGCCGGCTACTTGTTATGACAGATATGAATAATAATAACAAATTGTGAAACGAACAATCTGCACTTCAACTTCAGAAATAAAATTGTTCTTCATTCCGTCACCAACCACTGCAATAGACTGAATAATAAGCAACTAAGCTTGACAACACTTTTTTGATGAGTAAACACCACCTCCAAGAAACGACAACACTTTTGGGAAGAGTAAACTCCACTATCATTAAAAGCCAACACTTTTATGATAAACCCCACTTTCATTAAACGGCAACTTTCGTATTGAGAAAACCCCTACCTTCATAATTAAACAAAATATCTTTGGAGTAAACACCACCTTAATGGAACGATAACGCAAGTTTGTAATGAGAAAACCCCTACCTTCATTAAACGACAATACTTTCGTAACACGTTCATAATGAGTAAACCCCACCTTTATTAACCGACAACACTTTCATAATGAGTAAACATCACCATGACAATACGTTCGTAATGAGTAAGCACCTTATTTATCAAACGACAACACTTTCGTAATGAGTAAACCCCATCTTTATCAAACGACAACACTTTCGTAATGAGTAAACCCCACCTTTATCAAACGACAACACTTTCGTAATGAGTAAACCCCATCTTTATTAACCGACAACACTTTCATAATGAGTAAACATCACCATGACAATACGTTCGTAATGAGTAAGCACCTCATTTATCAAACGACAACACTTTCGTAATGAGTAAACCTCTACGTTCAATAAACGACTATACTTTCGTAATGAGTATATCCCTACCTCCATCAAACGACAATACTTTCGTAATGAGTAAACATCACCATGACAACACTTTCGTAATGAGTAAACCCCTTCTTCATCAAAAGACAATACTTTCGTAATGAGTAACCTCCTTCTTTATCAAACGACAACACTTTCGCAATGAGTAAACCCCATCTTTATCAAACGACAACACTTTCGTAATGAGTAAACCCCATCTTTATCAAACGACAATACTTTCGTAATGAGTAAACCCCATCTTTATCAAACGACAACACTTTCGTAATGAGTAAACCCCACCTTTATCAAACGACAACACTTTCGTAATGAGTAAACCCCATCTTTATCAAACGACAATACTTTCGTAATGAGTAATCCCCATCTTTATCAAACGACAATACTTTCGTAATGAGTAAACCCCATCTTTATCAAACGACAATACTTTCGTAATGAGTAAACCCCATCTTTATCAAACGACAATACTTTCGTAATGAGTAAACCCCATCATTATCAAACGACAATACTTTCGTAATGAATAGGCTAAACCTTCACTGAACGATACCGTGTGGCTGGAACCTCAGGGTTGTGTCGTACTTGACATCAGTAGCGAAACACACAGCGCCCTGCAACATAAGATATGGTACATAACACATGTAAGACACTGACATGATGTTTTGACCGGCGTCCGTCCACCCACCAGTCCGTTAGCAATCGATTATATCGGGGATTTCTCATCTTCACAATCTTTTCTGCTGTAAATCATATCGTAAGATACGTGTAGAACCAGATCATATCTCTTGGATTTTTTGCAGATTTTTAATGGATAATTCTTGCTCTGTTTAATTTTCAGCCCTCCCGTCCGTTGGTAATTATATCCTAATCTTTGTCATGAATACATTTTTTTTATGAATTTGTCATAATGTACAACTAGATGACCACGTGTGCTCAAATTAGAGATTACCTCTACTTCCACATATGATAGACCATTTGGAGCAAAACGGTTTGATTATTATTCATAGTGTTTGAGTGAATGTACAGGCAACATAATACAACAACCGTGGAGCGCCTTTTGCTGGCCTTTATGTGCTCGAGGGCATGTCTACCTTGTGTGTTCACGGGCATGCCCACATGTATAGGAAATCATATGCCACATGTTTCATCAACCCTTAAATTGCTCAAACTAATTTAATAATTGGAGGTTATCGTGGAGTAATATAAGCAAGAAGGTAAATATGGTGGAACTTTTGTCTAGCTGGTGACCTTGAACATGACCTCACTAGTATATGACGACCCTTCTCTGTAAATATTTCACCGCTAACCGAATGAGCAACACCCTATTTGTATTCAGTATATACCTTCAGCATGGTGATGTCAGGCGTGAGGAAGCTGACGTGATCGACTGTAGGAAGATCGAACCCCTTGGCTCCAAGATCTGTCAATGCACAAAAATAACAATATTATTATGATTAACATCTGTGTTCTTCGTGGGGGGGGGGGGGGGGGGCATTTAATGAAAGGCATATGGCAGCTGTACTTATTTCATTTTTGTTTTGTCCGAAGACAGGAGAACAATCGTTCGTACCGTTGAGTTCGGGAACAATCAGACGGCGGGAAGCCAGGTCAAAGCCGATCGTCAGAACTGCAGGCTAGGTTATATGCAAATGATATTGGGCGATGAAACTGCAATACTAATATCATGGATTTCGTGTATTCAATGTAAATTACAACCATGGCAGCATGCATACATTATAACGGTGTTACGGTGAACTCACAGGGATAGGTCCAATGTCTGACTGTGTCTTGGTCACTTTAAACCTGTCGAATTGACACGAATGGCCTATGAATGTTCCGATATCTACGTTGCACAACTATTAGTAGTATCAATTATTTAAAGCATGAAATTCTTGTCTGTACATATCTTTGACGTACTCACTTGGTGGAATTAACGTGTGCAGTCACATGGTTGTTCGACATAGCCACAGTCACAGGCAACGTCACGTCCTGATATAAACAACATTCGTAGCACTTACATTGTTATGTTCAAAAGAACATTATTTAACGCTTTCATATACGAACACGCACCTAATATACTAATTTTCATCAGCAATAAATATATGCCTACTAGATCTGCGGTGAAGGCATGGCTCAGGTTCCCACCCGGAACTCTGACGTTGAATATGATCTGTCCCCGGAAGTTTGCGCTGATGACGTCGCTGGAGGTGTTCAACGTGGGAGCGGAAGTCGTCTGCAAGCTCAGCTCCACGGAACCGTCTGGGAACTTCTTCTTCAGCTAACGCACATGTGAAATATTAATATATTTCACATGTATAGTGCACTTGGTGTGCTACACAGCTGGTAAAGAACTGTCATCATATACAGTAATTTATTCAAATGATTCTAGCCTATAACATTTGTACCTGGGGCAGGAAAGATCCGATACATTTACCAGACGTGCAGGAGGTATTCAGGAAACTTTGCTCGTCTGCGGGCAACTATGTATGAGAACGCGGAGTATAAAAAGGACAGAACAGACCAACGTTGATCCAAAACGATCTCGCATCGTACGTCTGGAATATCTTGTGATTTATCATAATTGTTATTACTTTCTACAATATTCTCATAGTTTTTTCACCTGCGCTTTCGTCAGCGTTCGTTTGATGAGACCGTGTGATTGAGCCACATATCCCAGCGTGTTCATGGTGTAGTCAGACACACAGATCGTCAGCATCTTCTCGTTGCCATGGGGAAAGGCCACCCCCGAGGGCTGGAAGGGTGGGTCTGACGGGGCTGCTTTCCACTCAAACTCTCCCTGGACATTGAGGAGAGACGGATGGATATACGACGTTTTGCGAACAACAATAACATAATTTGAATTAGTATGACGTAAAATGGAATACCTTGTGTTGCGTCTCAACGAACTGTGCTCCGAAGACAGGTGCTGCCACCAAGCGATAGTCCAACATAAACACTTTACCCACAGGAACTTGGACTGGAATAAACACATCATTTATACTCACAACCAATCACTGTTGAAAGCTCACTAAACTACACCAATGCTCATCGATATGTTGATAATTAGTTTCTTACTTTTCATTTTTGCCAATGACGCTTTGGCATTCACATTCAGAGCCTTATTTACCGAACCGCACAGCTGCAACATATATAACAGGCCTACTAGTGTAATGAATGGTGTTTCCTACATTGAAATATATCAAGTACATGTATCACAACTCGCGTATCATCGACATAAACTGATAAATATGTCAGTTTACCACATCCTCGAGTTTCTTCTGTATTGGTTTCTTCAGAGTGGTGTCGAAGATATTGTACAGCCAACTCGCCCCGCCATGGAATTTGACCTTGACGTGACCTACGTGACTGGCACACGACTGAGAGGATACCGTGGGACGTCCGGTCTGGTCCACTCCTAAAAACCACAACATCATCTATATACATCATTACATCATTAGTGTCCATTTCAGCTTAAATTTTATGAATATTTTCTGAACTTTGTCAATTGACCACTACCAGGCTAAAGGTCGCTAGCAAAGCTTCGAATGGGTGGTAATACATTATATGCTAAAACAAATGCAATTTACCCATGCCAATATTCACTGTTAGTGATATGCCAGAGGCAGACACGTCGAAGCTTCCATGATCACTCGCCACTTTTCTGTATTTCAAAGGAACGTATGACTGTCAATTAGCATTATTCTAACGTACAGTTCATCATAACTTTAGAATTAGATTACGTAGAACATTTACTGACATGTGGCCACGTTTGTACTTGTACTCCCAGTGCCCGTGGACAGAAGCACCAGCATTCTGCAGAGACCACGTGATCCCATGGCCGGGGCTGACAGTGAGCGAGGAGCTGGGCTTCGTGAAACTTCTGACTGATGTACTATAGTCACAAGGGGTTTTACATAAAGTAATTTCTGTTATTCTATAGTTACACTATATGAATGATAATTAAAAAATGTATATGTATGTTTGAATCACTGCATTTAATGCTATCACAATACTGCCAGAAAAAATGAAAAATTTAGATGGGCTGCATGCACTTAAAATTTAGCAAGAAATACACATCCTTACTCTTTTATTTCGTAGTGGAAGTGATGATGTTTGCCTTTCTGTTCTGGGAAAACTTGACCTTGTATGGACGCCGCCATCTCGTCTATTGCAATACTGGCGGCTGTGAGAAATACAATGACTGATATAATTCATACTGCAATACAAAAATATCACCCGCAAGCGCCGTATAATCCAACCATATAGAGTTTGAACGCTGTGCATTTGTATTGATAGGTGTATTGCTAATTGGAAATAGCCGACGTTACCGGTACAAAAACTCGAGTGCCAATACACGATGAGGTAGACTCACCATACTGAAGACCTTTCTCCGACAGAGACAAGACCATTCCTGGACTGGCTGCGGCCACGGGCTCACTCAGGACCTCACTGCCAATCCACGTCAGAAACAGTCTACGGACACAGAGGAGCTCAGTAAATAGTGTACAATAATTAAATATAGGCAAAATACTTTGGAACACGTCACAAATTGGATGATAACTATACAATATATGTTCCGCTGAGAGATTGAATACTGTTAATGCATATTACACGGGATATTGCCAGCGGCAGATCAATTTTTTTAGGACGGGGGGGGGGGGGGGGGGGGGGAGAGGGGGACGGTGTCAGAGCCTTAAAATCCAAAAGCTATACACGAAATAATAAAAGATGGTATGGAGAATCGCAAAAGGTAAAGCCCACGATCCACATGGAGGCTCGTCGGCAAGACCCCGAAAAAAAAGTCTTTTGCAACCTGTGAGGTGTATTCTGATGTATACTTCACGACTTAATTTCAGAGTTCAGTAAATTAATTCTGGTGTTGAAAATGTTATTTTCGGCGATTCAACACGTTTACTTGTTTACGAGAACAGAACAACACTTTATCTTGAGTGGGAATCTGCAAAAACCGCCTCTGCAGTCGCTTGCAGACCACATACGACATCTGATCTAGATGGGGAACGTGAAGATCTTGAGATACTTCTGATCGAAGCTGCACAGTACACTTTCCAAATATTATATTTGTCACTTGAAGCATGACAAAAAATCTAAGTTAGAAAAATCAGAGTGTTTATATGTGCATGAGACGTACAAATATTTCAATATTTTCCCCCACCAAGATCAAAAGTGTGACCCCCCCCCCCCCCGTCTTCCCATGTGCATATATACAAGGCCATAATACACAATTGATGACAATTATAAGGAGCCAGTATCATAATATATATGATACTTTAATGCTGTTTTCACACTTTTCTATTAAAATAACTGCGACAATTTTGTCGCAATTTTTTTTTACACTATAACGTCAGTGGATATTATGACTTTGTGATCTTCGCGTGTCAACCATGTCCATTGCTTCAAGTGTGAATGCCATTAACTGATTCAAATATGATTTATGGGCATATTATATCGGCATCTATGTCCAGGATCACATTCCCCAGAATACTGAAATCTTTTTTTTTTCACCCCAAACCCGACGTTTCAAAACCCTATTGAAACACTCGGGACCTGGGTTGAAGGTCATTCAGTTCAATCAGACTCTGAAATTTATTGGAGGAATGAAAAATCCATGAATCTTATTCCATCCTTACGGACTAACTGGACCCCAGAGCGAACTCGGAAAAATTATGACTCTCCCACATATCATTGGTGAATCAGGCCATCCTGGACTGGTACTTTTCCGGCCTTGAATCAGAGCAGTTTTGGCTCCATGATGGGTTCATGATGTTCCGTGATGTTCCGCGATTGCCTATCAATGTCCTGGCCACCAAGAAAGTCGGGTACATCCGATTCACTATAGCGTCATTCGGGACGATCCAGGACTGTTTTGCAATCCTGGGTGGAAAAGTCCATGTTTTGTTCATGGCGGTCCAAGACAGTCCTGAGCTCATCGAGGATTATCCTCAGTGGCCGGGGTTCCTGTGTTGGCAACGTGTTGAGTGGAAAATCGGTCTGTGGTTTTGACATGCTGGTTCGGGGTCATTGAATGTTATGACATGTTGGTCAGCATGGTATGGACCGGGTGATTCATTGTTAGTCTGTGACATTGCTCTGCATTTTGATCATCCTGGATGTCACCGTATTTAGTTGCAGTGCTGTTGTGTTCTACTAAGGGTCCATAGTTGATCCTTGGTGAAAATGTTTCAGTCTGGGGGTGATGAGCGGTTGTCGATTCACATGTATCACATCATCTGATTTTAGATGTTCCTGAATGGTCCTTTCTAGGATCAAATTTCGGCGGAACTATAGTTTCACTAATAATATGCTAAAGGATGGATTCCACATGTTGTATACTCCAGTAAACCATCAGTCCATGTTGAGTGGATCGTTTCACCTAATTCACTATTTCAACATACAGATTATCTCAAATTAACTAAAATTCAAACTCAAAATAAAAGTATGCCCCCCCCCCAATAATGTTGAAAATGAAAGTGTGTCCAGCACCCCAGCCGCCCCCCCCCCCCGCAGTTAGTACCCAACCCCCACCTGATGAATAATGACCGGCTCCTTAGGGGTGCCCATCTTATGTTTATATCCAGAACTTAAGATTATCAATTCATCAATACTCACATGAGTAGGGCAGACATATTCTCACACGATCCCGCGTTATGTTTCGTTTTGTGTCTGACAGCTCCGATAAACATGCATGGAGGCGTACGGCTCTCTGGTGAAGTGGTGGCTACGTGGATGTTTACACAATTTATTATGTGCGGCTGCTGACTTGGCGATGTATATTTTGGTGGAACACCCGCTTAATACCGAGTATTTATAGATACGTTCGTACTAGTTTTCAAACATGTGACTCTCCAAATTGGGTCAAATTACCTCCACATCCTAATGATTCTAATGATCAAAATTGAAACTTATTACACGGGTCACAACATTGCAAGATATACATATACATGTATAATGCGATTGTTATACGGTAATTCGGTACAATAGTAATCACATTATGGGGAGAATTATTCCATGAAATTTTATTATTTTTGGAGCGCCTATAATTATATTATTCTGGAACAAAGCGGTGAATTGTATTGAATTAGATTTGATGACACCAATAATACAAACTCAAAATACTCTACACTTGATAGACTTTATTTGGTTACTAATGAAAATTAACAGAATTACGGAATTTCCCAAAATTACAGATTTTCCAAAAATTACAAAATTTCCTAAAATGTAAAATTTCCACAAAACATTTTACGTGACAACAAAAAGCCGGCCAAACATCGGATTTGATTCCCGACACCTGCCTGTTTATCAGTTTCTCGACTGTTGTGAAAAAGCTATGGGCTAGCTCATATTGCAGCGCAAACAACATAGCGACGGGTGAAAGGCAGAAGGTCGTAAGTGACAATTTCGGCCGAAATGAGTTATGGTTTTTTTCTTTATCTTTAACACCGTTCCGATGTGCTCGTTCATATTTTCAACTGAAATAAACAATATTAATAGGAAAATTTTGAAGAAAGGAATAATGTAGTAAGTGACAATATGTTCATTTGATAACTGCCAGAATGTCGTAACTGACATGGGATAAAGGCAGAAAGTCGTATCTGCAATGGGAATGTGTGGAGAACGCCAGGACGTCGTAAGTGCAGGTCACGCAAACTCGCATCAGGGACAGACAGAAAGTCGTAACTACCACGATGTGTCGCGGCACGACTTGAATCGTCTAGAGCAGCGCGTCTGACTGCAGTTGAAACGAAATATACGTGTTTACAGGCCTATTGTCTGTCAATTTAGATAAGTTTGCAACAGTGTATTTGACCCATGTAGGCTTACATAGGCCCTACGTCTAGCCAACATGCAATACAGTGAATGTACAGAGAATATTGTAAACACAGACTCGGACATCTGACCCACATCGTGGCGAGTGATAAAACCAATCACATGTTACCAAAAAATACCCAGTTTGACTTATTTTTGCAACCCAACAAAAATACCCCGTTTGAATTACTTTTGCAACCTAACAGTGAATTTCGGAAAGTTATTGTTAGGTTGCAAAAAAAAGTCGAACGTGATATCTTTGGTGTTTAAAACCGATAGGCATAGATGAGAATTGTGGTCAGCGAAAATACAAGCTAGATCTACAGAATGTTAACGGAAATGGGTAGGCCCTCATGTGGTCTATATTATAGGCCTTCTATCCAAGCCTATCTATTCTATCTATTCTGCCCAAGTAGCGCGCCTTACTCTGTTAATACTTCCCACCCACTGAATAGATACCATATTTAATCAGTCTGGCACATTTTTAATCTTCATTGAGTTTAGAAGAAATAGTAAGCTGCACTACATGGGCCAAATGATTTTGATACGAAGCATATACAGTATACAGTAAAGATTACTTGTGGGAGTCAGGGAGAGTACAGCGACGGATTCGCAATTAACCGTAGGCGCTCTAGTCTAGGCCTAGCTAATACTCTATAGTGGTCTAGACTACCGGTGTAGTCCACCCGCACCACTACCCACTCCCAACCTTTGGACCGCAGACCTTGGGAATGTTTGCAAGGGATCAGTGGCGGTGGTATACTATAGAATCTCGTGATGCACATTTAGTGATGGGTCTCCAAATGATCAGTGGCGCCTCCAGGCCTTGAACAAGTGCACGCACAGACAGTGACAGAAAATGAGCGGTCTGGGGGTTCTGAACGGTCGACAAAAATTCTGAAATTTTGTGTTTTTAGAGCACTTCAGAGCAGCTTATTTGGCAATGGTTTAAAGTCTGCATTTCCAATCGTTTAAAGTCTGCATTTCTAAATTTGTCACATGTTGAAGAATACCTCACACTTTCTGTACCTATAATAGCCAGAGGGCCTAGTTGAAACTTCATAATCTATGCAAAAGGGTTAAAAAAAAGTACAAAATTCCCCCCTCATAATTTACTGGACGCACTTTCGTCCTTTGCGTGTACCTGGAGGCGCCACTGCAAATAATTGTAGGCATATTACGATTAACTCATTAGGCTTATTGCAAAAGTGAGCGAACCTCGAAATACTGACTCACAGAAACGTAAACCACGTTGGCCCGTATAGTGCACAGAACATGCTAAGTTATACAGGTATAGTAAGTCTATGACCTTCTCACCCATTGAATGAATGTTATTTAAGGTAATTTACAGAGCACAGAGCGCAATGATACTAAAAATATTTCGAGAGGAGTTTTTTCTTCAAAATTTCAAAATGGAGCTATAGTTTAGTTAATGGCACATTCAAATGGGAATATGGCGATTTGAGTGATGACCTTGAATTTGACCTTCGATTACCTTGAAAGGTTAAAACGGCCAATCCAAACGACCTGTCCTCTGGACTGAAAATGCTTGATCATAGAACTTCGTTTTGTAATATGAAGTCAAATGGCGTTGTGTAACTCTGAACTTGACCTCAGATCAACTCGAGGTCACATTTGGCCTAAGATGTGTTAACTGGGCTCTGCAGACAGAAATGCTTACACACGTAGATAGAAGTGAGGTTTGTACATATATGACACATCTTTTGGTGACCTTGACCATGACATCCGAAGACATGTATTGGTTAATCTAAAGGTTGTGTATGACTTCAAATGTAGACCTATAAATTGGCTTCTGAAAACAAAATGCTTTTATTATGTTTGTATTACATGCATTACAGGCATATATAAGAAGTCATATATGGTTTAGCTTATGGTGACCTTGAACTTGACCCGAAATGACTTGAGCAGTGAATCTCAAGTTCATATCTCACCTGCATTATTTGAAATGAAACTATGCTCATATCTCACCTGCATTATTTGAAATGAACTATGTGGTACTCTATTTCAGCCCTTGAGCGAATTCTATTAAACACATTTGTCATGTTTACGCAGGTTGTGTGTCTGGACTTGTTTGTGGTCCATCTGGTCCATTGAGTATGGAAAGACATGAGAGTAAGTTATATTGGTCACAGAAATGTGAGCCTCTATAAACAACGGCTGAATAAAGGAGGCACAAGAGAGTGAACCACTGACACATATCTGATCTGATGATTATGCGACGTTGTTTTCCGTGTTATATATACTGTCAGATCCACCAATGAACGTAACAAAAATGAGTTGTCAGCTTTTCCTTAAATGTTTGGTAAATGCACGTACATCTACAATTATGTGAAATAAATAATGCTGATGCGATGTTGTAAATTAATATTTTTGATTTACAGCGGAATGCCACACACAAATTGCGAGTTCTTATCAGGAATCATGCATGTTTGTGGGGGGGGGGGGGGGGGGGGGGCATGTCGGCATATGGTTTATCAGTCGCGCTATATTTCCGTTTACATTGTTGGTCCAAATCCCCAAAATAACAATTTAGTTGCCGCTAGTGCTGCCCAGGGGCGCCTCACAATGAACCCTACTGTAGTCGCCATTTATGGGAAGCCGTAATATGGCCTTCGAAAAAGGTGATCTTGAATTTAACCTGCTTATGGGAAGTCATATAATGCCATTGATGTTGTGACCTTGGATTACCTGATAAGGTCCAGCAGCAATTTTATGCTAAAAAGCCTCAAACTCGAATATGTGATATAAAAAGTATTGGTATATCTAGTTAAATGTTTGACTTGCGATATTCGTCGTTGTCATCTAGGACTAATCTAGGACTAATATGTTACTCGAACCGGGTTTTTATATTCACCGTTCAGTTCAAAGGAGTTAGCGTTGAAAGTCCGGAGATACACCCTTGTCACTGTTCAGTTATGTTTTCCATGTTATAGAGATTGTTCGTTCAGATGGACTGAACATAATGCACAGTGATATTTTTGGCGTATAGTTAGGTATGTATAAATGTATCATGATGGTGTGAAATCCACAAAAATTAGTGTACATGAACGAATTATTTTGTTGCCGGCAGTTCCATTATTTTGTCTGGAATTTATTTCAAATATGTTATGAAAGTTACAAAAAGTAGCGATTGGACTGCGGTACTAGCAAGTTAATGTATTTGTATCAAAATAGGCTTCTATATTTTCTATTTATCTCCTGCTTGAGTGAAAAATTTGGGGGCCAGTAACCTCACCCCTCTCTTTTTCACGTGCCATGCAGAATAAGATTATTGATTTCATTGAATAAATCTCGAAGGTAAATGAGCAACCATCAACATTTAGACTTTTTAGGCATACACTTGAGCAGAATCGTTTATTCTGAAACAAATTCTACACTTTGACACAGAAAATCCCGTGTCGCCATGTAAATGAGAGACAGCTTGAATGGTGCTTTTGCGTAGAATTTTACCACATCATGGCGTTATCCAATGTTGAAATACCGACACTGACCCAATAATTTCAGTTTAAGATCAAAATCCAATCACTGAATAACATATGTAAATAAGTACTTATGTACTTGTCATATATCTATTCCGTGGGTTTGTATCGGGTTTCTAAATTATTTTCATAGGTTGTTGGGCAGTTGTATACTAATTCCAACAGGTGTACAGTAGAAACAACTACATTTAACAACACTAAACTACACACGCCAGACTGAGTGTGTCTTTGTCTTTGGACACGCCAGTGTGTCTTTGGATAAACTATTTGCTTGAGCTTTGTTTTGTTGTAAAATGTTGTATTTTACGTTTGTAATTGGCATTATCAAAATCTGACTATATTGGTGGTAGTAGATTGATACATACATACATGTTTGTCAGTAAAAAATTCCATGCCGTTGCTGAGTTGACAAATCGGAAACTAAGTTCACTTCTACAACACAATTCGGCCCAAGTAGCGCACCTTACTCTGTTAACACTACTCACCCACTGAATGTATACTATAGTTAATCCGTCTGGCACATTTTTAATCTTCACTGGATTTAGAAGAAATAGTAAGCTGCGCTACATGGGCCCACAATTGAATCAACCACACATCATGCACGGTAGTTACGACCTTCTGGCTGTTTGTTATGTCAGATACGATATTTTGCCTATTACTGCGTCCTGGTGTCAGTTATAAACATATGATCTAAATAACATTGTTCATATGCAAGAAATGAACTGAACATATGCTGGTTTACTTCATAGCTGCAATAGTATTTCAGCAAAAGCCGTTTGAAAAACAGATACGACGTTCTGGCTTTTCGTCAGCTACCTGTTTCGGGCAGTTTCGTTCGGCCAGAATGTCGTAAGTGACAAACACATAATTTCTGAGCGTTACGTTGATATTTCATTTATTCTTACGGTAAACAACCATTTTTTACATTTACAGTGTTCATTAAGGTAAAAACTTAAGAAAAAAATACATTTTTAGATTGCACTTACGACCTTCTGCCGGGCATAATAATCCTGTTGTCCACTTCACTTGATATCGCCAGAAGGTCGTAACTGACATTTTGTTGAATTAAACTCTAATCGTATCAAATATTGTCAAAATACCTACTGCAGCGGAACAAGGGACGCAAATTACATAATATATACCAGCTATAAGGATCTGAATAGCATTGTACGTGTCTGGGAACAAAAAACGTGTCTCCTGTAAAGTTACCAAAATGTCACTTACGACCTTCTGGCTTTAACCCGTCGATAGATTCACGTTTTCTGGGTATAACCAGGGAATCAGAAAAGCGTGATGCGAAATGTTTCCCTCTGAACGTATACGTACGGAAGCCCATAGGTGACATGCGCGTAAAAATTTTCTTTAACACTATCACGTTCGCGCGTGGAAACAGTTAAGGCCATTGCGTTCACACGTGGAAAGTCCGAGGTTACCACGTATGGAGCGTTTTTAGGGTCAATATTCATTGACATGCATTGTAGATTTTCTTGTTGGGAATGATTATTTCAATCGCAAAATTCTTTATTCCACATTACTATTTCTAAACTTTCTGTGTCGAATTTACATATTCTTACTACATAGTTCTAATTTGCATCTCCTTACTACTTATTTCCAAGTTCTCACTGGTACTTTCTCAAGTCTTGATTCATCATGCAAAATTCTAACACCTTTGTTCGTGCAAACCATTAAGAAACAAATCGCATCTGGCACAATGCATATGGAACTTAGCACATTTCACTTAGAATAAAGCACATCGCACGAAGAACAAAGCACAACGAATGAAGCATTTCATGTGCCAAAATTACTACTGCACTATTATGACGACAGACGGCGCTGCGGGTCGAGTAGCCACATTGGGAATGAGAAACTGAAGACTCCCGGATGAAGGAAAGACCTTGCTTGCTTTGATGGACCGCTGGTCCGGTGCTGTATTTTCAGCTTACCGGCCCATGGCCCGATAAGCTATTGGCGTGGTTTTTCGTCCATCGTCCGTCCGGGAAAACTTCCGGGGTTTAGGGGCTTGAAAAAAGATAGCCCCTAAACTCACTTTTTATGAGCAGACGTGTATTTAGGGGATTAATTTGGGGATAAGGGTCTCACACGGGAGAGGAAATTTAACATGGTGAAAGCCCTTTAACCTAAAAATTTGGTACGTTCTTCCGTCGTCCTTCCGGCAAATAACTTTTTTTGCCTTGATGAATTTCTCTGAAAATTTACTAAAACATTCCTTGATCTAATACCCTGAAACTGTTTTTTTTTTGGTTTTTCTATTCAATCCTTTTTGCCGATTTGGCAGCCATTTTTTTTATGAAAAGTGGCTAATTTTGGACTTTGATGGCCTTTTTCTCGAAAACTGTCTGATCAGTTTGAGATTTTTGTTTCAAGACATCTCCCTCATGTACATCAATGGCAAGTTTCATTGCCCTTGGATCGCCAATCTGCGTGTGGCAGCCATTTTGATTTTTTGACGTGTCGGCGAAAAAACATTTTTTGTCCCAAATCGAGCCACTATTCGTTCTGAGCCATTTCCAGCAACTTTGAAAAAAATTTGGACTTTTTGGGGAAAATTTTTGGGGAAATTTCACCCAATCATCTTTCATAATGGGAGCTTTGCGGGAGTAAACTCCTAGAACTTTTCAAGATAGAGCCTAAGTATTGGCACATTAAAATGGGAAATCATATATTGCGGTTTGAATGATGAATGACCTTGAATTTGACCTTGAATGACTTTGGAAGGTCAAAACGACCTTATTTTGTCGAAAGAAACGATGATTTTTGTCTTTGGCTGTCATTTTCTCAAAAACTATTGACAATTTTCCTCAAATTCTCCCTATGTACCTTTTTGATGTGTATAAGTTTTGTTGCCTTTGAATTGACGGTCTGTGAATATATATTAGGCCTATGTCATTAACGGAAGAAACCTTTCAAGATGTAACTTGATTTCGTATTATATTCCATACAGGAAATGTGTATTGGTAACATTTACGAACATGTTTTGACAATAGGTTTGAAGATCATTGTAATAATTTATATTTGGGAAAATCAATACCTTGTGTAATTCTCATGATCTGCCGGTAAGCTGCAGCACCCTTGGTGCTACATTTTCTCTTGTGACAAAAGGGTAAATAAGATTCAATTCAAATAGTTTATTTCACCACCAATCAAAGTGCATGTAACAATTTAAGTAGAATGGCAAAATACAATTGGTGAAAAGGGGAAGGCTGGAAACTTAAAGCTTATAACGCAAACCCCCATTGACAAAATAACAAATAAAAGTAAACAAATACAATGAGTAACAACATAATACTGTGTGGATACCAATTCAATGCCTATATATATATAAGATATATAAGATATATATGTTAAATCCAATACAACAACCGTAGCGCAGTACTAGTGTATCTATTGTATACTGTCACGAGTTGGACTCTTGTTAACGGCATGAAGAAATTATGATCGGAGAGATCATCATATTTAGCCTTGAAAGAGATAGCCATCAGTTTCCTGAGAATTTTTTCACATCTTATATTTCAATGAGTATTCATGACGACAATTGATTTCAATGAGCATAGAAATCTTAATAATAGGCTCATAAAAATCATCTCTCACTATTCTTTTATTTACAGGGAAGATTACGGGCACTCATTGGGGCCAGTGCTCAGCTGTATGAGTGTGGCACCTGTTGGTCGCGCCAAAAATTCACGTGTCCAATGAAGGGAGGTCTTAGTTTCTCATACAATATGTGGCTACGCGCGGCCAGCGCCTCCTGTCGTCATAATGTTGCAGTAGTAATTTTGTCCCCAACAATTACTACTGTATCATTATGACGACAGGCGGCGCTAACCGCCGAGTGCTTCATTCGTTGTGCTTTGTTCATCATGCGATATGCTATATTCTAAATGCAATGTGCTAAGTTCCATATGCATTGTGCCAGATGCGAATTTTTTTGATAATTTGCATGGACAAAGGTGTTAGAATTTGACATGATGAATTAAGCATTGAGAATGTACCAGTAAGGACTTGGAAGTAAGCAGCAAGGAGATGGAAGTTAGAACTATGCAATAAGAATATGTAAATTCGACACAGAAAGTTTAGAAACAGTAATGTGGAATAAAGAATTTTGCGGTTGAAACAATCATTCACAACAAGAAAATCTACAATGCATGTCAATGAATATTGACCCTAAAAACGCTCCATAACCACGTTCACACGTGGAAGCATTTAACGCTTCCACGTTCGCACGTGCTAGCTTTTTGCTGGAAAAGACATAGAAAATTTTTACGCGCATGTCACCTATGGGCTTCCATACATACGACCAATCACAGAACAATTCCAAACTCAGGCACATTGTACTATATATCTCTGACACTGCTGACTTAATATCGTTTAGCCAGAGCGGTGGCTGCATGACTTGACACCTAAATTTGTAAAAAAACAAAAACAAAACAACAACAACAAAAAAACAATGTATGTCTCTTACCATATTAGCTTAACCAGCTGTTTACACTGGGTGACATTTCAACTGAGCCAAACCGAAACGATACATCATTTCCCAAAATCCCAAGAGAACTTGTTGAGACGATATGATATAACTTGGAGTGTCAGTGGGTGTGAATATGATTTCATGGGCTGAAATGGTCCTTCATTTCTTGAAATCTATTGACATACATGCATGTGAAAAAGGCATCATTAAACACGATACTCCCATAAGTTATTAATATTACTCGACGGTTGATGTACATGTGAGCGATTTGCACATGGTTTCTGAATTTCGCATTAATGGAACAAGTACATATCTTGTAAAGTAACGTCACATTGAAACAACATCGGATATGTTTTTTCCCTTAAAAAGAACTAATCTAGTAATGACACTGTTGAAGAAGTCTTTAGTTCGAATCTGTTGAAGCACACTCATGATTGTGGATTAGAGCCCGACTTTCCAACACGTGTTTCTCGTTGACCACTCTGAGCTCTCGCCTGCGAGGTTACTGTCCATTACGCACATTAAATCTCGAGAATCCGAGCCGGAAGTGGCCAGTTACGAGGCGACGTCAGAGTCCGCTACGCAAACCTGTCGCGTGCGTTGTCCAGGCGTCCAGAAATATGGCGTGCAATATCCGGTCCCCGACTGATAAAGCGCCACACTCCGCAATTATGAGCCTCACTAGCTCGGGATTACTGTGCAAACAAAGTTTGTCGCTTTAGCGCACAAACAGATTGTGCTGATTACAAACTGTGGCTCGATGATCCCAGCGGTTATAACCCCCTTGGTGACCGAACTAGATGCCAATTATACGCCATTATTTCTGGCTCTGAGTGACGTAGACGATGGGTCAATGTCATTACACAGTTGTTAATTGAAAGCGACCCTTATTGTAGTGCCAGGGACATATTTGCAGGGGCGGTTACTCGTCGCCTGGTAACAATATTTTTGTGACCCTACGCTACTTTATGCGACATGCAGTTGTTCGTGAGTTATTCGTAAAGCCCAGCCATAAAATTGGGATATTGCGAAACCAGACAAGACACAAGAAGTGATACATGTAGATACAGACGGATTGCGCTTAGAAAGTGGATTATTTAACTCCTTCAATAGTAAAGTCTCACTTCATGGATTTGTAGCATTTTTGTTGGTTCACTTTCAGCGTCATGACCGCGTCATAATTGAAAACATGCTTAACGATTTGCAATGGGATACGGTGCGGGTTGAAAAAACAGCAAGAGATTGACACGGGGCCGGACTTGGAACTTCCGTGACCAGGATGTGATTGTGACAATATTTCTGTACCGTTGAACCATGTGTACACCCGCCGACATACTAGTATATAGCCTATTTTCATACGTTCCGTCTCGAGATGTTGGTCTGTGCTAAATATCCACAACTTGGTATCGCATTTCACATCGGTTACTTTCTCAAGGGACATATAGAGATCGATTTGCGTTTCACTTCTAATCAAACGCAACTTTAGCAGCGACAGATATCGAATGCCTAGACGATAAGGCCTACACTGGATCGCTGACTATATAAGCTGATGACTGCGACAGTTCCCCCCAAGGAAGCACAATCATTTCCAACATGTTGCTCCTGACGTTAGCTCTCTTTGCGACCTCGGCTCTAGCCGCTCGGGACTATACCGGGTAATGTATACATGCATATACAGTGCTGGTACATGTAATAATAATGCCAATATAGCATTAATAGTAATCAAACTATGGAACAACTGTGGGAGAAACAGTAGAGTAAATGTGATATCATTCGTTGTATATCGATAATTTATCATATAGTGAAAATATTCGTTGAATTTCAATTTGTGCGTAATTTGGGGTCAACCAATTTACTCAAGTTGTTCGGTAAAGTTATTGTAGTTTCCTTTTTTGCTTTGGTAAAAAAATTCTAATTAAATATAACCTTTCACAAAAACCTATTTACAACATTGAATGAGTGTCAATGAACGAATATGTCTTTATATACTGTATACACATGTTCTTTTTATACCAAATAAGTTACTCGTACCAACCTACTTTTAACCATAGTTCGAATGATGAACAGGGAATACAACAATGGTACATTTTGCGTAGCGCAACTGATCCAATTCGATACCAATGCACTGGCAGTTTATTCCCTCGAGAAAGTTCGATTTAAATGTGTTATCTCAACACCTTATGGTCGGAGCTGTAGATTTTCCCATCAAAATCAGATTGAATAAACCTGTTATCAATTTTTGACGAGGTTCATGCTACGTGTTATCACTTGTTGAAGAAATGTGTTACCATATACTTGTAATCTGGTCTATATCTTGGACGAGAATATGTCCTGTCTGTCATTATATTTGTCCCCAAATGAGACTGAGAATAATATCATCTTACACTATCAACTATTTTCAGGTCATACAAATAATGAAATGAAACGACCATCCTTATATTGTTTTCGTGATTGTCACTGATTGGTCACATGTAATACTATTTCTCGACTCACAGACACAAGGTGATCCGGGCTATTCCCACCCACGAGGACCATCTTAACGTCCTTGCCGGATTCAAGGTAATAAACGTTTGAAATGATAATTTATTCTTGATCTTTTCAGATATGATTATGGCGACACATTTTGTTAACGTTTTTGCAGAATTTTGTTCTTGTAATTGCCTGGCCTAATGGAAGCATGAATTTAGGCTGTTTGGAAGTTTATAAGTTTACTTTCCATTTTTTGGGGGAAAGTTCACTCTCGTATTAAATCAGCGGTGATTGTGAATAACAATGTATGAATATTCATGTTCGTTAATTGTATAACTGACATACCGTGACATGTCCCAACAAAATTTTGCACACGTTTCCCAGCAATATGACTTCTGGAAAGAGCCGACCGCACTGGAGAGGAATGTGGACATCCGGGTCTCCCCAGAGGACTTCCCCAAACTGAAAACGAGTCTGCGCCACTCGAGGATTCCCTTCGAGGTCTTGCACGAGGATGTCCAGGCGTGAGCGTGATACATATATAAGTACACAATGTCTAGTGTAATGAAGTTCGTACAATGTAAATAGGATTATTGAAAGTTTTGATATTCGAATATTTGAAGGAAGGACATTTGGCAAATATCATGACAGTAGGAAGGCCTTCATTATGAAATGAGTGACTGATGACTTTCTACCTTGCATAATAATCCTGTTCTTTATGGCACGGCAGTCTGATTGACGAGTCTATGAGGCCATCGTCGGCTCCGGATAAAATGGACTTCACAGATTACAAGACGTTTGATGAGGTGACATTGAGCATGAACCTGTATCCTACTGCATTATTGACTGCATGTTGTGATATTTCACATTATATAAAATATAATTAGTTTATTCCTAATTCCTATTGTCCTATACAATTCCAGATTACGGAGTTCTTGACCAGGAAGCAGAGCGAGTGCGGCCCCCGCTGCTCCATCGAAACCATCGGTAACTCGTACGAGGGCCGTCCCCTCCGAGTCTTCAAGGTCAGTTAACACCACCGCCATGTCCTAGATCCGTGTAATTCAATCAACGGTGTATATCACCCGCTCTAACACTGCGCCTCCCCACCAGGTCAGCACGGGAGCTCCCCGCCGAGCCCTGTGGATCGATTGTGGAATCCACGCCCGCGAGTGGATCGCCTGGTCAACTGGCCTGTACTTCATCGAGAGGGTACGGAACATGAAGTGCTCAGAAACATTTCATCATCCTACTACAGGAATTTATACTTAGTTCGAAGTTTACGAGGTAGCAATGGTACCAATGACTTCGGAGATTGACATTTGAAAAAGCAAAATAAGCGCAGAGACTCCAGAATGCTATAGCAGGGCACCCTGCTGTATTCAGCTGCAAATTGTTGTTGAGATCGAGTTGCTGAGGTGAGTGTGATATTTCTCCAGTTCGTAGATGACTTTGGCGTGGACCCAGAGCTGGACACGATCCTGGCAACCTACGACATCTACCTGCTTGCCGGACAGAACCCCGACGGATACGTGTACACTTGGACTGATGTACGTAACGAGGGGGGCTTCAAACACACAATGTACAGCGGGGGGGGGGGGGGGGGTGCCAATGATTGCGACGGGAAAATTTATAAATCTTGAGACAGGGTTCATCTTTTATCAGCACCCCACTAGCGTCTGTGAGAGCCGAAGTATTCTCGAAAGTAACACGTACATTAAATTTGACAGAACGCTACTAGATGACCAAACCTAATCGTAAATGCATTAACGGTGATAATTTCGAGATGCAAGTGTGCGTCAATGATTAATGAATGAGTAAGGAGAGTACATGTACCAATGAAGTATTACGCTCTACCTCATGCCTCCCGCTACAGGAGCGACTGTGGAGAAAGTCCCGACAGCCCCACCCCGTCAGTCCGTGTGTAGGCGCAGACATCAACAGGAACTTCGACTTCCAGTGGAGCAGTAAGTCCCGACCACAAACAAACCGGCCCAAGTATCAAAGTTTCCTGTGTATCAAAGTATCCTGTGCTATCTTCTATATTAAATAAGAATTGAGTATATGTAGGTGACAGACGGATTAAATGGCATTCATTTAGTGGATGAGTAGTATTAAGGCGCAGCGTATGATACTTGGGCCAACAAAACTATAGAACACTTCTGTTCAGTTCTTGATCAATCCTCGTGAAATTGTTGGATAAGGCCCGAACTAATCCAGATGTCATTGGTTTGGGTCACGGGCTGGGCTCCGCTGTGCTATGTCACAGTGTACAGTGTATGGCGGCCAACACGTATTGTATGTCTCCCAAATCGGCCTACTTGAGATTATGTGAAGAGATTCTTTAACCGAGGACCGTTCAGTACATGTATGGCCTATGTGCCCCCCCCCCCCCCCCCCGGGTGAAAAAATATGCGCTCAGACTATAAGATACTAGAAAAAAGTTAATATTAGGTCTATCCAGGTCTTAATTTCACTGGAAACTGAAGAATAAAGGCAAAACAATTCTGATCCCCCCAACAGCCGTGGGCGCCAGTGACCAGCCGTGCGATGACACGTATTGCGGTCAGTTCGCCGAGTCGGAGCCCGAGGCCGCAAACGTGGCCGCCTATGTCCCGACGATCCCCGATCTGGATCTGTTCATGACCCTGCACACGTACGGACAGCTGTGGATGGCGCCCTGGGGATACACCACAGAGCTGCCACCCGACTATGATGAGCTGGTCAGTCAGTCAGTCACTCCTGTTGACGGCTAAGGCGAAATTTAGTTGTGATTTTATAAATAGAATGTACATTCACAAGGAATGAATGATTGATGTGTAAAATCGTTTTGTATTAGCTGTACAAAATAATATTTGATAGATTTTTAAGCAACATTGAACAGCTGTAATGCTCATGTCCCTATCAAATGCGTGGAGGATAACATCATATACTACTTCAATCAGTTGTCTGGTGAAAGCTCCTGATTGGTCAATTGAATCAGGTCACATAATCATCCAGCCAATAGGCGTAGGCCTACAGTATAAGTAATGGCGTGTCCGTATTCTCCACCAGATGAGAGTGGCTGACGCCGGCGCCGCTGCAATTTTCGCTACCCATGGCAACAGGTTCGAGACCGGATCCGCGTCTGAAATCTTATGTGAGTCCTGATCCAGAAATGTAGACCGATGTTACTGTTTAGAGTACACAAATGCGTGCACACAGGTGCTTGAAAAGTAATGATAATAGGCCTACGAATACGGTGTACGCAGAATTACACTGCGCACGTATACAGTGCCTGGTGTACTAATTCATTTTAGATGCCAAATTTATAAAATGTGTTTCCCCAATAACTGTAATAGAATGATATATCTACAAGCTCTGTATTTGTCCACCCACAAAGAAATTAATCACTGAAGACATAATGCAACCGTTCTCTGACCCCCCCCCCCTATCTCTCTCTCTCTCTCTCTCTCTCTCTCGCTCGCTCTCTGTAACCAAAACCAGACCAATCTTCCGGAACTTCCCGAGACTGGGCCCGTGGTGTACCAAACATTGACTACGTGTACACATTGGAGCTCCGTAACGAGAACTCTTTCGTACTGCCGCCCGAGGAGATCCTGCCCGCCGGGGAGGAGACCTGGGCCGGCTTCAAGGCCGCCATTGACGCCATCATGGCCGGGCCTTAGGCGTATACACGGGATCCCCATGGAAGGCGTGTTCAACTGAGTTAATAGTTAATAAAATGTCTCGAGTTGTGTTTCTGGTTTCATGATGAGAGAGAAGTCGTTGCCTTGTGTGTTCAGAGAAATGAAAATGAAAACCAGCAAAACAGATTGAATGAGAAATGGAGTTACAGCTTCCTTTGGCGTGCGTCTAGAAGATTCAAGTTTGAAGTCGGTCGGATATCATAATTCTCAAGGACCTACATGTACTTAGTACTTACCAGGTGGTCAGAGCTGGCCGTATGAAGATTTTGGTCTGTTGCTGAATGCATACGGAATTCTGAACAATGCTTAAAAGATTTTGTCACATTGAGATGCATGGTTATGATACTTTTTTCCGATCTTGCTCATTCAGGTCAGCGTAACGAAGAATATACCGGTAAGTTGTACATGACACTTTTCATGTACTCATGACACTTTTCATAGAACGTCACTAAAAGTTCATGATTTCTATACCCGATAGACAGATAAATTACATCGCAAATGACATCTAGATGATTGACATGGTACACATTTGAGTCAAACTAGCTCATGAACATGCAGTCATCAAGCAAGAAACTTTCTTCCACAAGAAACACGGATAATACACACCCTATCAACTCCTAGAGTCCTTCTGCGATATCACCGACCGATACAAGTTCATGTGTGTCCATGGCATGATTATTTAATCAGAGGAAACATGCCTCTCCATGGTCAGGACACAATTACAGAGGTCACAGCACCTATAAATTGTCAACAGTCTATGTCACCATGTACTACACGTACGTGTATGTATTATTGTGAGCAAGTGTTATGGATTCGATGCATATGACATTTCGCCATGCATAAATCACGGCTATTCGCGCGTGTCGCACCCGAATAAACAGAAAAACACTAAAACCGCATGCAAGAGAGAGAAAAGGAGAGAAGCGGAGATTTTTGAAGCGTGCTCAACGAACCTTGACCACCACCATAGTTCGATCTATTTCCGATCAACAGCGATCAACAATGTCTGTGACAACCAAGTATCGACGGAGAAGACAAAGTGCTATCTGTCAGGAGGGCCAATATACGCCGGGGAATGACCGTCAGAGGTCATAAATAATTGGATCCCTCGGACCATCTCCGAGGGGGAAAAACGATCGAGGAAAACGAGGGATCGGACGGTATAATTTCATAGCGGATTGAGGCAGAAAACACGAGCGATCATGGAATAACTTGTCGCGACTGGCTTCATTCATACATATACACATAAACTGATTTCGTGAGCAATGGAGCGTTCAAATCAAAGACGCAGACAACTTAATCCTATTTAAATGGCACCAAGTGCTAATTCGCTCCCAGATGTCTTAATTACGCTGCCATTTTTTTCCTGTGCAGCACAAGTATGTTTATATGCGCTTTGGATACCAATTATGTGATAGATATATCGAACGTGAAGTGAAAATCAGAGCTTGTACGTCGAAATGATGACCACAATGCCGTCCACGCCTGTACACCATTTACCAGAAAACTAATTCGCCAGTCAACAACAAAAATGGAAACTAGATCCTGGGGCAGGATGACGTCGCGAAACCATATGACGTCATTTGTGTTTTTCTGGATCATGGTTTTTGGATACCTTGTTGACATCGTGGACAGTGCAAATCAAACTGGTGAGTTTGCATGTAGTTATATTTAGATTTATGAAATACATGTACACGTCACTAATATAAACATCACTACACGAAAACATTAAAGGAATCTTTCTGTCAATATCGAAAGAAGGAACATAGAAATTGATAAGGTACATATATATATAGTTCCAATACATATTTTCGAATGCAAGCACCAAAAGCAATAGTCATTGAAAATGTTCAACTGTTCAGGAATCACAGTGCATTATTCCATTATTATGTGTAATCTAATTCAAGTTATCCCAAACTTCTGGCATCCCAGTTCATACTGTACAACTTGCGTTTTATTACACTTTCAATCGATATGTATACATGTACCTACAATCCCTTCGTATATTATTTTAAAGGTCAATACCTATGAATTAATTACAATAACACAATCTGTCTAAATGTTTACAAGATTTATTGAGAAAGGCTTAGATATTAAACAATACGCGGCAGACCTATGTATATTTAATCAATTTTGAAATTCTTAAAATCGTCATTACGATATTCCCCATTTTATTTGTGTGTGTTTTTTCCTTATTATGAGTAACAATTAGTATTATAGCAATAGTTATAACACGTCGATAAGATCTTCCTAATTAAATCCCATGTACATGTACATGTATATAAAAAGTCGCGAGTAATCTGTGCGTTAGTTTGCAGCGCAATTTGCACAAACATACATGAGTTATGCGGAAATCAGAAATTTACCGCGAACAAAGTCATTCTACTACGAAACTGTTATACAAGACCATTCTCTGCTTATTTCCGAATACATGTATACTGGTCATGTATTGTGAACAACTTGCGTGTATTAAATATTAATTAGACCGTCTCGAAGAAACTTCACCTTAATTGGTTTCTAAAATAAGATTATTAGCTTTGCGGTGCCACGGTAGTTTTTCACGACAAATCTGCCGCACGCGTTTTCAATCAGTTATCGATCTTTTTTGTAACGATTTCATACATAATCTTTTGCACCGACATGGACCTAATCTCGGTAACCGATAGTGTTTGGGCGTGTTTGATTAACAACACACCAGCAAACTGGTCGGACATCTAGTTTACCCTATACTATAGAAAGAAAAAACAGCATACAAACCACGAGTCTTCGCGAGCATTGAAATCTTTTCAACTATTTTCGAACAAGAAACCATCTGTAAAGACAACTCTTTGAACTGGCCTTTTAAGCTACATTTGTTAAACATCATTCGATATTAGAATGAATTCCCACCATCAAAGTGATCCGTGGTTTGTTTTCATAAACACCTACATGTTCACGTATCTAAATCAACATCCACGAGAAATATTTACATTGTTAGGAAAGTTCCAGACTTCGTACAAGCTCGACAAGCAAACATGGGCACTGTCACGAAAGCTCACATGCAGAAATTTCTGATTTTTTATATCAGCCTATTGCAATAATATGTACAGGATATTACCAATAGCATGATTCAAACATTTTAACAGATCGAATATTTTGTTGTATTTACTGCCTATGCATATTTATTATTTGCCTTGTACATGTCTGATAGTACGTCTACAAAAATTAGCAAAGGCACGCAGCTACATGGTGTACAACTAGGCTATTCAATACATTCTGGCAATATACGATATTTCTGCATCTTAATTTCCCTCCAAATTTTATCTGCTTTCTGTTCGAAATCCATTTGAATAAGTTATTAAATTGACACAACTCTCTCAATTTCAAGGTACAAAAATTAAATGTTGTTCGGAAGAGATATTTATTTTTAATGTCATGTTTCACGATCTCATTAAAAGTTATCAGTCATGTAAATATCTTATTGTAAAACTCAGATCAAACAACTCAGATAAACCTAGTGTAATATATTCATTAATAAGTACATCAGTTTAAGCTTGCAACTTCAATTTATATTCACATGAGTCAGTTCCAATATGCCTGCACCACTCAATGAGAACTATTTTGTGAAAAACAAATGGTTATGCATGTGTATATTCATACGCTACTTAATTGCTAACTTTTAGCCACTGACAATTCGCTCATTAATTGCTTATGATGCTTACGTTAACGTATTATTACTTGTAAGATCAGTTCAAAATTGTTCATATACTGACCAATGTACAAAAACAATGTTATATTCGTCTATGGATAATTCAATTAGTTAATATAGAATGTTAATTAGTTAACATTCGTATATGAACTCTAACAATGCTCGTGCTAATACGTAACTTATACGCGGTTTCAGACACGGGAACGACAGCCGAACAGAAATCAACGTCTGAACAGATTGAAGACGCCAATGTGCCCCTTGCCATGATCACGATCGGCGTCCTAGCGCTGCTCATCATCCTAGGCCTGGGCATTGCCAAAGGTGTGGACCACTGCCACACACGCCGGGCTCTGCGGGACGACGCGAGCGACATCTCCGACTTCACGAAGGACCTCCTCAAGGCCCAGTTCATGTACGCTTTCAACAAGAAACTCATCAGCAAGATCAAGTCAAAAGAGACCGTCCGCCAGAGGGCGCGACGAATGGGGCGTATCTGGGCGTCGCGCGCGCGGAGGAATCTCGCCAAGCGCATGGCCGAGCAGCAGGAGGCTAATCTAGCCGCCAAGGGTCAGGACAAGGGCGACCCTGATCCCGGCCCGGACAGCGTTAGACTGACCAGCGTCGAGATAGAGTCTCCAAGGAGTGATGTCGCCAAGGATATGAAGAAGAACGGTGACAAGACAGCAGATATCAAGGATAAAAGTGACAATAACAACAGTGTCAAAAATGAACCACAAACCGGTGGCGTGGACAACAAAGCGTTTGACAATAAAACCGAGGATACCAATAAAAAGACTCCGCCTGGCAAAGGACAGAAATCCAAGGCTGCTTCAATCAACAGACCAGTCACAGCGACCGGGACCCGGCCTGCGAGTAGTCAGGGACGACCAGTCAGCAGCCGGGGCCGACCGACCAGCAGGGGCAGCGCGACTACAGCCAAGTCCCGCTCTAGCAGCCGTCCAGGCACCGCCGCCAGCGCCAAAGTCACGCCAGCTAAAAGTAAGGACGATTCCAAACAGACTAACGCTAATTCAAACAGTAAATCGGGTGGATCGAGTAGGCCCAACACGGCGTCTTCCGTTACCAAACACAAAACGAACTCTGCTCAAAGTAAATCAACAAACTCCAACAACTCGCCGACTAAATCTGTTGACTCCAAACCGCAGAGCCAGCACCCGAAGGCCGCCGGCGATGAGGTCCCCCCGCGGACGGACGATCCGGAGACCGGCGCCCGCTCGTCCCCGCGGACCCCGCTCCAGGAGCAGTACGTCCAGTACCGCGGGGAGTCCGACGACCTGATGATCCCGGTCAAGGGGCAAGCGCCGCCGGCAAGCTTCAAAGTGGAGAAGGAGTCCGGCGGGGGCAGTGACTGCTCCTCTCGTGATGACTACGACTTCCTCGCCGACTTGCAGAAGAACAAGGGCGCCGGCACGAGAAAGACGCCTGACAGAGACTCGGCCAAGGGCAGCTCCGTGGGCTCTAAGTCCGTGTCCATGAGCCCCACGTAGTGCACTCCCGCGGCCCGGGAGGTGAGTCTGACGTCCGTCCCGTGGCGAGCACTCGATCGTGTGTCAAATTGGAGTGAAAATTAAAAAAAAACTTTTGGTTGTTTGACGGGAAAACATCAATTCCTCACCTCTGGTTTCACGGTTCACTACGTGTACGTGTGATATATCCGAGATGTTTCACAAATGTTTAAGTTGTGTATAATTATATCGGAATGCTCCATCATATACTATTATAGGAATGTTTTTATAGGTTTTAACTGTATACATGTACGAGATGTGCCAAAGCGTGACTCAAGGATTCGCTATCGCCAGCATGTCTGAAAGAATCGTGGAATGTGTTACATGTAAATTTGAGGCAACGAAGTTGATACTGATTGGATGATCAACTTACCTGTATGTTGTCGTTTATATATTTCGAATTTGCTACTTCGTTCGAGGAATTGCTACATTTTATACCTTTTACCGGGCATAAATTAGAAATCATATTTTCACGAAAGTATCTAGTGTGGTCGAAATGTGCCAAATATCATCGTTGTATACGTAAGTATACAAATTTTGACATCGTTGTGACGTATTATTGAATATACCTGCAGATGTACATGTATATATTTCCTTTTTATTTGTGCACATTTTTTTTATTATGATGTTGTATGTATGAAAGTTCGGAATATGTCTTTGTGCTGGTTGTTTTTTTTAATGTTATTTTATGAAAACACATTACACAACTGGTGAAATTGTATGAATTGTCATGAATTTTGAACACATCAGTGATGTCACAATATCATGTACCACACATTCGTAAAGTTATATTAATTTTGTTGACCATCAACTTATCTTTTATAAAATGAAAATAAATAAAATCCATAATATGTGTATATTTAGAAAGCATTATGGCACACGTACAAGTATATCTACACGGTGTTTGCTTATTGTTTGAGCCAATTGATGGTTCAGTAACAACTACATGTAATAACACATACATAATTAATGAATGATATATATGACAAAAGAATAAGCCATGTTTGGTCAGACATAAGCCTTTATTTCTTCCACAGTAATATCGGATATATTCACATGCATACATATTACCTAATTTTAGGCTAACCTCCACAACCCCGAAAAAGTACAATTAGTTTGAGCAATATTGCACATGTCCGTTATGACGAGAGACTTGTAATTAGTCAGAACGCTATGAGATGACAGAAACGTAAATTGGCATCTCGAATAATATGGTCCGGTGATGATACTTTGTACAAGAAATATAAGCTCTCGGTTTGAAATGTCCAAATGAGCTATGCATATAAGTCATATAGATGTCAAAAATGACATAAATTGCAGTTTCACGTTCTACTGCTAAATATACACGGTTGTCACTACATGTATCTACACAAACATACAAATTACACAAACGTCGATAACAAAAATGCTTGTACGCATATGCGAAATGTAACAAAAGAATGTACACACGTGGGCCAACTTACACAATCCACAATAAAAACTTACATTCAACAAAAATGTTTTGATAATGCGCGTTTTCTCTATACTATTTACACACAAATCAAATCTCCACAAAACAAACTATTTATACCTAAACCACCTCAATAATCCAAATTTCCAATATACTGTCAAAACTTAAACATCCTCTGCCTCTATGTCGGGCATTTTGATTTTTTCCTCCTTCTGAGCCTCGAACTGCTCGGCGTCATAGCTGCTGGCTAGGAGGTATCCCTTCGCCTTGGACAGAGACGCGTTACTTGCGAGGATGTTCTCATACAGCAGGGCGGCCACTATCCCGCCAAGGATCGGGCCACACCAGTACACCTGCACGGGCGAATTTTTATAATTAATAATGAATGATAATATTTATTGCATATGTCTATAGAGAGTTTTCATCTTACCGGATTATTTAACGAATGTTCACATCGCTCCTTGTGCACCAAAATCTGTGTAATATTGTCATTTTTTGGTATATTTTACGAAGACTCCGTGAGCAGGCGGATGTTCACTCACCCAGTGCTCGTGCCAGTTGCCCATGATGACTGCCGGACCGAAACTCCTGGCGGGGTTCATACTAGAGCCGGTGAACCGGATCTGAAACGACAAAATGTATGTTTTAAATACAGAACATACAATAATATGTACGGAACAGACATAATGCAGATCATTGACACCAATAAATGAGAATCGATTATACAAACAATATAATAATATACGAGTATCCAAAATGATATGGCGAAAAATACTACATTTTGGCTGTCGTGACCAGGATTTCATTAAATTGATAATTTGTTGAAAATCCCACTGGGATTTTCACATCTGCATGGGACTCACATACATGTAAAAAGAGAAGTACAAATGGTATGCATTGCAGTTTTTAAAACTGTATTTCAAGAAAAGGTTCTTATGATAGCATGCGCATCATCAGCAAAAAGACATAAAAGCGAACCTTGTTTCATTTTTTGCGTTGTTTTATTCGATCGCATGTTAACATTGGTTTGTATTACTGTCATTCACAGAATGTGAAATTTATACACAACTCATGTTTTGTCCACGTCGCATCAGTATTTACTACATTTGTTTATTGTGTGCACTGAACATTTATCATTTTTATTTTTGTTCACTACTATCTGAAGCATATTCGGTCACCTATCACCTTCCAGTTTTGTCTAGAAGAAACCGGTACCGAACAGGTTAAACATGCAAATTTATGCATGGTCAGTGACTCTCATGGTATTGGGCCGATGTGCACAGCCAGATATTGACTTGTAATCTATGATCATCTGATCGGTGGTTATATTTGTTCTGACTCAATTTGTAGTTCTGTCCTCGCT
The DNA here is from genome assembly GCA_949152475.1 of Terebella lapidaria. Taxonomy (NCBI): domain Eukaryota; kingdom Metazoa; phylum Annelida; class Polychaeta; order Terebellida; family Terebellidae; genus Terebella; species Terebella lapidaria. The sequence continues at coordinate 15,911,402 of OX424564.1, read as the reverse complement.
TTATTTGTGTACTGTAGTGGTGGCTTTCACACCAATTGTATTAGCCTCGCAACTTCACCAACATCAAGAGGAATAACAATAAACGTACTATATGTATGATGTCACACATACATATGAAGCCAATTTATCGCAAGGAACGCCAGTCAAACTCTCGAGTTGGACAGTCGAGTAAATATTGTTGGTGTCTCTGACATTCCAGTGATATTTGATTTATGGAGGACGTGTGGTTATATATGCTAGTGCAGAAATCAGCTGATCGGGCAGCCATGAATCAGTAAAATAGTTATATGATGATTTTCCTTGTGCAATACGGAAAACGTTTTTTGTTACGTGAATATTGTCAAGTTTCTCATTCTCACCCTATTAAGTAACGTTACATACAGTACATGTTTATTCAATTAACATCTAGTTTCGCTAAAACCACACATTTCAATTCTCACAGGCTCATCGTTATATCAGATTGTGCTTGTTCAGCTTAAGCACAATAGAAACAGGTCAATCTGTGTAACTATCAATTCAATATCGTACTATCCGTGTATCAGATAAACATTGACCAGTATAGATCAGTTATCTGTACCTCAATGATAATTACCGTACTCTGTAAGCATACTTGATTAACTGAAGGCTTTCCGCGATCCAGGTCTGGGGTACACAGTGGAATATGTCTAAATCATATATTAGTATTACACTGTAAAGGTACAAAGTTTTAGACATATACATGTACATCCAGTGTGCGGATATGCCCATAATTACTAGTATGCAAAACACTGAGATTTTTCACTTTACATATAACAATTTCACATTTTTACTATTTTGTACGCCTGAAATATATATATAGCGTACTGCTATAATGAACTTGTACCTATAAGGTATAAAGAACATCAGTATATCGATGTCAAAATGATAGACTTCGGAATATCACATCGTATTTTATCTGGACCACAAAACAATTCATCGCATACAATGATTCATGGGTGACTTCAACCGATGTTCCATTGGGTGAATTATAATTCAGCCTTGACGCATTGCAACCTTTTCTTCTGATGTAGGTATGTGAATGCACTGACTTGTGTCTCCTTTTTCTGCAACCATGGTAGGCCTGATAAATGAGGTAAATGTCAATGTCGCCAAATACATTGATCAATGGGTATTTGGCTGTCTGTGGCAAAATGACCACTCGTCACGGTTTACTTTAATTTCGTTACATGATAAAATGGGAACGCCTGGTAAAACTCTAATAAACCATACAATATACGTACGTAAATATTTATTGCCACGGCTTTGTTTCACCTTACCTTGCATATATCATTACTTGCACGAATTTCAGATAATATTTATGACATACATGTACACTCACTGCTAAGAGATGGCAGAAGATCAATGAATGCACCACACAATATATAAATACTTATGCTAAGGCTCTGTTTCGTCTTGGACTTGCGTAATTGTGGTCATCACTTGCACGACTTTCAGGTAATATTGTACGGTAAATACTCACTGCGAAGAGATGACAGAGGGTCACCGAGAGTCCGATGGTGAGCGGCGCCGATCCGTTCAGGTCGGTTCTCTTGCCGTCTACGGACGAGAAAACGGTCAGCACAAGGACGAAAGTCACCATGAACTCGACCCCGAAGCCCTGGGCCTGCGAGAGCGCCTGGTTGATTGACGTAGTTCCCAGGGCGCCCTGCACCGAGGGCGGAGTGACGCCCTTCAGGATCCCGGCGCCGATCACGGCCCCGACGCTCTGCGCGATCACGAAGAAAATGGCCTTGAGGACGCTGACCTTGCGGGTGACTAGCATCGCCGTCGTGACCGCCGGGTTAATGTGGCCTCCGGAGACGTGCGCGATACACCAGACCATGGTCGCCACGGCCAGGCCGAAGCATAGGGCGATTTGCACGACGGAAGGTTCCCCGTCCTGGAGACCCCAGCCGATACAGGAGCCGCATCCCACGAAAGTCAGGAAGAGAGTGCCTAAGAGCTCGGCGAAAACCCCGCGCCAAAAGAGCGGGGATTTGAGATCGTCCAGGCCGGTAGCCATCCTGCACTTGCTGCGACTACACATCGACTGAGCCGTGGGTCTCGCGGAGTCCGCCCGCTCTATAACGCGACGACAGAAGACCAACACACCCTTTCACTCTCCAACCGGTGTCTCTGATTACGGCGTGACGTCACGCGCTGGTCACCCTGTAGTGTGTGACTCCGAGCCGAATAGTGTTGTAATTAGCTATTGCTGTGTGTAGTATCAAATATAAAGTTCGAACTTGCGAAGGGCATCAGGGATGTCTTTGAGTAAGTCTGAGTCTCCTGATATCTATAAATGGTTGTCCAGAGGTTGAGCTCGAGGGCTTCTCATGAGATAATCCCGACACAAAACCAAACCGCAGCACAATTTATAGCGCGCCACGGATACATATACATCACACATTAACCATTCACATCGAGGTTAATCTATAATTACCGTAGATTTATTTGATAACTGAACCACCGCGTGTCAGACAGAAGTCATCGCAAATCAAGTGTGTGTCTTCTGGGCTCCGAATTTTTGGTAGTCAAGATTTAAACCAACAGGGCGATTACAAACCCCTCCTCCATAACCATTCCCCCCCCCCACATACCCACCCCGCTATATTCACCCAATCCTCATATTGCACAGGTACAGGGTGTCCCACAGGCAGGGTCACGATTAAATTTTGCACAGGCCTTTGGCTCAGAAGAGGAATCGGAGATGGGGGTGGGGTTACTTCAAATATCCCCCTCTCCTATCCCATCCCGAGATAATGACTATGGAATTTTGGTTGCCCTAGTCGATTCATGCAGATAAATTTTCTCTCTTTTTTCAGAATTTTCATAAGATTGTGCCAAATGCTAATAAAATTCATTACTTAGTATGCAGACAGATCCAGTTTGGTGACACCTCTAGCTGGAGTTGTCGTGTGTATTGACTAACCCGATACATGTGTATTGACAAGCATACGTGTAGTTCCACATCCATACCAACCTACCATTACATGTATAATGTACATCTACCAGGCATTGACCCGTCTCGTAGATTTCTACTCGTATGCAATGTGTATGACTACAGTAAAAGAACAATAACGTTACGACGACGGACGCAACGCCATGCCAATAGGCTATGGGACCATGATAGTAACCTAAGTAACCTAAAATTCAAAGAACCAATGACCTAATAAAAACATGATCGTGGAAATAAAAGATCCTCTTATATTTCCATGATAAAACAATGACAAACACACAAAAATCATAACAGTTGTAAAAGATATACAAGCTATCTACCTGTACCGTTATGTGACTCTTTGCGACACCCTGTATGTCAATGATAAGTAAAATCACCAAAAAATATTTTTGAAACTCGATATTGGAAATAGTGTCGATGGCTTCAAAAAGCTATTGTACTGTTTGTCGTTGGGTGTTTATTTAAACGGAAGCTTTGGCGCCTGGTTTATCATGTATATGTACATATTGTGCATCAGCGAAGACAATTCCCAAGTTACTTCGGCAAATTGACGTGCGGATTAAATTCTGTCATCATGGAAATTTTCAATAGGACACGCATGTGTGAGGATTTTTGTCCTGGTAAAATATGTCAAGTTTGTTTATATAAGTTTTATTTGTTGAAAGCTTATGGCAAATATAAACAAAGCTTATAGCTATAGGTGTAGATCTATGCATTAAAAGCTTTTGGATTCAAGTCATCAAAAGGGTTTGTTTAGGGGCATCACGACTACGGGCATGTAAGTCTGATAATTTTGATAAGCTATCGCACAAATGAAACATATAGATTATGTACATGTACAACCGGATATGACAAAATACATGTAATGTACACATTCAAGAATACCTTATGTTCGCTACTCTTGTTTATTTTTGACATTAGAGCGTTGGGGGCGAAGCCCTCAACCCTCTACATGTTTGACATTAGAACGTTGGGGGCGAAGCCCCCAACCCTCTACATGTCTATGTGCTGACTTTTTTATGGAGGTTTCATGCCAACCTATCGACGCACGTTTTGACATGTAAACGTTTAGATACCTACTTCTAATGAGGATTTTCTTTGTCCTTGACATAAAATCTCTCGAATTGATGGGAAACTTGGACTATTCCACAGATATATGAGGCATGAATCGATGTGCTAGGTTTGAGAAAATTACGTAAATGTTCAAATTATCTAAAAACGTCCCAAAATGGCGGAGCCGATGGAAATTGACGTTCCCAGAATGCAAAGCAAATTTTACCACAATCACGCGTATTTTGGAACACAATTTCTGTTCAGCAATTCGTGTATGCATACATGCATGTGGGCATCTGCGTGTTGACTTCTTTGGCGTTATGAAGTAAACACAGCGATTCGTCTGCGATGCCACGGCTACATTTACCGTAACTTGACGCATTTTATAATATGACAATTAAGCTGGTGTTCTGTGTTGGATTGCGAAGTCTTCTTATTCTTAACTGGTATTTTAATTTGCCCAGTAAAGGCATGTGTTAGGCTATATCTGATGATATCAGATGCAGATATTCCTCATAGTTTCCAATGTTTTGAGGATATTTTAATGAGGTTCCATATCATTTTAGCAGGCGTATCTGTTCCATTGATCGATTTTGAAATAAATGTTTACTTATTAGTAATATGAATGAAGTAGGCCATGTTTTTCATCCTAGTATACGGAAATGAATTGGAATCACATAGGGGATGAAATTATTACTTCTTCTTTCTTTCTTTTTTTTTAGGGGGGGGGGGGGTGGGTAGGCCTAACGTTGTGTAAGATATATTCAGCTGTCGTGGTGCTGATGATGTGTTCAAGCTCTAATGTCGTCTTCCGCAGTTTGCTGCATTTTCTTGTTTTCAGCAAACGCAACATTTTATCGAGGGTATGATCTAATGTAGATATAAATTTACTCCTATGTGTCACATCAAGTGGATATTCTGATATATAGATACAAAGTAAGTGTTTGAAGATAGCGACGTTCACAAAGCACTCAGTCCTAGCACTTCATAATAATACTAGCCAAAAAAAATTGTGATTATTGTACGGTATCAACAGACGAAAAGTAATTACGAACGAACAAAATGCGAAGTTCAGACATCTATCTAATTCCTCTCGTCTCGCACACATACTTTGATTTTATATAAAATAGTGTAATATTGCAACATATATTAACACTATCCACTGTTTATCGTGTATGTTTCTCTCAACTAACATGATCACACATGAATTTCAATCGAATGATATAGTTTCAATGTAGAGTTATTCTAGTAGTTGATTCCTGTTCTTTTCCCTTTTTTCGAACCCAAGTTCAAAGCATAAATTAACAAAATATCGCTCCACTGAATCGAGGTCATATCTCTGAGAAGTCAATATAATTACAACAAATTGTGCGCAAGGTCTGACCCTAGCGTCAGTGTTAAGAGCTAATCACTCAAGGTCATACAATGGCATGTCAAGGTCACCAGTCAGAGTACCATATATGACTTATATGACCCATATACATGGTTACAAATACAACCCAATACTTCGACCATGTGTTCTGTCTCCAGAGACCAATTTACGCTTTGTTTTCTAACCATACGGCAGAGTAAGCTGAAGTTACATCGGTTCCTACATTCAGTGTTAAAAAAATTAGCCCAAGGACTAAGAAAGGTTACCGGACGATATATATTTCAAATATAAGCCTCATTTCCCATGAACTCAAAAATAAGTTCATTGGTCAATTCAAGGTCACGAGAATATCCAGCATACCATTTATAGTATATCCTTTATAGTATGTCCACAACCGATTCCATAAGCTGTAAAGTAGATAATAAGCCAGATAATAACCATTTTGTTCTCTGACCTTGAAAATGAAGTCAAAGGTCAAATCCAAAGTCACCAGAATATTCAGCGTATATCATTTCCTATATGTTCACTATTGATTCCTAAGCAGTGAAGTCGATGATAAGCGAGATATTGACCATTTTGTTCTCTGACCTTGAAAATGAAGTCAAAGGTCAATTCAAGGTCACCAAAATATTCAGTATATATCATTTCCTATATGTTCACTATTGATTCCTAGGCGGTGAAGTATTAACCATTGTGTTCTCTGACCTTGAAAATGAGGTCAAAGGTCAAATTCAAGGTCACCAGAATATTCAGCATATATCATTTCCGATATGTTCACTATGGATTCCTAGGCTGTGAAGTTGATAATAAGCGAGATATTAGTCATTTTGTCATGTGACCTTGAAAATTAGGTCAGTGGTCAAATTCAACGTCACGACAATATTCAGAATATATCATTTCCTATATGTCCGCAATTGATTCCTAATCACTAATCTCAATATTAAGTGAGATATTTGGAGAAATGTGCCCCATTATGAAGCATAGGAGAATTTAACATGGGAAAGTCCCATTTGGGCCGAGTTTGGGCCCAAAATGGCCCACTTCGAGCGATTCAAGGGCAACAAAACTTATACATGTCACACGGGTACATATGAGGAGTGCTATGCATCAATAAGAAAAAAAGTTACTGAAAAAATTTTGAGAAAACGACCGTCAAAGTCCAGAATTCGATGCGAAAATGTAGAAGAAACGAGCACGGTGACCCCCTATTTTCTTTTCAGTATTAGGATACTGATCATTTACTCTATAAAATATGTCATTTTGAAGAGATAATATTCAAGAAATGACTTTTAAATTCTGACTCTTCGTTACCTCACTGTTTGTAGCGGACTACGTTAAGGAAATGCATATTCTCTATAATATTCTGACACCGGGATTGATACAATACATGTAGAAAACTTTATTTTCATAACTTTCAGCCCACAGATCTTTCATCCTTACTTCTGTCAAAAACATGAAGTGTCCGAGATCGAAGCAGTACACTCGATCATTCCCCACACAGACTGATGTATGGAAATGTTTTTCACCTCATCTTGAGTGTGTTGCCCAGTTTCTGTTTTGGATTATCACGCCTACCCTCCAGCTTTGTTCCAGAAACACAATGATACAGTAACATTTCAATACCTTTACTCAATGCACAAGTGTTCAACACATAAACATTAACATGTACATATCTTGCATCAGACTTCAAGTATTGACAAAAATCATTAATTTTCTTTTCCGTGAATATTAACACATTTTTACTTGTAAACAGTGAACTTGCAAGTAAACGATTTATTTTAGGTCAACTTAATTTGACGATACAATTCACACACAGACGATAAACACCTGAACAAACTTTTAGTCAACCCGCTGGATCCTTGGGACTTTAGAAAAATGCCCCGAAAGGAAACTGTGAAGCGATATTTACTTCATAACTGACATACATATGACACAAGACCTGTTTTAACCAAACGGGAGAATTCTGACAGACTAATTAACATATTGACAAACAAGACGGCAAGAAATTAATGACCAACTGATTCTTAAAATGTAACCAAAACATGCCTTTGTTCTGTACATACGTGTAAATCATTAAAAAAAATTGTATTTACCAACAGTATACAGTTAACAAATAGATATTTTTTATTACAATAGTCGAATAGAAGCCATGTAAAGTACGAAACACTAATCATGTCAAAAAATAAGCTTAACATAACATACATACACACACCACGAAAACTAAAAACCCTCGGTGACAAGACTAACTAATATCAATGATATTAAAAACATGATTTCAAACTATAAATATAATTTAAATGTAAAGCTAAAAGCTGCACGGAGCCACAGGATTTTCACAAATGCCAAAAACATTAAAATACAAAATCTGTACAATGTGACAATATTTGTTTTATTCTGAACCCAGAAAAAAAACCCAGGGAAAACAACGTAGGGCACAAAGGCCGAAGAAATTCAGAAGTTATGTTTACACAAGTTTACAAACACTGACGCTCTGTCAATTTCAGGTACCAGTACAATGCACGTATATGCTCATGAAAATTTGTGTAAATATGGTAAATGCATCAAGAAATATTTCCTAAATCTGGGACTTGACTCTAGTTTTGGATCCTATCTGAATCTGTCCATGTCTGAATTTACGAGAGATGATCCAAATATAGTGTATTTGTGAACCAACGAGGCCCTTCCAAATTAAACACAATTTTTCAATAGCCAATGCCCAGATGGCATTGCTTCAGAGACAGAAGTTAATATCACCATAGAAACACAAACGAGAGAAACAAGCGAGTCTTATACTACACATTACGAATAGGATACATATGCTGCCTTTTTTTAAAACTTGGATACACCATTATTTATACATGGAATACACAACAACAGAAACATACTACACGAATGTATTATTTACATGGGCAGAATATTCCTAGATAGATATATATATATCATGCATATATACAAACGGCGCAGGTAACCATGGTAACTCGACTGTACACAATATATATCATATGTATCTACAAGTCCTCAAACAGTTTTTGTTATTTCACATATCATACAAAAATAAATACAGATTTCTCTATTTACAGGGTCCGACAAAACCATGTACACTAACACAGATTCAGACAATTAAACTGTTTTAACTATTGTGGATATTTGCATTCCAAACACCTATATCTACAACAGAAACACAAGTTGGCAACTGGTTGATCAGCAATAAATGATTGGAAACAAAGAACATGTTTGTTCTACTGCTATGGCGGAATTTTTTTATTGTGATATTATTGGAACATACATTTACTTGTGGCATACATGTCTGCTGGTATTTCTATTCATAAAAAGCCGAAGAAATACCTAACACTGAGAATCATTATCTCTACAGACACAGCTTCAACCATAACCACATAACATCTAATAATGAACTAACAACAAGAGAGATCTGGAATAAATGGCAATGAATTAACTACTCAAGCGATTCTATCAACCACTTGGAGGCGTTCTCCATTGAAGCCATCCCCTCTCCACCCAAATGCAGAAGCCTCGATACTCCGGCTAGACCGTCAGCAGTTCCACGATCAAAGATCAAGAGGTCCCAGTCAGCTGGTACCCCTAGGAAATCTGTCACTCAGCGATACCACTTAAACAGCTCTTTGTATCAGGACTATTTTTGAAGGTCGTCCCGCTCCTCCCTGTGGGGTGAGGTGGTCGAGGCGGTCTGAACGGTTGGCTTGAAGGCCGCCACAAGCTGGGAGATGGCCTCTGCGAACGGTGGCCACTTCTCACAACCCGCCTGGTTCTGGAGGAAGGCCACGAACGTGCCGTGGGCTCGCTTCACATAGCTCAGCTCATCCCTGGAAGGGTCAGAGCGTGTCAATAGGGGGGGGGGGGGAGCATGCATTAGTTGCCATGGTCACAGTAAAATATGTTTCAAGGCTTGATTGACAGAACTTGGTACAACGATATTTAGTATACCGGTTCTTACAATTTCTATGAAGGTTTACGAATATAAGTTTTCATGATTCTGGTTTATTTACCTGTTGGACTCTCAGATGTATTTTCCTCAAATATTATAGAGGAAGAATGAACAGACAACCTTTGTCATCTCGCAATATATGAAGCATTCACAGTGGCAATGGCATTAGTCATTTTTAGGATTTTACATTCAAGTTCGAACTGTGGAATTATCATATGAGGTGGCAGCTGCTGTTTCCAGATCATTCAGAAGGTATACAGCCTCATTTTCTATATTCCTGGTATGTTTAATTTTTGGATGCTAAAATCAACTACATTTTTCGCATGTTAAGCAGTTTAAGCAGCTCTACTGAATTTTCCAAAAGTCAACAGCATTACAGTACACATTATTTTACATGACAACAACAAAGTACATACTGTATGTACAATTGAGAGAAGTTATATTGTTTTCAGGCATAAATATAAAAATGAGGAGGGAGCGGGAACAATATCCAACAACACAAATATAGGTGAAGCTACAGAAATAGCAGAGTACTACACAAATGTCAAGAACTTGGGATAATTGGATATTTCGTTCACAACTACTACACATGCATGCAATATCACACAACAATCACTCAACCAAATTACACGATGATCTCTGGAGGTAAATGCGCTATAGAATGTTGAAGTGTGACGCCATTCTTGGTTCTAACAAGTGCACAGCCTTTGTTTCAACTGAGCAGTCCCATTGAATTTGAGTTGTTTAAAACCAGTAGGAAGATTAAATCTTTGTTATTCAAGTACACTACATCATGAATTCGGCTCTCTATGAACCCGCCGTCGTTTCCTGAATTATCATTGTAATATCTGGTCCACTGAGTTATCAATGTTGCAAGTACTTCAGTCATCAATGTTGCAAGCTAAGTACTGATATTGTCATTGCATACATGAGCGAAACATATGCAGCTTTATAGCATCTGCATATTATCGAAGCTCACAATTCACACCTGCAAATCCATACTCATTCACACATGTACATTTTCGCCTCTGTGGCCAAGTGGATAAAAGTGTCGCTCTTGAAGCAACGAAGTTCAGAGGCGGTAGGTGACGTGGGTTCGAACCCCGTCATGGGCACAATTAGGCGGAGTTCTCATCCTGGCAACACGTTCCATACAAAGAGCATAAACTTCAAACACAACACATAGTCAAACATTCAAACAATTCATCATGGAAGATATCCCTGTAAACTACCACGTTTTCATCCCAACATAACAGATACACATCAGTGAGTAAACTCAAGTCCATCACTATGGTCAGATGATTGAGACAGGTTCAAACCACTAAATACATTCACCCAAACTCTCTGAGTACATTGTCAATGCCTTGATATTACTGTCAGAGATCATTGAAATAACTTAAACATGTCACACTGCAACCACTGTGGTCAGTCCTGGTAATACAACCTCTTCACTTCAAGTGTTGGATGAAGTCCAATGCTGCAAGACTATAGAATGATCAGGCAGAGCCTCTATTGATCTCACAAGTGTAGCTGTCAGAGGACGATTCTGAGATTGTTCATCCAGCAAAGTATACTTCATGAATATTTATGACTGTTTGCCACACTGTTCTAATTTTGTGGAACTCCTTTGGGTAGGAGAGACGTAGTTGCCTGAATCTGGCGGGTGTTGGTCCCCATTTCATGGGCCCAACTTCGACCCAGGATCGACGCCAAAACAAACCACGGTGGTTTGAAAGGTATGGCACCAATGTTGAGTTCGGCGACCCCACGATAAAGAAGAACTGAAGTGTCGTCCAATATCTTATGAATGCTCCAGCATCTGTGCACAATAACTGTGGTGTCACTACTTGTGTATATACCACGTCATTACAACGCTACACATGTGTATCACCTGGGCCAACTTTTTTTTCTACACAGGATTTTTGCACAGGATGCAGGAAATTAAACTATTCAAGGGAATTGAACCAATGACTAGTTGTAACTTGTAAGGGTTTTCAGTCACACTACATTCAACTTTTGACAATAAAACCCAAACCAAGAATAGTCCTTAGTAAGGTAAATAAGTGAAGACGCATAATGTAAAATCAAGAAAAGCAAATCAAACAGTTATCAGTCATGGGCAGGACTACAAATGTACAAGGTATACTACTTCATAGCCAGATTGGTTTGTCATAAGCCTTTACTGCTCAAGAACAAAATGCACTTCTTTTGCTAAATGTGGATACAAGCGAAAGACTTTTTCCGGAAGAAAACGTAGCCATGTATTTACAAAATGTTTTTTGTTTAAAATAATTTTCAAGGCTTTAGTTTGTCGTCTTTCTTTTCGATCAGTAGAGAACAGGTAATGCTTCAACATCTAGCACATAAATAGCTAAAACGTAGAATTAGATACACCATGACATGCGAAGGCGCCTAATTACACAACCACCCATTTTTAGGATTGAAAGTTTAGGAATCATGACAACCAGTTACTGTAATATGGGACCTTTATTGCCCTTTTCGCAAGAAGAAATTGAATCAATTTCCACTGGAATAACTAAATAAAAATACCTGCCTGACTTTTCTCTAATTTTGGTTGACATACACCAGAATAGAGACAAGTGATATCTTACTTGGAGCAGATGTGCTGGAAACCGTGACGATACTCGTGTTCAAAGGCAGGGATTGTGATCTGCTTTGTATTGAATCTGTAAAATTTATGAAAAACAGATAAAATTGTGCTTGAAGAGATGTAACTCAATACGTTCTATTGTAAATGATTGAGCATCAAAATACTGCCCATTAACTCAGAAAATTCAGGTGATATTTAATCGCTACAAGTACCCCCTACTTGCTGGACTCCATGCGGATGAGGGCCGCAGTCGGGGGATCTCGCCAGTCCGGTATGAAGACAATGAACGACATTGGCTCCTCTGTCTGCTCTAAAAGGTTCTGTATGAATGACCGTGTGAAAACTAATAACTGACGAGTTTCTTTTGTCATATAGACATTATATGCAAAATTTAGAACAACTGATGTTATTCAAATTGGTGGTTCAAATCGGTGTGAATTACCATGAAAATATCGGGTTTGTGAAAGATACATATTCTAGCACTGACTGAAGTGGATAATTTTATCAACAAGTTCAGTGAGAGTGTTTGGATATTTTTCCACTGTCCTTACCTCGAAGTGGTCGACCATGGCCTCCATCAGCTCCTCACAGAAGGGAGGGTTCGCCTCGAACGATCCACTCACAGGGTGGAAGTCCAGGATCGGACTACAGAGTGTCAAAATAATATTCATCAAAGTCGTGATCTCGAATTACAAAATCGTGATCTCGAACTACAAAGTCGTGATCTCGAATTACAAAGTCGTGATCTCGAAATATCAAGTCGAGATCTCGAATTATAAAATTGTGATATTGAAATATGAAGTCGAGATCTCAACTTACAAAGTTTTCATCTTGAACTGTGATGACAATAGCTGTTGTCATCGATTGCTGATACTCAACGATTCATTGTGCATACCACAAGCTTACATTCGAAGCTTCCAAGGACCGAGAACAAGAGCAAAGGCCAAAAGCAAATCGAGTCAGTCCACATTCAACATTATATACACTTACCCTCGGGACCCGAAGTAACAGTCAGTATCGGCATATGCGGAGCAGTATTGTCTGAAGTAACAGTTCAGTGGTGACGCAAAACACTCAAAGGTCACGCCAAAAATCCGATTGAGGCACTCCATGACAGAGACCGGCAGAGCCCCCTGGAGGCCGAAACCTTCGTTAGGCTTTGAACCGAACATTGTCTGTCGAAGAAGAAATTCTACATGAAATACATTGAATTCAACATCACCGCATGTACAAAAATGTCATCAGTAACTTTTTGCACATCTAACACCACATCGCATTCTCTATCTACTTTGTATTACAATGTTTCAGTCAGTGAAACCCATTGTTTGCCGAGGTATTGGAATTTGACAATCTATCACTATTACAATACTGACCTGGTATCGCCGTAAAAGGCACCAGACTCGGGACAGGAAGTGATCAAATCGAGGATCGTCACTCGTGTTCAACTTATACAGCTGCTCCTAAATGGACCAAAACATGTAATAGCTTGATCTGTATATATTAACCATCAAGCCATACAAGTCATTCACTTTGTAAGACACAAAATATAGAACACCCATCACAAAATATCAATATAACATAATATCAACACTCGACATTGAGCTACTCCTAAACTACATCACTCCTAAACACCTAACACATACTCACCAGCTTGAGGAAGTGTGTTGTGTTGATTTTATGTGTCTCACCCTTGTAGCGTACGTATGTGGTGTCTCCCTCGGAATGGTGTTCCACACGCTGGCCGGACGGGGCCAGAATACAAAGCTGGATGGGGTAGCACATCACCTTCCGCCTAGGCGGCTCCGGTAGATAGATTGGCACTGATTACATGAAGAGTAGCTAGTGATGTCTGATCTATGTGAGGGTGGTATCTCAAAGTTATTTGACACCAATACTAAGCATATTATTTCTTCCTTTTATTCATATTTTTCACTGACCTGCGACTCTGTTCTTAGTGATGATCTGCTGCTGTCTCTCCTGGATCTTCTTGGCATAGTCACACGAGAGGTTGTACATCTTCATACAGATCCCTTCCACAGATGCCTTCGCTGTCTCGATCAGTTGCGGCTGACACTGTCGTTTCACGTGCGCCAGGCGTTGCTACGGTACGGTGACGTATAAACATTCCTTCACATGTAAACATGATTTTCATATATTGATTATTATCGATAGTAAATTCCTTGTGACCACTTATGACATGTATCTCACCAAATAATCCTCATATGAGGAGTTGTTTTCTTTCCGTAACCATGTGAATGTATCATCGATGTTCCACTTAATGATCTTCCAACTCTCTAACGATGTTCTGTTGCCATCGTAACGGAACATGACAGCAAATCAGTGTTTGATTACAATGTGCAACAGATTACAAGCTATATTCAAGTTTCAGCCACTGTCTGTTTTTGCGACCAACAATACATACCTGGTTTCCATCATGCGCTTTGCAGCCTCTGTGTACTTGAAGAGTTGTCGACGAGCATCCATGCTGTATTTTGGCCGACCGAGTCGGATAGGAATCTCGTTCATGATCTCTCTGTACATGCAGGTGGTCGAGTGGCTGGTCGTACCACAATTACTTGGGAAAACCGGGTCAATGCCCTTGTCTCGTAACTTTCGTTCGAGAAGCCACCGATTGAAAGACTCCTTGGGTGGCTCGATGTCTGGTACAAAAGTCAAACGTTTTAATTTAACTTTAATTTTCATATTATGCATACTTCCCTCTTATTCTAGGGATGCAGTGGTTAGTGAACATTCATTCACCAGCCACACATAAAATATGATAGTGGTAGTTAAATGGTAGTTACCTGAGCAGTTCACCCTCTGTGTGATGGCATCATCGTGCCAGAAGTAATCTTCCTCTCAGATTATTTTTGTTGAATTAATATATCTGAAAAGGTCAAGAAGATATTAAGTTGGGAGGCTAGTGGGTCCATACGATATCAGAGATAAGCATGCATAGTATGAAAATAAAAGTTGAAGTGAAACTTTTGATTTGTTATGCTAAGCATACCTACCTCTGATTCTGGGAAATGGCCAGATGGCAGTGGGTTCCATCAGAACATAGGTATGCCAGCATGGGAACATGATTACAGAATAGCTCTGTAATTGAAAGTACAAATTAGTTATATAGTAAACCTGATTGAATCAGGGATTACATAAATGTGGTTGAATCTATGAGGCATTGCACTGACTCTGCACTCCTTTCAATCCCTCCTCCCTCCCTGAATTCTTCGCAGAACACGTAGTGGGTTGGACAATGACTTGTGTGAATTACCTCGAGACGACAGAGATTGTCTGTGATGAGAGAAACATCTCGTAATCAGGATGACGAGGACATAGAGTGTGAAACACAGGTGGCAGTTCTCATAACACCAGATAGTGGCATGTTATGAGCAAACGACCATGAAGTGGAGATGGCATGAAATTCATGGGTCATGCGACCTTGGAGCTGGTGAAGATCACAACGATCAATCCAATAAGCGCTTGTGATGACAGCCTTGATCCACAGTGTTATGGTGTTGTTTGAGACTTCACCACGTGTCGATGAGAATGGTAGAAAAAGGCGTTGGTTGACTGGCCTTGACACTTTCTTCTTTTTCAGGAGATTTAATACACTGATTGGCCAGAGATTCAAATTCGCGCAGACAAACGCCAGTTGTGAAAAGAAAGGTATGAAGAACGTTTATGCCCCTGCTTTCAGGGAATATTTAGCTAGGAAATCTAAAGCCCACTGGAGAGTCATACATGTAGAAGACCAGTCCTCAGGATGAACATGTAAAACTTGTGCTGACAAGCCTTGCAGTTCACGATATGCTTAGCCAAAGCGAGAGCCAGAGAGACAGTCTTGTGCGTGTAAAGTGAAGATGAGCTGCCCCCGAAGGTTCGTAAGGAGACCCAATCAAACCAGCGAGAATGAGCAAAATATGCCATTTGGGAGTTTGAGATGCTGATGGCAAATCCTGGGAGGTCTTGAACAAGGCAAAAATATATCTCAAGTTTGAGATGTCTAAACCATGGGCTATATGTGTAGCAAGACATTCACTAGTGCTGCACGGTAGCCCTAATGCAGAGGGCCCCCTTGCGCTTGTCACAGAGTCAGATGAAGAAGTATGCTAATGCAGGGAGAGGAAGACAGCATGGATAGATCTTTTGCCACAACGTCAAGAGGAGAACTCGACCTGGTGGAGGCGTTCAGAGGCTGAGTGGACGATTCGAAGCATTCGACTGGAAGCCTGCTGTTCTGGAACGCTGGATAACCTCAATTGGTGAAGATGAAGTGTGCCCAGATTCTTGTGAAACAGACGTTTCTGACGTAGCAGACTTGAAATCGGAGGCAATTCAATTGGGTCGCCCACAAGAAGACTCAGGAGTTTGGTAAGCCATGGCTTTGACTTCCAGTTGGGTGTTATCAGGATGACTTTTCTGACTCTTCCAAACATTCTTCAAGAAAATGGACATAAGGGAGAACAGCAGAAAAAGTATGCCCAGAGATTGGCCCAGTCCAGACCGATAGCGTTTACTGTCCAGGACTGAGGGTCCGAAAATGGAGACCCACTGCGAGAGCCGATGATTCTAGAATGCCGTGAAAAGATCGATATGAAGTTGACCCCACACACGCCACAGGTGACTGGAACCTGTGGGCCTTGTGACCAGTTCGTGAACACTGTAGCTCCTCGGGAGAGAGAACCACCATGGTGTTCATCACATGGGCAATGTGACAAGTAGGAAGATTGATGTCGAGACTCTGCCCATTCCAGAACCTTGCAAGCCAAGGCATTCAGATGTCTGGATTGTGCCCCCTCCCCCTGTTCTTGAGATAACCAACCACTGTGGTGTTGTTGGTCATCTGAGAACCATCGACCCGGCAATCATCAGGTGGAATTGTTGAAGATATAACCACACGCCTTCAGCTCGAGCGAGTTGATGTGGTGAAGGAGATCTGACAAGGACCAAAGACCTGAGACTTGATTATCATCCAGGTGAGCACTCCGACCATAGGAGGAGCTATTCGTGAATAGAATGTAGTAGGGTTCCAAAGTATCCCAGTGATCACAGAGATGAAACTGAAGAACTCGCAAGTGCAGTCAAGCATCTGGAACAATTTTTACCAGTGAGATGTGACCCAGAACCCACAGAAAGACCAATGCATCACCCGAACCCTGATCTAGGAAGATTGTGGAATTGGTGTAAGCATATCAATGTGCCTCCTTTGGACATGCGAGAAATGACACCGTCTCTACATCCATACCCAGATAGGTGACTCTCTGGACTGGAAGCAGATCCGACTTCTGGAAGATGATCATCAAGCCAAGCCATAGACAAAGCTGGATTATTAGGTCAGTGTGGGCTGTGACCATCTGCTGATTTGAAACCGGGACCAGCCAGTCCTCCAGATACCGGGTGAGCCGAACACCCTTGCTGCAGTGTACCCAGACTGAAATCGGCTGAAACACCATGGGGAAGAGGTATAGAGTCATGAACAGGCTGAAGCAAAGAGTCTGGAAATGGAAGACGTTGAGTCTCCACTGGAAGTGTAGATAATGCATTGAGGATGGGTGCATAGAAATGTGAAAGTAGGTATGGTTGACTTCTGTGGATGTCATCCAGTCACCCTCACTGACCGAAAGAAGGATGGTGCGGGGACACTCCATGGAGAACTGTTCCGTGGTGATGAGCTTGTTATGGGGGCTTGGGTCGATGATGCCATGTCAGCCCCCGGTCAACTTGGGGATGACAAACAGTTGGCTGTAAAAGCCTGGAGAAACCCGGAGAACCCATTCAGGTGTGTGTTTCTAGAGTATCTCTGAAATGAGACGTCCAGAACTTGAAATTTCTCTGTCACAGAGTTTAGGACGCACATACTGTCGTGGGAGGGGAGAGGGGAAGCACGTGACTGAAGGCGATCCAGTATCCCATCTGCAGAACTACAGTTACAAGATTGCCCTTGAGTTCTGTATCCCAGACTTGCCAGAACGGTTCAACACAAGCTTCCACGAGGGATACAGTTGAAGACTGGATATGTGAGAGCATCTGTGGCATGCCAGGAGCAAGCGGGGATGTTGAATCCTGAAGAGGAACTCGAGCTACAGCCACGTCCACCATGAGAAAAGCTGTATGACTGCTTCTTCGGCTTTTCAAGCTTCGGCTTGGCATGCTGGGAAAATTGCTGGTTGGCAGAGTCTGTTGCCTGGACGACCTTTGGAATCTTGAACTGCAAGCAACATGCTGGCTTCTCCTAGTGTCCAACGATCTTCGCAAGGCTGAACTTATTCAAAAGATTCGCTTCCTGAGCAACTGCCTGGACAGCCTTGGTGAGGACCTCCATGTTGAAGAGGTGAAAACATGAGTATGGACCTAAGCTTAGCCTTGAAAGAATCTGAAAGCTTATAAGTTTTTTCAAGAAGGTATTTCTATGTCTGATGACCACGTTGACCCACTATACCTGTGGATCATCGAAGATCTGCAAAACATACTTGTTGGCGGAGGACAGCGTCCTCTAGATCCTAAGGAGCTTGAAGACTGGAACCTTTACAATGGCATCTGAGTCAGTAGTCTCTTGCGCGGTAGCTTCTGGACGGTGGTCAACTTGGTGACTTAGAAGCCCAGACATAGAATTCAGGGAGTTGGCGACTAGTTGAACCCTTCGAGGGTAGGACCCCCAGTTGCGATATTTGGAATCAAACAAGGAGACGGAGACACTTGAGGCTTTGAGCCCAGGAGCGACGGAGAGATCCTCGTTCAACACTGCTGCATCTGATGTATTGCCAGAAGACAGACAGACAGTGTCACTGTCCTCTATGAGGCTGACAACCGTCTAGGGAACACATGGCCCGGTCCGCAGGCTGAGGGGTGGGTTGAAGATTCCTCGAACCAGTCAGGCGGCCGGCATGGCTGCGGGCATGGTGACAATGGCTATCAAGCACTAGACTGGACACATTTTGACTCGTTGACCACCATCGACTGGTCCCTCCAGTAGCTGCACAGTGGTTATTCGGTCTTAGAAGGAACCACAAGGCCCCTGCACTCTCGACACTTAGCATCCAGACCTGTAATGATGGAACCGACAGTCTAGGAGTGGGAATCAAGCATGGAAAACTCAAGTTAAGTGGCTGAAAGGAAAGCAAGTCCCACGAACAAGGCATCTGTAACGGGCTGGAGGCAGGCTGATCCTCTCAAACCAGGAGAGCATTCCTGGACACGAGCACTTCTGGCTTTCCGTCCAACAGGGGGGTAGCAGGAGTGGCTGATCCCTTGCCCGAAAGAGACATGTTGATTTTATATTGACGAGCTATCGTGCATATTTTTTGGTAGGGTTTCGAATTGATATGGATCTGGATATTGTTCCATTTTGTATCTGGAGAGTCTCTGATTTATCTACAGAATAGAGGGAACCCTGTGATGTAATCGCAGTATGTCATGACTACTTCCAGTCACCCCCCCCCCCTGGAATCAAGCTACGCACTACTAGGAGGCGACACATGTCATTTACTACATTTCCTGACGCTTACTCGTCCTTATTTCATGTGTGGTTGGCGAATGGAAGCTTGCTAACTACCGCACCCTTAGAACCAGAGGTACGTTTCGCTTAGCATAACAAATTCATTTTTATTGTGGATAAGCTTAGCATTTAGCATGCAAAATATCACGTCTGCGTTAGGCCCCACAATGTAGCTGTAGACTATTCGGAATAAGAATTAATGACAAAATATATCGTGACAATGAGCATGGTCCTTGAAAGAAACAGTGGAAGAACCTTTAGTCCCTATGTGAATCTACAATACATGACATGTGCTTATAGATATATAGCTCAACATATTGTAAGTAGTTCAGTCACTCACTTTCCCGTCCTGTACACAGCTCATGATAGTGTTGTCGCAGTTTGACCATCAGCTGGCCACGGAGCTGTTCCAACTCCGGGTGGGGGGAGGGAATCATAATCGGCTTGCGCTCGTAGATTACAGCATTGGTCATGATGTCAAAGTTCCAGAATGGACTGCTACAATACAACAGTAAAAACACAGGCGAGATATTATCTGCTAAGTGTTCACTTAATCAACAAGCCTCAATGCATAATTATAACGATACATACCTACCAAAGATACCAATAACAAGAGATAGCAGGCGTAATCCATGCTAGAATGTGCATGACACGAAGCCACAACTACAATTTGTGCCTGTTCAAACTTCAGAGTACACACATTTTACTGCACTACGAATATAGATATAGTTTTCAATATACCTGTACACTTTTGAAGCCATACTGTCAGATTCAACGTTCTGTCTCAAACTGAAAGTGGAAAATTTGACATCTAAATGTGACGTAATAGGTTATATGCACCTGGTGTTTTACTTGTGCGTTGATGCATACCGGTATTTTGTGCATGCCCCCACTGTCCTGATCACTGGTAGGCCACTGTCATGTTAAAGTGTTGATTTATTGTACGGACTCAGGCCGTACTATATTGTATGCAATCAGAAGGTCTCCTATGCGGCGGATGCAGCCAGAGGATTCTGGGTAACGTAAATATTTTGGGTATCTACACCCAAAGCTATCAGCAGAGAGCCATCTGCCGCCAGTTTGTTCTGTCTAAAACAACAGGCAAGCCAGTCCTAGCTTGTCTGAAAATTTATTACCATCATCCCCTATACTCACTCATATATTCTGTTCTTATCCCAACCATTCCTACCCAACCATACCTTCTATTTTGATCCCAACCCTAGGCCTATATTTTTTTTTTATCAAAATCGTTTGCAGTGATTGGCCAAAGAGTATAGGACTGTCCTATACTCTTTGGATAGGCCTATAATTGCAGAATATACCAAGGTTGTACGGTCTTTTTTTATTTTCACGGTGATGCTCGTCTGGGTGTACGGAGAGTGGATTGGAGAACAATGCCTATGTAACAAGCACACCAATTTATATCTAGTAATAATCGCAGACTGAAATTCTTTTTGCATGGCTAACAGCAGTGGTCAAATTGGGCATAGTTTTTTTCTGTATAAAGCCTAGGTCACATACAAGCCGGCATATTCCCGGCGATCCACGAAGAACCACGGCGACCCATGGTGTTGAAAATCGCTGTGCCGTGAGTCACCACGACAAAATTCACACAAAAAAATTGTTGACTGTCGACTTGAGACCGTCGGTCTTGGTGAACCATGGCTTGGAGCCAGCGACAAACGGCAACATTTCGGCTTCTTCCAGGCGACCTCTCAGTTGGTCACGGTGTGGACCGGTGCTCCGCAGTACCCCACAGCGAGCTCCCGGCGTTGCGTCATGGTGTGATACGGCGTGTTACTGGTCTGTCACAGCGTGCTCTCAGTGTGGGCCCGGCATCGCCCCGTACTGTAAAAAACACTCCCGGTACGTCCCAGCACCAACACGGTACTCCACGATGGTGTCACCACGGCGCAAATACGGTGCCGAGCCAGAGCATCACGTATACACAGTGCAGGCTTTTGCCCGAGCGCATTCTGGCAGTTTTGAGCATGTTTAAATTTTTTTTTTGCTCCCGGAGTGCCACGGTCCAAGACGGTTTTCAACGGTTAATTCTGGTTAGCCAATGCGTCAAGATGGCGTGGTCCAGGTAGGCCAGAGTTTGCCCACGGTTTGTGCCATTTCTGGCGCCGGGACTTGACGGGACTCACTATAACACGAAATCAAGTTACATCTTGAAAGATTATTTTCGTTATTGACATATATCTACAGACCGTTGATTCAAAGCCAACAAAACTTATACACATCAAAACGGTACAAATGGAGAATCTTAGGCATTTTTAGGACAATTGTCAGAACAGATTTTTGGAAAATAGCAGCCAAAGACAAAAATCATTGTTTCTTTTGACAAAAAAGGTTGTTTCGACCTTCCAAGGTCATTCAAGGTCATATTCAAGGTCATCATTCAAACCGCAATATATGATTTCCAATTTGAATGCACCAATACTTAGGTTCTATCTTGAAGTGTTCTAGGAGCATACCCTGCAAAGCTCCCCTTATGAAGGAGAAATTGGCTGAAGGAGAAATTGGGTGAAAAGTCCAAAAAAAAAAAATCATTGGGCAAAAAATTTTTTTTTCGCTGGAAATGGCTCAAAATGAAAAATGACTTGATTTCAGACAAAATTTTATTTTCGCCTAGCCATCAAAAATTCAAAATAGCCGCCCCATGCAGACCGTCATTTCAAAGGTGACAAAACTTATACACATCACAAAGGTACATAAGGAGAATCTTATGCATGATTTTGAGGAAAACTGTCTGAATAGATTTGGAGAAAATGGCCCCCAAGACAAAAATCATCGTTTTTTCGACAATAAAGGTCAATTTGACCTTCCAGGGTCATCGAAGGTCAAATTCCAGGTCACCACTTAAACCGCAATAAAAGATTTCCCATTTGAATGTGCCAATACTTAGGCTCTATCTTGTAGTATATGGGTTTACTCCACACAACTCCCATTATGATGGAAAAATTAAATGAAAGTCAAAATAATTTTTTAATGGCCAAAAACAATTTTTTTTTTGCTGTTAATGGCTCAAAACGAATAGTGACTGGATTTGGGACAAAAAAATTTATCATTGACCTGTCAAAAAATCAATATGGCCGTCACACGCAGACTGGCAATTCAAGGGCAACGAAACTCATACACATCATAGAGGTAGGTACATGAGGGAAATGTTAAAACAAAAATCTCAAAACTGATCAGTTTTTGAGAAAATGGCCATCAAAGTACGAAATTGGCCATTTGTTTGCAAGAATGGACACCAAATCGGCAAAAACGATTGAATAAAGAAACGGAAAAAAACTCTCAGAGTATTAGCCGAAGGAAAGTTTGGGTAAATTTCCAGAAAAATTCATCAAGGCAAAAAAAGTCATTTGCCGGACAGACAACGAAAAACCACGACATTAGCTCATCAGCCCATATGGGCCAGTAAGCTAAAAATACAAAATATCTCCTGCTCGAAAAATGTTGAGGCATCTCTGTCCAAAATTTCAGAAAGATTAAAGCATAATCTGTAAAGCTAAAAATGCAGATGCACGAAAGATGCTGATGAAAATGACGAACGATGGACGTAATGCCATGCCAACAGCTTATTGTACCATAAGTGTGGTAACATAAGAATTCCACAAACTATTTGCCGAATAAAACCATGATCATGGAGTATAAGAGGGCCTCTTATATTTCCATGATAAAACAACACAGACAGAAATCGTAATAGTTGTAAAAGATAAACAAGCCATCTACACGTTTGCGACACCCCTATATGTCAAATGATAAATAAAATCACCTGATTCATTTTTGAAACTCGATATTAGTAATTTCGAGGTCTTCAAAACTTATTGGACTGTTAGTCATTGGACATTTATATAAAAAGGGAGCTTTGGCGTCTAGTATATCATGTATGTGTACATTTTATGCAGTATCGAACAAAATTCCTAAATCTCTTCGCCAAATTGATGTGCAGCTAAAATTTCGTCATCATGGAAATTTTTAATAGGACATGCATGTGAGAGGATATATGTCCTGGTAAAATATGTCAAGTTTGTTTGTTTTTGAAAAAATTGTTTAAAGCATATATATGGCAAATATAAACAGAGCTTATGGCTATAGGTGAATGCATTAAAAGCTTTTGGATTCAAGTCATCAAAAGGGTTTATTTAAAGGCATCTCAAGACTACAGGCATGTAAATCTGATAATTTTGATAAGCTATCGCACAAATGAAACATACAGATATCTATATGTACAGATATGACAATCTGATGTACACTTTCAATATATACGTTATGATCGCTACTCTGTTTTTATTGAAAAGAAAGCACAACAGTTTATCGAGGGTATGATATTATGTAGATGTAAATTTACTCGTATGTGTCACATCAAGTGGATATATATATATAGGAACAAATTAAGTGTTTGAAGCTAGCGACACTTACATAGCACTCAGTCCTAGCACTTTATAATAATACAAGCCAAAAAAAAATCATATATGTTCATAATTGATAAATAGCTTTATCAACAAGTATTTTGTCTGTAGAGGCCAATTTACATATGTCAGGTCAGGCAACGTTTTGAGATTTGACCTTCAAAGTCGTTTAAATGTCAAATTCTCTAAAAGATGTGCCATAAATACATGACCTCTTGTACAGTATACACAATCATAACCTGTATGTGCGAGTGTTTAAGCTTCAGTGGCCAATTTACACACTTCACGTCAGGCATTTAGCACTCCAGGTCAGCCAAGGTCAAGCTCAAGGTCATCATCAGTTGTTCCATAATATGATTTCCCATAGCTCATAATGCAAACTTAAGCTCTATCTGCAAGCATTTCATCTGTAGAGGCAAACCTTTCAAGGTCATAAAAGGTCAAATTCAAGGTCACCACGCAAATCGCCATTTTTGACTTGCCATTTGAAAGTGCCGATTTCTAAGCTCTATCTTCAAGCGTTCTATGAGTACAGTCCTTGCAGCTTCCATAATGGAGGAAAAAAGTGTTGAAAATTTTCCAAAAGTCCAAAAAACATTTCCAAAGGGGGAGAATTCTTTTTCTCTAGAAATGGCCTAAAGTGGATGGTAATGCGATTTGGGGCAAATAATTTTTTTTTTCAGAAAGATTGGACCATACACTTTAAAGATAAAAATATGGTCGGACGGACGGACGACGGACGTAACGTGACGGCAATAGGTTATCGGACCATAGGTTCAAAATTAATTATGAACGAACAAAATGCAAAGTTCAGCCATCTATCAAATTCCTCCCGTCTCGCACACATACTTTGATTTTCTAAAATAGTGTAATATTGCAACATATATTAGCACTATCTTTTGTTTATTGTGTATGTTTCTCCCAACTAACATGATAACACATAAATTTGGACTGAATGATATAGTTTCAATGTAGAAGGTCTTCTAGTAGTTGAGTCCTGTTCTTTTCCCTTTTTTTCGAACCCAATTTTAAAGCATAAATTCACAAAATATCGCTCCACTGAATCGATGTCATATCTCTGAGAAGTAAATATAATCACAACAAATTGTGCGCAAGGTCTGACCCTAGCGTCAGTGTTAAGAGCTAATCACTCAATGTCATACAATGGCATGTCAATGTCACCAGTCAGAGTACCATATATGACTTATATGACCCATATACATGGTTATAAATACAAGTCAATAATTTGACCATGTGTTCTGTCTCCAGAGACCTATTTACGCTTTGTTTTCTATCCATACGGATGAGTAAGCTGAAATTGGATCGGTTTCTACATTCAGTATTTAATAAACCATCAGTATTACTCATTGCTGTTCAAATTTGATGGCTACATATATTATTTCTTTCCTATTCATAACATATTATATTCCTTTCTCGTTGGTTCAATGATTGATGACGTTGGTGTCAAGGTGTTCCATAGACAAAGATTGTCCCCTTCTTTCATAACTGAACAATAATGATCATGTGATAACCGGGTACTAGTATTGACGATGTACTAGCCTAGGGTACACTTGACCACTCAATCTTGTCTCCTGTGTCATGGACAAAACCATAATGTTCATTTCCTCAGCCTCATGGTTACTTCAGGAGGAGTGTGATTATACATGTACTATTTAAATAACGTAATAGAAATCTTACTGAAAGTTGGGTCTATGATCCCATTGAATACTCAAGTCATATTTTCTTTCATTCATACATTCTGTTCCGTAAACTGGACCAAGGAAGTGATCCTTATCAATGCATAATTTATTTCATAAATATCTGAATTTCAGCATTCTCACCCGATAAAATGTTTCGATCATTAAAAAGACGAAATCGCACTCAAATTACAACAGTTTTAGTCACACATAAAATTATGTAACATACTTGTAGGGAAAAAATGTAAAGCATATGAAGTTTGGGAATCACATAAAGCATGTTACATTTCGAGATAACTGAGTACCCTACACTTCACTGGGCTCATACATCACTTCACTCTGTGGTTTATGACATAACTTGCCTGATAACTACATATAATTTTTGGTTTCTGTCCAGACTGAATGTGACGTATCGTTGATATCACATTTGATATTATCTGATAGTTTATGGAAGATGTGCTTAATAGTAATTTTTCTCTTGACTTTTTTTTTTTTAGCTAAGCTTCGGTCTACTAGATTAATTTTCTGAAGGGGTT
Organism: Terebella lapidaria; assembly: GCA_949152475.1. Classification (NCBI taxonomy): domain Eukaryota; kingdom Metazoa; phylum Annelida; class Polychaeta; order Terebellida; family Terebellidae; genus Terebella; species Terebella lapidaria. Next base: position 15,885,273 of record OX424564.1, on the reverse strand, counting down.
GGGGGGTTGGGGACGCCTGTCAATGTGCCTGTGATCACCAAATTTACGTGTCCTGTATGTAGTGCAAATAATCACAATCATACCTGGGCTTTTTCGATCAGTATAAACATAAGCTACATGCACATATGTAGAGAGGTGAAAAATTTAACAAAATTCGAGCAGTTTTGTGAATGGTCACATAAAACTTGAGGAAATGTATATTTTGTATAATGATCTGCGGTAAACTTTCAAAAAAATTGTTTGACACCAGGATTGATACACTACATGTACTCAGTATACACGTTTAAACGTCATCTCGAAACATTATTTTCATAACTTTTAGCCCACGGAATTTTCAGCCTTACTTCTGTCAAAAACATGTAGTGTCTGAGATCGAAGCAGTACACTCGATCATTTCACACACAGACTGATGTATGGAAATGTAATTCACCTCATCTCAAGTGTGTTCCCCAGTTTCTGTTTAGGATTATCACGCCTACCCTCCAGCTTTGTTCCAGAAACACAACGATACAGTAACATTTCAATATCTTTACTCAATGCACAAGTGTTCAACACATAAACAATAACATGTACATACCTTGCATCAGACTTCAAGTATTGACAAAAATCATTAATTTTCTTTTTAGTGAATATCAACACATTTTTACTTGTAAACAGTGAACTTGCAAGTAAACGATTAAGTTTAGGTCAACTTAATTTGACAATACAATTCACACACAGACGATAAACACCTAAACAAACTTTTAGTCAACCCGCTGAATCCTTGGGACTTTAGAAAAATGCCCCAAAAGGAAACTATTCACCCCCCCCCCCTCTTCATAACTGACATACATATGACACAGGACCTGTTTTAACCAAACGGGAGAATTCTGACAGATTAATTAACATATTGACAAACAAGACGACAAGAAACTAATGACCAACTGATTTTTAAAATGTAACCAAAACATGCCCTTGTTCTGTACATACGTGTAAATCATTAATAAAAAAACTGTATTTACCAACAGTATACAGTTAACAAATAGATATTTTTTATTACAATAGTCGAATAGAAGCCATGTAAATTACGAAACACTAATCATGTCAAAAAATAAGCTTAACATAACATACATACACACACCACGAAAACTAAAAACCCCCGGTGACAAGACTAACTAATATCAATGATATTAAAAACATGATTTCAAACGATAAATATAATTTATGTAAAGCTAAAAGCTGCACGGAGCCACAGGATTTTCACAAATGCCAAAAACATGAAAATACAAAATCTGTACAATATGACAATATTTGTTTTATTCTGAACCCAGAAAAAAACCCCAGAGAAAACAATGGAGTGCACAAATTTAAGGCCGATGAAATTCAGAAGTTATGTTTGCACAAATTTACAAACACTGACGCTCTGTCAGTTTCAGGTACCAGTACAATGCACGTATATGCTTATGAAAATTTGTGTAAACATGGTAAATGCATCAAGAAATATTTCCTAAATCTGAGACTCGACTCTAGTTTTGGATCCTATCTGAGTTTGTCCATGTCTGAATTTACGAGAGATGTTCCAAATATAGTGTATTTGTGAACCAACGAGGCCCTTCCAAATTAAACACAATTTATCAATAGCCAATGTCCAGATAGCATTGCTTCAGCATGTTCAGAAACAGAAGTTAATATCACCATAGAAACACAAACAAGAGAAACAAGCGAGCCTTATCCTAGACATTACGAATAGGATACATATGCTGCCTGTTGGATACACCATTATTTATACATGGAATACACAACAACAGAAACATACTACACGAATGTATTATTTACATGGGCAAAATATTCTTAGATAGATATATATATATCATGCATATATACAAACGGCGCAGGTAACCATGGTAACTCGACTGTACACAATATATATCATATGTATCTACAAGTCCTCAAACAGTTTTTGTTATTTTACATATCATACAAAAATAAATACAGATTTCTCTATTTACAGGGTCCGACAAAACCATGTACACTAACACATATTCAGACAATTAAACTGTTTTAACTATTGTGGATATTTGCATTCCAAACACCTATATCTACAACAGAAACACAAGTTGGCAACTGGATGATCAGCAATAAATGATTGGAAACAGAGAACATGTTTGTTCTACTGCTATGGCGGAATTTTTTTATTGTGATATTATTGGAACATACATTTACTTGTGGAATACATGTCTGCTGGTATTTCTATTCATAAAAAGCCGAAGAAATACCTAACACTGAGAATCATTATCTCTACAGACACAGCGTCAACCATAACCACATAACATCTAATAATGAACTGACAAAAAGAGAGATCTGGAATAAATGGCAATAAATTAACTACTCAAGCGAACCTATCAACCACTTGGAGGCAATCCCCATTGAAGATACCCCCTCTCCACCCAAACGCAGACGCCTCGATCCTCCGGCTAGACCGTCAGCAGTTCCATGATGAAAGATCCAGAGGTGCCAGTCAGCTGGTACCCCGTGGGAAATCTGTCACTCAGCGATATCACTTAAAGAGCTCTTTGTACCAGGACCAGAGGTGGTACCAGAGGTGGTCGAGGCGGTCTGACCGGTTGGCTTGAAGGCCGCCACAAGCTGGGAGATGGCCTCTGCGAACGGTGGCCACTTCTCACAACCCGCCTGGTTCTGGAGGAAGGCCACGAACGTGCCGTGGGCTCGCTTCACATAACTCAGCTCATCCCTGGAAGGGTCAGAGCGTGTCAATAGGGGGGCGGGGGGGCATGCGTTAGTTGCCATGGTCACAGTAAAATATGTTTCAAGGCTTGATTGACAGAACTTGGTACAACGATATTTAGTATACCGGTTCTTACAATTTCTATGAAGGTTCACGAATATAAGTTTTCATGATTCTGGTTTAGTTACCTGTTGGACTTTCAGATGTATTTTCCTCAAATATTATAGAGGAAGAATGAACAGACAACCTTTGTCATCTCGCAATATATGAAGCATTCACAGTGGCAATGGCGTTAGTCATTTTTAGGATTTTACATTCAAGTTCGAACTGTGGAATTATCATATGAGGTGGCAACTGCTGTTTCCAGATCATTCAGAAGGTATACAGCCTCATTTTCTATATTCCTGGTATGTTTAATTTTTGGATGCTAAAATCAACTACATTTTTCGCATGTTAAGCAGTTTAAGCAGCTCTACTGAATTTTCCAAAAGTCAACAGCATTACAGTACACATTATTTTACATGACAACAACAAAGTACATACTGTATGTACAATTGAGAGAAGTTATATTGTTTTCAGGCATAAATATAAAAATGAGGAGGGAGCGGGAACAATATCCAACAACACAAATATAGGTGAAGCTACAGAAATAGCAGAGTACTACACAAATGTCAAGAACTTGGGATAATTGGATATTTCGTTCACAACTACTACACATGCATGCAATATCACACAACAATCACTCAACCAAATTACACGATGATCTCTGGAGGTAAATGCGCTATAGAGTGTTGAAGTGTGACGCCATTCTTGGTTCTAAACAAGTGCACAGCCTTTGTTTCAACTGAGCAGTCCCATTCAATTTGAGTTGTTTAAAACCAGTAGGAAGGTTAAATCTTTGTTATTCAAGTACACTACATCATGAATTCGGCTCTCTATGAACCCGCCGTCGTTTCCTGAACCATCATTGTAATATCTGGTCCACTGAGTTATCAATGTTGCAAGTACTTCAGTCATCAATGTTGCAAGCTAAGTACTGATATTGTCATTGCATACATGAGCGAAACATATACAGCTTTTTAGCATCTGCATTTTATCGAAGCTCACAAATCACACCTGCAAATCCATACTCATTCACACATGTACATTTTCGCCTCTGTGGCCAAGTGGATAAAAGTGTCGCTCTTGAAGCAACGAAGTTCAGAGGCGGTAGGTGACGTGGGTTCGAACCCCGTCACGGGCACAATTAGGCAGAGTTCTCATCCTGGCAACACGTTCCATACAAAAAGCATAAACTTCAAACACAACACATAGTCAAACATTCAAACAATTCATCATGGAAGATATCCCTGTAAACTACCACGTTTTCATCCCAACATAACAGATACACATCAGTGAGTAAACTCAAGTCCATCACTATGGTCAGATGATTGAGACAGGTTCAAACCACTAAATACATTCAACCAAACTCTCTGAGTACATTGTCAATGCCTTGATATTACTGTCAGAGATCATTGAAATAACTTAAACATGTCACACTGCAACCACTGTGGTCAGTCCTGGTAATACAACCTCTTCACTTCAAGTGTTGGATGAAGTCCAATGCTGTAAGACTATAGAATGATCAGGCAGAGCCTCTATTGATCTCACAAGTGTAGCTGTCAGAGGACGATTCTGAGATTGTTCATCCAGCAAAGTATACTTCATGAATATTTATGACTGTTTGCCACACTGTTATAATTTTGTGGAACTCCTTTGGGTAGGAGAGACGTAGTTGCCTGAATCTGGCGGGTGTTGGTCCCCATTTCATGGGCCCAACTTCGACCCAGGATCGACGCCAAAACAAACCACGGTGGTTTGAAAGGTATGGCACCAATGTTGAGTTCGGCGACCCCACGATAAAGAGGAACTGAAGTGTCGTCGAATATCTTATGAATGCTCCAGCATCTGTGCACAATAACTGTGGTGTCACTACTTGTGTATATACCACGCCATTACAACGCTACACATGTGTATCACCTGTGCCAACTTTTTTTTCTACACAGGATTTTTGCACAGGATGCAGGAAATTAAACTATTCAAGGGAATAGAACCAATGACTAGTTGTAACTTGTAAGGGTTTTCAGTCACACTACATTCAACTTTTGACAATAACACCCAAACCAAGAATAGTTCTTAGTAAGGTAAATAAGTGAAGACGCATAATGTAAAATCAAGAAAAGCAAATCAAACAGTTATCAGTCATGGGCAGGACTACAAATGTACAAGGTATACTACTTCATAGCCAGATTGGTTTATCATAAGCCTTTACTGCTCAAGAACAAAATGCACTTCTTTTGCTAAATGTGGATACAAGCGAAAGACTTTTTCCGGAAGAAAACGTAGCCATGTATTTACAAAATGTTTTTTGTTTAAAATAATTTTCAAGGCTTTAGTTTGTCGTCTTTCTTTTCGATCAGTAGAGAACAGGTAATGCTTCAACATCTAGCACATAAATAGCTAAAACGTAGAATTAGATACACCATGACATGCGAAGGCGCCTAATTACACAACCACCCATTTTTAGGATTGAAAGTTTAGGAATCATGACAACCAGTTACTGTAATATGGGACCTTTATTGCCCTTTTCGCAAGAAGAAATTGAATCAATTTCCACTGGAATAACTAAATAAAAATACCTGCCTGACTTTTCTCTAATTTTGGTTGACATACACCAGAATAGAGACAAGTGATATCTTACTTGGAGCAGATGTGCTGGAAACCGTGACGATACTCGTGTTCAAAGGCAGGGATTGTGATCTGCTTTGTATTGAATCTGTAAAATTTATGAAAAACAGATAAAATTGTGCTTGAAGAGATGTAACTCAATACGTTCTATTGTAAATGATTGAGCATCAAAATACTGCCCATTAACTCAGAAAATTCAGGTGATATTTAATCGCTACAAGTACCCCCTACTTGCTGGACTCCATGCGGATGAGGGCCGCAGTCAGGGGATCTCGCCAGTCCGGTATGAAGACAATGAACGACATTGGCTCCTCTGTCTGCTCTAAAAGGTTCTGTATGAATGACCGTGTGAAAACTAATAACTGACGAGTTTCTTTTGACGAGAACAACTGATGTTATTCAAATTGGTGGTTCAAATCGGTGTGAATTACCATGAAAATATCGGATTTGTGAAAGATACATATTCTAGCACTGACTGAAGTGGATAATTTTATCAACAAGTTCAGTGAGAGTGTTTGGATATTTTCCCACTGTCCTTACCTCGAAGTGGTCGACCATGGCCTCCATCAGCTCCTCACAGAAGGGAGGGTTCGCCTCGAACGATCCACTCACAGGGTGGAAGTCCAGGATCGGACTACAGAGTGTCAAAATAATATTCATCAAAATCGTGATCTCGAACTACAAAGTCGTGATCTCGAATTACAAAGTCGTGATCTCGAAATATCAAGTCGAGATCTCGAATTATAAAATTGTGATATTGAAATATGAAGTCGAGATCTCAACTTACAAAGTTTTCATCTTGAACTGTGATTTATATTAAAGTACAAAGAAAGTGAAACTATTCATATGACCATGTTAAAAAATAAACTAATTAACTGAATAAAATTGTTCAAATTTGCATCAATATCTTCATTAGTTCGAACTTAAAATGATTTGAAAGCGTGAATTTATAACAGCTTGCACAATTCAATTATAAAATATCGAAATGTATCATGCATAATATTATACCCTGATTGTCAAGTTAGTGGTCATGACAACTGCTGGTAATCAGGGTTCACTGGGAGGACTAAATTGACTTGTAACCATTGCAATAGTGCCTTTAAGTATATTCAACTAGTGGAATTATCGAATGCACATTATAATGTCATTTTAATTGTACTGTAAGTTATTGGTAAGTAATTTGTAATTGGAGATCACGACTCAAGTTCCACATTTGTTTTACATATACCATGGCCCTAATATGCGCAATATCTTTAAATATCATGGACTACAGTAAAAGATAATTGAAGATCAGGATTTAAGAATTCGAGATCATGACCTTGTAATTCGATATCATGACCTTGCAACTCGAGATCTCGAGTTTGTAATTCGAGATCACGAATTAGACACCATATTTGAATTAGACATAGAATTAGACATACAACCTGACCCTAGTAGGCTTTCATTAATATCAGACTTAATTTGTAAGTATGACAATAGCTGTTGTCATCGATTGCTAATACTCAACGATTCATTGTGCATACCACAAGCTTACATTCGAAGCTTCCAAGGACCGAGAACAAGAGCAAAGGCCAAAAGCAAATCGAGTCAGTCCACATTCAACATTATATACACTTACCCTCGGGACCCGAAGTAACAGTCAGTATCGGCATATGCGGAGCAGTATTGTCTGAAGTAACAGTTCAGTGGTGACGCAAAACACTCAAAGGTCACGCCAAAAATCCGATTGAGGCACTCCATGACAGAGACCGGCAGAGCCCCCTGGAGGCCGAAACCTTCGTTGGGCTTTGGACCGAACATTGTCTGTCGAAGAAGAAATTCTACATGAAATACATTGAATTCAACATCACCGCATGTACAAAAATGTCATCAGTAACTTTTTGCACATCTAACATCACATCGCATTCTCTATCTACTTTGTATTACAATGTTTCAGTCAGTGAAACCCATTGTTTGCCGAGGTATTGGAATTTGACAATCTATCACTATTACAATACTGACCTGGTATCGCCGTAAAAGGCACCAGACTCGGGACAGGAAGTGATCAAATCGAGGATCGTCACTCATGTTCAACTTATACAGCTGCTCCTAAATGGACCAAAACATGTAATAGCTTGATCTGTATATATTAACCATCAAGCCATACAAGTCATTCACTTTGTAAAACACAAAATATAGAACACCCATCACAAAATATCAATATAACATAATATCAACACTCGACATTGAGCTACTCCTAAACACCTAACACATACTCACCAGCTTGAGGAAGTGTGTTGTGTTGATTTTATGTGTCTCACCCTTGTAGCGTATGTATGTGGTGTCTCCCTCGGAATGGTGTTCCACGCGCTGGCCGGACGGGGCCAGAATACAAAGCTGGATGGGGTAGCACATCACCTTCCGCCTAGGCGGCTCCGGTAGATAGATTGGCACTGATTACATGAAGAGTAGCTAGTGATGTCTGATCTATGTGAGGGTGTTATCTCAAAGTTATTTGACACCAATACTAAGCATATTATTTCTTCCTTTTATTCATATTTTTCACTGACCTGCGACTCTGTTCTTAGTGATGATCTGCTGCTGTCTCTCCTGGATCTTCTTGGCATAGTCACACGAGAGGTTGTACATCTTCATACAGATCCCTTCCACAGATGCCTTCGCTGTCTCGATCAGGTGCGGCTGACACTGTCGTTTCACGTGCGCCAGGCGTTGCTACGGTACGGTGACGTATAAACATTCCTTCACATGTAAACATGATGTGCATATATTGATTATTATCGATAGTAAATACCTTGTGACCACTTATGACATGTATCTCACCAAATAATCCTCATATGAGGAGTTGTTTTCTTTCCGTAACCATGTGAATGTATCATCGATGTTCCACTTAATGATCTTCCAACTCTCTAACGATGTTCTCCTGTTGCCATGGTAACGGAACATGACAGCAAATCAGTGTTTGGTTACAATGTGCAACAGATTACAAGCTATATTCAAGTTTCAGCCACTGTCTGTTTTTGCGACCAACAATACATACCTGGTTTCCATCATGCGCTTTGCAGCCTCTGTGTACTTGAAGAGTTGTCGACGAGCATCCATGCTGTATTTTGGCCGAACGAGTCGGATAGGAATCTCGTTCATGATCTCTCTGTACATGCAGGTGGTCGAGTGGCTGGTCGTACCACAATTACTTGGGAAAACCGGGTCAATGCCCTTGTCTAGTAACTTTCGTTCGAGAAGCCACCGATTGAAAGACTCCCTGGGTGGCTCGATGTCTGGTACAAAAGTCAAACGTTTTAATTTAACTTTAATTTTCATATTATGCATACTTCCCTCTTATTCTAGGGATGCAGTGGTTAGTGAACATTCATTCACCAGCCACACATAAAATATGATAGTGGTAGTTAAATGGTAGTTACCTGAGCAGTTCACCCTCTGTGTGATGGCATCATCGTGCCAGAAGTAATCTTCCTCTCAGATTATTTTTGTTGAATTAATATATCTGAAAAGGTCAAAAAGATATTAAGTTGGGAGGCTAGTGGGTCCATACGATATATCAGAGATAAGCATGCATAGTATGAAAATAAAAGTTGAAGTGAAACTTTTGATTTGTTATGCTAAGCATACCTACCTCTGATTCTGGGAAATGGCCAGATGGCAGTGGGTTCCATCAGAACATAGGTATGCCAGCATGGGAACATGATTACAGAATAGCTTTGTAATTGAAAGTACAAATTAGTTATATAGTAAACCTGATTGAATCAGGGATTACATAAATGTGGTTGAATCTATGAGGCATTGCACTGACTCTGGGAGTTGGTGCTGCACTCCTTCCAATCCCTCCTCCCTCCCTGAATTCTTCGCAGAACACGTAGTGGGTTGAACAATGACTTGTGTGAATTACCTCGAGACGACAGAGATTGTCGAGAGAAACATCTCGTAATCAGGATGACGAGGACATAGAGTGTGAAACACAGGTGGTAGTTCTCATAACACCAGATAGTGGCATGTTATGAGCAAACGACCATGAAGTGGAGATGGCATGAAATTCATGGGTCATGCGACCTTGGAGCTGGTGAAGATCACAACGATCAATCCAATAAGCGCTTGTGATGACAGCATTGATCCACAGTGTTATGGTGTTGTTTGAGACTTCACCACGTGTCGATGAGAATGGTAGAAAAAGGCGTTGGTTGACTGGCCTTGACACTTTCTTCTTTTTCAGGAGATTTAATACACTGATTGGCCAGAGATTCAAATTCGCGCAGACAAACGCCAGTTGTGAAAAGAAAGGTATGAAGAACGTTTATGCCCCTGCTTTCAGGGAACATAGGAATTAATATTTAGCTAGGAAATCTAAAGCCCACTGGAGAGTCATACATGTAGAAGAAAAGTCCTCAGGATGAACATGTAAAACTTGTGCTGACAAGCCTTGCAGTTCACGATATGCTTAGCCAAAGCGAGAGCCAGAGAAACAGTCTTGTGCGTGTAAAGTGAAGATGAGCTGCCCCCCAAGGTTCGTAAGGAGACCCAATCAAACCAGCGAGAATGAGCAAAATATGCCATTTGGGAGCTTGAGATGCTGATGGCAAATCCTGGGAGGTCTTGAACAAGGCAAAAATATATCTCAAGTTTGAGATGTCTAAACCATGGGCTATATGTGTAGCAAGATATTCACTAGTGCTGCACGGTAGCCCTAATGCAGAGGGCCCCCTTGCGCTTGTCACAGAGTCAGATGAAGAAGTATGCTAATGCAGGGAGAGGAAGACAGCATGGATAGATCTTTTGCCACAACGTCAAGAAGAGAACTCGACCTGGTGGAGGCGTTCAGAGGATGAGTGGACGATTCGAAGCATTCGACTGGAAGCCTGCTGTTCTGGAGGAACGCTGGATAACCTCAATTGGTGAAGATGAAGTGTGCCCAGATTCCTGTGAAACAGACGTCCCTGACGCAGCAGACTTGAAATCAGAGGCAATTCAATTGGGTCGCCCACAAGAAGACTCAGGAGTTTGGTAAACCATGGCTTTGACTTCCAGTTGGGTGTTATCAGGATGACTTTTCTGACTCTTCCAAACATTCTTCAAGAAAATGGGCATAAGGGAGAACAGCAGAAAAAGTATGCCCAGAGATTGGTCCAGTCCAGACCGATAGGGTTGACTGTCCAGGACTGAGGGTCCGAAAATGGAGACCCACTGCGAGAGCCGATGATTCTAGAATGCCGTGAAAAGATCGATATGAAGTTGACCCCACACACGCCACAGGTGACTGGAACCTGTGGGCCTTGTGACCAGTTCGTGAACACTGTAGCTCCTCGGGAGAGAGCACCACCATGGTGTTCATCACATGGGCAATGTGACAAGTAGGAAGATTGATGTCGAGACTCATTCCAGAACCTTGCAAGCCAAGGCATTCAGATGTCTGGATTGTGCCCCCTCCCCCTGTTCTTGAGATAACCAACCACTGTGGTGTTGTTGGTCATCTGAGAACCATCGACCCGGCAATCATCAGGTGGAATTGTTGAAGATATAACCACACGCCTTCAGCTCGAGCGAGTTGATGTGGTGAAGGAGATCTGACAAGGACCAAAGACCTGAGACTTGATTATCATCCAGGTGAGCACTCCGACCATAGGAGGAGCTATTCGTGAATAGAATGTAGTAGGGTTCCAAAGTATCCCAGTGATCACAGAGATGAAACTGAAGAACTCGCAAGTGCAGTCAAGCATCTGGAACAATTTTTACCAGTGAGATGTGACCCAGAACCCACAGAAAGACCAATGCATCACCCGAACCCTGATCTAGGAAGATTGTGGAATTGGTGTAAGCATATCAATGTGCCTCCTTTGGACATGCGAGAAATGACACCGTCTCTACATCCATACCCAGATAGGTGACTCTCTGGACTGGAAGCAGATCCGACTTCTGGAAGATGATCATCAAGCCAAGCCATAGACAAAGCTGGATTATTAGGTCAGTGTGGGCTGTGACCATCTGCTGATTTGAAACCGGGACCAGCCAGTCGTCCAGATACCTGATGAGCCAAACACCCTTGCTGCAGTGTACCCAGACTGAAATCGGCTGAAACACCATGGGGAAGAGGTATAGAGTCATGAACAGGCTGAAGCAAAGAGTCTGGAAATGGAAGACGTTGAGTCTCCACTGGAAGTGTAGATAATGCCTTGAGGATGGGTGCATAGAGATGTGGAAGTAGGCATGGTTGACTTCTGTGGATGTCATCCAGTCACCCTCACTGACCGAAAGAAGGATGGTGCGGGGACACCTGGAAAAACCCGGAGAACCCATTCAGGTGTGTGTTTCTAGAGTATCTCTGAAATGAGACGTCCAGAACTTGAAATTTCTCTGTCACAGAGTTTAGGACGCACATACTGTCGTGGGAGGGGAGAGGGGAAGCGTGTGATTGAAGGTGATCCAGTATCCCATCTGCAGAACTACAGTTACAAGATTGCCCTTGAGTTCTGTATCCCAGACTTGCCAGAACGGTTCAACACAAGCTTCCACGAGGGATACAGTTGAAGACTGGATATGTGAGAGCATCTGTGGCATGCCAGGAGCAAGCGGGGATGTTGAATCCTGAAGAGGAACTCAAGCTACAGCCACGTCCACCGTGAGAAAAGCTGTATGACTGCTTCTTCGGCTTTTCAAGCTTCGGCTTGGCATGCTGGGAAAATTGCTGGTTGGCAGACTCTGTTGCCTGGACGACCTTTGGAATCTTGAACTGCAAGCAACATGCTGGCTTCTCCTAGTGTCCAACGATCTTCGCAAGGCTGAACTTATTCAAAAGATTCGTTTCCTGAGCAACTGCCTGGACAGCCTTGGTGAGGACCTCCAGGTTGAAGAGGTGAAAACATGAGTATGGACCTAAGCTTAGCCTTGAAAGAATCTGAAAGCTTATAAGTTTTTACAAGAAGGTATTTCTATGTCTGATGACCACGTTGACCCACTATACCTGTGGATCATCGGAGATCTGCATAACATACTTGTTGGCGGAGGACAGCGTCCTCTAGATCCTAAGGAGCTTAAAGACTGGAACCTTTACAATGGCATCTGAGTCAGTAGTCTCTTGCGCGGTAGCTTCTGGACGGTGGTCAACTTGGTGACTGAGAAGCCCAGACATAGAATTCAGGGAGTTGGCGACCAGTTGAACCCTTCGAGGGTAGGACCCCCAGTTGCGATATTTGGAATCAAACAAGGAGACGGAGACACTTGAGGCTTTGAGCCCAGGAGCGACGGAGAGATCCTCGTTCAACACTGCTGCATCTGATGTATTGCCAGAAGACAGACAGACAGTGTCACTGTCCTCTATGAGGCTGACAACCGTCTAGGGAACACATGGCCCGGTCCGCAGGCTGAGGGGTAGGTTGAAGATTCCTCGAACCAGTCAGGCGGCCGGCATGGCTGCGGGCATGGTGACAATGTCTATCAAGCACTAGACTGGACACATTTTGACTCGTTGACCACCATCACGTCCCTCCAGTAGCTGCACAGTGGTTATTCAGTCTTAGAAGGAACCACAAGGCCCCTGCACTCTCGACACTTAGCATCCAGACCCGTAATGATGGAACCGACAGTCTAGGAGTGGGAATCAAGCATGGAAATCTCAAGTTAAGTGGCTGAAAGGAAAGCAAGTCCCACGAACAAGGCATCTGTAACGGGCTGGAGGCAGGCTGATCCTCTCAAACCAGGAGATCATTCCTGGACACGAGCACTTCTGGCTTCCCGTCCAACAGGGGGGTAGCAGGAGTGGCCGATCCCTTGCCCGAAAGAGACATGTTGATTTTATATATTGACGAGCTATCGTGCATATTTTTTGGTAGGGTTTCGAATTGATATGGGTCTGGATATTGTTCCATTTTGTATCTGGAGAGTCTCTGATTTATCTACAGAATAGAGGGAACCCTGTGATGTAATCGCAATATGTCATGACTACTTCCAGTCACCCCCCCCCCCCCCCTGGAATCAAGCTACGCACTACTAGGAGGCGACACATGTCATTTACTACATTTCCTGACGCTTACTCGTCCTTATTTCATGTGTGGTTGGCGAATGGAAGCTTGCTAACTACCGCACCCTTAGAACCAGAGGTAAGTTTCGCTTAGCATAACAAATTCATTTTTATTGTGGATAAGCTTAGCATTTAGCATGCAAAATATCACGTCTGCGTTAGGCCCCACAATGTAGCTGTAGACTATTCGGAATAAGAATTAATGACAAAATATATCGTGACAATGAGCATGGTCCTTGAAAGAAACAGTGGAAGAACCTTTAGTCCCTATGTGAATCTACAATACATGACATGTGCTTATAGATATATAGCTCAACATATTGTAAGTAGTTCAGTCACTCACTTTCCCGTCCTGTACACAGCTCATGATAGTGTTGTCGCAGTTTGACCATCAGCTGGCCACGGAGCTGTTCCAACTCCGGGTGGGGGGAGGGAATCATACTCGGCTTGCGCTCGTAGATTACAGCATTGGTCATGATGTCAAAGTTCCAGAATGGACTGCTACAATACAACAGTAAAAACACAGGCGAGATATTATCTGCTAAGTATTCACTTAATCAACAAGCCTCAATGCATAATTATAACGATACATACCTACCAAAGATACCAATAACAAGAGATAGCAGGCGTAATCCATGCTACAATGTGCATGACACGAAGCCACAACTACAATTTGTGCCTGTTCAAACTTCAGAATACACACATTTTACTGCACTACGAATATAGATATAGTTTTCAATATACCTGTACACTTTTGAAGCCATACTGTCGGATTCAACGTTCTGTCTCAAACTGAAAGTGGAAAATTTGACATCTAAATGTGACGTAATAGGTTATATGCACCTGGTGTTTTACTTGTGCGTTGATGCATACCGGTATTTTGTGCATGCCCCCACTGTCCTGATCACTGGTAGGCCACTGTCATGTTAAAGTGTTGATTTATTGTACGGACTCAGGCCGTACTATATTGTATGCAATCAGAAGGTCTCCTAAGCGGCGGATGCAGCCAGAGGATTCTGGGTAACGTAAATATTTTGGGTATCTACACCCAAAGCTATCAGCAGAGAGCCATCTGCCGCCAGTTTGTTCTGTCTAAAACAACAGGCAAGCCAGTCCTAGCTTGTCTGAAAATTTATTACCATCATCCCCTATACTCACTCATATATTCTGTTCTTATCCCAACCATTCCTACTCAACCATACCTTCTATTTTGATCCCAACCCTAGGCCTATATTTTTTTTTTTATCAAAATCGTTTGCAGTGATTGGCCAAAGAGTATAGGACTGTCCTATACTCTTTGGATAGGCCTATAATTGCAGAATATACCAAGGTTGTACGGTCGCTTTTTTATTTTCACGGTGATGCTCGTCTGGGTGTACGGAGAGTGGATTGGAGAACAATGCCTATGTAACAAGCACACCAATTTATATCTAGTAATAATCGCAGACTGAAATTCTTTTTGCATGGCTAACAGCAGTGGTCAAATTGGGCATAGTTTTTTTCTGTATAAAGCCTAGGTCACATACAAGCCGGCATATTCCCGGCGATCCACGAAGAATCCGTGAGTCACCACGACAAAATTCACACAAAAAAATTGTTGACTGTCGACTTGAGACCATCGGTCTTGGTGAACCATGGCGTGGAGCCAGCGACAAACGGCGACATTTCGGCTTCTTCCAGGCGACCTCTCAGTTGGTCACGGTGTGGACCGGTGCTCCGCAGTACCCCACAGCGAGCTCCCGACGTTGCGTCATGGTGTGATACGGCGTGTTACTGGTCTGTCACAGCGTGCTCTCAGTGTGGGCCCGGCGTCGCCCCGTACTGTAAAAAACACTCCCGGTACGTCCCAGCACCAACACGGTACTCCACGATGGTGTCACCACGGCGCAAATACGGTGCCGAGCCAGAGCATCACGTATACACAGTGCAGGCTTTTGCCCGAGCGCATTCCGGCAGTTTTGAGCATGTTTAAATTTTTTTTTTTGCTCCCGGAGTGCCACGGTCCAAGACGGTTTTCAACGGTTAATTCTGGTTAGCCAATGCGTCAAGATGGCGTGGTCCAGGTAGGCCAGAGTTTGCCCACGGTTTGTGCCATTTCTGGCGCCGGGACTTGACGGGACTCACTATAACACGAAATCAAGTTACATCTTGAAAGATTATTTTCGTTATTGACATATATCTACAGACCGTTGATTCAAAGGCAACAAAACTTATACACATCAAAATGGTACAAATGGAGAATCTTATGCATTTTTAGGACAATTGTCAGAACAGATTTTTGGAAAATAGCAGCCAAAGACAAAAATCATTGTTTCTTTTGACAAAAAAGGTTGTTTCAACCTTCCAAGGTCATTCAAGGTCATATTCAAGGTCATCATTCAAACCGCAATATATGATTTCCAATTTGAATGCACCAATACTTAGGTTCTATCTTGAAGTGTTCTAGGAGCATACCCTGCAAAGCTCCCATTATGAAGGAGAAATTGGCTGAAGGAGAAATTGGGTGAAAAGTCCAAAAAAAAAAACCATTGGGCAAAAAAAATTTTTTTTCGCTGGAAATGGCTCAAAATGAAAAATGACTTGATTTCAGACAAAATTTTATTTTCGCCTAGCCATCAAAAATTCAAAATAGCCGCCCCATGCAGACCGTCATTTCAAAGGTGACAAAACTTATACACATCACAAAGGTACATAAGGAGAATCTTATGCATGATTTTGAGGAAAACTGCCTGAATAGATTTGGAGAAAATGGCCCCCAAGACAAAAATCATCGTTTTTTCGACAATAAAGGTCAATTTGACCTTCCAGGGTCATCGAAGGTCAAATTCCAGGTCACCACTTAAACCGCAATAAAAGATTTCCCATTTGAATGTGCCAATACTTAGGCTCTATCTTGTAGTATATGAGTTTACTCCACACAACTCCCATTATGATGGAAAAATTAAATGAAAGTCAAAATAATTTTTTAATGGCCAAAAACAATTTTTTTTTTGCTGTTAATGGCTCAAAACGAATAGTGACTGGATTTGGGACAAAAAAAATTTATCACTGACCTGTCAAAAAATCAATATGGCCGTCACACGCAGACCGGCAATTCAAGGGCAACGAAACTCATACACATCATAGAGGTAGGTACATGAGGGAAATGTTAAAACAAAAATCTCAAAACTGATCAGTTTTTTAGAAAATGGCCATCAAAGTACGAAATTGGCCATTTGTTTGCAAAAATGGCCACCAAATCGGCAAAAACGATTGGTTAAAGAAACGGAAAAAAACTCTCAGAGTATTAGCCGAAGGAAAGTTTGGGTAAATTTCCAGAAAAATTCATCAAGGCAAAAAAAGTCATTTGCCGGACAGACAACGAAAAACCACGACATTAGCTCATCAGCCCATATGGGCCAGTAAGCTAAAAATACAAAATATCTCCTGCTCGAAAAATGTTGAGGCATCTCTGTCCAAAATTTCAGAAAGATTAAAGCATAATCTGTAAAGCTAAAAATGCAGATGCACGAAAGATGCTGGTGAAAATGACGAACGATGGACGTAATGCCATGCCAACAGCTTATTGTACCATAAGTGTGGTAACATAAGAATTCCACAAACTATTTGCCGAATAAAACCATGATCATGGAGTATAAGAGGGCCTCTTATATTTCCATGATAAGACAATGACAAGCAGACAGAAATCGTAATAGTTGTAAAAAATAAACAAGCCATCTACACGTTTGCGACACCCCTATATGTCAAATGATAAGTAAAACCACCTGATTCATTTTTGAAACTCGATATTAGTAATTTCGAGGTCTTCAAAACTTCTTGGACTGTTAGTCATTGGACATTTATATAAACGGGAGCTTTGGCGTCTAGTATATCATGTATGTGTACATTTTATGCAGCATCGAACAAAATTCCTAAATCTCTTCGCCAAATTGATGTGCAGCTAAAATTTCGTCATCATGGAAATTTTTAATAGGACATGCATGTGAGAGGATATATGTCCTGGTAAAATATGTCAAGTTTGTTTGTATACGAAAAAATTGTTTAAAGCATATATATGGCAAATATAAACAGAGCTTATAGCTATAGGTGAATGCATTAAAAGCTTTTGGATTCAAGTCATCAAAAGGGTTTATTTAAAGGCATCTCAAGACTACAGGCATGTAAATCTGATAATTTTGATAAGCTATCGCACAAATGAAACATACAGATATGTATATGTACAGATATGACAATCTGATGTACACTTTCAAGAATACGTTATGATCGCTACTCTGTTTTTATTGAAAAGAAAGCACAACAGTTTATCGAGGGTATGATATTATGTAGATGTAAATTTACTCGTATGTGTCACATCAAGTGGATATATATATATATATATATATATATATATATATATATATATATATATATATATTTATACATAATATATATATATATATATATATATATATATATATAGGAACAAATTAAGTGTTTGAAGCTAGCGACACTTACATAGCACTCAGTCCTAGCACTTTATAATAATACAAGCCAAAAAAAAAATCATATATGTTCATAATTGATAAATAGCTTTATCAACAAGTATTTTGTCTGTAGAGGCCAATTTACATATGTCAGGTCAGGCAACGTTTTGAGATTTGACCTTCAAAGTCGTTTAAATGTCAAATTCTCTAAAAGATGTGCCATAAATACATGACCTCTTGTACAGTATACACAATCATACTGTATGTGCGAGTGTTTAAGCTTCAGTGGCCAATTTACACACTTCACGTCAGGCATTTAGCACTCCAGGTCAGCCAAGGTCAAGCTCAAGGTCATCATCAGTTGTTCCATAATATGATTTCCCATAGCTCATAATGCAAACTTAAGCTCTATCTGCAAGCATTTCATCTGTAGAGGCAAACCTTTCAAGGTCATAAAAGGTCAAATTCAAGGTCATCACGCAAATCGCCATTTTTGACTTGCCATTTGAAATTGCCGATTTCTAAGCTCTAATCTTCAAGCGTTCTATGAGTACAGTCCTTGAAACTTCCATAATGGAGGAAAAAAGTGTTGAAAATTTTCCAAAAGTCCAAAAAACATTTCCAAAGGGGGAGAATTCTTTTTCTCTAGAAATGGCCTAAAGTGGATGGTAATGCGATTTGGGGCAAAAACATTTTTTTTTTCAGAAAGATTGGACCATACACTTTAAAGATAAAAATATGGTCGGACGGACGGACGACGGACGTAACGTGACGGCAATAGGTTATCGCACCATAGGTTCAAAATTAATTATGAACGAACAAAATGCAAAGTTCAGCCATCTATCAAATTCCTCCCGTCTCGCACACATACTTTGATTTTCTAAAATAGTGTAATATTGCAACATATATTAGCACTATCTTTTGTTTATTGTGTATGTTTCTCCCAACTAACATGATAACACATAAATTTGGACTGAATGATATAGTTTCAATGTAGAAGGTCTTCTAGTAGTTGAGTCCTGTTCTTTTCCCTTTTTTTCGAACCCAATTTTAAAGCATAAATTCACAAAATATCGCTCCACTGAATCGATGTCATATCTCTGAGAAGTAAATATAATCACAACAAATTGTGCGCAAGGTCTGACCCTAGCGTCAGTGTTAAGAGCTAATCACTCAATGTCATACAATGGCATGTCAATGTCACCAGTCGGAGTACCATATATGACTTATATGACCCATATACATGGTTATAAATACAAGTCAATAATTTGACCATGTGTTCTGTCTCCAGAGACCTATTTACGCTTTGTTTTCTATCCATACGGATGAGTAAGCTGAAATTGGATCGGTTTCTACATTCAGTATTGAATAAACCATCAGTATTACTCATTGCTGTTCAAATTTGATGGCTACATATATTATTTCTTTCCTATTCATAACATATTATATTCCTTTCTCGTTGGTTCAATGATTGATGACGTTGGTGTCAAGGTGTTCTATAGACAAAGATTGTCCCCTTCTTTCATAACTGAACAATAATGATCATGTGATAACCGGGTACTAGTATTGACGATGTACTAGCCTAGGGAACGCTTGACCACTCAATCTTGTCTCCTGTGTCATGGACAAAACCATAATGTTCATTTCCTCAGCCTCATGGTTACTTCAGGAGGAGTGTGATTATACATGTACTATTTAAATAACGTAATAGAAATCTTACTGAAAGTTGGGTCTATGATCCCATTGAATACTCAAGTCATATTTTCTTTCATTCATACATTCTGTTCCGTAAACTGGACCAAGGAAGTGATCCTTATCAATGCATAATTTATTTCATAAATATCTGAATTTCAGCATTCTCACTCGATAATATGTTTCAATCATTGAAGTCGTAAATCGCACTCAGATTACAACAGTTTTAGTCACACATAAAATTATGTAACATACTTGTAGGGGAAAATCTAAAGCATATGAAGTTTAGAGATCACATAAAGCATGTTACATTTCGAGAAAACTGAGTACCCTACACTTGACTGGGCTCATACATCACTTCACTCTGTAGTTTATGACATAACTTGCCTGATAACTACACATAATTTTTGGTTTCTGTCCAGACTGAATGTGACGTATCGTTGATATAGCATTTGATATTATCTGATAGTTTATGAAGATGTGTTTGAGAGCGAATTTATTCTGGACTTTTTTTCTGTTATATTTGGTTTAGTTGACTAGTTTTCTGGGCTTGGGGTGTTCCTGCCAATGTGCCTGTCATCACAAAATACATGTGTCCTGTATGTAGTGCAAATAATCACAATCGTATCTGGACTTCTTTCTATCAGTGTAAAATGTATGGAAATGTTTTTCACCTCATCGTAAGTGTGTTGCCCAGTTTCTGTTTTGGATTATCACGCCTACCCACCAGCTTTGTTCCAGAAACACAATGATACAGTAACATTTCAATATCTTTACTCAATGCATAAGTGTTCAACACATAAACATTAACATGTACATATCTTGCATCAGACTTCAAGTATTGACAAAAATCATTAATTTTATTTTTCCGTGAATATTAAAACATTTTTACTTGTAAACAGTGAACTTGCAAGTAAATGATTTATTTTAGGTCAACTTAATTTGACGATACAATTCACACATAGACGATAAACACCTGAACAAACTTTTAGTCAACCCGCTGGATCCTTGGGACTTTAGAAAAATGCCCCGAAAGGAAACTGTGAAGCGATATTTACTTCATAACTGACATACATATGACACAGGACCTGTTTTAACCAAACGGGAGAATTCTGACAGACTAATTAACATATTGACAAACAAGATGGCAAGAAACTAATGACCAACTGATTCTTAAAATGTAACCAAAACATGCCTTTGTTCTGTACATACGTGTAAATCATTAAAAAAAATTGTATTTACCAACAGTATACAGTTAACAAATAGATATTTTTTTATTACAATAGTCGAATATGTAAATTACGAAACACTAATCATGTAAAAAAATAAGCTTAACATAACATACATACACACACCACGAAAACTAAAAACCCTCGGTGACAAGACTAACTAATATCAATGATATTAAAAACATGATTTCAAACTATAAATATAATTTAAATGTAAAGCTAAAAGCTGCACGGAGCCACAGGATTTTCACAAATGCCAAAAACATTAAAATACAAAATCTGTACAATGTGACAATATTTGTTTTATTCTGAACCCAGAAAAAAAACCCCAGAGAAAACAACGTAGGGCACAAAGGCCGAAGAAATTCAGAAGTTATGTTTACACAAGTTTACAAACACTGACGCTCTGTCAATTTCAGGTACCAGTACAATGCATGTATATGCTCATGAAAATTTGTGTAAATATGGTAAATGCATCAAGAAATATTTCCTAAATCTGGGACTTGACTCTAGTTTTGGATCCTATCTGAGTTTGTCCATGTCTGAATTTACGAGAGATGATCCATATATAGTGTATTTGTGAACCAACGAGGCCCTTCCAAATTAAACACAATTTATCAATAGCCAATGCCCAGATGGCATTGCTTCAGAGACAGAAGTTAATATCACCATAGAAACACAAACAAGAGAAACAAGCGAGTCTTATCCTACACATTACCAATAGGATACATATGCTGCCTTTTTTTAAAACTTGGATACACCATTATCTATACATGGAATACACAACAACAGAAACATACTACACGGATGTATTATTTACATGGGCAAAATATTCCTAGATATATATATATATATATATATATATATATATATATATATATATATATATATATATATATATATATATATATATATATCATGCATATATACAAACGGCGCAGGTAACCATGGTAACTCGACTGTACACAATATATATCATATGTATCTACAAGTACTCAAACAGTTTTTGTTATTTTACATATCATACAAAAATAAATACAGATTTCTCTATTCACAGGGTCCAACAAAAACATGTACACTAACACATATTCAGACAATTAATTGTTTTCAACTATTGTGGGTATCTGCATCGATATCTACAACAGAAACACAAGTTGGCAACTAGATGATCAACAATAAATGATTGGAAATAAAGAACACATTTGTTCTACTGCTATGGCGGAATTTTTTCTACTGTGTTATTATTGGAACATATATATTTACTTGTGGCATACATGTCTGCTGGTATTTTCTATTCGTAAATAGCTGAAGAACTATCTAACACTGAGAATCATTATCTCTACAGACACAGCTTCAACCATAACCACATAACATCTAATAATGAACTAACAACAAGAGAGATCTGGAATAAATGGCAATAAATTAACTACTCAAGCGATTCTATCAACCACTTGGAGGCGTTCACCATTGAAGCCACCCCCTCTCCACCCAAATGCAGAAGCCTCGATACTCCGGCTAGACCGTCAGCAGTTCCACGATCAAAGATCCAGAGGTCCCAGTCAGCTGGTACCCCGTGGGAAATCTGTCACTCAGCGATACCACTTAAACAGCTCTTTGTATCAGGACTATTTTTGAAGGTCGTCCCGCTCCTCCCTGTGGGGTGAGGTGGTCGAGGCGGTCTGACCAGTTGGCTTGAAGGCCGCCACAAGCTGGGAGATGGCCTCTGCGAACGGTGGCCACTTCTCACAACCCGCCTGGTTCTGGAGGAAGGCCACGAACGTGCCGTGGGCTCGCTTCACGTAACTCAGCTCGTCTCTGGAAGGGTCAGAGTGTGTCAATGGGGGGGGGGGGGCATGCATTAGTTGCCATGGTCACAGTGAAATATGTTTCAAGGCTTGATTGACAGAACTTGGTACAACGATATTGTGGGATTGACATACACCAGAGTAGAGACAAGTGATATCTTACTTGGAGCAGATGTGCTGGAAACCGTGACGATACTCGTGTTCAAAGGCAGGGATTGTGATCTGCTTTGTATTGAATCTGTAAAATTTATGAAAAACAGATAAAGTGTGCTTGAAGAGGTGTAACTTAATATGTTCTATTGTAAATGATTGATCATCAAAATACTGCCCATTAACTCAGAAAATGTCGGTGATATTTAATTGCTACAAGAACCCCCTACTTGCTGGACTCCATGCGGATTAGGGCCGCAGTCGGGGGATCTCGCCAGTCCGGTATGAAGACAATGAACGACATTGGCTCCTCTGTCTCCTCTAAAAGGTTCTGTATGAATGACCGTGTGAAAACTAATAACTGACGAGTTTCTTTTGTCATATAGACATTATATGCAAAATTTAGAACAACTGATGTTATTCAAATTGGTGGTTCAAATCGGTGTGAATTACCATGAAAATATCGGATTTGTGAAAGATACATATTTTAGCACTGAAAGGCATTCCACTGACTGAAGTGGATAATTTTATCAACAAGTTCAGTGAGAGTGTTTGGATATTTTTCCACTGTCCTTACCTCGAAGTGGTCGACCATGGCCTCCATCAGCTCCTCACAGAAGGGAGGGTTCGCCTCGAACGATCCACTCACAGGGTGGAAGTCCAGGATCGGACTACAGAGTGTCAAAATAATATACATCAAATTCGTGATCTCGAATTACAAAATCGTGATCTCGAACTACAAAGTCGTGATCTCGAAATATCAAGTCGAGATCTCGAATTATAAAATTGTGATATTGAAATATGAAGTCGAGATCTCAACTTACAAAGTTTTCATCTTGAACTGTGATTTATATTAAAGTACAAAGAAAGTGAAACTATTCATATGACCATGTTAAAAAATAAACTAATTAACTGAATAAAATTGTTCAAATTTGCATCAATATCTTCATTAGTTCGAACTTAAAATGATTTGAAAGCGTGAATTTATAACAGCTCGCACAATTCAATTATAAAATATCGAAATGTATCATGCATAATATTATACCCTGATTGTCAAGTTAGTGGTCATGACAACTGCTGGTAATCAGGGTTCACTGGGAGGACTAAATTGACTTGTAACCATTGCAATAGTGCCTTTAAGTATATTCAACTAGTGGAATTATCGAATGCACATTATAATGTCATTTTAATTGTACTGTAAGTTATTGGTAAGTAATTTGTAATTGGAGATCACGACTCAAGTTCCACATTTGTTTTACATATACCATGGCCCTAATATGCGCAATATCTTTAAATATCATGGACTACAGTAAAAGATAATTGAAGATCAGGATTTAAGAATTTGAGATCATGACTTTGTAATTCGATATCATGACCTTGCAACTCGAGATCTCGAGTTTGTAATTCGAGATCACGAATTAGACACCATATTTGAATTAGACATAGAATTAGACATACAACCTGACCCTAGTAGGCTTTCATTAATATCAGACTTAATTTGTAAGTATGACAATAGCTGTTGTCATCGATTGCTAATACTCAACGATTCATTGTGCATACCACAAGCTTACATTCGAAGCTTCCAAGGACCGAGAACAAGAGCAAAGGCCAAAAGCAAATCGAGTCAGTCCACATTCAACATTATATACACTTACCCTCGGGACCCGAAGTAACAGTCAGTATCGGCATATGCGGAGCAGTATTGTCTGAAGTAACAGTTCAGTGGTGACGCAAAACACTCAAAGGTCACGCCAAAAATCCGATTGAGGCACTTCATGACAGAGACCGGCAGAGCCCCCTGGAGGCCGAAACCTTCGTTAGGCTTTGAACCGAACATTGTCTGTCGAAGAAGAAATTCTACATGAAATACATTGAATTCAACATCACCGCATGTACAAAAATGTCATCAGTAACTTTTTGCACATCTAACATCACATCGCATTATCTATCTACTTTGTATTACAATGTTTCAGTCAGTGAAACCCATTGTTTGCCGAGGTATTGGAATTTGACAATCTATCACTATTACAATACTGACCTGGTATCGCCGTAAAAGGCACCAGACTCGGGACAGGAAGTGATCAAATCGAGGATCGTCACTCGTGTTCAACTTATACAGCTGCTCCTAAATGGACCAAAACATGTAATAGCTTGATCTGTATATATTAACCATCAAGCCATACAAGTCATTCACTTTGTAAGACACAAAATATAGAACACCCATCACAAAATATCAATATAACATAATATCAACACTCGACATTGAGCTATTCCTAAACTACATCACTCCTAAACACCTAACACATACTCACCAGCTTGAGGAAGTGTGTTGTGTTGATTTTATGTGTCTCACCCTTGTAGCGTACGTATGTGGTGTCTCCCTCGGAATGGTGTTCCACACGCTGGCCGGACGGGGCCAGAATACAAAGCTGGATGGGGTAGCACATCACCTTCCGCCTAGGCGGCTCCGGTAGATAGATTGGCACTGATTACATGAAGAGTAGCTAGTGATGTCTGATCTATGTGAGGGTGGTATCTCAAAGTTATTTGACACCAATACTAAGCATATTATTTCTTCCTTTTATTCAAATTTTTCACTGACCTGCGACTCTGTTCTTAGTGATGATCTGCTGCTGTCTCTCCTGGATCTTCTTGGCATAGTCACATGACAAGTTGTACATCTTCGTACAGATCCCTTCCACAGATGCCTTCGCTGTCTCGATCAGGTGCGGCTGACACTGTCGTTTCACGTGTGCCAGGCGTTGCTACGGTACGGTGACGTATAAACATTCCTTCACATGTAAACATGATGTGCATATATTGATTATTATCGATAGTAAATTCCTTGTGACCACTTATGACATGTATCTCACCAAATAATCCTCATATGAGGAGTTGTTTTCTTTCCGTAACCATGTGAATGTATCATCGATGTTCCACTTAATGATCTTCCAACTCTCTAACGATGTTCTCCTGTTGTCATCGTAACGGAACATGACAGCAAATCAGTGTTTGATTACAATGTGCAACAGATTACAAGCTATATTCAAGTTTCAGCCACTGTCTGTTTTTGCGACCAACAATACATACCTGGTTTCCATCATGCGCTTTGCAGCCTCTGTGTACTTGAAGAGTTGTCGACGAGCATCCATGCTGTATTTTGGCCGACCGAGTCGGATAGGAATCTCGTTCATGATCTCTCTGTACTTGCAGGTGGTCGAGTGGCTGGTCGTACCACAATTACTTGGGAAAACCGGGTCAATGCCCTTGTCTCGTAACTTTCGTTCGAGAAGCCACCGATTGAAAGACTCCTTGGGTGGCTCGATGTCTGGTACAAAAATCAAACGTTTTAATTTAACTTTAATTTTCATA
The DNA here is from genome assembly GCA_949152475.1 of Terebella lapidaria. Taxonomy (NCBI): domain Eukaryota; kingdom Metazoa; phylum Annelida; class Polychaeta; order Terebellida; family Terebellidae; genus Terebella; species Terebella lapidaria. Next base: position 15,859,087 of record OX424564.1, on the reverse strand, counting down.
TTATGCATACTTCCCTCTTATTCTAGGGATGCAGTGGTTAGTGAACATTCATTCACCAGCCACACATAAAATATGATAGTGGTAGTTAAATGGTAGTTACCTGAGCAGTTCACCCTCTGTGTGATGGCATCATCGTGCCAGAAGTAATCTTCCTCTCAGATTATTTTTGTTGAATTAATATATCTGAAAAGGTCAAGAAGATATTAAGTTGGGAGGCCAGTGGGTCCATACGATATCAGAGATAAGCATGCATAGTATGAAAATAAAAGTTGAAGTGAAACTTTTGATTTGTTATGCTAAGCATACCTACCTCTGATTCTGGGAAATGGCCAGATGGCAGTGGGTTCCATCAGAACATAGGTATGCCAGCATGGGAACATGATTACAGAATAGCTCTGTAATTGAAAGTACAAATTAGTTATATAGTAAACCTGATTGAATCAGGGATTACATAAATGTGGTTGAATCTATGAGGCATTGCACTGACTCTGGGAGTTGGTGCTGCACTCCTTCCAATCCCTCCTCCCTCCCTGAATTCTTCGCAGAACACGTAGTGGGTTGGACAATGACTTGTGTGAATTACCTCGAGACGACAGAGATTGTCTGTGATGAGAGAAACATCTCGTAATCAGGATGACGAGGACATAGAGTGAAACACAGGTGGCAGTTCTCATAACACCAGATAGTGGCATGTTATGAGCAAACGACCATGAAGTGGAGATGGCATGAAATTCATGGGTCATGCGACCTTGGAGCTGGTGAAGATCACAACGATCAATCCAATAAGCGCTTGTGATGACAGCCTTGATCCACAGTGTTATGGTGTTGTTTGAGACTTCACCATGTGTCGATGAGAATGGTAGAAAAAGGCGTTGGTTGACTGGCCTTGACACTTTCTTCTTTTTCAGGAGATTTAATACACTGATTGGCCAGAGATTCAAATTCGCGCAGACAAACGCCAGTTGTGAAAAGAAATGTATGAAGAACGTTTATGCCCCTGCTTTCAGGGAACATAGGAATTAATATTTAGCTAGGAAATCTAAAGCCCACTGGAGAGTCATACATGTAGAAGACCAGTCCTCAGGAAGAACATGTAAAACTTGTGCTGACAAGCCTTGCAGTTCACAATATGCTTAGCCAAAGCGAGAGCCAGAGAAACAGTCTTGTGCGTGTAAAGTGAAGATGAGCTGCCCCCGAAGGTTCGTAAGGAGACCCAATCAAACCAGCGAGAATGAGCAAAATATGCCATTTGGGAGCTTGAGATGCTGATGGCAAATCCTGGGAGGTCTTGAACAAGGCAAAAATATATCTCAAGTTTGAGATGTCTAAACCATGGGCTATATGTGTAGCAAGACATTCACTAGTGCTGCACGGTAGCCCTAATGCAGAGGGCCCCCTTGCGCTTGTCACAGAGTCAGATGAAGAAGTATGCTAATGCAGGGAGAGGAAGACAGCATGGATAGATCTTTTGCCACAACGTCAAGAGGAGAACTCGACCTGGTGGAGGCGTTCAGAGGCTGAGTGGACGATTCGAAGCATTCGACTGGAAGCCTGCTGTTCTGGAGGAACGCTGGATAACCTCAATTGGTGAAGATGAAGTGTGCCCAGATTCTTGTGAAACAGACGTCCCTGACGTAGCAGACTTGAAATCGGAGGCAATTCAATTGGGTCGCCCACAAGAAGACTCAGGAGTTTGGTAAACCATGGCTTTGACTTCCAGTTGGGTGTTATCAGGATGACTTTTCTGACTCTTCCAAACATTCTTCAAGAAAATGGACATAAGGGAGAACAGCAGAAAAAGTATGCCCAGAGATTGGTCCAGTCCAGACCGATAGCGTTGACTGTCCAGGACTGAGGGTCCGAAAATGGAGACCCACTGCGAGAGCCGATGATTCTAGAATGCCGTGAAAAGATCGATATGAAGTTGACCCCACACACGCCACAGGTGACTGGAACCTGTGGGCCTTGTGACCAGTTCGTGAACACTGTAGCTCCTCGGGAGAGAGCACCACCATGGTGTTCATCACATGGGCAATGTGACAAGTAGGAAGATTGATGTCGAGACTCTGCCCATTCCAGAACCTTGCAAGCCAAGGCATTCAGATGTCTGGATTGTGCCCCCTCCCCCTGTTCTTGAGATAACCAACCACTGTGGTGTTGTTCGTCATCTGAGAACCATCGACCCGGCAATCATCAGGTGGAATTGTTGAAGATATAACCACACGCCTTCAGCTCGAGCGAGTTGATGTGGTGAAGGAGATCTGACAAGGACCAAAGACCTGAAACTCGATTATCATCCAGGTGAGCACTCCGACCATAGGAGGAGCTATTCGTGAATAGAATGTAGTAGGGTTCCAAAGTATCCCAGTGATCACAGAGATGAAACTGAAGAACTCGCAAGTGCAGTCAAGCATCTGGAACAATTTTTACCAGTGAGATGTGACCCAGAACCCACAGAAAGACCAATGCATCACCCGAACCCTGATCTAGGAAGATTGTGGAATTGGTGTAAGCATATCAATGTGCCTCCTTTGGACATGCGAGAAATGACACCGTCTCTACATCCATACCCAGATAGGTGACTCTCTGGACTAGAAGCAGATCCGACTTCTGGAAGATGATCATCAAGCCAAGCCATAGACAAAGCTGGATTATTAGGTCAGTGTGGGCTGTGACCATCTGCTGATTTGAAACCGGGACCAGCCAGTCGTCCAGATACCTGGTGAGCCGAACACCCTTGCTGCAGTGTACCCAGACTGAAATCGGCTGAAACACCATGGGGAAGTGGTATAGAGTCATGAACAGGCTGAAGCAAAGAGTCTGGAAATGGAAGACGTTGAGTCTCCACTGGAAGTGTAGATAATGCCTTGAGGATGGGTGCATAGAAATGTGGAAGTAGGCATGGTTGACTTCTGTGGATGTCATCCAGTCACCCTCACTGACCGAAAGAAGGATTTTGCGGGGACACTCCATGGAGAACTGTTCCGTGGTGATGAGCTTGTTATGGGGGCTTGGGTCGATGATGCCATGTCAGCCCCCGGTCAACTTGGGGATGACAAACAGTTGGCTGTAAAAGCCTGGAGAAACCCAGAGAACCCATTCAGGTGTGTGTTTCTAGAGTATCTCTGAAATGAGACGTCCAGAACTTGAAATTTCTCTGTCACAGAGTTTAGGACGCACATACTGTCGTGGGAGGGGAGAGGGGAAGCACGTGACTGAAGGCGATCCAGTATCCCATCTGCAGAACTACAGTTACAAGATTGCCCTTGAGTTCTGTATCCCAGACTTGCCAGAACGGTTCAACACAAGCTTCCACGAGGGATACAGTTGAAGACTGGATATGTGAGAGCATCTGTGGCATGCCAGGAGCAAGCGGGGATGTTGAATCCTGAAGAGGAACTCGAGCTACAGCCACGTCCACCATGAGAAAAGCTGTATGACTGCTTCTTCGGCTTTTCATGCTTCGGCTTGGCATGCTGGGAAAATTGCTGGTTGGCAGAGTCTGTTGCCTGGACGACCTTTGGAATCTTGAACTGCAAGCAACATGCTGGCTTCTCCTAGTGTCCAACGATCTTCGCAAGGCTGAACTTATTCAAAAGATTCGCTTCCTGAGCAACTGCCTGGACAGCCTTGGTGAGGACCTCCAGGTTGAAGAGGTGAAAACATGAGTATGGACCTAAGCTTAGCCTTGAAAGAATCTGAAAGCTTATAAGTTTTTTCAAGAAGGTATTTCTATGTCTGATGACCACGTTGACCCACTATACCTGTGGATCATCGGAGATCTGCACAACATACTTGTTGGCGGAGGACAGCGTCCTCTAGATCCTAAGGAGCTTGAAGACTGGAACCTTTACAATGGCATCTGAGTCAGTAGTCTCTTGCGCGGTAGCTTCTGGACGGTGGTCAACTTGGTGACTTAGAAGCCCAGACATAGAATTCAGGGAGTTGGCGACTAGTTGAACCCTTCGAGGGTAGGACCCCCAGTTGCGATATTTGGAATCAAACAAGGAGACGGAGACACTTGAGGCTTTGAGCCCAGGAGCGACGGAGAGATCCTCGTTCAACACTGCTGCATCTGATGTATTGCCAGAAGACAGACAGACAGTGTCACTGTTCTCTATGAGGCTGACAACCGTCTAGGGAACACATGGCCCGGTCCGCAGGCTGAGGGGTGGGTTGAAGATTCCTCGAACCAGTCAGGCGGCCGGCATGGCTGCGGGCATGGTGACAATGGCTATCAAGCACTAGACTGGACACATTTTGACTCGTTGACCACCATCGACTGGTCCCTCCAGTAGCTGCACAGTGGTTATTCGGTCTTAGAAGGAACCACAAGGCCCCTGCACTCTCGACACTTAGCATCCAGACCCGTAATGATGGAACCGACAGTCTAGGAGTGGGAATCAAGCATGGAAAACTCAAGTTAAGTGGCTGAAAGGAAAGCAAGTCCCACGAACAAGGCATCTGTAACGGGCTGGAGGCAGGCTGATCCTCTCAAACCAGGAGATCATTCCTGGACACGAGCACTTCTGGCTTCCCGTCCAACAGGGGGGTAGCAGGAGTGGCCGATCCCTTGCCCGAAAGAGACATGTTGATTTTATATATTGACGAGCTATCGTGCATATTTTTTGGTAGGGTTTCGAATTGATATGGGTCTGGATATTGTTCCATTTTGTATCTGGAGAGTCTCTGATTTATCTACAGAATAGAGGGAACCCTGTGATGTAATCGCAGTATGTCATGACTACTTCCAGTCACCCCCCCCCCCCTGGAATCAAGCTACGCACTACTAGGAGGCGACACGTGTCATTTACTACATTTCCTGACGCTTACTCGTCCTTATTTCATGTGTGGTTGGCGAATGGAAGCTTGCTAACTACCGCACCCTTAGAACCAGAGGTAAGTTTCGCTTAGCATAACAAATTCATTTTTATTGTGGATAAGCTTAGCATTTAGCATGCAAAATATCACGTCTGCGTTAGGCCCCACAATGTAGCTGTAGACTATTCGGAATAAGAATTAATGACAAAATATATCGTGACAATGAGCATGGTCCTTGAAAGAAACAGTGGAAGAACCTTTAGTCCCTATGTGAATCTACAATACATGACATGTGCTTATAGATATATAGCTCAACATATTGTAAGTAGTTCAGTCACTCACTTTCCCGTCCTGTACACAGCTCATGATAGTGTTGTCGCAGTTTGACCATCAGCTGGCCACGGAGCTGTTCCAACTCCGGGTGGGGGGAGGGAATCATACTCGGCTTGCGCTCGTAGATTACAGCATTGGTCATGATGTCAAAGTTCCAGAATGGACTGCTACAATACAACAGTAAAAACACAGGCGATATATTATCTGCTAAGTGTTCACTTAATCAACAAGCCTCAATGCATAATTATAACGATACATACCTACCAAAGATACCAATAACAAGAGATAGCAGGCGTAATCCATGCTACAATGTGCATGACACGAAGCCACAACTACAATTTGTGCCTGTTCAAACTTCAGAGTACACACATTTTACTGCACTACGAATATAGATATAGTTTTCAATATACCTGTACACTTTTGAAGCCATACTGTCAGATTCAACGTTCTGTCTCAAACTGAAAGTGGAAAATTTGACATCTAAATGTGACGTAATAGGTTATATGCACCTGGTGTTTTACTTGTGCGTTGATGCATACCGGTATTTTGTGCATGCCCCCACTGTCCTGATCACTGGTAGGCCACTGTCATGTTAAAGTGTTGATTTATTGTACGGACTCAGGCCGTACTATATTGTATGCAATCAGAAGGTCTCCTAAGCGGCGGATGCAGCCAGAGGATTCTGGGTAACGTAAATATTTTGGGTATCTACACCCAAAGCTATCAGCAGAGAGCCATCTGCCGCCAGTTTGTTCTGTCTAAAACAACAGGCAAGCCAGTCCTAGCTTGTCTGAAAATTTATTACCATCATCCCCTATACTCACTCATATATTCTGTTCTTATCCCAACCATTCCTACCCAACCATACCTTCTATTTTGATCCCAACCCTAGGCCTATATTTTTTTTTATCAAAATCGTTTGCAGTGATTGGCCAAAGAGTATAGGACTGTCCTATACTCTTTGGATAGGCCTATAATTGCAGAATATACCAAGGTTGTACGGTCGTTTTTTTATTTTCACGGTGATGCTCGTCTGGGTGTACGGAGAGTGGATTGGAGAACAATGCCTATGTAACAAGCACACCAATTTATATCTAGTAATAATCGCAGACTGAAATTCTTTTTGCATGGCTAACAGCAGTGGTCAAATTGGGCATAGTTTTTTTCTGTATAAAGCCTAGGTCACATACAAGCCGGCATATTCCCGGCGATCCACGAAGAACCACGGCGACCCATGGTGTTGAAAATCGCTGTGCCGTGAGTCACCACGACAAAATTCACACACAAAAATTGTTGACTGTCGACTTGAGACCGTCGGTCTTGGTGAACCATGGCGTGGAGCCAGCGACAAACGGCGACATTTCGGCTTCTTCCAGGCAACCTCTCAGTTGGTCACGGTGTGGACCGGTGCTCCGCAGTACCCCACAGCGAGCTCCCGGCATTGCGTCATGGTGTGATACGGCGTGTTACTGGTCTGTCACAGCGTGCTCTCAGTGTGGGCCCGGCGTCGCCCCGTACTGTAAAAAACACTCCCGGTACGTCCCAGCACCAACACGGTACTCCACGATGGTGTCACCACGCGCAAATATGGTGCCGAGCCAGAGCATCACGTATACACAGTGCAGGCTTTTGCCCGAGCGCATTCCGGCAGTTTTGAGCATGTTTAAATTTTTTGCTCCTGGAGTGCCACGGTCCAAGACGGTTTTCAACGGTTAATTCTGGTTAGCCAATGCGTCAAGATGGCGTGGTCCAGGTAGGCCAGAGTTTGCCCACGGTTTGTGCCATTTCTGGCGCCGGGACTTGACGGGACTCACTATAACACGAAATCAAGTTACATCTTGAAAGATTATTTTCGTTATTGACATATATCTACAGACCGTTGATTCAAAGGCAACAAAACTTATACACATCAAAACGGTACAAATGGAGAATCTTATGCATTTTTAGGACAATTGTCAGAACAGATTTTTGGAAAATAGCAGCCAAAGACAAAAATCATTGTTTCTTTTGACAAAAAAGGTTGTTTCGACCTTCCAAGGTCATTCAAGGTCATATTCAAGGTCATCATTCAAACCGCAATATATGATTTCCAATTTGAATGCACCAATACTTAGGTTCTATCTTGAAGTGTTCTAGGAGCATACCCTGCAAAGCTCCCATTATGAAGGAGAAATTGGCTGAAGGAGAAATTGGGTGAAAAGTCCAAAAAAAAAAATCATTGGGCAAAAAATTTTTTTTTTCGCTGGAAATGGCTCAAAATGAAAAATGACTTGATTTCAGACAAAATTTTATTTTCGCCTAGCCATCAAAAATTCAAAATAGCCGCCCCATGCAGACCGTCATTTCAAAGGTGACAAAACTTATACACATCACAAAGGTACATAAGGAGAATCTTATGCATGATTTTGAGGAAAACTGTCTGAATAGATTTGGAGAAAATGGCCCCCAAGACAAAAATCATCGTTTTTTCGACAATAAAGGTCAATTTGACCTTCCAGGGTCATCGAAGGTCAAATTCCAGGTCACCACTTAAACCGCAATAAAAGATTTCCCATTTGAATGTGCCAATACTTAGGCTCTATCTTGTAGTATATGAGTTTACTCCACACAACTCCCATTATGATGGAAAAATTAAATGAAAGTCAAAATAATTTTTTAATGGCCAAAAACAATTTTTTTTGCTGTTAATGGCTCAAAACGAATAGTGACTGGATTTGGGACAAAAAAAATTTATCACTGACCTGTCAAAAAATCAATATGGCCGTCACAGGCAGACTGGCAATTCAAGGGCAACGAAACTCATACACATCATAGAGGTAGGTACATGAGGGAAATGTTAAAACAAAAATCTCAAAACTGATCAGTTTTTGAGAAAATGGCCATCAAAGTACGAAATTGGCCATTTGTTTGCAAAAATGGCCACCAAATCGGCAAAAACGATTGAATAAAGAAACGGAAAAAAACTCTCAGAGTATTAGCCGAAGGAAAGTTTGGGTAAATTTCCAGAAAAATTCATCAAGGCAAAAAAAGTCATTTGCCGGACAGACAACGAAAAACCACGACATTAGGTCATCAGCCCATATGGGCCAGTAAGCTAAAAATACAAAATATCTCCTGCTCGAAAAAATGTTGAGGCATCTCTGTCCAAAATTTCAGAAAGATTAAAGCATAATCTGTAAAGCTAAAAATGCAGATGCACGAAAGATGCTGATGAAAATGACGAACGATGGACGTAATGCCATGCCAACAGCTTATTGTACCATAAGTGTGATAACATAAGAATTCCACAAACTATTTGCCGAATAAAACCATGATCATGGAGTATAAGAGGGCCTCTTATATTTCTATGATAAAACAATGACAAGCAGACAGAAATCGTAATAGTTGTAAAAGATAAACAAGCCATCTACACGTTTGCGACACCCCTATACGTCAAATGATAAGTAAAATCACCTGATTCATTTTTGAAACTCGATATTAGTAATTTCGAGGTCTTCAAAACTTATTGGACTGTTAGTCATTGGACATTTATATAAACGGGAGCTTTGGCGTCTAGTATATCATGTATGTGTACATTTTATGCAGCATCGAACAAAATTCCTAAATCTCTTCGCCAAATTGATGTGCAGCTAAAATTTCGTCATCATGGAAATTTTTTATAGGACATGCATGTGAGAGGATATATGTCCTGGTAAAATATGTCAAGTTTGTTTGTATACGAAAAAATTGTTTAAAGCATATATATGGCAAATATAAACAGAGCTTATGGCTATAGGTGAATGCATTAAAAGCTTTTGGATTCAAGTCATCAAAAGGGTTTATTTAAATGCATCTCAAGACTACAGGCATGTAAATCTGATAATTTTGATAAGCTATCGCACAAATGAAACATACAGATATGTATATGTACAGATATGACAATCTGATGTACACTTTCAAGAATACGTTATGATCGCTACTCTGTTTTTATTGAAAAGAAAGCACAACAGTTTATCGAGGGTATGATATTATGTAGATGTAAATTTACTCGTATGTGTCACATCAAGTGGATATATATATATATATAGGAACAAATTAAGTGTTTGAAGCTAGCGACACTTACATAGCACTCAGTCCTAGCACTTTATAATAATACAAGCCAAAAAAAAAAATCATATATGTTCATAATTGATCAATAGCTTTATCAACAAGTATTTTGTCTGTAGAGGCCAATTTACATATGTCAGGTGAGGCAACGTTTTGAGATTTGACCTTCAAAGTCGTTTAAATGTCAAATTCTCTAAAAGATGTGCCATAAATACATGACCTCTTGTACAGTATACACAATCATAACCTGTATGTGCGAGTGTTTAAGCTTCAGTGGCCAATTTACACACTTCACGTCAGGCATTTAGCACTCCAGGTCAGCCAAGGTCAAGCTCAAGGTCATCATCAGTTGTTCCATAATATGATTTCCCATAGCTCATAATGCAAACTTAAGCTCTATCTGCAAGCATTTCATCTGTAGAGGCAAACCTTTCAAGGTCATCAAAGGTCAAATTCAAGGTCACCACGCAAATCGCCATTTTTGACTTGCCATTTGAAAGTGCCGATTTCTAAGCTCTACCTTCAAGCGTTCTATGAGTACAGTCCTTGCAGCTTCCATAATGGAGGAAAAAAGTGTTGAAAATTTTCCAAAAGTCCAAAAAACATTTCCAAAGGGGGAGAATTCTTTTTCTCTAGAAATGGCCTAAAGTGGATGGTAATGCGATTTGGGGCAAAAACATTTTTTTTCAGAAAGATTGGACCATACACTTTAAAGATAAAAATATGGTCGGACGGACGGACGACGGACGTAACGTGACAGCAATAGGTTATCGGACCATAGGTTCAAAATTAATTATGAACGAACAAAATGCAAAGTTCAGCCATCTATCAAATTCCTCCCGTCTCGCACACATACTTTGATTTTCTAAAATAGTGTAATATTGCAACATATATTAGCACTATCTTTTGTTTATTGTGTATGTTTCTCCCAACTAACATGATAACACATAAATTTTAACTGAATGATATAGTTTCAATGTAGAAGGTCTTCTAGTAGTTGAGTCCTGTTCTTTTCCCTTTTTTTCGAACCCAATTTTAAAGCATAAATTCACAAAATATCGTTCCACTGAATCGATGTCATATCTCTGAGAAGTAAATATAATCACAACAAATTGTGCGCAAGGTCTGACCCTAGCGTCAGTGTTAAGAGCTAATCACTCAATGTCATACAATGGCATGTCAATGTCACCAGTCAGAGTACCATATATGACTTATATGACCCATATACATGGTTATAAATACAAGTCAATAATTTGACCATGTGTTCTGTCTCCAGAGACCTATTTACGCTTTGTTTTCTATCCATACGGATGAGTAAGCTGAAAATGGATCGGTTTCTACATTCAGTATTTAATAAACCATCAGTATTACTCATTGCTGTTCAAATTTGATGGCTACATATATTATTTCTTTCCTATTCATAACATATTATATTCCTTTCTCGTTGGTTCAATGATTGATGACGTTGGTGTCAAGGTGTTCCATAGACAAAGATTGTCCCCTTCTTTCATAACTGAACAATAATGATCATGTGATAACCGGGTACTAGTATTGACGATGTACTAGCCTAGGGAACGCTTGACCACTCAATCTTGAGTGGACAAAACCATAATGTTCATTTCCTCAGCCTCATGGTTACTTCAGGAGGAGTGTGATTATACATGTACTATTTAAATAACGTAATAGAAATCTTACTGAAAGTTGGGTCTATGATCCCATTGAATACTCAAGTCATATTTTCGTTCATTCATACATTCTGTTCCGTAAACTGGACCAAGGAAGTGATCCTTATCAATGCATAATTTATTTCATAAATATCTGAATTTCAGCAATCTCACCCGATAAAATGTTTCAATCATTGAAGTCGTAAATCGCACTCAGATTACAACAGTTTTAGTCACACATAAAATTATGTAACACTTGCAGGAAAAAATCTAAAGCATATGAAGTTTGGAAATCACATAAAGCATGTTACATTTCGAGATAACTGAGTACCCTACACTTGACTGGGCTCATACATCACTTCACGCTGTAGTTTATGACATAACTTGCCTGATAACTACACATAATTTTTGGTTTCTGTTCAGACTGAATGTGACGTATCGTTGATATCGCATTTGATATTATCTGATAGTTTATGAAGATGTGTTTGAGAGCGAATTTCTTCTGGGCATTTTTTTTTGCTAGATTTGGTATAGTTTAGTAGTTTTCTGGGCTTGGTGTTCCTGCCAATGTGCCTGTGATCACCAAATTTATGTGTCCTGTTTGTAGTGCAAATAATCACAATCGCACCTGGGCTTTTTTCTATCAGTGTAAAGATAAGCTACATATACATATGGACAGGTGGAAAACTTACCAAAATACGAGCAGTTTTGTGAATTGTTAGATAAAACTTAAGGAAATGCATATTTTCTATAATATTCTGAATCCAGGATTGATACACCACATGTAGTCAGTATACATGTTTAAACGTCATCTCGAAACATTATTTTCATAACTTTTTGCCCACAGAATTTTCAGCCTTACTTCTGTCCAAAACATGTAGTGTCCGAGATCGAAGCAGTACACTCGATCATTCCACACACAGACTGATGTATGGAAATGTAATTCACCTCATCGTCAGTGTGTTGCCCAGTTTCTGTTTTAGATTATCACACCTACCCTCCAGCTTTGTTCCAGAAACACAATGATACAGTAACATTTCAATATCTTTACTCAATGCACAAGTGTTCAACACATAAACATTAACATGTACATATCTTGCATCAGACTTCAAGTATTGACAAAAATCATTAATTTTCTTTTCCGTGAATATTAACACATTTTTACTTGTAAACAGTGAACTTGCAAGTAAACGATTTATTTTAGGTCAACTTAATTTGACGATACAATTCACACACAGACGATAAACACCTGAACAAACTTTTAGTCAACCCGCTGGATCCTTGGGACTTTAGAAAAATGCCCCGAAAGGAAACTGTGAAGCGATATTTACTTCATAACTGACATACATATGACACAGGACCTGTTTTAACCAAACGGGAGAATTCTGACAGACTAATTAAGATATTGACAAACAAAATGGCAAGAAACTAATGACCAACTGATTCTTAAAATGTAACCAAAACATGCCTTTGTTCTGTACATACGTGTAAATCATTAAAAAAAATTGTATTTACCAACAGTATACAGTTAACAAATAGATATTTTTTATTACAATAGTCGAATATGTAAATTACGAAACACTAATCATGTCAAAAAATAAGCTTAACATAACATACATACACACACCACGAAAACTAAAAACCCTCGGTGACAAGACTAACTAATTTCAATGATATTAAAAACATGATTTCAAACTATAAATATAATTTAAATGTAAAGCTAAAAGCTGCACGGAGCCACAGGATTTTCACAAATGCCAAAAACATTAAAATACAAAATCTGTACAATGTGACAATATTTGTTTTATTCTGAACCCAGAAAAAAAAACCCAGAGAAAACAACGTAGGGCACAAAGGCCGAAGAAATTCAGAAGTTATGTTTACACAAGTTTACAAACACTGACGCTCTGTCAATTTCAGGTACCAGTACAATGCATGTATATGCTCATGAAAATTTGTGTAAATATGGTAAATGCATCAAGAAATATTTCCTAAATCTGGGACTTGACTCTAGTTTTGGATCCTATCTGAGTTTGTCCATGTCTGAATTTACGAGAGATGATCCATATATAGTGTATTTGTGAACCAACGAGGCCCTTCCAAATTAAACACAATTTATCAATAGCCAATGCCCAGATGGCATTGCTTCAGAGACAGAAGTTAATATCACCATAGAAACACAAACAAGAGAAACAAGCGAGTCTTATCCTACACATTACGAATAGGATACATATGCTGCCTTTTTTTTTTTAAACTTGGATACACCATTATTTATACATGGAATACACAACAACAGAAACATACTACACGAATGTATTATTTACATGGGCAAAATATTCCTAGATAGATATATATATATCATGCATATATACAAACGGCGCAGGTAACCATGGTAACTCGACTGTACACAATATATACCATATGTATCTACAAGTCCTCAAACACTTTTTGTTATTTTACATATCATACAAAAATAAATACAGATTTCTTTATTTACATGGTCCGACAAAAACATGTACACTAACACAGATTCAGACAATCAAACTGTTTTCAACTGTTGTGGATATTTGCATTTGCATTCTAAACATCCACATCTACAACAGAAACACAAGTTGGAAACTGGATGATCAGCAATAAATGATTGGAAACAAAGAACATGTTTGTTCTACTGCTATGGCGGAAATTTTTCTACTGTGTTATTATTGGAACATATATTTACTTGTGGCATACATGTACATGTCTGCGCGTATTTTTATTCGTAAATAGCTGAAGAACTACCTAACACTGAGAATCATTATCTCTACAGACATAGCTTCAACCATAACCACATAACATCTAACTAGACGCTTCCGGTCGCCTACGACCGCTTGGGTGTATCCCCCATAGCCCTATCATCCCTGTTGCCCCAAATATATCACTGATGTACATTGTGAGTGTGAAACCTTTCAAGCTTATTGAAGGTCGAATTCAAGATCACCACTAAAATCACTGCATTCGAATTTCCATTTCGACATGTTCGAAAAAAATAACGAAATTACAGCCAGATAAAAGTTTTCACCTAAAGCTATATTTCAACTCAGAATATTTGACAAACTTGGTTCCAAGTTGCGAGATGACTAAATTGGAGCCAGATCGAACTTTTCACTATAAGTCATATTTCAACTCATACTATGTGCCAAACTTGGTTCCAAGTTGAAATTCAAAGTAAAAGTTGACAAAAACTACATTTCAAGATGACGAAATTGGAGCCAGATCAACTTTGAGATCTAATTTTAATTTTAATTCATAATATGTGCCAAACTTGGTTTCAAGCTGATATTCAAGTAAAAGTTTACCAAAACTGCATTTCAAGATGACAAAATTGGAGCCAGATCGATCTTTTCACCATAAATCATATTTTAATTCACAATATGTGCCAAACTTGGTTTCAAGTTGAAATTTGAAGTAAAAATTGACTTTACTGGTAAAAATAATGTTAACTTATCCGGTTACACCCATGAAATCTCTACTGGACAAAACTTTTAAATTGTTGAGCTCAATAATAAATGTTTCTTGTCTTAACTATTTTTCTTGAGGTCAATAATAAACTTAACTAGTTAAAATGATGTTAACCTATTCGGCTACAGCCATGAAATCTCTACTGCACAGAAGCTTTACCTTGTTGAGCCCAATAATAAATGTTTCTTGTCTTAACTATTTTTATTGTGGTCAACAATAGACTTAACTAGTAAAAATAATGTTAACTTATTCGGTTACACCTGTGAAATCTCTACTGGACAAAACCTTCACCTTGTTGAGCTCAATAATAAATGTTTCTCGTCTTAACTATTTTTATTGTGGTCAATAATAGACTTAACTAGTAAAACCAATGTTAACTTATTCAGTAATATTGTTCTTTTTTCACCAAAAACATCAGTTCTGTATTCTGAACAAGAATCCAGTGCAATTTGCTTTCATAGTACAGGTTATTGGAGTGATCACACATGTCAAAGTAGGTATTTTAATTGTCGTAATAAGTTAACCTCTCAAACTTATTAATATTTATTCGATCATTCTGAAAAACAATAGGTTTCGTGTGATGGTCTTTCTCATTGAGCCTGTGCGATTTCATCATCATTCATTGAAAACTCCCACCCGTAGAGCGTTCACAACCCATGTGTGTTAAACAGGCTAATTTGAGCACAAAATGTTACGCCAATTGGCTATTTTGGTTGCTATGGCAACCAAAATCGATAGGTGTCCAGATCTCACCATAAGACATGTCCATATAAAATATTATCAAAATCGGTTCATATTTGCAAGCTGCAGCGCGTTCACAAGAAAGTGTCTGCGGACGCGGACGCGGACGCGGCGGCGCGACGATCGTAAATCCATAGTATCCGCCGAACTTTGTTCGGGGGATACAATAATGAACTAACAACAAGAGAGATCTGGAATAAATGGCAATAAATTAACTACTCAAGCGATCCTATCAACCACTTGGAGGCAATCCCCATTGAAGCCATCCACTTTCCACCCAAACGCAGACACCTCGATCCTCCGGCTAGACCGTCAGCAGTTCCACGATCAAAGATCAGGAGATCTTACTTGGCCGGTACCCCCACAAGAAATCTGTCACTCAGCGATACCGCTTGAAAAGCTCCTTGTACCAGGACTGGTCGTACAGGTCGTCCCGCTCTTCCCTGTCGCGTGAGGTGGTCGAGGCGGTCTGACCGGTCGGTTTGAAGGCCTCCACAAGCTGGGAGATGGCCTCAGCGGAGGGTGGCCACTTCTCACAACCCGCCTGGTTCTGTAGGAAGGCCACGAACGTGCCGTGGGCTCGTTTCACGTAACTCAGCTCATCTCTGGAGGGGTCAGGGCGTGTCAATGGGGGGCCATGCATTAGTTGCCATGGTCACAGTGAAATATATTTCAAGGCCTAATTGACAGGACTTGGCACCAAGTTACTTGATATACCGGTAGCAGGTTTCCTTACAATTTCTATGAAGGGTTATGATTAGAAATTTTAATGATTTTGCTAAGTTATATGTTTGACTTTTCAGGTGTATTTTCCTACGATATTATAGAGCAAGAAAGAACAGACAAACTATCTCATGTCGCAATATATATTGATCATTCACAGTGGCAGTGATACTAGTAATTTTTTTAATATTACAATCGAGTTTGAACTGGGTAATAATTGTGCGATGGCAGTTGATGTTTCGGGATCAATCAGAATGTAAAATTTTCATATAACTGGTAGGTTTGATTTTTGGAAGCTAAAATAAACTACATTTTTTGCATGTGAAGCAGTTTTATCGAAAGGTTGCGAAATCAACAACATTGCAATTATAACCTATGATTTTACATGATGTTACAATCAGAATGGTGTTAGAAGCACAAATTTATCTTCTATTTCAAGGCTGCTTTGACCCTAATAATTTGGGAACAGAAACTTGTCTAAATCATGCAAATGTTCAATTGAAAATCACAAGCGAAATGACTACAACAACAAAATACAAACTATCTACCAATGATAGAAGTTATATTTTCAGACATAAATATAAAAGTAGAAGGGAGCGGGAACTATATTCAACAACACAAAATCTAGGTGAAGCTACTGAAATAGCAGTATACTAAACAAATGGCAAGTACTTGGAGGTATTGGATACTTCATTCAGAAGTACAGCACAAGCATGCAATATTACGCAACAATCACTCAACCAAAGAACACAATGATCTAGCAACATTTAAGAAGGTAAATGGGGCTATGAACCTGCCTGCAAGCCTCTTGATATATATAACATTATACATACATCACTGTAATATCTGGTCCACTGAGTTATCAATGTTGCAAAAGCTAAGTACTGATTTTGTGATTGCATACATGAGCAAAGCATACACAATTTCTGGCATCTGTGTTTTATCGAAGTTCCACACAGTTCACACTTGCAAATACATGTACATACTCATCCACACATACATATTCACTGTGGTGATATATTTCATATACAGTAACAAACATTCTATGGTATAGTAGTCTTTAATGAAACCAGCATCAATCAGATCATAAAATTATGTACAACATAAATGCCATGACATTCACAAACCAATAAAATGTACACCACTAACATTTACCAGAAACATTCCGTACAAAATGTATAAACTTCAAACACAACACATGGTCGAGCATTCAAACAATTCAGGATATAAGATATCCCTGCAAAAAACCCATATTTTCATCCCCACATAACAGATATACCTCTGTGAGCACGCACAAGCACATACTCTAAAGCGATTCTATCTACGCAAGTATCGCTATTGTCAGATGATTGAGACAGGTGTAAACCACTGGATACATTCACTCAAACTCTCTGAGTACATTGTCAATGCCTTGATAATACTGTCAGAGATCATTGAAATAACTTAAACATTTCACACTGCAACCACTGTGCCCGATCCTGGTAGTTCCCACTTTTGCTTTCAGTTTTCGATGCTACAGGACTATAGACTGTTCAGGCATAGCCTCTATTGGTCCCAAAAAGTGCGGCATTCACCATCGGAGGACGATTCTGAGATTGTTCTTCCAGCGAGTAAACTTCATGAATATTCATGACTGTAGGCTGCATTGTGTTAATTCTGTGGTAACGCCTTTGGTCGGTACGACAGGAGCAGTTCCTTGATTCTGTCGGGTGTTGGTCCCCATTTCATGGCACCAGCCTCGTTTTGGAGAAAGACGACGAGCGTTCCATGTGAGGCCTTCAAGTTCATTTCACCTCTGGATGATATGGTCGGGGGAGGGGTGGGATTGGGGGCAGGTGGGGTAAACAAAAGAGAAGTTAACAGCCAATCGGAAACTAACTCAAAACTTTCTTTGAGCATATGTATTTCTGTTTTCGCTACAGAATTTTGCGAACATGAAATGAAATGATTTACATGGAATCACATGCACTCAAGGACCTTGCCTGTCTGTGGACCCCCGGAAAATGTTAAAATTTTGAAAGTGCATGTGTACGATAAATCGGAAATGATTTGAACCCCTAAAAACGCTGAAAGTAGGCATGCCCAGTAAGCTGTATTCCAATCCATCCTGTACAAGATTTCTTGATGAATCCTCAAGTCGGGTCACCAGTGACAGGCAACGTCCCAGCCATACAGTGTCATACGTGTATCAGTTTTTCCTGCACCATCTTTCTCCTACACCATCCAAACTTTGCACAGGTTGCGAGAAGCAAATCAAATCAAAAGTTAAATTTTTCAATGGAATAAAACCAATGCCTAGTTGTAACTTGTAAAGATTTTCAGTCACACTACATTCTCAACTTTTCCCAGTAACACCCAAACCAAGAACAGTGATCCTTAGTAAGGTAAATAAGTGAAGACGCATAATGTAAAATCAAGAGAAGCAAATCAAACAGTTATCAGTCGTGGGCAGGACTACAAATGTACAGGGGTATACTACTTTCAGCCAGATTGGTTTATCATAAGCCTTTACTGCTCAAGAACAAAATGCACTTCATTTCCTACAAGTAGTTTTTTTCCGAAAAATTCTTGCCATGGACAATCGGACTTAAATTTTCAAGTTTTCTTAAGGATTTGATTTGCATTCTTTCTTCTTGATCAGTAGAGAACACGTCATTTTTCAACATATAGCACATGAATGACGACAACCGAGAATTATATACATCATGCCATGCGAAGGCCATCTTTGTGGTATGTACACAATCACCAATTATTTTTTTAGTTTGAATGTGTGTCTATTTTGATAACCATCAACTGTACTCAGGGAATTTCTCGGTCTTTGTTTCGCAAAAATTAAGTGAATCAACTGCCACTGGAATAGTGAAATAGAAGTACTTGCCTGACATTACATAGAGTAGACAAATGATGACAAATGATAACTTACTTGGCGCAGACGTGCTGGAAACCGTGACGATACTCGTGTTCAAAGGCTGGGACTGTGATCTGCTTTGTTTTGAATCTGTAAAATATATGAAGAATAGATAGAATTTTGTTTGGAAAAGTGCAATGTAATATGTTCTATTGCAGTGATCTGATTACCAAGCAAAGTTAAATAAAATTGTCAAAGAACTTCAAAAAAAGTCAGGTGATTGGGGAAATATATACATTGCAACACATTGACTGAGATGTCTGACAAGTATCCTGATGGCTACTAATGACACACACAGCAGCTACTAGCGCCCCCTAGTCCCCTACCTGCTGGACTCCATGCGGATGAGGGCTTCGGTCGGGGGATCTCGCCAGTCTGGGATGAAGACGATAAATGACAGTGGTTCCTCCGTCTCTTCCAGCAGGTTCTGTATTAATGACGGCGTGAAAACAACGATTGTAGGACGAGCTTCATTTGTCACTTAGATGATATATGCAAAATTTAGAGCAACCTATGACATTCAAAGTAGTGATAGGTGTGTATGAATTACAGGAAAAATATCGGATATGTGACAGACACAAAATTCAGCACTGAAAGACATTCCATTGACTTGAGTGGATATTAAAAGTTCAGTGGGAGTGTTTGGATATTTTTCCATTGTCCTGACCTCGAAGTGGTCGACCATGGCCTCCATCAGCTCCTCACAGAAGGGAGGGTTCGCCTCGAACGATCCACTCACAGGATGGAAGTCCAGGATCGGACTGTAAAGTGTAACTTAATATCATCAGTAAAATCCAGTTGTATAGCATATTACGATAGGAATTCTTGTTATGACATGATTTGCAAGTACATTATACATGTTATATGATTTGTCATTGACTGCTCAACAGCTCAATACTCAACACTTCATTGTGTATTCTACAAGCCCACGTTTCAACAAAGCATACACTCGAGGTGCAAATACATGCAAAAATCTGAATTTATGACTCGGCCAAGAGCAACTTGACTCAGTCCAACACATCATATTAGATCCACTTACCCTCGGGAGCCGAAGTAACAGTCAGTATCGGGATACGCGGAGCAGTACTGTCTGAAGTAACAGTTCAGTGGTGACGCAAAACACTCGAAGGTCACGCCAAAAATCCGATTGAGACACTCCATGACAGGGACAGGCAGAGCCCCCTGGAGGCCAAAACCTTCATTAGGCTTCAACCCGAACATCGTCTGCCAAAGAATGAGTTCTACATGAGATACATCACCTTAACATGTATTCATGTCATCAGTAAGTTATTGTACATCTAACATCATGTAGCATTCTCTATCTACCTCATATTACAATTTTTCACTCGGTGAAACCCATTGTTTTTCTGAGCTATTGGAATTGAACTACACAACCTACAACTACACTGACCTGGTATCGCCGTAAAAGACACCAGACTCGGGACAGGAAGTGGTCAAACCGAGGGTCGTCTCTCGTGTTCAACTTATACAGCTGCTCCTAGATGGACCAAAACATCAAAGGATCACAATCTGGTGCTTTTGTGAATAGATTGAAAGGTATACATTTCAAAATCATGCAATACACCATACATTCACTGAGCACTTAGTAAGATTTGCTATTTACCATACATTCACTCAGCGCTTAGATCTGCTATTCACAAAATATCGACATGCAGCATTGAGCTACTCCTATACAACACTACTTCTGAACAACTATAATGCACTAACCAGTTTGAGGAAGTGTGTGGTGTTGATTTTATGTGTCTCGCCCTTGTAGCGTACGTATGTGGTGTCACCCTCGGTCTGGTGTTCCACACGCTGGCCGGATGGGGTCAGAATACACAGTTGGATAGGGTAACACATGACCTTCCGCCTAGCCGGCTCCGGTAGATAAGTTGGCACTTAAAAGAGAGAGGAATAACGCGAGATGTAGTGACTGGTAACTTGGAATGATTAGGCACCAAAAGTAGCCACTGTTAAAATGCTGACACCTATTGAATGAGTATGCCCCATATTTGAACCAATTTTCCCCAAAATTCTGATTCTTTTCACCTCTCTTATGTTTCAACAAAGGCACAAAATATATGTTAATGGAATCTACCCACTACTCTCTCCAATGATGCCTACTCACCCCTGACTCTGTTCTCGGTGATGATTTGCTGCTGTTTCTCTTGGATCTTCTTGGCGTAGTCACACGAGAGGTTGTACATCTTTGTACAGATCCCTTCCACAGATGCCTTCGCTGTCTCGATCAGGTGCGGCTGACACTGTCGCTTCACGTGCGCCAGACGTTGCTATGGTGACATATTAAAATTGCTTCATGCATATATGCGCATATGTAATTTGCATTAAATATAAAATGAGCTAATCGTAGTTATAAATTAATTGTCAATATTTAAGACTCGAACCTCACCAAGTAATCTTCATAAGAGGAATTGTTTTCTTTCCGTAACCACGTGAAAGTATCCTCAACGTTCCACTTGACGATCTTCCGACTCTCCGACGACGTGCTCCTGTTGTCATGGTGAAAGGATGGGATAAAGAATCAATGTTTGAACAAATCACAAGCGATATAAGTTTCATTGGCCGTCTTCCCTGTGCCAAAACATACCTCATTTCAATCATGCGTTTTGCTGCCTCCGCATACTTGAAGAGTTGTCGACGAGCGTCCACGCTGTACTTTGGCCGACTGAGTCGGATCGGAATCTCGTTCATGATCTCCCTGTACATGCAGATGGTCGAGTGGCTGGTCGTACCACAATTACTCGGGAAAACCGGGTCGTTGCCCTTGTCTCGTAACTTTCGCTCGAGAAGCCAACGATTGAAAGATTCCTGAGGCGGCTCAATGTCTGGTAGAAAATGCATGTGGATCAGTGAGCAAGTCACAATTCATGTCTGCAGTGTACTAGTAAAACAGTTACAAGCTCAAGACAACTTTTCAAGTGAGAATTCAGAAAATCATTGCGAAAAAAACAATTTTGTTCTCAAAAGGAACAACAAGACACTCTGTATGCTTAAACATAAAAGCTCGGCAAATCCATACAACATGTACAAGGGGTTATGTAGTTGTTTCAAACAGTCTTCCCTCACTACTCACTTTCCCGTCCCGTACACAGCTCGTGGTAGTGCTGCCGCAGTTTGACCATCAGCTGGCCACGGAGCTGTTCCAACTCTGGGTGGGGGGAGGGAATCATACTCGGCTTGCGCTCGTAGATTATAGCATTGGTCATGATGTCAAAGTTCCAGAAAGGACTGCTGTAATACAAACAGTGGAAACACATGTGAGATTTACAATTATAAATCGACTAATGACTGGTTGTCAATCAGTGGTCTGTATTACATAAATGCCTTAATCTCTTTATATGATTCATTGTTTAAAAGTGGGTTATCAGAAACATCTGCAATTTTATCAGTCTCATGATGTCTGTGTTTTCTGGCATTATCAATATAAACGTAATTTTACCACCATAATTTATATGATTGATGACTACAGACGATATCCGTTAATGATATGGCACCAAAAGTTACTGGTATTACAGTGTTGCAACCTGTCAAATGATAGTCTGATAACCCCCTATTGTGAAGAATCTGGCTGCCAGGTGAGAAATAAAACATTTGCCACAGAGCTTTAATTAACTCAGTGTCACTCGAGGATAACCGCATGCAATCAGAACAAGTTTTCTTTCGCATACATCATTTCATGTACTAGTATATCGTGCATGTTCGGTACATGCCTGGCGATACGATACGCGTATCGTGAGCTCTAATATCGCAATTTACCGAATCACTGGTGTATCGTTGTACCCCTAATCATGCTAATAGAGTATAAAGAAAGGTACACATACTTAACTATCAATTTTAAAAGTAAAGATTTATAGAAGATTTATCAAAACCAAAGAAACACAGAAGGCTAGAAGGCAACACCATCAGTGTAAAGTTCTCCATTTTATTTCATTTGTTGAAGACTGCTATTTTTCAAACACTCTGACATGAGATAACATCACTAAAATATTATATTTACCTGTAGCTGGGTTTCTTGTTGGGACTCATCATTGCATTGTCTTCACTGATGCGCCGCTTGACCTGCTGATTTGGGGCACCTTCAAAACTGAGTCGTCTTTGGGTCATATCCGAAGGGGGTGGACCCCCTGATCCCCCAATTCCTAGGGGGTCGGTTGTCATGTCCCCTTGGTTGTGGTGGCTGTGGCCTGGCATGGGAGGCATCTCCCATAATGATTCGTTCGTAATTTTATTAAAGAAGTATGGCCGTTTCTCCCGCCGACTCCAAAACCGTCGCCAGCCGGCATTCAAGAGTTCTGGGTGGAGATCGTGAACGGGATCCGGTGACCCATGGCTGATGGGCGAAGTGTATGGCTGCGAGCTGCCCGACGAGCCGGGACTCGGGACTTTGTGGTTGTCAGAGCTGGGGATGCTATCGTTGGACAGGGACCGCTGGTCTTTGGTTATTGGCTTTGGGGGCGCCACGCAGGGCGTGTGAGGTGTCGTCGGAGTTTGTGGCATATCTGTCCGTGGTGGAAGGATCTTGCCTGTTTTGATCACGAGGGGGCCAGGTGATTTTTCCTTGATGGTTCTCGCCGATGCTCCACACTTGCTTTCAGTACAGTCCGTTTCTCGATTCAGGCCTTCAGTACCATCATCTTTGACAAGAGTGTCAGGCTTTTCCATTCCTCTGAAGTTTGATAGACAAACAACAATACATATTCAAACATATTTACAAACATAGTCACATACTGAATTCAGAGTACAGGCAGCACTATATTAAAATCTTAACATTAAACAATGGAACATAGCACAACTGCATCTAATCTAGGCTGGCTATTGCTACAAATATTTGTATCGCTAATCATCACAATAGCATATATAGTATACAGGTGTATTGATATTATATAGTATATATAGTTGTTAGGTAATTTCTATACTTCAGAAAACTTTCTGTGTCAAATCTGAAGAGAAGAATTGCTCTGCATTGATTAGCATAAGATATAGGTGTAAAATACAAACTCTGTTACACAGCAACAGCTCAATATTAGCTTACTAGACTGAGACATGATAAGAAATTAGCATAATTTTCAACTTATCAACTTTTCAGTTCCTATCAATACTGTAAAAATACTAATTTTGGCAGATATTAAATTTGGCAGTTGTGAGCCCCATGTTGTTTTGCGGAGATTGAATTTGGTGGTTTCAAAACCTCATATATTTCTTGACATATATCTAGTTAATTTGGCGGACGATTTAATTTGGCGGTTCTTCCCCTACCACCAAATAAATCGTCCACCAAAATTAGTCGTTTCACAGTATTCCAACAGGCTTAATCATACATTTTCACCGTACCAAAAAATATACATATTTTGTCAAAAGCAGCTACTGATGCCACATGTGCCATGGGAGCTGCAATACTGCACCAAGCACTGCATCAGGGACTACGATAACTTAACATAAACCGAATATACATCAATATTATGAATGGGCACCCGTATAATAATTTATATTTATGGTCAATCTTTGTTAACATGCGTAATGGTGTGCCTTATAGGGTACATTATGACAGACTATATATATATATATATATTGGTATATTATAACATTTGGCCATTTTACTTTACATGTATGTGCACCATTCAAACGCTACTTCATGGACAACCTCACATGGCTAATCTCACAAATATAAAATGGGTATGCTGTTCAATCTGAAGGACACTTTCACTCCAAGTTCATGTGATCTGGGTAATTTCCAAAACCAGAATGGGACACAAACTACCAGTTCATGGACCCCTTTTTCTATCTTCAAAACAAGTTTTAGAAGTAACTTTTAAAGTTAGTAAGATGGACATTGGTATTTCTGCGCTTGCTTTTATCAATTTTATTGTACTGAGTATGATCATACAAAAGATAAATATCATTGGATCCACTATTAGCCATTGCACAAACTGTATCAATGGAAAAGTTGGAAACGTTGTGAGCGACTTGTGGCATTGCCATTGCATGATTGGTTTGATCGGGGAAATCAAAACATGAGTCATCAGCCGCCGACAAACTAATTCGCAAAACAGGCGATCGACAAAGAACACGTACATGAAATTTACTCAGGATATAGAGCATACATGTGCACATTATATGCACACAAAATCTGTGCAACTAAGGGGGATTATCAAGCAATTCATTCATGATTTCAGCGGAAAAACTGAGATAGCGTCACTTCGCAAAATCCACCATCTCAAGCGCACTAGACCGCAGCAAAAGTAGGTCAAATATGCAGTTGGAAACTATGCGGTAGAATAATCCTATTTTGTTACAAATTGTTTTCAATAAATACTTAACACATATTCAACTATGGTAATTATTAATATTCATTTTGTCGAAATTTGAACTAGGATTTAAAAACTGATTATACATTTGCTGCGCATGCAATATTGTGTTCATTCACTAGGTGGCAACACCGTGAACAACCTAGCGAATGAAGCTCTAACTAATTTAGGTTATCAGCCACATTTGGAAATGCCATAGACCGCTCCAAACTAGTGGTAGAAGGAGTAGCGATTTTCGTAACCGGTTAACCGTTAGACCGTACCCGCTTCGTAACCGGGTACTCGTAAAAAAATCACCATTGCATCGGCATATTGGTTCATAGTAAAAACGGCCGGTCCCAAACTTGAGGATTGTCTCCTGTACCGTAAGTACCTTGCCATGTTTGTTTCGTTGTTGAAATTTGTTATTAGGAGGAAATAAAAGTTTATATAAATGCTTATATGTCATCTTAGTTTGATTTCTCGTCTCTACCTACACCGTCAACAATTGTGAAGATTCGCATGATTCGAATCGACTGCGCATTACATCATGTTTGAAGATACTAAGTAAGCCGGATCACCTGCAAATCCATGTGGAAAAGTAGTTCCGGCACCCACCCCTTCTGCGACTGGCTGTGTGCCGTGCGTGATATTGCCAAAAAATTATACATAGAGACTAGCCTACTGTCATAAGGTATACATGTATGTGCAAGTAACATTTGAGTTCAATGAAACTCAATTAACATTACCAGATATACACCACCCCTCCCCTCCCCGCCGGCTACGAACTATTTTATGTGCTACAGAACAGTGATACAGTGATGTGTGATACGGTCAACACTCCACATGCGAGGCTGAAAGCTTAATTTTTCTTCGTGTCTCGTAGTCGTAGCCCATAAAAAAATGTTGTATGTTTTACTAGTATCATGTATAGATCTATATTGAATTACAGAGTTAAACATCATGTTTTGACTAGAGTTTATGCCTCGGACAATCGGTTAATATCGTGATATCAGCTTCTGAGCTAGGTCTTCAATTCTTTCACGGGTAACGAATAGCAAATTCCGTAACCGGTTAATGGCGAATTCGTAACCGTTACGAGTTACCCGGGTACTCTTTCTAGCACTACTCCAAACAGTGAGGTATCGAAGGGTCAACATTTGAAAGTTATTTTTTTAATATGATCTCATAGGAAATGACCTATTTCATGGAGTAACTGATCAGCATCCTAATACTGAAAATAAAATAGGGGGTCAAGGTACTGGTTTCTTCGACATATTCGATCAAAATCACAGAATAGGCCTATACCTAAAATGACATATTTCATGACATTTTTGCACATTTTTTGTCCATATTCACATTTTGCATCATATTTTCCATGCGAACGGATACGGTGACCTCTATTTTCCTTTCAGTTATAGGATGATAATCAGTTACTCTATATATAAAATATGTCATTTTGAAACTGTAGATTATGTTGAAGCTCTCTCTTTAGGCGTTATATATGAGTACAGTTCTGGCAGCTCCCATTATGAAGGAAAAAAGTGCCCAAAATTTCTCAAGTCCAAATTTTTTTTCAACGGATGAAAATTTTTTTTTTGCCTAGAAACATGAGAAATGACCCAAAATGGATAGTAATGCGATTTGGGGCAAAAAAACTTTTTTTCACCGTCCTGTCAAAAATTCAAAATGGCCCCCACACGGAGACCGGCGTTTCAAGGGCAACAAACTTATACACATCATAAAGGTACATAAGGGGAATCTTTTTAAACATATATCTCAAAACTGATCAGACGGTTTTCGAGAAACGACAGACAACTTCACAAGATGCAAATTTTGGCATTTTCGATCCAAAAATGGCAGTTTTGACCTTTCATGGCTGGTCATCCAAGGTCAAATTCAAGGTCACCACACAAGTCGCCATATATGACTTCCCATTTGAAAGTTCCAATTTCTAGGCTCAGTCGTTCTAGGAGTACAGTTCTGGCAGCTACCATTATGAAGGTAAAAAGCGCCGATAATTTTCTGAGTCCAAATTTTTTTTCAAAAGGTAAAAAAAAAATTTTTTTTGTCTAGAAATGGCCAAAAATGCATACATGTAGTAATGCGATTTGACCCGTCGAAAATTCAAAATGGCCGCCATACGCAGACCGGCGATACAGACAACCTAAATTGTCTGTATAAGGCAACCAAACTTATACACATCACAGAGGTACATACGGAGAATCTCTTGAAACAAAAATCTCAAATCTGATCAGACAATTTTTGAGAAAATGGCCGCCAAAGTTCAAATTGACCGTTTTTCGACGAAAACGGCCGGCATTTTGAAAAAAAAATCAAAAATAAAAAAAAATAAAAATACCCCCTTCTCAAATTATTTTAATTAAGGTATCTTTTCCCAAATTTTCAGAAAGATTGGACCGTAAACTTCAAAGATAAAAATGTGGACATACGACGACGACGACGACGAACGGACAACGGACGCAACGCCACGGCAAAAGGTTATCGGACCATAGGTCCGGTAACCTGAAAACACACCAAATTTGGACTTCGGCGGCCACTTTCTCAAAAACTGCCTGATTAGTTTTGAGATTTTCGCTTCAAGAGATTCCTCTCATGTACCCTTATTAGGCCCAAAAAGGTGTGTGTTTAGGGTTTCATGGTCCCAAAAACTTAGGGTCGGTAGGTATTTTTTTTTTTTTTTTTTTTTGAAACTAGATCTATTTTGTGACCACGTGCATGCCTGTAGTCTCATATACTAGTATAGAGTTTCGTGTAGCATTATACTCCTCCCTCGTGTACCGAAAACGCACAAGCAATGTGTTCCTGCATGTATTTACTTACTTTCTGTTCAAATTTTTCTTTTAGGCCAATAAAAAACATGGAACACTGGGTGAAGAATCTGGGAAAAAAATGTCAAGAACCAAAAAAAAGTTATTTTTTCAGAAGGTGAAAAAACAGTTAGGGTTGGGGCCTTTGACCTAGGGTCGATAGGGAAACCCTAAACACAAATCTTTTTTTTTTTGGCCTTATATGTATAAACTTCGTTTCCCTTGAGTCGTTTGTCTGCCCGTGGCGGCCATTTTAAGACGGGTCGGTAAACAATTTTTTAAGGCTAAATGTATGACGTGGAATGTATAAATTGGCCTCTGAGGTTTCAACATGTACATCTAGAGGTTAGGATTATGTTATTTGCTTATAAGAAGCCCTGTATATATGGTACAGAGGGGCAGATCCAGGAATTTGAACAGATGGGGTCCAACATTATACGACGTGGCTTGAACCCCAGAAACCAGATTCTTTTGTATGTCCTGCGGTAGCTTCCTAGCTGGCATCTCCTGGGTATTAATCCAACTTCATGCCCCTGGTATATTAAAAATTATGGAGTGAAGCGAGCCTGTCGCGGTGGTGTTCTGGGGCCGCTCAAGAGACCTCGAAGCAAGAGTCTTTTTTATGTTCAGTGTTAAGTTAACCCACTGATCGCCATACTTTCATATTCAATGCCAAAAATAGAAACGAAGCGATCGAGCTCATCTCAGCTGGGGGTTCTGGGGCCTGCTGAAGGGCCCAGAAGTCAGAGCCTTTTTCATGTTCTGAATTACTTTTGTGGCCTTTCCCATTTGTGGCCTTTCCTGGGAATAAATTGCACTTGAAAATTCATAGATGAGCATGTTCTAAAAAGTTTGTTAAAAAATGTAGGAGGAAAGCTACACATCCGGGTCAGGGTTCCGGGACCGCTGAAGGTGCCAAGAAGTCAGAGGCATTTTTATGCTCTGAATTAATTTTGTGGCCATTCCTGGGAATAAATTGCACTTAAAATTATTGATTACCATGTTTTGAAAACATTGTAAAAAAAAAAATGTAGAAGAGGAGCTGCACATTTGGGCCGGGGATCTTGGGCCCACTGAACGGCCCCAGAAGCCAGAACGCTTTTTATGTTCTGTGGCAGCTAGGCATACTGGTCTCTCCTAAGAATACATTTTTAAAAACTCACTATGATCAACCTGAACTCATAAAAGTGATATTTCAACATAATTTTTTGGGCAGGAGGCCTGAATCCGCCTCTGGAAACTCTGATATTGTCTCTTTTTCCAAAAGGGGGGCGGGGGGTCCTGACCAGTAACCCCAGTATCCCCCCCCCCTCCCTCTAAATCCGCTACTGGCACATCTTTTGGTGACCTTGAACTTGACCTTAGATGGCCTTGAAGGCTAAATTTTAAAGTATCGTCCGACCTGCGTGGGAGTTAGTCACTACAGACAAAATACCCGTTGATAGAGCTTATATGTGCGTATTATGATCATTCAGAATGTCATATGCAGCATACCTAATGGTGACATCGAAGTTCAAAAAGATTACCTTGATTGGTATATCTGAAGGTCATACGTGTAGGCCTATGTCACTATATGCAATTCTTAATCTAAAATTGTCCTCTAACCTTTTTTAGAACTTGAGCTAATTTTTGAAGTAAACGGTCGTTTTCTGACATTTTGCACAAAAATACTGATAAATGATCCAAGACCGAGATAGTTTTTCAGTTTTCTTAGTTTTTAGCTTACCGGCCATTTGGGCCGATAAGCTATTGTCGTGGTATTTCGTCCGTCGTCTGTCGTCCGTCGTCCGTCCGTCGTCCGTCCGGGTCTGTAACTTTTTTTTGACATGATGAATTCCCCCATAAATTCGTCAGAACATACCTTGGGCCAGTATCTAAAGACGTTTTTTAAAATTTTTTTCATTGAATCGTTTTTGCCTATTTGGCCCCCATTTTTGACGAAAAATTGTCAATTTTGGACTTTGGAGGCCATTTTCTCAAAAACTGTCTGATCAGTTTTGAGATTTTTGTTTCAAAACATTCCTCTCATGTACCTCTATGATGTGTATGTTTCGTTGCCCTTGAATCGCCGGTCTGCGTGTGGCGGCCATTTTGATTTTTTGACGGGTCGGCAAAGAAAATTTTTTTGTGTCCAAAATCAAGTCACTATTTGTTTTGAGCCATTTCCAGCAAAAAAAAAAAAATTTATTTGGACATTGAAAAATTTTTTGGACTTTCACCCAAATTTTCCTTCATAAAGGGAGCTGTGCGGAGTAATCTCATAGAAGACTTCAAAATAGGGCCTAAGTATTGGCACATTCAAATGGAAAATCATATATTGCGGTTTGAGTGGTGACCTTGAATTTCACCTTCAATGGCCTTGAAAGGTCAAAAACGATGAATTTTGCCTTTGGTGGCCATTTTGTCAAAATCTATTCAGACAGTTTTTCTCAAAATAATGTATAAGATTCTCTTTATCTATCTTTGTGATGTGTAATTTGATTTCGTATTATAGTCCATGCAGAAAATGTGTTTCCAGCAACATTTACGAACATGTTTTGACAATTAGAGTTCAAGATCAGCGTAACAATTTATATGTTGGAAAAACAATACTCTGCGTTTCTCATGATTGCCGGTAAGCTACAGCACCCTTGGTGCTATGTTTTTAATGAAGTCATTGACGAAAAACGCCCAATTTTGGAATTTGCATGTCAGCACTTATTGACCTGAACGTCTTTTAATATAAGTTTTTTTTTAATCATAGTCATTCAGCTCTCATTCACGGTTTTCTCACTACAGTAAATTTTAGAGATATACGCATTTTTCAACTCTTACCTGGACATTTGGGTACAAAATTATCAGAAAGTTTGGAAGATAAACTAAAAAATCAAAAGTGTCAAGTTAACTATATGAAAGCTATAGCGGTCGGCAGCAGCAATACAGCCAATTTCGCCAGATATGCCACCTTTTTAGGTTACCGGACCTATGGTCCGATAACCTACACTGTATGGTCCGATAACCTATTGCCGTGGCGTTGCGTCCGGCGTCCGTCCGTCGTCCGGCGTCCGTCCGTCAACAATTTTATCTTTAAAGTTTACGATCGTTTTTTTCTCAAATCTTGCACAAAAATGCCTAAAAATATTTTGAGAGGGAAGTATTTTTTAGTTTTTTGATTTTCGCGTTTTTTCAAAATGGCGGCCGTTTTCGTCGAAAAACGGCGACCATTTGGCGACCATTTTCTCAAAAACTGTCTGACCACTTTTGAGATTTTTGTTTCAAAATATTCCTCTCATATACCCCTGTGACGTGTATAAGTTTCGTTGGTCTTGAATCGCCGGTCTGCGTGTGGCAGCCATTTTGATTTTTTCGACGGGTCCCAAATGGGACTTTCCCATGTTAAATTCTCCTATGCTTTATAATGGGAAACATTTTTCCTGATATCTCACTTAATATTGAGATTAGAGATTAGGAATCAATTGTGGACATATAGGAAATGATATGTGCCAAATATTCTCGTGACCTTGAATTTGACCTCTGACCTCATTTTCAAGGTCAGAGCACAAAATGGCTAATATCTCGCTTAACATCAACTTAGGAATCAATTGTGGACATATAGCAAATAATATATGCCGAATATTCTGATGACCTCGAATTTGACATTTGGCCTGATTTTCTAGGTCACAGGACAAAATGGCTTATATCTCGCTTCTTAACGACTTTACAGCTTAGGAATCAATTGTGGACATATAGGAAATGATATACGCCGAATATTCTGATGACCTTGAATTTGCCCTTTGACCTTATTTTCAAGGTCATAGTACAAAATGGCCAATATCTCGCTTATTATCAATTTTACAGCTTAGGAATCAATTGTGGACATATAGGAAATGATATACGCCGAATATTCTGATGACCTTGAATTTGACCTTTGACCTTATTTTCAAGGTCATAGTACGAAATGGCCAATATCTCGCTTATTATCGACTTTACAGCTTAGGAATCAATTGTGCGCATATATGAAATATTCTCATGATCTTGAATTTGACCTCTGACCTCATTTTCAAGGTCAGAGCACAAAATGGCTAAAGTCTCGCTTATTATTGACTCTACAGCTTAGGAATCAATTGTGGACCCATAGGAAATGATACATGCTGAATATTGTCATGACGTTGAATTCGACCTTAGACCTCATTTTCAAGGTCAGAGCACAAAATGGCTAATATCTCGCTTATTATTGATTTTACAGCTTACATGTGTAGCAATCAATTGTGAACATATAGGAAATGATATAATGTTGAATATTCTGGTGACCTTGAATTTGACCTTTGACTTTATTATCAAGGTCGGAGAACAAAATGGGTAATATATCGCTCATTTTAGACTCTACAGCATAGGAATCCATAGTGGACATATAGGGAATGATATATGCTGAATATTTTGGCGACCTTGAATTTGACCTTGACCTCATTTTCAAGGGCAGAGAACAAAAAAAGTTAATATCTCACTTGTTAGGGACCTTACGGCTTAGGAATCAATTGCGAACATATTGGAAATGATATATGCTGAATATTCTCATGACCTTGAACTTCACCTTTGTCCTCATTTTCAAGGTCAGATCACAAAATGGCTAATGAATTGAACATCTTTCCCGCCAAATTTTCTGGAAAATTTCATTTGTTCGATTCTGCATACCATTATTGCTAACTATCGCAAATACACCAGACTTTCAGATTCAATTTTTACCATATTTTTGTCGCCAGAGAGTCAATAAATAATAATTGTGCATAATTACCGGGTATATCCTGTTCACTTAGGAGTCTGAATACCGTGTTTGTGTTCAACGTCGCTCTACCAAGACCACAGAAAAAAAAAGTTGCTCCAAGTATATATGTCCGGGGAATCTAATTCTTGGGTTTGGGGAAATATGGATGGTGTCACACACATACAGTACAAAATGCGTATTAGTAGCACATGACCTGTGTTTTAGATACATTTGTAATTGAAAACGGCACCCCAAAACACTTTCTTGACAGGTAGCATTTTAAAGGTACCTTAAACATATACTTATTCCAATAATGCCAGCGACTTATTCAGAATGTCTTTATTGACATAAAGAAAGATGCTGCTGAACTCACAGAAAATCAGGAGAAATGACCACGTGGCAATGTTCATCCCCAAAACGAATGCACGACGTCATGAGAATGTCATTTAGAACGTATTATAGAACGAGACTGTCCCGCCCTATAGACGATTTCCCCGGATTTTTTTATTGGAAACTGTTTCATTTGCGCATTTCATGGGCTTTCTTGCCCAATGATAAGAAATAGGTCTAGGAATTTCCACACACAAAAATGCACAAATCTACCGTAGATATTTTTTTGTTATATACAAATTCGTCCTTTTTTCGGATTCTTTCTTTATGGTTCTTAATTTTGTTATTTTCAATGCAACGTATGACCCTTTGGCTCTTTTTGTTGTATTATTTTTAGAATGATACTCCCCTCCCTCCTCCGTTCGACCTGAATACCCACCACTGTGAACCAAAATTAATGTATCGAGACATTGAACAGCATGGGGTGAGTCTACTGGTATATCTATAATTTATTTCAATCCGGATACGTATCTGGAGCACATGCCAGACATTCTTGTTATGTCATTATAGTGTATACAGAGTTTGTATCCTGGATATCTCCAGGGTCACTGTGACAGGAAACAGAGCAGGGGTCCACTTTATCACAAATCTGGATCAAACAAACCTGACAGGATTTGTACACGCGCGCAGGGGGGTGGGGGGGTCATAGATTAACCTCTGGATAAACACATCGTTAATTACGTAGAATCTGGCACTTTTCAAATCCAGGACACATGGATCCAATTGTGCCTCGCCAGTATCAGTGTGTATGCGTCTAGTGAAATTTATGCAGATCGTCATTCAACTGCTGTGGTGGTTGCACGACACATCAAGAAATACGTGATATCACATTCCTGAAACCGGCCGGGGAACTTGTTGATATAAGATTGATATTAACAATTATAGTATATAGGGCCTATATACTGCGGAGAATTGTTGTCATCGAGTGATCAACTGCCTTGCGGGATATATAGCTAATTCGGTGAATACAGTGCATGAGGACTCACAAAATGGGATCAGGGGAATTGCCGTCGGCAATTTCCATCATCGGGTCCGGGGAGATGTCCAGAGCCCTGGCGACCCGTCTCCATGGCAACGGATTTTACGTGACCATCGGCAGCCGGGTGCCGGATGAGGTGAAAGCCGTCCCGCCTGATGACATCATGGCCAAGGTCAAGGTCACGTCAATCGAGGAATGCATACAACGAGCATCCGGTGTCGTCATGGTAGCGATACATGCGGAGCATCACCGTAGTCTGCGACCATTCGAAGAGATATTGGCCGGCAAAATCCTAGTGGACTGCAGTAATGCTGAGGATGACGATTGCTGTAGAACACGGCGCCAGGAGGAAGCCGATCTTCCAACGAAGTCAGTCGCTGGCAGACTGGCTGCAATGTTCCCGAAGTCCCACGTCGTTAAAGCCTTCAACACAGTTTCCGCTGATACAATGGGGACATTACACGAGACTCGAGTGACGTATGTCTGTGGGGAGGACCGAGGAGCCCGGGACACGGTTCTGGATCTAGCCTCTCGCCTGGGACTGACGGGCGTCGACGCCGGGGGACTTGAGTCGGCCGCTAGGTTGGAGGCTTACAACCGGCGCCTCTTGCCCGAGTGGACCCGACCATCTCTAATAGCAACCGCCGTCACGATCGTCTGGACAGCGTATACAATATGTCGCCACTACTGGCTACGCAAGGACCCTTACACATGGGACATGTTCCCGACTTACGTCCTGAACAAGACCATCAGCGTCGTCGCCGTGACATTGGTGGCTCTAGTGTACCTGCCCGGAGCCCTCGCCGCCCTCGTGCAACTCACTCGCGGCACCAAGCGCACACGCTTCCACTGGAGTCTAGACGCCTTACTCCGGATGAGACGTCAGCTAGGGCTCTACGCTCTCCTGTTTGCGGCCATACACGGCGCCATGTCTGTGGCCCTTCTCTCGCCAACGTACTACAAGTCGTGGTTCCACGCCACTCGCGTAGTGATCCCAGCCAACCACACAAGCGAGGTCGTGGTCCCGCTCGGTTCCAAGATGAACTGGGTCGGGGAAACGTGCGTCCTACTCGGAATCCTCTCCATAGCCGTCATGGCCATCATCGGGATCACGTCCATTACCTCGGTGGCGAGCTCGCTGTCGTGGCGTGAGTGGCATTGCCTCCAGTCGTACGTGGGCCTCGCCTGTTTGGCGCTTGCCGTGGGCCACACGACGGTCAAAGGAGCTCCACGGTGGGCTGGAGAATCATGGGCCACGGTCCTGCAGGGCATCACCTTCCTCGGCAGCCTGCTCCCGTGGCTGACCTTGGGCCTCCGCCTCGTGTTGCTCACACCCTGTGTGTACGGCCGACTGAAGCGGATCCGTCGTGGGGGCGAGAGGCGGATCCTACGTATGGATTCGACAGATGCGAATCATTCTCAGCCAGATTTCGAGGCTGAGTTATGACTTCTTCGGGACACATGCCATGGACAATATGTTTACTTCATAATTTGATGCGGTAGTTTTGTTTAAAATCTACTAGTTAATTGGGTATTGCTCCAAAACGCAGTCACTGCCCAATGCGAAATATAGGTCTAATGATATGTTTTGCATGCCGATTGCGTAACTGCATTTACAAATGTACATGTATGAGCGATTCAGTGTGTAGAAAGGTTGTAGTATGTAAAATTATGTTGAAACAAAAATGCAAGGCTGACAGAAATATATTCGAAACAATATGGATAACTTGAAACACTATTTTCTGACGTTCTTGAAAGGTTGTATTACTTGTATATAATATTCATAATAATAAAAAGTGATGAATTTTGCCTAGTACGTAATTGTATCCGGACGACAACTCGGATATACTATGGTTTTGGCCATGTACGCCGCGTCCGCGTCACTGTCCCCGTATTTGAATGTTTCTTGTAATGACCAAATATGGTCAGAAATCTTAGGCATAACATGCAAACATAAACGGTGTGTACACATACATGCACCATGGACATGTATCAGTGCACTGTGGAAAGTGTGCCGTTGTGAATATAAAGTGTAATTTTGTTTCCCTTTGAATATCGACCATAATGGAGATTCATCAGTAGCACTTAAACTTAAATGTATAGGCATGGCGTAATTGGAATCTCAACAATTATGCTTGAAATTTGTTCCTTTATGTCCCAAGAATATAGTCCAGTATATCAGGCAGATCTTAGAGCAGTGGCTTTACTGTTATGCACATAGAACATGTAGAACCATGAGAATAGAATAGAAGTTTATTCAACGTCGGATCAACAAAACATGATGAAACATTAGCCACAGGAACTTTTTACCGACAATGACTGATATATGTATATACAATGATTGTGGGAAGGTGTACAATGATCATAGCATTAAAACATTGGATCCAGTAAAATATGCAATACATTACATCTTACATCAATATCACTTATTAAACTGAACAAGCGCAACTGGGACCTTCCCACTTCATCAATAGTGTTTTAAAACTTTCATAATTCACTTCTCGCTTAATATTTTTCGGTAGTCCATTCCATAGTAGTAGTAGTAGTAGTAGTAGTAGTAGTAGTAGTAGTAGTAGTAGTAGTAGTAGTAGTAGTAGTTTATTCGTGCTCTCATAGGAAATATAACAAAATGACATAATATTGAACAGCATATTTTGAGGCACAAGTTGTGACGTGTGAGTCCGAAGACTGTAGACCTAAATTCAGTGCAATGACAAAAACATTATTATAATAGTAGTTCAACATACAGAAATTAGGCACATCTCAACTTTACTTTTAAAACCAGTGAGGGAATAATAGAACGAGAAAAAAAACATAAATGCGATGAATGGATGACGATGGTGAGGGGTTAATGGGGAGATGTTGATCGACATGAAGTGAAAAAAAGGGACGCAGTAAGGAAGAAAACGTAATTAAGTTTGATGCTTAAGAACGTTATCATAGCCGAAGCTAAAGAATGAGATGATACCCATAGCTAAAGAATGAGATGATACCCGAGGCTAAAGAATGAGATGATACCCGAAACTAAAGAATGAGATGATGCTCGCTGCTAAAGAATGAGATGATACCCACAGCTAAAGAATGAGATGATACCCGAAACTAAAGAAAGAGATGATGCCCGCTGCTAAAGAATGAGATGATACCCAAAGCTAAAGAATGAGATGATACCCGAAACTAAAGAATGAGATGATGCCCGCTGCTAAAGAATGAGATGATACCCAAAGCTAAAGAATGAGATGATACCCGAAACTAAAGAATGAGATGATGCCCGCTGCTAAAGAATGAGATGATACCCAAAAGCTAAAGAATGAGATGATACCCGATGCTAAAGAATGAGATGATGCCCGCTGCTAAAGAATGAGATAACGACGCAAAAGAAAAATGATGATACCCGATGCTAAAGAATTAGATGATACCCGATGCATAAGAAATTGATGATACCCGAAGCTAAAGATTGATGGTACACGATGCTAAGAATGTGTGATGTAATACCCAAAGATGAGGATATTGCCGACGAGGAAGGTGTAGATGTTTGGAGATGACCAGTGTTCCCGATGCAAAGCCCCACAACGACAGCCCATTGGACCAAGCCACTCCGAATCAGAGATCGCTATACCCCTGCAAGACACGACGCCCGACGCGCGAAGAGAAACTGTTTTTGCTACGCAATGTCTGGTCAGAGTTCAAGTATAATTCACTCGAAAGATTATTCCATATTTCAGGACCTTGTCTCAAAAGACTCTGTCCCGTTACAACATTTTTATACTTATAATGAAGTAATTTCATTTTCATACTGTGTCGAGTTCCATGCTGATGAATTTCATTGGAAACAACAAATATACCATTCAATGCGGGAGGTATTTTTCCCAAGAGAAACGCATGCACGTATTTAGATACTTGTATGTTGTAAATATCCATAAACTTGAACAGCTTCAAGTTTTTGAACAACGGCTCAGTATGAGCATTAAAAGGGACTCCCGATATTGATCGAATTATTTTCTTTTGTTGGACTATAAGTTTATTAGTATAGATACTGTGTGCTGCCCCCCACATCGTTATGCCATAGGAGAGATGTGGATATATTAAGGTGTAGTAAATGGTGACTAAGCTCTGTTTGGGTAAGAACTGTTTAGCTTTGTTAATGGCGAATAGGCCGTTCGATACTTTTTTTGAAACATATTGAATATGTGAGTCCCACTTCAATTTATTATCGATAAATATTCCGAGAAATTTCATGCATTGACATGACTGAATAATAACACCGGATAAGCGGAGTGTAGTGGGTTCCGTCTGGTGCGAAATATTCGTAAATAGCATATATTTTGTTTTTGAAATATTCAGTGACAGTTTGTTTGCCTTGAACCAATCAGTTAAGACATGGAGTTCCTTATTCATTTCCGTATAAAGTCGATCCAAGTTGTTACCTGAGGTATATAGTGTCGTATCATCAGCGAATAATATGGATTTTGCGTGAGTTAGGGTGTCTGGTAAATCATTCGTATATATTATGAATAACAGCGGCCCAAGGACTGATCCTTGCGGGACTCCGCACGTGATGTTTTGAGTCGTTGATCGTGCCCCCCTATATTCCACATATTGGCGTCGGTTGGTTAAATAATCTCTGAACCAGTCATAGGCTATGCCTCTTATCCCATAAAATTTGAGTTTATAGAGTAGTATGTTATGATCGATTGTGTCAAAGGCTTTTGACAAGTCGAGAAATACTGATAATGACATATTGTTACTATTCGAAGAAGAGTTGATATCGGTTACAAATTTGGTAACGGCATCAACGGTGCTTCTATTTGGACGGAACCCATATTGATTATCGTACAAAAGGCCATAACTTTCAAAGAAAAACATGAGTCGTTTGTGAACAATCTTTTCGAGCAACTTAGATACTGATGGTAACAGAGATATCGGTCTGTAATTTGTAAACTCGTCCTTGGCTTTAGATTTGTGGATGGCTACTACTTTTGCAAGTTTCAGAGAGTCTGGTACTTTACCACTAGCGAGAGATTTGTTTATTATAATACTAAGGGGTAAACATACAGAAGTTCCTAAACATTTTAGTAGTTTTGTTGATATATTATCATGACCTTTACTACATTTGGGCTTACATTTGTTCAAGATGAGAAGTATTTCATTTGGGTCAGTGGGCGAAAGAAAGAGAGAATCTTTGTTACGTTGTTTATCCTTCTGGAGGTAATGTGCAGCATCAAATGTCGCGGTATCTATAGCGCTTGCAAACTTGGGTCCAATTTCTGTGAAGTATTTACAAAATTCCTCTGCTATAATATTATCATCAGAAATTTCAATACCTTTATTCGTGAATACCTGGGCTGCCGAATTTTTGTTATTATTCCTACCAAGTGCGCTGTTTATGACCCCCCATGTTTTTTTCATATCCCCTTTATAATCGTTCATTAGTTCAGCATAATATTGTTTACGCGTTTCTGATTTAAGTCTATTGTAAGCGTTCCTGTATAAAATGTATTCTTTATAGACAGGGTCTGTTCTAGATTTACCAATGCACTGTTTGTACAGAGTTAAACACTTATTAGATGATTTAGTTAAGGCGGGAGTCATCCATGGCTCTCGTATAATCTTACGTTTAGGAATATTAATCGTTTTGAGTGGAGCATGAGTGTTAGTTATTGTGTTGAGAGAATTTATAAAGTAGTCACAAGCTTCGTCAGTTGATTTATCATCCAATTCCTCGTTCCAATTGATAGTATCAAGAGACCGTTTAATGTTTACAATTTGAGCATTATTCAATTTCCGACACTGGAACTGTATGGTCGACTTGGGCAGTTGTTTTTGGGCTGTAGAATTAATAAAACAAAATACAGGCAAATGGTCTGACATATCACTGACTAAAATTGCGGAGTTGACTTTGCACTGTTTGTTATGTTTAACATAAATATTGTCAATAAGAGTGGCGGAGGTATGAGTAATACGGGTAGGTTTAGTTATGGTTGGGATTAGTCCATTAGCAAAAGCGGAGTCAAGTAGGTCTGAAGTCTGTTTATGGGTATTTACCTTTAGTAGATCAAAGTTTTGATCCGTTCCAATAACTACATTCTTGAAGTTATGCAATTTCGAAAATATATCGTCATAACGTTGAAGTGATAAATTTGAATCGCTATTGGGAATGCGATATATTTCCCCAACAATTGTTTTAGAGTTTCCGGAATCAATTTCTATGAAGATAGATTCGAATTCTCCTTCAATGAAGGAGCTAACATTTTCTTTCACTTTATATGAAAGTTCATTTCGTACATATATGGCAACACCACCACGTTTCATATTCGTCCTATGTTTCGATATTAGATTATATCCCGGAATTTCAGCCAGCTGCACGTTGTTTTCATGCAGGAAAGTTTCACAAAGTAGAACACAGTCAAGAATGATATCACGGTCCTCTAGTTTAGTGAGGACATTTTGCAAAGAGATCAATTTGGAGGACAAAGATTGTATGTTAAAATGCATCACTTTCAAATGGCTGGCAAAGATATCGTCATTTTCACAAATATGAGAAATTAACCCATCTATATCATGGTAGTTGCTGTCTCGTATGGCAGACGACAGTGATATTTCTTCATCGATTTCTCTTGACTCGACCAGACATGACGCAAGATCCGACATATTACTAAGATTAGTAGTACAATCACCCGCCATCATGTTATGAAGGGATGATCGTACTCAGCCTCTCCCCACGCGCGAGACGTCCGGTCGGGCAGAAGGACATCGACCACCAACACAGGAGCAGGGATCCCAGGACAGCAGATGGACAGCAAAGCATGGGGAACACTAGACAACACACCTGTGGATGAGATGAGAAAGAAGTGACTAACATGATAGCAGAAAAATGGCAAGATATGAAAAAGATATGATTTAGATGACATGATAATAAATAAAAACATCAGTACTATTCGAACAATGAACAAATCGTTATGCAAGATATGCTGTTGAATGATCATGGGATGTACATGTATGAGTATCATGTGGTGAATGAGAATGAAAGAATATCTCCCAATTTCATACCCTGGCATTGTGTTATTTATATATGATCTAGATTTCAGTGAACAAAACAAAACAAGGAAGCGCAACTGAAATTCAGTGTAGATGTAAGGAAGACAGATAAATCCTGACTTGGGAACGCTAGCAACAATTACAAGTATCAGTCAGGGTAATTATTCCAAACGTTCATGTGCCTCAATACATAGAAAGGAAGCAGTTATGTAAATTACGTGGCAACATTTGAGAAAAGAAAGAAAGAAAAAAAAAACAATAATTATTCATAGATATATAGCCACATTTACTGATCATATTTTCTCCATAGTAAAAAAAAAAAATAAATAAAATAAAGTATGCACATGTACTAGTATGCTCCTGTGCTAGCGAGAACATTTGTTAGGACAACACTATACAGATAGACATATAGAGAATACAAGCGTGCATACACATACCCACGGATAGGCTTACATGTAACAATAGTGATCAGTTTGTTGTTGTTTTGGTGCACTTTGACATGGATAAGTGCAGCAGTCTAGACGCGAGCTGTACTAGTTAGTGCAGATCATTTAATGCTCGACTGAGCTCTGTGAAATAAGAGCTATTACTCAGGGCGTCTAGACTGACCGCACGGTCAGTGGGTCAATCACATGTAAATATAAACAAGGCACCAAAACAAAAACAAACAAAAAACAAGACTGGGATATATGTCAATTGTTTTAAATCTACATGCAGATGTCTTTGGATATAAAATCGTTAGGAATCACAACTGCGTTGTGATATGTTGGTTCCTTCATACTTTAGATTGTGTTTACCATATTTTACACTGTTAAACTAATGTGGCTGTAATCGCAAGAAGTCGTTTATGTCATAACGTCCTGATTTCACCTCAAATGTTTTTCTAAATACTGGGGTACATTATGATGTAGACATTTATAGACATGTATTGTTATAAGCCTTATCCTGTGTACATACAATAAAGGTAACCACTTTTACTTCTCAGTTTTTCGTATGGTGATTTAAAATCATTCATCACGTATCTCAGAGTACGTTCTTGGATTCTTTCAATCTTTCTTGCATTACCTAAACTACAACAGTGTCATACAAGCAGGGCCGGATTAGCCACCAAGCCAAATAATCCATGGCTTAGGGCCCCCACAGTTTTGGGGGCCCCATGAGGCCCCAAAAATCATGCGCTTGTTGCGCGAACGTGCTGCGAAACCGGGCTTCCCAACGCATTGCGAGCAGTGGGCCGTGGCCCATACTGGATACACAGGTGTTTGGGCTGGACGTGTGCAGTTTTGGGGCCCCACAGCTGTGAAGATCCACTTTGGGGGCCCAGGCCCAGCACTCTTTGGGCGCCACATTTTTTAGTCCTGACAAATCCAAGGCTCGCACACTTCCGGGGCATTTAGTGTGGGCCCCTGCATTTTAGGGGCCCCGCAACGCGATTCCATGCCCCTACAATCCCTGGGGCCCCAAAGTTCCAGGGCAGCTGCAGTTTTACCCCCCCCCCCCCCCCCATTCAGTTTCACGGCCTCCACAGACTTAGGAAAACTCTGGCATATAATAGAAAAACAGGCTTTCCTGTGTTGAGAAATAGATATCTAGATTAATGCCCTGTCTACAAGGAGACACGCTCAATTTCAGTCTGAAACGCATAAAAAGTGAAACACGCACGACTATGGGACAATAACGACTGTGTTGTATTTAATATATCGGAGTGTACTGATGTGAAGTTCAAATGCCTAATAAAATTCATTTAATGTTTTTTTTTTGTCTTTGTGTATCTTGCAACTCAAGTATTAAAGTATACCTCAGAAAGCTCCTACAGACTTCAATTCAGCAAAATTTTCTCGGGGGGCTCACGGCGCCCCCCGAACCCCAAGACCGCAAGGTTCCCTCGCTTCGCTCGGTCACATACCCTACCATATATACAAAGGGCCCACATTACTCAGTTGGCTTAGGGCCTCATTACATCCTAATCCGGCCCTGCATACAAGTGGACAGTAATTGAGATATATGAAGCAAGGAGGATGAGTTTTCCTTTCATTAGCTGACCTCTTAATGCATAAGCTCTAAATCATGTGTCATTCAGAGTGCTAGTCAAGTGCAAATATGATGTGAACTTATTTGAAAGATCTCATTGATCCGAGCAAAATGGTCTTTACGGCATGTAAATATCACAATCCGTTAAAAAATTACAGCACTTGAAAGACTGAAATCATCAAATTTGCTTTTTCAAAATCATTTGGCTAATTAGTATGCAAATGAGATATTCGTGACGTCATCGGGGGAAGCTATTTTAATCAGGGATTTTAATATGTAATATTCATCCATTTAATGTTATGATTATTCATGAAAACTTATTCCATATAGTGTTCAATATGAATAACCAATATTTTCACTTTATATGTTGTTGTCAAGGCAACCAGTAACCGTGTATGGCCCTTAGCAACTATGGTTGCTAGGGCCAGAAACCCACTTAGAATAAGGTATGCACAAATAAAAACGGTGCCGAATCTAGCACTATATTAATTAATTGCATACATAATCGACAGAAAGACTGCAGATAGCTTGACTTGGCAGTTAACAGCCATGGCAACCATGGGTAACTACGGCTCTAGGGAAGGACTGGTAACCATAGCAACAGTACAGTTTGTGTGGATATTGATTATTTGTGGTACATAACATATATATGCACTAATCATATCGTCCGAACCTTCATTCAGAATCGATATTTCATGGCCTAAAATATCCTAATTAAAGTTTTTTTCACACCATGAAGTCATGAAATCTCATTAACATCTAATTTGCATACTGATCAGTTGCCCAAACCTTTCTGTAATGTAGTGCTGAAATGAGACTTTCAAATGGCTGTAACTTTCGAACGGATTTTGATATTGACATGTTGTAAAGACCATTTTGCTCACATCAATG
The DNA here is from genome assembly GCA_949152475.1 of Terebella lapidaria. Lineage (NCBI taxonomy): Eukaryota > Metazoa > Annelida > Polychaeta > Terebellida > Terebellidae > Terebella > Terebella lapidaria. The sequence goes on along the minus strand of OX424564.1, from coordinate 15,815,107 downwards.
ATATATTTCATGTGAGTCCACATCATACTTGCATGTTACCAGTACTTTAAAGCTAACTGTGCATCAATATGGTATGTATTGAACTGTGGTATGGCTCTTGATAATTCTGGAATTACCTGCGTTCAAGTTCTGCCTTAATCGTCGCCTCCATCAGGAGGCGACATACTCAAATACGATTAAAAAGGGCCATGGGTGGATGCGTTGGTCCGATCCTTCAATATTACCGCAGCATTCGTTTTAAAAAAATTAATGTCAACAACCAGATGGAGACAATCACTAAAAAAAAAAAATATTCCAGTTAGATTGTGAAACGTTCTCAAACTTTCTTCATGCCTTACAATATTGCGAGTACTTCGATATACTGTATTTGACCGATCAGACAGCGGCTCCCCTGGAATTCCCCGACTCCGTGGAGATGGCTTGTTGATGTCATCATGGCTTGAGCAGTGTTCCGAAAGATGTTACTTGGTATTCTTTAATGAGAACGTGTTGCCGACCATTCAAATTGTGATAATCGGAGAAAATAAGTTCGTTTTCTCATCCACCAATGTACCCAGTATACTTGTGATCATGAAGTTTTGAACATGGTGGAATGGACATTCACTTTGCAGCAATTTACCGAAAACTTAGAAATATAAAGCATTTGTATTTATATGAATCTCTTCAAATCTGCACAAGCTTTAAGGAATTATACAGGTATATGACAGTCAGATAAAAGAGGCAAAAGGGGACGGGTGGTCAAAACACCGCTGTTTCTGTGTCGATTTTCTACTCAGTGCTGGTGACAATGGGCACAATGCTTTGCGGAAATATGTTTTATAGCGATTTTTCCCGTTCGATGCAGTTTGACGAAATGTTCCACTCAAAAATGTTGTTTTACAAGTCGAATACTATACAGGGGCGGGTATAGGATTTTGGGAGGGGGGGGGCAAAACATTTGATCGACAGAGCGGCGAGCGAAGCGAGCCCATGTCGGCCGGGGACGCTGAAGGCTTATGCATCCCCAATGGTGTGTTCTAGGGCTCTCCTTGGACCAATTTCATGGCCTTGGAGAGTTTATGAATGCCTGATCTGGGGTGGATCGAGGGTTCTGAAGGAGGGCCAAGATATGAAATGTTGTGAAGCGAGTTGGCGAAGGCCAAGGGTCCGAGGCCGCTTAAGCGCCCCGGAAGCTGAAAGGATATGCATGCCCAGTGGTGTTTTTCATAGGTTTCCTTTGGCCCATTCCCCTAAGAGTTTTTTGCATTGCTAATTCGCAGCAGATCTGGCATTTGAGGGAAGGCCTATTTAGGAAATGTTACTAAGCCAGGTGAAGCAAGCCCGTGTCGACCGACCAGATGCTGATGATTTATGCATCCCCAATGATGTGTTCTAGGGTCCAATATCCATGGCCTTGGAGCGTTTATGAATACCTGATCTTGGGTTCATCCAGGGTTCGGAAGGAAGGCCAAGATATGAAATGTCGTGAAGCGAGGCCGAGGGTCTGGGACCTGCTTGAGGGCCCCAGAAGCTGAAGGGATATGCAGTGGTGTGTTTTACAGGTTCCCTTTGGTCCATTTTCCTTCCCCCTAAAGAGTGTGTTGTATGGCTGATTCAGGCAAATCTAGGATTTTGAGGGAAAGTCTAGTTCTGAAATGTTGTTAGGCAACTTGAAGCAAGCCCCTGTCGGTCCGGGGTCTGGGGCCCGCTCAAGGGCCCCAGAAGCTGGCGATATTCGCATGCCTAATACTGCATCCCGGAGTTCTCCTGGATCTAACTATCAAGCATTACTTAACACCCATAAAAACATGATCACTGTAGTTGAAACAAAATATGACATAAAATATTATTTAGTTTTGGACCCCATCAAATGATCAAGTGCATTTGGCCATTCAATGCTCTCAAATCATTCATAGAAGGTGAAGGGCATAAAATGCTTTCACTGAGAACAGGTGGGTAGGCTATAGAGTGAATACATTGCTCACGACATGGGGCTCCAGAAGTTAGAGCTACTTCCCAGTGTAATTTATCTTGAAAACACTTCCTCCCCTCTCTTTTTCTCCTTTTCCTTCTTTTTTTTTCTTCTTTTTCCTTCTTTTTTTTTGAGAGGAGAGGGGAGACAAGGCCCCCTTGCCCCCCCCCCTAAACCCGCCCCTGCTATATCTGTATATGTATAGATGTGAATAATGTAGCCTAAGCGTACAAAGTGATGTGCATGTAGCATGTTGAATTTATATTAACGAGCTACCGTGCATATAGGGGTTTCGAATTGATATGGGTCTGGAAAAGGTCTGGAAATTGTTCCATTTTGAGTCTGGAAAGTCAGTGATCTTGTTATTCATAAAACAGGGAAAACTATGTGACTATAATTGCAGTTTATCATAAGTACAGGAATGCAGACTCTTTCCCATTCCCCACATTGGAATCGAGCTATGCACTTCTAAGAGGCGACACACGTCTTTTACTACATTTTCTGACGCTTACTTGTAACTCCTTAATTCATAAAATTCTGGAAACTCACGCGAACATTCTTATGGTGGTTGGGTATATAGAAAGACTACAAAGAATCAGGAAGAGTTAGTTGCCACGTGTTACAGTGACGTTTTCATCAATTTCAAAAACCCTACAGTGAACAGAGAATGCCTGATACCTGACTGCCGTTGTCTTAGTTATCATTACACGACGTATGTCATACTTTATTGCTTGAGAGCGATGAAATACATAGGGGCCTACGTAGGGTGCGAGAGGAGATACAACCTTGTCGCCTGTAGCGACAGAACCGTCTAGTTATTCCAGTATTAGTTCATTTTGTGACAAAATATTTTTACATAACATGTGCAATAAATATATGAAAACTCCATATGTCAATGAATCATGTTTATTTGTGTCGAATATGACACTAGTGAAAATAGTGAATCAAATTCAGTAAACATATTTTCAAGGAACATTACGAAAAGGGTAAAAACAGAACAGAGTGTAAAGGTGCTTAAAATAGGGTTGTATAGAAAGGATTACGAAGTTCAATTCATTTCCTCTCAAATTCTACTCGATCAATACATTATTTCTCACTTCACATAATTTCCTCGAAGTCGTCGTCGCCGATCAGTTTGTAAGTGCGCTGTTTGAGGGTACCGTACTCTTTCGCGATTACGTAACAGTAGCGGTCGTAGAACTTGAGAGCCCCTTTGGTGATGGCGGAGAAGCCTGTCTCCTCCTCCAACTTATGAACGTATCCCCTCAGCGTCGACCCGAAGAAATCATGTGCGAACTTCGGGTGTAGTCCCGCGGCCACGACCCTCGTCTGATAGTCTTCCTCCTCCCTTCGGTACATTTCGGCTTTCTCCGGAAGTATGACGTCACCGCGCAGGATAGCGCATGCGTATTGCCCCTGTACGTAAGCCACTTGGAACTCTAGTACGCCCTTGAGGAGGCCGATGAAGAACATGGTGGGATGTTCTATGTTGACGACGTGATTGTACAAGGGCTGGATTCTCTCGTCTTTGATAGAGATGCCACATTCCGGGGTCAGGAAGGGAAAGTCGTACTCGTAACCAGTGGCCAGGATAATGTCGTCCACCTTGAGGATGGAGAACCGTGTGTACAGGATAGTAGGTTGTTACGTATGTAGGTTGTTACCGATTGAAAAAAAAGGAAAAGTTTGGCTTTGCTTATAATATGAATGTGAAAATTCCGCTGTATTGTATAAGTTTGGAAATCATAAAATTGGCCAAGATGACATTCTTTTAGTTGGCCAAGATGACATTCTTTTAGCATTCTTTTAGTTACGTATCATTTTTCATTTGACAAGAGCACCCGAAAAATATCGCGGAACATCCTGATAAAACATATTAGTACTCTGAATAATTTTGGCTGGGTAATTGTCCATTCTTTTTTGGTGCCAAATGTCTGGTGTGCCAAGATGCCAAAATGATAGAAAACAGTTCTGGTAAGAAACTGTCTGGTGAGCTCTCACTCTTACCCCATACACAATGGTCCATAATTATTTTGTATGTATCATTTTTTCTCAGTCCAGTATGACCATTTGAAATGATAAGAACAAATTGGGGGATGCCACAAAGCCGATAGGCTTTTATGTTTAATTTAGCTACACTTAAACACTGCTTAATTTAGGAGAGTTTTGTTCCAAAATGAGGCTACAAAAGTGGGCATTTTACTTGAACTTTACACACAAACTCCCTTTTGGTTATGCAGACGCTCTTATCGATAAAGATTAGAGGGTTTAACTATATGTAATGTGGTTGTCGGTGATGGATCCCCCTCAAACAACCAATACTTATAGTGTGCCCGTACCTGCCGACACTCGCCGTTGTCCAGGATGACCCCGTTGGGGAGAACTTCTTTCACGTTGCATCTCAGGTCCTCCACGTTGGCGGGGATTTCGAAGGGCAAAGGATCAGGCCCGCGGTGTGCCACGTGCATCTGCCGGGGTTGAAGGGGGGGGGGGGGGCGGGGGGGGATGCAACAGAGTAGGTTGCATACACCTTCTGGTTCAAAAACTGGTTTAATTGTGTTGGAGATTTGAATACAAAATATTCGAGTTAAATTTGATATCTGAATAAATAGTATTCGAGTTAAATTTGATATCTGAATAAATAATATTCAAGTTTAATTAAAAGAGACATATGGATGCCTGTCTGTCTGAAGGTCTAGTGCGTTACTGAACATAATATATGGAGAACGTATAGGCCCAACCGGTAACTATGCAATCGTGCATAACGCGATATTAACAAGAAGGACGTGGATATAATGATTGATCAACAATGCATATAGTTCCTATGCCCTTCTCTATACTGATTTAATGGGTGGATGATTAGTTTAAAATATATCACATATATTAATGTTGCATGAAAATATACGGGCACATTGTAATCAATATGCAGTGTTGCAGTCTGTGGACTCGAACATTTTGCGAGAATCGACCTTAATCTCAAAACGATCACCTAGGCATGGGAATGTAAATTAGTTTATTGAAACTAATTTGTAGATTGAGACGATGCGAATCTGTTGATCAGCATATATATGCAGGTGTCCTCTCATTCTACATGTAAATGTACCCGCATAATGATACAACATTTTGTAATTGCATGTTGTTCGGTTGGAGTTCTATTCGTATTCACAATAATCGACAATATATCTAAACGTTATGTTTGGCGCTATCGACACACAGAACTATAGTAAAATATGCATGTTATATACGTGTGCCGTGCATATCGATTCAGTATTGAATAATTATTGAATTTTAATTTATCTGCATGTGGTTTAAAACTGCATACATGTAGGCCCACAAACTTGATGAGGTCATTTGATCGTTAATCATGTTATTGAGTCTATATCCATAAAACGTGATATACCTGCTTACACACGGCGCCGATGTTGAAGATGATATCCTGGGCGGAGTACGAGGCCCCCACAAGCAGCACGGTCCGGTCCGCGTACACGGCGTCGTCACGGTGGTTCTGTGTGTGCGTCACTCGGCCCCGGAACCCGGACAGCCCCGGGAACGTCGGAACGTGAGGCTTGTTCTCGCTCCTTGTCCGGGGTTGGAGGGGGCGGATATATGTTAAAAAATATGTTCGTACATGATCGCTATCCGCAAGCGAGTGAGAAAAGAATTGTATATTATCATTCTTCTAACCCGTTCACACCGTTTTTTGCTATATAATTGCGATGCTGAATGGTATCATGTTATAACTTTGTAGCATCCTTCAACTGGGAGTCAAACGGCAATTTTCTACCAAATTCCAGACCAGACGCAAAATTGAAAAAATTGGCAATCTACTCCAATGCTAATTTTCAACCCAAAACGGCATCTCAGGAACCTGAGCACGCAGGGTAAGCGAGAATGCCGAGTTGCGCAAAAAATACGTTGCTTTGCCGAGTTGCGCACAAGAAATACCGAGTTGCGCACAGGAAATGCCGAGGCGCGCCCAAATCAGGCTGTGAGCACCACGCTTCATGTGAAAAGTACGCAAATATGGGTGTTTATGTCAACATTATGGGATAAAATTCATGTCTATCCGGATCTCCTGACATGCCAAGTGCATACGCAGTTGGATGTAGAATGATCTGTAAAGAAATGGTGGAGCACGATGTGAAAAACTCTGTCGCTATTTCCCCGATTCACCTATTATCGCCCAGTGCACGTTTCACAAGCTTATGGTGTATCTTAGATAATCAAACGGATGTGTAATATTGTTTAATTGCTTTTGTATACATATATTAGAGCTATTCTTGTTATATATACAATCATATCTTAACTTATACCAACAATATATTGGTTTTCAAAATTAATTCCGTGACCCCTGCCGAGTAGCGCACGGCAAGGTGTTGGTAACTGCTGGGTTGCGCTCAGATAATGCGCACAAATAGGGAAATATACGAACTTGCTCAGATGAAAGTATGAAACGTCCATTTGATTTTGAATACGTTTATGCATTTAATAGTCAGATATGTGTTCGGACAAGAGAAAACCAGATCGTAGACCACAGTATGCCTGCTAGGTCTAGGGCCTAGTTAGCCTATAGAGAGATGGACCTTGTGTGTTTCTGCGACAGTGACATCCCAAACACACAGCAATTTCATTGCTCGTGTCTATAGGTATACCAGTGATATCAGTCCCTCCATGCTCTTTCCCCAGACAATTCAAGTCTAGTTCCTTTTCACAAGACAATAGGGCCTAATGTGACTTTATTCAAACGTATTCAGGACTGGTACAATCACCTAATTGGGTTGCCATGATACACATTTTAACAAGAATTGCCGTATGAGTCCAGTTTTTACACTAACCGCCCTCCCCACGATCCGGGCCACGACCCAGTCGGTGTACTAATCATTGCATGGAGCCCATAAAATATGGAATGCATCGAATTGTTCGAAATCACGCCTTATGTGAAATGTGTACACTCAAATGCTAGTAGCCTCGATGGAGCGTACGTTTGTACATGTATTGTGTACCAGTCACACCAAGGCCACTGACGTCCCCGGACCAAAGACCAAGTTCTTGCTGGGTCCCTGATGATCTTTGGTGATCCTGGGTAGTCCGGGACTATTTTTTCAATCCTAGGTAGTCCGGGAAGGTTCGTTTTGGGTCCGGGACAATCCAGGGAAGTCTATTGACAACGTGTTGAATTTATATGGCCTATACATTGCATCCTGCGCCCAAAACACTTGCACAAACATATATGATTTATTCAGGATTGTAATATAAGCATTACCCATATAGGAAGTAATATCTGGTGCATCGTTTGGCGATCTTGAACATGACTTTAGGTGATGTTGACGACTAAATATGGAGGTTACGTCTGACATAATTTGTGTAAATTGGCCTCTTGAAATTTTAAATGCTTGTACATGTAGATAGAGCGTATAGGTATTGTGAGCATATAGGGAGTCATACATATATGTGGCACACCTAATAGTGAGCTCGAACTTAACCTCGGGTTAACTTGTTTGCTGAACCTCAGTTTCATGACTAGCATAAAATATCTAAATTGTTATTTGCAGACAAAGCAATTATTTTATATTTGGGGTGCGCAACCGTGCAGTTGCCAGTGAGCGCGCCCGAGCAGTTGCCTATCGGATTTTGCCACTTCACACAAACACACATAAATAACTTCTCAAATACCATCAAAATGATGTTGACAATAAATACTTATGATTGTTCGCATTTGATAAGCAAGTTCCATCACTGTCAGCGATAAAAATGACCGGCGTTGTGTCTCAATTGCTCAGTTCAGTGAGCGATATATGAAGGCTTTCACTGAAAACAACGATGGTCAGTCAAGTTTGACAAGTTTTATGAACTGCTCGTTGGTCAATTGACGTTTCCGCGATCACCAATATTACTTAGGATGTTCATATATCCGGATAAGACTTTTAATATATATACACCTGTCTTCCATTCTTCTCAAAATCTTGAAAACTGACAGACGAGAGTCTAAGAACAAAAAACTTCGGCGCGCCTCGGCATTCCCTGTGCGCGACTCGGTATTTCTTGTGCGCAACTCGGCAAAGCAACGTATTTTGTGCGCAACTCGGCATTCTCGCTTACCCTGCGTGCTGAGCATATTCCGATAGTTTGTCGTGTTTACATCCAACAGGAATGGAAGTAACGTGTTGTAATTTCGTACCAGAAGACATACTTGGGTGTATTTCGCACAATTATGCTGATCTTGGAAAGATTGCACAACTACAAAGACATAAAAATGCACTACATCGTGGGCGCACCAAGAAATACCATGTTGGGGCTAAAATTAACACTGAGGTAGATTGCCAACTTATTCAGTTTTTGCGGTAGAAGTTTGAAATTTGGTGTGATATTGCCGTTTGACTCCCAGGTGAACTGTGTCAAGTTATATTACGAATCGCCGTGCGTGTCGCGAGATAACTTTTTCTTGGGAAAACTTTTTTGCAACATAAGTTACGCCAAAAATATTCAATCATGTTGTATATATACGATAACAAATAACTATTGCGATCGATAAATGATGCAATATATCGTACTATGATGTGGATACAGTTTCAATAATATTATGTGTATCACCTCATGTTGTATTGAATGACAAGGTAAGCTATATTCATGTTAAAATATGGCGTTACCCGACACAGAGCATGATGGAGTCGAATGATGACGTAGTGATGACGTCAGTACCAAGATGGCGGACAGTGACAAGCCACGTGGTTTTACCGTCAGTGACACATGGCTTTACCTGCGTCACAAGCGTCTGAAACTGCATGCAAGTAAAAAAAAATGTATTTTTTTTCAGTTTTGTTTTCGTTCTTGTGCGTCGTTTTTTTTTATTGCGTGTTCTTTGTTTTTGTTTTTTCGTTTTTTTTGCAGTGTGTTTTTTTTTTCAATTGTTAAACAATTCGTCCCAAAAAAGTCATTTCGATAAAAGCCATTAACTAAATACATTTGAAATATTAACTGTAGATTCGATCCCGGATGATTCATATTGATCATTGACGGAAACTACCTGAACAAACTTGTTGAGGTCATGTTGCTGTGCGTAGTTGTCCAGGTATTTTTTGACCTCGGAGTGATGTATGAAGGAGGGGAGACCGCAGTCTGCCGGGTAGCCTTGGTCAGGCAAACACATCACCTCCTTCGGAAGATTAATCCTACATGGGATAGTTCAAAAATTCTTCAGTTCTTCAGCACTGTATGTACTGTTCCCAATGTTATAAAAAAAAACCAATACGGATTTTGGATGTTTCGAGTTTATTTTTAGAAGTATGACTTGTTTATTTTGTGTATTGTATTTTCGTATATTGAACGATAAAATATGAAGCATGTCATACCTGAGATCCTTGTATAGACTGGAGAAGCAGGGCAGTCCATACTCGTCTATCTCTGTGTAGTCAGAGTAGTTCCAGAGGCCGCCCACTTTTCGGTTCTTCTCAAATGCAACCGGTGTGAACTGATCCGGATTACTCGCTAGATGGCGCAATGCTCCAAGACCGGAAGGCCCCATGCCGACAACCGCAACTCGTATCGGCATTTTTTCTTTCTTTCTCTAGTTTGGGAGTTTTGCAGAATATTTGTCACGTTTTTACCTGAAATTCAACTGTTGAAATACCATCACACTGTTATTCAACATAACTGTGTGATGTATATATACTGGTTTGTAAAAAGGGCTTGATGCCCTTTGTACAATACAATGTACCTTCATCTTTCGCGTGTGGGACAGTCTGCAACGATAGAATAGACAATCTACTATTGAAAACCCTCATCCCGTTGTTAAATCCTACCAACAGAACCAATGCAACCGGATGTTTTACCGAACCTTTTGGTCCAATAACCTATTGGCATCGTGTTACATCCGGCGTCCGTCCGTCCGTCCATCCGTTGCCCGTCCACATTTTTATCTTTAAAGTTTGCGGTCAAATCTTCTTGAAATTTTGCACAAAAACATCTAGAAAGTGTTTCCGGGAAGGGAAACGTTTTTTTTCTTTGACGGCTATTTTCGATGAAAAATGCCCAATTTTGGATTTTGCCGGCCAATTGCTCAAAAATGTTTAGACAGTTTTTAGATTTTCGTTCAAAATAAATTTACTCTTATACCTCTGTGATGTGTATAAGTTTGGTTGCCCTTGAATCGACGGTCTGGGCGTGACGGCCATTTGATTTTTTTGCGAGTCGGTGAAAAAAAACTGTTCTTGCCCCAAATCGCATTACTACCCATTTTAGGCCATTGTTAAGCAAAGAAAAATCTTCGCCTTTTGAAAAAAAAATTGGCACTTTTTTCCTTTATAATGGGCACTTTGTTCCTCTATAATGGGAACTGCTTCCAACTTTAGTCATGGAACGCCTGAAGATAGATCTTAGATATTGGCACTTTCGAATAGGAAGTCATATTGATATTATGTATTGCTATATATTGATTTGTGTGGTGACCGTGAATTTGATCTTCATTGACCTTAAAAGGTTGAAACAAGCATTCTTTGGTAAAAAAAAATACCCAAATTTGCTTCTACAGACGAAATTTTTGTAGATAGAGCTTATGTTTGCATTATGAGCATATAGGAAGTTGCATATGGAACAACTAATGATGACCTTGAGCTTGACCTCGGATGACCTCGAGTGCTAAATGTCTGACATGGAATGTGTAAATTGGCCGCTCAGGCTCAAACGCTTGCACCTAGAGGTTAGGATTGTATTATAAGTTTATTCATTAGTTAAGAGTCATATTATATTATAATATAATTATATTTTAAGTTAAGGAGTCATATATAAATATACATATATATATGGCACATCTTTTGTTGACATTGAACTCGACCTAAGACGACTTTGAAGGCTAGATCTCGAAGTCTGACCTGACCTGACATGTGTAAATTGGCCTCTACAGAGATAAATACACGAAGAGTGACATTGACGATCACAAAGATAAATAGTTGGTAATTATATGTCATCTGCAATGTGTAAAACCCAAATTGGCTTGTAACCTATCTTGGCCCTTGGGCTAACTTTATTTTACGTACATTTAAGGACAAGCTCTAGTGAGGGTCCTACATGTAACTAGATCGGCTAAAATGGGAAATCCCTTTGATTGTTTCAAGAGTTTCAAAGAATGATCAATATGTCAGTGGACATTTGTATTTTTCTATTGAATAGTCTTTGAAGTGTTAAAATTATTGGTGATTTCAACCCCGAAATACGTACAAAATGTGGTTTTTTTCGCCCATGTTCACTAAAATCTATTTTGACATAAATACATTCATTGGAAATTTGTTATGATCCATGACCATTCTCCACGATCACAATATCTTTCTTTACAGTATCAGACAGACATACACATATTTTGCGTAGACCGATAGTACCTACAACACTACAACATACCTACAAGTGCGAGGGTAGCAAATAGACAGACAGGACTGGAATTCGGACATCATGAAATAAAAAAATTAGAGTGCTAGACATAGATGCGCAGCCGTAATATCAGACGCGGGCAATGGCCTTTGCCATGCAACTTTATACAAGTAGGTTGTGTTGCACTTACTGTGAGAATGATTAAAGATAGAAAAAAAAAATAGAACCCGCTGTGCACATCAGATCGTATTTCTACCGAAAAAACACACACGAAAGACAAGAATCCTGAAGTCAACATTTATGAACGACTCCTTTCAAAGCAACTTCTTTCTATATCTGGACAAACAAAAATTTTAACATAATTATTAATTACATGAGAAACCCATACACGCATGTTCGTTCGTTGTGTTCAGTCATTTATATGTTAACTGACACGTGAAGGACCAGACTTTCGATTTTTGGGCGGGTTGCGTGCAACCAACCCGCCTATTAGATTGGCGTGTCCGTCTGTCTGTCCGTCCGTCCGTCCGTCTAGCCGTCTAGCCGTCTGTCCGGCCGTCCGTCCGTCAACAATTTCTTGTGAACGCGATAACTTACAAAGTTTTTAACGAAATACCGCCAAAATCATACCAGAGGTGCATCATGAGCTGGGGCCCGTTTCACTAAGATCATAAAGAGCTCGTTAGCAGCAAAATTCTCGTTAAATTAAAGAATCCTCGTTAATAACGAGGGTTTATCAATCAATAAGATTTCCATCGTTAAAAATGCTCGTTTTATCCATCGGTAACAATATGTTGTCATAGTTATTTTTGTGTGTTTATTTCCATTGTTATGAACTTCAAGGAGGACTTTATATAACGAGCTCGCTATCTTAGTGAAACGGACCCCAGATCTCGGACAAGTTCGATGATGGGTGACCTTGACCTATTTTTCAGGTCGTGGCAGGACTTGGAACTTGACAATACATGAAAACAGGACTTTGTACCTTGTGAACGCGATAACTTACAAAGTTTTTAACGAAATACCGCCAAAATCATACCAGAGGTGCATCATGAGCAGATCTCGGACATTCAAGTTCGATGATGGGTGACCTTGACCTATTTTTCAAGTCGTGGCAGGACTTCGAACTTGATAATACATGAGAACAATGCCAATTCTTTCCACTAACAGCCCTCCTCGGTGCAACCCGCCCAATTGTCGCGGGCGCGACTTATACTTGTTCTTTATACATCGTAGACTAAAAAGTGAATTGCCGAACATCCGAAACAAATCCCGTTTTTGGTTCATCATCGGTTCTGTTTATTGATTGACGATCATACGATTTGCAGTACACTTTCAGTAGCCTACTGCTTATCATGTCAAGGATTGTTTGTAATTGTATCGATTCCACTGGATGACCCGAAACAATACTGCATACAATTATATACACTGAGAGGATGTTTATGGTGGTGGTATTGTGCTAGGTAATACCACACTCACATGTCACATGTCATCATGTCATAACGTTAATTGTTCAGTGTCGTTGTGACATTTCAAGCAGAAATAATGTTATCAGCTTCATCAATCACAGACAAGGTCGTATGTCATATATAGAGTTTAAATTTTTGTCTTTGATATATATTGCTCGGAACTCGTTCAATATTCGACACTCTTAAATTCACAAAAATAACAACGATAATTTTTCAACATTGCCTTTCTTAGTGAAATAACAATGACAATATCTTTGTTGGCAATTCACTAGGATAGAAATAGCGCAACATGAGCTGGTTGCAGGAGGACCAAGCTCAGACATTTTTCAGACATCACAGGCATATTCATAAATATAATGAAATGAATATTATTATATTAAAGTACTAGTGAAGTGGAACATGATGTTTTTTTTAATCATCAAAATTTGGCTGTATTGGTGGCAATAGATTGATTCTTACATTGTTATATGAAAGATCTCATTGATCTGAGCAAAATGGTCTTTACGGTATATCAATATCTCTATCCATTCAAATGTTACAGCCAATTGAAACTGCCATTCCGGCACTACATTACAGAAGCCACTTGAAAAGTTTTAGCAACTCATTAATATGCAAATTAGATGCTAATGAAAATTCATGACGTCTCGAGGGGAACAAATTTTAATTAGGACATTTCGAGCCATGATGTAATGATTCTTATTTAAGGTTCTGACTATCTGACTAGTGCATATTATTATGTACCTTACATAGTCAATATCCACACAAACTGTACTGTTGCTATGGTTACCAGTCGTTCCCTATATCCGTAGCTACCCATAGTTGCCATGGCATTGCCATTAACTGCCAAGTCAGTTTATCCACAGACTTTCTGTCGATTATTTTTGAAATAAATCATTATAGAGCTCAAGTTGGCACCATTTTTTACTCACCGAAGGTGAGTATATGGGATCGACCGTGTGTGTATGTTTGAATGTATGTATGTCACAAACGTGGCACGTTTTGTTGTATGGGGACGGATCTTTTCCATTTGGGGCACGTTCTGGCCCTTTCTGCTCCCTCTATTGATATGCCAACTTTGGAATTTCTTCGTGCATCCATGTTGACGTAGTTACAAATTTAATTGTCGAGTCGGACAAATTCCGCACACAACGCCAGTCGCCAACATGTATCTAAGATCGGACGGAAGGAGATGATAGACGTGACAGCTTGTAAGGAATACGTGACATATATCAGTGCATCATAACAATACAAACACAACCCCTTTAATTTTTATACCATATAATATTCTTTATATTGATGGGTACATGTTTAAGTGGGTTAGTCAGTTATCGGGTCAAGGGATGCACGTGCCAATAAACACACTGGCACTGGTTACAAACAACTAGACAATGTAGTATCAATTAACTTATATAAGTGGCAACTCCCCACATTATAGATGAGTAATATATATTTCTATTGTTCTCTGAGTGCACTAACTGTGTAATAAATAGCCCGCAGCATGAGGGGCTAGTGAGAGAGGCCACGAGTTGGCACAGGGCACATATCTAATGTAACGAACACAACGAGAGAGAGAGATTGGTTGTTAATAAACAATCTTCAACATCCTCGCCGAGTTCCGAGCCTGGTTCCTTTTTAATGTAAGACGACATCAGTACCTTACATTATTGGTGCCGTGACCAGGATACGGCTCGGTAAAAGAAGAAGAGTGAAATCGGCATCAAGAAGAGAAGACTGGAAACCAGGCAGGCGGCACGAAGAAGAGCGATGGCGAATCAAGACCTTGCCAACGCAGCCCAGGCCCTACAAGCCGCAGCCCAAGCTATCCAGCAACGACCGGACGACGATGGCCACAACCTGAGAGAACGCGTCCGTAGGGGCATCACTCTCGTTGGCCAGTGCGACGGGACGTCTCCAGACAACCTTCGCCTGTGGTTGCGGGCGATGGATGTCCAACACGCGCAGCTGGGACGAGAAGGAGCCTTGGCGGTCATAGACGCCACGGCTAAGGGGCGCCTCCAGGACGTCATAGAGTCGTATACCACCCAACGCCAAGCAGCCGGTGAAAATCGAAACGCCCGACATTGGGAGGAGCGTGCCGGCCCACCAGCCATCAGGGGTGTGAAGGAGACGGTTCGTGCGGCACTCCTCGGTCCGCATGACTCGGGAAATCTACGACGAGAGCTTGCGCTACAGCACCAAGACGAGTTCGCCGACGAACAGACTTACGCTACAAAATTTCAGCAGTTAGCAGCAGTAGCGTACCCACAACCCCGAGATGACCTAACGGAAGAGGTCCTCGTCTCGCAACTCGTCCGAGGTCTACGAGATCGGCAGCTGGCCTACGACATAATGGCCGTGCGACGTCCAGCCACGCTAGACGCAGCCGAGCTGGCGATCCGAGAGCTAGCAAAACTGAAAACAGCGTTGTCGCCGACCAAAGCCCCGAAAGTCACAGCGATACAAGAAAACGACACCGACGCGAAGCTAGCGGCGCTACAGAAATCGCTAGAAACCCTGACGACGAAGGCGAGCGGTTCAACAAAGAAGGGCGCAGCAGGACGTGGGGGTAAACGGAAAGAATGCTTCTACTGTCGTAAACCGGGCCACTTCCAACGGGACTGCCGTAAGAAAAAGGCCGACGAGAAGCGCGCCCGAGACAACAAACAAACGACGGGAAACGGCGAAGCGGCGGCCCCGCAGTAGGTCGCCGGCCTCACGGATCCAGCAGCGTCCCGACTGGGTCCGTAGCAACTCTGCAGGGACGAGGCCGACCCCATCTGACTGTCAACATCAACGGGAGACCCGTGGACGCCCTCATCGACACGGGATCTGCCCTGACGGTGCTGGACGAATCCTACTTCCCACCGCGCCGGGAATACTCCATCGAACAGCCCAAAACTATCCTCACAGCATCGGGAGAGAGGATCGCCGTCTACGGACCTTACGCCAAGGACGTGGACGGACACCTCACCGACGTTTATGTGAGTACTGGGATCAATGATGGCAGACCAATTTTAGGTTCAGACTACTTGACCGCAAGGGGGGCCCTGATAGACTATACTACTAAGAAAATAACTATAGACGGCGTGGTTAGACCGTTAGTATACCCAGAGTGTAGTATAGCATCGTTAGAAATGGTTACACGTACAGTACAAGAACATGACGTGTTATTTGGAGATGGACAATCGCTACCTGAAATGCATGTAGAAGATAGACTTACGATACAGACTAGGGGTGAACCTATTTCTCAGCGTGCCTACCGGGCACCAATAACAAAGCGCATAGTAATAGATAATGAAATAGATGACATGCTTAAACGCGATATTATACGTCCATCGGCATCGCCATGGGCTAGTCCAGTACTGTTAGTACCTAAGAAAGATGGAGGTACGAGATTCTGTGTAGATTATCGGAAATTAAATGCTGTAACCGTAAAGGATCGATTCCCGCTTCCTAATATACAGGAAATTTTTGATTCACTGAAAGGTGCGACTATATTTTCGACCTTAGACTTAAAATCAGGTTATTGGCAGCTTCCAATTGCTGAGGAGGATAAGGCAAAAACGGCTTTTATTTGTCATAGAGGACAATTTGAATTTAACAGAGTTCCGTTTGGCCTTTCGAATGCACCAGCATTCTTCCAAAGAGTAATGACTAAAATTTTGTCTGACTATATAGGGCGATCAGTGTACGTGTATATCGACGATATAATTTTGTTTGATATAGACGAACAGCAACACGCACGGCATCTAGCAGAAATATTAGATATTTTGAAGCATCATGGGATAACGTTAAAAAGATCAAAATGTGAATTTGGCAAATCTGAGGTGGAGTTGCTGGGTTTTAGAGTCGCAGCGGAAGGGATTTCTCCCTTACCCCAGAAAGTAAGTGCGATTCGGAATCTGGCGCCACCTGAAACTCTAAAGGAGCTACGATCATTTCTAGGAATGGCAAATTATTACAGACAAACTATCCCTAGGTATGCTCATGTAGCGGAGCCGTTGATCGCGCTGACACGTAAGGGCGTTGAGTTTGTCTGGAGCCGAGAGGCGCAGGCAAGTTTTATAGCCCTGAAGGAAGCGTTGACTAGCGACTCTGTGATGGCCTATCCAGATACACGTAGGCCATACAGGCTTTACACTGACGCCTGTGGATATGCGGTAGGTGCAATTTTAGTGCAAGTTGATGATAACGGAGTAGAAAGGCCAATCCATTATCTTTCCCACCAATTAAACGAGACGCAACGGAAATGGGCTACTATAGAACAGGAAGCGTACGCTGTAGTATATGCTCTGCAGAAGCTAAGACCATATTTGTATGGATCAGAATTTGTAATTCTGACAGATCATAAACCACTGAGATCTTTATTTGCCAGTGAGTATCAGAATACTAAAATTCAGCGCTGGGCGGTACTTTTGGCAGAATATGGGGCTACTATAGAGTATAAGCAAGGTAAAAATAATGTCAGAGCCGATATGCTATCACGTATCAAGGAAACGCCCAGTGTTGCTGCCATAACACGTAAACCTGAGAGGAGAGAGCTCTTAGAGGATGGAATCCAAATTAATGAGCTGATTAGGTTACAAAGAGAGGAATTTCCAGAGGAATTTGAAGCCGCTGAAAGCGAAGATAGTATAGACTATAGCCTATTACACGGATATTTAGTCAGTGATGATATACCCCACCCAGGGGCAGAGTACAAAGAGAGAATAGTGCTTCCAAATAAATATAGGGAGAAGGTTATTCGAGAAGCTCATGAGGCAGTAGGCCATATGGCCGCGAGCAAAACGCTAAAACGTATCACTGAGAAGTATGTGTGGAAAAACATGAGAAAGGACACTAAATATGAAATTTCAAACTGTGTGGTATGTCAAGCAGCGAGCCGGCAGCGCCCTCGCGTGCCAGTAGGAGAAATGCCCACACCGAGTAGGCCAATGGAGATAATTGGTATTGATTTTATTGGTCCTTTCATTCCTGCTGACAATGAAGGACGACGTTATGTCTTAACTATTATTGACCATTTGACAGGGTGGGTAGAGGCTTATCCCACTAAATCGCTGTCAGCAGATGATATTATAAATGCATTCGTAGAAGGTTTCCTGCCTCGGTTCTCCTGTCCGGAGATCATTATCAATGACAACGGGCAAGGGCTAGGATCGCGGGCATGGCAAGCTTTTTGCGAGCAGGCTAATATAGAATTACGGAGGACGACTCCAGTGCATCCTCAATCTAATGGTAAAGTGGAACGCGCAAACAAAACAATAAAGGACATATTGTTAAAGCTAGTAGCAAATGAACCAGCGCTTTGGTATAAAAAACTTTCGAGTGCGCTAGCAGCTTATAGAGTCGCAATTTCGGATAGTACAGGGTATAGTCCTTATTACTTGCTGTATGGGCAGCAACCGAGAGTACCGTTAGATAAATATCTCCGCACAGATAATGTGTTTGGTAATCGCCTGGATGAGCTGGCGAACGCTCATCGAATTGCACGGGAGGCCACGGAACGTGCACGGAAGGCTAACAGAGATCGGCTAAATGCCAAGGCCGAAGATGGCCCCCTTGAAGTAGGTGATTCGGTATTAGTCCGTGCCGAAGAACGCTTGACAAATACGGCACGATGGGATCCGGGTTACACGGTGACCCGAGTACAGGGTACCACGCATTGGCTGCGTGAAGATAAAACAGGCAAGACACGCAAGGTTCACAGAGAGAAGCTAAAAATAGCTGACCCTAGCCTAGATTGGGACAGTATACCCCCCAGGCCCAGGAGGCAACGGGCCCGGGTGGAATAGGCTAGATGTAATATGATGAGACCAATGAGGAGCGAGTTAGGGGGAGCTTGGTAGCAGACGATGGTGGCCTGGCGGCCCATCGGAAGCAGAAATGGGATATAGAATTACCATGCCTATTGTTACAGCTAGATTATTGACCGCCAGTGATAACTCTAGTTAGTAGACAATAGATGAGTCATAGCGGCTGTACTTAAAGCCAAGACTGGGTTCCCGCCCTACACTCCAATATGGAAGCTGTGCACAGTGACACACACATACACAGTGTGAATAAGAGAGAGTACATGTACCAGTAGCTAAGTGACACAAGGACTTAGTGACGGATAATCAAAATTGACAGTTGACATTGGTCGCCATGCGAGTCTCAGTAATTATTCGAGTGTGCCTGTTGGTCACACTAGTTAACGCTCACACCAAACTGTCGGATATGATGCAACTCATACCGACCGGCTTCGAGTTAGCAACACCGAAGCGAATGACGATCCAACGAGGTGTTTGGAGAGTCCACACTATTGTGAAAGACGAGAGTTACGACACCCTACGTCGAGTGAGTGGCGAGATCCAGAGGTTAGCACACCAATTCATCGACGACTTTCTTCCACATTTGAACTGCCGGTTCGACAATCCACGACCATCTGCGAGAGACTGCGTGCAGCGGCAAACCGTACGTATGTTGGCAACACAACTCCAACTGTACGTGCACGCACCCGAGACGCTAGCTGGCCGATTACGGGAGCGCCGGGGATTAATCAACGCCTTGGGCAAAGGACTTACATGGCTGGCAGGCACCGCAACGCAAGACGACGTTAACAAGGTAGAAGATCTCGTCAAAACAGCGAGACGAGAAAACAGGAAGATACTCCACAGGGTCTCGGATCTAGCATCCATTTTAGATCGTGCCCTGGTGGAGCATGAGCAAGATCACGCGCGCATCGCATCGATGTGGGGTCAACTCCGACAACTCCAACGTAGAACCGCGGCGTGGTTCCAACGAGTCAACGGGGTAGAGAAAGAAGCTATGTTGACGGAGGCCGTTCAATACCTGGCCTCCATCCGAAACGAACTACTTCGCTTGAAGATGGACCATCAACAAGTCCTACAAGATCTGGCAATGCATAGAGTTTCACCTGAGATATTGCCAGAAACCCTCTACACCGAGATCACCCACGAGATCGACGCCATGGGGTACGTTTCGATGCCATTGCAATGGGTCTATAAACACGGCCAAACCAATTACTTGTTCGAGACCCAGGGACAGATCGTATACACCCTGAGCATTCCGTTCGGTGAGTTGACCCCGTACCTGTACTACGAGCTACACACCTTCGCGATGCCCGTCAACAACCTGTCGTCCATGATCTTGGTTGACACCCATACCGAGATCGGTTACAACACAGAGACTGGTGAAGTA
The DNA here is from genome assembly GCA_949152475.1 of Terebella lapidaria. Taxonomy (NCBI): domain Eukaryota; kingdom Metazoa; phylum Annelida; class Polychaeta; order Terebellida; family Terebellidae; genus Terebella; species Terebella lapidaria. The sequence goes on along the minus strand of OX424564.1, from coordinate 15,795,127 downwards.
TCCGCCGTGGAGAGCTGCGTCGGGGAGGACCTAATGATCTGCCCTCCAACGCCGGCGTACTCCGGGGAACACCTCCAGTGTGAAAGGACAATCATCAATAAAAGACAGGTAGATCCAGCAGTATGCACAATACATCGCTTGCCAGCCTTGCAACGTACGAGATTCGTCGTCATGACACCGGGTGGGTCCTCACTATCCTAGAGGAAGAGCTTACCTTGACCTGCCGGGGACGCCCAGAGGAAAGGACCCTCATTCCGACAGGACTGTATAGACTGACCCTCGATTCATCTTGCACCCTCGCGGGACGAGAATGGAGCTTAAAAGGGGAGGTCGCCGCCCGCTCCAGTGTCAACCTGACGACTACGGACATCTCCATCGATACGTCGTGGATAGACCGCTTGCCAGCGCACCAAGATGAAGAAGTCGATATGAACATTTTGCCAGATTGGAATGTTAAACTAAATATTAGTTCTGATAAATTGATGGACAATTGGCAATTGCATGATTTTGATGAAAATGATGAATTATTTGATGATGATTTGTATGATGATGTGACTAATCATGTTTCTGTTGTAAATGTCGTAATTGCTATGATTGTGATAACCATAATCATAATGTTTGCAGTAGCACTGTATAGGAGAAGAGAATCTATTAAGTATTTCCTTCAACCAGGTCAGAAAAAGAAAAATGCCAAAGAGGAAGATAACGTAACTTTAAGGGACGTAGTTATTAGAGGAGATACAATAGAAGCTGAGTAAAATACAATATTTTACTTTTAAATAGGGGAGGGAATGTAAGGAATACGTGACATATATCAGTGCATCATAACAATACAAACACAACCCCTTTAATTTTTATACCATATAATATTCTTTATATTGATGGGTACATGTTTAAGTGGGTTAGTCAGTTATCGGGTCAAGGGATGCACGTGCCAATAAACACACTGGCACTGGTTACAAACAACTAGACAATGTAGTATCAATTAACTTATATAAGTGGCAACTCCCCACATTATAGATGAGTAATATATATTTCTATTGTTCTCTGAGTGCACTAACTGTGTAATAAATAGCCCGCAGCATGAGGGGCTAGTGAGAGAGGCCACGAGTTGGCACAGGGCACATATCTAATGTAACGAACACAACGAGAGAGAGAGATTGGTTGTTAATAAACAATCTTCAACATCCTCGCCGAGTTCCGAGCCTGGTTCCTTTTTAATGTAAGACGACATCAGTACCTTACAAGCTGTGTTCTGAGATGGGCGAACGCAGGGCTCCACACTAAGGACCTCTCTACGGAAGCGTATTGCTATCAAGTGTGTAAAAATTTGTATCTCGTACGTACGAGTTAATAAGTCGTACGTACGAGTTAATAAGTCGTACGTATGACTTAATAAGTCGTACGTATGACTTATTAAGTCATACGTACGACTTATTAACTCGTACGTATGACTTATTAAGTCATACGTACGACTTATTAAGTCATACGTATGGCTTATTAAGTCGTACGTACGACTTATTAACTCGTACGTACGAGTTAGTAAGTCATACTTATGAGATACTAAGTCATACGTACGGGTTATTAAGTCGTACGTACGAGTTAATAAGTCGTACATACGAGATATAAATCATACGTACGAGATACATTTTTAAGTGAGAAAATACAAGCAGTCGCCCGACGGGCAACCACAAATTTGCGGACAAATCATAGACATATTATTCAAATAAATGAGTTCGTTTTTGTCTCACAACCTGTCAAGATTGATTCACCACCGTATTGATTTATCGAGTGCTGGATGACACATCAATACTTCGTATATACATAAATTATGCAAATTACGCAGTTAGCGAATAGCATTTGCGGGTTTACCATGACACAGCAGAACTTTGTATGTACATAAATTATACAAATTTCGAAGTCAGCCAATAGCATGCGCGAGTTTCTCAGATCGTGTGCATGTTTACGATGTTGCATAGCAACGCATCTACCGAACGAACAAGTTCTAAGTATTTGAAGCGTGCCTAATAAGTGGGCGAGATACGGTAGCTGCTGTTTAAGGGATTAAACTGTGTTTGGCTCAACGGAGATCCCGAGGGATCACAACGGAGATCCCGAGGGATTTTTGTTAGTCACAAACATCGAACCAAACACAGTTTTATCCCGATTATAACATTGTAAAGTCTAGCCCTTCCATATTGGGTCGTGTGCGCTGGGCTAGCTTCACAAATTAGTCCACTTTCAACGCAATCCAAGTTCTCAGCTCAATTATCATTTGGTGGATGGCAAACTCGTGAAGTCCTGATGCAATCATCATTTTTATTAATCCAGAATCATTCGACGATATTCCAATTTTTCAGAGTATACAAGACTACTCTACAATTCATGTACATGATTAGGTATCGTCACACTCCCGTACCGACACAACACGTGCCGGCACGGAGGGCACAAGCCCTACGTGTCCGTTAAAACTTCCAATACTTCGTTTCTCTGTGCATAATCCAAATTCTTCCTTTCTGAACAAAATGCTTGGGGTTTATATATCTCACAAACAAAAGGACAATAAAAACATGACATCATTCTTAAACTGCGCAGTAAGCAGAATCCTTCAGAAAGTTACAATGTCTGGCCAGCTACAGACCTGGGGAACTTTGTCTAACCCGGTGATGTTTACGTTGCAATAAAATGAGTCAGCAATACCAAAACAAGATGACGACTAAACAAACCTGCGCGAAACCTCAAGAAACATGGATGGAGACAATTTCGTTGCCATAGCTATTGGGGTCAAAGCCCGGTGACTTGAACTTCTTCCAAACATGAACCAATTGGTCAAAACACAGCGTCTCTGTTATAGCAACAACTAAATTATGCAATAACACATGCACCCAGTAAAGCCTGTGACAACAATACCTGATCGTCTAAATTAGCAATGTACAAAATAATTATGAAAACACAAATCAACACCAAATCTAAAACTTCCATGTGATAATAATATTCATATTAATTACTCTGATTATTATCAATAATTTTACTGATCAAAATGTGGGGACTTTACACAAGGCATCCTAACGTGTTGGTTTCTTCCAATCTTTATTGAAAATGATCACCAAACCCGGTTTATTCTCCATGTCAACAACTTTCCGTTGTTGTTGCAGTCTGCTTGGCTAAGTAGCGCCACGGCTCATTTGCATATCGATCGATCAAATACGCGCATGTGATTGGTCAGTTTTATTTACGTTTTCCACCTCAATCTCTGGCCGTTTCAGACTACGGAAAGACGTTTCTGTCACAGCAATGCCATATGTTATAATTTCCGGTTACAAAGCGATACTGTACTATACTGAAAGGAATAATGTATAGATTTGGAGTAATTGTCGCACAATATACTTCGAGTGCAGGGTGATATGGTCCCGAGACGCCGAAGGCGTCGAGGGCTATATCAGCTGCCCCGAGAAGTTTATTTTGCAGACAATTACGACAAATCTATACATTATTTCTATTCTAACATGGTAAATGATTGTGAGCAAACAAACATACCATGGCTAACATATGTTTGTTGCGGTCGTGACGTTTTTGTACGCCGTTGCTCCTGGAAAGGTAAATCTGATATAGGCCCTATAGGGCCGTATATCAACTGATATGACACCTTTCGAAATGACTGGAATGCTAAGAGCGCTGTGATGTCACCATGTTAGAATATGTTATTGTTAATATCAGAATATAATATAATTTGATGATTGAAGGGAAGAAATTTGGATCTAGAGTACAATAACAAGTTACACCATGCATTTCATTTACTGAAATATGGTGTAGGTAACCTAATTGTCAGTCACGAATGATGCAGATCAGCTGAGATAACATTGATGAGTTTATTGAACAAAGAGGTGGGCAAGATCTTCTTCGGATCCTGATATGATAAATTTCTACACTGGATTCAAGGATTATAAAACGCTCAAAGGAGTATTTGTGGCACTGCAACCAACTGCCCAAAATATGGAGTCAGATCTAGAGACATTCCCAGCGCATGAACACTGCCGGTAGTGTTTTCCAGGAATCCTTGCCCCAGTTTTTCATGTTTCTATGCAGAATCAAACAGGGATTCAATGAGCAGGACTTGAGATTGAGATTTGGAATATCACAATCATCTGTGACTGTGAGCAGGATTCTTATTACATGGACGAATTATATGTATTTCATGTTAGGCTCCTTAGTAATATGGCCTATTATAGTTAAATTATATTATATTATTTTATAGTCGTGCTGCCATAAACACAAACATGCCAGAATGTTTCAGGTCCACATACCCCAGAAATAGGGTTATATTGGACTACACAGAGTTAAAGGTGCTGACGCCGAGTTCCAAGCAAGGTCTTAAACTCGGATTCTCCAATTATAAACGTCACACCACATTTAAAGGCCTGATAGGTATATCACCTTGTGAAATAGTTACTTTTATTAGTTCTTTGTATACTGGCTGCATTTCTGACAAAGAATGACATCAAGATCTGGAATCGTAGATTTACTAGAACTCATCGACGACGTCATGGCAGACAAAGGATTTCTTTATCAGGATCTTTTGTCAAGAAAGAAATCGCGTCTTGTGATTCTACCCTTCTTAGGCCAGAAAGGAAAATTTTCTGAGAGGAAGTGCAGCTGACACATGAAATCGCAAGACTTTGTATCTACGTTGAACGGGCAATCAGAAGGATAAAAGAATATCATATTTTTGATGGTGTTCTTCCACTCAGTGTGGCTTCTTGTATCAACCAGATTTGGACAGTCTGTGGGATTTTGACCACATTTCGTGGTCCTCTGTTCTAACATGAGATTCGTGCAGTAGTTGTAGTTCGTGTAGTAGTTCAACATGTACAAAATACTTTTCAGCAGAAATGTACAGTATATTTGTGTATACAATTGTATAATTGTGTTGTAACTCAGTAGAGTATTGTTAGGTGCATATTCAAGTATTTGGGTACCTGCTGGTGCCATGTGCTTTTGGGGCTATAAAACAGTCTATTATGCCATATAAGTACAAAAAACGTCATGTCCATTGTCTGCATTATGCAAAAACAAACAAACAAAAATTTAATGTAACATTATTACGTTTTTGTATGTATTTGGTACAGTAGACTGTTCCTATGGTTTATCTATACCTGAATTACATGGTGGCGATCCTGGTGGCAAACAGGAACCCCATTAGCAGTACTTGTATATATTATACCACGTATCCCAATGTATGTGTGCTTAACAAATAAAGGTCTTTCATATATAACTTTGAATTGAGTGACTCTGGATATATGCTGGCGAGATAGAGCGCGTCCCAAAAAAAAAAAAAAGTATACCGGAAATTGGTGGATTATGTGATGAATATATATAGTTGCCAGTTATTGTAAAACTACGGTGGCTGTTTTATGCCATACATTTTTTCAACGAGTAATTCTCTTCGCGAAGACAATTGTGGCGAAGTAAATCATTTTCTACGCGAAGAGAATATTTAATTCGCGAAGAAAACGTTCTCTCCGCGCAGTAAATATTCTCTTCGCGAAGGAAACTATTAACTTCGCGTAGAGAACATTCTCTTTGCGCAGAGAACATTCTCTTCGCGTAGAGAACATTCTCTTCGCGCAGAGAACATTCTCTTCGCGCAGAGAACATTCTCGTCGCGTAGGAAACTATTAACTTCGCGTAGAGAACATTCTCTTCGCGCAGAGAACATTCTCTTCGCGTAGAGAACATTCTCTTCGCGTAGAGAACATTCTCTTCGCGTAGGAAACTATTAACTTCGCGTAGAGAATATTAACTTCGCGTAGAGCACATTTTCTTCGCATAGAGAACATTTTCTTCGCGTAGAGAATATTTTCTTCGCGAAGGAAACTATTAACTTCGCGTAGAGAACATTCTCTTCGCGCCGTGTATCGTGCTTGGAATCCGTGTGTCAACGTGTTGGTGCCGAGTGGCCTCCGGTGACAAACGGGCCCTACCGTGTGTCAGAAAGATTATTTAAGCCCCAGTCCCATATGAGGCCGTTGCACTGCGACAATACACGGTGAAGGACGGCAGGTGGGCCTCTAAGATCGGGGTGCTCCGGCATTGACCGACATGTCTTTTTCACAAAAATCATCCCGTTTCACCCCGGTGTGTATTGAAGCCGACGGTAGGACGGCACATCACGGCAGATCAAGGTGTAGCCCCGGTGTTAGCCGTCACCAACACGATGTCAACACAGCGAATGCAGATGTACCCCAGAGGTCATCCCGGAGCACCATTTAGTCTCACGGACCATGCCGGCGTCAACACGGCACTTCACGGTGACAAGCACGTTGTACCCCGGCGTATGACGGCCAATGCCGGAGCAACACGGTTGTAGCCGGTAGTAACACGATGTCCACACGGTGAATGCCGTTGTATCACGACTGAGCCCCGGTAGAGCCCCGGCGTTTCATGGCCTTGATTTTGTGTTGTAATTAAATACAGATCATGTATTTAGTTATATTCATAATAAATGTTTGAACGCATGGTAAAGTTGTTTTTTTTTTCATTTGGAAATTAAATTTGTTCCACTGCAATAAATGGTATTACAAATTGGAAGAAAGTATTCCGAAATGATTAGAAAAACAAGAATGTCAATATGAAGGTCCATATAGTAACTGATTTGAAATTATTATTCGCATTAGGCGGTAGTAGCAAAACCTCAACATTATATTCCCGTAAAAGAAAACTGCAGATTTGTTTCCTCTCGGTATTAGGACCTACATAACAATAATAGCTCCCCCCCATGTACCCTACCTTGGAGTTATTGAATTACGCATGTTTCGCATGTGCGTATGCCAGAGTAATTACTGGTAAATGTGGTAATAGTGCCACTGTTACTGTTGAAATACAAAGTGCTAGTGTTAAAATTGAAAAGGGGGTACAGTCATAACGGAAATTGTCTTAATTTTGGCATGTAAGTGCAACGCATGGATTGAGGCAGTTTTAAGACAATACCGATATCTCAATTTGGTGAACATTTATGGCGATATTGTGTAGAACTTTCCCCGCCAAAATTGACATGTAATTAAGTATTATAATGAGTATTCATGACGTCACACCAGTACTGTAAGATAATTAGTAACATATAATACGTGATATTTGACCTTTTATGTACATTTTAAGTATTGATAACTATTTTGTCACATTTGTCATTAAGAATAATCAGAATTTAATTACCTGATTTCTTCAGCAAGGGGACAACGTCCGAAATACTGCCTTAGCAACCGTTACGGTGGTTGCTATGGGCCCAAACTTCATGAAAATGATAATTTTTGGTCCAAACAAACAATAATGGGTATGTCTTTCATGTAAAAGATGAAATAATTTTATCTTTTTAGATAATTTAGAACTTTTTTATCTTTTTAGTTATGAATAAAGGTCTCTAGCAACCACATTGCTATGGGCAGGTTCTAAGGGATGGTTGCTATGGCGATGTTCAACTCCACATATTCATGGTATATTTTTCATTGCGACGCCACATAACAATATATTTTGGGATAATATATCGAATCCAGATTTAGCATCCAACATGTAAGTAACTAAAATAGTTATACTGGTGCGACATCATGAATACTTATTATAAACTAGGTGTTAAATTTAGCTGGAAATAATTTGAATAAATCATCATAACTTTGGAAGGAATGGAGATATCAGCATGCTTTAAAAACCAAATTAGTTCACAAGATTCACTCTTAATTCATGTGCCAAAAATTATGAATTTTCTACTCGGACCAGATTCTATCTTTGAAGTCGTTTCTGAATTAAATACCACTTGTTTTTAGTTTGATTATCCAATATCCAATATTGGTAATGTAATATCTATGGGACCCAGGTCAACCACGGCGTCAACCGAAACTCACAGGCGCCGCTACGTTTCATCACGTCGCCAACACGGCGTTCACACGGTGCATGCCGGAAAGAGTCACAGAGCCGGTGCATCCCGGATGTTTTTGACAGTCCAAAACCTCCGGGCTCGACTGAAGGTCACCTGCGGTGCACCAATTTCAATCCCGACGTCAACACGGCGTCAACACGGTGCAGATGCCGTTCAACCCTTGTTCTACCGGCACCTATATGGGACTGTAGCTTAATGTCTCTTGTATATTTTATATGTCTGGCATATAGTGGCATATGGTGGCATATAGTGTAAAATTATTATTCCGTCTGGCACTTTTTTAATCTTCAATGAATTTAGAAGAAATAGTAACCTGCGCTACATGGGCCGAATTTTGGTGCCGCTACCAGTATTGGTGCATACTTGCATGCTTCTATTCCTTAAATTGATAGCAATAAAGAAATGTGAGAAAAAATAATTTGTTGGTAATAATATTTTGGGACTTTGTTGGCAATAACATAAATATAAAAATTATTGTTTTATTGGCTGGTTTGAAAAGAAATAAAGGAAACAAATAGATGTGTTTGGATAATATAACTTTGGCGAACTATATAGGCGTCAGTAGCATTTGGTGTCAGTATATATGTGTGGTCTACTCTTCAATCAAACGAAAACAATGGAAAAGGAATACATTTAGAGAATATGCACCAGTGAAAAACCGCTCTTTTTCGTTTTCGTCTTTTACAAGCATGCATGTGATTGTCACAGCACGACACATTCGGAAGGAATTTATTCATCAAAAACTCACATTTTAGATATTCTTTAAAAAGATTCTTTCCAATACAAACATGAAGGGCATACCCATGCGATGCTGGTTCGACAGATCCTTGTACCGCTCTCCAAAGCCTGCTCTCAAATGGGGCTATCACTCCAATTTCCCCCCTCCCCCATCGCACTCCCCCCCCCCCCCCCACCTCTCCCACCGCTCAACCAATGACTTCTTCTTCATTCTCCACAAGTTGCCTCATTGGTCAAATCGTGGTCACGTGCCATCCGTCTCATCTGCCAATGGTTAGCTCTCTAGCGTACGTAATATTTTTCTGCCGTTTTCGATGAAGTTTTAACATTTAATGACTGAATAACGAAAGTCAACAAAGTAGATGATATATGCACAAATATGTGTAAAGTTATTGACTACCGTTCGCTCTTCGGGATCCTCGAGGATAGTCCTCTCTCATCCGAGTCCTTGCGGACGCGCATCCGCTATTCCGGATCCTCGCGGCAGGGCCGCTCACCGGAGGTCGCGGCGGACACGGTAACTACTTCATCATTAACGGTAACCAGGTAACAGCCCACCCGACACTCCCAGGCCTACGGACACCGTTCAGAAACTAGTTCATCCCTACGGTGTTAACTGGCGGGGCCTGGCGAGCCGCGGTCTGCCTCGGGGACGGAACCCCGTACAGTCCGACATGCTGGCCAGAGCCTCTGTCACATGTCCCGGGAAGGGAGAGAGCTGGCGATCCACAGGGCCGAAGGCCCCCGAGTCAGCAACTCGTCTCTCCCAGCCCGGGCCTCCCCACGGAAATCGTCCCCAGGGCTCTAGGAGCCCACTACTCAGACCCAGGGAACACAAAGCTCATGGCGAGCCTCGTGTGCGTCCTAGTCTCGATCTTGGACAATCTCCTCGAACGAGTCGCTTCCAGTGTATATATAATACACCAGAAACTGCAGGGCGCACGCGAGGTTAAATCGATCCATTGTTATAGTTTACTGGAGCGTAAATTACAATACGTCGCCGTGGCAACGCACGCTCGAACGGAGCATGTCAAAACAAGGCCAAGTACAGAAAGGCCACATAAATGGCTTTTATGTTTACAATCACCTGCCGCGTGCTTAGGGCAAAATCGCCACATTACCCCCTTCTTACAATGTTGGTCCCCAACATGTTCCGCCCGCGCCCAAAATGCTCGAAACCCGACGAAGGCTTCGCATGGCGGGGGCCGGAAGAAGGCACGATGGCAACGCCCGGAAGTCACGGCGCAAACACTAGGACTTTAAGAGTCCCTTTTGGAAGAATGGGGAACTACCCCCGGACTTATGGAGTAAACTATAACGCGCTTTGCAATTTTGAATAAATCCTCATAAACAAGCTAAAATTTTGACCGAGGTGGTCCAAAACCGTGTGATGACCTTGAAAGGTCATCCATTATAAAAGGACGGTGTGTCGAGTCTTTGGAATATCTTTAAGGTTAGACTTTAAATTTAGAAATTTTGTAAAACGACACACCGAGTGATCAAAAGTGATAGTACCTCTAAAATGTTGCCGACCGCCCTGCCGGCCGGCTCCTCAGATCCGCAGAACGGGTCTGAGGCAGGGCGGAGCCGCGGGAGCGACTCCGGCACGCCGCCGCACACGTGCAGCGACGAGGCTAGCACCCTAGCCTTCCTCCGTTGTCATCGGCTCCTCATCCGTGCCGCCTGTCTTGGGGTCTGGCGGCGGTGACGGGTCCCTACGCCGCGGACGCAGCGGAGCCGGCATAGTGAAAGCCGGCTGCACGGGCGGATGAGGCAGGCCCGGTGGAGCTTGCACGGGCTTTTGTGGTGAGCCCTGCAATCCGGGTCCTGACGGAGCCATCACAACGGAGGCCGGTAGAGATGTCGCGCCGAGATCTGCTATGGCGCGGAACATCTCCACCGTATCGCGGGTGCGCTGTGGACCGGCCGTCCGTTCTCCCCACACCTGGACTAGGTATGGGTAGATGGCCAGCTCCAAAGCGGCATCCGCGCGCCGGAGAGCCGCCTGGTTCAGGGCGGACGACTCGGGGTCATCGACGCCCTGGATTAGGCGAGTCCGAGCGGCCTCGGCTTCGTCAAGACGACGCCGTAGCTGCTCATTCTCAGCCTCCAGGTGCTCCATCCGTGCGGCCACCTCTGGGGCGGGGGCGGACGCCCCGGACTGCTCGGCAAGAGCGGCGGTCCGACCCTGGTCGAACGCGCGCCGCTCAATGACGGCCGACAAAGTCCGGTAGCTCTCTAGGCTCCGCCGGGTGCCTTCCATGAGGCCCTGGTCGTATGCGAGATCGCATGCGACACGGGAGGCCTCGGCGCGGCACCGGCTGAACCGATCCAGAGAGCTGTCCATCTCCGCCACAAGGTACTCCGCCGCTCGGGTGAGTCGACCACGCTGGGGGTGATCCCAGGGGTGCTCCTCCCGAGCGCGGACCAACGCGGCTACACCTGCGGACCCCAAGTCACGAATGGCTCGAGGCACCGGCAGGTTCACCAACGCCGGATCACCGGGGATCCGGTCCATACCATCGCGACGATGGCCGACCGCCTGGCCTACAGACTCGCGGAAAGTCTCGTAGACGCTGGCGGTCGTGGGACCGAGCCTCCGGCGTACGTCCGCCGTGGCGTCGAGGGGGTCCAAGTCCAGGGAGGCGGTGCTTTGCCACCCTGCGGACGTCCCCTCAACTACCAACGAGGACGCGGACGCCGACCTCGTGAGAGGTACCGCACGTCCGCTACTGCTCGCAACCGAGGGAGTCACGCGTGGAGTCCTTGGCGGGACCGCCGACGCGGTACTCGAGGAGGCGGAGGTGTCTGCCACCACCCGTCCCTCAGACGGACCCGCGGGTACCGTCACCTCGAGCAAGCCCGGGTAGTCCTCCTGAGTCAGCGCACCCGGAGACTGCAGGGGCGTCGTCCCGGCCGGAGTCTTTCCGGCGGACGAGCTCTTCCCCTGAGTCTTTGGCTGGGGGCGCGGCTTAGGAGTAGCCACTCGTGTCTTGGCCGCGATCTGCGGCATCTCCGACACGATCATGGTCACCCGGTGCCGTTCTTCACCGGCCTGGATCACCGGCGGTTCACGGACAGCCTCTGCTGCTGTCCGGGCGGCTTCCGCCGCCTGGAACTCCGCCGGGGTCTGGCCCATTGTAGCCGTCAGGCGAGCGGTGTAGTTCGAGCCCGCGGACACAACGCCAGACTCCTTCCAGGCATCGTCCATGATGCGCTGTGCAAAGCGCCATGGACCCCAGTGAAAGAATCGGTGATTCGCCGTCCCTGACGTAGTCATGAACGACGCCACCCTCGGTGGTATGTATCCATAATTGAATACAGGCCCCACTTCATTTCCAACGATATGAAGTCCCTCACCGCGGTGTGCACCCGAGCGGTGATCATTTAGGGCCTCTAAACTGGCGAAATATCGTTGCTGAGGGGTGCCGGAGTAGCACCTCTTGCAAACGAACATTTGCATCCAGGGGTAGTGGTACCCCGCAATATGTCGACTCAAGTGGTCGTAGGTAGGGTACCTACGATCCCGATTGAGCGCACGGTGCGGGTCCTCATACCCGTCCAGGGATTCCGGACAGAGTTGGCATATCACGCCCGCCTCTGTCTCGGGCGGCAACCCGACACGCTCCTCGTCCGTGAGTGGACGAGGCCGTGTGAAAGGCGTGTCGGCCGCCGCGCCGGCCGCCGCGGTGCGGCGTCCCTGCGGATCCCTGCCATAGCGCGGAAGGAACATGTGTCCCTGACGGACTCCAGGGAGTTCGGGGCCCATTTTGGCCCGCAGCCTCTGGATAGAGGGCTGCTCCGAGGACGACCGTTTCTTCTTTTTGGCCGCCCCCGAACGATTCTCCGACCTGGTTTGTCGGGGCACACTCTTCCCGCGTGGGGGCGCGGCCTTCTGTTGCTGCGCAACGAAGGCCCGCGCTCCCGCTTCCAGTGCGGCGTCAGACAGGTGGACCCCGTCTTGCTCCGCGCGCTTCCGGAGGAGTTCTAAACGAAGATCTCCCTCCTTCGGCACGGGACGCCCTCTGTCCACTGGACTTGACCCCACCTCCGCAGCTCCGGTAGGTTTCTTAGTACCGGAGGAAGAGGAAGAGGAGGTTCCTTTCGGTGCCTGGATAGGCACCCGCTTACAGGAACCTCCCGCGCCTGGGCCGGATCCCGCGGAGGCGCCGCCCGCACCAGATCCCGAGGGATTAGGCGTCTTGGCGACTCCGGGTTTGGCGGAGGACCCTTTCTGGCCGCCCGGCTTAGGCGCCAGTGGCTTAGGTCCTCCGGACTTCGATCCGGCTTGAGGCGAGGGGCCGCCGGACTTCTTTTTCCGGTGCGGCCGCTTCTTCTTCTTCTTCTTCGGAGGCGAGGAGGCCGGGTCCGGGTCGGATCCGGCCTCAGATTGCCCACGCTCAGCGGCTTCCAGCTCTTGCTGGGCTCTCCACTGCTTTTGAGCAATCTCCCGGGCTCGACGGCGAGTACGCCTAGAGACGGGCGATGTAAACCCGTCATCTCGGTTCTCGGTCTCCTTCGAGCCAGACTCCTGTTCCTGAGGCGGCGCTTGGGATGCGGCTTCCTCAGCCGCGTCAACCTGCTCCGCCCAAGTCCCAGGGGCCTTCTGGTCGTGCGGACCAGACTCCGCAGGTGCGGACACCGAGGAGTTCTCGGCGGAACCGGTGTCCGGACGGCTACGGCCATCCGGACGGGTTTCCGCACGAGTACTCTGATCCGGGCCCAGAGACGCAAGCATCTCCGAGGACGGGTGCAACTCAATGTCCACACTAGCAAGTCCCGCACCACCGCAGTCCATCACCTCTTCCATACGGGAAAAAGTGGACGGATCTAGGAGTAGCTCGGCGCCTGCTGTGGCCGAGTCACTCTCTGCGGGGCGGTCCTCCGCGACCTCGCTCTCAGACTCGGTTCCTGAGTAAGAACCGGAGCTGGAGCTGGATTCCTCAGAACCCACATAGGCTCCCCGAGGGATGTCCTCGCGGTCATCCTCCTCGGGCCTAGACTGGGGTCTCGAGTACGAATTACCGCGCTCAAGAGACCCCTCTTCCCTCCCTTCATCACCTCCCCAGCCGTCACTTGACTCTGACATCAAGCGCTCTAATCACTCTAAACACTGGGAGTCAGATCCGCAGATCCGTCTCCACCAGTGTCGAGCGCTTGAATGACGAGAAGGTGTCGAGTTACATCGATTATAGGCATCAAGTGTTGGCAGTTATACTGCACACGCATCGTATGACGCGTTCCCGTGGAAACGTCTATTCACTGCATCTACCCGATCGACAGACAAAAGGACGTTTTACATTCCCGCATTCCCATACACGCATCTCCCCCCGGTGACTCCTTTCATGCCATGTATACGGGTGGCTTGTGTACACAAGCCATCCCGGGGGAACCCGCTAAAATACTACAGTAATTAACAGCAGTCATTAGCAATAGCTTTCGCACTGGCGATCAATGACGTGAAGTTAATCACCCTCGCAGGTTAAAGATTGTATACAATGTATCAAAAAGCCAAACTACTTGTGGGTGTTACGATTATGTCACCCTGTCAGCAGCGATAAATAAAAATTTAACACCGCTCAAGCAGCAATGAAAATAAATCCACCACCGCTTGCATGCTTTTCATAGATCACGGCATACAGCCTTCGATTTAGGGATTGAGCCTGCTTTCGAGGGCATTGCAGTCCTACAAACAATCGAGGGGAAAATGACAACGTCAATAGCCCGACGGAGCGAAGCGACGGAGGGCTTTTGACATAGTCATTTTACCCGAGATTGTTTGTAGGACTGCAATGCCCGAGAACGCAGGATTAATCCCTATTATAACATAAACCACTCCTTCTTGATTTTATGCCTGACAAAACAAAGAGAAGAAGAAAATACAACCGATTTTGGGCAGAAATACCCATAGAAGAACCAAAAAATCGTTGAATTCTCCGCTACGATCAGCATGACCGCCCCTGCCAGAGCCGGACCGCTGGCCAGAAAACGTAATAACGTAGAATTATTGATCGACCGTCAAGATGCAGCTGTTCCATTTGACTCCCCCTGCCGCCTGGCAATGCAGCATTGAGGGATCGCTTTTCATCATGTGGATACTTACAGTCGAAATTCAGCAAAAATAGTAAAATACGAGCTGTCATGCGGTTCTGTATACACCAAGAGGAAATAGAGTGTATGGACATGTTCAAAGTGTTTTAGTTCCACTGGAAATCGGAGGGATCATGTATATTTTGCGTGACATTTGTTGCATGCGTGTGCACACCGTTCCGCGGCATTTGGAAAGATGTCGGGTCCGCGCCAACACTGGCCGATTGCGATGGCCGGTATGATGCTCGAACTTCGAAGACGGCTAAAAAGTTTTAAAAACTGGGCTTCTACAGATGATAAACACATATGAGGTTAGTATTCTTGAGAAGACATTATGTAGATTTTATTCTTCGATTAGTGTATATGAAACAGAGATTATTTTGTTCGTACTGGCGCCGCAAATTATATACATTTCCGCATGCATGTCGAATCGTACACCTACGTCGCCATGATATTTATGGATCGATTTTCTCTTTCTAGGTCAGCGCGCGGATCTCCAGGCGGATCTGCTTGCAACATGGACCCGAGCTACGACTTCCTCGTCGTCTTGGGAGTCCCAACAATTGTTGTTGTAGACATCTACGGCACATCCAAGTAATCCTGTCTCAGGAAGTCCAGTTATAAATCTTCATCCGCAATTCAGACATTTCAGGACAAGATCATCAGCGCTGGCAGCATGACAAGTGATCAGCCTGCTTGCTCCATACCTTGACTTGGCCCGTTGACAATCGGCACGGGAATCACCAATGTTTTGTGACAGTGTACAGTACGGACTCCTTGCAAATATATAACACAAGGTTAAAAACACATGTCTAGCCAAAATCTCAGGATGGAAAAGTACATAGTGACTGTTGTGTCATGTGTGTCACAGTGATTTTGCTTACTTGTTCACTGCAAAACTGTATAAAACCC
This sequence comes from Terebella lapidaria, assembly GCA_949152475.1. Lineage (NCBI taxonomy): Eukaryota > Metazoa > Annelida > Polychaeta > Terebellida > Terebellidae > Terebella > Terebella lapidaria. Next base: position 15,779,460 of record OX424564.1, on the reverse strand, counting down.
TTAATTTTTTAAAATATATTATATTTTTATTGATTCTCAATCATTCTGCCCAGTCTATATACTATATAGATCTACTTACATTGAAAAAATATTTGAAATATTCTGTTTTCAGTATGGTTTACAAAATATTCTGGATTTAGGAGGGAGGTAAACGGAACGGCGTAAACAAATCCAGGAGGGCTTTCGATGGGATCGAAAAGCCCTAGGGCTTTCGATCAAATCGAATGCCCGGTTGAATGTATATCAATGCTAGAATGCTTACAAGGCATTGGTTGTCTGACAAAGTCTATCCTCATCAAACTACTGTGTATAAGCAGAGATTGACCATGTATGTTATAATACAATGTACACAATCTCCTACACCCCTCTTGCGAAAGCAGAAATCTCCCGATTTCTTACTCTCTATTGCACCAGGGAAAAGATATATCACTAAACTTTCTCATATATGGGATAAATGAGTAAGAATAGCATTTCCACGGGAAACACGCACACACTTGTGGCTTATAATCCTCCCATAAATAATAAATGAGATGGAAAATAAACAAAATCACTCCCCATAGCCGCTGGCACGCTTACAGGGCGATCGGACATACCCATGACGTCCGGACAGACAATCGGGCGCCCTATGGGCGTTTGCAAAGCGCCCACTAGCATCCCCGACGTACTGCCCGGCCGCGGAGCGGTGCCCGGTCCAGCCCAGAGCCTCCTCAAACGACTACCGGAGCGCGGAGCCAATAGATTTAGACGCGGAGCCGGCATGGTCCATAACCGCACTGGTTAGGGGGCGAACCCTTCATACCGGCGCCCAATCTAGAGGCGCCCAAAGATGGTGAAAGCAATAGCCGGCGGACGTCCGGGGCTGCCCGCGGACGGAGTCCAGGCCGGACGTCTACCATTGTACGGCGTATTGCCCTTATCCAATGAAGATGAAATTGGAATTAGAAGCCACCACAAGTGTTGCGCATGTAATATACGACCCCCTTCTTAGAAGGAGGCCGGGGTTCCGGTCATTCCGGCCGGACCGCATATTGTAAGGTACGATCCGGACGAGAACGAGCGTCACCCGCTGCCGCGGCTGGTCCGCACGCGCGGACTTAACAACCGCTCCATTATCATAATGGATAGTCGGTTTCCTGCCGTAAGAAACCTTAATTACTATAACCGTAATTATAGTAATGGCTCACGGGGGATAACTACACCGAAGTGCGTCATCTTAAAGCGCCGCGGACGCCGGACGAGTCACGCGGACGAACCGCGGACATCAGTCCTCATCTGCGGACACTATCCCCGCGTCCAGAGCCAGTTCCCCAAATCCGTGGGAAGACGCTTCTCCCGTAGCGGACGTAAATCCCAACCTCAGTCTGGCCATATAAGAGGTTGTCCCGGGACCAGGGGCGTCCGGCCGAATCAGTAAATTCGTCCGGCCAGCGTAACCGTTGTGCGGATTACGCCGGACAGCCGTCCACAAGGTGCGGACAGGCCATCCGCACGTCCCTGGCGCTAGAAACTACAGGAGGGCGGATGCGGAGCGGCGGCGTTACGACATGAAAGTCTCCGCGGACCTCAACTCCGAAGATGGCCACAAAGTAGCCACCCGCGGAGGTAAGTCGTGCGGACTCTCACGGAACGACCTAAAACCCATCCCTTCGTATGACAGACGGGCACCGCAGACGCATCCGCATGGGCGGAAGGTTATTCCCACCCATACCGGGCTGGCGCACGTGGTTTCCGGCGTGGCCGCCCGTCATCCGCAGGTACTGGAGGGAGTGGGGGTACCTGCGGATCGCCGTCATCTGGCTGATAGCCACCCAGTCCATCATCTGACGGGTCAGAGAGGTCCGGGAGGCCCACCATACGGCGCACACGCTCGTCCGGAGTCCGCGGATGCTGACCGGACGGATCCCATACGGGAGCATCATCCGGTTCCGCATCTTGAATTAGCGGATCCATGACAAGCGGGCCCTCGTACTTCTTCAGATTATCGATATGGACAACCAGAACCCTGTCCGGATCGGAATCCCTCCGGATCCGGTAGTCCACATCTGTCACCTGTTTCAGTACGGTAAACGGGCCTATCCACGGCTTAGCAAATTTATTGCCTTGCTTAAGCGGCGGATAATAGTAGCGCACCTTGTCGCCCTCCGCAAAAGCTGGCCTACCCTTAGCATGGGCGTCATAGCCTCGCTTCTGCCGGAGGGCAGACTTGTCCAGGCGCGCGCGCGCGAAATCATGGGCGTTCGCCAGGGCGCGGCGAATCCACTCCACGTATTCCGGACCGCACTGGGGTACCGCGCCGGTCTCTGCCGCAGTTGGATACATAATATCCACGGGCAAATTTAACTCCCGGCCGTACAACATCGCGTGCGGAGTAACTCCGGTCGAAGAGTGGACCGACGACCTGTACGCCATTAAGACATACGGGAGGTGGTCATCCCAATCATTCGCACGATCATTCACAAAGGCCGCCAGCATGTTGAGGACCGATCGATTAAAGCGTTCGACCTGGCCATCAGACTGGGGCCTGTAGGGGGTGGTCCGCACCTTGGTACTCCCTAGCATCTGTGCTAGGTTCCGGAACAGGTTGCTCTCAAATTGCGTGCCCTGATCCGAATGTACCTGTTTAGGTACCCCATGGTACACCACCCATCTATTCACCAATAACCGAGCTACCTCGTCCGCAGTCTGGCGGCGCAGTGGGTAGGCGTCGGTATACTTGGTAAAATAGTCGGATATCACCAGGATGTACCGGAAACCGCGCGGGGTGACCCGGTGGGTATCCAGTATATCCAAAGCTATCCGATCAAACGGCGCGCCTGCCTTAACCGTGGTTAAGGGGTGGCGGCCAGGAGTCGGGACTCCTTTGCGAGCTTGACACCGAGGGCAGGCTGCGCACCACCGTTGCACGTCCAAGCCGCTACCAGGCCAATGAAAGCGCTGTTGTAGCCTATGGACGGTCCTCCGGATTCCCAAGTGACCGGTCACCCGGAGGTCATGCAACTGGTGGAGTACTTCTTTCCGCAGCTCCGCCGGAAGCACCAACTGCCATATTGGAGGCAGTGGGGTCGGTGGCTCATAGCGCCGGTATAAGAGGCCATCCCTCAAGGAGAGTCGTTCCCACTGAGATACTAGAGACAAGGTCTCCTCCCTGTAGGTCTTTCGCTCATCCTTCGAGGGCTTCTGGCCGGCCTCAAGGGCTGTGATTACCGGTGCCAGAGCTCTGTCAGCTCTCTGCGCCGCAGCTATCTGCGCCGGAGAGTAGCCACCCAAGTAATTAGGCTCCTCATCCGTCGCGTCCGGCTGCGCCGCAGCGGCCATCACCACAGGGGGCAAGGACCGCTCATACTCAGACTCTCCAGAGGACGAGGGTACCCACGAGGAGTACACCGCCGGACTCGAGGAAGACTCGCTGGAGCTGAGCCGCACCTCCGCTTCATATGCGGGACGCCCTCGCCGATATCGGCGGGTCCGCGCGCGGAGATGAGCCCTAGACGCTCCGGCCGCCGTGTTGTTAGAGGGGGCGGCGGCCTGCGGTCTCCCCGGAACGTCCAATTCCGAGTCTGAGGACGAATCCGCGGCTTGCTGGAATGGTGCCATCCCTGCACAACCCGGATTCTTGCACTTATGACAACGGGACAGGCCGTCCGCGTTGCCGTGCAACTTACCAGCGCGATGCTCTATCTGCATGTCATACTCTTGGAGTTTGACGAGCCACCGCGCCACCAAGCCATCGGCCTCACTATAGTTGAGGAGCCATCTCAGCGAACTATGATCAGTCCGCAAGCGGAAATGGCGTCCCAACAAATAGTGCCGGAAACGCTTGGTCATCGTAACCACCGCGAGCAACTCGCGATGAGTGGTACAGTAGTTCATTTGAGAGCGGCTCAAGGCCACACTCGCATAAGCTACTACCCGCTCTTGCCCATCCACGATCTGCGAGAGGACACCGCCGAGTGCGAAGTTACTCGCGTCAGTGTCCAGGATGAACTCGCAGTCCGGACGAGGGTGCCGCAGCACCGGGGCCACTACCAAGGCCTGCCGGAGTCCCGAGAAGGCGTTAGCCTGCGCCCTTTTCCGTGAGGATAGTAAGGGGACGCGCGATCTCCGCAAAGCCGCGAATAAACCTGCGGTGGTAGCTCGCGAAGCCCAAGAAGGACCTCACGTCCGCCACGTTACATGGCGGAGGCCATTTCTGCACGGCCGCCACCTTTGCGGGGTCTGGTCTCACTCCGGTGCCCGTTACCATGAAGCCCAAGTACAGGATTTCCTGCGCGAATAGCTCGCACTTACTTGGCTTCAATTTAAGCCCTGCTCCGCGGATGCGATGGAGCACCATCTGGAGGTTGGTGAGGGTTTCCTCGAACGACCGGCCATACACGACGACATCGTCGATGTAGACCATACATCGCTTCCAGAGGAACCCTTTGAGTACCATCTCCATGAGGCGCTCGAACGTCGCTGGTGCGTTACAGAGCCCGAACGGCATTACCTTGAATTGGTAGAGCCCGTTCTTGGTAACGAAGGCAGTCTTCGCCCGATCACTCTCCTCCATCTCCACCTGCCAATACCCGGAGGCCAGATCCAGAGCACAGAAATAGTGCGACCCGGCCAGGGCATCGAAGGTATCCTCAATGTGCGGGAGAGGATATGAGTCCTTCCGCGTGGCATCGTTGAGTTTCCGATAGTCCACGCAGAACCTCCACGAGCCGTCCTTCTTCTTCACCATAACCACCGGACTGGCCCAAGGGCTGTCACTGGGTTCGATGATGTCCAAGTCGAGCATCTTTTGCACCTCCTGGTCTATGACCTCTTGGTGCACTATTGCTGCCCGACGAAGACGCTGCTTGAGAGGACGCTCGTCCACGAGGTCGATGCGGTGCTTGGCGACGTCAGTCTTGCCAACCGCACCATCAGGACCCATGAACACATCCGCATACTGCCGCAGCAGTCTGCGGAGCGCTTGGCGCTGCTCTTCATCCAACCGGTCCTTCGGAACCCGAGATTCCAAATGGTCCGGCAGGGTGAACGGATCATCTCCGGCGGCCGCCGTCGCGCACGCAGCGCGGCAGACCGGATCGTCGGGGATGACACGACTCGAAGCCGCGGGAATAGCAGTAGCTGCTATGCATCCGCGCTTCAGTACAATCGGAGCATCCGTAGGATTCACCACGAGGATGGGCATCGCGCGGGGGTTGGACATGACCAGGGCCCCACCCAGCACGAGCCCAGTTCCTGCGGCGAAACTGCTCACGGGTTGCACTATACACGGTCGACCATCGAGGGGCATGCGGGGACGCCGCGGCCTCGTCTCGATGATCATCTCACTCATCGGCGGCACTACTACAGTGCGCGATGTCCGCATCTGGAATGAATGCATCGGGCCCGAGCGGAAGAGGAAGTGCGTGTCCTCTCCCATCCGGAACTCGCCAGCGCTAAAGTTGGCAATCACCCGGTGGACCCGTAGGAAATTCATCCCAATTATCCCGGCCGCTCCGATATCCGCCACGATCGCCTCTGTCAGATACACCTTGTCCCCAAGGGTAATAGGCAGATCGATGATGCCATGGATACGGATGCGGTTGTCTCCCGCTCCGTAGAGCTTGTACGGTCCGGGATCTCGCAACTCGAGGTTGCGGAGTGCGGGCTCCTTCCTAAACGTTCCGGCGGCCACGAGGGTCACCTCCGAGCCTGAGTCTATGAGGAACCGGACCGGCTCCCGTCCGAAGGACAGGGGCAGGTACCAGCAGGGGTCCCTCACCAGCGCGCAGGTCGGGCGATACCTTTCGCACGCGCTGGGCTCATCTACGGAGTCCTCGCCATCCGCCTCAGCCGCGGAGGAGCTAGACTGGTCTCCAAGGACTACTTCCGGAGAAGTCATATCTACTTGGGGTCCGTCCTGCTCATCAGCGGGTGGGGCGGCATCGTTTGCCACCGAACAACTATCCCCGGACGCAGTGTTGGTCGCCACCACGTCCGGATCTAGTTTCCCTGCCGCGGGTTCCGATTCTGCTGTCCCGGAGGACCAGACCGGAAGGAATTCCTCCGTTGCGGGCCAGGGAGAGCTCCCTGGTATCCGCGCGACCGCAGGCGTTCCAACAACTCCGGACACTTCAGCCAAAAGTGTCCCTGCTTTCCGCAGAAGTAGCAGGGACGGTTCTGAGCTGGTCCGGAGGTGAACGCGCAACATTCTGCGGCTCCCGGAGCTTCGAGCCCGGCGCAGTGCGCAATCATCTGCGCGGCGCCGAGGTCGTATTCCTCTATGTCGCACTCGTCCGAAGGCGAGCGCGGCGCGGCGACCGGTGCCGCAGGTGCGGGCGCCCCTGTAGAGGGTGCCGGCGCACTAACCCACTGCTGGGTAGGTTCCCTGGCGGGTTCCCGGACGACCGGGTCCTGCCACGGGGTTACCTGCGATGCCTTGACCGGAGGAGGAGTCGCCACCTGCGCGGGTACAGCCGAGGCTGGAGGCAACTGTCTAGGACGGACAGCCATCTCAAGCGCAAGCGCGGAGTCTATCGCCTCCTCCATCGATCGCTTTTCATGGGTGGCCAGCCCGTACGCTAGGTGGTAAGGCTGGCCATCGATGAACTGATCGATCAGCATCGTCTCAAACCGTCTGGAGTCCATGTCCGGAAAAGCTCTCCGGCCGAGTATGCGTAAGCTGTACGCATAGTCTGTCACGGACTCAGTCGGCTGGCGGATACGCGCCTTGAACTCTCGTTCAGACTGCCGCCGATTGGTCGTCGGCGGGAACAGCAGGCGAAGTTGACGAGCAACCTCGCCGAACGTCACTGTTCCCACCGGCAGACACGGCATCACGCGGAGAGCTTTCCCTTCCAGGCTCCCCGCGAGGACGTGTCCAGCTTCAGGCTGGGACCATCCTTCGTACACGGCGGTACGCCATACCTGGAGCAAGTAGTCCTCCAAGTCGGCGTTATCCCCGTTGAACCGTTTCCGCCACGAAGAGTGGTCGGGCCCGTCATCGCGTTTGCTACGCGCCCGACGTGCGGTCCTGGCTCCGGGGTCGTCCGTGTACTGCGGCAAGTTCCGCGCGCTTCCTGCGCCTGCGGCGGAGTCTGCCGGAGCAAACATCGACGCCGCGGACATAGGAGCAGGGAAGCTCACGTTTGCCGCCGGGATCATTCCCGCTGAAAACCCACTCTGGCTAGGTGCGGGCGGGGCTCCCATCGAACCTACTGGGTAGGCTCCAGAAGGGGCGGCAAAGCTTGGGGCCGAAGCCGCCTGTTGCCACTGCCCGTCCGACACACTGTACGTGCCAGGGTAAGTCGACCACGCGGCTTGCGCTCCAACCGTCGGAACGGTCGACGCGGTCGCCAACGTGGTGCCTCCGAGCCGCGGGGCAGGCGCGGGTCCCATTGCGGGGGCCACTGGCACCTGCGGACTCGGCAGGACTTGGGGAGGGGCTACTGGCCCAGACATCCCCGGACTTAGGGTGACCGACGGGTCAACGCTCGAATGCAGCTGATTCCGCTTGAACAGTACAAGCGCCTCGGATATCAGCCACCTCTCCCTCTCCGTCAAAGGCCCCGAGTTGCCTTGTGACAGCGGAGAAGGGGAGCGGTTCCGCCGGTCTGATCGTCCCTGATGGGGCGACCGGGCGCGGTCATAGCGCCCGAGGGGGGCCAGCTCGCCAAGTGCGTCGGTGAGCTGATCCACCACACTGCCCGGTGCGGACCGACCAGAACCCATGCCGGAGGCTCGCGAGGGAGTCCACCCGGCCGGGTGCGGCATCTGGTATGACTGGTCCGCTCGTCCAGAAGGACCCGCATGCATTGGCGCTCGATTCCGGACGCTCGAAGGCGTCTTATGGAAGGGTGCCGTTTGCCACGGATCTGTTCTGGGCACGGGCGGGCGCGGCGTAGAGCCGTTGCCAGCTCCACCCACCGCGCCTAACACGTCAAGGTCCGGCCTTGACGGCAACTCCTGCTGCGGCCCCGCGGGGCTCGACCCTACGTCCGAAGACGGGGCCAGGGACGCCGGAGTCGTCTCCGCGGACGGGGTCTTGTCCACGGAGGTTTCCGCGCGTTCCTTCCGGCCACCGGAGTCGTCCGGAGACGTCTCACGGTGGCTGTCGCGCGACCGGGTGTGGTCCGCGACATTTCCACCCTTATCCCTCCCCTTGGATTCATCGGCCTTATCTTTGGCCTTATCTTTCTCTTTAGTAATTTTTCGAGACGTCCTTGAGGAGCGGGCGATCCCCAGGGACTAAGGAGGCTACAACACTGTGACGGTAGGCTGCGATGGAACACTGTCGGACTGATCCTGGTCACGGCACCAATGTAAAGTTATTGACTACCGTCCGCTCTTCGGGATCCTCGAGGATAGTCCTCTCTCATCCGAGTCCTTGCGGACGCGCATCCGCTATTCCGGATCCTCGCGGCAGGGCCGCTCACCGGAGGTCGCGGCGGACACGGTAACTACTTCATCATTAACGGTAACCAGGTAACAGCCCACCCGACACTCCCAGGCCTACGGACACCGTTCAGAAACTAGTTCATCCCTACGGTGTTAACTGGCGGGGCCTGGCGAGCCGCGGTCTGCCTCGGGGACGGAACCCCGTACAGTCCGACATGCTGGCCAGAGCCTCTGTCACATGTCCCGGGAAGGGAGAGAGCTGGCGATCCACAGGGCCGAAGGCCCCCGAGTCAGCAACTCGTCTCTCCCAGCCCGGGCCTCCCCACGGAAATCGTCCCCAGGGCTCTAGGAGCCCACTACTCAGACCCAGGGAACACAAAGCTCATGGCGAGCCTCGTGTGCGTCCTAGTCTCGATCTTGGACAATCTCCTCGAACGAGTCGCTTCCAGTGTATATATAATACACCAGAAACTGCAGGGCGCACGCGAGGTTAAATCGATCCATTGTTATAGTTTACTGGAGCGTAAATTACAATACGTCGCCGTGGCAACGCACGCTCGAACGGAGCATGTCAAAACAAGGCCAAGTACAGAAAGGCCACATAAATGGCTTTTATGTTTACAATCACCTGCCGCGTGCTTAGGGCAAAATCGCCACATATGTTATCATAACGTGGCGAAAAAATTAAGCATGCCATTGGTAAACAAAGAATAGATTGGTGACTGCCGTCAATCATGATCCGAGTTTTTGATCCACCTACACGGAAGCCCCTAATATATTTTCCATATACATGAAATGTATAAAGACTAATTTTAAAAATTATTATATCATTTTAATTTCACTCTTTTTTTATTTCATTTCTCCATTCCTCTAGAAATATGATATATGCTTGTCATATGTTATAACAGAGTTGTGTGTGCAATAAAATAAAACAATTCCAAACCCCACAGCGTTCAATCCATGCATATATATATGCAAACGGATCCTCGAATTACAATTTAAATAGGCTAATTATCGGCGACATGTGCCTCAGAAGTGGCATGTGGCACCTACTCTATGGTGTCATGTAGTATACACGGTATACACGGTGATGTCCCACGACCATTTCATGATATGTACCAATTCCATGGTGATATACACGGACACAATACCAGGACCAGCACTGATCCCAAACCACCAAAGACTAACTATGAAATCATGCGCAGAAGCTTTTTGTATGACGGTCCCTGTAGGTGGTTGAAGGATCTCATCCACGTACATGATCGAGCTAATTGCATTTCCGTTATGTTCAGCCGGTGTGACCCTAACATTCACTGACACAGGTGATCCCAGCCCTCTGGGTTACAAACACGGTCTTGGGGGTCACCTGGGGTGTGTGTTCTATTTATTTTCCTTACTAAGTCATTGTGATGTATATATGCGCATCCAAATAAACAACCTACCCACCTATGTGAGCCCATAAAATTAAAACAATTCTTTATTCATGTTTTTCTGAGGGCGAATATATTAGACTTCTACAAAAAAACCTGTTACAAATTAGCCCTCAGAAATTAAGGAACCTCAGAAGTTCCCTGTGAGCCTAAACTATGCAAAATTTCCCCGCTAAAACCCCAGAGCGCCTTGTGCTCGATTGCTCCGCTCGGTCCAATTTTTGCTCGCAATATCCTTTCAAAGTCCTGGCTACGGCCTGAATAGTACAGTTCAGTCGTACACTAATATATCAGTAGCAACTAGAGCCGTGCGCGAGTCGAGGGTACCCGCGGGGCGGGGCGGGTGCGGGTTACCCGCATTGTCATGTTGCGGGTGCGGGGCGGGTGCGGGTTGTATCTCTATGTAGCGGTGCGGGTACGGGTCGAAAAATCCATGTGCGGGTTTCTTGATAACCCGCAGCGTTGTTATGGCATGTGATATATTCGATTTCATTGAGTCCTTTTCAGATGCTACCTGACACATGTAATTATTGCATGTTGTATAGCCTCAGATAAGCAGATGACTATTATTATCACTATGTATTGCATGTAATATTGTGTGCATTCTAATTAGTGCCTCTACCCCAACACCCACATATTGCCCAAACATATATGTCTATTAAATTACTTTCATTAGTGTGATTTCTATTGAAAGGAACAATAGTGAACTAGAAATTAGCTTGTCAGGGGGGATTCAAACATATTCCATTTTGGAAACTACCGGGCTAATGGTGTAGTAATATCCGCATGCTGTGGTAATCCACATGTCATAGTGAGTGACTTCAAAGTACAATAGACTCGTCTGACTGTGTGTTGTGACAAAGGTGACTGGGCCACTTATACTGTGATCACATTGCCCCAGTCTATGCATACATCTTGTAATCATCTGCTTCTGGATCTTTAGAAGTTAATAAAATATGGATCAAACTGTAGTCTACTTGTGAAGCCGTAGTGGGCTTCACTTGGATATATATATGAAAGATCTCTGATGTTTCACTCAGATAAAAACAGCACGGCTGAGTAAACCTCCAGTACTCTGTATATTTGTTGCGGGTTGCGGGCTGCCCGCAGGCTAAGGGTGCGAGTGCGGGCGGGGCGGGGGCGGGTCGGGCCACTTTTTTCGGCCCGCGCAGGGCTCTAGTAGCAACACAAACTACCTGTATCCCAGTGTGCTTCCACTGCCATCTAATTCATGAGACACGGCGTCGACAACATGAACAAAATTGTGTTTGGATTGACGAAACAGGCCCATGGATCGCAAAATTCTGTTAAGTTGTCGGACACTCAAGGATATCGAATGGAATTTAGACAAAAAATTCAAAATTTCCAAATAAGTATATCCCATGTTGAAATAATACTTGATGAGCTCGTTTCTATCGGAAAACATTGGTAATTCCATGGCTGTTCACAAAATTGGCGAGGATGCTTATTCGGTAGCTCTCTATAACACGTGGAACAGTATGCCCGATCACATGACAGATCACGTGATTGATTCTAACAATTTTGAGCCAAAAGAAACACCATTCGCGGTGAGAATATTTTCTTCGCGTAGAAAATGATTTTCTGCGCGAAGACAATGTTTTATACGCGATGGAAATAGTTTCCTTCGCGAAGAGAATATTATCTGCGCGACGATAATGTTCTCTACGCGAAGTTAATAGTTTCCTTCCCGGAGAGAATATTCTCTACGCGAAAAAAATGTTCTCTACGCGAAGTTAATAGTTTCCTTCGCGAAGAGAATATTATCTGCGCGAAGAAAATGTTCTCTATGCGAAGAGAATGTTCTCTACGCGAAGTTGATAGTTTCCTTTGCGAAGAAATTATTTTCTACGCGAAGAAAATGTTCTCTACGCGAAGAGAATGTTCTCTACGCGAAGTTAATAGTTTCCTTCGCGAAGAGAATATTTACTGCGCGGAGAGAACGTTTTCTTCGCGAATTAAATATTCTCTTCGCGTAGAAAATGATTTACTTCGCCACAATTGTCTTCGCGAAGAGAATTACTCGTTGAAAAAAATGTATGGCATAAAACAGCCACCGTATAAAACAGTTGCAACTGCGATAAAACATACGAATGACAAAATGTTATAGCGTATATTCTTTTCGATTATTCTAAACATACCGAAAATTGGTGGATTATGTGATGAATATAAATAGTTACCAATTAGTGAAAAACAGTTGCAACTGCGATAAAACATACGTACTGACAAAATGTTGTAAAGTAAATACTTTTCTATTTTCCTAAACTGAACCTCTGGCCTAAACATCAAAAAGCTCATTTTATCAATTATAGATATGATATTCATACATGTATATTGCCACAGTATACTCCAGGTATTTTCTGTAAACTTGTAGGACACACTGTATTTTATTCGGTAAAAAAACTGCCACAGGTGTATGAAACATGGATTTTTTCCCTGGGATGATTATTGGTAATAAAATTTAGCTGGTATGCTACAGGAAACGTGGTCCTATTCTGTAATTTGTATTTCTGTAAGCTTGCATAGGGGTACATCATGATAGGCTGCATCACGTCATAATGGGTACATTAATACATGCTGGAGCCCGTCATAATGTACCCATATGTACCCATCTTCGGTGAGTACGGCGCCCCATGGGCCCTTGTTATTTGTGCAATACCCTGATCTAAGTGGGTTTCTGGCCATGGTTGCTATGGGCCATACCAGGTCACTGATTACCTTGACTGCAACAGAAAAGGTGAAAACACTGATTATTCATATTAAAATCTGTGTGATATAAGTTTTGATGAATAATCATAACATTAAATGAATGAATGATACATATCAAAGTACCTAATTAAAACAGCTTCCCTCGATGACGTCATGAATATCTCATTTGCATACTAAATAGAAAAAGCAAATTTGCCGATTTCAGTCTTTAAGTGCTATAACTTTTGAATGGATTGTGATATTTACATGCCGTAAATCCATTTTGCTCAGGTCAATGAGATCTTTCATATAAGTTCATATCATATTTTCACTATACTAGTACTTTAATGATCATTCACAACTTTGGTATGAAAATGACGGTATTTAAAGCTACTGCCTTCGAAAGTGAGCTTTTTTTTTCAAAACCGAATGTTTGTGAAACATATCTAATGCAATATAACAAAAGGTGTGCTCAATGATTTTGATGATTAAAGTCTGTCCGAGTTGTCTTTTCATCCATTTTAGTGCCCATTTTGTACCGGTTTTGTGAATAAACAAAAGAAGTGTATCCATCAAACCTGAATGTAAACAAATGCCCAAATCACGCTCAAAAGTCCACATTGAGTACATTTTCCAGTTCGTATGTCCATATATAGTGTAGCTATGAAAAAATAATCAGTGATATACCATGATGTACGTGGAATTGTCAGTCTATCTCGCACATCTATGCTTTGTTTACATCTGCGTGTGATGGAAACAGCTCCTGTATTTACACGAGAACCGCCTTTTCAAATGAGCAAAATTTCCCTGAGGACTGGTTATTTTCATTACATTTGACGTGAGTATGTCTCATTCAGTTAATTTAGCATGTTTAATATGAAATATATTTTTCCAAAAATTTTGACTGGTTTCGAAGTTGCTTTAATAATATGTCTGTGATACAACAAAAACCACGCTTGTGTGTTTTCCACAAAAAAATATCGGTCTCGTTTGGTCTGGCGGATGAACACATAATATAATAATAATAATAATAGTAATAATAATAATAATAATAATAATCAGATTTATTTAACGACGGTCCATGATGATAGGCAATTCTGCCTGTCTTCCCTATTAGCCGTCGAGTGACATTTTTGAATTTGGAAAGCACATTCGAAAGGAGAAACCTTTGCGCTGCCAGGATGAAACCTCCACCTACTTTGTGCCGGTGACGGGAATCTGAGCTTCGTCGCTTCAAGATCTACCAGTCCCATCCACTCAGCCCACAGAATACACTAATCCTCGTGCATCCTGAATTCATCCGCCAGACCAAACGAGACTGATATCTTTCTGCGGAAAACACACTAGCATGGGTTTAATAGAATATCGAACCATTTATTCATGTGACCGGACGCACGGCCGTGGACATGAACCTCCATGAATGACTTGCATAGATTTGTATTTCTGGGTATACATACATTATATACATTATTTGTCCAGTGTGAAAGTAAAAGTAAAATCATAATTGAAAACATCTGCTATAAATCAAACACATAAACATTATTCCCACACATTATACATGTAATAACCGAACACCAGTGAATATCACACTCGTCCTATTGGACCTATTATTATTGTATCCGATTTTTTAGCGGAACTTTAACCAAAAGATCATCGTCCACCGGGCGCCGGTATAAATTTTTTTTTATATATAGGTATTGTCCTTAATAATAACTTTAACTATAATAGTATACAACATTAGACTTCTTTTTAAAATATATAAAATAGGCAAGTATAAATTAAAAATGCCCGACACAATCGCAGTGGATGCGAGGCCGCCCTTTCCCGCTGCCTCCTTTAATTTTCCCAATTTCCATGTACTTGTCGGCCCTTGTCGGCAATTGACGGTACTTGTCGGTACTTGTTGGTATTTTTGTATGACCCAAAACAGAGCACAGTGTAAAGGTGCCTAAAATAGAGATATATAGAAAGGATAACCAAGATTATTTTTCTCTCAAATTCTACTCGATCAATACATTATTTCTCACTTCACATAATTTCCTCGAAGTCGTCGTCGCCGATCAGTTTGTAAGTGCGCTGTTTGAGGGTACCGAACTCTTTCGCGATTACGTAACAGTAGTGGTCGTAGAGTTTGAGAACCCCTTTGGTGATGACGGAGAAGCCTGTTTCCTCCTCCAACTTATGAACGTACCCCCTCAGCGTCGATCCAAAGAAATCATGTGCAAACTTCGGGTGTAGTCCCGCAGCCACGACCTTCTTCTGATAGTCTTCCTCCTCCCTTCGGTACATCTCGGCTTTCTCCGGAAGTATGACGTCACCGCGCAGGATGGCGCATGCGTATTGCCCCTGTACGTAGGCCACTTGGAACTCTAGTACGCCCTTGAGGAGGCCGATGAAGAACATGGTGGGATGTTTTATATTGACGACGTGATTGTACAAGGGCTGGATTCTCTCGTCTTTGATAGAGATGCCACATTCCGGGGTCAAGAAGGGAAAGTCGTACTCGTAACCAGTGGCCAGGATAATGTCGTCCACCTTGAGGATGAAGAACCGTGTGTACGGGATAGTAGGTTGTTACGTATGTAATTTAGCTACACTTCTGCTAATTTAGAAAATTTTTGATGGTTATTAAAGCCAATATACGTTTTGTTCCAAAATTAGGCTATAAAAGTGGGACTTTTACTTGAACTTTACACACAACCTCCCTCTTGGTATGCAGACGCTCTTGGCGATAAAGATTAGAGGGTTTAACTATATGTAATGTGGTTGTCGGTGATGGATCCCCCTCAAACAACCAATACATAGTGTGCCTGTACCTGCCGACACTCGCCGTTGTCCAGGATGACCCCGTTGGGGAGAACATCTTTCACGTTGCATCTCAGGTCCTCCACGTTGGCAGGGATTTCGAAGGGCAAAGGATCAGGCCCCCGGTGTGCCACGTGCATCTGCCGGGGGATGTGGGGGGGGGGGGGGGGGGTAGGGCAACAGAGTAGGTTGCATACACCTTCTGGTTCAAAAACTGGTTTAGTTGTATTATATTGGAGTTTTGAATAAAACAATATTCGAGTTAAATTTGATATCTGAATAAATAATTTGAGAGGTCATTTTTTTAAAAACAGACATATAGATGAATGTCTGAAGGTCTAGTGCGTTACTGTACATAATGTACAGATAACCTATAGGCCGTACCGGTAACTATGCAATCATGCATAACGCGATATTAACAATTAGAAGGTGAAGATTGATCAACGGCGCATATAGTCTCTATACCCGTATATATAGTGATTAAATGGTGTCCTCTCATTCTACATGTAAATGTACCCGCATAATGAACAAAAATCAACAATATATCTAAACGTTTAAAAAAAAATGTTTGGCGCTATTGACACACAGAACTATAGTAAAATATGCAGGTTATATAAACGTGTCCCGTGCATAACGATTCAGTATTGAATAATTATTGAATTTTAATTATCTGCATGTGGTTTAAAACTGCATACATATAGGCCCACAAACTTGATGAGGTCATGTAATGGTTAATCATGTTATTGAGGCATGATGACTCTATATTTGAATAAAAGTCTATATCATCAAACCGTGATATACCTGCTTACACACGGCGCCGATGTTGAAGATGATGTCCTGGGCGGAGTAAGATGCCCCCACCAAAAGCACGGTCCTGTCCGCGTACACGGCGTCGTCACGGTGGTTCTGTGTGTGCGTCACTCGGCCCCGGAACCCGGACAGCCCCGGGAACGTCGGAACGTGCGGCTTGTTCTCGCTCCTGGTCCGGGGTTGGAGGGGGCGGATATATGTTAAAAAATATGTTCGTACATGATCGCTACAGGTTATCGCAAGCGAGTGAAAAAATTCTAAATAGCATACAATGAATAATTACAATACAATAGCATACAAAGTGAAAAATTCCAAATAACATACAATGAAAACTCGTCCAAGCACAACTTAAATGGCTGCAAACATGTTCAAATACGGAGGTTAGATTAAAGGGATTTACAGTATTGAAAATAAAATCTCGCGAATTTTCTTGAGATAACTTTTTTCCACTTAACTTACGCCAAAAATATTCAACTTAACTTACGCCAAAAATATTCAATCATATTGTATGTATAGGCTACGATAACCAATAACTATTGTGATCGATAAATGGTGTCGTATCTATAATTATTATAGACGATCCTTGGTCGTATTTTATACGACACCATATATCGTATTATGAGATAGATCTACATGTGTATCGCCTCATGTTGTATTGAATGACAAGGTAGGCTATATCCATAATAAAATATGGCGTTACCCGACACAGAGCACGATGGAGTCGAATGATGACGTAGTGATGACGTCAGTACCAAGATGGCGGACAGTGACAAGCCACGTGGTTTTACCATCAGTGACACATGGCTTAACCTGCGTCACAAGCGTCTGAAACTGCATGCAAGTAAAAAAAAATGTTGTTTTTTTTTCAGTTTTGTTTTTGTTCTTGTGCGTCGTATTTTGTTTTGTTTTGCGTGTTCTTTGTTTGTTTGTTTCTTTTTGTTGTTGTTTTTTTGCAGTGTGTGTGTTTTTTTTTTTCAATTGTGAAGCAATTCGTCCCAAAAAAGTCGCCAGTCTTTTCCATAAAAACCATTAACTAAACACATTTGAAAATATTCACTGTAGATTCGATCCAGGATGATTCATATTGATCATTGACGTAAACTACCTGAACAAACTTGTTGAGGTCATGTTGCTGTGCGTAGTTGTCCAGGTACTTTTTGACCTCGGAGTGATGTATGAAGGAGGGGAGACCGCAGTCTGCCGGGTAGCCTTGGTCAGGCAAACACATCACCTCCTTCGGAAGGTTGACCCTACATGGGATAGTTCAAAAACTATTTGTCCGTAGTTAATTATTCAGCACTGTATGTACTGTTCCCACAATGTTAAAAAAAAATCAATACGGATTTTGGATATTTCGAGTTTATTTTTAAAAGTATGATTTTGTTTATTTTGTGTATTGTATTTTGGTATATTGAAGTAGTATAGTATGGGCCAGCGTTCCGCCAGGTGGCGCTACGGTGCTCGCCAGGGGGCGCAATGGCGTCATAACGTTTGCACTACACTCACCAGGTGGCGTCATAACGTTTGTCCTATAGTCGCTAGGTGACGTCATAGCGTTTGCCCCTAGACTCGCCAGGTGGAGTCATAACGTACCCATAAATAATTGGAAAATCATAACGTACCCATAAATGTTCTTAAAATCATAACGTACCCATGAATGTCTGGAAGATCATAACGTACCAATAAATGTTTGAATAATCATAACGCACCAGTAATTTTTTGGAAAATCATAACATACCCATGAATGTCTGGAATATCATAACGTACCAATAAATGTTTGGAAAATCATAACGTACCCATAAATGTCTAAAAAATTACAACGCACCCATAAATGTCCGGAAAATCATTATGTTCCCAGAAATGTTTGGAAAATCATAACGTACCCATAAATGTTTGGAAAATCATGTATTAATTTTTGCAATATTTTTAAACATTTTTTCAAATAAACTTTCCTTTTTATTCAAATTATAAGCATCATATTAAAACGAGTCTATACCATTTTCTCAGGTTTTTTTATTTCACAGCACACATCTACTATATATACAATTTCTACACAATGGCCTATACATGGACTCCTTTTTCTGTATTTTTAAAAAAAATTATATTTTTTTGGTTCGCTAAACTACGCATGCGCAATATACAACTGAAGAGTGAACATGGATACCTGCTCTATATGTCTGAAGAAATTTTCATGAGCCCATGATGTTAGGCGACATATGCTTACCGTACACGATACAACTAAGCTGCAGCAAGTGATGACACTACCGCCGCTGCAACCATTGCCGCCGCCACAGGCGTTGCCACCGCCGCCACAGCCATTGCCGCCGCCGCCGCCACAGCCAATCCCACCGCCGCCGCCGCAGCCATTGCCGCCGCCGCAGCCATTGCCGCCGCCACAGGCGTTGCCGCCGCCGCCACAGCCATTGCCGCCACAGCCTCAGCCACAGCCTCAGCCTCAGCCTCAGCCTCAGCCTCAGCCACAGCCTCAGCCTCAGCAGCCTCAGCCTTGGCAGCCTCCGCCGCCACAGGCGTTGCCGCCGCCGCCACAGCCATTGCCGCCGCCGCCACAGCCTCAGCCTTGGCAGCCACAGCCTCAGCCTTGGCAGCCACAGCCTCAGACTCAGCAGCTTCAGCCTTGGCAGCCTCAGCCTCAGACTGAGGCTGTGGCTGAGGCTGAGGCTGTGGCTGTGGCTGTGGCTGAGGCTGAGGCTGAGGCTGAGGCCTAGGCTGTGGCTGAGGCTGAGGCTGAGGCTGAGGCTGTGGCTGAGGCTGTGGCAGCGGCGGCAATGGCTGTGGCGGCGGCGGCAACGCCTGTGGCGGCGGAGGCTGCCAAGGCCGAGGCTGCTGAGGCTGAGGCTGAGGCTGCCAAGGCTGAGGCTGTGGCTGCCAAGGCTGAGGCTGTGGCTGCCAAGGCTGAGGCTGAGGCTGTGGCTGAGGCTGTGGCAGCGGCGGCAATGGCTGTGGCGGCGGCGGCAACGCCTGTGGCGGCGGAGGCTGCCAAGGCTGAGGCTGCTGAGGCTGAGGCTGCCAAGGCTGAGGCTGAGACTGTGGCTGAGGCTGAGGCTGAGGCTGAGGCTGTGGCTGAGGCTGTGGCGGCGGCGGCAATGGCTGTGGCGGCGGCAATGGCTGCGGCGGCGGCAATGGCTGCGGCGGCGGCGGCAATGGCTGTGGCGGCGGCGGCGGCAATGGCGGCGGCAGTGGCTGTGGCGGTGGTGGCAACGCCTGTGGCGGCGGCAATGGTTGCAGCGGCGGTAGTGTCATCACTTGCTGCAGCTTAGTTGTATCGTGTACGGTAAGCATATGTCGCCTAACATCATGGGCTCATGAAAATTTCTTCAGACATATAGAGCAGGTATCCATGTTCACTCTTCAGTTGTATATTGCGCATGCGTAGTTTAGCGAACCAAAAAAATATAATTTTTTTTAAAAATACAGAAAAAGGAGTCCATGTATAGGCCATTGTGTAGAAATTGTATATATAGTAGATGTGTGCTGTGAAATAAAAAAACCTGAGAAAATGGTATAGACTCGTTTTAATATGATGCTTATAATTTGAATAAAAAGGAAAGTTTATTTGAAAAAATGTTTAAAAATATTGCAAAAATTAATACATGATTTTCCAAACATTTATGGGTACGTTATGATTTTCCAAACATTTCTGGGAACATAATGATTTTCCAGACATTTATGGGTGCGTTGTGATCTTTTAGACATTTATGGGTACGTTATGATTTTCCAAACATTTATTGGTACGTTATGATATTCCAGACATTCATGGGTACGTTATGATTTTCCAAAAAAATACTGGTGCGTTATGATTATTCAAACATTTATTGGTACGTTATGATATTCCAGACATTCATGGGCACGTTATGATTTTAAGAACATTTATGGGTACGTTATGATTTTCCAATTATTTATGGGTACGTTATGACTCCACCTGGCGAGTCTAGGGGCAAACGCTATGACGTCACCTGGCGACTATAGGACAAACGTTATGACGCCACCTGGTGAGTGCAGGGCAAACGTTATGACGCCATTGCGCCCCCTGGCGAGCACCGTAGCGCCACCTGGCGGAACGCTGGCCCATACTATACTACTTATTGAACGATAAAATATGAAGCATGTCATACCTGAGATCCTTGTATAGACTGGAGAAGCAGGGCAGTCCATACTCGTCTATCTCTGTGTAGTCAGAGTAGTTCCAGAGGCCGCCCACTTCTCGGTTCTTGTCAAATGCAACCGGCGTGAACTGATCCGGATTACTCGCTAGATGGCGCAGTGCTCCAAGACCGGAAGGCCCCATGCCGACAACCGCAACTCGTATCGGCATTTTTTCTTTCGTTCTCTAGTTTGGGAGTTTTGCAGAATATTTGTCACGTTTTTTACCCTGGAATTCAGCTGCTGCAATACCATCACACTGTTATTCGATCTATATAGTGGTTTGTAAAAAGGGCTTGGTGCCCTTTGTACATGTATAGTACAATGTACCTTCACATTTCGCGTGTGAAAAAGTCTCCAACGATAGAATAGACAATCTACTATTGAAAACCCTCACCCCGTTGTTAAATCCTACCAACAGAACCAATGTACACCAAATGTATTTAGGTTACCGAACCTTTTGGTCTGATGACCTATTGGCATGGCATTGCGTCCGACACCCGTACGTCCGGGCAGACCCAGAGGGTTTACGGGAATGCTTAGGGGGGAGGGGAGCTGAAAATAGCCCCTAACCATAGTTCAGGCCAAAAGTTCGGTTTTACGGAGAATTTTGCATGACTTACGGGCAAGTTAAGATAGGAAATTTAACATTTAGTCGTCCGTCGTCCGTCCACATTTGTATCTTTAAAGTTTGCAGTTGAATCATTTTGAAGTTTTGTACATAAAAAATATAGAAAAAATATGGGGGTTTATTATGTATGTCACCATTGGTACGAAGGGACCAAAAGTCTTCCTACTATTTTCTCGTATTATCTTTATTCCTCTTTCGTGTTCCTCAGATCCGTCATATAATCGGAAATATGTTATGATCAATGACCATTCTCCACCAACACAATAATGCTTCTTTACAGTATCGGGCAGACACATAGGCGTAGACAGATAGTCCATACAACACTACAACATACCTACATGTGCGAGGGTAACAAATTGACAAGCAGGACTGGAATTTGGACTACACCATGAAATAAAAAATGACTAGAGTGCTAGATATAGAGGAGCAGCCGTAATATCAGACGCGGCCAATGGCTATTACTATAAAACCTTAATCAAATGTAGTAGGTCGTGTTGTAGTTACTGTGAGAATGATTAAAATAGAAAAAATAGAACCCGCTGCGCACACCAGATCGTATTTCTACCGAAAAAAAACATATGAAAAAACAAGAATCGACATTTATGAACGACTCATTTCAAAATTTGAAACAACTTCTTTCTGTATCTGGACAAACAATAATTTTAACATAATTATTAATTACATGAGAAACCCATACACGCATGTTCGTTCGTTGTGTTCAGTCATTTATATGTTAACTGACACGTGAAGGACCAGACTTTCGATTTTTCTGTATACACCTTAGACTAAAAAATTAATTGCCGAACATCCGAAACAAATCCCGTTTTTGTTTTATCATCGGTTCTGTTTATTGAATGACGATCATACGATTTGCATACAGTACACTTTCAGTAGCCTACATTATCGGGTCAAGGATTGTTTGTAATTATACCGATTCCACTGGATGACCCAAAACAATACTGCATACAATTATATACACTGAGAGGATATTTATGGTGGTGGTGTTGTGCTAGATCATACCGCACTCACATGTCACATGTCATCATGTCATAACGTTATTGTTCACAGTGTCGTTGTGACATTCCAAGCAGAAATAATGTTATCAGCTTCATCAATCACATACAAGGTCGTATGTTATATTTAGAGGTCAATTGTACATATGAATGTGATATACGAATGCGAATAGCGAACATGCCCTACATGTCTATAAATTGAGTTTAATTGAATGTAGGTCTACATTCAATGATATTTGCTCGGGACTCGTTCAGTGTTCGACAATCTTGAACTAACAAAAAACCAACGATCATTTATCAACATTATCTTTATCAGTGGAATAACCATGACAATATCTTTATTGGCAATTCGCTAGTATAGAAATAGCGCATTGTGGAATGGTTGCGGAAAGGCCAAGCTCAGACATTTTTCAGATATCACAGGCATATTCATGGATATAATTAAATTAATATTATTGTATTAGGGATCATTCACAATTTTCGTATAATAACGACTGTATTTAATATTATGTCTGAACGGTTGTGTGTGACAAAATAAAAACCACGCTCGTGTATTTTCCGCAAAAAGATATCGGTCTCGTTTGGTCTGGCGGATGAACACAGAATACACTCGTCCTTCGGACTCGTGCATCCTGAATTCATCCGCCAGACCAAACTCGACCGATATCTTTTTGCGGAAAACACAATCGCAAGGTTTTATCTATATATATATATCAGAGTGCAAATTGCATGTTACATATTATACACTCTGATTTCCGTTTCTGTGTTTGCACGGAATAACTCCACTTAGCGAACTACCGGTACATGTTGTACTGTAAACAATACGAACAACATGCGACGGAGTCACATCACCTCAAACATGTTCGATTCGTGTGACTCGGTCGCACACGCATGTCACACTACGCAATCGGACGCGCGGCCGTGGACTTGCGACTCCACGAATGACTCGCATAGATTTGTATTTCTGGGTGCACATACATTTTATACACTATTTGTATAGTGTGAAAGTAAAATCATAATTGAAAACATCTGCTATAAATAAAGCAGATAAACATCATTCCCACCATTATACACCGAACACCAGTCCGGTTTTAGTGAGCGAGTTTTAGTGACCTAATATTATTGTATCCGATTTCTTAGCGGAACTTTGACCAAAAGATCATCGTCCATGAGGTTTTTTTTCTTGTCTGGTGAATAACAAGGCACGTGGCGGTGCAGAAACAATGTATTCGCACACAGACTTGACTTAAATAACTACGACATTTTCTGATGACACAAAATGAGCTAAGAACATAAGGCACGAGCTTTCTTACCGAATGGGTTTAATAGAATATCGAACCATATATTCATTATTAGACAACTTCTAGTACTCCTAATGCGTTTGTTTTGTTGTAGCACCTTGAGCACACCAACGGCCATTTACTTCTTGACGATGTTGTGTTCGGGGCCGAAGGGAAAGCCCGTGATGTTAGACACTTGGCCGGAGTGGTCTATGACAAGGATATCGTGTTCCCTGTAGCCCCCGGCCCCCGGGAGACCCTCGGGGATCATAATCATCGGCTCCATGGAAACCACCATCCCCGGCTCCAGCACCGTGTCTATGTCCTCCCGTAGTTCCACGGCTGTATGCGAAGTAAACGTGTAATTTGCAAATTTACATAGGACAAATCGGCCCAGTATCTCATGCTTCTTGTTCTTTTATATTCAATAAGGATTGAGAACGTGAATCGCATAGAATTCGCAACATGTGATCATATAGGCAACATATCATATTCCTGACCTTCAATCAAACTCAACAGGGTCTGTAAGTCACGTGCCGTCACGTTGTGATTCTGGTGACCAACAAGCATATACCTTATGTGTTACCTCAGTAATTTGAGTTCTAATTGGAGTTCTACTCATATTGAATACTGGTGCGCATGCGTGAGAGTGATGGCTGTCAAACTGTGCTTCTTCCAAAACTCCATCGTTTTTACCGGGATCGGGCTCATCCCTTCACTGGACAACCGTCTTTCCACCGTATGAAATTTCTGAGCAGCTCACAAGAGACTTTTGCGATGCCTTGGCAAACAGTTCAGAAAGTTGGACATGCTGCAACTGTGGCCTCCGGAAAATGTATATCTTGTATCTTTGATAACTCGTCCATGTTCATGGCAGACACCAGTAGCATCAGTTACACCAACCTAGACCTTTCAGTGTTACCATCACTGGGTAAACCCAACTCCATAGATCAAACAATCTTGGTCTCATCTCCCAATGCAAGCCCTCCCCCAAAGGAAAATTGATGTGGACAGTTGCATCCGCATCGTAAACATAAACTTTCAGAGTGTGCGTAGCAAGAAGGCAGAAATAGGTGCCTTCTAGAGCTAACAAACCCTGAAATCATCATGGGTACCGAGACATGATTAACAAAATCAATCAAAAACTCAGAGCTTTTTCCAAACACCTACGAGGTATATCGTGCTGATCTAACAGATGACAGTGACTAAGGCGTTGCCATCCCAGCAATAAAGAAAGACCTCGCCAGTGACAAAGTGGCAACCAAGCGCCCATGTGAAATGGTGATGGCAAAATTCAGCACCGGGAAAACACACTAGTGATCGTGGCCTCATGCTAACCTAGCTCCTAACACCCCAACTGAACATGTAGAAGCCATCACTGACAATTTGCGAGACGCACTACAAGAAAACAAGTCAGCCATAACCATCATAGGAGGTGACTTCAACCTACCAAACATCAACTGGCAGACGGTGACACCAGGTCCTGATGCTTCATCTGGATGTCCAACACCCATATATGACATGCACATAGATACATGCACTGGAAGACCTAGGACAAGACATTTCGTTGATTTCCCGATCAGGTTGAACCCAGATAAGACCTTGGATCTCATAATCACAAACAGGACATTCCTGATCCAAAACTGCATCGCCATCCCAGGGCTGAGCGACGACGCAGTAGTCCTAGCTACCACACGTCTTCGTCCATGACGTCACAATCCACTAAAAAAGAAGATTCTACTCTGGCAAAGAGCCGACATAGAAGCCATGCGACATAAAATATCAGAATAGAGTGAGACCTTCCACAACGAATTCAACACCGAAACCCCAATACAAGATCTCTGGTTGGACTTTTCAGATGCCATGCAAAACCTAATGAACGAACTCGTACCTACTAAGATGTCATCCTGTGGTCACACGAAGCCAGGGGTAAACACCGCCATAAAGATGTTATCAGGACGCCGTAAGAGGGCCCTGAGAAAATACAGACTGACAAAAAACCAAAGGACCTGGAGCGGATCAAGAAACTTCAAAAGACCAAAAATCATAAATGCAGCCTTTCAAAACTACTCCATGATTATGATCGACACCTAAGATGGTAACAAACAGATACTTACACTCCTACGTCAAGTCGCTTAGGAAAGACCCCTCTGGCGTTAGCCCCCTGAAAGGTCAGACTTCACAGTGATCCTCCAACACAAGCAGTTTGTATGCCACGACTAGAGCCTTACCCCGAGATGCCTGACATCAAGTTCCATGTAAACGGAAACGGCAAGTTAGTCCCAGGGTTGAAGGCGCACAAGGCCACAAGTCCAGACGGCATCACAGCTTGCTTCCACAAGGAAGCAGCTGATCAAATGGCACCCATCTTGACTACCATTTACCAAGCTTGCCAACGTGTCTCAGATGCTTGAAAACAGGCGAACGTTGTCCCAGTGTTCAAGAAGGGAGACCACTTCAAACCAGCAAACTACCGGCCAATATCCTATACATCTATTTGCTGTAAGATCATGGAACATATTATGCAGACCAACATTATGCGGCGCCTGGACAGGCATAACATACTTGCCTACCAACAGTATGGCTTCAGGAAGCGACGATCTAGTCACACCCAATTGTTAATAGCCGTAGACGACAATAACCGTAGAGAGCCCTCGACAACAACCTCCAAGTCGACGCCATCTTTCTGGACTTTTCAAAGGCCTACAATAAGATGTCCCATATGCCAAACTGGCTCTGAAGCTCCATCACTACGACATCACCAACTGCAACCTGGGCTGGATTATGTCATTCCTCGAAGGCCGTTACTAACAAACATACACCTTTTGTGTAACCTAGGTAATGTGAGTTCTAATTTGAGTTCTACTCATTTGAACAAAATGTAGATATGTTTGTTGGTCACCAGAATCACACCGTGACGGCACGTGACTTGCAGGGCCTATATACAGGCACTGACCAGCTTCTCTCCCGTAGTAATGGCTGAGCGTTCCAAACGAGTGTCCGTAGCCAAAGCTCCGGTACTGTAGCGTGTCTGTCGCCCGGTACACCTCGTTCAGTTCCCTCGCGATGTCGGAACACTTGGCCCCGGGTTTGATGAGCTCCAGACCCCGGCGATGGACGTCACAGTTGATCTCCCAATAACGTAAGTGAGCGTCAGAGGCGTGCTCGCAAAACAACGTTCTCTCCAGTGCTGCATAGTAACTGTATAGAAGGGGTAGAGTTAAACCCGGTCTACACAATCAAATTACTTTAAACTTTAGAATTTGACCCCCAGTTTGATCGTGTAATCCGAGATTTCAAACTAATTCAAGCTCTACCATAAAGTTTGATCAAACTTAGTCAAATAGTGACTACTTCAAGCTCGTGTCCATTATCCAGGTAAGGAAAAAGGCATGATATTTACTTTGAAACTCGTGACATTGAAGTATATATAACCAAGCCGTTCAAATTTAGTGCAAATTTCAACGAAGTAGCATCATAACTTAACGTCAAAGGAAAATAATGGTGTCATTTGATGGAGTTTGAAGTAGTGGGAAATTCAATCATGTAAACTCGAATTTGAAAGAGATTAGTTTGAAGTAGTCTGACGTGACGAGTTTGATCATGTAAACGCCCACCATCAAACTACATCAAACTCACTTCAAGGAGTTTGAAGTAGTTTGATCGTGTAAACCAGCCTTAACATGTAGTTGATACTATCATTTATAGACAGAACAATTTACACAGATGATACTCCAGCGAATTACAGTAGAATTGTTATATGCTTGCAATTTGTCGACACACATCACCCACCCTTGGATCATTGGAAAACAGTTGAGACTGAGAATATCTCCTCTCTCTATTTTCTTGCTGGTGACAGGATTGTGACAGCCATCTGTATTCAATCCACTCTGGAACCACGACCAAGCTGCAACATAAACACAAAATATCAGGCATACTATATGACCGAATACTGAAACACCCATTATAATAATAGGACTAGTATAACGCAGCTTACTGTCCATTAGGTCGCTATTGGGGAAGGTTTTTGCAATCTCTGGCACCATGGTGCGTGTCGACTCGAGCGCCACCTGGTGTTCAGGCACGCCCGCGCTGATAACCTCCCGCCCGGCGGCGCCACCGATATCCGCTATCCGCGCGCCATGTTTGATCACCTCAATCTCCGCGGGGGACTTGATTAGGCGCATGCGCATTGTCGGTTCGCCAACGTCAGTCTTCTCGTTGTCCGGAAGTGCAGCGTTGAACTTCGCCAAATGATCGACAGAGATGTAGTCGAATTCAAGGCCCACTTTGCCACGGACGCCTTTGAGACGGTCCTTCACGGCGTAGAAGAAGTTGTCACGTTGCCAGTCTGTGTACGTGATGTTGTCGCCGTACGCTCGCCGCCAGGTCAAACCACCGTCAACGTTGGCAGACACGCTGGTCACAGCGTCCTGTGTCACGACCAGTCCGTAAGTGCGCCCAAAGGAACAGAAAACAAAGCCCGAGTAGTAGTTGATATTGTGGTATGACGTTAGAACCACGCCCCCAATGTCGTTATCCGCCATGTATTTCCGGAGCTGCTTCAGTCGGCCCTCATATTCCTCATCCGGGAACAGTGCTGGGGACTTAATAAAATACGAGTGACACATACTATGTAAACAAAATGTGCAAAGTTTTCTTCTCTGTTGAGCTGGTTTACCTTCGGGCCATTTTTCCTGTCGACCAGGCGCGGCATGTCGCTATAACAAGCACCTGTCGTCGCTAGATGGCGCGCGGTGGAAGTTTTGGCGGGAGAATCACGTGACCAGAGCACGTGTCTAGCACGTGCTGCTCTCGAGCAGACGAACAGACAGCGTCCCAGCGTCCTTGGCAACATCTTTGTGATATGTATCAATCACAGCTGAAGGGTGAAGATAAACAGTAGTGAAAGCTTTTGCATGTTGCCATTTAGCGATTGGTTTAATTGTTAGTACAGTCTCGGGAGACTGTATAACCAGTGTTAATA
The DNA here is from genome assembly GCA_949152475.1 of Terebella lapidaria. Classification (NCBI taxonomy): domain Eukaryota; kingdom Metazoa; phylum Annelida; class Polychaeta; order Terebellida; family Terebellidae; genus Terebella; species Terebella lapidaria. The sequence continues at coordinate 15,751,267 of OX424564.1, read as the reverse complement.
CAGATATGTCCACAAACGTGTATAATCAGTGTTGTTATTTAACATTTCTATATTAGAAAACATAATAATTTAAAGTATTGGTAATATTACTATTTGTAATTATCAAACCATCGTCAAAAAAAAAACTACTCATAAAATGTATCGGTTTTACGAAGCTATTGGAAACATATACACAAATACCCACACACAAAAAAACCTATATGTGATGAATGTTCTTGCTGAATTGTACTCGCGGATTGTATATATGTACCAATTGTATGGATGAACGATGTCCTGAGGTGCAAACTTCAATCAATTTTCAAGCCATCAAATAAATTCAATTCGCACATCTTGTTTCCAACAGCATGCAAAATACATGATATATGCAAAATAGAACCAATACTGTTGACGCTGGGTAAACCATCATAACGTCATAACCATCATAACGTCTAACGATACGCAGTACACCTTTCTATAGTATTGTTATTTAAGTTTGAGATATATACATTTCTCCCAAACTTCCCGAGCATAATTCGAGTATGGAAGAACTAAAAGAACAAAACAATGTGAACATTGCAATATTATTTTCTTCAACTTTATACAATATTATTTGACAACTTCCAACAAACCCTATCGATCTGCTTTCTCCAAATCAGCTTTACAGATACAGGGTTTACAACAGTATCATCAATAATCGCTAGACACTTTCAATTCCCAAACAAAATGTAAATAGTTTTATCGATATTAAGTGATAGCTTATTGATCTTGAACCATACACTTTAATTCAGTATTCACTGTTCTGATAACGTCAACACTATTAGGATCTGTAAATAAAAAATACATCAATATAATCTGCAACAATATGATTTTAGTTTGGATGAAACATTCGCAAGATCATTGATGTACAAAAGAAATATAATAAGATCGGGTAAATCGGCCCTTTATTTTGGCATTTGTTTGTTCAGGTATTTGCCTGGGGAAAGTCGAGTCGAGAATCTATTCCTACAATTTATGCTAATTTTTGAAAATATGTTAGAAGTCAAGTACAATTCAAGTACATGTACAACAGTTATTTCGATATAGTTATAGAAAAAACCAAAATATATTGTTTTGCTTTCGTTATATCGAGATAGTTATCGAGTTATTTTGAGATAATTATCTCACTATTTATCTCGCATTTCAATACATTTGAACACTATTGGTGTCGACTACGGTATGGGAGAGAGTGTTGGATGGGGAGCAGAGCAGTAGGAAAACTGGCGCTTAGAAATTTCTGACACATTTAGTCCAGTGTTATTCCAAATGATGGAAACAAACCCCAAATTGTCCTTTGCAATTTTTGATCGGGCGTCAGATCAAAATTTCCTAATAAGATCCCATTTTTGTGTCATATTTTTCGTTTTCTCAAGTGCAAGATTTGCCCAAGGGCTAACAAACGATACCGAACAATTTTGGTTGCAGATGACACCTTTAAGGTTGAATTCAAGGTCACCAAAAGATGTGCCATAAATATATATCTTCTAATAAGCTTAAGTCATCACCATTACATATGTAGGTGCAAGCGTTTAAGCCTCAGAGGCCAATTTACATTGCACATCAGACATCTAGAACTCAAGGTCATCCGAGGTCAAGCTCAAGGTCATCATTAGTTTTGCAATATATGACTTCCTATGTGTTCACAATGCCAACATAAGCTCTATTTACAAGCATTTCATCTGTAGATGCAAATTTGTGACTTTTCCCCGCAAAATGACTGTTTTGACCTTTCAAAGTCATAGAAGGTCAAATTCAAGATCACTATATCGCCATATATGATTTCCCATTTGAAAGCGCCAATATCTGAGCTTTATCTTTATCTTAAAGCGTTCAATGAGTACAATTGGGCAGCTCCAATTATGAAAGAAAAAAATTGGCGAACATTTTCTAGGTTCAAAATGGACTAGTTCACATAATTTTCCCGCAATGAGCTAATCTTCGGAAATCTCTAGTTTCAAACGGACCAATCACAGCTGCGCGCGTTGCCCCAAGCAACAAGTGTAATCACATACGGGAAAACCCAAAGTGTATGTAAACACGTGCGGGAATCAGTAAACTCACGGACGTGGTTATACATTTTTCGCGTGATATTTGTCGGTTGAAAAGTGCAATGTCCTGCGAGCCGGCGATTATTTGCAGTAAACTCATCTAAACTTGAGATATAACAACAGAATGACGTGTAGACTGTCTATTTGTGGTTTACAGAGTCATAACGGCTGAGAATTTGAAAGGTGTGGTGGGTACTCGATGCAGATGAAATCGAAGTGATTACCGTTGTTGACACTTTCGCTTCAAAATCTGCGCGCAGCAGTCATTGGTCGGCTGTCTAATCTTTTCGGGAACGCTCGGTAGAATTTGGCAGGAAATTCTATAAACTAGTCCATTGTTTTCAAGGGCGAAAAAAAATTCTCTGGCTTTTCGTCAAAAATGGCCGCCATTTCGGGAAAAATACGGGAAAAAACCTCTCTCTTGAAATATTATTTTGTATTTTTGTGATTCGACCGTAAACATAGATAAACATGCATGTGAACGTACGACGGACGACGTACGCAACGACACGACAATCGGTTACCTTACCTTTTCATATAGGAGCTCAATAAGAGCGGTTTGCATACCTTTTCGTCTATCACAGATATTTGATCATGAATTTGTCACTCGATGTTGAAACTGCGATCCTGCAAATGCACGATGTCACAGCTTATAAATGGCGTGTTTTTGTGACTTATGGGTAAAGTTTATGGCTAAAGTGTATACCAAACTCCCATAAACAAATGACCGTATGGTAAACTAATCGCTAACTCGTGACCAATATCGGTATCAGTTACACCCACCGAATCCTAGCGGGTAGAATGATGCTCACACTTAGTGTAGTGTCCACAATGACGTATAAACATGATGCATAACAGATCAACCATCCGCTGGGACAGTACAACGACCTCATTATGCTAAAATAAATCATTCGACTGGGAGACAAGGATGAAAGTAGTACTGTGTGAGTGTACCGAGTGATAAGTCTTGCAATAAGCCCACTTTTGCATTGTTCCAAATGTTACCATAAATATAACCCCGATGCATCAAATATGCATCTTAATCTACATATTTAACAGACGTAGAAACTACACAAACACAGCAGAGAAGAGCCATCAATATTCCCCAGTATAGAGCCTACACAAATTATAACATGACAGGTAATTGCCAATATGGTATATACATATATAATATATAATATATGGTATACATTTATAATGTACATGTGACAAATGGTTTCGCAAATATAAAACAAATTCAAATAAAATTAATCTCATACCGTAGGAGTACAAATATTTGCATAATCAATAACTCCAAATGCCTGAAAATAATAAGAGACCACGCGTTGAGATTCATTTTCTCATTTCTCGTAAAGTGATATTGGCAGAAAAAAAATAGTTCCAAATCAACTACAAATATGCATGCGGTCTCGGAAAAATATGTTACAAAACATACAATGTTTGGGGAAATATATTAGTGTCGGCTCTAGGAGGGGTGTTAGGTCTATTAATGACACCAACAATATAATTGTTATTATAAACATATTTTTCTCTATGGGTTACTTCAATGAATACTGATTCAAAAGTATGAGGAAATCATAACTCTGAGGTCATCACGAATTTTAAAATGTAAATTGTCATGGACAAACAGAGCTTCACTCCCTCTGCAGTCATCTTGTCGTGATCGAGTTATGATGTCGTGATATCCAGGGAGATAAATTCGGCTGTCTCTACTACAATCAAAAACTTCGCTAACACCTATAAAATCAGACTGGGTTTGTGGACTTGAAACGTCACCTAGTAAGGAATCAACTGGCATCATGTATGTATGGTGGTTATAATGTCATACCGCGCTGACATTTTGGAAGTCACATTGTTCATATCGGCGTGACAATGTTTCGAAGTAAAATATGTTACGAGCTTTATCAATCAAAATGGTCAAGGTGGTATGTAGCTCTATGTTGACGCATAATATACGTACATGTAGGACGTGTATTGCATGTAGATGTACTAGTATTCCAGAATGGCAATAAGACGGCCTTTTATACATGTAATAACCAAATTCATCAACCAGTAATCTTCATTTAGAACATATGAACTAGGCCTACACATATAAAGTGTACACCGAGGAGAGAAAGGCCTATAGATATATCAGAGAGCAAGGTTCGTGATACAAAGTACAATGTATAGATTCTCTGCCGTGTTGTCACTATGTCGTATATCCGTCTCTGCGATCTGTCTTTACACGTGATACACGAATACAAGCCTGAGAGTATATGTATACTGTTGTGTATATAATTATGGAGGTTTTTAGGGCCATATCCATCGTTACATTCCTGTCTACAGTTTCTTGTCAAACTGCCTCATGCATATAGCAATATTTTTTATGAATCATTGTAATTTTCTTCTTCACATTTCGATATTGTAACTGCGAAGTTCGTACTTTGCCTTGCTGACTGCTTCATGCCGAGTTATATATCGTTCGGGTACCATTACCGTTTAGCCTTTATCGTATACGGCTGGTTCTGATCGCGAAGTTCTGATTTTTTCTTGCTAAATGTTTTTTTTATCTTTTATATTTTATTGTATGAGAGTTTCTATATTTTTAGCACCTTTCTGTGTCCGGTCTAAATATCAAGTTGTCCTTTATTTTTATTTTCATATTGAGTTGAAAATATTAACATATATATCTAAACCTACACATATTTTGTATATATATATATATCTAAACCTACACAAACTGTATTTCAATTTTACAAATATATGTTTATGTGTGAGGCAAGTGTAACAGCCTAAAACGACGAAAACGTCACTCCGTGACGCGTCCTGACAAGAGCATGGTTCTGAATAATCATGTTTTTGAAGGACTGTGTAAGCTTGATAAAAAGATAAAAATCACTATAACAACAAACAATCAAAGCTTGCCTTAGGAGGCTGAGCGTTTTAACGATAATGAAAAAAAAGATGTATAAAATGTGAGATCGAACTCGAACCTGGAGGATTTTGTCACTCCGTGACGACCTCAAACTATTGCCGTCATAACGAAATCCGACGTCCATTTGGAGCTGCATGGGGTCATATAGGTGCGTGATGATGCATTTCGTTCATTCTTCATTGCGTACTGGGTGAATGCAAAGCCGGTAACCTCTCGTTAATGTATACAAATTCAAATGTATGAACTTGTTTTAATTATGTGTCACTCTGTGACGGTTGATATGAACGCATTCAATTCCAAGCAGAGTTTAGTTATCATCATCAAATTTACTGTCAGATTCAACGCGAAATAAACTTGCATTAAGGATGCTTATCAGTCAGGATCCATGCCTTATCAGCAGAATTCTGGTGTTTTGTTTGGCCTATAACTCTACAGTTTGGTTATGGATTGCGCTGAAAACTGTTGTGTAGGTTCTATCGACGACTACAATGCTTGTCCACAGTCCAATGGCCATATTGAAGACCCGGTCGGTATTCATACAGATCCTGAACGTTTTACACCGCCAATCGAATGCAACTTACATAGAAAACTGACAGCGTTTTAGGGTACAGTTTCTTGACTATGGTTAGATTACCTATCATAGAACAATAACCTACTGCCTGTTTTGGGATTCTCCTAAACACTTGATGGGAGTTTGATGATCAGAATAGCATGTTATATATCATCCGCATTGAAAATACACTGGGCAAAAGAAATTGATTGTCAATCGCATTAATAACGTCTATATCCGTTGGCATTGTAAACTCAACCGCAAACTACATCAAGAATTCAGCGACTCTAATATTTTCTAAGTGCAGTATATAACCAAAATCACAACAACATCTCACTCCTGAGTACAACGTTCTCGACAGCTGAGCATTGACGGTATTTGCCATACGAATAATCCGCTGATCTGTACTTAGCGCTTCACTGACCAGCAGCACAAGACACTTTCTCCAGATCGCAATAGATATACACATTTGCACATCAATTTGACATGATTATCGATAGGATACCTAAAATTCAAGGGTAGGTTATTGATCACGGATATGTGCACTCGTTGCAGTTAAGAAACTACACCATGTAATGCTTCGTGTACGCAACGTAAGTTACATTTGTTCAAGCAATATTCACCACCATTTATATACTAATTTATCAATGAAATCTTCAAACTCTTATTCACATCATCTTCACAGATATATACAGAACATATATCCCAAATTTCGAGTAAGTTTGTTATGAAACGGCCGAGATATGAACCAAAATTGCACGTGGTATGAAACCATTGAAATTACGTGGACCGTGGACCGTGCCTGATACTCAATCTTAAGTATGGGTGAAATACAATAAACATACCACACAGGAGCAGTGCATTCAAAAAATCATCATCACTCCGTGACGGGTTTCTGCCATAATGTGTTTCTGTTACGTTTATTATATGGTGTATATTCTTTTTTGATATCACTATGAGCTCATGAATATCATTCTGTTAACCCCGTGACGTGTAAAATGTCACTCCATAACACTGTCAACTCCATGACGCGAAATAACTTCGTTAACATTATGAAAAGTAACAATTTCTTATGTTACCAAGAAAATGGAAAAATCAGCTCTGTTTAACATTGTTAATCACTATTTGGTTTGTTTTCAAAACATTGGCATAATTAATCATACAATCCAAACAGTTTTTTATTTGGGTATATATTTTTTTAAAATAGGCCTACAAATATAGAAACTCTCGTATATGACATGTAAAACCACGAATATCGGACATACAACAATCTTTCTTAATCAATTTGAACGTACATGTAAGTAATGGCGCGAAGCACTTCTTGTATTGGTAGTACTACTATTATCATGCTGTAGTGGTAGCAGGCCTAGTATTGTTATATTCTGTTATATTATGTAAGGGATAATCGGTGAAGTGGAGCGCCTCTTCGAAATAATGTACGAGGCCGAAGGCCGAGTACATTATTTCGAAGGGGCGCGACACTGAACCGATTATCCCACTCAGTACACGGTCTCTATGGAACAATACTCCCCCCCCCCCCACACACACACACACACACACACATACACACCTACATGCAAACAAATATACGACCGTCTTGGATGATTGAATTCCTTGACCAAGCTATTTGACATCATGCCTCCGATGGTGCACAATATTTGTCCCAAGATTTTCAGTAATTTTGTTCTCATTCATGCGGTCAAGTGGAACCAACATCACAGCGAGTGCCTTCCACTCAACTCTGATATTTACATGACTAAGCTAAATACGACAGAGAGCTTCCTGTTGTTATGACTACAGTTTACACGGTTCCGATTGAATAGTTTTTTAGTTGATTCACAATGTGCGTTTAGTCGTTTTCGCCTCTTTTCAAATGGTTGTGAGTATTACTCGAATGAAGCAGTATAAAAAGAAACACGACAACACACGCGCTCTCTTGGGGGGCGGGATGGTGCAGTGGCAGAGCGCTCGGCCCATGATCTAAAGGTCGTGGGTTCGAGTCCGCTCAGCGCCACTTGTGCCTGAAAAACTCCCACGCCAGTGCAGCCCGACTGGCGGTAAAAACAAAGGCCGGGTGGTGTCAGAGACTGTCTATGGTGTCTGGCACCTAAAAGATCCCTTGGGATTTATCGTAAAGAGTAGGGGATTTCCCCGATCCCGGGTTTCTGTCTAGGGGGCATATCATCGAGTTATGGCGCCCCCCTCACCCCAAGTACAAGTACCAAGTACCACGCGCTCTCTTTTGCCACAGAAAGCTCACTGGAAAAGCTCCGTGATGTCGGAATGAAGCATTTGGATAGTACAATTGGATTTCAAAGCGGGAGCCTCTAAAATACCAGGGAATGCTACTTGAGTATTTAAAACGGCATTCATTTATTTAAAACGGCATTCAAAACGGCATTCAATGGAAGAACCTAAAAATGATGCGAGCACATATCGGCAAACAGGTGAGTTATTTACTAAACTGATTTCATTGAAGGTTCAACAGATATAACATTCTTTTACTTTCTAAAATCAAAATGCGGAAGCCTTGAAGTCCATACAAAATGGATATGAATATTCTGCATCCTTTAATTCGTTTCAAGATATACGATTTATCTATGGCAGAATTTTGCGTGGATTCAAGACTGGTTGAAAAGGTCCATCCCTGGCCTCGATATATACGATCCATCATACTGGTGAGTAGGAGTTATTTATTCGACAATGTAAATATGCCGCCAAATAGGCACTATAATTATTACGTTATATTCAAAATGACGAGCTAAGCACTTAATGTTTCATAGGCTTGTGTGTTATTTGCAGGAAATGTGTGAAATGTTTGCGAATATGATCTGGAGATTTCTGGCAGAAATATTCACAATTTTGGACCTACGGAATCTCCAAGGAATATCAAAATATCGAGGATAACCGTTTTTACTGGATATCTGCTAATGGATTATATCACGAAGTGAAAAGCCAAATACAACCCATGGATATTAATCAGCATCTCATGGCTGCAATGATCATCTGTACGTCGAGAATTGAGAAATGTTCCAACATCGCTTTTTGTTTTTGAAATTTGTGATGCATCTCGTGCTATAATTTGATACCTGAATAAATATGTAGCGTTCATACATCAGGTTCTTGTGGTTCGTTATTTCTACACAGGAGTAGATTATTGGAGTACATTATTTGAAAAATATGCTCCAATAATCTACTGAACGCAAATAATCTACTACTGGTAATGGATTCTGAAAAATAGTCGATTGCATAGGACAATAGAACCGTGTACTAAGTATAGAATCATGTGCCGTGATCATGCAGGAGCGGAAGGAAGACCGAGTCGTCGTCGCTATAAATCGGCTTTAGAAATAGGACACCTAATGGTGACATTGGTGTTCATAAGGATGGTCTTGGTTGGTGGGTTTCAGGGTCATTATTATGTCACCTGCGAACCCTAAAACCAAGGTTGTCCGGAAACCTATCTTTTTCCTATCTCGATTTTTTTTATCGATAAGTCGATTCAGCCGTAATTCAGTAATGATATGAAGAGGTAACGCAATGATATTGATGAAAAGTCTTAATAGGCCTTCATAAAAAAAGTCAAAGCCACACTGGTGAATATGTATACAATATAAGTATCGATCTATTACCACAAATACAGTCAGATTTTGATGGTGCCATTTTGATGGGGCGATTTTGAATAGTTAAGGACTCTCACAATATTGTTTCTATATCCTACTATCAGTACACAATGAGTACAGGTACTAAAATATACAGTAGGAAGTGCCATCCTTATATCAGTATAACACTCAGCCAACTTATTGGTCAAATCATTCTGACTAGTATCATGATTCTATCCACCACCGTGGCCAGAGTCCATTTCTGATTCGTTATGGTCCGATAACCTATTGCCGTCGAGTTGCGTCCCTCGCCCGTCTGTCCGTCGTCCATCCGTCACATTTTTATCTTTAAAGTGTGCGGTGCAATCTTTGCGGAGCAAAATTTGAGAAAAGATACCTTATAATGATTCGAGAAGGAGGTATTTTTCTATTTTTTTTTTCTAATTTTCGAAGTTTTCTCAAAATGGCGGCCGTTTCTGACGAAAAACGTTCAGTTTTGGACTTTGGGGGCCATTTTTCAAAGACTGTCTGATCGGTTTTGAGATTTTTGTCTCGGAGGGTTCCCCTCGTATGGCTCTGTGATGTCTATGGATTTGTTTGCCCTTGGTAGTCAGTCGGTCTGTGTGTTTTGGCCATTTGGAATTTTTGACGAGTCTGCGAAAAAAAAATGTTTTTGCCTAAATCGCATTGCTGTCCATATTGGGCCATTTGTAACCAAAAAGAAAAAAAAAAACCCTCTGAAAAAATTTTCAGCATTTTTTTCCTTCATGGTGGGAGCTGCCAGGACTGGGCTCATAGAGCGCCTAAGGATGAAGCTTGGAGGTTGGCATTTTCAGGTGGGAAGTCGTGTGCGGCGATTTGTGTGGTGATCTTGAATTTGACCTTTGGTGGTGGCCTTGGGGGTCAAAACAGCCATTTTGGGGCGGAAGAATGCCCAAATTTGCTTATACAGACGAAGTGCTTGTAGATAGAGGTTGTGTTTGCATTATGAGCGGATGGGAAATCATATATGGAACGATTATTGATGATGACCTTGATTGATTGATTGATTGATTGAATTTATTCAGATCAGGTATTCATAAACTCTCCAAGGCCATGGAAATTGGACTAAGGAACTCCCTAGAACACATCATTGGGGATGCATAAACCTTCAGCGTCTGGGGCCCTTGAGCGGGCCGCAGACTCACGGCCGACAGGGGCTTGCTTCATCTGGCTTAGTAACTTTTCACAAATGGGCCTTCCCTCAAATGCCAGATCTGCGCAGAATTAGCCATGCAAAAACTCTTAGGGGGATGGGGAATGAACCAAAGGAAACCTATAAAAAACACCACTGGGCATGCATATCCTTTTAGCTTCTTGGGCCCTAAAGCGGGCCTCAGACCCTCGGTCTTCGGCAACTCGCTTCACAATATTCCATATCTTGGCCCTCCTTCAGAACCCTCGATCCACTCCAGATCAGGCATTCATAAACTCTTTAAAGCTATAATATCTTTTAGAATTGACAAAATTTATTCATTCTGTGGTAGCTTTATATTGTCTATAGAATGAGATATCGTACAAATTTGGGTCTGAAAATGTGTATTACGTGCCTAAATTGAGTTGCCAAATCAAGATTCAAATTATTTTTTTCCTCAAAGCGGCCCGCCTTGCGAGCGATTTCTACAAACAGTCTCATGACGTCATTGGTATTTGTCTAGATACTGTGGCAACCGGCAATGTAGGCAGGCCGATCATTCTCTATCCACTGTTTTCATGCACGATTAACGGCAATTTTCTGTGCATATTGTCTATATATTCCTGACTCTCTCGAGATGTAGTTTCAAGTTTGCGTGACAAACAAGAACGCTAAATTTGGCTGATTTTAAAATTGATTCCAACTTTAAGCCCATGAAATTGGTCCAAGGAGAGCCATAGAACACACCATTGGGGATGCATAGACCTTCAGCGTCTGCGGCCCTTGAGCGGGCCCCAGACCCCCGGCCGACATAGGCTCGCTTCGCTCGCCGCTCTGTCAATCAAAGGTTTTACCTCCCCCCCCTTCCAAAATCCTATACTCGCCCCTGCGTCCTGACAAGAGCAGGGTTCTGAATAATCATGTTCTTGAAGGACTGTGTAAGCTTGATAAAAAAAATAAAAATCAGTATAACAACAAACAATCGAAGCTTGCCTTAGGAAGCTGAGAGTTTTAACGATAATGAAAAAAAATATTTATAAAATGTGAGATTGAACTCGAAGAAAAAGTTGTCCTGAGGGATTTTGTCACTCCGTGACGACCTCAAACTATTGCCGTCATAACGAAATCCGACGTTCATTTGGAGCTGCATGGGGTCATATAGGTGCGTGATGATGCATTACGTTCATTCTTCATTGTGTACTGGGTGAATACAAAGCCGGTAACCTCTCGTTGACGTATACAAAGTCAAATGTGTGAACTTGTTTTAATTATGTGTCACTCTGTGACGGTTGATATGAAGGCATTCAATTCCAAGCAGAGTTTAGTTATCATCATCAAATTTACTGTCAGATTCAACGCGAAATAAACTCGCATTAAGTATGGGTGAAATACAATAAACAGACCACACAGGAGCAATGCAGGAGCAATGAAAAATCGTCATTCCGTGACGGGTTTCCGCCATAATGTGTTTCTGTTACGTTTATTATATGGTGTATATTCTGGTTTGATATCACTATGAGCTCATGAATATCATTCTGTTAACCCCGTGACGTGTAAAATGTCACTCCATAACACTGTCAACTCCGTGACGCGAAATGATGTTGTGAATCAACTTCGTTAACATTATGAAAAGTAACATTTTCTTATGTTACCAAGAAAATGGAAAAATCAGCTCTGTTTAACATTGTTAATCACTATTTGGTTTGTTTTCAAAACATTGGCATGATTAATTATACAATCCAAACAGTTTTTTATTTGGGTATATTTTCTTTTAAAAATAGGCCTATAAGTATAAAAACTCTCGTATATGACATGTAAAACTACCAATATCGGATATACAATCGTTCTTAATCAATGTGAACGTACATGTAAGTAATGGTGCGATTAAGCACTTCTTGTATTGGTAGTAGTACTACTAGTGTCATGCTGTAGTGGTAGCAGGCCTAGTATTGTTATATTCTGTTATATTCTGTATATGTATAGAATCATTCCAAACTATATGTAGACGTAACGCAATGATATTGATGAAAATTCTTAATAGGCATTCATAAAAAAAAGTCAAGGCCACACTGGTGAATATGTATACAATATAAGTATCGATCTATTACCACAAATACAGTCAGATTTTGATGGTGCCATTTTATTGGTCAATTCATTCTGACTAGTATCATGATTCTATTCACCACCGTGGCCAGAGTCCATTTCTGAGTCGTTATGGTCCGATAACCTATTGCCGTCGAGTTGCGTCCGTCGCCCGTCTGTCCGTCGTCCGTCCGTCACATTTTTATCTTTAAAGTGTGCGGTGCAATCTTCCTGAAAATTTGAGAAAAGATACCTTATAATAATTCGAGAAGGAGGTATTTTCCTATTTTTTTTTCTAATTTTCGAAGTTTTCTCAAAATGGCGGCCGTTTCTGACGAAAAACGTTCAGTTTTGGACTTTGGAGGCCATTTTTCAAAGACTGTCAGATCGGTTTTGAGATTTTTGTCTCGGAGGGTTCCCCTCGTATGCCTCTGTGATGTCTATGGATTTGTTTGCCCTTGGGTAGTCGGTCTGTGTGTTTCGGCCATTTGGAATTTTTGACGAGTCCGCGAAAAAAAAAAAAAATTTTGCCGAAATCGCATTGCTGTCCATATTGGACCATTTCTAACCAAAAAGAAAAAAAAAACCCTCTGAAAAAATTTCGGACTTTTTTTTCCTTCATGGTGGGAGCTGCCAGGACTGTGCTCATAGAGCGCCTAAGGATGGAGCTTGGAGGTTGGCATTTTCAGGTGGGAAGTCGTGTGCGGCGATTTGTGTGGTGATCTTGAATTGGACCTTTGGTGGTGGCCTTGGGGGTTAAAACAGCCATTTTGGGGCGGAAGAATGTCCAGATGTGCTTATACAAACGAAGTGCTTGTAGATAGAGGTTGTGTTTGCATTATGAGCGTATGGGAAATCATATATGGAACGATTATTGATGATGACCTTGATTGATTGATTGATTGATTGATTGATTGATTGATTGATTGATTCAGGAACTATACATACATACATGTTCATCATATCATGTTAAAGTATAATAACAGTCATAAAACTTTGTATAGCCCTGAGCTTTGGGGTTGGAGTCTGTCAGACTGTACACCTCAATCGTGCTTTGAACAGTTTACGTGTGGTAGGTCTGATATTACACCCCACAGCTCATCATAAACAGTTAGACTTCACGAACATATAACTACATCTCAATATAGGAAGCACATGAATATTGTAGATACTGGTACCTACAATATGAGCACAGATGAACAAAAAATGGAAGAAGAAAGGGAGAAGAAAACATATCACCAAGGGTGCTGTAGCTTACCGGCAATAATGAGAATTGCAGAGAGCATTGATTATCCAAAATACAAATTGTTACACTGATTTTCAACTCTATTGTCAAAATATGTTCGTGAAATGTTGCCGAACACACATCTTCTTATGGACTATAATTCGAGTTACATCTTTGTTTTTTTTTTTCGATAATGACATATTTTCACAGACCGTCAAGTCAAAGGCGATGACACCGATACACATCACAAAGGTACATAGGGAGAATCTTATGCATTTTTAGGAAATTTGTATAAATAGATATACAAATTCAAAAAATGACTTACAAGACAGCTCAGGGTATTAGCCCAGGAATGTTTTGGTAAATTTTCAATAGAATTCATCAAGGCAAAAAAGTTATTTGCTGGACGGACGATGGGCGGACGTCCCAACATTTTAGAACAAAGGCTTTTCACGTGTTAAATTTCCTATCTCCAGCAAGCCACTTATCCAAAGAAGTAGCCCGTATCCTACTTTCCTAACCCTAGATGCTTACTCGGACGGACGGATGACGAGCCACGGACGACGGACGAAAAACCGCGACAGTAGCTTATCGGCCCATACGGGTCGATAACCTAAAAATTAGGCCAAGGGCCAAAGATAGGTTACCGGACAATGTTTATTATTTTACATGTTAGCCAGGTCACTGGTTGAATTCAAGGTCAAGAAAATATTCAGCATATATAACATTAGGCATATATCACGTCCACAGTTGATTGCTAAGCTGTAAATTCAATAATCAGAGAGATATTAGCAATTTTGTGCTGTGGCCTTGAAAATGAAGGGGCACAAGGTCTAATTCAAGGTCATCAAAATATTCAGTGTGTATCATTTTCTATATCATGTTCACAATTGATTCCCAAGCCATACAGTCAATAAAGGAGCAAGATATGAGCCAGTTTGTCCTTGGACCTTGAAAATTAGGTCAGAGGTCAAATTCAAGGTCACGAGAATATTCAGCATATATCATTTCCTATATGTCCACAATTGATTCCTAAGCTGTAAAATCGATAATAAGTGAGATATTAGCCATTTTGTCCTGTGACCTTGAAAATGAGGTCAAAGGTCAAATTCAAGGTCATGATAATAATCTGCATATATCATTTGTCCTATATGTTCATAACTGATTCCTAAGCTGTAAAGTCGATAACAAGCGATATATTAGCCATTTTGTCCTATGACCGTGAAAATGGGGTCAAAGGTCAAATTCAAGGTCATTAGAATATTCGGCATATATCATTTCCTAAATGTCCACAATTGATTCCTAAGCTGTAGAGTCAATAATAAGTGAGATATAAACCATTTTGTGCTCTGACCTTGCAACTGAGGTCAGAGGTCAAATTCAAGGTCACGAGAATATTCAGCATATATCATTTCCTATATGTCCACAAATGATTCCTAGTCTCTAATCTCAATATTAAGTGAGGTATTAGGCATAATGTGTCCCATTATAAAGCATAGGAGAATTTGACATGGGAAAGTCCCATTTGGGCGGAGTTTGGGCCAAAATGGCCCACTTCAAGCGATTCAAGCGGAACGAAAATTATAGATATCATAGGAGTACATATGAGGAGTGTTATGTATCAAAAAGAAAAAAAGTTTCTGAACAGATTTTGAGAAAATGGCCGCCAAAGTCCAAAATCAGGCATTTTTCGTCGAAAATGGCCGCCATTTTGAGAAACATGCGAAATTCAAAAAACTAAAAAATACCTCCTTGAATTATTTTTAAGTATTTTTGTGCAAAATTTCAGAAAAATTCGCCCGTAAACAAAAAAGATAAAAATGTGGACGACGACGACGACGACGACGGACGACGACGGACGACGGACGACGGACGCAACGCCACGGCAATAGGTTTTCGGACCAAAGGTCCGGTAACCTAAAAAGTGCTGCAAGTTGTTCGCTCGTATCTACGCCGCTGCGCCGCTCCACCCGTCACCACACAGAATCCAGGTCTGTCCATCCCTAGCCGCGGTAGCCCCGCAAGGTCTCTCGCTTGGGCTTGACCTCGAATAACCTGGAGTGTAAATTGGCCATTGATATGAGGCTTAAACGCTTGCACAGACGGGTTAGGATTGTGCGTTGGCTCACAAAAAGTCACGTGTATATGGCACATCTTTTGGTGACCTTGATTTTGACTTAAACGACCTTTGAAGGCCAAATCTCAGGGTCTTGTTTGACCTCGACATGTGTAGGTTGGCCTCTACAGACAAAATACTTGTTGATAGAGATTATATTTGTGTATTATGAACATATGGAAAGTCATGTGGAGCACACCTAATGGTGACATTGAAGTTCATAAGGATGGCCTTGGTTGTTGGGTGTCAGGGTCATTATTATGTCACCTGCGATCCTCGAACTTTTGTTATCGATATATCGATTCAGCCGTAATTCAGCAATTCAGCCGTGATTCAGTAATTCAACCGTAATTCAGTAATCACTATTGGCTTTCTGAACCTTAAATCATCGTGTACGAAACTTTCCACACTGATTTTCAACACACAACCGGTTTATTATATTAAAAATATTCAATTGATTATTTGTATTCTGGTGATCTATAGTGGTCGTATTCAACTGAAAATGTATATATTGGTTATATGTTGTAGTTATAATATTGCATGTATCTCTTGCCCCACCCTGTCCTGTGAACGCCGGTGGAGATGGACGGATGATAGATGATAATGGCGAATATTACTCTGGGCCAAGTCAGGTTCGGAGATAAATTTAATCTGAAAACAATATTCGAGGGAGATATTCTTTTGAGGAGGAAGATCCACCCTATCAACATATGAATGTTGATATTTGCAGTGATATAGAACTAAATGGTTTTGAAACTCAGCTGTTAGCGGCACGTCTTTTGCCTGTGTTCCAATTGGAATTCATTTGAAGAACTTGTGAATGAGTTGAATGGGAAAAACATGGTATTGATTTTATTGGAATCAGTGAAGTCTTCACCACATGTATACGAATCATTATTTATTGAGGTCATGAACAAAGTCCACACGGGCTAATAACATAGTTGGAGTTACATACAGGCCCAACACCCAGCCCGAAGCAGATATCGACATATTCTCCAACACAATACAAGAGGTAATGGACATAATCAACATTGAACAGAAACATAGCTTACTAATGGGAGATATGGATATAGATATACTGACAATTTATTCTTTCACTCTTTCATGCCCGTAAAAACGAAACCGACAAGGATAAGCCATTCATTTTATTCTGCAACAAGTTTTGAAACGAGTCATAACAGATGGAACAATTGAAGTCTTCAATGGATATCTTAAAGTGGAATAATCTATTTCTGGTTTTCCGCTTGAAAGTGATCAGTAACTGTCCATCAAGCAGCTGTACAATGCAAAAGTTCCAATGCGAACACGAAATTATCTAAATTTGACATTGAAAATCGGATTTTAAAAATATTCCCAAATGGAACGGTTCCCATGCAGTGATGCGAAATTGACAAAAATAGCTGAAAATATAGAAACATGCACAACCCTATCATTGAATCTTGTATATGTATGGTATATTATATTCATAGAACCCCAAATATTCAGTTTGATTCTTTTGTGTTGCAAATAACAATTTAATAAATTCGTGTCCTTGTTTATATTAGCACAGATGTAAACAATTCGGTCACATCGTGCGTTTTTATGGTATGTTCAAACTCCACTGCAAGGTCATGCGGACGTATTTTCGGGGCTGTAACGGTGCTATATCATCTAATATATGCTAGCCAATTGATTGATAACGAATTTCAGAAACCGATTATTCCACTTTGATAATACAAAATTCACACAAATATAAAAAGAAACAAATCCAGATGATGCATATAACGAGTTTCACGAATTATAAATGCAATCATTTAATAAAGCTTTCCCAATAAAAAATAATTACTCCCAACAAAAGGTATAACAAAATAGAACCTTGGGTCACTGTAGGTATGATGAATTCTATGAGGAGAAAATCAAAACTGTTTATAAAAAAAACTACCCGACCGACCGATGAGAATATAACAAGATACAAAAGGTACATAAATATATACATCAAACTGAAACATATATTAAAACAGACTACTTATCGGGGATCCCCGTGTTTAAGCCCTGGGCTTATAATTGGGGGAAGGGTATTGTGTCGAATCAAATTTAACTCCATATATAGGCCCATGAGCTTATATTTGGGGAATAATTATTTGACGACTTTTATTTTGCCCACTTGAATTTACAATGGATCAGAAGGGAAAACACTTCTTATATATATGCATCATAACTATATATACAAATATTTATTCCAGTGTATAATCACAAATATTCATAGTCATATTAAAAAAGGGTACACATAAACTATTAGTTATCACATGTTTGTTCACGGAATACGGAATTATATCTACGTCTAGAATTTATCATCGACTGAAAACGAGACTCACAAAGGATACGGGAACTCGTATCTAAGGGGACACGTGCCAAATTAGATATTCACATTCTCGGATTGGTGTTCAGTCAGTGATATGCATGTACCAGATAATATCCAGCTGGTCATGCACGTGCATACGTACTATTATAGCCATAGGCAAGACACAAGTACGTTTTTTTTATTAATTTAATTTCAGTAA
The DNA here is from genome assembly GCA_949152475.1 of Terebella lapidaria. Taxonomy (NCBI): domain Eukaryota; kingdom Metazoa; phylum Annelida; class Polychaeta; order Terebellida; family Terebellidae; genus Terebella; species Terebella lapidaria. The sequence continues at coordinate 15,733,001 of OX424564.1, read as the reverse complement.
CTTATTCTAGGTAACTTATTCTAGGTATAACGTCTGCGAAATACAAAACGTCACCTAGGGGCCTACGTTTTTCCCAAATATAGGCCCAGTCCTGATGCGATGCAAAATTATATTCCGTTTATAAGCCCATGGGCTTATGCAAGAGTATTTTTCCCCATTGTATTAACCCATGGACTTATCCAAAGAGGGGCTTAAATACGGAGATCCCCGGTATGTCTGATAAACCTAAATCAAATAGCACGAATAGAACATGGCAATACTTAGAAACGCTCTTGGTAAACAAAATAATAAATCCGGTTTTCCTCGAACATTCATGATGAACAATACCTTAGTTTCCGATAAACAAGTCATAGCAGAAGAAAACAGTTGAAATATCCCCCAAACAAACAAACATTATTTGGAATATATGCCCAAACGAAACTTAAACAGTACATTCATTGAACCGATAGAAGAACTACAAGTTATAAAAATAGTAGAAAAACTAAAACCCAAAACTAGTACAGGACATGACGGACTATCCTCGAAATCGATTAAACTATCACGAACATTCTGACACCATTAACATATATAATAAATAGATCACTTGAAACAGGAATTGTACCAATTGAAATGAAAATTGCTAAATTCCACACTATAAAGCCTCGGATAATGACAAGTTGTCCAACTATCGGCCGGTCAGCTTGTTACCAGCATTTTCTAAAATGTTAGAAAAAAATATGTTTAATAGAATTATTGAATTTTTCAACAATCAAAGTTTATTCTACAAACTTTACTTCTACTAAATGCATGTGCTGAAGCTCATGGCTCTTCTCCGAAACAATTAGCACTGTCCTTTCTCTGTGACCTCTCTAAGGCCTTTGATGCCAAAAAGACTAAATTTATTGGGATTCAGAAAAGTTATATTAGACTAGGCTGCGCCTCGTCCAATGTAACTTTTCTGAATCCCGTAAACTCTATATTGGACTCCCCATCATCCAATATTTGTATAATATTACATATGGAATTATAGCGTGGGGAACGCCACAGCCGCAAATTTGAACAGAACAAATATCTTACAAAAACGTACAATAAGAACTGTACATAACACTTAACCAATTTACAGAAGCTCCAATATTCTGAAAGTAAATGATCAATACAAATATGAAGTTTGCATGTTCATGCATGACTTTACAATGTCTAAGTTACCTATATCATTTTCAAACGTCTACAGGTACAATCATGAAATTCAACAAACACATATTACGCGACAATCTAAGGGATTATGTGAAAAAAGGTGCAATTCTAGTTTTGCAAAAATACTTCCGCTATATAATTTCCCTGTCATTTGAAATTCAATTGTACAACAAATTGGCAATTATGATTCCAAACATACTTTCAAAAAAAGTGTTAACTAATTATACGGTGTCTTTCTGTTCTTCAACCATAAAATGTACAAATGTTTTCTTTCTTTTTTTGTACAAGTTGTCGCACTTGATTGATAGTTTGGATCAGTCTATACGGACCCTTTACTTCATTAGAGCCTGGATTTGGTCACGGTATGATGTATTTCGCACCCTCCTCTCCACTGGTGTTTCCTTGTCAGGTCGGGCAAGCCTTACAAATCAAAACTATCAACTCCTACCCGTTTAGTATTATTCATCTATAATATAAATATTATACACTAATATACTTATATTTGTTACATGGTTAGGTTGTTTTGTAAATGTAGTGTTGTTTTGTGAACAACATTTTTTCATTCCGAATTATGTTAATTTTTTCACAGGGACCAAAGGGAAGACAGCAGATGCTAAGTTGGCACTCTTGTTTTCCATCAAACCTTGAAATTAATTGCACATATCTGTTTATATATTGACATGTACTGCTGTTGTGAAAACGAAAATAAATTCTATTCTATTCTATTCGACAATGGATAAAGAACTAAGCATAACAAAGGCTCAACATAGAATAATGAATTAAGCATGAAGAATGAAGAACGAAAGGGCCAAAATTCTATGCACCATTATTACACCAGGCGGCGCTCGGAGCAAGCTGAAGTACTGTGAATCGCGGTCTGACTCATTGCTTGATCTTTTTTAACTAGCTCACAAGTACCCATATTTCCATGGGGTCAATAGAATCGTTTGTAAGTGGCCATATGGTGGCACCCAGGTGACGGCATATATGCCTATATGGCGAAAACCACCAAAACTTTCGAAAACGAATAAGTAACTGGCTCACAGGTACCAAAGACCAAAAAACAAAAATCACTTGGTAAAGCCGTCGCTGGTGGAGACAGCGCTTGGAATAAATCTGACAAAAGTCGCGAGGTCATGTTATCCGCCGTCCGTGCCAAGTTCACCCAGTCGTCCCACCTTCGTACCGTCCTCCAGAACACCGGTTTTCAGTCCCTCGCTGAGGCTAACCCTTATGACGCATATTGGGGCATTGGTATCAGCGCCGATAGTAAGGAACATTCTCCGTTCAACGAATCTGCTTGGACTGGCGCCAATAAGCTTGGCGAGATCCTCATGGCTGTGCGAGACGAATTACGTTGCGCTAACTGATTGTACATGTGGTATCGGTCATCAGCTGCTGGAAAATTGTCGTTTATCATAGCTGTATGTGAACTAATGGTCCGTTGTCTAGTGTACATCATGCCTAACAGTGTCTGGTCATACAATGGTCACCACTTACGTGTATATACAGTTTGAATGTACTTGATGTGTTCGATTCAATTCTTATTGGAATGACAGGACACATGTTGTTGTTCTTTATTTCCCTGTTGATAATCAGTATGGTACATGAACGAACCTCTGCCTCAAATGTCAATGAAGTTCGATACAGAGTTTAATGTACTTTGACTCGGAATGGAAGCACGAATGTTTCATCTTTTATATTTCGCGGTTGATAGTAGGTACAACAGCTGACCAAAGTCCCACAACAAATGACAAACAGGTGAAAAGGAATCTATTGATCGATATATGATTTATTCAATATATTATCGCTTTTCATTTGATATTCAGTCAACAGTAATTCGTTTTGGTACGCAATATCACATATTTGTTACTGTTGTTTGTGGAAACATACAAAATGTAAACAATTGCAGAGCCAAGTATTTGATGTGTCAATTCGCACGTACGGTTGGTCATTTGGTGATAGCTGAACCATGCTCGGTTAGGTGTTCGTGTTGTCACCGAGTACCGAATGTGTATCTAGATTTGAGGAGTTGACCTCAGTACCGTTACAGTACTGCATTTCTGATGCATTAGTTGAGTTACTGCTATAACTGTCTGCCTCTATTGTCGTGGCGTCACGTCCGTCGCCGGTCTGTGTGTCGTCCTTCCGTCCGTTCGTCCGACCGTTCACATTTTTTATCTTCACCCTTTGAAGGAAATTTTGGACTTTTTCTCTCATAATGGGAGTTGTCGCCGCTATACTCATGGAATGCCTGAAGATAGGGTTTAGAATTTGACACTTTCAGATGGGAAGTGATATATTGCGGCTTGTGTTGTGGCTTTGAGATTGACCTTCGGTGACCTTGGGGTGTCGGGTCTGCCAGTTTTCGGGCAAGGGATGCTCAGGTTTGCTGCTGCAGACGAGGTGCATGTACATACAACCTGTGTTTGCATTGTGGGCACTTTAGAGGTCCTGTGTGGAGCAGCTACTGCTGACCTTGGGCTTGACCTTGGATGACTTTGGGTGCTAATTTTCCGACGCGGAATGTACACCTGGCGTTGAATGCGTGTAAGCCGCTACAGTCAAAATGGTCGAGCTAATGGTGACTCTTTCGGTGAGGCTGAATTTGACCATGACCTTGACTTTTGAACTTTGTGGTCATCCCTGCAGTGGTTACACCCAGGGTTGTCCGGTAACCTATTTTACTAGCCCTTGGGCTGATTTTTTGTTCATTTTTGTACATCAATTGAGTAACTAAAATGGGAATATTTGGTATCCCGTTTTAAACTCACGTGAAGCCTTTATGTGTTCACGTCCTTGGTACTGCTACAAATTTCCGTCTCAAATGTTCATGACGTTTTTCGTGGTTTATACCGCTACAGTATTGGAGTTCATGTTCACCATTGATGCTTACGCTCGGATACGGCTACAATTTTCTGACTTATCTACTTTCAACCAAAACGGAAATATCTCGTACTGTACGGTGCCTATAATAACTGTGGCCCTCGAAGACATGGTACGAATAAATACTAGGTAGATACATGTATCACATTTAGTGTTCAATTATTCTATGACATCCTGTTCGGATACATGTTCTATTTTATCTTCGTTCCAGATATATATTTGTAAAAAAAAATATATAGTAGTAATATCTTTGTACAGTTTAGCTTATTTCATCGTTCAATCTAATACCACTCATCGACGTTTTAGATCAAAATGAGGCATGTTGTATTGTACGTTATCACTGCCTCCACACCTGGGTCCTTTCTAGCTCTCTTCTTTGCCGATGACGAATATGTTTGTAATAATGTGCTATATGTGCACCAGGACGACTTATACAAATCTATTCTGTGCAAATACGAAGCTCATACGTGCGACTTATATAATATACTACGTTCAAATCCGAACTCACCTTGAGGGGGGTGAATGCGACAAGCATGTGCTGATGGCAATTGTTAACTATGATCCACCATGATATGTCTTGGACAATATCGGGCTGCTATAGGTCTCTGGCATTCTTTCTGTTATGGAAGGCCACTGAAGAAAAGATCTGTAAAGACGTGCTCACCAGTTCAGTCGCCTGGCATTTCGTCAGATGGACTGTTGATTCTCTTGCTCCCATTGCTGTGTATATCTCTGCTACTGATGTGTTCCGGGGATATACAGATTAACCCCGGACCCAAGGAGGAGAAAATGATTCAGATATGCCATATTAATGCTCGTAGTCTTGGAACCTTCAGTCAATCAATGAACACCAATATAAAACTCGACGAAATTTCAAGCTTCGCTCAGAGTAAAGGTATCGATATATTATGCATTTGCGAAACATGGCTCGATGCAAATATTAAAAATGACGACATATCCATTGATGGGTACTATATCCACCGCAGGGATCGAAATAGACATGGGGGAGGGGTGTTGATATATGTGTCAGATTATCTTGTTTCAAATAGGCGCCATGATCTAGAGACTGACAATGTTGAATCCATATGGATTGAGTTGAGGGTTGGCATCAAATCCATGCTAGTGTCGGTGTACTATCGCCCACCATCAACATCAGACTTGGTACGTGATGCTAACAACTTCCTTGAAGCTTTCCAATATAGCATGGACGCGGCATTATCTTTTAATTTTGACTGTGTCATAGTTACGGGAGATTTCAATGACAGATGCGTTGATTGGACCGATAATCATCCTACCAGTGAACTTGGTTTAAAATTTGTCGACCTCGTAAACTCCTATAACCTATTTCAGCTGGTAACGGAACCCACTCGACTTACTGAGGTGTCAGCAAGCCTACTTGATCTATTAATTACGGATTCTCCTGGCTACGTGAAAAATATCCAGATTCATCCTCCCATTGCTAATTTAGATCATTGTATAGTGTCCTGCACCTGTGCGTTCACATACAACAGAGACAAACCTTTCTCTAGAGAGATATGGGATTACTCCAATGCTAACTTTCCTGGTCTATGCCAAGCAATACGGGGTTTTATTTTTGACACGGATGATATTGATCTCTGCACCGATAGATTTACAAACTTCATTTTGGAAACGTCTAAACAATTTATTCCATATAAGTGCATCACGATAAGACCACGCGACAAACCGTATATTACTGGTGCATGTCGCCATGCGGACGCGGTTAGAGATCGTTGGCATAGACGATATCGCCGCTCTGGCAATCCACAGCACTATGAAACTTACAAAGAGAAAAGAAAGAGAGCAAAAACGGTACGCGTGCTCGCGAAACAGGCATATGATGAAAAAATGATTAACAAACTAAACAATCCCATATCCCAGAAAGAATATTGGAGAATATCTAAACAGCTGCTTGGCAGCAAAGCTAAACCAGGAGTTCCCACGTTACACGATAATAACATTGACTATTCAACGAATTTGGAAAAAGCTACTCTTTTGAATGAATACTTTGCTGAACAATGTGCCATTCATGTGCCTCCGTGCGCATTGCCGCCTCTAAGAATTGTGACGCGCTCAAGGTTGCATGAAATACATGTTCGAAATGAAGAAGTGTTACATATTTTATCCAATCTTGATATAGGAAAAGCCAATGGTCCTGATGGTATAAGTGCTAGGTTACTAAAAAATTTATCAGGGTCTGTTAGTTCGTATCTTACCGACTTATTTAACAAATCATTGAGAAATGGAAAATTTCCTTCGTTGTGGAAACTTGCAAATATCACACCCATATATAAGAAGGGTGATCATCAAAATAAATGCAATTATAGACCGGTGTCGCTTCTCTCAGTTGTCGGGAAAGTTCTAGAAAGAATTGTTTTCAATCGTTTATATGATTACTGCTCCAAAAATGATTTGTTGACCTGGAGGAATTCTGGATTCAAACCACTGGATTCGGCTATGAACCAGTTATTAATGATAACGCATAAAATATATCAGAATCTTGATGACAAGGTGGACGTTTGTATGGTCTTCTTGGATGTTTCCAAGGCATTCGACAAAGTATGGCACACAGGACTAATTCACAAACTTCGTTCTATGGGCATAGGAACGTCACTCCTGAATTGGTTAAATAATTACTTACTTGATAGAAAACAAAGGGTAGTCATCCAGGGTCAACAGTCTCCCCTATTGAATATAGACGCAGGAGTTCCCCAAGGCTCAATACTTGGACCTTTGTTATTCTTGATTTTCATAAATGATATAATAATTGATATAAATAGTGACATATTCTTATATGCAGACGACACATGTCTGATGAAGCCAATTACGGACCCAAAACGTAGTATATTAGAACTTAATATTGATCTTGAAACGTTGAATAATTGGGCAAGCCAGTGGGCTGTGTCCTTCAGCGCTGCGAAATCAAAAGCCATTATTTTTTCAAAACAAAAAAAAAAGTTTGATCTCAGCCCGATTGTTTTCAATGGACAGGAAATTCAGACAGTACGTGAACATCGCCATCTAGGAGTATTATTCACAGAAAATTTGAATTGGGAAAAACACATTCAAGATAGAATATCCAAAGCTGGGCCATCGCTGAACATGTTGAAGAGAATGTCAAATATGTTACCAAGACAATGTAAGCAAAATATTTATACGACTTTCATTCGCCCAATTTTAGAATATGGTAACCTGTTATATAATAACTGTCCTGAACATTTGTCGGGTGCCTTGGAAAAAATTCAAAGATCTGCTGCTATTACATGCACCGGTGCGTACAACTCCGTCAGCAACGCGGCTCTCCTATCAGAGCTGGGTTGGCCCACTTTAAAAACGCGGCGTACATACTATCAGCTGTCCATGTTTTATAAAATTATGAATAACCTTACTCCGCCTTACCTCCGTGAAGCCTGCCCGAACTTGGTTTCTGATATACACCAATATGATGTGAGAAATTCTCAGAATTTAAGAGTTCCGCGAGCACGAACAGTATCGTTTAAGAAATCCTTCTTTTTGTCTGCCGCAAATGCTTGGAACAATACGAATCCAAATTTGAAATCTTCTGTAACTTTTCCCATTTTCAAGCGGAGATTAAAAGATTCATTATTTCCAGATAGCAATCCGTTGTTTTCGTATGGCACTGGTCGTGCTCCAGTACATCAGGCACGTATGCGCATGGGGCTCAGTGGCTTGAACAGTCACAGAAAGAAGTATAATTTCATCAATTCTGCTGAATGTACCTCCTGTGGTTTCCATAATGAAAATATATCACACTACATCCTGGATTGTCCAACCTATCGAGCAGCCCGCCAGAGAATGCTTGTCGCTTCCAGCCCCCTCCTGTCACAAGTTATTACCAATTTCAACCTGCAGAATTTTTCAATACAACAAAAAAAGATCATATGTGACAGCTTCATTATAGGAAATAATCAGCTTTCTTTGGGACAGAATAAATTTTTATTTGAGGCATTCTATCAGTACATCTCAGAAACTGAACGCTTTTTATAAATTAAATTTGCTAATTGATTTGTATGATACGTCCTGGATGAGGAGATTACCTTTGTGCATTTTATATGCGTGTAAATATCCTCATTAAATAAATTACGTTTAAAGAAAAAAAAAAGACCCCTTTGTGCCGGGCACAGACCCCACTAATATCTTCCATAGGGTCAATAGAATCGTTTGAAAGTGGCCATATGGTGGCACCCAGGTGAAGGCATATATGCCTATATGGCGAAAACCACCGAAACTTTCAAAAACGAATAAGTAACTGGCTCTCAGGTACCCAAGACCTCTTTGTGCCGGGCACAGACCCCACTAATATCTTCCACAGGGTCAATAGGGATCGTTTGGAAGTGGTCATTTGGTGGCAGAAAGGGGATTGCATATGCCAATATGCCAAAACCCACCAAAGACCACCATATGATCACTTCCAAACGATCCCCATTGTCCCTAGGTGGAAGATATATAGTGGGATCTGTCCCCGGTACAATGAGTCTTGTGGTCTTTTAACCAGGTATTAGTATTCGTTTTCATCATTTTTGGTGGTTTTCGCCATCATATTGGCATATATGCCATCCCGTTTGCATGATTTTGCAAGTTTGATTCAACATTCCTTCATCAGGGTCCGAAACTATTATCCCAGTTACCAAGATCGATTAAGGATACACCTTCTTTCATCTGATTCAAAAGCCGTTTTAAACGTCAGAGTTTATAGCATTTCATTGTTTCTCATGAGTATCACTCGATCGATTTTAACGATATACACTTACGCGCTGACGAATCATGGATACATTCAACATATATGTAAAAATTTTAACCAATGTACCTCTAATAACCAAGCTCGTATTTAACCCTAAACTGCCACTACTTTCGCATAATATACCTGCTTGCATTTTTGTTGTAACATATTGCACGTTTCAGATTGATTCCACATATAATTGATTTATTTCATTCTTTACGGTCACATCCTCGACAGGCCTGTGGCCTTTGATGTTGATCGTCAACTATTTTTAATATTATGCGGTGTTTTGTACAATGCTGTATGTCTTTTAGCAATAGTCGAACATAAATTACATCACATTACACCATATGACCACTTCCAAACGATCCCTATTAATCCTATGTAAGATATTAGTGGGGTCTGTGCCCGGCATAAAAGGGTATATGTGAGCGAGTTAAAAGAAGACCCTCCAAGGAGACATACCGCAATTCACACTACTTATTACAGTAAACCGTAATAATTATCACTTTGGCCCTTTCGTTCTTCATTCTTCATGCTTAACCCTCCATAGATATCGACTTAAAATAAATCTATATTGTATCGGATTTCTTTGCGGAATTTTGACCTGAAGACCATCGTCCATGATTTTTTTGGCTAATGAATAGCAAGGCGCTGGGCGGTTACAGAAACAATGTATTTGCATACAGGACACATACAGGACACATGACACTGAATCACTACACATGATTTTCTGATGACACATAATACGATCCAGCAACATAACATGACGCCGCCGCTTTCCTAACCAAGTGTGTTTACTATAGCATCAAACCATAGCCATAAATATATCTGATATTAGGCAATTTTTATGCACGATAATTTTCACGTGCTCGCCATTGCTAACGATCATACGGGGTTACAAACCACATGTAGAAATACAACAGGTCGCTCTCAATGAGAAGAATCTGATAAGAGACCGCATGTCAAGTTTCAATTTTTGGTAATTCTAACGCGTTGGTTCTAATGTAGCACCTTGAGCACACCAACGGCCATTTACTTCCTGACGATGTTGTGTTCGGGGCCGAAGGGAAAGCCCGTGATGTTAGACACTTGGCCGGAGTGGTCTATGACAAGGATATCGTGTTCCCTGTAGCCCCCGGCCCCCGGGCGACCCTCGGGGATCATAATCATCGGCTCCATGGAAACCACCATCCCCGGCTCCAGCACCGTGTCTATGTCCTCCCGTAGTTCCAGAGCTATAAGCAGGTTGACCGTTGAATTTGTAATTATCAAAAGAAAAATATATATTGACTGGAATACGCATAAGAGTCAACTACATTTACCAAACATGAATCGATTCGCTATTATAATCACAATGCGCATAACGTGTACATATAATCACAATATTATTATGCTATATTTCGCAGGCAATTAAGGCTAGACAGGCACTGACCAGCTTCTCTCCCGTAGTAATGACATAGCGTTCCAAACGAGTGTCCGTAGCCAAAGCTCCGGTACTGTAGCGTGTCTGTCGCCCGGTACACCTCGTTCAGTTCCCTCGCGATGTCGGAACACTTGGCCCCGGGTTTGATGAGCTCCAGACCCCGGCGATGGACGTCACAGTTGATCTCCCAGTAACGTAAGTGAGCGTCAGAGGCGTGCTCGCAAAACAACGTTCTCTCCAGTGCTGTATAGTAACTGAAGAGAAAAATGGGGAGTCATTTGGAATTTGATAATTCGGCCAATTCTTGTGAACAAAATATTAATTTTTATTTTGGCGCTTGGTAGCATTCAGTGCACGACGAGGTTTCTGTCATTTCCTAGGGTTAAATTCGGAAATAAATTAAATGGAGGTAAAAAAAAATAACTCTGCTATCCTCTACCCTTGAATCATTGTAAAACAATTGAGGCTGAGAATATCCCCTTCCTCTATCTTCTTGGTGGTGACAGGATTGTGAGCGCCATCGGTATTCAATCCGCTCTGGAACCACGTCCAAGCTGTGAGATAGGTGAGAAATATCAGGCAGATTCTATGAATAGATATTCAACACTCAATACAAATACAAATAGTGACTTACTGTCCATTATGTCGCTATTTGGGAAGGTTTTGGCGATCTCTCGCACCATGGCACGTGTCGACTCAAGCGCCACCTCGTGTTCAGGCACACCAGCGCCTACAGCCTCCCGCCCGGCGGCGCCACCGATATCCGCTATCCGCGCGCCGTGTTTGATCACTTCAAGCTCCGCGGGGGACTTGATCAGGCGCATGCGCATTGTCGGTTCGCCAACGTCAGTCTTCTCGTTGTCCGCAAGTGCAGCGTTGAACTTCTTCAAATGATCGACAGAGACGCAGTCGAATTCGAGGCCCACTTTGCCACGGACGCTTTTGAGACGTTCCCCCACGGCGTGGAAAAAATTGTCACGTTGCCAGTCCGTGTAGGTCACGTTGTCACCGTACGCACGCCGCCAGGGCTGACCGCCGTCAATCCCGGCCGACACGCTGGTCACAGCGTCCTGTGTCACCACCAGTCCGTAAGTGCGCCCAAAGTAACAGAAAACAAAGCCCGAGTAGTAGTTGATATTGTGGTATGACGTCAGAACCACGCCCCCAATGTCGTTATCCGCCATGTATTTCCGGAGCTGTTTCAGTCGGCCTTCATATTCCTCATCCGGAAACAGTGCTGGGGACTTAATAAAATACAAGTGACACGGCGTGAATAAGCTCTAGACCTATATGGTAATAAAATACAAAGTTTTCCTTGGCGTTGGCAGTAGAGGACTTGGAGGAGGGGGTGAAGGGTTACTGGGGCAGGACCCCCGCCCCCCTTTCGAAAAATAACCATATATCAGAGTTTCCATATGCGTATTCAGGCCTCCTGCCCCGAAAAAAATATGTCGAAATATCATGTTTGAGTTCAGGTTGATCATAGTGAGTTTGTTTGAAATGTATACTCGGGAGAGACCAGTATGCTCAGCTACCACAGAACATAAAAGGAGTTCTGGCTTATGGGGCCCTTCAGCGGGCCCCAGACCCCGCCCGCCCAAATGTGCAGCTTCTCTTCTACATTTTTTACCCAATTTTCAGAACATGGTAATCCAAATTTTTTAGGTGCAATTCATTCCCAGGAAAGGCTACAAAATTGATTCAGAACATATTAAGCCCAGAACATATAAAGGCCACTAAATTAAATCTGAACATAAAAAGGCTCTGACTTCTAGGGTCCTTCAGCGGGCCCCAGACCCCCGGCCCAAATATGCAGCTCCTTTTTTACATTTTATTAAACAAACTTTTCAGTACATGATAATCAATAATTTTTAAGTACAAGTTATTCCCAGGAAAGGCCACAAAATTAATACAGAACATAAAAAAGACTATGACTTATGGGGACTTTCAACGGGCCCCAGAACCCTGGCCCGAATGTGTAGCTTTCCTTCCACATTTTTGCAAACTTTTCAGAACATGTTCATCGATAAGTTTTCAAGTGTAATTTATTCCTAGGAAAGGCCACAAAATCAATTCAGAGCATAGAAGAGGCTCTGATATCTGGGCCCTTCAGCAGGCCCCAGACCCCCCAGCTGAGACGAGCTCGCTTCGTTTCTATTTTTAGCAATAAATGATTATGGAAGTAGGTCGATCCATGGTATTCAAGTGGAAGTCATACCAAGGAGATGCCATCAACTTAACACTGAACATGAAAATGACTCTTGCTTCGAGGACTCTTGAGCGGCCCCAGACCCCCAACGCGACAGGCTCGCTTCACTCCATATTTTATATATTTGGGGCATGAAGTGGGATTTGTACCCAGGAGATGCCAGGAAGCACAGGACATAAAAAAGGATCTGGTTTCTGGGGCCCTTGAGCGGGCCCCAACACCCACGCCGTATAATGTTGGACCCCCTCTTTTCAAATTGCTGGATCCGCCCCTGCCGTTGATCTGGTTTACCTTCCGGCCATTTTTCATGTCGACCAGTCGCGGCCTATCGCTGTAACAGACACCTGTCGTCGCTAGATGACGCACTTTGGGAGTTTTGGCAGAAAAGTCACGTGAACCCAGCACGTGTCGGACGGGCCCCGCACGTGCTGCACTCGAGCAGACGAACAGACAGCGTTCCAGCGTCCTGGGCCACATCTTATCAGTCACTGTTGACAGGTGAAAATATAACCGCGGTAAGTTTAAATATTGTTCCATTTTTGTGCGAATGTATATTGGATAACTTACCAGTGCTAACACATCTATGTCCGCAAACGTGTATACTTAATATTGTTATCTGACGACCACTATTAGGAAACATAATATATTACTTAGTAATATCACCCTTTGTATTTGTTTACATACAAATGAGGAAAAAAAAATAGATGTAGCTATAGGACATCGTACAAAACAAACTACAAAAACAGTCGTTCTACGAAACTAGGAGAAGCCTTCTACATTGATATATACTGATAAACTTAGCCTATTCATGTGATGAATGTCCAACTGCTTTTTGCAAATTATTCATATACACTGATCGTGTGAATTAGCGACATGATAATGTGTCAAGGCATCGAACTCATTGCACACCATGAAATACATGCATGTGATGATACGTTGTCGCGCTGCGAATTAGCAGTAAATATAGATATATATTTATTTCACAATATATATATCAATAAATATGTATAACGATAACAACAGTCTTAGAGCTTGGAATAGATTAAGCAAACAAAAAGATTTCGGAAGAAAAGGTGTACCTTATATGTTCAACACAATATCATATACTCAGAATTCCTGCACATATCAAACCTGAAACTGTACCAGGTCTCCATTCACTGGCCCATATAGCGCACTTTGTAAAAATAAGGCAAACTAATCCATGGATTTTCACACATCCATTCAGCATAGAAAAATATAGGCCCATGTGGCGCACTTTGTAAATATAAGGTTAACTATAATCTATGGATTTTCACACATCCATTCATCATAAAAATAGGTCCATGTAGAGCACTTTGTAAATATAAGGTTAATTTAACCCGATGTTATAACTAAGGTTATAACTAATCTATGTATTTCTACACATCCATTCATCATAAAAATAGACCAATGTAGCGCACATTGTAAATATAAGGTTAACTATAATATGTGGATTTCCACACATCCATTCATCATAAAAATAGGTCCATGTGGCGCACTTTGTAAATATAAGGTTAACTATAGTCTATGGATTTTCACACATCCATTCATCATAAACATAGGCCCATGTAGCGCACTTTGTAAATATAAGGTTAACTTGACCCGAGGTTATAACTAAGTTTATAACTAATCTATGTATTTCTACATATCCATGCATCATAAAAATAGACCAATGTAGCGCACTTTGTAAATATAAGGTTAACTATAATATGAGGATTTTCACACATCCATTCATCATAAAAATAGACCCATGTAGCGCGCTTTGTAAATATAAGGTTAACTAATATATGTATTTCTGCACATCCATTCATCATAAAAATTGGCCCATGTAGCGCACTTTTTAAATTTAAGGTTAACTATAATCTATGGATTTTCACACATCCATTCATCATAAAAGTAGGCCCATGTAGCGCACTTTGTAAATATAAGGTTAACTAATCTATGTATTTTCACAATCCATCCATCATAAAAATATGTCCACGTAGCGCATTTTACTCCACTGATCCCACTGAATGAATGCCATATTTAATTCGTCTGACACAATTTAATTTTCATTTAACATAGAACAAAGCGTAACAACCCACGATACATGGGTCTAAATATATGTCATATTGAACTGTAACAAACCGAGACACCGCTCTACTGAACAATGTCAGGGACAAGTTCTATAGTCCATTTGTCACATCTATCCTATCAATGGTGAACCTTGGAATGTTCTATAGTATAGGGTTTTTTCATGAAATCATAACAACAATCTAGTTTGTGATAATTTTGGCTGGGTTGTACTAATGCCAACCTTGGGCAATTTTTCAAATATGCAAATTATGTCCGCCATTACTGAAAATCCTATTTCTTTGAATATCTTTGTCAATATCCAAGATAAAGTGTTTAAAACTGTACCTATACCCGGGTTTTAATGGTCAACGAGTAAGATAGAAACATTTAAATTTACATCGGGCATGTGTGTTATTCCAAATATGCAAATTAGCTGCCGCCATTATGGAAAATCACGTTTTCTTCAATATCTCTGTAACTATTCTAGATAGAAAGACAAAAATTGTACATACACCCATGTTTTCATGGTCAACTAGTAAGATGGAATTATTAAAATATTTATTACAAGCTTAATTATTCAAAAATATGCAAATTAGCTGCCGCCATCATGGAAAAACACGTTTTCTGCAATATCTCGGTAATCATTCTAGATAGAAAGACAAAAATTGTACACACACCCATGTTCTCATGGTCAACTAGTAAGATGGAATTATCAAAATATTTATTACAGGCATAATTAATCTAAAATATGCAAATTAGCTGCCGCCATTATGGAAAAACACGTTTTCTGCAATATCTCGGTAACCATTCTAGATAGATAGACACAAATTGTACATACACTCATGTTTTCATGGTCAATTAGAAAGATGGAATTATGAAAATATTAATTACAGGCTTAGTTCATTTAAAATATGCATATTAGATGCCGCCATTATGGAAAAACACGTTTTCATCAATATCTTGGTAACTATTTGAGGTGAAGAGACAAACGTTGTATAGGCCTATATACTATTTTCTATGGTCAAATAATAGTATGTGAATATTCATTACACGCTCAATTCATGTAAAATATACTAATTCGCAGTCACCACCATGGATAGATTAGTAAGTAGTATGTATGTTATGTTTCCATGACGAATAACCGCTGTGAAATATATCATTGTTCTAATATACATACTCATGTCATATATGATACAATGTAAAATCATGAATATTATGCTGAATAATGAGAAGGTATAACTCGTAAATAAAACAAATGTATTTATTAATGCACGTCATTATATGCACCATGTATATTACATGTATAATTGTCATTATATAAATTCTACAAATTCATCATTTTACACAAATTCAAAATGCCACACCATGCTGGGTATTTATATTGGAACAGCAATGTATGATGGGAGTATGTCTCATAAATGGCATCATCAGGTTCATAATATTTCTTGTGCGGCTCGTCAGCAACAATCATGCGTTGAATCAGACAGGCGTAGCCACTGTATGTACTGGGAGAAGAGTATTGCAATTATGTATTATTAACAATGAAATAATATTTTCGATGATACCAGGTAGCAAGGTAAGTGCATTATATATGTGTTTTATACAAAGATGACGCGTTAAAACAACGTTGATGCTTATATACGTCGGTCAGATGATTTCAAAGATCACCGTCGCCTTGTTGTTTGAATATTTGTTGTGGTCCCTTTTCCCGACACAGGGGAAGAAAACATGGACCAAATCAATCAGCCATTGAAGTCTCCCATTTGTGTGCATAGATCGTCAGAACAATGTGCTATATTTTATGAGTGTATACCAAAATCACCCGCAGTAATCCGTGCAATGCATACGATAATACAAGTTAAGAGCTGTACCCGGATGTGAACTCATTGCACGGCAGCTGATCGTTTAGTTTATGTATGATTTTGTGGTAAAATGTTCTCGAAATCAATCAGATGTTTAAAATATATCCACATGAGTCCCTCGATTCCATGAGTCAATGTATTTTCTATAATAGAATGCCACAAGTGGCACATTTAGTTGCTTTTTGTCTTTGAAGTCTGACACTCGCCCTGACCATTTTTCTGTATTATCATTCTGTCAACAAGGCAAGACGCACCTTTTCCACAAAAACAACTCACTCTCTCGCGACCCTGGTGTTATATTTGACAACACGAACACTGGTCTTCAATCATTGTATGAGAATATCTAGTTTACTCCCATGATTTTAGAAATAAACCGAACTTTGAGGCCGGTGTATGCATTTGACGGTTCATGTATTCACTGCACGGACAATATCTTTGCTTGCAGGGATAGTTGAAACTTCACACAAGTCAGCAGGCAGAAGAACTTTGCATTTACAACGTGTTGACGTGATGTGGCCTATATAATATACCCTTTAATGTCTACGTGAATGTAATATGTAATCTCACTTAATTTTTGTTTTCATACGTACGCGATATGTGTTACCTGGTTACATATAAATATTTCTTCGATCGTTGTATTAGATATTCTAATGTTCAACGATCAAAATACTTCAAACTACTTCAAACTCCTAAAAGTGAATTTGTCACATCTATCCTATCAATGGTGAACCTTGGAATGTTTGAGGTTGAGGTTGATTGTGGGTGTTTACACGGTCAAACTTCTCACTTCAAACTCCATCAAAATACATCAAATTTTTCATTTGACGTTAATTTCTGATGCTCCTTTTTCTTAAAAGTTGCATTAAAGCTGAACGGCTGTGTTATATATATACTTCAATGTCACGAGCTTCAATGTGAAAATCATGCTTTTCCTAAACTTGATATGGATACAAGTTTGAATAGTTTGACTGAATTTGATCAAAATGTGTGGTGGGGTTCGAGGTATTTTGAAGTAGTTTGACGTAGTTTAAAGCATCAGTTTACATGATGAAACTTGGCGTTGAACTTCAAAGTTTAAAGTAGTTTGAAGTAAAAGTTTAACGTGGTTTGATAGTGTAAACCAGGCATAATAGCGGTGTTTCACTATAGGTGCCTTTAGTTGCATTTTCATATAGGCACCTAAAGTGAAACACCGCTAATTGCTGAAGCCCAAGTCAGCGAGTGAGCTCATGCTCTGATTTACACATTTATGGGTATGTGTCCTTTCCCTATCTCAAGTTTCTGTCTAGATATGTATGAAAACATATTTTTGCTTAATGACGTTTGTTAATTTGCATAAATGGCATGAAATATTCATCTAACGGTAATACCGCTATATGCATCATACTAGATTACCATGAAAACCATAGAATACATACAATGTTTGTCTTTTTACTTCAAATAGATAGCGGGATATTGAAGGAAACGCATTTTTTCACAATGACATACTTTACATGAATTGAGCGTGAAATGAATATTTACATATTTTCATTTTACTATTTGACCATAAAAAAGTAGCACACATACAACATTTGCCTCTTTACCTCAATTGGTTACCGAGATATTGATGGAAACGTGTTTTCCATAATGGCGCCAGCTAATTTGCATATTTTAGATGAATTAAGCCTTTTATAAATATTTTAGTAATTCCATCTTACTAGTTGACCATCAAAACATGGGTGTATGTACAATTTGTGTCTTTCTATCTAGAATGGTTACCGAGATATTGCAGAAAACGTGTTTTTCCATAATGGCGGCAGCTAATTTGCATATTTTAGAATAATTAAGCCTGTAATAAATATTTTAATAATTCCATCTTACTAGTTGACCATGAAAACATGGATGTATGTACAATTTTTGTCTTTCTATCTAGAATAGTTACAGAGATATTGAAGAAAACGTGTTTTTCCATAATGGCGGCAGCTAATTTACATATTTGGAATAACACACATGCCCGATGTATATTTAAATGTTTCCATCTTACTCGTTGACCATGACAACCCGGGTATAGGTACAGTTTTGAACATTTTATCTTCGATATTGACAGAGATATTCAAAGAAATAGGATTTTCAGTAATGGCGGACCTAATTTGCATATTTAAAAAATTGCCCAAGGCTGACATTAGTACAACCCAGCCAAAAGTAATAGAAATTGGTCGGTTGTTATAAATCCATGAAAAAATGTTATACTATAGAACATTCCAAGGTGCCCCTAATCAGCAAATGGACTACTAGTCATGGACTCACTGAGAGGGGCTGAAATGTGAAATTGGTTTATTTATTTCTAAACTTTTTTTTCAGTCTAGTATTCGCAAACACTACTGTCGTGTATTTTGACCCTCGGTTCATCATACTCACATACTATAAGCTATCATGGGTTTCAGACTCCAATACGTAAGGCGTGATATATGCCGAAGTCACCGGCATCTGACTGAAGGCATATATCTGAAGTCCATGATAACGATTTTATGATCGGATTACATGGAGATCTTCGAAACGCCATTCCATATACCCGCCTGAAACCCACGACAGACAATATTGTGGGGTCACGTCACAGTTCTTCAAATACGGCTTGGTATTGTCGGGGAATGGACCAACCAGAATCAGCAATCCGACTAAGAATATTTTTATTATATACTACTAAGAATCCCCGCGTTGTCATTGGTTAAAAGCTGGTCACGTGTCTATGCATAAAAGTGCATATTCACCAGACCAACCGGTGAATTTTTTTTCTATATTCACCGATCGGTCCATATCATATATATGTACCTCTCACCAAAGAGCAAATCAAATGCTCTTTAATGTTTTTTTCTGTTACTAGTATCGCGTATCTAGTGATATGGTGAATTGGATAAGCTTGTTTCAGAAACCATCCTCGTTTGTGTCCCCGAAATATTGACATCAAATTGAAATTTAAAGGCGTGGCTGGCGCAGTACTCTTTCCAATCAACACAAGTCATGATAGTTTTGGATGCATTGTTTATATCATAACATCAATGTCATGCATAAACTTTGCTTCAGCATTTGCATGAACTTCCAAACTTTTCACATGTATTATATAATAAAACAAATATTAACTTTTGGTTTCGATGAATACGTTAAAATATGTACCTCTCGCAAAAGACATTTTCACCTCGCGAGCTCGGTGAATATGTCTTCTGTGAGATGTACATATTTTCACGTATTCACCTCACCAAAAGTCAATATTTTTATAATATTTAATATTCACTGAGTTGAGTGTCGCCTCTTACAAAGTTATCAACAAGAGATAGCATATACATATTATACATGTATGTTCCACGAATATCGTCACAAATCGAATAATAAGGAAAATATTGTATAACCAAACAGGGAATATACGGTTTAGTTGTCCCTCGGGTCGAATAATATTGAATAGGAATATATTTGAAAGGTTAACTAATAGGAATATTCATAACCCTCAGGACAACAAAACTGTATTATTACCTATTTGGTCATACAATATTTTCAATGCAGCAAATTGCATGAACTTCCAAACTTTTCACATGTATTATATAATAAAACAAATATTAACTTTTGGTTTCGATGAATACGTTAAAATATGTACCTCTCGCAAAAGACATATTCACCTCGCGAGCTCGGTGAATATGTCTTCTGTGAGATGTACATATTTTCACGTATTCACCACACCAAAAGTCAATATTTTTATAATATTTAATATTCACTGAGTTGAGTGTCGCCTCTTACAAAGTTATCAACAAGAGATAGCATATACATATTATACATGTATGTTCCCCGAATATCGTCACAAATCGAATAATAAGGAAAATATTGTATGACCAAACAGGGAATATACGGTTTAGTTGTCCCTCGGGTCGAATAATATTGAATAGGAATATATTTGAAAGGTTAACTAATAGGAATATTCATAACCCTCAGGACAACAAAACTGTATTATTACCTATTTGGTCATACAATATTTTCAATGCAGCAAATTGTTTCATGCAGCAAATACAGTGAAGCGGTTTGCATTCCCTATATGATGAATATAGTTACGTAGGCCTACCTTTTTGTCTACTGCAGAAATTCGCTCAGGAATTGTTCACTCGATGTTAAAACTGAGGAGATTACTGCAAGTGCACGGTGTCACATCCTATGAGGGGTGTGTTTTTGTAATTTCTATTTCTAAGCGGTTTGCATTCCCTATATGATGAATATAGTTACGTAGGCCTACCTTTTTGTCTACTGCAGAAATTCGCTCAGGAATTGTTCACTCGATGTTAAAACTGAGGAGATTCCTGCAAGTGCACGATGTCACATCCTATAAGGGGTGTGTTTTGTGATTTATATTCGAAGTTCTAGTACAAAACTCCCATACGCAAGTGACTGTATGATAGACGGTGTAATCTAATATCCCGTGAACAATGCTTCTATCATATAAACTCACAGAGTCCTGGCGTATAGAAGGGTGCTCACAATTACTATACGTGTAGTGTATATAAATGAAGTATAGGCTACGATAGCATCAGGCATTACAGATTGAACCATCTGTCGGGGCTGGTGCATTGAGCTCACTGTGCTGGAAACAAAACACTCATTCGACTGCGAAACAATGACGAAAGTAGTACTGCTCGAGTATAATAAGTTCACTTAGCTACTGACTCTATTGTTCCACAGATGTCCATAACAAAGAGAGCAACATGTGGAATGTGTTGGGAGGTTGATAATAATATTAATATCGACCGCTGTAAAAATCACTGCATCGTGGCGCGCTGAGGAAACACTAGAGCCAGTAGTTAAAACAATTATCCACTTCGTGCTCGCTGCACCTCAAACTCAGTAGATAACTATTACATATCTCATTTCTCATTGATCTCTGAGTTCATCGTAGAGACGAGGACAGTAGTAGATCTATAGTCAAGCCTCTGACACAAAACAAAATTGTTTTACACCTCAGTGTACTCGATCTTTATTAACTGGGTGAGGGGGCGAGGCAGGGGCGGATCCAGGAATTTGAAAAGCAGGGGTCCAACATGATATGGCGTGGAGTCTGGGACCCAATCAAGAGCCCCAGAAGCCAGATCCCTTTTTATGTCATGTGGTCGCTTCCTGGATTCTCTTGTGTATGAATATCACTTCTTGCCCCTGGTATATTTGTAAAAATAAAAATAAAAGAGTGAAGCGAGCTTGTCTCGGTGAGGGGGTCTCGGGCCCACTCAAGAGACCCTGAAACCAGAACCTTTTTTATGTTCTGTGGTAAAGTGTATAAATTCCACTTGAATCCCCACTGATCTCCATACTTTTAATAAATAGAAACGAACCGAACCCGTCTTGGCCGGGTGTCGGGCGCCCGCTGAAGGGCAGTCAGAGCCCATTTTAGGTTCTGAATGGTTTTGTGGCCTTTCCTGGGAATAATTTGCACTTCGAAATCTATTGATGATCTGAAAAGTTTGTAAAAAAATTTTTTAGAAGGGAAGCTACACATTTGAGCCGCCGGTCTGGGGCCCGCTGAAAGGCCCAAAAAGGAAACCCCTCTGTTCTGAGGTAGCTTCTTGGTCTCTCCTGAGTCGAAAAAACTCACTGAGATCAACCTGTTTTTTAAACATATTTCGACATAATTTTCTCTGATGTATTTTTTTCCGGAGAGCGGGGGGGGAGGTCCTGATCCCAGTAAGCACCCCTCTCAATCCGCTACTGAGGGGGGGGGGGGGGGGGGGGTGGAAAGATTTTTTCCGAGAAATGAGTTTCCGAAGTTTGACATCGTCCCCCCACCCTACCGATATCGTAAAACAATCTATGACTCCCCCCCCCCCCCCCCCCGACACACACACACACACACACACACACACACACACACACACCAACAATTGATGACAACTATAAGGAGCCTTTACCATAATATGATATGTAATTCCTATTTTTCACGATTCATTTTGATTCCAATTAGATGAATTGTAAACTTTGTACCAAATTGATGATACTATAAGGTCAGTGGATATTATGAAGTTCTCCGCCCGCACACCATACACATTGTTTCAAGTGTGAATGCCATTACAACAAATCACAATTATTATTTGTGGGTATGGGTATAAAACAGAACAACCCCAAGACATCTATAATATCCAGGATCATATTACCCAGAACACTTTTTACTTTTTCAGTCCAAAGCCCACCGTTTCCGAGCCCTCTTGAAACACTCATGAGACCTGTGTCAAAAGTCATTTAGTTCGTTCATCGACTCCGAAGTTTTGTTGGAATGAAGAAGTATATATAAACCATTACAAGCATTACTCAAATAGTCAAATGGCATCAATCATCCAGAAACATTGTTCCGAACTTCGAGGCAAAAACTGGTTTCTTCCCTATTGACCCCAGAACCAACTCGGGAAAAGATTGGACTCCACATATGATTGAGGAACTGGTGTATTGTGCCATCCTGGGCTGGTCTCGAGTCAGATCCATATTAGCTCGATGGGTTCATTTTGTTCCATGGTGATCCGTGATTGTCTGTCAATGCCCTGGCCACCAACCAAGTACAATTCACTAGGGTTGTAGAGTTTGTGGACATCTTGGGTATAATGTTATCAATGAATGACTTCTAATTGAACATTTTGATGAGACAGAAAGATAAAAACATTTCCCGCTCATTCGATCTTTTTACAATCATACAAAGCGAAACACACACGCCTACAGCGACTCACTATGTGTCAGCACCTACAGGTCAATATTGGTTTACCGCCAACAAGGTCGTGCGGTACAACCCACTTACCCAGGACTATTTTGCAAACCTGTGTGGACAATCCTCAGCTCATCGAGGATTATCCGGGTCTGGAATCAGGTGTTGGCAACATGTTTGTCTGAGGGTTTGACATGCTGGTTCGGGTTAATCGAGAGTGTTGACATGTCAGTCGGAGTAGATAGTAGGGAATGGCCCTTGGTTAGTCTGTGGCAGTGCACTGCTGATCTGGGTACATTTTTGCTGGCACCCTGTTCAGTGCAGTGGTGCTGTGTCAGGTCCAAACTTGATCTTTGATGACGAGCGCCTGACAATCAATGCATTTTCACACGGATCGTGACATCTCTTGATATTGTTTGTTTCTGGATGGTCCTTCGTAGAATGCGGTATCGGCGAGACTGTAGTTACCACCCCCCCCCCCCCCCCCATCTCCCCCGACTGATGAATAATGACCGGCCCCTAAGTTTTAGGTAATTGACACATTATATCATAATAATTTCGGTGGGTTTATCTGTCATGATGTAATTTCTTCTAGCTTATTTAAAACCTTTTCATTCTTTGCGCGGAAACAATGTTCTTCACGCGGAAACGATGTCATGTTCTTCGTGCGCAAACAATGTTTTTCTATGCGAATGGACCATTTCACAGAGCCCACTCGGACCTCATGAATATCTGGCATTACTCGGTTATTTCCGTAGTTCAAACAGACCAATGGCTACTGAGGGCAGAACACGCGCTTCCATGGCAGCGTAAAATCACACACGAGATTCCGAAGTTGTCTCAAGCAGCATCCGCGCGCTCAGCCGCGTGCACGCTCAAGCAGTCACGCGATATGGTTATATGAAAAAAAAAAACGTTGAGAATGGAAGAATGGGCATATACCAACAAAATGTGACATTTTGCAGAAACATTTGTGTTTGTATAATATATTTAGGCCATACGAGTCGAGGCAAAGGCTTACTTTATCTAAATGCGATGTATATATGTGCACATTTATCATTTGAAGTTATGCACAAAACGGTTGAAATTGATTCAAAGCCCCTCGCTTCTGATTGGTCCATAAATGTTCATGTTTTCAGACTTCCGAAATATTTGGCGGGAGTCCCTGTGAAATGGTCTATTATTCATGTGCAAACAATGTTACTTCGACCACAAACAATGTTAGTTAAGGACAAACAAGAAACCTTCATTGTTGGCTATGTTGTGTCTTGTCGAAAATAGCAAAACAACGATAACTTGTCTGAATCGTCCTTGCACATTTGAAGTTATTTAGACTTCATAATCATTTATATATTTACAATGGAGTACCCGGTAAGTTCTGAAAAGATTCCAATTATATTTCGAAAGTAATTAGCTGATCACTTACTGGACATTTCGTGTATTAATATGATGTAACTGATAGTATTATGTACACTATTATGTAGATTATTTTCGCCGATGTACATTGAATTTGATGAAGGAAGTCACGTACATAACAGGGAATTATAAATGCAATATAAATGCAATGTGATATCAGATCAATGGGGGAATATTGGCTTTAAATACATGCACAATTGTATACATGTATTTCAATTTTTCGAGTATGATGCTACCTTAGCTCGCCTATAAATTATTTTCTTATATACATGAACCATGTATGACCAGCCCAAATATGGTGTATGTCCTGTGTCGACTGTACGATTCGATGCACGTGAAACTCGTCAAAATCCGTATGAAGTTCGTTTCACATTAGTTATAAATGCATGAGACATTTTCTAGTAATATCACTTGATGGGACTCAGTTGCCCTCGGAATATGGTAACCTTTCGCCTAATTGTTCGAAAAAGGCGTTATGATCTGATGAACTTTTGTTCCAACTTACCAGAAATATGCAGGTAAATTATGAAACCAAGCAATTCTTTTGGTAATGTATGCTTCGTCATATAAAGATAATTCAAAATAGTTAATTTCATAATATCACATGTGCTTGTGACGCCAAATGGAAGACAGCATTCAGCTAATCCGGTCCCTCGGTTTTCTTTCTTTTTTTCCAATTCATTCAATATTTATATAACATTGTCATTGTTCACCATTCATCTGTATAGAAAAAGTTTAAACTGAATAAATATTACCCTATCCTATCCTAAACACACCAGAAAAATGTGTAGCCTTCTTTATTTCAAAACATGACATGAATAACATGTAATGAACACATACATTGTACAGTACATAAACATATTCCTATATACATATTACATATAAACCACAATATATTTCGTAGCCTTTATGATATGATCATAACCTGACTGATTCCACTGTGCCTTCCACGTCAACCACAACTTGAGATAGCTCATTCTTGGATGCAACAGAGGCATCATTACCCAGATCTACGATAACGTCTTTCACTTCCAAACACTCAGAGTTAATTTTCCCTGGAACACTGACATTTTGCGCGCCATGTTCCGTCTTTTCCCTGTCTGTGCCCTCTGAAATTCCCTTCGAGACAGCCTGGCTGCTAGCTGCGATAGAAGACAGCGAGGTTTCTGGCGACCGTTCATCCTCCTCCTCTGTCCAACGCTTCTCTCTTTGGTATACAGTGCCCACTCCAAGAGTGAGCAGAGCGCCTACTGTCGCTAGGCTTCCAGACACCATGAACGGTACGTCATAGGTACCAGTCACGTCGTATAAGTATCCTGCAAATGCAGTGAGTTTTGATGAATGATTAAATGTCTATATTTGAGGCTGAAACAATGATAAAATACCGACTGCAAAAGAATGTGGTATATTTGTTGTGCACCAGACCTCAAACGAAAAACTCGAAACACTCACCACCAAATGGCGAAGCGAACATGCTAGCAGTGCATACCACAAGGTTGTGGAGGGCTGCACACTTCGCCAGGTTGTCCAAACCCATCAACTCCACGATTATAACAGAGTTAATTGTGTTGGTGAATGCTGAGGTAAACAGGATGGTAGAACTTACAGTGTCGAAGTATCAGATGGAAGAATTTACAATGTTGAAGAAGGAGCTATGTTTGATGCGCAAGTAACTTTAGTGTTTGCATAATGGCTGCGAAAGCAGTCATCATGCATACTGAAAAATTAAATATTATCCCTGTTCTTACCCATTTGCAATCCATGACATGCAGCCGCCATGATCTGAAACTCAAGTCTATGTGCAAGCGTCAGAAATGCGCCAATAGCACCGAACGACACCCCGGACGCGAAGTAATACAATCTATTAACGAACTTGAAATTTGCTAAGAAAGTAGTTCCGACGCGCGCTATAATGCCGACTATACTGAACACAGAGATAACGAGTGCGGCCTCTGAAGTGCTCAGGCCGATGGATACGGATTTGCTGGGCCCTTGTTCTATAAATGTAGCCAGCTCATAGCGTGAAAATGCAGCTGAGAAACAAACCAACGTGAAGCGAGGGTTCTTGAAGTAGCTGAAATCAAAGAGATCCTTGCAAAATGTCTTACACGAAGTTGCTCTGCTCTGTTTTCTCTCCATATATTCCACCGCGGAGTGTTCATTTTCCGGGCCAGGAGACTTTTCCTTTCCGTTTCTACCATGGGCACTTGCATCATGCAGGCCATTGCTCTGTTTATAAACGAGTTTTGGAGTTCCATGGCTCTCACTTGGACCTCGAGAGCGCGGCATGCCCTCAGACGGTCGCCACAAAGTCGTGCCGATTACCACGACGTTACTGTAAGCTGCCGACATAATGAACAGAGCACCACGCCAGCCGTACGTGTCTATCAGTAGGTTGTGTATAGGTGCCCCCATCAGATGACCGAGACTGAACCCTAACATAGCCAGACCTCCACCAAGGGCGCGGTTCTGTCTGAAGTGTTGCTGGGTCAGCACGGATGTGGTCATCACTAGGATGCTGCCAGCGAGACCTGATGGGATATGCAATTCTCATACAATTACATTGTGTTTCAAACACATATAGAATTAGGTGAAAATATCATGCAAGTAATTTTTATTTTTTATTTGTCAAATAATTGTTTTTCATGGAGAACTGAACTAATAAATGATTAGTTCAAAGGGTTTTACTTACCTTCCACGACTCCCTGTGTCACGTACAGGACATACAGCGAGGGAGCGAATGAACTCGTCATCGTGGAAACAGCGAGAATAAAACCTCCAGATACAGCCATCAAGCGAGGGGAATACCGCTTCACGAACGTGCCCGCTAGAATCCCTGCAGAACGTTTGAATTCCTTTTATGGAATAAAATATTGACTAACATGTATATATTCAGGCGTCTTGTTTTCAGAACAAATCGATAAATACAACTTTCGTACTGACCGAATACACTGCCAACTCCAATTCTGATGCCCATGATTATTCCAATCTGTGATCTAGATGTTTCAAAGTATTCCGCGTAGGACACGAAGTAGATCCCAAAGCTGATGACGCTGGCACCGAAGAGAGTGTTGATTGGGATGATTCCGAAGAAGAGGAGCAGCCAGGAACCCCTCGGCTCCAATTCGTGGAACAAGGGCCCCCAGCTTCGTCCGGATCTTGTCGCGTCTGAGAGACTCTCCTTGGACGATTCTGGTGTTTCACGAACTTCGGCAATGACCTCCGACAAAGTAGCCTTTCTCTTTGAGGAATCGCTTGTGACCTCCTGCGAAACATCCTTGGCGCTGGTGGATGTCTTCCTTTTGCGCTTGGTGTTGGGTGTCAGTGGCACTTCCCACGACTCACTGAAGGAGTCGCTGTGACTCCTTAAATAGACAGGCCTCACTCTGGCTTGCACGAGGCTCGCTTGTCTCTGGATTGGCTGGCCCGGGCCTTTGCTCGAAGTCGTTTGCTTCTCCATCGTGCAACCGGCGGAGAGACGGGCGAATCACTCGCGTGTTATATGTAATATTCGGACATTGTCGGTACATGTCGATGGTCACACACTGGTAGAGGGGGGTCACCTTCCGTGATGATGAAATGTGACCGGATTACACTAGCAGTGCAGAATGAATTATACACGCCACTTATTGTCGGTCTTAGTGTTAGTCTTGTGGTTTGTCATCTGATAGCATCGCGTTGCGATAACGAAATCTAAAGGCGTGGAGTAAACGTGTCAAGTGATACGGCGTGTAGAGTTACAACTACGATTTTGTGTCAATCAACCCTTCAGTCTTGTAACAGTAGATTGATATATTCATGAAGACCCCGGGCATTCCGAAAAGTGCATGTCCATAAAAATGGCGTAATGGTTACGAAAAACCCTTCGATCGCTCCTGACCGCAACCGAATTATCTACTTAAGATTGATAACTCAGTCATCTAATATCTTGGAAGCAAAACCGCAAAAGTCCCATAGTTCAGTTGTTTGGGCCCCAATCAAACGCGAATATTTGTGCGATAAAGATGCTTCGCGAGTATGTTTTTTCTCTCTCGCAATCAACCACGTCAATCATAGAAATTATAATATTACCCATAACGTTCCACTTAGCACGTAAAATTCGCTCTGTATTTCCGTACATGCCTCTCGTCACATTTATTCTACAGAAAGCTTCTGGAACATACCGCGATATTGCAAGAGGCACATTCCTAATCAATATCAATTATCATATACTGATAGGTACAGTGGCTGATATATGCCATAGTTTTATTCTTTAGTTTTCATTTATTTACGATATTTTCCAGACGGTTGTAATACACGTACTTAATATTAAATACGCGTACTTAATGTTTAAATACGCTTACTTAATATTAAATACGCGTACTTAATATTAAATACGCGTACTTAATGTTTAAATATGCGTACTCAATATTAAATACACGTACATGATATTAAATACGCGTATTTAAAATTAAATACGCGTACTAAATATTAAATACGCGTATTTAATATTTAATACGCGTATTTATTATTAAATACGCGTACTTAATATTAAATACACGTACATAATATTAAATACGCGTATTTAATATTAAATACGTGTATTTAATGTTAAATACACGTATTTAATATTGAATACCAGACAGTTAGATTTTTTGTTTTTTGCAGCGCCATGTTTCACAAGACATACACAGCAACATAACCACATCCATTTTTTGCTAATTTAACATTAAGTACGCGTATTTAACATTAAGTACGCATATTTAACATTAAGTACGCGTATTTAATATTAAATACACGTATTTAATATTATATACGCGTATTTAATATTATATACGTGTATTTAATATTAAGTACGTGTATTTAATATTAAGTACGCGTATTTAACATTAAGTACGTGCATTTAATTATTTTATTTTCTCTAGAATATCTTTCTGGAAAGAATAAATAAATGAATTCTGAAATATAAAAATATGACATATATCAGCCACCGTAGATAGGAGTAAGTATTGTGCATTTTTAAAATATAGTTTAAATCAATAGTGTATATATTTGAATATGGAGATTAGAGAGCCATGGTGATATCCTTGTATTTTTTATGTTTGAATAATGTATTATACAAATATATGTAATACTAGGAATTAATCACGCATACAATGACCAGGGATGGGTTCGATTTCACAGGGTTTTTGTATGTGGAAATGCTTTGA
The DNA here is from genome assembly GCA_949152475.1 of Terebella lapidaria. Classification (NCBI taxonomy): domain Eukaryota; kingdom Metazoa; phylum Annelida; class Polychaeta; order Terebellida; family Terebellidae; genus Terebella; species Terebella lapidaria. The sequence continues at coordinate 15,703,314 of OX424564.1, read as the reverse complement.
CGAAACGTTCCTTTTTTTCTCGGATCTAGAGTGCGTGCATGCTAATTTTGAACACAATCTGACCAAATTTCAAAATGCTGATCGGTGTATTGGTTGGTTCAATTATAATTAAGAGATGAAAACCATACTAAAAATGAGCTTCAATATATCTACAAAAGTAATGATTGATATTCTAATTTGTTTACAGCTGTGTGATTCAACACATGTGATTTTGTGAAAAGTATGAACCACAGATTTCCCCTTTTTCTAATTATCACCATCTTTAGGGAATAAGAAGCAAATTTTTGCCTAAAATGAAAATATTTGGCTCTGCGTCAATGATTTCCTCGAAAGAGGGTACGAAGAGCAAGTCATTCTTTTGCAGAATTACTTCAGCCAGGGTATCATTGCCGTAATTATCTTGTTTTTGCATTAGCTCACATTCGGTGAACTGGCACCGAGCGAGGACGTGCGTGCTGTCAACTGCCAACTCGAACCCCACGCCCCCCCCCCCCGCATTCCCTTGTCGTACTCAGTTTAGACTTGTCAGTTTACACATTTTGTCGGTTTGCACGCGACCATAAGATTCACGACTCAAGTTTATGTGAATTCTGCTTCGAAACCACCTAGAGATTGGCTATATATATTATGTTCATAATGCAAACCTAAAGTCAAGCTGCAGTTGTTTCATGTGCGGAAGTCAATTTACACAATTCAGCTTTGTCGTGACCTTGAGTTGTGAAACTCTGGGTCAAGGTCAACAAAAGGTGTTTAAACATAACTTGTTCCATACTCTAATATATACCCAAGCTGCATATACAATTTTTCTCTCATTACGGGGAGGGTGATGGTTATTTTCAGGCGAACCAATTCGTCTTTATGTACAAGATAAAATTCCAAATTAGCATCATATACATATAATGTGAAATTTACTGTACATAGATTCCAAGCAAGGCGACTGAATGGGAAATTCTGGCATTTATGAGCTTGTATTCGAAACCTTCCTGGGGATTCGACGCATTTCGTCCTTATACATCAGCTGAACAGTCGTAAATATCACCTACATGCCACCCGATGCCATTCACACAGGAGAAAAGCGATCAAAAGTAAAGTTCCTGCCAATTTGAGCATATACTCCGGGCTTTTCGAGCGATTCGATGTTTCCCGTCTTTGTACACCTAAATATCATGCTTGTGCAAAGTTTAGAAACATATATATCGAACCCATTTGGAGAAAAAAGAACCTATGACTAACAGGAATTCAAGAAAGTGATCGAGCTCTTACAATATGAATCTATGGATAAGTTTTGATAATTTCTCTCTATGTAACAAGAAAGGCGAATTTTCCCAAACACCTGAAATTTGTCTGCAATCTTGTCAAGTAGGGTACAATCCCATGGCTTTGAATGGAATGTCTGAGAGCGAACATGTTCACGTTTGCCAATAGGCCAGTGGTACTTTCAAGTGTGGAATCGCCAAGGCGAACACAGTTCTAAACACGAAGCTGCCTCTCGAACAGCATAAATGAACAGTGGAATTACTGGTATATGATCCGAATAGTCCGGCAAAAAAGGTCACTTGCTCCACATTGTAAGGGTGTGTATTGAGCCCAATATTGTATTGGGACATGACTTTTAGGCTTTATTATATTATTTGGACACAACTAAGTTAGAAAACAAGGAAAATGTTGTTCTGTGGTGACTGGTGAGTATTTTGAAAACGAAGTTGGCTGTTGTGCATACATGCTATATTGTAACACTGCACGACCGAATGTTTACATTTTGGACGGGACATGTGTTCGATGGACGATTGAAAAACTTCGCCTAGACAGGACTGCATGAATCCTACAATATTTAGCAGTGACGTGTTGTAGATGATATACATAAATGCCGGAGAACCCTTTACGGCCCGTTCGCCCTGCAGTTGAGACACTGTTATCATTGTCATGTACGCGTAATAAAATTGTGGCCCGTTCGCCCTGCAGTTGAGACACTGTTATCATTGTCATGTACGCGTAATAAAATTGTGGACCCCTAAGGGGACATGCAGAAAATTGATTTAGAATGACCACTCATTATTTCGAGCACTCGAAATCATTTCGAGCGCTCGAAATATTAATTCGAGCTATCGAAATCAATTCGAGCGCTCAAAATAATATTTTTCGAACGCTCGAATTGTTTTATTTCGAACGAGTGCTCGAAATATTAATTCGAGCTATCGAAATCATTTTGATAGCTCGAATTCATTTATTTTGAGTGCTCGAAATGATTTCGAGCATTTCGAGCGCTCGAAATAACACAATTCGAGCACTCAAAATAAATTATTTCGAGCGCTCGAATTGATTTCGATAGCTCGAATTAATATTTCGAGCTTTCGAAATGAATAATTCGAGCTATCGAAATCATTTTGATCGCTAGAATTAATTTATTTTGAGCACTTGAAATGATTTCGAGCGCTCGAAATAAAACAATTCAAGCGCTCGAAATCATTTCAAGTGCTCAAAATAAATTAATTCTAGCGATCAAAATGATTTCGATAGCTCGAATTAATCATTTCGAAAGCTCGAAATATTAATTCGAGCTATCGAAATCAATTCGAGCGCTCGAAATAATTTATTTTGAGTGCTCGAATTGTGTTATTTCGAGCGCTCGAAATGCTCGAAATCATTTCGAGCACTCAAAATAAATGAATTCGAGCTATCAAAATGATTTCGATAGCTCGAATTAATCATTTCGAGAGCTCGAATGATTTCGAGAGATCGAATTGATTCATTTCGAGCGCTCGAAATGATTTCGAGAGCTCGAAATGATTTCGATAGCTCGAATTAATCATTTCGAGAGCTCGAAGTGATTTCGAGTGCTCGAATTAATATATTTCGAGTGCTCGGAATGATTTCGAGCGCTCAAAATAATCAGTGGTCATTCTAAATTAATTTTCTGCATGTCCTCTTAGGGGTTCCGTAAATAGCTGACATGCGCGTAAAAAAATCTATGTCTATTCCAGCAAAAGCTAGCACGTTCGAACGTGGAAGCATTTAACACCCTGACGTTCACATGTGGATAACAGTTCAGGCTATTGCGTTCACACGTGGAAAGTCTGAGGTTACCACGTTTATCACATGGAAGCATTTAACGCTTCCACGTTCGCACGTAGAAACTTCAGGAGCTACCACGTTCACACGTGCAACGATTTGGGTGTGGTAGCATCGAATGCTTTCACGTGGTCGCTTTGAAACTTTCTACGTGTGAACGTGGAAACCTACATCTTTCTACGTTCGAACGTGGTAGGTTTTAAAGTTTCTACGTGCGAACGTGAAAGCATATAATGTTTCCACATGTGAACGTGGTAGCTTTGGACTTTCTACGTGTGAACGTGGAAGCCTAAAACCTTTCTACGTGCGGACCTGATAAGTTTTAAAGTTACCACGTGCGAACGTGATAGCACTAAATGCTTCAACGTGCGAACGTGGTAGTTTTGAACTCTCTACGTTCGAACGTGCAAGGTTTTTAATAGAAAAAAAACACCAAATGTTTTTCCCGCATATGTCACCTATGGGCTTCCATATTTCACAGACTGCTAAGGATATCGTGAAAACAGTTGAGCCGGATTCCGTTGTACCTACTACCAGTGTCAAAGAACATAACTTGTGCTAGTAATGACGCAGAATAATGTTCGTAGTTTGAGTAAATGTGTTTTTATAACGTATTACTTGCAAATTATCTCTTCATAACAGGGTTTTGTTCACATACCACTTTGGAAGACCGAGCAATATGTGTGACTTGTCTATGCATGACATGGAATTAGGTATATACATGTATGTCCTTACTTTCGGAATCACTCGAGTGATACCACGAGTCAGTGGAATACTAAGCCAAGCGAACCAGTTCTTGGCTTATGTAACATTGGTGCTCTCACTTAGCAAAGAGTATACAGTGCCATCCATTAATTTGGAACCACTTTAGTCAGGTCTTGATAACCACAATTTGGTACTGCAGTCACACGATTATGATTATATATCTCAATAAACCCAGTGACAAAACTTACAGACTACATTTGGGTTACAATATGAGTGATAGCCGTAACGATTTAACTGGATCTTCCACTTGTTCTGGATCATATATCACATAATCTCGGGGGAACATACGTTCGTTGAATCCTTTTCTTTGGGAATATATATATTTTCAAAACATTTACTGCTCAGAATCTTTCAAGGTGGATGAGGATATTGGATAAAAAACATTCATGAAACGAATCTGAGATCCGTGCTCGCCCACAGATCAGGAATAAAAGTCCTAGATCCAGATGCGCAAATCCGGATCACCTGTATGGTCATATGACACTTCAGAATTTATATCTCAATAAACCCAGTGACAAAACTTACAGACTACATTTGGGTTACAATATGAGTGATAGCCGTAACGATTTGACTGGATCTTCCACTTGTTCTGGATCATATATCACATAATCTCGGGGGAACATACGTTCGTTGAATCCTTTTCTTTGGGAATATATATATTTTCAAAACATTTACTGCTCAGAATCTTTCAAGGTGGATGAGGATATTGGATAAAAAACATTCATGAAACGAATCTGAGATCCGTGCTCGCCCACAGATCAGGAATAAAAGTCCTAGATCCAGATGCGCAAATCCGGATCACCTGTATGGTCATATGACACTTCAGAATTTATATTGTGTAATTAATTGGTGGCCCAGAATCCCAGAATGTGGAAAAAATAAGAAACATGTATATCATACATCAATATCCCATTGGCTGCGCAACAGTTTGAAATGTGTCACTACTTTTTGGTGGCTCCGAATTAATGGATGGCACTGTAAATGAATGTGTCAACCACATGTTCCGTGGTGCTGCTGTGACTCGATAAGAAAAATTAGTAATCTTTATCACTACCACTATACATACGTATCATTACCCAATCGTTTGATTGCGTTAATTTGTCACATTATGTATCCGCGACCACGGTTACTGAAGCCGACCAGAATTGGTTCGTCTGCAGCCAGGGTATTCCACTGACTCGTGGCATCACTCGAGTGGTTCGGAAAGTAAGGACGCGTCTACCAACGAGACACGTATTCAGCATTAGCCTATTGATTGAAACATCATATCCAAGAACCGTACTTTGGAAACCAAAACATGAACGGGATTCTTTATATGAAAATATGACGTCAGAGACGCCACCAGAACCTGTGCCACAACACGATGTTGGATTATTGTCCAAATCATCTCTTTCCGCCTCTGTTAGAATTCAGCGCCGGATTATGGCAAATGTAGATAATTCTAGACTGGGGTAAAATGTACAACGCTTTTTTTCAATTTCTACTAGCTTTTCTCTGACAAACAGGGTATAAAATATATTTTAAAAAAAAAAAAAAAACATATTTATAAACATCTATGTAGCAATCATGTATATCTTCACACGACGTTTAGGCCTTCACACTCCAATCAGACACACAACATAAATGTATCACAAAATCTAAGCATATTTCGTATCGCCGTTCAATGATTTTTCTGTCTCTTCAGGCAGACTACAAGATGTGTCCGTGAATTTCCTCTGGTTTCTCCTCCGCAGTGCTTGATGGGAGATACCGACACCAATCGTAACGGCACAGGCCACACCCGCCACACACCCGGATACAAGGAACGGTACGTCGTAGTTGTCGGTTACATCAAATAGATAACCTATAATGGAAACCACTAAATGAGTAAATGTATTTCTCCAGCTGAAGATACGGCAGAGCAATGCATTGTTGGAGTTTGAATCTGTAATCATAGGCATTCCCTTGAATTTGAGCGACCAAAAAGATGTGATCCCTTGATGATAAGTTCATGTCGTCCAACTCGCATCTCAGGATCAAGACACGAATATGAACACCAAATGATTATGAATACAATATGTAAAAACGGGCATTAGAGGTGCCAGTGATGTCTACTCACCTCCAAAGGGTGCCGAACACATGCTGACTCCTCCTGTTATCAGGTAAAATATCCCAATACACTTGCCGAGGTGAACAACTCCCATCAAATCAACAACAGTCACGGAGTCGATTGTGTTCATGGAACCTAAAACGTATTGCCAAAACCTACTGTGAATGAGCGTATCTGTAGTTGAATCCCGATAAAGAAACTGACAGTGTTGAGTGAAAAATTTCCCAACTAATATCTCACCTTGTCCGATTCCATGAAACACTGCAGCGAACATCTGACCTTGAAAAGTATATATCAAAGTCAATAAAGAACCAAGAACACCAAATGCGATACCCATGCCGTAGTATAAGATCCTGTTCATGAAGCGTACATTGGTGATTATAGTGCTGAAAATTCGGAAACTTATGGATGCCATGCTGAACACTGTGAGAGTGAAAGCTGCATCTGATCTGGAGAAACCCATTGAAACTATTTTGCTCGGTCCTAACTCACTGAACATTCGTAGGTTGAAGGTAGCCAAAGCTGCGGCAATGCAAAACAGTGTGAACTTGACGTCCTTCAAATAGCGAAAGTCCACAACGTCTTTGCAAAATCTAATGCAAGGATGCGACTTTTTCTCTCCTAGGTCACTTCTAGGTCTTTGATTCCGATCAGAATGGCTACTTTGGGGAGTGACACATTTCTTGTGAATGTTTTCAACTTCAGTATCTCCATTACACACAGTGTCGTTATTTAATTCAACCTCTATCTCAGCTCCAACCTCCTCTGTTCCAACATCCATTTTCAACTCCTTGTCGGCTCGAACTTCCTGGTCTGTTCCAACTTCCTTGTCTGTTCCTTCAACCTCAACATCCTCTGAGTCTGCTCCAATCTCTATATCTGCTTTAACTACCATGTCTTCTCTGACCTTGTATCGTTTTTCAGGACTCCACAAAGTAGCACCAATTGCGATGATGTTGCCGCAGATGGCAGACTTGATTAGATGTGACCCACGCCATCCGTACGTTCCTATAAGGAGGCTAACGAGTGAAGGTCCGAACAACTGGCCTATACTGTACCCCAACATGCCGAGACCCCCACCCAGGGCTCTGTTCCTCGTGAAGTGCTTCTGGATCAATACGCTGGAATTCAGCATCAGGAGACTTCCAGCGATTCCTGCAGTTAAATTTGGTGAACATTAAGTGCATATCATGTTGAATTTGTACAAATATTAAGTGCATATTTTTTATTCACCAAATTTTGCGGAGCCATCGCCTTACCTTCCAGTACGCCTTTTGATAAGTATAAAAAGTACACGTTAGGTGCGAAGGACGAAGTTAGATCGGATATCATCATAAGCAGTCCTCCAGACATCGCAATGGCACGTGTGGAGAATACGTTCATGAAAGTACTCGTCAGAATACCTGTTTCAAACGACACCAAATGTATATATGTACTGTATATACTACCAGCAACTGAGTAGTCGTTATGCTCATGAGTGGGTTCGTTTGGGATTTCTAATTTGTTAAATCGGTTGTTGGGCAGTAAGTTGCCTTATAATTCCATGATGCGTTCAGTAGAATATATATTTCACACGTTGTCTGTCCCTGATGGCATCATTCCATAATGCATATGAACATATGACTTTTTTTATATTCTAAAGACATTTTTGGAGTGTTCTATTGGCATCATCAAAGACTTCTTGGCATCATCAAAGACTGACTATAGTTGATACATATACTACTAACATTTCGACACTGGTATTTATTTTCAATAATTCGTCAATGTTGATTGTAAGAAACTTACCACATACGCTTATGACTCCGACTTTCAACATGTCTATGACTCCGACAGCAGAAGTGGACGTTTCAAAGTATTCGACATATTCCACGAAGTATAAACCTAGTGTCATATAACTGACTCCGTATATGATATTTATTGGTATGATACCGAATAACAAGAGAAACCAAGAGGCTCTTGGTTCCAAATCTGACAGCAATGAATGACAGAAATTCGCTGGGCGACAGCCAGACATATTTGACACACCCGTAGAACTAGCTGTGGTTACGTTAACATCTTGATCATCATCTTCGTTCATCTTTGTCGGCGTGCAGCGTTTCCCAGTTTTCGAAAGTTGAGCATCTGACACATGTGAAGCCTCACTGAATGAATCACGGAGAGTTCTTGTGTACTTTGATGTTTTCTGATAGGATAAACCTTGATTTGGATTGTACCCTGTACGTCCATTTCGGCACCCATCTTGCTTAGTGTCACATATTGTTTGTAATCAGATGGCTACAAACACGAATTGTGAACACCTGTGTAAGCGAATTTACAAATATCCGATCATAGTGATAGTTTATTTTTTTCAGAAGCAAAACATAGATGTATACATTCAATAATTGATGGAACATTCATCCGTCGTGCCCATGTTGATGTTTGAAATACGCACATCAGAATGTATGGCATCGCTACGATACATACTAGACATGAACTTGGCGACGAATTGAATAAATTGTGCTGGGGAGTAAATATACCTGGAGCAGGGCCATTGTAATATACACGCAGTGCGAGGTGAATTACAATATTATTGATCGAGCGGCGAGGCCGCGAGGTTTCATAATATTATAATTCACCGAAGCGCGAAGTGTATATCTGACTTAGTCACGCCCCCCCCCCCCCCCCTTCCAACCCCATTCGACGCCAGTCACCCACCTTCGTAAAATGACGTACTGCGCTTTTTAGCTGCTTTCTCCCCATAGTAACTTGTGAGTATTGCTCGAATGAAACTATATAAAGACTATATAAAAGCAGACGGGATGGTGCAGTGACAGAGCGCTCGGCCCATGATCTATAGGTCGTGGGTTCGAGTCCGTTCAGCGCCACTTATGCCTGAAAACCTCCCACGCCATTGCAGCCCGACTGGCGGTAAAACCGGGTGATGTCAGAGACTGTCTATGGTATCTGGCACCTAAAAGATCCTTTGGGATTTATAGAGTAGAGGGTTTCCCCGATCCCGGGTTTCTGTCTAGGGGCATATAATCGAGTAATGGCACCCCCTTACCCCCAAGTACAAGTACAAGTAAGCGCGCATACTTTGCAAGAGAGATGACAAAGTGCAGCACATGGATAACACTGCCTGTAAATATAAACGCTTGCCTTTCACTGGGTGGGAGCTTGCCCATGATTCTTGACGAGTCAACTCGGTAAAAATCTTTCTTCGCAGGGGCATTGCTCGGCCAAAAAATCTTTAATCACAGGGGCATCTGAAAGCCCATGCGAAAAAAGATTTTTGCCGAGCAAAGCCCCTGCGAGGGTAGATTTTTACCGAGTTGACTCGTAAAGAATCATGGGCAAGCTCCCACCCAGTGCTTTTGAACGCTTTTTTTTTGGATATAGAGAACAGTGAACAGGTGAGATATCCACAAACCTAGCATTTTTCTCATCTTGTATTAACTAAAGTCGGCGCATAATTTATTGGCGCGAACATATCTCATGGAATATCGGAACTAAACTGATTTCTATTATAAGAAATTCAAGCAACGTGTGAACAAGGCTGTGACCAAAGTTGCTGACGTGAATTTGAAGTTTCTACTAGCGTTTCTCTGAAAAACGGTTCCTCAACAGGGTATAATATATATATTTTTAAAAAAAAAACATATTAATAAACATCTATTTAGCAATCTTGTATTTTTTCACACGACGTTTAGGCCTTCACACTCTAATTAGACACACAACATAAATGTATCACAAAATCCGCTTGAGCCTAAGCAAAATGAAAATCTAAGCATATTTCGTATCGCCGTTCAATGATTTTTCTGCCTCCCCAGGCAGACTACAAGATGTGTCCGTGGATTTCCTCTGGGTTCTCCTCCGCAGTGCTTGATGGGAGATACCGACACCAATCGTAACGGCACAGGCCACACCCGCCACACACCCGGATACAAGGAACGGTACGTCGTAGTTGTCGGTTACATCATATAGATAACCTATAATGGAAACCACGAAATGAGTAAATGTATTTCTCCAGCTGAAGATACGGCAGAGCAATGCATTGTTGGAGTTTGAATCTGTAATCATAGGCATTCCCTTGAATTTGAGAGACCAAAAAGATGTGATCCCTTGATGTGAAGTTCATGTCGTCCAACTGACATCTCAGGATCAACACACGAATATGAACACCAAATGATTACGAATACAATATGTAAAAATTAGCCCAATGGGCTAGTAAGGTTACCGGAGAAATATACAGAGTTAAGCCGAGAAAGTTGAAGGTCAAATTCAAGGTGACCACTGAAATCGCTATATCTCTAACCTTGAAAATGGGATCAAAGGTTAAATTCTAGATCACTAAACTATTCAGCATACATCATTTCCTATATGTTCACTATGGACCCCGAAGCTGTAAATTTGATAATAAGCGAGATATAAGCCATTTTGTAATCTGACTTTGAAAATAAAATGACTGACCTTGAAATTTAGGTCAAAGGTCAAACTCAATATCATTAAAATATTCAGAATATCTCATTTCCTATATGTTCACAATTGATTCCTACGCTGTAAAGTCGCTAATAAGCAAGATATTAGCCATTTTGTCCTGTTGAGCTTGAAAATGAGGTCAAAAGTCAAATTCAAGGTCACTAGAATATTCAGCATATATCATTTCCTATATGTTCACAATTGATTTCTAAGCTGTAAAGTCGCTAAGAAGCAAGATATTGGCCATTTTGTCCTGTGACCTTGAAAATGAGGTCAAAGGTCAAATTCAAGGTCATGAGAATATTCAGCATATATCATTTCCTATATGTTCACAATTGATTCCTAAGCTGTAAAGTCGATAATAAGCGAGATATTAGCAAATTTTGTCCTGTGACCTTGGAAATGAGGTCAAAGGTCAAATTCAAGGTCACGAGAATATTCAGCATATATCATTTCCTATATGTTCACAATTGATTCCTAAGCTGTAAAGTCGATAATAAGCGAGATATTAGCAATTTTGTCCTGTGACCTTGGAAATGAGGTCAAAGGTCAAATTCAAGGTCACGAGAATATTCAGCATATATCATTTCCTATATGTTCACAATTGACTCCTAAGCTGTAAAGTCGATAATAAGAGAGATATTAGCCATTTTGTCATGTGACCTTGAAAATGAGGTCAAAAGTCAAATTCAGGGTCATGAGAATTTTCAGCATATATCACTTCCTATATGTTCACAATTGATTCCTAAGCTGTAAAGTAGCTAATAAGCAAGATATTGGCAATTTTGTCCTGTGACCTTGAAAATGAGGTCAAAGGTCAAATTCAAGGTCATGAGAATTTTCAGCATATATCATTTCCTATATGTTCACAATTGATTCCTAAGCTGTAAAGTCGCTAATAAGCAAGATATTGGCCATTTTGTCCTGTGACCTTGAAAATGAGGTCAAAGGTCAAATTCAAGGTCACGAGAATATTCAGCATATATCATTTCCTATATGTTCACAATTGATTCCTAAGCTAAAGTCGATAATAAGCGAGATATTAGCCATTTTGTCATGTGACCTTGAAAATGAGGTCAAAGGTCAAATTCAAGGTCATGAGAATTTTCAGCATATATCATTTCCTATATGTTCACAATTCATTCCAAAGCTGTAAAGTCGCTAATAAGCAAGATATTGGCCATTTTGTCCTGTTGACCTTGAAAATGAGGTCAAAAGTCAAATTCAAGGTCACTAGAATATTCAGCATATATCATTTCCTATATGTTCACAATTGATTCCTAAGCTGTAAAGTCGCTAATAAGCAAGATATTGGCCATTTTGTCATGTGACCTTGAAAATGAGGTCAAAGGTCAAATTCAAGGTCACGAGAATATTCAGCATATATCATTTCCTATATGTTCACAATTGATTCCTAAGCTGTAAAGTCGATAATAAGCGAGATATTAGCAATTTTGTCCTGTGACCTTGGAAATGAGGTCAAAGGTCAAATTCAAGGTCATGAGAATATTCAGCATATATCATTTCATATATGTTCACAACTGATTCCTAAGCTGTAAAGTCGATAATAAGCAAGATATTAGCCATTTTGTCATGTGACCTTGAAAATGAGGTCAAAGGTCAAATTCAGGGTCATGAGAATTTTCAGCATATATCATTTCCTATATGTTCACAATTGACTCCTAAGCTGTAAAGTCGATAATAAGAGAGATATTAGCCATTTTGTCATGTGACCTTGAAAATGAGGTCAAAAGTCAAATTCAAGGTCATGAGAATTTTCAGCATATATCACTTCCTATATGTTCACAATTGATTCCTAAGCTGTAAAGTAGCTAATAAGCAAGATATTGGCAATTTTGTCCTGTGACCTTGAAAATGAGGTCAAAGGTCAAATTCAAGGTCATGAGAATTTTCAGCATATATCATTTCCTATATGTTCACAATTGATTCCTAAGCTGTAAAGTCGCTAATAAGCAAGATATTGGCCATTTTGTCCTGTGACCTTGAAAATGAGGTCAAAGGTCAAATTCAAGGTCACGAGAATATTCAGCATATATCATTTCCTATATTTTCACAATTGATTCCTAAGCTGTAAAGTCGATAATAAGCGAGATATTAGCAATTTTGTCCTGTGACCTTGGAAATGAGGTCCAAGGTCAAATTCAAGGTCACGAAAATATTCAGCATATATCCTTTCCTATATGTTCACAATTGATTCCTAAACTGTAAAGTCGATAATAAGCGAAATATTAGCCATTTTGTCCTGTGACCTTGGAAATGAGGTCCAAGGTCAAATTCAAGGTCACGAAAATATTCAGCATATATCCTTTCCTATATGTTCACAATTGATTCCTAAACTGTAAAGTCGATAATAAGCGAGATATTAGCCATTTTGTTATGTGACTTTGAAAATGAGGTCAAAGGTCAAATTCAAGGTCACGGAAAATTCAGCATATATCATTTCCTATATGTTCACAATTGATTCCTAAGCTGTAAAATCGATTATAAGTGAGATATTAGCCACTTTGTCCTGTGACCTTGAAAATGAGGTCAAAGGTCAAATTCAAGGTCACGACAATAATTTGCATATATCATTTCCTATATGTTCAGAACTGATTCATAAGCCATAAAGTCGATGACAAGCGAGATATTAGCTATTTTGTCCTATGACCTTGAAAATGGGGTCAAAGGTCAAGTTTAAGGTCATCAGAATAATCAGCATATATCATTTCCTATATGTCCACAATTGATTCCTAAGATGTAGAGTCGATAATAAGCGAGATATAAGCCATTTTGTCCTATGACCTTGAAAATGGGGTCAAAGGTCAAATTCATGGTCATCAGAATATTCAGCATATATCATTTCCTATATGTCCACAATTGATTCCTAAGCTGTAGAGTCAATAATAAGCAAGATATAAGCCATTTTGTGCTCTGACCTTGAAACTGAGGTCAGAGGTCAAATTCAAGGTCACGAGAATATTCAGGATATATCATTTCCTATATGTCCACAATTGATTCCTAGTCTCTAATCTCAATATTAAGTGAGATATTAGGCATAATGTGTCCCATTATGAGGCATAGGAGAATTTAACATGGGAAAGTCCCATTTGGGCCGAGTTTGGGCCAAAATGGCCCACTTCGAGCGATTCAAGCGCAACGAAATTTATAGACATCATAGAAGTACATATGAGGAGTGTTATGTATCAAAAAGAAAAAAAGTTACTGAACAGATTTTGAGAAAATGGCCGCCAAAGTCCAAAATCAAGCATTTTTCGTCTAAAACGGCCGCCATTTTGAAAAAATGCGAAAATAAAAAAACTAAAAAAATACCTCCTTCTTGAATTATTTTTAAGTATTTTTGTGCAAAATTTCAGAAAAATTAGCCCATAAACAAAAAAGATAAAAATGTGGACGACGGACGACGGACGACGGACGACAGACGACGGACGCAACGCCATGCCAATAGGTTATCGGACCATAGGTCCGGTAACCTAAAAACGGGCATTAGAGGTGCCAGTGATGTCTACTCACCTCCAAATGGTGCCGAACACATGCTGACTCCGCCTGTTATCAGGTAAAATATCCCAATACACTTGGCGAGGTGAACAACTCCCATCAAATCAACAACAGTCACGGAGTTGATCGTGTTCATGGAACCTACAACGTATTGCCAAACCTACTATGAATGAGCGTATTTGTAATTGAATCCCGATACAGAAACGGACAGTGTTGTGTGAAAAAAAAATCCCAACTAATATCTCACCTTGTCCAATTCCATGAAACACTGCAGCGAACATCTGACCTCGGAAAGTATGTATCAAAGTCAATAAAGAACCAAGAACTCCGAATGCGATACCCATGCCGTAGTATAAGATCCTGTTCATGAAGCGCATATTGGTGATTATAGTGCTGAAAATTCGGAAACTTATGGATGCCATGCTGAAAACTGTGAGGGTGAAGGCTGCATCAGATCTGGAGAAACCCATTGAAACTATTTTGCTCGGTCCCAACTCACTGAACATTCGTAGGTTGAAGGTAGCCAAAGCTGCGGCAATGCAGAACAGTGTGAACTTGACGTCCTTCAAGTAGCGAAAGTCCACAACGTCTTTGCAAAATCCAAAGCAAGGATGCGACTTATTCTCTTCTAGGTCACTTTTAGGTCTTTGGTTCCGATCAGAATGGCTAGTTTGGGGAGTGACACATTTCTTGAAAATGTTTTCAACTTCAGTCTCTCCATTAGAGACAATGTCATTATTTAATCCAACCTCTATCTCAGCTCCAACCTCGTCTGTTCCAACATCCATTTCATCTCTAAACTCCTTCTCGGCTCGAACTTCCTGGTCTGTTCCAACTTCCTTGTCTGTTCCTTCAACCTCAACATCCTCTAAGTCTGCTCCAACCTCTATGTCTGTTTTAACTACCATGTCTTCTCTGACATTGTATCGTTTTTCTGGACTCCACAAAGTGGCACCAATTGCGATGATGTTGCCGCAGATTGCAGACTTGATTAGATGTGACCCACGCCATCCGTAGGTTTCTATTAGGAAGCTAACGAGTGAAGGTCCTAACAACTGGCCTACACTGTACCCCAACATGCCGAGACCCGCACCAAGGGCTCTGTTCCTCGTGAAGTGCTTCTGGATCAATACGCTGGAATTCAGGATCAGGAGACTTCCAGCCATTCCTGCAGTTAAATTTGGTGATTATTAAGACAGTGCATATCATGTTGAATGTGTAAAAATATCAAGTGCATATTTTTTATTCACCAAATTTTGCGGAGCCATGGCCTTACCTTCCAGTACGCCTTTTGATAAGTATAGAAAGTACACGTTAGGTGCGAAGGACGAAGTCAGGTCGGATATCATCATAAGCAGTCCTCCAGACATCGCAATGGCACGTGTGGAGAATACCTTCATGAATGTACTCGTCAGAATACCTGTCTCAAACGACAACAACTGTACATATATGTACTGTATATATTACCAGCAACTCAGTAGCCGTTATGCTCATGATTGCGTGGTATGGGATTTCGAATTTGTTTAATCGGTTGTTGGGCAGTAAGTTGCCTGATCTGATAGTTCCATGATGAGTTCAGTAGAATATATATTTTACACGTTGTCTGCCCCTGATGATATCATTCCATCAGGCATAGGAACATAGAAGGCTTTTTATGTTCTAAAGACACTTTGGAGGTTTTCTTTAGTGGCATCATCAAAGACTTCTTGGCATCATGAAAGACTGACTATAGTTGATGCATATACTACTAACATTTCGACACTGGTATTTATTTTTTCCATAATTCGTCACTGTTGATTGTAAGCAACTTACCACAAACGCTTGTGACTCCGACTTTCAACATGTCTATGATTCCGACAGCAGAAGTGGACGTTTCAAAGTATTCGACATATTCCACGAAGTATAAACCTAGTGTCATATAACTGACTCCGTATATAATATTTATTGGTATTACACCAAAAAACAAGAGAAACCAAGAGGCTCTTGGTTCCAAATCTGACAGCAATGAATGACAGAAATTCGCTGGGCGACAGCCAGACTTATTTGACACACTGGTGGAACTGGCTGTGGTTACGTCAACATCTTCATCATCATGTTCGTTCATCTTTGTCGGCGTGCAGTGTTTCCAAGTTTTGGAAAGTTGGGCATCTGACATATGTGGAGCCTCATTAAATGAATCACGGAGAGTGCTTGTGTACTTTGATGTTTTCTGATACGATAAACCTTGATTTGGATTGTAATCCTGTACGTCCATTTCGGCATCCATCTTGCTTGGTGTCACATGTTGTTTGTAAGCAGATGGCTACACACACGAATTGTTAACTACATCGATTAGTTACGATCTTTTCTGTATTCTGGACGTTTAAAGCTCTCACTCGGATTGATAAGAAACCATGGACCAGGGCACTTTATTTGCATATATGTGATTGTTAATTTATCCATATCTATTTACGAAAATCAGTGCATTGACCTGAGGTCACCCTGACTTATTGATAGTATATATGTAGTTCAAGATAACTCTACACATCTGTCACAGAAGACTGAACCCTGTCTGGCCTATTATGGGCGACAGATGCAATATAACCTTGATAAACTTTGATTGACCCTATTTATCCACTAGCAACCCATTTTTAATTGTCAACCTGATAAAAACAGTTCTGAGCACATCAATAATCAATATATGCGCATGGTTATGGACTTTCTAAGTATACAGTGTACGAAAAGTATGGCTCCTGTATGAACTATTTATTGTTCGCATCATAGAATGGACAATGCAATGAAGTAGTTTGGACTCAATTTTTTTTTTGCTTGAGCCACAGGAATAAAACTTGTGTAAATGTTGCTTGGTTCCCGCCTACAGCTTGGTACTAGTCCATGCAAAAAAACGGTCATGAAATTCAGTGTGCATGTGCCAATAAATGTGTCAGAAACATTTTGAGTTGTCTACATTGGATACAGTTGATATATTTCCCAGTTTAATATCGAAATGTGATTTTAGAATTATTGGTTTTCTTGATGGTAAATATGCTTGATGGTAAATATGCCACTGACAGTTGATTTGGTCAGCTATATCAGGTAAATAGTATTACCTGCAACAATGTATACATACCCATTTACTGATCATGGTTATATCACCGATTTATGAAGGTGCCATATGTTGCCAGAAATCTCCCAGATTGAACAATATGAACTCAAAATATACCAAATATATACACCTGTAGACCATCCAAATGATTCCATTGAATCAGAGACCTCTCTTATGGGTTTCTGATTGAATCGATATGAAGGTATTTCATGGCTCTGATACATCTATTGACACACAAATACTGTATGAAGTGTATTTCATGAGATATTGGTCCAACACGAAAATCCCGGGTTTCCATGCCCTTCGGTAGCCGTTTTTTTTTTGCATGGACCAGTACCAAACTGTAAGCGGGAATCAAAGCAAGTGTAAATGAAGTAACAAATATCCGATCATAATAATAGTTGATTTTTTGATACATAGTTGATTGCTATGAGACACACTAGACATAGACTCGGCGACGAATTGAATAAATTATGCTGGGGAGTAAATAATATATCATGAGCAGGGCCATTGTGAATATCATTTATTCAACCTATGTATCATGAATCTGCTAAGTACATGATACAGTGACAATTCACGAATCACGACCTTATCATGTTCACACTGGAATTTGTGGTAGTTGGTTTCTGATATTTACATTTAAAAAATCCATAAAAACAAAGATGCATGTCAGGTTCAGCATTATACTCCACCAAAGCCTGTTCTGACATTTAAGTAGAGTCTCCAAATTTACTACGAAACCTAAGATTCCTCTAATTTGGATCTACGGTTGTAGATTCTACTCTATCAGAGAGATCAAATGTGACAAGCGTGGAGAATGTTTTCATAGTCAATTAGACTATGCATCACTCTTCCCATGATGCCAGCATAAAAAGATTTTGTCTCACAACTTATATGCTATTCCAGAGCTAGTTACAGATATAAGAATTTGTTCACGGAAGTTCCAGTCTAATTTCATCTAACTACTACGGCAAGTTGTTACCAAAATATCTGCTTTTAAGAAGTTAAGTGGAAGTCATCACGATCTGGTTGATAAGTTCACCAAACCAGTATGCCGCAAGATATGTTTGAATGCTATTTTTTAAGGGATTAATTCATGACGGGTGCCGCATATAATACCAGAAAATATATGTCTAATTTGATATCCTTATGGTCATATAATATATATAACATATAGTGTGTTCATGAAGTTCATGATTTGCTCGATTTTGCCTGACACTGGATTTGAGATTAAATAACGGTTTTGTTTGCTCAGAATACTTCGCTTAGGTTTATTCCGATATATACTAGAAGATGATGTATTGTCGCTGATGTTTATTCGGATGTCATATGTAAAGAACTTGAAGTTACAGATTTAACTTCACATACATGTACACCCCTGGTTGAAAATTTAAAAGAATTCCAACTTGTCAACTACATTATATGACAAACGTGATAATTATTCTTTTCATAGCCAATTACCATTTACTGAGTAGTAACATTTCTACGTGGCCGGTATATGGTGTGTTTGTTTCACAATTAATGGGATACACTATTCTGGAAAAAAAAGTTGCAGATAGGAGGACTTTGTTCATGCCTCTTATGCCCAAAGTTCTCTAGATCCGCCTGAAGCTTGGCTTCGATATTGCATGACGGACTCGACACAAAGATACACTGGCGTCACCAATGGCAGACATTGAAATAGTTGCTTTTACTGTATAACTGATAAAATTAGTATACAGCTGCCCAACAACCGATTAAAACATTTAGAAACCCAAAACAACCGCACTAAATTGAAGGAAATGTTGAATATATTTTTACCCAAAACGAACCGAAGACTTACAATGTAAAATTGGTCCTGACTTTTCAATATGTCCTGAATTCATATTCAACTGTCGTTATATGATCTCAGGTATGGATAATGCGTTTTACCTTTTTATGGCTGTATTTTAACCCTTCCCCTTCTGAACCCACCCTCAACCTCCTCAGCCTCTGAATTGATCGAGTTTCTAGATGTTTGATTTCAATTTTTGAAAAATTGATCATATAGTGTCCAATTTATGTATAGTTAGTATCCTTTAACCCCGTGCCGTTGCTTACGATGGAAACAAGAATAAATCTAGCGACCAAACAAATGGCTGTGTTTCCATTTTGTTTCTACCATACAGATATTTTCGAATTTGAAATGAAATAAAAACCCAATTTTCATTTCAGTACTTGTAGTTTTCTTCATTTGTGATGAAATGGATCTCGTGGGTTTTGTTAGTGTTTATAGCATGTCAATATCGTGATATAACAATTTAAGTGACCCATTGCAGCGAGTACCAGTGACGCCACAAGTATTTTACATTTATTCAATTAACCAAACTTCTAAAGTTTCAATCCGTGGTAATAGGTATGTGCATTAAATACAATCAGTCGACAGTGATCTATACATTTATCGATTGCCAAAGTTATGGTTACGCATCATAACCATCAGTACAGCAGGAGGGGTGTGGTATGGTTACGCAGCGTAACCATGAGTAGTGAAAAGGATCAAATTGACAGTGTGTTTTACTTTTCATAACTGACAAACTTCACAATCTCCAATCACATAAGAGTCAATATATCACATCTATTGCCTTGTGTCTGAACCACAAAAATCTAAGCATGTTTCGCGTCGCCATTCAGTGATTTCCCTGTCTCGCCAAGCAGACTCTTGGATGTGTCAGTGGGTACTGGTATCCTCTGACTTCGCCTCCGCAGTGCTTGGTGGGAGATGCCGACACCAATTGTAACGGCACAGGCCCCAACAGCCATACACCCGGATACAATGAACGGTACATCGTAGTTTTCAGTTACATCATATAGAAAACCTATAATCGAAACCGAAAGTGAGTGAAAGCATGGGTATATAGCTATGGATATGGTACAATGTACTGTAGAATTTCTGAATAATTCGAAAGTAAGGGATACATCATATATATTTTTTTTTAAATGAGGTGCCTTGCAAATCCTCGTCATATAATGATTGCTCAGTACAGAAACCAACTCGAGCATTATATATTATTATCCAACTAGACTGAACTATGTTTAGGCCTGAATATACAGGACATTAACACGGTGTTTACCCACCTCCAAAAGTTGCCGAAAACATGCTGAATCCGCCGATAATCAGGTCAAACAATGCAATACATTTAGCCAGGTGATCAAGTCCCATCAAATCAAAAACAACCACAGAGTTGATCGTGTTCGTGGAACCTAGTGTAGTAAACATTGTCAGGACGTAGTAATTCTTTTGACAGGCATGTGCATGTCCGTACTTGCAATTGAATCTAAATCGTGCAAATGACTAACATGTTGATTAAAACAGACATATTGAGTAAAAACAGATCCGAACATCTTACCTTGACTCATTCCGTAAAATACTGCAGCGGAAATCTGACCTTGAAAAGTATGTATCAAGGTCAATAAGGAACCGAGAACACCAAGTGCGATACCAATTCCATAGTAGAAGAATCTGTTCGTGAACCGCATATTGGCGACTATAGTGCTTGAGACTCGAACAGCTAGACCAGCCATACTGAAAACAGTGATCGTGAAGGCTGCATCGGTACGGGAATAACCCAGGGAGACTATTTTGCTTGGTCCTAACTCCACAAACATTCGTAGGTTGAAGTAAGCCAGTGCTCCAGCGATACAGAACAGTGAGAACCTGACGTCCTTTAAGTGATGAAAGTCCACGACGTCTCTGCAGAATTCAATATAAGGGTACGTATTCCTACCTCCTAGATGGTCACTTTCAGATCCACAACTCGGATCGGAATGGCTATCTTTAGGAGTGACATATTTCTCAATGTCTGCCCTAAACTCCAAGTCTTCTCCGACCTCCACGTTTGCTTTGACCTTCATATCTGGTGTAACCTCCATGTCTGCTCCGACCTCCATATCCGCTGTCACGTTCATGTATCTTTCAGCTTCCATGTCTGCTCCAACCTTCATGTCTGCTCGTTCTTTATATCGTTCGACTGGACTCCATAAGGTGGCCCCAATTGCAATGATGTTGCCGCAGACCGCAGACATGATTAGATGTGACCCACGCCATCCGTAGGTTTCTATAAGGAAGCTTATTAGAGGTGGTCCAAACAACTGACCTATACTATACCCAAGCATACCAAGGCCCGCACCCAGTGTTCTGTTCCTCGTGAAGTGCTTCTGGATCAATACGCTGGAGTTCAGGTTCAGGAGACTTCCAGCGATTCCTGGTGTGTATTCATGGCATTCATGAAGTTATCGTCAATAATCAAAGCATATCTCATCAACCATATTTCACAAATCGCTAACTTACCTCCGAAGACTCCTTTTGATAAGTATAGAAAGTAGACGTTAGGTGCGAAGGACGAGATCAGCTCAGATATCAACATAAACAGCCCTCCAAACATCGCAATGACTCGTGGAGATAGTATGTTCATGAACGCACTCGTTAAAATACCTATTGTAATAAGAAACAATAAATGATGTCTACTAGCATTTCGGTACTTCTATTCTTTCTCATACTTCGACAACTTACCGCAAACGCTCATGATTCCAATTCTCAGCATGGCTATGATTCCGACGACAGAGATAGACGTAGCGAAGTATTCTACATATTCCACGAAGTATAAGCCCAGTGTGATCAAGTTTATTTCATAAATGATGTTTATTGGCACAACACCAAATATCAAAAGTAGCCACGAATCTGTCGGTTCCAAATCTGACAGCATAGAATGACAACGTTTCGATGAGCGACAGTCGGACTTGGATGACATACTCAAAGAAATAGCTGTATCGTTGTTCTTTGGGGAGGAACAGCGATTCCCATTTCATGAATGTTGAGCATCCAAAACGCGCAGAGCCTCACTGAATGAATTAATGTTAGTTATTGTATAGATTGATATTCTATCATATGTTGATTGTAATCCGCTTAGATTATAACTTTGTCTGTGTCACGGACGTTCAAAGTTCTGGCTCAGGTTGATAAGGAACCACGGACCATGGGTTGCTTATTTGCATATGTGCGATTGTAGATTCACGCGTGTTTCTTTACAAGAATCAGTTCACTCACCTGAAATCAAATTGGCTTGGACTGTATACATGTATTCCTCAATTACGGAACACATTTTCGCACAAAGGATTCAAATTTCTTGGACATCTTTCAACTGATACATGCCATGTAACCTCGTAGAACTAGCTGTGGTTAGACCAACATCTCGATCATCATCTTCGTTCATGTTTGTCAGCGTACAGCGTTTTCCAGTGTGCGACAAAAAAAAACTTGCTTTGGCTTGTACGTCCATTTCGGCACCCATCTTGCTTGTTTGTAATCAGATGGGTACACACACACGAATTGTGACCCCTATAACTACATCGGTTAGTTACGAACCTTTCTGTATTCTGGACGTTTAAAGTTCTCCCTCTCACAAGAAACCATGGACCAGCACTCTTTATATGCATATGTGTGATTGGAAATTATTAATATCTGAAAATTTGCGACAACCAGTCCATTGATATATATTCAGGAAAACTCTACACATCTGTCAGACGGGATTCGACCCTGTCAGGCCTATTATTGGCGACAGATGCAGTATAACCTTGTCAGCCTTGTCAGCCTGATAAAAACAGTTCTGAGCACATCAATAATCAATATATGCGACTTTCTAAGTATACAGTGTACACTGTACGAAAAGTATGGCTCCTGTATAAACTCGTCGTCGTTCGCATCATAAAATGGACAATGTTGTTGAATAGTTTGGCCGAAGTTATTTGACTGAACCACAAGGAAAATACCTGTGTAAATGAACTTACAAATAAACGGTCATAGTACGGTATAGCTAATTTTCAGGTTACCGGACCTATGGTCCGATAACCTATTGGCATGGCGTTGCGTCCGTCGTCCGTCCGTCGTCCGTCCGTTCACATTTTTATCTTTAAAGTATATGGTCAAATCTTTCTGAAATTTTGCACAAAAATACCTGAAAATATTTCCAGGAAAGTTTTTTTTTAGTTTTCTGATTTCCGCATTTTTTTTTCAAAATGGCGGCCATTTTTGACGAAAAATGCCTGATTTTGGACTTTGGCGGCCATTCTCTCAAAATCTGTTCGACAACTTTTTTTCTTACTGATGCATAACACTCTTCATATGTACACCTACGATGTGTATAAGTTTCGTTGCCCTTGAATCGCTCGAAGTGGGCCATTTTGGGCCCAAACTCGGCCCAAATGGGACTTTCCCATGTTAAATTCTCCTATGCTTTATAATGGGACACATTAAGCCTAATATCTCACTTAATATTGAGATTAGAGACTAGGAATCAATTGTGGACATATAGGAAATGATATATCCTGAATATTCTTGTGACCTTGAATTTGACCTCTGACCTCGGTTTCAAGGTCAAGGCGGCCATTTTAGTCGAAAAATGGCCAATTTTGGAGTTTGACGGTCGTTTGCTCAAAATCTGTTCAATAACTTTTTTCTTATTGATGCATAGCACTCCTCATATGTACCCCTGTGACATGTATAAATTTTGTTGCCCCTGAATCGCTCAAAGTGGGCCATTTTGGGCCCAAACACGGTCCAAATGGGACTTTCCCATGTTAAATTCTTCTATGCTTTATAATGGGACAGATTAAGCCTAATATCTCACTTAATATTGAGATTAGAGACCAGGAATCAATTGTGGACATATAGGAAATGATATATGTCGAATATTCTTTTGACCTTGAGGTTGACCTCTGACCTCGGTTTCAAGGTCAGAGCACAAAATGGCTAATATCTCGCTTATTATCGACTTTACAGCTTAGGAATCAATTGTGGACATATAGGAAATGATATATGCCCAATATTCCGATGACCTTGAATTTAACCTTGACCTCATTATCAAGGTCACAGAACAAAATGGCTAATATCTCACTTATTATCGATTTTACAGCTTAGAGATCAATTCTGGCCATAAAGGAAATGATATATGCTGATTATTCTCGTGACCTTGAATTTGACCTTTGACCTCGGGTTCAAGGTCAGAGCACAAACTGTCTGATATCTCGCTTATTATCGACTTTACACCTTGAGAATCAATTGTGGACATATAGGAAATGATATATGCCGAATATTCTGATGACCTTGAATTTGACCTTTGACCTCATTTTCAAGGTCACAGGACAAAATGGCTAATATCTCACTTATTATCGACTTTACAGCTTGAGAATCAATTGTGGACATATAGGAAATGATATATGCCGTATATTCTGATGACCTTGAATTTGACCTTTGACCTCATTTTCAAGGTCACAGAACAAAATGGCTAATATCTCACTTATTATCGATTTTACAGCTTAGGAATCAACTGTGGACATAAAGGAAATGATATACGCTGAATATCTCGTGACCTTGAATTCGACCTCTGACCTCGGTTTCAAGGTCAGAGTACAAACTGTCTAATATCGCGCTTATTATCGAATTTACAGCTTAGGAATCAATTGTGGACATACAGGAAATGATATATGCCAAATATTCTGATGACGTTGATGTTGACCTTTGACCTCATTTTCAAGGTCACAGGACAAAATGGCTAATATCTCACATATTATCAATTTCACAGCTTAGGGATCAATTGTGGTCATATAGGAAATGATATATGCTGAATATTATCGTAACCTTGAATTTGACCTCTGACCTCAGTTTCAAGGTCAGAGCACAAAATGGCTAATATCACGGTTATTATTGACTTTACAGCTTAGGAATCAAGTGTGGACATATAGGAAATGATATATGCAGATTATTGCCATGACATTAAATTTGACCTTTGACCTCATTTTCAGGATCACAGGACAAAATGGCTAATATCTAGCTTTTCATCGACTTTACAGCTTAGCAATCAACTGTGAGCATATAGAAAATGATATATTCTGAACTTTGTCATGACCTTGAACTTGACCTTTGACCTCATTTTCAAGGTCGCAGGACAAAATGGCTAATAACTCGCTTATTATCGACTTTACAGCTTGGGAATCAATTATGAACATATAGGAATTGATATATACTGAAAATTGCTATGACCTTGAATTTGACCTTTGACCTCATTTTCAAGGTCAGAGAACGGAATGGCTAATATCTCGCTTTTCATCGACTTTACAGCTTAGCAATCAATTGTGGGCATATAGAAAATGATATATTCTGAACATTGTCATGACCTTGAACTTCACCTTTGACCTAGTTTTCAAGGTCAGAGGACAAAATGGCTAATAGCTCGCTTATTATCGACTTTATAGCTTAGGAATCAATTATGAACATATAGGAAATGATATACGCTGATTATTGCTATGATTGCTATGAGGTCACAGGGCATTTGGCTAATATCTCGCTTATTATTGACTTTACAGCTTAGCAATCAATTGTGGACATACTAGAAATGACATATGCCGAATATTATCGTGTCCTTGAATTGACCAATGACCTTATTTTCAAGGTCACGGGACAAAATACTAATATCTAAAATATATATTGTCCGGTAACCTTTCTTAGCCCTTGGGCTAATTTTATCTTATTTGATTCACTCGAAAATAAAACATAAATATACATCAAATAATTACACACATTGTGTGTTACACACGATTGTGTTCATATTGATGTTTGAAATACAAACATTAGAATGTATGACACAATTCACTGAATATATACACATGACATGGACTCGGCGACGAATGGAATGAACTATGTTGGGGAGTAAACCTTGAGCAGGGCCATTGTAAATAGCAGTCTATTTCCCTTTTCTAAGCAGCAATATTCCTATGTTGCCAGCATATGGTAAGTCTCACAACTTATATGCTATTCCAGAGCTAGTTGCAGATATGAGACTTCATGGAAGTTTTCATCTAGTCACTAAACTGCTGCGACAAGGATATGTTTTACCAAGACTAATATATCTGCTTTCTAGAAGTTCTATGTACGTCATCACGATCTGGTTAATAAGTTGACCAAACCCGACACTAGTATGCCGCAAGACGTGTTTGCTGTTGTAAAGTTCGGCGACCCCACAATAAAGATGTATACCCCCTTACTGGAGTGTCGCCGAATGTCTTATAAACCTGTCCGCACGTTCACACTATAACCGTGGTGTCACTACTAGGTAGCCACCACGTCATAACGCTACAGTGCTTTCCCCTTTCGGAGAGACCTCGTCCCCGAGGTCAGCTATGTCCCACTGCCCAGTCACATCACAGCACTGAAGATCAAGGGCGCCGCAGCTACCCGATTATGTACACATACTTGGCTGCGATGTGAATCTCAGTGAGGGGTTGACCCCAGGAACGACGCCTAGAGAACCCAGTGGTTCGAAAGGTACGCCACCAAAGTAAAGTTCGGCGACCCCACGATAAAGAGGTATACCCCCTTACTGGAGTGTCGCCGAATGTCTTATAAACCTGTCCGCACGTTCACACTATAACCGTGGTGTCACTACTAGGTAGCCACCACGTCATAACGCTACAGCTGTTATTTTTAGAGAGGAATTTATGACGGGTGCCGCATATACTCTAGCGTTATGGCAGGAAATGTATGTCTGATTTCATCGCCTTGTGACCATATATTATATATGACGAATAATGTGTTCCTGAAGTTCCATCCAGTTTTCTCGATTTTGGCTGAAACTTGATTTGAGATTGAATAGCGGTTTTGCATGCTCAGAATATTTGTACTTAGATATTGGTTGCAGGTTTATTCCGGTATGTGCTGGTAAATAATGTATGTCACTGAACAAAGTTTGATGATTGTTTGGATGTAATAAAGAACTTGAGATTACAGATTATACTTCACATACATGTGCACACCTGGTTGAAAATTAAATTGGACTCTAATCTGTCAGATACATTATGACAAACGTGATTTTTTCCGTAGCCAGTTCCAATTTGCTAAGTAGCAACATTCCTACGTGGTCGGTATATAGAGTGCACTATTCTAGAGTAAGGTATAGAAATTAGAACTTTATTCGACGAAGTGCCCAGCTAGTGTCCAAACTGCTGCGAGAATGATATGTTATACAGAGAATAATAACTACTTTTGGGAAATTATATGGACGTCATTAGGATCTCTTTGAGGAGTACACCGAATGTATGTAATACAAATAAAGTGTATGCAGCAAGACATAATTGCATATATTAATATCTGGAATTGGTGACGGGTGCCGCCGGTGGGGCAGGAAATGCCTCTTATGAACAAAGTTCTTCAGATCTGCCTGAAGCTTGTCTTTGAGATTACATGACGGATTGGCTTTGTTTGCTCGGAATAATCTATATATATAAAACCATGCGGGTGTGTTTTCCGCAAAAAAAAGTGGGTCGAGTTTGGTCTGGCGGATGAATTCAGGATGCACGAGTCGGCAGTACGAGTGTATTCTGTGTTCATCCGCCAGACCAAACGAGACTGATATTCCTATGTTGCCAGCATATGGTAAGTCTCACAACTTATACGCTATTCTCACAACTTATACGCTATTGTTGTTTGTTCCATTTTTATTGCTGTACATACTTCAGCCATTTTTTTTTTTTGGGGGGGGGGGGGGGGAGGGATAGTGTGTGATTGGTGAAATAATACGTGAATGCACATGTATCGAGAATTTGATGATGGCCATCAAACACCAGAACAGACTATTTTTCAAATAGACACAGAGATACACTGGCGTCAACAATGGCAGACAGTGAAATAGTTGCTTTTACTGTATAACTGATGGAATTAGTACACAGCTGCCCAGCAACCGATTAAAACATTTAGAAATCCAAAACAAATACACAAAATTGGCGGAAATATTTGGTTGAATATATTTCTAACCAAAATAAACAAACGACTTAAAATGTGAAATCAATTATTTTTAAACTCTTTTCTAAAAACTCGGTCCTGACTTCTCAATATGTCCTCACTTCTCAATCGACTGTCGCATGTTTCGTGTCGGGATTCAGGGATTTCCTTCACGCATAGATAATGTGTTTTACCTTTTTCTGGCTGTGTTTTAAAATTTACAGTGCGTTTCACCTTTTTTTACTGACAAATTTCTTTCCATAAGAGTAATAATTCTCACATAAACAAAGGAACATTTATTTGGCGAAGATGCATCTCCTCACATGATATACATAATCCCCAATCACACAGAGTCATTATATCACAACTAAACCACAAAATCTAAGCATGCTTCGTGTTGGGATTCAGTGATCTCCCTCTCTCACCGAGCAGACTCCTGGACGTGTCAGTGGGTATTAGTGTCCTCTGACTTCGCCTCCTCATGTCTGTTCTTGCAATGGAATGTAGATCATGCAATTGGAATCATATTGAGTTAAAACAGATCCGAACATCTTATCTTGACTCATTCCGTAAAATACTATTTTGCTTGGTCCTAACTCCACAAGGAGTTTTGCTTGGTCCTATTTTGCTTGGTCCTAACTCCTAAATCCACAAAACTCCAAAGGTTGAAGTGAGCCAATGCTCCGGCGATACAGAACAATGAGAAATTGACGTCCTTCAAGGGATGAAAGTCCACGACGTCTCTGCAGAATTCACTGTATGAGTGCGTCTTTCTACCTCCTGAATGATCACCTTCAGATTCACCACTCCGATCAGAATGGCTACTTTTAACAGTGACGTTTTCTCAATGTAGTCGATAATGTAGTTACAGCCAATAGCCAGTGCATATGCCCTGAACCAAATTTCATGAATCAGTAACTTTCCTTCGAGGACGCCTTTCGATAAGTATAGAAAGTAGACGTTACGTGCAAAGGACGAAATCAGATCAGATATCAACATTAGCCGGCCTCCAAACATTGCAATGACTCGTGGAGGTAACATGTTCATGAACGCACTCATCAAATACCTATTGTAATAAGAAACAATAGGCAAACTTTCACTTGCCGATGATATCTACTGGCATTTCGGTACTTCTATTCTTTATCATACTTCGAGAACTTACCGCAAACGCTCATGATTCCAATTCTCAGCATGGCTATGATTCCGACGACAGAGATAGACGTATCAAATTATTCTACATACTCCACGAAGTATAAGCCCAGTGTGATCAAGTTTATTTCATAAATAGTATGTATTGGCATAACACCAAATACCAAAAGTAGCCACGAAGCTGTCGGTTCCATATCTGACAGCATAGATTGACAACATTTCGCTGAGTGACAGTCGGACTTGGATGATATATCAAAGAACTAGCTGTATCTTCGTTCCTTGGGGAAGGCCAGCGTTTCCCAGTTTGAGAAAGTTGAGCATCCAAAACGTCTTGAGCCTCACTTAACGAACTACTGTGAGTTCTTGTATGGATGGATGATTTATGCTTGGATAAACCTCATTTAGGACTGTATTTTTTATGCCATTTCTGACGTCCATTTTGGTCTGTATCATATGTTGTTTGTAATCTGGTAGGTACATACATTTGAATTAACCAATGTAAAAACTGTGGTAGATCATGACTTTGTCTGTGTCACGGACGTTCAAAGTTCTGGCTCATGTTGATAAGGAACCACAGACCATGAGTTGCTTATTTGTATAATACAGATTGTAGATTCACGCGTGTTTGTTTACAAGAATTAGTTCACTCACCTAAAATCACATTGGCTTGAACTGTATACATGTATTCCTAAATGACGGAACACATTTGTACGGAAAGAATTCAACTTTCTCGGACCTCTTTCAAGTGATACATGCAATGTAACCTCGATATGTCGACGTATTCAACAGTACCCAAATTGAGCTTTTCATGGTCATTAGCCATGTGCGGGTTTAAACTAATTGAGTTTAGCCTCATCGACATTTTTATGTTTAGTTGAACATTTTGACGGAAGTTACACTACTGCACCACATACAAAAACCAACGCAAGTGAAATTTTGAAAATGTGTGTGTAGTAAAATTGTATGTTTAGTAAAACATACATTTTTATCCATGCTACATGTACCTGTATAGTTTCGAGAAGGCCACATAAGTATATATAATTCAATTGTTATCCTAAAAAAATAGAAGGTAAAGAAAAAATACGGACCCCAATATGTAGGGAAGAATGTGATTATATATCTGGTCAAGATACCAGATAAACCAGATATAAACTACGCTATCCATGACAGTATGTTGGAAAGTAGAAGATTAGCATCACCAATATCATATCAATATGATATCACTTTTGTATCAAATATGCATAGTGCACAAAGTGCTTCAATCTTAATGATTATTATTGCCGGGATATTAGTTCTATTGTGATATTTGTATTAACCTGGGTTTTTATATACATGTATAGTTGGTGACAACGATGGATTGTCACAATGGTATCGTCGTATGTTTCACACTCGATGTCGTGATGGTTGGGGAGTGATATATTTATTATAGGCCTACGTTAGCAATGATCCCTATCAGATATGACTACTGCATGGTTTGTCTTTAAACTTGAGCTGATCTTGATACGAAATAAAACAGGTTGTGAAATGCGGAATCATTGACTTTCACCCTCTTTGATAAATCAATTGGGTTAAAGACGGTTAAATTCATGTCCATATGCGACGGTAAGTATTGGGATCAATTCTATGTCTTGACACAACTTCTTGAAACCCGTGTATCCCACAGCACGATGCTTGAGCCTAAAGTAAAACGACCTTAACAGTTTTTGTCATGAGGTAAAGTGAGAGAAGACTCATCCGCGCCAAAATAAATCTTATTGACCAAACTGAAGTGCCAAGTCACGCGCATATACACTGACCATGCTGGAGACTTGTTTGGTGTAAATGTTAATAATACACATCGCACTGGAGGCAAAAATACAAGAAATTTCGCGTCCTTGAAGTATCACAAGTTGAGAATGTCTTCGCAGAAGTTTCGTATCGAATTAGGACTCTGATCATTATTACTTTTCACCTCCATGTTTGGTTTTATTGCTATTCAGATGAAATGTTCGTGGCCTCCTATTTACCATACCAAATTATTCGGGATACACTGTATCACTCCTTGTTCATCATTATATTCGTCACTATTAATTGCTTCTCTGCTACTTCTTTATGATAATCGGGAGTACACGTGTTGGAAACTGCGTTGCAAGGATCACTATCCAACAATTTCCTCCTCTCCTACGCTAAGTTTAACTACATGTACTTGGTATCACTTTGTGTCAATCAAGATCAGCAATACAGCGGAAACGATGAGAAGAGATCCTCACCATCCATATATCTGAAATTATAGTCACGTGACGACTACCATAGCCATGCATCAAGCATTCTAAACAAGTTGGGCTGATTGAGTTCTGCTCCTGTCTTTGTCCTTCACAGAGACCTAGAACTCATGACCGTAGGAGGGTTTTCGGTGCCGAGTAGAATGGTCGCGATGATACATAATTTCATTATGAAACAACATGAATCAAAGATGTGTAATGAATTGTTTTATGCATTTCGGCAAAAATTTGAAAGCAAATTACTACAAAAATAAACAACTATTACCATCAATACAACTAGATTTCGCTGATGACAACAACAAGCGTAAAATACAACAATTTACAATAAAATCAAAGCTCGGATAATTAGTTTATCCATATATATATACTGGCCTCACCAGGGGCAAACAGTTTGTGAAGTGTAGTTGTTTCTACTGCTCACCTGAGTGAATTAATATATAACTGCCCAACAGCCTATGAAACAATTAGAAATAAGGCCATGTTGTGCTTTTTCTCTGTTTCCCGTCAACTTTCCCTACCATCTTTTTTCACAAAGTAACTCATGCCAAAAATGTAAAATGAATATCATTTGACCATTTGCTATGCTACTAAATACTATATCGATAATAACAGAGAGGGAAACAGCGAAATCGGAACCATTTACTATCCTTCACGAAGTTCTGTGTTTTGGGGGCTAGTTTGGGTTTTTTTTGTATCAAAATAATTGCTATTTTCACCCGCCCGCTGACGGAAAACAAAGAAAAAAAACAACACGGCCTAATTTAGAAATCCAAAACAAATCCCATGGAATGGATGCATGACAAGAACATAATAGCTTAATCACAAGCCAAAGGGCCGAGGAGTTTATGGTATTCTCATACTCTTCAATAGTTCTTGAAAACTATATGTCATGTTTACCATGTAGAGTTGGCTGTTCTCGCATCAAATATTATGACCTGAATAGGCGTTCACACGGGATTTTGAACATAAATAGAAGAATTGTATCCATCATTCTCAGATGTGAACAAAGCCTGCCCTGACAATGCACGCATACAAATTAAATTATATGTGTTCAAAATGATGGAAATACGACTCGGACAAATTGCAATAATATTTCATGTTTTATCATCTTTAATAAATGAGCTAAAATGTTTCAGATTTCCACAGTTAGTTTCTTCGAAAGTATTAAATGTTTATCCATACAAAATAGTTAGGGTTCACTGTTCTTCATACCTAATGGGCTAGACTGGCTCAGTGTGCCCGACATTATAATTGTTGATAAATTTAACTATTTTGTTTTTCCTTTCATAATTGACATTGTGCACTAGTAAGGAATAATGCGTAAATAATGTCTTTTCAGAGAAAGGTGGAAACATCTCGTATAAAATGAAAGCAAACATGCATTTCTTCGCATAGCGTATTAATACTCTCCTTTCACACGACGTCAATACACACAACAAAATGCTTGCGACGAATTAAAAGTGAAAACCTAAGCAGGTCTTGTATCACCATTCACTGTTTTTTCTTTCTCTCCAGGCAGACCACATGATGTGTCAGTTGGTGTTCTCTCGGTTCGCCTCCGTAGTGTCCGGTGGAAGATGCCGACACCAATCGTAACGGCACAGGCCACGACTGCCATACACCCGGATACAATGAAGGGTACGTCGTAGTTGTCAGTTACATCATATAGATAACCTATTGTAGGAATCGGAGAAGAGTCTAAACATAGACATAAAGCTTTGGATTATGGTAGTGCAATGTACTGTTATAGGTAAACCCACGAAAACAAAAGATCAGAAGAATGTGTTCCCTGAATAACTAAGGTCATCTAAATGACCTCTTCTAAATCTAAATTGCTCAGTACCAAACCAGCTCCTGCATTGCCAATATGATTTATACGTGAAAGTAAGAAAACACTGAGATAACTATATATGTATAAAACAACATATACGAGAGGACTATAGTATTGCCAATCAGTGATTACTAACCTCCAAATGGTGCCGAACACATGCTGACTCCGCCGATAATCAGCTCAAACAATGCAATACATTTAGCCAGGTGATCAAGTCCCATCAAATCAAAAACAACCACAGAATTGATCGTGTTTGTTGAACCTAGTGTACAAAACAATGTCAGGACATATTAGTTGTTTTTGACATGTCAGCTGTGTGCATGTTCATAGTTTGTAATTGAATAAAAATTGCAAAACTGACACAGTAAATCGGATCCAAACAAAAATCTTACCTTGAGTCATTCCATAAAATACTGCAGCGAAAATCTGACCTTGTAAAGTATGTATCAAGGTCAAGAAGGAACCGACAACACCAAATGCGATACCCATTCCATAGTAGAAGAATCTGTTCATGGAGGGCACGTTGGTGACTATAGTGCTTAAAACGCGGGAACCTAGACCAGCCATACTGAAAACAGTGATTGTGAAGGCTGCATCAGAACGGAAGAAACCCAAGGAGACCACTTTGCTTGGTCCTAACTCCAAATACATTCGTAGGTTGAAAAAGGCCCATGCAGCAGCGGAACAGAATAATGTGAACTTGGCGTCCTTCAAGTGACGAAAGTCGACCATGTCTTTACAGAATTCAACATAGGCATACGTCTTCCTAGCTTCAAGACGGGTAATTTCAGGTTCACCACTCATATCAGAATAGTTACTTTGATGAGTGACAAGTGACTCCATTTCTGCTCCTACCTCCATGTCTGTAGCAACCTCCAACTCTGTTGCAATCTTGATGTCTTCTCTTGACTCTAACACTCCTCCAACATCCATGTTGGATGCAACCTCCTTGTCTTCTCCAATTTCCATGATCCCTTCAACCTCCATGTCTTTTTCAAACTCCATGATTTCTCCAACCTCCATGTCTGTTTCAACTTCCATGTCTCCTCCAACCTTTATATCTGCTTTGAAGTCCACAATTGCTCCAACATCTAGGTCTGCTCTAGCCACCTTCCGCTTGTATTTTTCTTCAGGACTCCACAAGGTAGCACCAATTGCTACGATGTTGCCACAGATGGCAGACTTGATTAGATGTGACCCACGCCAACCATAGGTTTCTATAAGGAAGCTGATGAGAGGTGGTCCGAACAGCTGGCCTATGCTGCATCCCAGCATACCGAGACCCGCACCCAGGGCTCTGTTCCTGGTGAAGTGCTTCTGGATCAACACGCTGGAATTCAGGTTCAGGAGGCTTCCAGCTAATCCTGTGGTATATCCATTGTATATGTGTATATATATTTATATATCAATAACAAGTGCATACATGCCACTACTAGATTTCATTACACAGTAACTTACCTTCCAAGATGCCTTTTGAAAAGTAAAGAAAATACACGTTAGGTGCGAAGGACGAAATCAGGTCGGATGTGAACATGAGCAGCCCTCCAGAAATTGCAATAGTACGCGGAGAGAATATGTTCATGAACGCACTTGTCAAAATACCTGGAATCGAAAACAATATTTTGTAATTTTTACTTGCTAATGCTATCTACTACCAGTTTAGAATTGCTATTTGTTCTCGCAATTCATTATATTTTGATTGCAAACCACTTACCGAATAAGCTCAGAAGTCCCATTCTCAGCATGCCTATGATTCCAACGACAGAGATAGACGTATCAAAATGTTCTACATACTCCACGAAGTATAAACCCAAAGAGATATAGCTCATTCCAAAGAGCATATTTATTGGCATTAAACCGAAAATCAGAAGCACCCAAGAAGAACTTGGTTCAAAATCTGGCAGCAATGAATGATGCCGTTTCGATCGGCGACAGCCAGACTTGGTTGACATACTCGAAATACTACTAGTTGTGGTCACATCAGGATCTTGAATATCATCTTCGTTCTTTATTGGCGGCTGGGCATTCGAAATGTGTTGAGCCTCAATGAATGAACCGTTGTGTTTTCTTGTATAATTTGATGTTCTCTGTTTGGATAAACCATGCTTTGGGTTGTATATGTGTACGTCCCCTCTGGTATCCATCTTGCGTTGTACCACATTCAATGTGTAATTATGTCAGTATATGCACTCGAATTGTGAACTGCTGCAACAATTGTGGCAGAATTGAACTGCTTTTGTGTCACAAACCTTTGGAGTTCTCCCTCAGACTGATATGATACGATGGACCAGGGGTTGTTGATATGCACATGAAGAGTTTTACTTTTACTTGTGTATTTTAAATACTTCAGTGCATTGACCTCAATTCTCCACAGTTACGTTATTGGCTAGCATACATGTATTTTTCAACAACTCGATACATTGTATCTGGGACACAAGCCATTAGCACTTAACTTATGCACCACGTAAACACAATCAGCTTGACACACTCACACACTCAAACACATTTATCATATAATTCCCAGTTTGAACTTTTCACCTACACTCTATGCCCATCAGTAAGGAATGCATGCCCTCAATTGTGAACTGTGGAAGATACAGACATTGTTCTGAAACCATGGGTCATCTAAACAAACTGCAGTGAACTGATACTTATGGAATATGCGGTCAGATAATCTGACCGAAGATTGAACCCATGTGAATGAGGTAAAAAATATCTGATTATAGCAAGTTGGTATTCGATTTTATCTTGTTTATTTAATTCGAAGAAAAAAACATGCACACAAAAGTATTTCAAACTTATTGAACGAACATCATTGTGTACGCACACTGGCTCTGTTGATGTGCAGATGGTACTAGGTTGTAGCATACATTTTGCTTTGTTTTGCATGGTGAAGTTATGACTTTATCAAAGGATACGGTTTCTATTTCATCAGTATTTTACAACCCAAACACGTCTTCGATTAAAATGAACTAAAATTTTTGTCCAATATATTGTGTTTACATATGTTGCACACGGTTTGTCCCTTCAAGATGATTAGAGTTGTAATTCGTTAAGTGTCTTGACTTTTTGGATGACTCTCATAATGAGGAGTATATAACCACAGTAACAAAGAAACACCTAACTGGCATAAATAAATTCCTCAAGAAGACGTATACATATACGCCATTCACATAACGTGAATATAGCAAAACAGTATGCTTGAGCACTGAAGTGAGAAAAATCTAAGCAGGTTTCGTGTCGCCATTCAGTTATTTCACTTTGGCTCTGATCAGACCAGGAGACATATCAGCTGGTGTCCTCTGGTTACGCCTCCGCTGTGCCTGAATTGCGGTGCCGACTCCAATCGTAACGGCAAATGCCACACTCGCCATACACCCAGATACAATGAAAGGTACGTCATAGTTGTCAGTTATGTCATATAGAAAACCTACAATAGAAAACCAAATGACTAGTCCTTCAAAATTAAATGAACAGGACTGTCAACATATAAGCCTAAAGCCATAGATACGGAACTTGAATGAATTATTGAAATTCATAATGAGTTCATAATGATCTTGTCTACTATGCCATCTAAATCTTGTCATTTAGATGATGTTGTCATCTGGATGCTAAATGCATTACCAATATTAGCTCTTCATGGTTACAAGTTACGTCATATTCGAAAGAATCAAAATTATACTGCCAAAGAAGCCGCCCTCATGTACCAATCAATGTTTACTAACCTCCAAACGGTGCAGAACACATGCTGACTCCACCGGAAATCAGATTAAACATCGCAATACATTTGGCCAGGTGATCAATTCCCATCAAATCAACCACAACCACCGAGTTGATAGTGTTGGTGGAACCTAGTATACAATGTATTGTCCAGACGTATTAGTTTATGACGTGTGAGATATATGCAGGAGCATAAGTGATTGAACAGAGTAAAACTGACAATGCTGAGCAGTGATGGATCCTAGCTAACTTCTTACCTTGGCCCATCCCATACATAACTGCAGCGAAAATCTGACCTTGAAAAGTATGTATCAAAGTCAATAGGGAACCAAGAACTCCGAATGCGATACCCATTCCATAATAGAAGAATCTATTCATGAAGCGCATGTTGGTTACTATGGTGCTTAAAATTCGGACCCCTAGACCAGCCATACTGAAAACAGTGATGGTTAAGGCAGCATCAGAACGGGATAAACCCAGTGATACTATTTTGCTTGGTCCCAAGTCACTGAACATTCGTAGGTTGAAGGTAGCCAAAGCTGCGGCAATACAAAACAGTGTGTACTTGACGTCCTTCAAGTAATGAAAGTCCATGACGTCTCTGCAGAACTCAATGCAAGGATGCGACTTATTGTTCACTTCAAGATTGTCACATTCACATTTATGGTTCAGATCATAATGGTTACTTCGGGGAGTGACATAAGTCTCTGAAACATTTCTAACTTCACTCTCTCTGCTACACACAGAGTCGTTATTCAATCCAACTTCCATGTCTGCACGATTCGTCATGTCTCCTTCAACAACCTGGTCTGCTCCAACCTCCATATCTGCTCCGACCCCTATGTCTACACTATCCTCCATGTCTGCTCCAACCTCCAAATCTGCTTCAACCTCCATGTCTGATCCAACTTCTTTCCGTTTGTATCGTTCTTCTGGATTCCACAAGATGGCGCCAATTGCCACAATATTGCAACATATTGCAGACTTGATCAACTGTGACCCACGCCATCTGTAGGTTTCTATAAGGAAGTTGATGAGAGATGGTCCAAATAACTGGCCTATACTGTATCCCAGCATTCCGAGACCTGCACCAAGGGCTCTGTTCCTCGTGAAGTGCTTCTGGATCAATACGCTGGAATTCAGGATCAGGAGACTTCCAGCGATTCCTGTCGTGTATTTATGGAGTTCATGTAATCATCATCAACACCAAGCACATAGATATGTATTTGGTCCAAATTTACAAACCAGCAACTCACCCTCCAAGACACCTTTTGATAAGTATAAGAAATACACGTTAGGTGCAAAGGACGAACTTAGGTCAGATATCACCAGAATCAGTCCCCCAGACATCGCAATGGCTCGCGGAGAGAATATGTTCATGAGAGCACTCGTCAGAATTCCTGTTTCAATTAAAATCAATAACTGATACTCGTGACTTGTTTATGATATCTGCTACCAATTCGGTACTAGTATCTGTTTCCCAAACTTAGCAACTTACCACAGAAACTCATGATTCCAACTCTCAACATGGCTATGACTCCGACAACAGAGGTAGACGTATCAAAATATTCCACATACTCTACAAAGTATAAGCCCAGAGATATAAAGCTCAGTCCATATATTATATTTATTGGCATGATACCAAATATTAAAAGTAACCAAGAAGCTTTCGGTTCCAAATCTGACAGCAATGGATGGCAACATTTTGTTGGTCGACAGCCAGCCTTGGTTGACACACTCCTAGGACTAGCAGTTTGCACATCAACATCTTGACAATCATATTTGTTCTTCGTGGACGACCGTTCTTTCCCAATTTGCGAAAGTTGAGCATCGGAAATGTGCAAAGCCTCACTGAATGAATCACTATGTGTTCTTGTGTAGATTGGGGTCTTCTGTTTGGATAAACCGTGCAGTTGTTTGTATCCCTTTGCAACTTCTCCGGTGTCCATTTTACTTTGTATCACGTGTTGTGCGTAACCACGTATGTGGTTAAATACAATCGAATTGTGAACCCATACAATATATTATCTCTTTCTTAGTCATGAACGTTTAAAGTTCTCATGCAGATTGATAAGAAACCATCGACCTGGGGTTGTTTATTTGTATACTGTATATGTGATTGTGGATTTATTCATGTGTCAATTGTAA
The DNA here is from genome assembly GCA_949152475.1 of Terebella lapidaria. Classification (NCBI taxonomy): domain Eukaryota; kingdom Metazoa; phylum Annelida; class Polychaeta; order Terebellida; family Terebellidae; genus Terebella; species Terebella lapidaria. Next base: position 15,664,434 of record OX424564.1, on the reverse strand, counting down.
TTATCGGCAATTGATCTCGGCTAATCATGGATGTCTCGTTAGATAGTGAATCGACACAGTCCTCTCAGGCCTACACTGAGCAACATAAACCACATAGCCTCGTTAACATTTGATATCAAATAAGTGCATAAGTAGGCTCATTTGTTTAAAAGAACTAGTGTCTTGTTCGAAATAGCTCTAACTTGCAGATATCGATGCATCTGATATCACATTAGATTGCCATTATATCTTTTATTGCATCTATCGGTTTGCATCTATCGATTCAACACTTTCCACTCTCTCCGCCCGACGTCGCTGAATCTGCCTGGCAACTCCTCAACCGATTATTGTAACACCAGCCAAAACCGAGAGAAATCCACTCACGATGAAAGGTATGTCAAAATTGGCAGTCATGTGACAGATATGACCTGTCAAGCCACATTTGACATGTGAACTTTGATAGGTGGCATTGAATGAAAAGACTGAACATAGTTGAACTATATGCTGTCAGTGGATAAAAAATATTTCTCAATGATTCAAATTGATCATTCTTGCATCATACGGGTTCAGCAGTCATGCTCAAGATTCAAACCAATTCTCATCAAATCAACTGCGAGGACCGCTTGAATAGTGTTTGTACAACCTGTGTTGGATGAATGTTAGATAAATGTGAACGTAAATAAAGGAATGATAGCAGAATCAAATGTGAAGGAAGCCTAAAAGGCAGAGTGACAATTCCACATATACCAAGGTAAATCATGTGTGTTCAAAAGGAAGGAATATGACTCGGAAGGATTGTAATAATCAACTTCTCATTTGTTATCTTAAGTTCAAATTTAGTTTTGGATAAAATTGTAAATGACACAATTATTCATGTGTTTTCCCTTTCATAACTGTTACATACACCAGTATGAAATAATGTTTTAGTAAAATGTTCTCACAGAAACATGGGAACATGTTTAGCAAACATGCATTGTTTAGCAAACATGCATTTCTTCACATGGTGTATACATATACTCTCTATTCACGTCATCACATCACAATAATATTCTCGGGTCCCAAGTGGAAAACCTAAACAGGTCCTGTGTCGCCATTTAGTGCTTTTTCTGTCTCTCCGAGCAGGCCACAAGACGTGGCAGTGGATGTCCTCTCGTTTCGCCTCCGTAGTGTCTGATGGAATATGCCGACACCAATCGTAACGGCTCAGGCCACGACTGCCATACACCCGGATACAATGAACGGTACATCGTAGTTGCCGGTTACATCATATAGATAACCTTTTGAAGAAATTGGAAGAGTCAAAACATAGACATAGAGCTATGGATACGGTAGTGCAATTTATTACTGAAATTCTGAGTCATTTTCGTGGATCCAAAAATCCAGAAGAATGTGTTTCCTCAAAAATCGAGGTCATCTCAATGATTGCTCAGTACTAAATCAACTCTTGCATTACCAGTATAATCTACCCGTCAAAATAAAGAAACACTGAGATAACTGTATATGTATAAAACGAAATATACGCGAGGACAATAGCATTGCTAGTCAGTGTTTACCAACCTCCAAATGGTGCCGGATATATGCTGGCTCCGCCAATAATCAGCTCAAACAATGCAATACATTTGGCTAGGTGATCAAGTCCCATCAAATCAAAAACAACCACAGAGTTGATCGTGTTTGTTGAACCTAGTGTACAGAACATTGTCAGGACATGTTATGATGCTTTTGACATGCCAGGAAGGTTCATGTCCATAGTTTGTGGTTGAATAAAATCGGAGTAAATCGGATCCAAGCGAAAATCTTACCTTGAGTCATCCCATAAAATACTGCAGAGAAAATCTGACATTGTAAAGTATGTATCAAGGTCAAGAAGGAACCAAGGACACCAAATGTGATACCCATTCCATAGTAGAAGAATCTGTTCATAGAGGTGCCCTCTATGAACAGATTCTACGTGACTATAGTGCTCAAAACACGAAAGCCTAGACCACCCATACTGAAAACAGCGATTGTGAAGACTGCATCAGAACGTGAGGAACCCAAGGAGACTACTTTGCTTCGTCCTAACTCCAAATACATTCGTAGGTTGAAAAAAGCCCATGTAGCAGCGATACAAAATAGTGTGAACTTCACGTCCCTCAAGTAATGAAAATCGACGATGTCTCTACAGAATTCAGTCAGATCAGAATGGTTACTTTGATGTTTGACAAACGACTCCTTGTCTGCTCCTACCTCCATGTCTTCTTCAATTTTCATGTCTGTCCAAACCTCCATGTCTTCTTTGAACTCCATGTTTGTTTCAACCTCCATTTCTCCTCCAACCTCCATATCTGCATTAAAATCCACGATTGCTCCAACCTCTAAGTCTACTCTAACCATCTTTCCTTTGTATTTTTCTTGTGGAGTCCACAAGGTAGCACCAATTGCTACGATGTTGCCACAGATGGCAGACTTGATTAGATGTGACCCACGCCACCCGTAGGTTTCTATTAGGAAGCTGATGAGAGGTGGTCCGAACAGCTGACCTATGCTGCATCCCAGCATACCGAGACCCGCACCCAGGGCTCTGTTCCTGGTGAAGTGCTTCTGGATCAGTACGCTGGAGTTCAGGCTCAGGAGACTTCCAGCTATTCCTGTGGTATATTTGTTAGATATATTCATCAATAGCAAGTTCATAATTGTCACCACCAGATTTCGCTACACAGTAACTTACCTTCCAAGATGCCCTTGGATAAGTATAGAAAATACACGTTAGGTGCAAATGACGAAATCAGGTCGGATATAAACATGAGCAGCCCTCCAGAAATCGCAATGGTACGTGGAGCGAATATATTCATCAACGCACTTGTCAAAATACCTGTTGGAATCAAAAACATTCGTTTGTAATTTTGACTTGCTGCTATCTACTACCAGTTCAGAATAGCTATTTGTTCTCGCAATTGATCATATTTTGATTGCGAACCACTTACCGAAAAAGCTCAGAAGTCCCATTCTCAGCATGCCTATGATTCCAACGACAGAGATAGACGTATCGAAGTATTCTACATCTTCCACGAAGAAAGAGCATATTTATTGGCATTACACCAAAAATCAGAAGCACCCAAGAAGAACTTGGTTCGTAATCTGGCATTAATGAATGACAACATTTCGCTGAGCGACATCCAGATTTGGTTGACATACTCGAAGTACTATTTGTGGTCACATCAAGATCTTGAAAATCATATTCCTTCTTTTTTGGCGGCCGGCGTCTGTCCAATTGCGAAAGTTAGGCACAGTGTATAGAACCTTACTGAATCGTTGTGTGTTCTTGTATAGATTGATGTTTTTTGTTTGGATAAACCATGCTTTGATTTGCGGCCATGTACGACCTCTCTATTATCCTTTCTATATATCGTATTCAATGTGTAATTATGTCGGTACATACACTCAAATTGTGGACCTCTGCAACAACTGTGGCAGAATTAAACTGCTTTTGTGTCACAGACCTTTGGAGTTCTCCCTCAGACTGATATGATACCATGGACCAGGGGTTGATGATTTACATATGTTCGGTTGTGGGTTCACTCGTGTTTTCTATATACTTCAGTGCATTGACCTCAAACCAACATTTTAGTTATTTAACAAATAGTTATGTGATTCGTTAGCATAGATGTATTTGTCAATAACTCGATACAATTTTATCTGTGACACAATTCAGTCGGACACCTCAAGCGTCATGTGACCACAATCAACTTGTCACACTTAATCAAACTTATCTTACAATTCCAAGTTTGAACTTGTCACCTACACTGTATGCCCAATAGTAATGAACGTATGACCTAACTGTGAACTCTGCTAGATAGACAATGTCCTGAAGCCCTTCGTCATGTAAAATTCTACATTAAACTAATACTCAGGAAATTTTCATTGAGATAATCTGGCCTTAGTGTACTGACTGAACTCAGGCAAAGATCTATGTGAATGAGGTCAAACATATCCGACGATAGCAAACGGTTAATTCGATTTGATTTATTCTAGAAAACACGAGACAATCAGAGATTGCAGACCCTCGCCCTTCCAGATTCAGTTTTACTAAAACTATAGTTGATGACCCTTACATTTTCTACCTGGACAATAATCGGGGATTTTGTTCGTACTACCATTGGTCATATATCAGATGTTTTTGGCCATAAAAAAATTAAAAAATCATGGGAGAAATAATCATTAATCAAAGTAAAGTTATTTTTTTACCACGACCTGAATTCTTGATACTGACAACCCAAACTTTGCCATCTATTAAAACTTTATACTGCATACTTTAATTCAACATTCTATTGAATATCGTCAGACGTTTGGGAATTACCAAACCTCGAAATACTACGAATCAGTGATTTCGGTTGATGACCCTTACACTTTCTACCTTGGGCGAAAATGGGGGATTTTAATCATACGACCATCGGTCATACAACAAATGATGGGAATTGAGCACTGAAAAATACAAAATTAACAAGGGAAATTAATCACTAATATAAGCAGAGTTATTGCAATTTTTCGATTTTGATCTTTTATCTGACCTTGATCTTGTCGTTCAATATTGAGCTGTAAAATTTCAGAGTATTGTTTCTATCATCCAGGCACATCTGCTGAACGAAAAGGGGTTAAAACGAATGAAAACTAGCTTCACAATATATGGCCTTGAGTCTCAGAACACTCGAAAGTCGTAAAATCGTGACCCCTAATTTTTCGAAACTTCACTACTATGAATTTCAGATTGATAGGGCCATTTGACTTTGAGTTATAAGCGCAGACATTTGCCCTGAAACGTCGCTGGCAAAAAATAACCGAAATCGTGAACCCCCAACTTTTCGACATCGGTGATAAAAAAGAATTTTAGTCGTACGACCAACGGCCGTACACCATACGATCCGGAATTGGCCAAAGAAAAACACAAGAATAGTTGGAAAAAATAATATCAATTAGGACTGCATTTATAGCCAATTATGTGATATTCACTTTTTCCGTGGCAACCGTTTTTACCATGGCAACCGTTTTTATTCGATTTTGACAAAATTCAAAAGACACCAAGCCACTACCATAGCGCTTCAGCCCTATAAATTTCAGATTGATATCTTTGAGTTATAAGCGCAGACATTTGCACTGAAAATACAAAAAAAGTTGGAAAAATTAATATCAAATAGAACCGGAGTTATAGCAAATTATGTGATTTTCACTTTTTCCGTTGCCATGGCAACTGTTTTGATTTGATTTTGACAAAATTTGACGGAGATTGAGCCATTACCATAGCGCTTTAGTCCTATAAATTTCAGAACGATAGAACCGTTTGTGTTTAGTTATAAGCGCAGACATTTACCCTGAAACGTCGCTGGCAAAAAAATAACCAAAATCGTGAACCCCCAACTTTTTCGACATCGGGCGATAATGGAGAATTTTAATCGTACGACCATCGGCCGTACACCGTGAGATCCGAAATGGGCCAAAGAAAAATACAAAAATAATTGGAAAAATTAATATCAAGTAGAACCGGAGTTATAGCCATTTATGTGATTTTCACGTTTTCCGTTGCCACGGCAACCGTTTTTATCCGATTCCGATCAAATTGGGGGAGGACCGAGCCATTGCCATACCGCTTCATCTCCATAAGTTTGAAGTCGATCGGATCATTCGTTTTTGAGTTATGCTCGCGGACAGACAGACAAACAAACAGACGGACAGACCCAAATGCAATACCCTCTCCCCCTATCGGGGCGAGGGTAATCATGTGCACGTACACAGATGTATGAATGTAAGTAAATAACGAACATTGATCCATTGTATTGATTTTGATATATTCAATATGTACACATCACAATGTACGACAAAATTCACCACGTATGCACACCAACACATTCAACTAGTCGTTGTAATACTAATGTGATAAAAATATGGTTGACGATAAAACTAGAGACAGAATAGCCATAACTGGACTACAAATGAAATGAACTGTGTCGAGCAGTAGATATGACCTGAGAATAACGTATTGTAATTCACCATTGTCTCGTGTATGTGCTAAGTGCATTAGCGAATAACAAGCTTCAAGCCAAGTGAATATAATTGCTTAGGTATTAAATCTATTGTGTTATTTGTACTAAACCAGGATATCACCAAGGTAGCTCAATGTTCCAAGCAGTGTCATGGACAATGATGGATATTCACAGCGTCGCCATTATGTACTCAAAATGACTCTTGTGATGGTTGATATGTTATGTCGGTGGTATTAGGCTGTAGCCTACATTTTACATTGTTTCATGGTGTAGCTATGACTACATCAACTGAATTTGGTTTCTATTTCATCAGCAATATACAATTCAAACACGTCTTGGATTAACATGAACCAAAATTGTTGAAGTGATATTGAGAGGGAAGATATTTATTCCATATCCACTACAAATATGCCTTTAGGCCTCAGAAAAATCGATTACAAAATGAAGTATGTTTAATCAAATGAATAAATCAAACATGTGATAGCACTAGCAGCCACTTTTTTTTGTGCGTCACTCAAGAGTTGACTCTGACCTGACCTAGGTTACCAGTGTTTACACTCGGACATATGTGAGTAAGCTGAAATTGCATTGCATCTAGGGATACAAAACACCGAGAATCGCGGTAATGTCAACAAACTCAAACTACATGTATCTCCACCAGGAACTCACAACTAAATCAAAGAGAGAGGGGCATCTGTTAAACAAATCAATAGCATATATATAACTAATATATTTTCTTCGTTCTTCCAATATCACTTTAATATGTCCAATATGTTATCTTCAGCACATGGTTTGTCCACGAAAGATGGTTGGAATTGTAATTAGTTTTGTGTCTTGACTTTTCAAACGACTTTTATTATAAGTGAGAAGTACAAATTGTATATTAATATTTTGTTTCACTTTTTGAACCCTAATGTGTTCATACAGTAACAAGGAAACACCTCACTGGCATAAATACATTCTTCAAGAAGACGTATACATACACTCCTTTCACACAACGTGAATATAGCAAAACAATGTGCTTGAGCCTGAGTTGAAAACGATCTAAGCGTGTTTCGCGTCGCCATTCAATACTTTTCATGTCTCGCCAAGCAGACTCCTGGACGTGGCAGTGGGCACTAGTATCCTCTGACTTCGCCTCCGTAGTTTCTGATGGGAAATGCCGACACCAATCGTAACGACACAGGCGACGACTGCCATACACCCGGATACGATAAAGGGTACGTCAAAGTTGTCAGTTACATCATGTAGATAACCTACAATAGAAAAACACATAGGCCTAAAGCCATAGATCCGGAAATTAAATGTTTTTTTTGAAATTTTAAATTTGCATTCAACAATTTCAGAACTCAGATTGATTTTGTTCCTTATGCCAAGACCATCTAAATGCTTGCTCACGACCGAACCTGCTTGTACATTACCAACATCATCGTTTCTTGGTTTCGAATCAAGTCATAATCAAAAGAACCATACTGCTATGGTTAAGCTGTAATGGTTAAGCATACTGCTAGAGAGGACGCCCGAAGTGGCAATCAATGTTTACCAACCTCCAAACGGTGCAGAACACATGCTGACTCCACCGGAAATCAGATTAAACATCGCAATACACTTGGCCAGGTGATCAATTCCCATCAGATCAACAACAACCACTGCGTTGATCGTGTTCGTAGAACCTAGTATACAATGTATTGTGTGGGCATATTAGTTCTTTTGTGAGAAATGTGCACGAACATATTTAAATCAAAATAATGAAACTGACAGTGCTCAGCTGAAACGGATCATAACTAACATCTTACCTTGGCCTATCCCATACATAACTGCAGCGAGAGTTTGACCTTGGAAAGTATGTATCGAGGTCAACAGGGCACCAAGAACACCAAATGCGACACCCATTCCATAGTAGAAGAATCTATTCACGAAGTGCATGTTCGTGACTATAGTGCCCAGAACTCGAGCAGCTAGACCAGACATACTGAAAACAGTGATTGTGAAAGCTGCATCAGTTCTGGAGAAACCCATGGAAACTATTTTGCTTGGTTCTAACTCAACAAACATTCGTAGGTTGAAGGTAGAAAAGGCTGCGGCAATGCAAAACAGGGTGAACTTGACGTTCTTCAAGTACTGAAAATCTACAACGTCTTTGCAGAATTCAATGCAAAGGTGCGACTTCTCCTTTACTTGAAGATTGTAACAATTACATTCATGGTTCAAATCAGAATGGATACTCTGGGGGGAAACATATTCCTCTGAATCATTTCTAACCTCACTCTCTCTACTACACACAATGGCATTATTCAATCCAACTTCCATGTCTGCACCGTTCGTCATCTCTGCTTTAACCTCCACGTCTACTCCAACTGTAATGTTCACTCCATCCTCCAAATCTACTCTAGCCTCCATGTCTGCTTCAGCCTCCGTGCCTGCTGCAATTTCCATGCCTGTTCCAAACTCGATGCCTGTTCCAACTTCCATATCTGCTCCAATCTCTTTCCCTTTGTATCGTTCTTCTGGATTCCACAAGGTGGCGCCAATCGCCACAATATTACCGGATATGGCAGACTTGATTAGATGCGACCCACGCCACCCGTACGTTTCTATAAGGAAACTAATGAGAGTTGGTCCGAACAGCTGGCCGATACTGTATCCCAGCATTCCGAGATCTCCACCAAGTGCTCTGTTCCTTGTGAAGTGCTTCTGGATCAAGACGGTGGTGCTTAGGATCAGGAGACTTCCACCGATTCCTGTGGTGTATTCATGGTGCTTATTCAGTATTTGTCGATACTGAATAACTATTTGATGGCCTTGATCAATTCTTATAAAGCAATCACTTACCTTCTAAGACACCTTTCGACAAGTATAGAAAGTACACGTTCGGTGCGAAGGACGAAGCCATGTCAGACATCAACATAAGCAGGCCTCCAGAAATCGCAATGGCACGCGGAGAGAATATTTTCATGAACGCACTTGTCAGAATACCTGTTTCAATCAAAAATACCTTCTACTCGTGAGTTGGTTATGATATCTGCTACCATTACGGTACTCCTATTTGTGTCCCAAAATTCGTCATACGTTCGCTGTAAGCAACTTACCACAAATGCTTATGAGTCCGATTCTCAACATGCCTATGACTCCGACGACAGAGGTAGATGTATCAAAGTATTCTACATACTCTACGAAGTACAAGCCCAAGGAGATAAAGCTCAGTTCAAATATGATATTTATCGGCATAATGCCAAATATTAAAAGCAGCCAAGAAGCTCTCGGTTCCAAATTTGATAGCAAAGAATGACAACATTTGGCTTGGCGACAGCCGGACTTGGTTGACACGCTCTTAGAACTCGTTGTGGGCACAGCAACATCTTGAAAATCATCTTTGCCAATTTGCGAAAGTGGAGCATCGGAAATGTGCAGGGAATCACTGAACGAATCACTATGGGTTTTTGTGTCGATTGATGTTCTTCCTTTGGATGAGACATTGTTTTGGTTGTATCCCATTACAACTCGCCTGTTGTCCATTTTGCTCTGTATACCATGTTCTGTATAATCACGTTGGTATTTGGATACACTCGAATTGTGAGCCCATGTAACTACTGTGGTAGATTATTTCTCTCTTAGTCATGGACGTTTAAAGTTCTCACAGAGATTGATAAGGAATCATCGACCAGGGAGTGTTCAATCGTATAAGTACGATTGTGGACTTACATATACATTCGTTATAATTATCAGCTCACTGACATCGGATCATCCTGGATGTCTCTCTAGATAGTGAATGTGTGTATGTCGATAAGTTGACACACTTTTCACAACTGACACAGCCAGGCCGACACTGAGCGATGCGAACCATATATCCTCGATAACATTTGATATAACGAAATAAGTGCATGAGTAGGTTCATTTGTTCATGAGATCTTAGACTACTAACTAGTGTCTTGTTCAAAAGAGCTACATGTATACATTGCAGTCATCAATACTTCAAGTGTAGATCATGTATCAAGACATGAATATTCCATTAGATTGTCGTCAAAAAGTTTTATTGCACGTATCACTTCGGTACATTATTCACGCCACTTTCACGACACCGTTCCCGTTTTTCAGCTTGTTTATCATCTGGATTCAATTCAACATTATCCAGTCTCTCCGCCCGACGTCGCTGAATTTGCTTGGCAATTCCTACCCCGATAATTGTAACACCAGCCAAAACCGAAAGAAATCCGCACACGATGAAAGGTATGTCATAATTGGCAGTCATGTCGTAGATATAACCTGTAAATAAAAATAATAATTTAAATTTGGATACTAAATTTAGAAACATATCAAATCAAAATAATATCATATCATGTTATTTCCAGATTTGACACGTGAAGTCCGGTGGGTGGTTTTGAAAAAGGCAAGAGTGAACAGATTTGTACAATGTGCTATCAGCGGACGAAAATCTATTCAATTTCTCATTGATTCAAATTGTTTGTTCTTGCCTCCAATCGGTGCAGCAGTCATGCTCAAGATTCCAACCAACAAGTTGAACAAAGCTATACATTTAGCAATGTGATCAATTCCCATCAAATCGACCACGAGGACGGCTTGAATAGTGTTTGTACAACCTTTGTGGAATGAATGATATTTTTCACATACAAGTATATAATGATGTTTGAGTATATACTAGTACATCTCCAGTAGGTATATATGCTTTCTATATTGGTTCTTTTAGTAGTCATGGATAATGTGGGGTTCACTGGAAATACCAGACATTTTATTGATATGAATGCCAACGCAAAGCTCATATCAGATATGATGTGCTATACTGCACTACTTACAACTTGGCATAATGCAATCATGACTTCACTGATAGTTTTGTTGTATAATTGAATATTTTATATAGTAGTCTTACCGATATGGAAGCCATGCACTATTGCAGCTACAACTTGACCATGAAATCCATGGAGTAATGTGAGAAAAGACCCAGCCGCACCCAAAAGTACACCAACTGCGTAATAGAAAACCCTGTCGACAAACGCCAGGTTGGCCAGGAAGGTAGTGCCGACTCGCACGCATATACCGACCATGCTAAAGATGGTGATGATGAGGGCAGCTTCAGACCGAGTCATCCCCATTGATACGGATTTGCTTGGCCCCAGTTCGACGAACGTTTTAATATTGTACCTCGCCATAGAGGCAGAGAGGCACACCAAAAGGAACTTTGCGTCTTTGAAGTACCGGAAGTTGAAAATGTCTTTGCAGAAGTCCTTTATCGAATGTGGAGTTCGATCAGGTTTACTTTTCGACTCCATGTTTATGGTTTCATGGTGCTCAGATGAGAAGTTCGTGACCTCTCGTTTCCCGTTCTCAGTTACCTGGAATATCTCCTCTCGTGCATCATCAACTTTGTCACTGTGTGGGTTCGCGTCTTTTTTTACATACTGAACATTGTTATCAAAAGTTTCTAGTTGCTTCTCTTCTACTTCTGTGTGATCATCAGGATTGCGAGTAATGTGATCAACGATGGACCCATGACTGGTGTATTCGACTACTTTCTCCTTTCTACTGATGTATTCGACTACTTTCTCTTCGTCGTCGCTTGGTTTATCCTGTTGGTATCGTTTTTCTGGCACCCAGAGAGTGGCGCCAAGAGCAATGATGTTGAGGAAGACAGCTGACATGATGAGGGAGGAGCCTCGCCATCCGTACTTCTGTAACAATAGATAGTAACAATATGGGATGGTGGATACCACTGATTAATATTGGAGGCAGGAAATAAATATCAGTCACAGCAAAGAACGTTCTGATGAAAGATGTGTATGTGCTCTCGGTTGATGGCCACTTTAATAGAACGTCATCCAGATTCCCGAAATAAGATTTGTTGTGTACTCTATTGTGTGAAGCACAATGTATATTAGTATGCAGTGCTATTGCTTATATACCTGTATTAGGTAGTTCGTCAGAGGCGGGCCGGTGAGGTGTCCCAGACTGTACCCCATCATTCCCAAACCCCCACCCAAGGCCCGGTTCTTGTTGAAGTGTTGCTGGATCAACACGCTCGAGTTTATGACCAGCAGACTCCCAGAGATACCTGCAAACAGCTAGCAATAGCTACCAATCTGAGGTCAAGTGTCCATGTTCATGGCAACAGTTTTAGTAATTCTATCCGCCATGGATCCAAACCAGTGTGGGGAGTTCTGCACATTTCATTCATTCTTTCTTTCTTTCCTTCTTTCAAACGGCTGTATTATATGTTCATTCTAGTAATTATTCGAGGTTGTGGTTAATTTATTTTCGCAAAAAAATGTTTTTCCTTGTTTGCCACTTTCGATATTCATTGTTCTTGTATATACGTTCGTGGAGAGCCCCTCGATTAGCTATGCTATTGGGTAAATCAATTTAATTTGAATCAATTTGAATTTTATATGTTTTTTTTTTCATTTGGTATCCGTTTGGTATTAGGTATAGCTTGGCATGGGTCACCATTGGGCAAAAAATATATTTATCGCTTTCAGACATCAATATTTGATGGAGATTTGTTTTATTAGGGCTGTCAATTTGAATTTGTATATGTTTCCATTGGGAATATTTTTTTTTTTTCAGTTGGTATCCGTCGGGCATTAGGCATAGCTTGGCATGGGTTACCATTGGGCAAAAAACATATTTATCGCTTTTAGACATCAATATTTTATCGGGATTTGTTTCTGCCTGGAATGGAATGTAGGGATCAACCACCAATACAACCACACTTTTATTACATATGCTAATAGCAAACCTAAATTACAATACTTCAGAAAGCAAACAAATCCCACTCAAAAACTTCATCCGAAGACACTCTGGCGTCATGAATCGCGGGATTTCAACCATATTGTGTTTTAGGGATTGAGCCTGCTTTCGAGGGCATTGCAGTCCTACAAACAATCGAGGGGAAAATGACAACGTCAATAGCCCGACGGAGCGAAGCGACGGAGGGCTTTTGACATAGTCATTTTACCCGAGATTGTTTGTAGGACTGCAATGCCCGAGAACGCAGGATTAATCCCTATTATAACACAAACCACTCCTTCTTGATTTTATGCCTGACAAAACAAAGAGAAGAAGAAAATACAACCGATTTTGGGCAGAAATACCCATAGAAGAACCGAAAAATCGTTGAATTCTCCGCTACGGTCAGCATGACCGCCCCAGAGCCGGACCGCTGGCCAGAAAACGTAATAACGTACAATTATTGATCGACCGTCAAGATGCAGCTGTTCCATTTGACTCCCCCTGCCGCCTGGCAATGCAGCATTGAGGGATCGCTTTTCATCATGTGGATATTTACAGTCGAAATTCAGCAAAAATACGAGCTGTCATGCGGTTCTGTATACACCAAGAGGAAATAGAGTGTATGGACATGTTCAAAGTGTTTTAGTTCCACTGGAAATCGGAGGGATCATGTATATTTTGCGTGACATTTGTTGCATGCGTGTGCACACCGTTCCGCGGCATTTGGAAAGATGTCGGGTCCGCGCCAACACTGGCCGATGGCGATGGCCGGTATGATGCTCGAACTTCGAAGACGGCTAAAAAGTTTTAAAAACTGGGCTTCTACGGATGATAATCACATATGAGGTCAGTATTCTTGAGAAGACATTATGTAGATTTTATTCTTCGATTAGTGTATATGAAACAGAGATTATTTTGTTCGTACTGGCGCCGCAAATTATATACATTTCCGCATGCATGTCGAATCGTACACCTACGTCGCCATGATATTTATTGATCGATTTTCTCTTTCTAGGTCAGCGCGCGGATCTCCAGGCGGATCTGCTTGCAACATGGACCCGAGCTACGACTTCCTCGTCGTCTTGGGAGTCCCAACAATTGTTGTTGTAGACATCTACGGCACATCCAAGTAATCCTGTCTCAGGAAGTCCAGTTATAAATCTTCATCCGCAATTCAGACATTTCAGGACAAGATAATCAGCGCTGGCAGCATGACAAGTGATCAGCCTGCTTGCTCCATACCTTGAGTTGGCCCGTTGACAATCGGCACGGGAATCACCAATGTTTTGTGACAGTGTACAGTACGGACTCCTTGCAAATATATAACACAAGGTTAAAAACACATGTCTAGCCAAAATCTCAGGATGGAAAAGTACATAGTGACTGTTGTGTCATGTGTGTCACAGTGATTTTGCTTACTTGTTCACTGCAAAACTGTATAAAACCCTTAATTTTTTAAAATAAATTATATTTTTATTGATTCTCAATCATTCTGCCCAGTCTATACTATATAGATCTACTTACATTGAAAAAATATTTGAAATATTCTGTGTTCAGTATGGTTTACAAAATATTCTGGATTTAGGAGGGAGGTAAACGGAATGGCGTAAACAAATCCAGGAGGGCTTTCGATGGGCTCGAAAAGCCCTAGGGCTTTCGATCAAATCGAATGCCCGGTTGAATGTATATCAATGCTAGAATGCTTACAAGGCATTGGTTGTCTGACAAAGTCTATCCTCATCAAACTACTGTGTATAAGCAGAGATTGACCATGTATGTTATAATATTACACAATGTTCCTGAAGATAGGAAATGTAGCTGTTCAGGTGATATTTTTTGTCAAAAGTTACATATGAATCACTATTCTGTTCTAAGCAAATATCACTTTCCCGACATAGGTACTGTGCAAACCAACATCGAATACCTTGACACATGGTGTTCAGAGTAATGAATTTTAAACTGGAACCAAAACTTACCAAATGGAAATATTACCAGATTTATTTCCTCACTTTTGTGCTCGTCGTGCTTTCTATCTCAGAATATCGGTATTCTCTGTACATATGCCTAGAACTTATTTCGCGTTCTCTGTCGTGAGACACAAGTGTATCAGGGTGTTTTCAATAATTGATTTTGTGAAGGGCTGTCCACCCATTGAAATGGCAACATTCTAGGGTAAACAGTTTCCATACCTCGTATCAACATATCTTGTGATTCCATTATTACGAAACATAGCATATTTCTGATATAATTGGAGGTGGTGATCAATATTCAAAGCAGTTACAACGAAACTGGATGACTCTCCAATGGTTGCGACGAAACTATATTCAAAATGGTTCTTGGTGAAAATGGTCAATCCAAAAGGTCATTTTGCACATTCTGCATGCGCCTGAAATGAGGAAATGCGGAACATGTTCACTGTTTACAATACACATTGACTAGCAGAACTCACAGACTCGCACTGTCAGAAATGAGCAGCTTTGTTTCTATTGCAAAAGCTACGTTTGCTTTTATAGCCATCATCAAAATCTAGTTGTTTAGGTGGTAATATAAGCATTCATACCACTGAGCCGGTGTCACGCACTGCTGGTGGCGTTATATATCTGTCCCCGGGGATATCATAAACTCAGTAGCCTTTTGGCTTGTGATTAGGTACTTCTGTATTTGTCATACATCTATTCCATGTTTTTTTTTTCATAGTTTGTTGGGCAATTGTATACTAATTCCATCAGGTATATAGTGGAAACAACTGCATTTCCCACACTGTCTGCCCCTGATGACGCCAGAATGTTTTTAGATAAACTAACTGGTCGGGCTAAAATATGTTTACGTTTGCTATTGGCACCAGCAAAATCTAGTTGTATTCGTGGTAATTACTTACATAGTAAAAACATAATCATATCTATTTCACAATTGGATTCACTACATGATTCTTGTACGTACCACCGAGTACACCCTGTGAGATGTACAGGACGTAGATGTTCGGCGCGAGGCTACTGATGAGAGAAGATGCGAACAGGGTGAGACCCCCAGTTATAGCCACCACACGGGGCGAGAACCGCTTCAGGAACGTACTCGTCAGGATGCCTGGGTGTGGGAGTAAAGTGTAGTTCGCTCAAAATACACCCAAGATATGTTCATGTGATGCCTATAGTTTTAATGAAGGGAACACATTGCTTCAAGTTACATGAAGGTACTCCGTGTCCTGTGATGGTCCAAAACATAGTTATATATTTGTGCCAAGTCCAGACCTCATATCTGGTAGTATAACTCGTTAAGAGTATTATACAAAGATATGTTTGTTGTTATGTTTGCAGTAGTTATGACGAAAGTGAATGTGAATGTTTGGATTGACATTTTGTTCATTATATTACTTATATTGCGAGCATTAATTTGTTCCTCACCAAAAACACTCATGAATCCAGCCCTGATCATAGCGATGATGCCGACGACGGAGCTGGCGACTTGAAAGTACTCTACGTACTCGACGAAGTATAGCCCGAGAGCGATGAAGTTCATCCCAAATATCATGTTCAACGGTATGATGCTGAAGAACAGTAGGCGCCATGACGGTGTGGGTTCCAGGTCTGAAAACATGGACCCGCAGCATTTCCGCTTAGTTCCTTCACTGGGACCTGCCCCAGATGCAACCGTGGATGAACTACTCCCCGTTCTCTTGGGACCACCGTTTTCATTTCCACCTTTCCGTAGTTCCCTCTTCCTCCGTAGCGACACCTTTCCCAGACGCAGTCCTTGGGTGGTCTTGCCTCCTCCACTCCCGCTGTCGTTGGTACTGACGTTGTCATGCGAACCTAGCCGTGAGAGCTGCATATCCGAGAGGTGTAGTGGCTCGCTGAACGAGTCACTATGACTACGTACGTACAGTGGAACCTCACGGGTAAGCAGGACGGCCGCCGTCTGCTGCTTACCCGGCGGGCACCTGCATCGCGTCGTACATCCCTCGGAGTCCAGGAGTTTCTCCCGCGCGGGTGCAACGGGACTGGTGGATGTCTCCGTAGTCATGGTGATTTTCAAGTGGCGACCGCGGAAATGAAGTCAGTTTACTTTGGTTGAAGATCTGGAAGAGAGTATGCAGCAAGGTTCGGACGTCACACTCAGATTTTCACCTAAATCTAGGGTTCATGTCACCCATCGATAACGGTGGGGTTTTTTTCACTCTTTACCCCAATGCCCATGTGCATAGATATGAACGTATATGAAATCACATTCTCTACCCTTGAAATTTCAATTGGTAGAGGCAGAAGGAGTTGTTTATTCATGAGCAGTAATGTTGTCCGGAGATAGTCATGTAATAATTTTATCTGACCAATAATCCAAGATTGACCAAAAGCCAATTGTTGTGAAAAAAAATCGATGTTCGTTTTACACTGGTAAACATGTATTGCCATGGTATCACAAAATGTTTTGTTTTCCTGCATGTTTAAGTGCTTTCAGATACAGCAACTATTGTGCACCGTATAACATAAATGCCGTTACCACCGAAATTTCAAGGCAGATGAACAAGTATCTATGTGAAATATAACGATTATAGCTTATTTCAGATCTGCAGTCTCTCTGCAGATCGAAAACAACAACAAATCACGAAAATGTGTCTATGAATACCGCTGACATTGCATTACAAACATATAAGATGGGTACATCATCATGCACTGTCCGACTTGTATGTATCGCAGAGCAGCGTTCTCTACGGAGCCCCTAAGAGGACATGCAGAAAATAAATTTAGAATGACAACTGATCATTTCGAGTGCTCGAAATCATTTCGAGCGCTCGAAATGTTAATTCGAGCGCTCGAAATATTAATTCGAGCCCTCGAAATCATTTCGAGCGCTCGAAATGTTAATTCGAGCGCTCGAAATATTAATTTGAGCTCTCGAAATCATTTCGAGCACACGAAATCATTTCGTGCTATCAAAATGATTTCGAGAGCTCGAAATAATTGCAATTACATCAACGGCCATGTTGGTTGCGCAAGAAGGGAGGCATTAGGAACGATAAATAAATAAATGAATAAATAAATAAATAACAATTAACTCTTCCTTGATAGGTATCTGTTTGCATTTGTGAAAACTGATTCGTACTCAGTTGCAATTAGTAATAGTAAAGTACTGACAGAAATTTCCCAAATCACTTGGATTTACGACCCTAATATATAGATAAGGATTTTCATAGTCCTAAACTCCAATTGGTCGTAGATTCACAGATGAATCTGTGTTAACTGTTAATTGCAACCAGTTTTCTCACCAATTATTTAATCATTTATTTATTTATAGTTCTTGATGCCTCCCTCCCTTCCAACCAACATAGCCGCGGATGTAATTGCAATTAATTCGAGCACTCGTAATCATTTTGATAGCTCGAATTAATTCATTTCGAGCGCTCGAAATGATTTCGTGTGCTCGAAATGATTTCGAGTGCTCGAATTAATTGATTTCGAGCTCTCGAAATGATTTCGAGCGCTCGAATTATTATTTCGAGCACTCGAAATGATTTCGAGAGCTCGAATTAATTTATTTCAAGCGCTCGAAATGATTTCGAGCGCTCGAAATGATCAGTTGTCACTCCAAATTTATTTTCTGCATGTCCTCTTAGGGGCTCCGTAGTTCTCTTATCAAGATACATATAAATAATTTATCGACAATTTTTGCTATGTCATGTATAGTGAAAATGTGGACTTTGTGCTAGCGAATAGAGTGGATCATTCGATTGCCTATCATGGTGTGTGGGCATATATCAGTGTCGCCATGTAACACTGACCGCCCATTTCAATAAATGACCTTGTTATTATAGGGGGCCTACTTTTGTTCAGTTTAGTGGCTGCTACCACGCACTTACTGTTTCCAGCTTACAGCATGTATAGCGTGTAACTATTTTTACAGTATATGATAGGCGGTACATCCTTACATGGAATTTCTTTTCTCTGACGTTAGTAACGTTAATCACAGCACGTAAGTCACATGCGGTTTCTGGATTCTGGAGACCAACAAACATGCACCTAGTATATTTTGTTCAATATGGGTAATACTCCATTTAGAACTCAAATTACTCAGGTAGCACAAATTGTATATGTTTGTTGGTCACCAGAATCATACTGTGACGGCACGTGACTTACAGGCCCTATAGATGCTTTGCAGATGACGTCATAATCCTGTTTTGAGAATATGATTAGTATTGTATTGCCGTCCACCCAAGGTGTTGCCGTCCAGTCAATTCTTTTGTTAAATGGTGTCGAGTTGAGTAATAGCAAAGCATCTATAGCGTACCGATGGCAATAGCCTCGCATGTAAAATCGTGATGACGTCACGGCCTTATGCATATAACCTGCGTTTAGAGAGATGTGTTAACATCAAGAATAATAAAGGAGATTCATACATTAGCACCACAAAGATGGATCCTAGTAGTATCATCCTACCTTCGGTCAGTTTAGTCTCGTTTTTATTCGGAAAATGTTGACGTGGTGTCCATGTGTATTGCTCAATATCCTGATTGCTATTCATCAAGCCAGTAATATAGTATATAAAAACAAACAACGTGACTGGAAAATGTCCGATCACGTGACATATCCCATGAACTGTTCTTGATTTTTGTTGTATACTTCACAGATGTGTTAGATATAGCTGTTGTTGATAGATACCGCAAGGAAATACATAGAGCTGTTATACATAACCTACATTTTAAACCCATGATAAGCCTTCACGGAAATTTTGCGACATATATATATACCATGTACATCAGATTTGATAAGTGTGTGTTTGTAGCTTATCTGATAAAAAGACATTAATGCCCATTAATGCCCACAAGTCACATATGTATATATACATACATGTTCAGCCTATAAATGGTGTATATCTGTTGACCCAACACATTTCGTAACAAGTTTTGAGCATGAAAATACCATGTAGCCACATAATGATTATTGTATAAACAATGGTGTTGACATAATTTATATGTGTTTAATACCTACAAGATAGCAAAATAACCCGGCAGCAGGGCTTACATAATATATTCTCATAGGAATGTTATGTCACGTGTTATTTGGCGAATATTTCTGTTCTGCCTTTACATGTAAACATTGCAGCATGTGAGAATTGATATATTTCAAAGTATATTTTGAGATAAGTACGGTACTTATTAGTTTTTTTCATACACATTCCATCATGGTATCATGTACCGTGAATGAACCTATATTCCGTCATACAGTTTGGGCCGAGCGCAGAACGGACTCAGGCTAGTGTCACTTTTCCTATGTATTTATCGTTGCCAAGGTGATACTTTAACCTAAGTGGGAATTCCTTACATTGGGGACTGGCATTTAATGTATAGAATGCCTTCTTGCTGAACATTCGAACGCTCATAGATATACTCTTTACACATTTTGCTTGTATGTATAAAGAGTATAAATATCACATGTGTTCAATTAACGGTGATGCAGTTAACTAGTGTAGTTGAGAATGGACGACGGAAATTATTAATATTTAAACAGTATCATCCCTCGAACTCATTTCAAATGACGACGTTCGAAACACTCCAGGCAAACATCCACATGTTGGTGTGACGAGATATTCAAGCGCATAAAGCGGCTCATGAAAAAGTAGTAATTACCGTCATTAACCGATGTGATTGACTTGACATTCATCAAGTTGTAAAAAAAAACCTCACGTATGGTTGGACTGGGTCGAAAGGCGAGACAGTTATATGCTCATAGAACTGCATGGAACTGCATGGAATGAGGAACACTCTAATTAGTACTCTAATGTCAAGTGAACACCAGAGGAGTCGGCTAGTATTCTCGGGATTTATTATCAAACGGTTGTTGTTCTTATATTACAAAATCATATTGTGATCCGTGTGATAAGTGCCGTTTGAAGCAGCATCGAAAAGGAAAAAATGAAGCCGAACAGTTGCACAATATATGTTTTCATCTTGACATATCTATTTATAGTTCGTCTATATGCCTTAGACTGTCTTCCCATTTTCCAAATTAGTATGCTGTAATAAACGACATATTCTTTTTTTTAAATCATAGGTGTCGTCAGGTGTCATCAGATGAAGACTCATGTGATGACTCGAAGTCTTCAGAACACAGTTGCATCGTTATAATTTTTCTTCGCATCTTCTTCAACCTGCCAGTAAATCTTATGCCTTTAAAGCAGCATCCAGTACATCTTTCCAAAGCAGTGAGCAAAATCATAGAGACACAACGCAAACATCAAACTAATCACGTGGTCCCATCACAAGGAGAACTCTTTAGATTCTGAACTAAACACCGACGTATTGAAGAAAGTCAAGTAGAACCTGTCGTTCTCTTCAATGTTCAAACCCACTTTAACAGGCTGTTTATTGAGGATTGTGCCCTTCGTTTTGTTTGGTGTCGAGTATGCCCCGGAATGTAGAAGGCTGTTCAAACTACCGGTTTTATTCCTAGAGCACCTGCAAAACAGTTGAATATTTATCCATTATAAACTGAAATCAACAGGTGTACAATTGAAACAACCATATTTCACAACTGTGTGGCCCTTATTACACTAAAATATGTTTGCTCATTAGTATCATCGAACTCTGGTGGTCATAGATCGATAAATATACGTCAATAAAGTACATGTATATATCGTACTGTGTCTTACCTGAAGGCAAACACCATGATAGTGTTGAGCACGATCAATAAAAAGCCAACAACGACTACTGCGATCCTGGCGGTCGTCACCATCACTAAAGTGCAACAAGTAAAGATTTAACGTGAACTAATGTGATTACTATTTCAACACATATAGTGGGAATGAGCATTTTCAAGTGATTCATAACCTTACTTTCCCAGTTGGGTTGCTGTGCGGTCTCTGTGGTATTTTCCAGCCCGATTATACCTGCAGGAGACATATTCCAGGTATGCAATAAGCATGTTTGCGACGCATATATATATACACCATACATAACTTTAGCATGGAAAATGCTGGTAAAGTTCAGCCTTTGTTTTGTTCACAAGCTGGGCCCCTGGACGTAATATAATTATTAGGCAAGGCTGTTTTACATCATACCACGTCAAGTATTTTTGAACGAGAAACTTATAGCATACACAGGCATGAGTTACAAGAAATGTAGGCCCGTGTAAATGGAAAGTCTGCCTATCTCTATTGCATCTACAATGAAATATATATGCACATCATTGGGTGGAGAATACACACCTGTTATTGACATATTGAATGTGCTGGCAGTACGATTTTCATCCATTGATTCCGTAGCTGTGGTATTACATGGTAATCCTTTAGTCTTCAGCTCAGCATGCAATCCTTCTCAGGTGTAAGTCTTGCAGTTTGATTACTGTTTCTAATATCCGACTCATCCCATTGCATATATTTTTCGCACCGAGCCTCGTAGCATCGACAGCGTTCTAATACTTCAAACCAAACTGGCGAAATTCCACTTCATAAAGCAGAAAAAAAGAAGCACGTGATGTTTGAGGTTTGACTCAGTTGTTTGTATATTGGCGTTCACATCTGGCGTTCGCAGTTTTTACTTCGTTGCAGCCTGGTTTTTTGCATCGATATTGGCCAGTGCTCCATTACAACATGGGAACCTCTACCAATAAAGCACCACCATTGCCTCCCCCACCTCAACCACAACCTGGGTACTGTATTCTGGAGCCCATGTCCATCATTTCATAAATATTGTATTCGACAAATGCTCCAAGATAGGAAACTTTTAACCCCTCCAAGGATATCTACACTGTAACAGGCATATACTTCGCATGATAAAATACATGGTAAATTTAATAAGAAATGATGCATGTGATCACGAGGCACTTTTATGGACTGAATATAGGCAATAGAAGCATACTAATAATGGATACCATCTTTTAGTGTTTCTTCAGTCTTAGCTCACCCACTAATATAGTGTACGGTTGTTTGATGACGTCACACTTTGATCGACGTTTGTAGTGTCACGGCGCCTAACCGTACGTTTACCCTTTTTAGATTGCCGTTTCGTGAACGTCCGTGTCTGTTATCACGTTGTTCGTGTGTTTCAGAAGATTGAAATAAAAATTATCAGCATCCATCAAACACACATTTTACACATTTTGCTTGTATGTATAGAGAGTATAAATATCACATGTGCTCAATCAACGATGACGCAGTTTGTGTAGTTGGGAATGGACGACGGAAATTATTAATATTTAAACAGTATCATCCCTCGAACTTATTTCAAATGACGACGTTCGAAACACTCCAGGCAAACATCCACATGACGTGACGAGATATTCAAGCGCATAAAGCGGCTCATGAAAAAGTATTGATTACCGTCATTAACCGATGTGATTGACTTGACATTCATCAAGTTGTGAAAAAACTCACGTATAGTTGGACTGGGTCAAAAGGCGAGACAGTTATAAGCTCATGGAACTGCATGGACTGAGTGAACACTCTAATTAGTACTCTAATGTCAAGTGAACACCAGAGGAGTCAGCTAGTATTCTCGGGATTTATTATCAAACGGTTGTTGTTCTTATATTACAAAATCATATTGTGATCCGTGTGATAAGTGCCGTTTAAAGCAGCACCAAAAGGGGAAAAAATGCAGCCGAACAGTTGCACATATATATGTCTTCATCTTGACATATTGATTTATAGTTCGTCTATATGCCTTAGACTGTCTTCACATTTTCCAAATTAGTATGCTGTAATGAACGACAAATTCTTTCTTTTTTTAAATCATGTAAAAAAAATCCAAGATTTATGTAGGTGTCATCAGATGAAGACTCGTGATGATCCAAAGTATTCTGCCAGTAAAACTTATGCCTTCAAAGCCACATCCAGTACATCTTTCCAAAGCAGTGAGCAAAATCATAGAGACACAACGCAAACATCAAACTAATCACGTGGTCCCATCACAAGGAGAACTCTTTAGATTCTGAACTAAACACCGACGTATTGAAGAAAGTCAAGTAGAACCTGTCGTTCTCTTCAATGTTCAAACCCACTTTAACAGGCTGTTTATTGAGGATTGTGCCCTTTGTTTTGCCTGGTGTCGAGTATGCCCCGGAATGTAGAAGGCTGTTCAAACTACCGGTTTTATTCCTAGAGCACCTGCAAAACAGTTGAATATTTATCCATTATAAACTGAAATCAACAGGTGTACAATTGAAACAACCATATTTCACAACTGTGTGGCCCTTATTACACTAAAATATGTTTGCTCTTTAGAATCATCAAAATCTGGTGGTCATAGATCGATAAATATACGTCAATAAAGTACATGTATATATCGTACTGTGTCTTACCTGAAGGCGAACACCATGATAGTGTTGAGCACAATCAATAAAAAGCCAACAACGACTACTGCGATCCTGGCGGTTGTCACCATCACTAAAGTGCAACAAGTAAAGATTTAACGTGAAGTAATGTGATTACTATTCCAATAAATATAGTGGGCATGCTATATCATTTTCAAGTAATTCATAACCTTACTTTCCCAGTTGGGTTGCTGTGCGGTTTCTGTGGTGTTTTCCAGCCCAATCATACCTGCAGGAGACATATTCCAGGTACGCAATAAGCATGTTTGCGACGCATATATACTCATATATACACCATACATAACTTTATCATGGAAAATGCTGGTAAAGTTCAGCCTTTGTTTTGTTCACAAGCTGGGCCCCTGGATGTAATATAATTGTTAGGCAAGGCTGTTTTACATCATACCACGTCAAGTATTTTTGAACGAGAAACTTATAGCATACACAGGCATGGGTTACAAGAAATGTAGGCCCGTGTAAATGGAAAGTCTGCCTATCTCTATTGCATCTTCAATAAAATATACATTCACATCATTGCGTGGAGAATACACACCTGTTATTGACATATTGAATGTGCCGACAGTACGATTTTCATCCATTGATTCCGTAGCTGTGGTATTACATGGTAATCCTTTAGTCTTCAGCTCAGCATGTAATCCTTCTCAGGTGTAAGTCTTGCAGTTTGATTACTGTTTCTAATATCCGACTCATCCCATTGCATATATTTTTCGCACCGAGCCTCGTAACATCGACAGCGTTCTAATACTTCAAACCAAACTGGCGAAATTCCACTTCATAAAGCAGAAAAAAGAGAGAAGCGCGTTATGTTTGAGGTTTGACTCAGTTGTTTGTATATTGGCGTTCACATCTGGCGTTCGCAGTTTTTACTTCGTTGCAGCCTGGTTTTTTTGCATCGATATTGGCCAGTGCTCCATTACAACATGGGAACGTCTACCAATAAAGCACCACCACTGCCTACCCCACCTCAACATCAACCTGGGTACTGTATTCTGGAGCTCATGTCCATCATTTCATAAATATTGTATTCGACAAATGCTCCAAGATATGAAACTTTTAACCCCTCGAAGGATATCATACATGTAACACTGTAACAGGCATATACTTCGCATGATAAAATACATGGTAAATTTAATAAGAAATGATGCATGTGATCACGAGGCACTTTTCATGGACTGAATATAGGCAATAGAAGCATACTAATAATGGATACCATCTTTTAGTGTTTCTTCAGTCTTAGCTCACCCACTAATATAGTGTACGGTTGTTTGATGACGTCACACTTTGATCGACGTTTGTAGTGTCACGGCGCCTAACCGTACGTTTACCCTTTTCAGATTGCCGTTTCGTGAACGTTCGTGTCTGTTATCACGTTGTTCGTGTGTTTCAGAAGATTGAAATAAAAATTATCAGCATCCATCAAACAATATTATCTGGTAAAAATTCTTCAACGTTTCAGCTGAATCTTTGCTGAACGTTTACAGAACGGTATTTGGATGATATGAGATCATTAATTTCGTTAGTCGGTGGTTTCTCATGCGATGGATATGCATTTATAAACGTCCATATTCCATTATTGATCAAGTGTAATACAAATTTGCCATTGGTTCATAAAGACCATTGCAGAAACATATTTGAAACGTACAACAAAAGGTGTACAACAAGATGTGACGGCGCCTGTCAACTTCATTTGTCTTCGCGATGTATGACAACAGTTATCTCAACACCAATATTATACATATCAATCCATTGCTGAATCGATTGATTCGATTGCTATGATTGTATTGATAAATTGGAGCCCGATGCCAAGCAAATGTAATACATGTAGTCTAATCGCACCCCTTTTTTAGTTCCGCATGAAAATATTTTTTTCCTCAAGACTATTATTTATAATTATGGATTGGCGTCAAAACATCCATTACCTACGTAAGGAAATAAATCTTTCATCACCTACGCGTGACCTAATTGCGTGACATGCGTGACGGATGTGACTTTTGGCAATGATGCAGATTACACAAAGTGACTAATCCATCAATTTACCTGCCCAGGGATGATTTAAATATTATCTATGCTTTGGTCATGTTTACTGTTTGCATTTCTCATCAAGAGGTTCGAAGTATATTTTTTTCCTGAAACTTGTAGTATTTTGGCCGCCAACAATTAACACACCTCATAATTATTGTATTCATACATTTAGACAGCTCGGTTGTACCCACGAATTATTACATATTTTGTTTCTCATTGGCCCATATTATATACAAATGGTCAATATGCAACAAACTTGATGTTCTTGATGTAATACATAATTTGTCTAATAAATGCGTATGAACCATGAAAGACTGCTGGAGATTGGTTTTTATTGGAGTTTTAGATCCGTGTATGCCCTCGGAGGGCATACGAATACGTGTTCTAGATCCCGAAAACAGATCGAAAACTTAGAAAGATTGTAAAGATTTCAAAATAAATTGTGATTTGTATTTGACCAGTCGTCCAGTCCTGTTTTGTTGTGTGTAGTCCAATAGCACATTTGTCAGGTAAATGTTGCTCACAGATAGACTAACTCGTCTGAATGAGTCATTTTAATGTAATGGCGCTCAAAAGAAACACAGAAGCCTTATTTTTTTTCAAAATATTTTTTTATATAACTTTTATCACTTTTAACCATGTCAACTTGCATCAGACATATGACACACGTGTTTTGATTTTTTTCTTCAGATAAAGCACAATACAAAACAACAATAGGAATTCACGAAACAGAAACAGGAGAAGTATATCACACCAGACTTGGTCAACGGGTTATTTTGTTGTACGCCTCCATAATCCGTACTGTATGAGTACCCGGGCATCACGTGTCTCCATGAACATAAATAAACACCGTATGATACAGGAACCGACATCGTAATATAACTAATACCTTTGATCAATAATGGGACCTTGATAACCAGAAGATATGTACAATAACAAGAAAACCATATATTTCTTGTTTAATTACATGGATTTCCTAAATCATGAAGCAGTCCGTCATTGAAGGTAATATGCAAATTTTCTTCATTTGCAAATTTAATACACGTTAATAAATACGACTTCAAATAACCTAGAGAGCTCTTTCTAATAATTCGAAACTATAGTTTCAATATTGAAAGATTTCAAATTTCCTGTAGTTTACAATGTATAAATATACACATACTTTGCTAATCGCACATGTTGTGTTATGCATATAGCATATACAGCTATTTGGATCAATGCCTTCGCGAAATATCTGACATTTGGATATATTGACGCAACCTAGTTATTTCAATAAAAAAACGGTATTCCAATCACGTGTGCATGAAAGATTATAAATGGCAAACATAGCTCGTTATTGTAATATACATAGAACCTACGGGTATGAAATGCCTCGTCCCAGATATCGGAAGGGCTACTGGAATGATTTTTTTTTTCAATCAATGAATTATGAGTAGATATATAATTATATTGATTCACTTGCACGGCGAGGGGAAAGACACACAACATATTAAATTAGCACACTCTGAAAACAGGACGAGTGTTGATGAAACTGTTTTTTTTTTTCATTTCACTCTACTCATTCAAAAAAATTTCAATTTTGATTTTGGGGGTTTTGATTAGGATCATGATTCCGACTGAAGGGGATTTGTATATATATAATATATATCAGAGGTAAGTATATTTGTGCGTTCTGGACATTTTTGCGTCCACATTCTTGTACGTGTTGCTGCGGTCAGTTGTACAGCACAAAACTCGCCAGTTAAGAATGAGATCAATATTTCTATGCAAATCCATATGTACACCACTCCAGAATACATATCAATATATGTAAATCTTATTTACAATTTGCTTGTAAACAATACATAACACAAAGTTTATATATTCATGATACAAACCAACAAAAACTATAACACAAAAATATAGCAATCACAGGGAACGGTGTGAAATGTATAAGTCTTGGTTCAGTCAAACAATTCGTTTCCAAAAAGGTAAAATGAAAACCAGTTTTCCGATGAACTACATTAGGTAGCTTACTGTGTAATACATTGCATTCTTTCACAGAATTTGAACCCTGATTATACATATTGCAGGGTCATAAAATATTCTGTACACTTTTGTGCAGTATACTCTTCTGTGGAAATATTTACACCCACACAGCTTATAATAGGAAATATGCACGTGGTTGTATTCTGTCGATAATACAAACACATTGGTAGGCTTATATTCACTCGTTACACGGTGATCATCCGTGTACCCAGTAATAATGATAAATAAAATAAAGACTTTGACTAGTACACATCATGTATATATGCCTTTGTGTTGACTAGATATCTGAAACAGAAAACAGACTAGACTGTCCACAGAGATTTTGTAAACTAAAGAGCTGTTCTTTTTGACATTCTTCGTTTTATCCACAGCGTCGCACAGGTAGCAAAATAAACATGTTGAAAAAAAAACTGGAAACAGTCAATACGTCACGTTCCTCACGTCACAGTGATAACATCGTATTCACGATCCTGTTATATAATATCCTCTCTTCGTGTACATGATCGCTCAATGACGTCACACGGGCAGTTCGTGACGTTACACGTATCGTCAGTGACGTCACACGGCCGACGTATCGAGAGCGTGAGGGAACTCTTTCGAGTTATCACTGCAGTAGTCACTGTCGCCCCGCTCCTCAGCGTTCAGCCTGCCCAGCGTGTTGGGCGTGCCTGGGGAGCTGTCAGTGGTGGTCTGTCCGCACCCCGTGTCTCTGCACTCTCTGCACTCCCTGCAGCCCTGTGTCAGAGGGCAGTCGACCTCGTCACTAGCGCTGCTGATCCGCCGATCCAAATCGCTTAGCGTGGTCGGCGCACGTATCACAGACGACGTCGAGAACCGCTTAGACTGGCCCGACGACGTGCTCAGCTCCGGAATGTGGAACGGATCTGACGTCATCGTCATTCTGTTGCTGGATGTGCCGCTCCCGCCGCACGTGCTGCTGCGGATCTGACTGTGTTCGCTCTGCGTGCGCAGCTGGAGCCGGCTACAGCGCGAGCGGGCGGGAGGAAGGGACACTTCCACCGAGTCTGTTACCAGGGCGACCACCGTCCGCGGGGCGTCGAGGCACGGCTGCACGAGACACGGGCTACACGTCAGCAGCTCCAGTATGTGATCTACTGACGGTCGCTGGATCGGGTCAAACGTCCAGCACGCGGTCATCGTCTCTTGTCTGCAAAAGTGTAACAGTGACAGTGTAATATATACGTACGTATAGTTTCATACACTTAATGCACAATCAAGAAAAAAGGCTGTGCATTTCGATATTTCAACATCGAATAGTATTACACGTAGAGCGAATGGTCAGCCCAAAAAAATAACGAATTGTAAATAAATTATACTGAATTTGGCGGTTGCTATAAATTAATGTATGGTGACGCAAGTAAGGCAGTGTGCTGATAACTACGTCGTCAACAAGATGTAAGACCAGTTTAGATCTACTCACAGTTCCTCGCTGAGTACGGTGGGTAGTGTAATGCTCTGTCCGGCTTTGACGGCCTCCAGCACCTGTTTGTTAGACATGCCCTGGTACGGGAAGCTCCCGAACGTGACGATCTCGTACAGCAGTACACCAAAGCTCCAGATGTCTGAGGCGGCCGTGAACACGCCGTCTGTCAGAGACTCTGGGGCCATCCACCTCACCGGCAACATACCTGAGGGTCAGGACATCGCAGGGGTACAGAATTAGGACATACATTATATTGACTGACTGGTGTGTAAGGTGCTGTCATCGAGGTCTGAGTTGAACTGGATAATGTTTTATCCTGTTCTCAGGAGCATAGTTCCACATGTACATGTTATACCTACATGTACCCACAGAGCATTCATACTCGTTAGGAGAATTTGAGTAATACCAACACACAAATGTGTACATATTTATACCTGTAATCCTCAACTTTTAGGCCTATAACACATCAAAATTAGCGTTCAACATTTCAGTATAATGGGGATTCCACTTTATTTGGCTGCATTCATCTATTTACTTGCCATCCCCTCATCCTGTACTGACCTCGTTTGTTGAACCTGTAGTAATCCGAGTCGTATATCGGCCGCGCCATGCCGAAGTCACCGATCTTAACTTTCTTACTGGCGTGTACTAAACAGTTCCGACACGCCAGATCTCTGCAAGATTCATCAACATATATACATATATGTATATAAAACATATACATTGATACACGGTACGATATATCACCGCCCCTATTCTTATTCTCCATGCTAGTCTATATGAAATACAATCACGTTTAGCCACAGAACCCAAAACATCTCAGATTCTCCACCATATCATGAATTTCACATTTTTTCATACGGAAAAAAAGTATAACACTATATTCGAAACGTCACGTAGCGTACCTGTGTACAAACTTGATGTCTGTGAGGTATTTTAGACCGGCTGCTATATCCCTGGCCATGTTAGTGAGTCTCTCTGGCGTCACATCCTCCGCCTCTTTGGAGTTCTGTCCGACCAGCTGTCTGCGGGCCACTAGAAACGTCTTCAAATCACCTGTACGAGCGCAGTGTGGAGGGAGTGAAATATAGCATAAAGGTTGTGTATTTACAATTATTGATGTGTAAATATGATTTGCCTCCGCGTTGTAGGATTGGGTTGAATATGGTGGCATGACGATACTTGATGAAGGTATACATGTATGACGTTTTGTGTCATCAAGAAAGATCAGACAAAAGATAGAGAAAGATTCTGATCAAGGAATATTGAGGGGTAAGCATGGCTACGGAAAGTGTAAATGTTCTACAATCAGTGCTTTATACCGTGCAGCATGAACTCCATGATGGTGTAGGCCGGCTCTCCCCGAGTGCACACTCCCAGTAACTTGACGATGTTGTCGTGGTCAAAGCGCTTCATCATCTCCGTCTCACTCAGGAAGTCCAGCTAGAAAGATGATATGCAACGTATCGTCATAATGTCACCGAAACTAACTGAGCTTACGAAGGTACAAGACAAACTCTATGATGACATGTTGCTGGAAGCTTCATCCGTCAAGAACCAAGGTACAGGAAATAATTAATTCACGTATAAGCTCAACCGGAGCTGTGCGAGTCATGGCCCAAAGCCTTGGCTCACTTTGCTGATTGGTAAACGTATTGGGCGGGGTCAACCTGTTTTCGCTAGATGTAACTGAGTTGCCAATAAACCAACCAGCGACCAAACTACAGACATGTCTATAGACAAGTTATGGATGATCCAGAATCGTTCCTCAAATAGTACCAATGAAATATTTCATTTGAATTGTGGATAAATATCACTTAATATCAAACTATCCAGCTAAACAAACGAACCTTCTCCTCCGGGTTGGATCCGATCTTGAGCGTTTTGACGGCGACTCCGAGCCAGTGATCGTCTATGAAAGCCTCTCCGCCGTACACGGTGCCGAAGGCTCCCTCGCCCAGCTTACGGTTGAGAACGACCCGGTCCCTAGCCACCTCCCAGTGGTCGAGAGTCCGCCAGCTCGGGTCCTGCATCAGCCCGAGCTCCTCCATCCGCTCCCGGGTCGCCCGCACCTTCGAGTCGTACCTGTCAGCAACAAACGGTCGGAACGGATGGTTATTGTTCGTGTTCGGGTATTTCGAGGTACTAAAATATACATTTTCAAACACAAAGGTGTGGTCAAACTTGTTTTCTGTATAATGGTGTACGTGTGGCTCAACGTGTATATTCACAATGTATGATGTGAATTGTACTCAGTTTGGTTTTGAACTATTTTGATCAGATTACCGCTTCTAAGATGTAGTTTTGATATATATGTATGTATATATTTTGAACATAATATGGCATGTTGTATCAATCACAATTTGATCATCGTTGGGTAAGCCCAGGATAAAATAGTAATCGATGATAATCTTTCAAACTTTTGTGGAAAGCTGTGTTATCCTGGGGCACCTCTAGATTATCGGCTAGCCTACTACAGTGTACAGTACATGTATTATTGTCAACCTAATCAGTATCTATGTCAACCTAATTCAGTATCTATGTCAACCTAATCAGTATCTAAGTCAACCTATTCAGTATCTATGTCAACCTAATTCAGTATTACTGCTCCTCGTAATAATTAACAGAGAACTAAGATTTGTTTCATTGCAAGTGGGACAAACACGTGTTCATTGTAGGTCTTCAAATAGTCAACCAACGCGGACCACATACATGTAGCTAATAATTTCGACAACAAAATCTTTATATTGACGTCATAATTAGTAGCTGGGATTTCAAGAAGTGCGTCCGTCGCCCAAAATATGGGTAACCTGAGCATAACTCGGACTGCTGTGAATCTTGTGGCCAGTTATTTTTATCCTGGAGCGTGTGATGTATACGGTAGAGAATTGGCACAGGAGAGGCGAAGTCGTTTCGTGTCGTTTTATCTGTCACGCAGCAGACGAGACACAGAGCGCATCCAAAAAAATACCAACAGGCACTTTTTACCCCTCTTCTCTTTCAAATTTTTTTCCGCTTCGGAGTCCACGAAGAAGGGACTGTCCATAGCCACAACAACAGCTACACTGACTGCGGCAGACGCCCACCCACGGGTCACGTGCCTCCGTGGGTGCTTCCGCTGGCGGCGCGGACCGGTCAGTGATAGAGCGGAGAGGGTCCTCTTGTCTGGGAGAGATCGGCTTGTCTGATAAGGAACAGTCCTCAAGTGAATGGTCTTCCTCGCAGTGAACACAAACATAGACACACCACCGGGGCAGGGATACAGCCCACATCCAGACATAAACACGGTCGGGGAGGCGGAAGATGGGCCGGGGGATGGGGAACGGACGTAGAGCGGGGGAAAAAAACGTGGAGTTTTGGTAATACCTCCACCAGTTCGGAATGAACTTGATATATCTGTGTGTGGGGGTGCGAGGGACGGAGAAAGAATGCGGGACAATGTCCTAATATCGGGACAGCTTGATCAAACCGATCAAAACAGGCATGTCGATGACGTCAGGCTGTACCTGGTCTCCCCTCTTACGTAGATTCGGGCCGAAGGAGTCCTTCCCCTCGCCCAAAAACTCCGAATAATTCCACCCTACAGACGGAGAGTTGATTGATTGCATCTTATTCCGAGTTGCTTTCTGCAGCTTCCGAGGCTGGGATGTTTTAGCCCGGAGACAGTCGACATTCCAGCATATATGTCTCAATCTTCGTCCCTGTGTCTGCCCAGCAAATGTAGGGAGCTGCCTTGCCTTACAAGTCACGGACGACTAGTGTTGGCGGAAACACACACATTTCACCATGACGAAATGCGGGAATGGTAATGATGTACAATGTAATCAACATCGATATGAATGACATATGTTTTCACCCTAATCAGTGTAAAGTGATTTTTGTGAGTTCTCAAAACACGATAATTTCGCCGTTTCGGTACATTTCATCATCTCGAATCAATAAGAGAAATGGTCCTGCTGAAAATATTGCACTCATGTGTTTGTTCTATGCTGAAATGGGACTTCATGCGTGTACATACACAGGTGCATGTATAGGCCCTAAAGTATTCGCATATAGAGCACAGTTTTGGATCACCACGTCGAGCATAGTTTGTTCCAGTGAGGTGACTCTGCTACTCTATTTTTTACTTTTCTATATTCCCAAAGTGTATGTGTAATTTGCATAAAAAGAGATGTAAGACATATTCAGCCTCGTGATTTGAGAAGAGCTGCCCACCTTTTTTTGACAAAGATGAGAGACACGAGCATCGTCAGACCGAAGGACGCCACGCCGATAATGTTAGCGATCACAATAGCATAATCACAGTCCACCCCCAGCACCGCTCGAAACTTCTCCACAGAACATTTCTTGGGCTCTGCAAGAGTAACAAGGAGAAAAGAAAAACTTCAGTGGACGAACACAAAGTAGTATGAATAAATTAGTTTCCTCCATTCGTTGCTATTAAAACCCAAAAGCCAATTCATATACCTGGAGACGGTAATGTATTGCATACTATCGTATAGATTCATACACTGTAGGGTAATTATTAGCTAGTACTCGAAGCGCCCTCTCGTGTGTGCACTCAGTGACCCCCGTTCTTAAGCGTAGTCTACACTACTAACGAACTGACCGGGTGTGCCGTCGCTGGGCACGGATCCGTTGGGCCAGATGATGAAGCTGTCGTTGAGTACCAGACGCTCGCTGGCCGGTCTCTCCGGTACATATCGCCCAACGCGGCGGGATTCATTCCCCGTGAACTCCTGGATGTCGATGATTCCCTTGCGCTCGGCCCCGACAAAGTGCAGAGTTCCGGATACGCCCGTGAAGCGAGTCTCGTTCAGGTGACTCATCAGTTTTCTGGAGGAAAAATAAGAATTTGTGAGACAATATTTTGTGAGGTATAATGTAGATCATGTACTAGCTTTTTAGAATTTTTAGCATGGAGACAATTGCTTTGATTGACAATCGTTTCGCCATGAATCTGTGACTGAGGGAAGGTGTAGCGATAGGCCTATGCCATGAAATAAATTATGAGGATTTATGTCGAAACACGATTATATGCACAAATATAACTTATTGCAATATACGTGTAATGGCAACCCAAAATTGAGTATTTAATTGAGTATTTGACCAAGCGGGATGCAGTGCTGTGTTCTGACCTTGTTGTGGACTCGGTGTGTAGCGACTCAAGGGCCGAGGGATCTTCCGATAGGAGCCGATCTAAGCCGAGTGCGAACAGCCACATCGCGTCGTGAGCGTAAGTCGCGTACGTAGACAGGTAATCTTGTAGGTTCTGTAGGACGAGCGATGTTTTTGTCTTTATTTATTCCACGGTTTGACAACTGAGAGGGTCTTAATTTCTTGTAACGGGTTCGAGTGGGAGCCCTAGCTGTGCTCTATTGGCTGACTGGTACAATTCGTGACTGATTTCATTGGCATGTCTTGAGTTATTGTTTGGGCGCATTGTCTTACCCAAAAAAAAACTAATGGATGTCTAAACAATGTACATGTAATGTTTATTTTCAAAAAAATATTATGACGAAAACGCTGTTTTCAAATATAATGGCGCCACTTCGTCCGTTATCATGCCAGTTGTGGGTCATTATCAAGTCTAAGTATTAATTTGGAACCCGACGAAATAATTGAACAATACCTAGAGTCTGAGTTGCATCCCGGTAATCTAACCCCACAATATCATCTGTCAGTTCGAGATTTTCGCATGTAAATTTTCTATCGTCGACTGTAATTCAGCCTGCCACACGTTCAAGTAGTCAGATTTCATTTTCATGAAACTGTCGGTCGTTACATGGAAACCATATAAATAGCATGTACCTAGGTGCAGAATATGAGCGAATATAGGTTGAAATTTTACTTTTTTTTTTTTATAAATACCAAGGTCACTAGAGTCAAGTCACGTGTACAAACTAGAGGCATCTTTGAAAAGTAGGGCATGGTCACATCAGTACATTATTTATTTGCATTCTGTTGACTGGATTAAACACGTGACGATGTGTCTAATTCATGATATTTTATAATATTACGTTTCATTCTGAATGACACGTACATGAAACATGACTGGCATATCACATGGGGTTATCGCACTTATAATATTGTTTCGCATAGGTGACCACAGTACGTGTACATGTAGGTCTATTAGTTATTCTGCATTCAATTTTTGAGACCCACTCCTTGAGAATTCTCTGTTGAGCTACACTACGCTGTTACGGTATTCGTGACTAGTGACTGACTGATCCGGTAACTACACTTATCTCTGTGTGCATGAACTTCCTTCGTCCGTGTCACCCCAGTGATCACTAACTAGAAGCTGAACCCGTGCCAGTGTTCAACACACCTGCTCCGTCATGATGTCCACATACTCTTCCGACCACTCCAATACCGTCATGTTGCTGACGATCACGGAGTTCTCAGGGCCAATGAAACCGCTGTCCAAGGTCATGTGGCCCTGGATACAGAGTAACATCTCGCCCGTCGTACAGGGGACGTTCTCCGCCTCCTCCGCGTTGAAATACTCCGTGTTCCACCAGTCATGCGTGAACCAATTCGGCAGGAACCACACGTAGCCATTTTGTCCCGTCATACCCTATATGGGATGCAAATGTGAATTGAGAAGGGTTGCTTATGTACATGTAGATTTCTTGGGTATATTTATTGGGTGGGTTGTTTTGCCAAATCGTTCTAAGGAGGGGATAAAGATGATCATTTCGGTAATGATTTATTGGCCAGCGACGATGTGTGCTCATGCCTCCTACCTACTTACTTATAATTTCACCTTCCAACCCATAGACATGGACGTAAGCATATACAGAACATGCATTGTGTATTTTTACTGCCTGTATCATTACCGCTTTGTAGGCGTGGCACAGAACAGCTCTCGCGGACTTCGCAAAACTCGTCAGAACTATTATTCGTGCTCCTGTAGAACGTAGCTCCGTGACGTACTGAAACATGATAGAGGTAAAGTTATGGACCATTTGAAACATAACACGTACCACTTTCAAAAAATGTCAGTCTTGACACTGTACATATACGTATACACATACGGTACAGGCGAGAATGCATACTGTTCGTTGAAACTGACCCAATTCAAACGGATGAAAACCAAAATTTTATATTATCAATTTTCGGACTTTACATCCGGGATGAACGTGTATGCAACATTAGCATAGTATGCCCGACCTTCTGAGCCTGGTCGGCGGGGGTTTGATGTGGTATCTTCCTGTCGTAGACCACGTTGATTTTGTTATTCAAGTAGTGATCCTTAAGGAAATTTTTGTAGTCAGGAAATTCCTGGGCTTCCTCCGATATTAGCGCCACCTGTCGCCAGTTATAACGCTTGAACAGCTCGATCAAAACCGGTCTGTAAAGTAAAAATGCGGTACATAATTAGCATTACCGAATACGATATAATATATGTATAGATTTGGTATAATATGATACACCATACTAGTTTGGGTTTTGGTTTATTCATATTGATGTCTGGTTTCCATTATGTCATTCAAGACGAAGTATTTTGGCAGTCGCATGAAATATGCATCGGTGTTCTAGGTTTTGAACTGTTTGTTGTGGTGAAAATAGCCGGAATTGAAAAACAAAAACGGGTACGACATAATGGTACATTTGATATATTATACAATTTCTGTGTGGGGTTTTAATTATGGTTTCAGGAATATTATAGTAATTCTTCATCATCTCGAGGCACATGTGCATAAAAGATCTACATGACCGGATCATATTGTATTGTTGCACAAGAGTTCAGAACCTAATCGCATATACACGTATGACCTAATTCGATTCCCGGAGGGATTAATTGCTGGGAAATTACGTCATCTTCTCACGTAAGTTAATCAATATCAAAGTACACGATTCACCCCTAAATCGATATTGATGTAAATACCGGTTCAAGGTAGGTATACGTGCAGCCTATATGAACATGTATATGTATGTATGGCAATCTGAGGTCACGCATTATTCTGATCACAGATGTACATGTAATTCGCATGGACCTTGTGCATAATTTATGTAATGCTAGTGATCATATCCGATCGAATCTTGTGTGCTGGTGGTATTAATTGAAAGCCAGCAGAATGCTTCCACTAAACTGGTACAATTGAATTGAAGTTATTCAATAGATTACTATATATATATGGTGTTTGCCTTCTACATGTACCTATTTGTAGTGTATTGTTGTGTTTGATAAGTATAGATGTCAAACTAATCACGTGACTATCACATAAACTGATATACTCACGCGAATTGGCCCATTGACGGTTTGGTCCGGAAGAAGAGCGGAAACAACTTCCGGTTGCCTAGTTTCAGCGCGTCCGCTCCGTAGCTGATCACGATCGTGTTGAAATGCTTAGCGAGACCGGCAATAGGTACGGCGATGTCCGAACATGCGGGTCCTGCAATATACACATCGGTATACCGATCTCAGATGCATGTAATGTCTTATATATAGCTATCAGGTATGCTTTTTGTTGCGTGCGTTGTTGCTGCTGTTGTTGTTTAATATAGTCACTGTGGTGATACTGGATGCACTAACGATCGTTAGTGCATCCCGCAATGGCCGACAGTAAACACGATCAGTTTGGTTTTTAACCGTATTCTATCAAATGACAGGTCCATTTGTGATAAATGGACACTCTGAAGGTAGCTTAGTGTTTTGGTCAAAGACATGCATAGTTATTTCAAGCAGATCACGCTTCTTTGTTTAGATATGTTGAGGAAAAGAATTAGCGATAAGATTCACCAACGACAAAAGTGAGATTCCCTAACGATATAGGCCTAATACGTGTATATTGTAATAGTCCATATCATACACCATTGTGAATTCGTTGATTTATGCGACATAAATTAGCGAATGTCACATCAAAAATAGGAAATCTGTATTAGAAGATCATCTATACACATCAATACATGTCAATTGGTACTTTATTTCACGTTTAACATTTAAATAACGTAGATTTGAATTAATAAAGAAAATATCGTTAGGGAATCTTCACATGTTCGTTAGGGAATCTTCGATTTTACAAAACAATCGTTAGGGAATCTTTCGGCTTTTTTTCAGACGAGTTTTTCATGCTCAAACCAACATAAATCGCCATGTATTTGCAACGAACGGTTGTTTCGTGCGCACAAGAATCAGCAGATGCATGTGTGTATCGATCACAATCGTAATTTTCGGGAAAATGAAGAAAATTCAAACGAACCGCGAGTGGGTTCGCCATTGCGGGATGCACTAACGACCGTTAGTGCATCCAGTCTCACAACAGTGAATAGTGGTTCTATTCTACATCAAAATCACTAAACCACAATCAGGAGAGTCGACGTTGTCGAACCTACACTCTTTGGGGCCCAAACATTGAGCATACGTGTATTTCCTGTCTTCTGGGTTTTTAGTGTTAAGATTATTGCATAATTTCAAATCAACTACCAATAGGTCTATAATGCATAAAAACATAGCATTCACACTAATAATGACAGCAAAATAAAATCACATGACGAGCAGTAAACATCGAACTGCGCTTCGTACTTTGCGGCACATCAGCACTTTTTAATCTAAGCTTCCATTTAAAGGCTTGCTGGCTGTTATTTAAGCCGCTTATGGAAACGGCTAATGCCGGTAAGAATCCGTTAGGTGGCGTGGCGCTGCGGGCGTTCGTCGGCACATCATCCGGGTATATTTTCCACTTATCCACGTCCAGGAAAGAAAAGCTTCCTAGACTGTGTGTATGATTTTCTCGGGGATTGCTTAATGGCCTGAAGAGAGGCAACAATGTCGGTGTTCGCAGGCTCGTAGAGGGAAACTGCATTATCTATATATTATATATATAAATCCTGAATGCCAGTCAACATTGAAAGTGTCTGAAGAAGTGTTCGCCTGACTGATGTAATTAGCACACAGTCGGCGAAACCGTGCAAGAATTGCTCTGTCGCTGTTCTGTTGTGCGTCGTGTGGGCGTAAAACCAATTACATCATTTTATGTTTGATCACGACCGGCAGACCAACAAAGTCGTGACAATTGCTGCATGCACGTGTATCAATACTGTTTATCCAGACCACACATGTACAATTGGTGGAGAATACTATTATAAAATACACCGGAGATCTGAACCGGTACACACATTCTTGATTTGTTACCATGGTTACTGTACAGTCGTAATGTGTGCTCAAGTCGAATTTGAACTAGAAATATGTTAATCATTTCATATGTTCATTTCATTTCAAGTTTGTATAAGACGACCCCCCCCCCCCCAGGGGAACAAGTAACAATGTATATGCTTTTGAGCTGGAAATCGAGAGATGGGACAACAGGTATGAAGATTTACACTGCAATTTTCAAGAGCGGACGACTCGATTGAATGTCATTTTGCTGTGTGGTACTGTTGTGACACGTTAGTTGTTTTGGATATTTAAAATGAAATTGATGAAATAGAAATCCAGCTGCAAGATCAGTGTATGCATCAAGGTTCGTGTAACGTCTATAGCTAGACTGTAATGCTTTTTCTGTGGACGATTTACTGTATGGAAACAGGTTCCTGACAAATAGATGTATGAATCATACAATTTATGATAAGTTTACAATGCAGAGGAAGAACGTGTATTGTAACCTCTACACTTTTAAATAAGCATCGATTGGTCTTTCTTTTTACCAATGCCGACCACACCCTACATGTGCGTGTACTTTACTGAAACCCCAAAGTCTACAAACTGATTTATACAAGAGAAACAAAGGTGACACTTGACCGCTATCAATTACTTCCCTACTCACCAATGATTCCGGCAATGCGGTGGACATCGTTACTGATGAACTGCATGAACTGTTTCATGGCGATGTCTCCGAGACACTTTGTGTCGACGCTCTTCAAGACCAGCTCGTAGTTCTTCAGGATGCTGGTATTGCTGTTGATGTAGTCTACAGCCATCATGGCGCCTGGGAAAACAGCGAACAAAACACGGGCTTAAATCGTTCACGCTTGCTCCGTGTGAAGGATGATAATAGATGGTTTTCTAGGTCACTGCATGGATTTGGATGATAAAATTGATGTACTCCGGGTGACATATTGTAATACAGTGGTTTGTCAATGTGTCTGTGAGACTCAGGAAGGAACATCCTGTGCGCGTGACCTGCTTTCTCATAAGGGCAAATCAGTGCGATCGGTTTATGAAATTGTCAGTCATCTACGGTACTGAGTGACAGGAACATATATAGTTTTAATGCTTCCACTGGGATCGGTTTTCAATAAGAGCTGAGCGCGCATCAGTGGAGATTTCGTAACTTAACCTAAATACGTTTGACTTACCGGGTGCAATTCCTGGGTCCCGCCAATATGGTCCTGATTTCGGAAACATCCCACCAACGTAAATTTTAGTTTTGTTGGACAAGTTTTTAGGTATCCAAGTCCGCCAAAGATTCTTATTATTTCGCACCCACTGACAAGCTGTTTCCACCAGCTCAGCCTCAGAGTTCGTGAACTCCGGGTTAATATCCGTGTGTAATCTTAGTAAATCTTCGTATTGTTGCTGCGTGAATCTCATCTTGGAGACCACGTGATACAGCTCTGGCGCATGCGTCTCCAGCCTCGCCCACATGAACTTCGACAGCTGGTGAACGTCGAAGTCACAGAGTCCTGACGCCTCGTCCCCCACGTCACAGGCTGGGAAGGCTATCCTCGTGAATTCATTCAGGGCTGTCAGGGTGTTGGGCACCCAGTTGAAGAACAGGGTCGGCACGAGATTTCGAGTCCTTTGTACGACGAAACGATGAAGATGTTTACCAATCCACGTGACAGACACTGATAGATTGAGGGCGTCGATCTGGTTCCTCAGGATTCCCAAGTCTTGTTCTGAAAGTGCAGAGGAAAATACATTTAAAATTCCAGTAGGTCTACATGCAAGTCTCAGGTTTTTAAAAAAACGCTAAGTTTGATAACAATTAGGCAGACTGGATGACATGCATGTATTACATTCATGCTTCAGGCGGCATTTTCAGGACACTTTCGAATTTCAATCCTGGTCTGTATAGAATTCTACGTTTCGTTCACGCTTGGACTTGGACTTGGGTGTGAATGTGTATGCATGACGTTGCGTGGATTCCCAACAACAACAACACAAGTACAATATAAATGGTCTATACTTCCGTGGTTTTCATTACATGTAGGCCTACATAAGTATTTGTTTGCGTGTACAGAGAACCAGATAATGGAGTCGGATGACACAGGCATGTCACGAGTTGTTGTTCACATGAACACGCAACATTTCCCGGGGGAGGGGAGGGGTGGTGGTTATCCCAGGGATGAACTTATATGACCTGTTTCAATGACGTTGTTGTTCTGCTAACGGAAAGGGCAACTTAATTACACACACGTGTATTAATTATGAATAATTATAAAATAATAAATACAGCATCTCCGACGGATACATTGACGTTGGCAAAATGTTAGATCTATGTCCAGTGTACATAGTCAAAATTCCGAATATTGCCTTTTTTGCACTCATAAAAATCGATAATTTATATACAAATGCTCGAGATACGATCCTAACTTGGAAAATAAAGTCAAGTATATTCCGCATGGGGCAGCACTAGTCTTCCGGCAAGAAAAGGACCGCCCACAGAAACCGGACCTGTACGATTTGGACTTTCTATTTGTGGGCAGAACCGTCTGGTAAGCAGGAACCATAGGGCGGGCACGTGTCCTTATCATAGCAAGAAGCCGCATGACAACACAAGAACTAGTTTGTCAGGTAAAAGATCAATCGTTCTAAGGCTTCCTAAACGTCATTGATGTTTATTCTGGGCTGGCGAGCGGAGAGATATGTTACACGAACTTCAAGGCGCGCTATTTGTGGAATGTGTTGGCAACGCACGTGTGTCGACGAAAGACATACTTTTTAGAAGAAATTGTTAACTGGGGAACCCAATTGTCACATAAAAAAACGCCCTCCTTTGCAGATCAAAATGAACATCATAAATACTATGTATAACTCGTTGACATATAATGCTACGGAGACAACGCCTCCGTACGGTACATGTACCAGGGTAGCTGGAGAGCAGCAGTCCACACTTGTCCCTGTGACGTAAGCAATGCCCCGTATGTAGAATCCCCTCCTGACACGTCTCGTCCTCGCAGTAAGTCCGGTGCTCCCTCTCGTGAGCTCTCGCGAGAAGTGGCCACAACAAGTCCACGTCCTCCACTAGCTGTAACTTCCGGGTCACGTGACTGCGCTGTAGCGCCCTCCAGTGGTCGATGATGCTGTGGTGACTATGCCA
Source organism: Terebella lapidaria (assembly GCA_949152475.1). Classification (NCBI taxonomy): domain Eukaryota; kingdom Metazoa; phylum Annelida; class Polychaeta; order Terebellida; family Terebellidae; genus Terebella; species Terebella lapidaria. Next base: position 15,621,611 of record OX424564.1, on the reverse strand, counting down.
CGTCTCGTTCACGAGCCAAGAAGGGAGGTACCATCCGAATCTGTACAAGGGGGAGTAATAATAGGACCGAGATCAAGACTCGAACTTCACAAAAGAATATCTATTTAATTTCCTAGACATGTAGGTGTACATCATCATTGTTACATTATGAATAACTGGGATACATGTATAAACAAACGAACTCCAACGTTATTTTCACACTAAGTGTTATACATGTATATATGATGCAATTGCATCAAAATAAGTTAGACGTAACATTTCCATAAATGAAAAGCACACCTGCCGGAGGGCCCGAGTGGACCTCCGTCTTTGATCTGTCCCTCCTGGATCCACGGCTCCACATTGAAGCCAGCAGAGCTCCAGACCTCCAGGTTGAGCATCGCGTCCGGGACGTGAGCGCCGTCCTGACTCGTCCGGCAGCTGTCGTGGAGGGGCAATATTGATGAAGGAATTATTTCAAAGAATGTCATTTCTCGGCTATGAGGGTGATATTATTTATTTGTTTGGATATATTTTTCATCAGTTATTTAAATAGTTTCTGCCCATTTGTTTCATCTAAAAGCAAAAATTTAAAAAGAAAATGTCTCAAAAACTCACACGACTTTTAAGATTTTCACATCAGAGTCCATATTTTGGGGAATAGTAAAATGCTTGGATGCTGTGGATACCTGTTTCCAGAGCACTCGGATAGCCTTTCCAGTATCTGGGTGGTGTTCATGGTGTTGGGGCCGTGTTGGATGGAGACTTTGGCGTATCCAAGCACCTCCTTCAACAGGATCTGTACCACGTGACTGACCAGCAGGTGCGAGGGACGCTCGCTCGTCTCTATGGTAACGGGCCAGCTCTGTCCGCCCATGTAAAAATGCCGCTTCGGGGACACTTCTGTTGTTGGAGTGAGTGATTAATAACATTTCAACGAGGCCATGCATCGAAAGTGAATTAAAATCATGTGCAGGATTCATGCACTTTGTCATGTTCGTAATTATCAAGCATTTATATTTATAATTGGTTCGATGACCCATGAGTCGTTTGGCTTATGAGAATGGATTTTTTCTCTGTTTTCCCCGTTTTTCCAAGAATTCCATACTCTGTAATTGACAGTCAATATTTATATAATTGTCGCATGCACAGGTGTGATGAAAATGTCGTTCTCGTGCAGAATTTGAACTTGACTTAATTATAGATGGCTTAGGTGTACCGTACTTGTACAACTGGAAGTGTTTTCCGAAATTTTGAGTGATCTTGAACAGCTTGAGGCGAAGTTTATTCGGGTTTCTACTGGAAGCATTTTCCGACGCTTTAGGTGATCTCGAACAATTTATTAAAGTTTCAAACAACACGATGGATAATTTTATATAGTTTCATTTATCCTGAAATAATTCACCTGGCTGGTCATCGAGACACTTGGAGAGCGCCCCTAGCGGCAGACAGACGAACACCACACAGATGGCGGCAAGAAGACGGAAGTCACGTGACATCGTTGAGCTTTGTGATTGGGTATTTCCCCGTGGACTGCATGCGTTCCGTTAATGTCATTTATTTCTGAAATAAGCGAAGAAAACAGCATGAAAGAAGGTCATCAGAATTGAACTACAAGGCTGACAATATCAACTGTGCAAACAACCGTGTGGAGGCCTACTGGTGGTATTTTATTCTTTCGATCCTGTGCCAGTGACTGTAATTTAAGGGTATTTATTCGCGTGCACCAGTGCGAATTGATGTTATGGCGTAACACATGTGAAATACACATCCATGTGGACGAGAATAAAAAGCAATTGAAATCGTTAAAATCGTGAAAGTCGTTTGTTGAATTGATACTTTTCCTGCAGCGTGTTCTCAAAGCAATTCCAAGATATACTATATCTGCTAATTCTACCAGTACCAACTAGAATTGCATCCATCCATTTTTATCGATGAATCATATCACGCCCAACCAGTATGGATGCTACTTCAATTAGATAAGTGATACATGTAGCTTGAATAATACATTCAGCGTCTTGTTGGATCTGCAGGTGAGTAATGGTTATCATATCAATATACATCTTCCAATAGTCAATGTTCATAGGGTTGCTATGGTTACCAGTCAAGTAATAATACCCTGGTTACTATGCCCAGTGACAGGCAATTCACGATGCCGCTGTAAATTTCAAAATACATGTAACGGAGCTACGTAGTGGCATCCGTGTCAGTGTGGTTATCACGTGGGGTCATTTCATACATGTATATTTTCACTTCACTAGCTCATGTGTACTTTAATGTTTAGTAATTCATTTCTGAACTGAAGAATGTATTTCTGGATATTGAAATAATTCAGCATACTCCTGAACACGTGAGCAATTAAGGTTCAAAAGACTCCTGCATTCTAGTATACTTTAATGTTAAATTTGAAACATAGAAGATAAGTGATTCCGCTTCATTGTTTTCATACCAAGTAAGTACTATCGCATGTACGTGGGGACATCATGCGAATATTGCTGTTGTCGTTCGTGTTTCTTGCTTGACGAGTACTCTGTAATGGATACTACTGCGAGAACGTGTCTCACTTGTGCTTGTTTTCCGGCCTCAACAAGACTCTCAAACATGTCAGAAACACTGGCCACCAGTGCCGCCACCATATTTATATTGTGCACCGGTCTTGAGCCCGCGAATGTTTTTAAAAGCCAATGCCGAGTGCATGTTTATCCAGGGTCCTGACTGTCAAACTCGTTCGCCAAATCCAGGGTCGCCTTATCTAGCAGCGCGCTTGCAGCGAGTCATTTATCACCGGGCGCCTTCTTCCGCATTGAACCTGACCTCCCAAGGCTGGGGATGACAATAGTTATCCCCCATAATATCATCAAAATGGGAACATTAACTCGTCCTCGTCTGCACCCCCCCCCCCCCATGTCGCATCGCCGAGTGTCCCACGTGTGTTTTTGTTTCCATAGTTATGCTCACCCTAACCCATCCCCCCCCCGCCCCCCAGCTTGCACGTCATACATTACAATCCGATGAAAACTGGAGCAATGGCTTGCACGCCCTGATTGCGAGTCACAAGGTCCCAGTCCGGTCAATAGCTGGCTTTAAATAGATCCACGTCACTCGTCGGGCGCCGAATCTACCGGGACTATCCAATGTCCTCAGTCGGGACATTCGGAGACCTTGCCAGCCAAGGCTAGATACCGGCACCTTGTATTCTCTCCCCCCTTATCCCGGCATCTGGCCATCAACAGATTGATTAGGAACACGAGAACACCGCTTTTTCTATACACGAAAAAAGCTAATATTTGCCTAAGAAGCACTAGAAGCGCTCTTTTTTTCCTTGAGAGGTTTTTTTCATTTTGTGGGTAAAGGGAGACGATCGAGCCTTGAGACTGGGGTAACAGAGACTGGCATAGCGACGTCTGCCTTGGAACCAGTGTCGATGAAAAGATCGTTATTCAATGTTGCTGCACTTTAACCCTTTGTCAATGACGTCACGGGCGCCCGTCCATAGTTTCAGAACAGATTGTGGGACTTGGCCATTACTGTGAGGGCTAAATCGTCGGATCCACGTTTGTGCACCCTATTCGGGGCAAGGTCGGATTTTATTACTGAATACCTTCAAAGGAGATTCCCTGAGATTTCTCGGAGTTTGGCAGCGGGCCAAAGTGAAATGGGGCACATTGAATGACGTCAGCAGGGTGGTGTCGTGCAACTGAAATATAAAACTGGTCTCTTTTATATTGCAGAGGAATTGAGCAGATAACGACATCTGATGGTGCTCCGTCTCACGCGAGTTGGGAATGTGGATGTCGTAAAGACATCGGCGATTATTGGACATTGTGCTAGAAAACTCAAATCCTGAGATAGCGTAAAATAGCAGAAAAGAAGGAACATATTATCTGACTGATGGTTTGCGTCATATCTCTTACATCATTCCCCGTCTGTTATTATATTTAAATACGTTGTTTAGTGCGGTATAAAGGTCCAAATTTTACATCGACTTACTATATTACAGCGGTTATGGAATTTGACTGTGAGCTGTTGCGAAATGTTTATAAAATGGCTCGTTTCCACTCAGAACACGATCCCGAAATCACCCCCGAGGTCCTAGGATGGGTCTAAAATATTAGGCGATCACTCACTGGGAACCACATGCAGGTCATTGTCCCATTGAGCTGAGATTTCGGACGGTCATTCACCTGCCACCCGCCTATAGTGTGCTAGGTTCGGCTCGGTTCGGTTAGCTGGGAAGGCACTTTGTCCAGGTTTTATTTCCCCGGGGTCAGCAGGTTGGGACCCAATCACCGGCTCACGGGAACCCGGTGTAATCAGCTCGCAGTGGCCACTCCAGACCATTGCCAACCACCCCAGCACGTGAGCCTCATTAAGTAAGGACGTCCTGGACAGTTGAAGAAGGGTACGCTGCATGAACGAGTGTCCCCTTCTGCGTGACGTTTATGCCAATCTACGGGCGTGAAGCCAGCCATTAAGCAGGGCAGATTTAGGTATTGGGAAAAATCACGGGGAATATCTATCTGCCATCGTATTTATCCAGTTAACGAGGTTATCAAAGGACAGGATGTGCGCTTACCTGGTTCTGTAATGACTTAATTATAATAATTACGTCCTGTCAATACGTCGTGTTACAGGTCAAAAACTGGAAATCGGAATAACTCTACTCCAATTCATAAAATCAACATGCGCAATGGAGTATATTGGCTGTATCATTCAGATTCGAGAAATTTTGCCGATTAGTGGACATGGTATTGTATTCAATCACCTACTGTAGGCCTATATATACTTTACTGTGTCGATTCCGTGCTAATCTTGTCTAGCTTGTTGAGAAATAAGCAGAAGTCGATAGATATTTCGACAGAAATAAGCACCACAACAGATTATTCTCAAAACAACCAAGTCACACGTGAAAAGAACTGATCCAGCCGGAAGTTTTCCAATGTGATGACGCACGTAGAAGTATATCGCATGTACTTTCTTGAGATGAACATCGCCATTCCCCGAAAGCGACAAAGGTTACGCCGCATGTAACCCGAAGACTGACCCCTAATTTGAAAGGCCCCTTACCTTGACTGTCTGTTCTCGTCTGCGGATGTGTTAACTCTACTACTTTGTCGCCCTTCGTCACTAATAACACACCATCTTCGTCACCAACTCCTTCCGTGCTGCACACAACACACTGCGTGCCCTTTCTTTCCTGTCCGCCCCCTCTAAACCCCTCTTAAACCCTCCCAAACCCCAAAGTCAACCTGGCATCCAGAGCCGACCCACGATCGCCGCCAACTAGCCGTGTGCAATTCGACCACGGACGAAAACTGTGAGTTATTAGCTCAATCCTGTCGTGTTTTTCACAGGCAAGGTAAGCAGTCCGACATTCGGCGATAACTGAATTAAGGCCCGTTCACACGCTTGTTCCCAGTAGTCTGACCACTGTGTCGCCCACGCCACCGCCTCGGCTTGCTGGCGATTTTGTCCCAACTACAACTCATCCATAATAACTATATTCCTATGTCCATAGAGGATACCCTCCTAAGCAGTCTCATTAGATATACTCTCGTGAAGAACGACCTGGAAGTCTCTGCAACGTTCTTGTAAAAGTTCTGTGAAACTTTTTGAGACACTGTTTGAGTCTACGTATTTGATAGGAAATATCTCTGATATATTATAATCGACGATATTCCCAATCAAACAGTATTTTCTCTTTTATCTACATTATTCACGTGGTGTTGAACAGGTTGTGTTTTGATATTTATACTTCCGGTCCCGGCCTTATGATCCCTGAAAAGCGAATCTTCTTCCAAAACAAAATCTGTTGTCATCCTTGTTTTTGCCATTCCCGTGCTAAAAACGTCGATGACAGGGACTTGTGATTCATTGGTACTGCGCATTGCACTTAGATCTATCCGTCTATGGGCAATGCCAGCCCCAAGGACCCATCTGTACTGAGGACGGCGATGTTTGTCAACACTCCCTGACACTGTGATTCCGTGTATTTAGTTTGGCAGCCAAGGTCAAACGCAGACATAAGGGTGCCCCGCCTTGGCGTTCAACTTGCATGGGAGGACGCATATGTTTCGTTGTGTCGCAATACAGGGTAGAATAAGCCATTTATTGGTTGCATTTAAATCAATGGTAAATTGGGCAACTTCGAATGTGCATTTCACCCCTTTCCCCGAAAAAAATAGGGCTTAGCGGTTGATATGGTATGAGAGTATAACCATAGTCCTTCAAACAAATCTACAAGGTATGTCACTATAAAGTATGACAGTACCAGTTTTTTTTCATAAAATGACACTGAACAGGACCCCTGTCAATTTAGCCCGTTTTCAGTCAACTTAGCCTCATTCGGATGTATACTAATCTCAAAGAAATAGTTAGATCTATATCAGTTTGTGTTTGATTCTATGATTGGAAACAATTGTTTTGCAGAATTTTGGACATGATCTTAGATTTTATGATATATCAACATACAAGATATAACATCAGCCCTAAATACCTTTTATGGGATCATTTACGTTTTTGTAACGTAGGCATAGTTCGAGATAGTCGAGTTTCACGGATACATTTCTTCTGAACACAGCACATGCGTGAATGTTATTTTTGTATGAGGTATTTCTCTTCCTGAATAGCGATGTAGATATACAATGTAGGCTACATAATTTTACTCGTTGCGAAGATCCGTGACTATTACCTGGTTTTAACTCCATTACTTTGAAGGAGATGCTAATGAATCATAGTCTATTTAGCCTAAGATTCATTTCTATTCAAAGGTACTGCATAGGGAAATTACGTGGAAGGTATCACTGCCGAACGACAAAGGAGTTTTATTATGATAAGAGTTCAATCACCAAGAAATCTCGCACCATTCAGTATCTTTTCTTTGAAATCACTACGCTAAGGTCGATCACCGTTCGGGCGAATTATGAAAAAGCACGGCAGCCACGCCAAGATTAACACAAAAGGCGAGATTCGAGTTTGATTTGTCACGTGACCGCGTAGAGCCATTCGACCGCCTGCTGCTGTCACTGTGGACGGTGGAGTCATGTACACTAGGCGTACCCGGTGTCCGGTCGTGCAATTATAACCGGTCGAAAATAAAAGATCCGTGCAAACTCACAATGCGCCCTAATGTACTTGGGGCGTTAGTAAGTTTTGTTTCCCAGCCATTCCCGCGTTATATCGCAGTTCTTTGGCTGAGCGAGCGTTTCAAACGGGTGCGGAGGGTTGAGGCGAGTTCTATAGTATAATATAGCTGCACCTCCATGGTATAGCCTGCATGTCCGCCGCTCATTAACAGGTAAATCTATTAGCACCACAGTTAGTCTTTTTTACCTAGTACAAACTTATCGATCGTTCGTGCATAATTATATTTAATCGATACACCTACTACCCTACTCACCATCCAGTGTACGATGAAATTTGTACCATATACATACATCATTCCAATGTCATTTCCCTAGGTCGTGAGCGCTCGCGTGCCAGACAAAAGAATGATGATGTTGAAATGTGATGTTGCCAATTGTTTTCTGCTCTGAACGACTCGTTTCTTGCACGAGTGGTAGATGTAGAAACCTGATTAACACGTTGGCCAAAGGCAAGAATATTGTCTTACTGTCTTACTTGTCTGGCGTCTGAGTTAGCCAAATTAGTCCGGAGCGCATTCGTCGTGCCATGCTGACCTCGGAAAACAGTCTTAAGTCTTTTCGTATTGACCTTTTCGATGACGGTGACCTTTTCGAAGAAAACTCTAGCCCAATGACAAATTTCTTGCAAATACTAGCAGAAGCCTAAAGTTTAAAAAATCTAGGACGCTCACTGCCCAAAATGAAGAAAAGTGAAAAGTTACCAGTCGATTATGTGGAAAGTTAAACTCCCAACGCTAAAATTTTGAGTTCAAAGCTCAATGGTGGCGGCTGTTTTACATAATACCTCACATCTCTTGAACAAATTACAGTATGGGACGTATCACATTGATTTGGTTTTCACTTTCAAAGTTTATTACAGTTCTAATGTGGTTTAAATACGCGAATTGTACTTTACCTTGTAACGCGAAACAGCCGAAGTCTTCGTTTATTATCATTGCGGGAACATGAGTAAGCCCACATGTCTGGTAATGTTTGTGATGAAACCGAAATACTCAAAAAATAAATATGTTTACCTCTACACGGATGATGACGAAATCGTTGTGAAATTTGGAATCTTGAATCCAAGTAAAAATGGTCCAGAGTATGGAATGCCAATATATCCTGCCTTGAAAGAATTCCGCTTGATTCATCGATATCTGATTGATTTGACCATAACAATAACTCACTCCTGATGAGCCTAGCTCTTCAATGGATGAACCTCGGCAGCATCGTATCAGAACTATCAACAAGTGATTCAGACAGAAGCAGTCAAGGCCAGAGCAGGGTGGTGGGGGAGGTGGGGGGTGATGGGGGAGGAAGGGGAGGGGATGAGGAGAGGCAGACAATGTGTGGGAGGAAATCATCAGAGGACGAAACATGGTCTTGTCACCTAACATAAAGCAATCGCTTCCCGGAATTAATGTCGGACTATACATGATCTAGACGTCTCTATCAATTTGGCTTTCTCCCCGTAATTATAAGGCCTACATGTAGCCGCTGGTACACCCATGCCATAAGCCATTGCTCTTACTCTATTGCGCTTGCCATTGCACATATATACCAGTATAACAATAGAGATCCCGGCTAATTCGGCAACACAATGTATCCAGTTTCACCGGCAAAGCAATGACCTCAGTAAGCCATGGATGAAACCAAGTCTACTCATCAGGTAATATGTCAACAACAATGCATAGTTCTTTATGTGGTGAATTCTTCGCACGTTGTGACATAATTAAGTCACTTCGTGTGGGAAAACCCCCGGCAAATATGAATTCTTTTAGAATCTTGACAATGCGTTATGCAAATGGAACGTGTTGAAGGCCTAACACACATGTGCATGTGATACATGTACATGTAGTTATATTGACGGAACATGCGGGCTGTAAAAAGATTAAATATATGCTATTCGAAATTATAATGCGATGGAAGTGAAAGCCATGAACAACAAATAAGCCATATATGTACGTAATTTTTTTTTTTGAAAAAGTATAACAGCTGTGGGATAATCTGATAATGCAATACTATAGAAATACTAACATATCAGGTATTATTATAGTGCGCTTCGGTAATAAATTGAAATGTCGTTTGTAGGATTAGTAATTGTGAAGAAACTGAACCTAACACGTTGTCTGTCTCCTATGTCAGTTACATTTGGTAGGTGGTGAATATCATTCTGGATCTGTATGTTTATCGGATCTGTCTTCAATTTTGACATGTAGATCACACACAGCAATTTTCAGCGAAATCCATTCCGGAAGTGCAGAGCTATAACCCAAATTACAGTAATCGGCTGTAAGACGTGAATGCTGATTGATAAGCAACCAAGGTTGTACGGGTTCACAGGGGTTGAGCTTTTTGAGCAGGTACGATTTCTTTATTTGGTTTTACAAGTCTACCAATAGAAATTTAGACATTTTTGCTAGACCTGATACGTGTCAAGTACCAGGTATAAGTTACAGACCTGCATTGCTTTGATCTCATTTCAATAGAGATTCGATCAGTTATATTTACACCCTGCAACATATCTTAAGGCGGTGACCGACCTAGTTCTTTTGTCTAGGGGTCAGGTCATGTTATTGTCACCGACTTGTGCTCAGATTTTTTGGAAGGAAGATCAACACGAGATAAGAAAAATGCAACTTCTGCAACATAACGCATATATATGATAACTGAGGGAGATGATACGATGTCCGAGATACTACTACAAATTTATGTACTTTGTAGTCATTAGCACAACTTAAAGTTCACATGGGAACATTAAACGTAGCTTGAATTTAACACAATTGCTCTGACGACTGTTTACTGCAGCCAAAGTAAATCTGTGGGTCAATATCTGGAATGCACTGAAAGAACGACTCGCCTCATTTCGGGCGGAGTAGCCATTTTGGAATTTTCTCCTACTCGGCAAACCCTGGCCCAGGTGAGGATTCTGATCGTGAACGCGAGAGTAACATTTCTGGGTCAAATATTGTCACGCGATCCCATGATCTAGGCACTTCGGGCGAAACCCTAGACAAAAGAACTTATGGTGTACGATGGCGGCCACCTCGTGGCCTCGTGGCCTCGCCTTAGTTTATATGCGAGGCCACGAAGCGAGGCCACGAGTCCACGAAGCGAGTCCACGAGGCCACGAAGCGAGGCCACGAAGCGAGTCCACGAGGCCACGAAGCGAATCCCCGAGGCCACGAAGCGAGGCGACGAGGCCACGAAGCGAGTCCACGAGGCCACGAAGCGAGTGAAGACACAGACTCGCTTCGTGGCCTCGTGGACTCGCTTCGTGGCCTCGCATATAAACTAAGGCGAGGCCACGAGGCGAGTCCACGAGGCTACGAAGCGAGTTCACGAAGCGAGGCCACGAAGCGAGTTCACGAAGCGAGTTCACAAGGCCACGGTGCAAGCTCACGCATGAACCCATGAGGAATCATAACGCATTCGCAACAATATTCAGTGATCTTTCTTCATCTGACAAATGCCGAACGGTACTTATTTATATCAATAATATACTACAAATATAAATATGTATCACAGACAGCTACCACAACTACCGACATTTCATATGTGTATATGCAAAGCGTTTGCATATCTGTTATCAAGACGTTTTCGGTACTGGATAAGACCGTAAATATATGTAGACGATCATATTAAATGTACACTTTTCTATGGCATCTATGTCTATTTTTTCAATGTATATATCACTTACATTAGACTACACATTGACTATAAGCTAACAAAAAAATGATTTGTGAAATATATAAACCACAACAACACACCACGTTTGAACCTATAACTTATCTGTACTCGAAGCCAGGTTCAATGACGCCGACAATGCTCTTTCCAATCGGTGTGACCTATAATCTTCGTATCTGATGATGACTTAATGACATTTTTGGAAAACTGTGGGAATGTGTGATTCGCAAAGTTTCCAGCAACCAATCAGTTTATTATAATATAATATATGTAACCTTTTTTCAGGACTGGAATATTGACACCCTCCAATATAAGTTGTTTTGTTATTCGATCCTCTGAGTGCCAAGAACAAAAAGTGTTAGCTGTGATGATTAATAGCAATTAGAAAACTCCTCAAGTTACTGGTCAGCTTTTAAGACGATGCAAACCCCTGCATCAGTATGACCTTAAAAGAAATATTAAGTTTAGTTCAGCTAATGCTTGATTGACATTAAAAGGAATTCCCTGATAGTTATTCACACATAAAAAGTAAATTTCTTTATATCCATGTTGAGGGAATGCCACTCACAATTTCCTGCATGAGTCTGTATGGACAAATGTTTTGTGACAGGGTTTTGGGTTTGTTTTGTATCATCTTGGACTCGCTTCGTGCCCTCGCTTCGTGACCTCGGTCATGGCCTCGTGGCCTCGCTTCGTGGCCTCGTGACCTCGCTTCGTGGCCTCGTAGCCTCGCTTCGTGGCCTCGTGGACTCGCTTCGTGGCCTCGTTGCCTCGCTTCGTGGCCTCGCATATATACTAATATATATAAGGCGAGCCCACGAGGCCACGAGGTGGCCGCCATCGTACACCATAAGAACTAAATCAATCACCGCGGCCTTGGTCACCGCCTTAAGATATGTTACAGAGTGTTTACTCAAACTGAACTGGCGGCCTGTTACGTATGAAACTATACTATACTGCCCGTCAAAAGTCTGGAATCGCTTTATCATATTCATCATTGACCAGGTAATAATCAGTTTACAGTGACAAATTGCATACCATAATGTGCATCAATTTGCTTGGGCACGTTAATGACATGGTTCGTGTAAATAGCCCATGTATGAGTGGAGAAAATCAAAGTTATCCCATGAGAGGTTGAATAAAAAATATGGCGAAATTTTTTTGCGGTGATTTTGCATCACAGACACCATTACCAGGATGTTTCCAATTAATTTTCAGGTATCATTTCATTTTTCCAGAACAGTTGTTCTCATGGAAATGATAAATACATAAATAAAAATAATCATAATTCTAGAACCCATTTTTAATAGCAATGTTGTGAAAAATATCACACATTTTAAAAAATGGGCCGCGCACGGCGTAAGTAATGAAGCAATGAACAAATTCAACAATTCAGAAGCGGGATGCTCCACCATCAGCCTGTATGCAAGCACTGCATCGTGACTCAACACCGTTTCTGGATATCATGTTGTGGAATACGATCCCATTCGACACTTAGTAATGTGGCCAGTTACGTACCGCGAGGAACGATTGACCATAAAACATTGCCTCCACAAAAACGTAAAATTTTGCCATATTTTTTATTCAACCACTCATTGGATAACTTCCATTATCTTCATCCATACATGCAATATTTACAAGGAACATGATTGAAACATGGAAAACAAATTTCTGTTCATGATTGTGTGCAAATGGTCATTCTAGACTGATTATTGCTTCATCAATGATGAATATGATAAAGCGATTCCAGACTTTTGACGGGCAGTATATTTTCTGAAAGGCTGTCAAATTAGTTATATAAACGTTCGTGTTGTAACAAGTTAGTCGTATTCACGCTTGTGTACGTCCCGCGAAGTCACGATTGCGGTAGTATTGTATGGGCATTTTCTCATACCTTCAGAGATGTTTCTCGTCCGGCGTTTTCCAAATGTGACTGGTTTGTCGCAAAAGTTCACTGGATTAACGTCAGCGTCTAGGGATGTGGTTTGTAGAAGTCAACCAGGCGCCGAAAGGCAGCCGCGAATGAAGAAGGCACGCATATTATACGGTATTTAGCAGCCTGAGCGTCGCTCAGGCTGGGTATCTAGTTGCTGATTGTGCACCTCATGACACATAATACTTAGCGATACTTACATGTACCGAGCTATTGAATTCATATCATATATATTCACTCAGTACAGATGAGAAGTCCTGTGTTTAAGTCAAGCTCGCCTGGCGTTTTTCTGTAAACGATCACAAGTTAGCATGTAGTTTATTTTTGATCGGTTAATGTAATATTATTGTCACTGGACAAACAAACCCAGGCTTGGTGACGTGCCACCAGACAACCAAAGTGACTGACTTCCGGTGTCGCTCGCTAAGATAATTTATAAAGTGGCGTGGCCATTATAACTTTTTCATCTACAGTCGACAATGCCTGACATCTGGGATGTGAGTGGACTGCGGCTGACCTTGAGGGCTCTAAATGACCTTGACCTTGGCCAGCTGGCGATGTTGTCCGCCCAGGAAATGTGGCCAAGCACCCTAGAAGAGTACAGATTCATGTCGAAAGCAGATCCAGAATCCTTCATTGGTCTTTTCTCTCTTGGATGACGACGCTCTCGTGTGTAAGTTTATCATTCAAACCACAGTTCATAGAGTGGCGCCCTAATGTTCATCGATAACAAATATATCAAACATGAATATCATTTACTATAGATTCGAAGAAATTCATCACCGAAGATTGCTATACATGTAATGAAGTGGCGCACCATGAATAGTTGTGCATTTCGTCTAAACTGAAAATTGGATTCTCCTAAAATCATAGGTTCTATCAAGGAGCATCGTCCCACCAACCGACTATTATTTTGGACAAAGTATATAACAAGCAGACCTTATCGTGGTCGTCAGCTAGCTTCGAGACTTTCGAACCATCTGCTCAAGCAGTACGAGGGTACCGATCCCCCATCCATCATAGGCTTCAGTGACGCACGATCTTTGGATATACAAGTCAATTGGGTTCCAGGTACTGGATGTCTATCTCGAAATCATGTACGGACAAATTGAGAAGCCATTGTTGGACCTTAAGGAGGTGTTTGACCCAAGTATTGCTACAAGACGTGTGACAGGCAAGGATTTGGAGCAGGTGTTACGTTATGACCGGTCTGTTGTTGGTTACGATAGACAGAAGTTCATGAAGCTATGGTTGTCATCCCCTGGAAGTGTGGCGATTCTAGCTGAAGAAAACCTCGACAGCGACAGAATCTGCGGTTATTTTGTGATGAGGAGGGACTCCATTTACTGTAAACCGTCTCAGATCTTGTACAAAGGAGCCGGTTTCTACGCTGATTCTCCAGTGGTGGCCACACGCCTGTTTAGAGACATGTTCGCAGATCGTCTACTTCCTGGTGCAGACTACTATCTCCAATATCCGTCCACGAACGAAAAGTTGGTCTTGGATGTTGTCAGACGGTTCGGGGATGTTAAAGAAAGCCGAAAGTTTGCAACGTATATTATTATAAAGGGTGATGTGTCAGACTTGCCACACTGCCAGTGGGGAAAAGTATATTGTACTCCTAACACGTGCAACGATCTAGCATGAAGGCACTACATTAAGTTTGTTGCTTTTGTACATGGAATAATAATAATAACTAGACGCTTCCGGTCGCCTACGACCGCTTGGGTGTATCCCCCGTAGCCCTATCATCTCTGTTGCCCCAAATATATCACTGTCAAGTGTGAAAAACTAGAGCAAGGGCTAAAAAAGATTACCAGAGAAATGTTAAATCTTAAGTCACAACTGTTTTCTTTTCCCCACCAAAATTGCTGCACTGATTTTTCGAGGTTACTGAAGGTCGAATTCAAAATCACCACTGAAATCTTTATATGAATTTGATAAAATAACGAAAATACAGATAGATCAATCTTTTCACCTATTTATATTTCAACTCAGAATATTTTTACAAACTTGGTTCCAAGTTGAAATTCAAAGTAAAATTTGACCAAAAATGCATTTAAAGATGACGAAATTGGAGCCAGATTGAACTTCTCACCATAAGTTATATTTCGACTCATAATACATGTATGTGCCAAACATGGTTTCAAGTTGAAATTCAAAGTAAAAGTTAATCAAAACTGCATTTCAAGATGACAAAATTGGAGTCAGATCAAACTTTTCGTCATGAGTTATATTTTAACTCATAATACCTGCCCAACTTGATTTCAAGTTGAAATTCCAACTAAAAGTTAACCAAAACTGCATTTCAAGATGACGAAATTGGAGCCAGATCAAACTTTTCGCCATGAGTTATATTTCAACTCATAATATGTGCCAAACTTGGTATTAAGTTGAAATTCAATGTAAAAGTTGACCAAAACTGCATTTCAAGATGACAAAATTGGAGCCAGATAAAACTTTTCGTCATAAGTTATATTTTAACTCATAATATGTGCCAAACTTGGTTTCAAGTTGAAATTCAAGCTAAAAGTTTACCAAAACTGCATTTCAAGATGAAGAAATTGGAGCCAGATCGAACTTTTCATCATAAGTTATATTTTAACTCATAATATGTGCCAAACTTGGTTTCAAGTTGAAATTCAAACTAAAAATTGACCAAAACTGCATTTCAAGATGACGAAAATGGAGCCAGATCGAACTTTTCACCATAAGTTATATTTCGACTTATAATATGTGCCAAACATGCTTTCAAGTTGAAATTCAAAGTAAAAGTTGACCAAAACTGCATTTCAAGATGACGAAATTGGAGCAGATCGAATTTTTCACCATAAGTTATATTTTAACTCATAATTCGTGCCAAATATGGTCTCAAGTCGAAATTCAAAGTAAAAGTTGATCAATGTTTTCATAAAAAGCTATTGTGATCAATAATAGACTTAACTAGCAAAAAAATAATGTTAACTTATTTGGTCACAGCCACAAAATCTCTACTGGACAAAGCCTTCACCTTGTTGAGCCCAATAATAAATATTTCTTGTCTTAACTATTTTCATTGTGGTCAATAATAGACTTAACATGTAAAAATAAAGTTAACTTATTCGGTTACACCCAGAAATTTCTACCGCACAAAACCTTAACCTTGTTGAGCTCAATAATAATCTTAACTATTTTTATTGAGGTCAATAATATACTTAACTAGCAAAAAAAATGTTAACTTATTTGGTTACAGACATAAAATGTCTACTGGACAGAATCTTTACCTTGTTGAGCCCAATAATAAATATTTCTTGTCTTAACTACTTTTATTGTGGTCAATAATAGACTAAACTAGTAAAAATAATGTTAACTTATTCAGTACACCCATGAAATCTGTACAGGACATACTTTCACCTTGTTGAGCTTAATAATAAATGGTTCTCATCTCAACTATTTTTATTGTGGTCAATAATAGACTTAACTATTTTTATTGTGGTCAATAATAGACTTAACTAGTGAAAATAATGTTAACTTATTCGGTTACACCAATGAAATTTGTACTGGACAAAACATTTACCTTGTTGAGGTTAATAATAAATATTTCTTGTCTTAACTATTTTTATTGTGGTCAATAATAGACTTAACTATTAAAAATAATGTTAACTTATTCAGTTACACCCATGAAATCTGTACTGGACAAAACCTTCACCTTGTTGAGCTTAATAATAAACGTTTCTCGTCTTAACTATTTTTATTGTGGACAATAATAGACTTAACTAGTAAAACTAATGTTAACTTATTCAGTAATATTGTCCTGTTTTCACTGAAAACTTCAGTTCTCCATTTTGAACAAAAAACCAGTGTCATTACCTTCCATTGTACAGGCTATTGGAATGATCGTACATGTCAAAATGGATATTTCAAAATTCTGTAATAAGTTAGGCTGTTAACATATTAATATTTATATGATCATTCTAAAAAACGATTGGTTTCGTGTGACAGCCCTTCCCAACAACACTTCCAAATATTATCCAGATTCGTCAAAAATTGCCATCTGTAGAGCGCTCACAAACCATGTGTCTCAAACAGGCTGTTTTCAATGCAAAATGTGTCCCCAAATGACCAATTCAGTGGCCACGGCATCCAAAATCCATTGGTGTCGGGATCTTACCATTATATATGTGCCTGCAAAAAATAATGGTGATCGGGTGAGAATTGCGGCCTGTAGCGCGTTCACAAGAAAATCTCTGCGGACGCGGACACGGACGCGGACGCGGACGCGGACGACGAAGCCAAATCCATAGTATCCGCCGAACTTTGTTCGGGGGATACAATAATAAGAATAATAATGACCATTTGATATAGCACCAATACTAGTAAAACCATTCTTAGGTGCTGTACATAAAATTAAAGACTAGGATAGGATATTAGTTATATAAACACAATAAAATGATGTAAATATTTGTAGTAAACCGAAAAAAAAAATAGTGACTAGATTAATTACTAAAACTGAGGTAAACAAATGGTTAAAAAAAAGAAATAATGACTAGATTAGCCATTAAAAGCTGACTGGAATAGATATGTTTTTATCAAGTTTTTAAAACAGTCCAATGAGGCAGCATCCCGGATATTTGGTGAAAGGACATTCCAAAGTTTTGGTGCAGCCACACAAAACGATGCATCCCCGTAGGCTTTGAGACGACTTAGTGGAGTTTGAAGAAGTATATGGTGCGAAGACCGTAGTACCCTGGAAGAGTGACTGGCGGTTATAAGATCCGAGATGTAGGCTGGTGCCAATCCATGGATTGCTTTGTATGCGATGACGAGGATTTTATATTGAACACGGTATCTAACTGGCACCCAATGGAGCTTCTGCAACACGGGGGTAATATGGTCAGACTTGGATATGCCGGTAACTATTCGAGCAGCATTGTTTTGTACACGTTGGAGGCGATTTAGAAGCGGATTTAGAGTGGGGGTAACTGGGGTCAGCCAACTTCGAAAAAAAATACATATACATTGGCAGGTTCGTCCTTCGTGCCCGAAAAAAATGATGTCGAAAAACTCGAAATACCATGTTTAAGAACGAGTTGATCATGGTGAGTTTGTTCGAAATGTATACTCAGGAGAGACCGGGAAGCTACCACAGGACATAAAAATTAGCCCAAAGGCTAAGATAGGTTACCGGACAATTTTGGTTTGGCCATGGCAGCATTGGCAGGTAACAGACCTTGAGATTTACCAATCAAGGTTCGCAGTGTAAACATATGACCTTGGGATTTACCAATCAAGGTCATCCGTATGAACTTCGATGTAACCATTACATGTATGTGTGCGGCATTTGATATTCTATATGTTGGGTGGAATCGTTTAGGCCGCTCAGGTCAATTTACACATTCCAAGTCAGACATTTGGCACTCAAGGTCATCTGACGTCAAGTTCAAGGTCATCATTAGTTGTGCCATATATGTCTTCCTATATGTTCATAATGCAAACATGAGCTCTATCTGCAAGCATTTCATCTACAAAGGCAAATCTGGGCATTTTTTGACCCCAAAATGGCTGTTTTGACCTTTCAAGGTCATCGAAGGTCAAATTCAAGGTCACCACACAAGTCGCCATATATGACTTCCCATTTGAAAGTGCCAATTTCTAAGCTCTATCTTCAAGCGTTCTATGAGTACAGTCCTGACAGCTCCCATTATGAAGGAAAAAAGTGCCGAAAATTTTCAGTCCAAAATTTTTTTCAAAGGGTGAAAATTTTTTTTTGCCTAGAAATGGCCCAAAATGGATAGTAATGTTATTTGGGGCGAAAAAATTTTTTTCCGCCGACTCGTCAAAAATTCAAAATGGCCGCCACACTGAGATCGGCGATTCAAGGGCAACAAAACTTATACACGTCACAGAGGTATATAAGAGGAATCTTTTTAAGCAAAAATCTCAAAACTGATCAGACAGTTTTTGAGAAAATACAGACCAAGTGCAAATTTGAGCGTTTTTCGACCCCAAAATGGCTGTTTTGACCTTTCAAGGTCATCCAAGGTCAAATTCAAGGTCACCACACAAGTCGCCATATATGACTTCCCATTTGAAAGTGCCAATTTCTAAGCTCTATCTTCAAGCGTTCTATGAGTACAGTCCGGACAGCTCCCATTATGAAGGGAAAAAGTACCGAAAATTTTTTTCAAAGGGTGAAAATTTTTTTTTGCCCTAGAAATGGCCCAAAATGGATAGTAATGCGATTTGGGGCGAAAAAAATTTTTTTCGCCGACCCGCCAAAAATTCAAAATGGCCGCCACACGGAAACCGGCAGATTTAGGGCAACCAAACTTTTACATATCACAGAGGTATATGAGGGGAATCTTTTGAAACCAAAAACTCAAAACTGATCAGACAGTTTTTGAGAAAATGGCCGTCAAAGTCCAAAATTTAGCGTTTTTCGACAAAAACGGCCGCCATTTTGAAAAAAATGCGAAAATCAAAAAACAAAAAAATACCTCCTTCTCAAAATATTTTTAGGCATTTTTGTGCAAAATTTCAGAAAGATTTGATCGTTAACTTTAAAGATAAAAATGTTAACGCCGGACGGACGGACGGACGGACGGACGGACGACGGACGCAACGCCATGCCAATAGGTTATCGGACCAAAGGTCCGGTAACCTAAAAAGGGGTCTCGCTTCTGGGGTCCTTCAGCGGGCCCCGGACCCTCCACCCAAATGTGCAGATTCCCTTCTACATTTTTTTTTACAAACTTTTCAGGACATAGTCATCAATGAATTTTTAAGTGCAGTATATGCCCAGGAGAGCCATTAAATTAATTCAGGCTATAAAAAAGCTATGATTTTTGGGCCCTTCAGTGGGCTCCAGACCCCCGGCCCAAATGTCCAGCTTCTCTTCCACCTTTTTACAAACTTTCCAGAACATGGTCATCAATGAATTCTTAAGTGCAACCATTCCAGGGAAAGGCCACAAAATTAGTTCAGAACATAAGAAAGGCTATGACTTCTGGGGCCTTTGGGCGGGCCCCAGGACCCCCGGCCCAAATGTGTAGCTTCCCTTCTACATGTACATTTTTTCACAAATTTTCCAGAACATGGTCATCGATGAATTTTTAAGTGCAATTTTTTCCCAGGAGAAGGCCACAAAATAAGTTCAGAACATAAAGAGGGCTATGACTTCTGGGGCCCTTAAGTGGACCACAGACTCCCGGCCAAAATGGGTTGCTTCCCTTCTA
This sequence comes from Terebella lapidaria, assembly GCA_949152475.1. Classification (NCBI taxonomy): domain Eukaryota; kingdom Metazoa; phylum Annelida; class Polychaeta; order Terebellida; family Terebellidae; genus Terebella; species Terebella lapidaria. The sequence goes on along the minus strand of OX424564.1, from coordinate 15,601,674 downwards.
CTTTCTATCAAAGTTTCCAGAACATGGTCATCGATGAATTTTTAAGTGCAATTTGTTCCCAGGAAAGGCCACAAAATAAGCTCAGAACATAAAAGGGCTATGACTTCTGGGGCCCTCAAGTGGGCCCCAGACTCCCGGTCAAAATGGGTTGCTTTTCTTCTACTTTCTATCAAAGTTTCCAGAACATGGTCATCGGTGGATTTTTAAGTGCAATTTATTCCCAAGAAAGGCCTTTAACACTAATTCAGAACATAAAGAGGCTCTGATTTCTGGGAACCCCCCCCCCCCCCCTCCCCCCAAGCTGAGACAGGTTCGCTTCGTTTCTAGTTTTTGCGTTTATTAAGAAAGTATGGCGATCAATGGGTATTCAAATGAAATTTATACCCAGGAGATGCCAGCAACTTACCTCAAGTCATGAAAAAAGACTCTGGCATCAGGGTCTCTTGAACGGGTCCCAGACCCATACTGGGACACGCTCGCTTCACTCACAACTTTTTGTTACAAATATACCAGGGGCAAGAAGTGGGATTTACACCCAGGAGATACCAGGAAGCTACCACAGGTAGTGGGGCCCCAGACCCCCATGCCGTCTAATGTTGGACCCCCTCTTTTCAAATTCCTGGATCCGCCACTGGAATATGTTGTGTATGCATGAAGACTAGATAGAACATAAAAAAAACGGCTGATCCGAACTTCTTCGGATGTTTCACTGGCCATGTCTGACTCTAAAAGTAAAAAAATTCTCAGGCCTACTCAACAAGATGTGAATCTATTTTCCTGATCAAGTCGTCTCATTGTCTAAAAGCACATCCTTGAAACCCTTGTGTACGAAATACCTACATGATAGCCATACCTATACCAGAAAACACTACACCTGAAAAGAAACACCACGGAATCTGCTCTCCTGTCACATGACTTTTAAATTCCCTTTATCTGTCGGATATAATTCATGAGGACCCCCCCCCGATGTGCACCAGACAGTTACACGACTTAGTCCTTGGTGTCCGTCCCTGCGGCTTTCCGCCCGCCCAAGTCAGCAACCAATTGGTGAGGTCCCTCGGCCTAGCTAGGTAATTATCTGCTTAGTCTCGGCGACATTTCCAGCTTATTTGCACATTTCCAGCCTCCCACGCTTCAATGAAACATTCATATGTCACAGTGCGACTGTTATCTGACAGGGGGTGGGAGGGGGGGGGGGGAATTGATAGGACGATATGGCGGATGGGAAAAGCCATAAACAACAATGCGATCTACGGAACGGATGGATAGCGTGGGACATTCATCGTATATTTATCAATGTGGACCCATTTACCTTTGCTGTATATAAATAATATAGCGCCAACAAAATGTGAAATACTGTAGTAATCAATCTGGATCAGGATTGAGTTTTTTTTTCGACAAATACAGCATGAATATCATGAATGAACAACATGTTTCTCTAGTATATCTTTCTATCGGTGTATCTTTGTATTATTGTTGCTAATAAATTGAATTACTATGACTTGATTTAGGTCATGTGTATCTTCACTATCAGAAAACACATACATGTAGAATATCTCGTTAAATGTTTCTGTTACCATGCAATCACCATTTGTATGTATTGGGCTACTCACATCGGAAATGACTGTGCATAGATTCCTGATTTCACTTTTCAGGTATACAGCAATTTGTTCCGGGTTAGATCGAGTTGCAAGTTGTATACGTGGGATCGTATATGTTTGTCCAAGTAAAAACACATCCTTTACAAATGGTAATGTAAAGGATTAATTTGATAAAAAGTCATAGTGTGACATGCATGTGAGATGATAGGATGGAAAGATTAGGCCTATACCAAATTCGTCACAACGTTGAATTTGCAGCATTCACCCAAAGGAGTTACATAAAGGTATGTGCGATCTTCATTATCTCTGATATAGGACATACTGTGACGTGCTCACCTGCGTTTTGTTATCTAACGTCATGAGATATTTTTAGTCTGATGTAGTGTTAGTGGTTTCATAACATCATTTCGTAAGGTTCATAACAAAGCATTCTTCTATTATCACAATTGCCTGACACCTGTGCTGACCCGGGAAATGGGGTGGGGGGTGCTTGAATAGCGACACTTGTACATGTACTATAGCCAGGTATGATATCAAACATGTTCTGAACAGACATACTACATGTGGAAGCATACCTTGATCATCCACAATACATAAGCTGTGTACAAGGTGATGACGGTGATTGACGCCTAAATTCGAGGTCTTGTACAGTGGAATTTCTTTGAGCAGTGACAATAGTATAAGTATGGTTTGGCACCATTTGTAACACTTCCTGGAAGTGGAGAGGTGCACGCTCATCAAATCAATATTGAAATACACTGTCATTGATTAGTAGGGATCAGGTATTAGTACTCTATAAGCTGCACGTATTCCGTGTAGAACGGTTGAGAATTCCATTGGGATATCGTCGAAAAATGACAGACAATATAAATATATATTAGATATTTCTAGGTCCATGATCTACATTTATTAATTGCAATCACCAGGTTCCATTTTCATTTCCCATAACAAAACTTAATATCGGTGCTCGATCTTCTCTCACGATATTTGAACAAAAACTTGTGAAAAATATATATACTGTATATACATGTATATGTTTCGGGTATTCACAAATAATTGGTATGGATGTACCAAATACATGTATTCTTTCACGGCTGTTTCATTGCATGTCAGCGTGATATGTCGAGATTCCGCGATGCATTATTCATGGGGCGAATATTCGTTCTGTTCCTCCTACTAGTTCCTTTTTGCATATATTTGAATTCCACAGGAGAATGTATATAACGGAATGACATGTCGTGCCCGATTGTGACAAAAATAATCAAAAAAAAAAATTCTTGACCCAGACGATTCCCTGTATTACATCTATGCTATGCAAAAATCCTGATCATTTTGTTTTCATTATGTCTCATCCATTGCAAAGTGTGAAAATCGTGCTTCCATACATGTGAAACTGTTCTGTATTAAACATTATTTTAGCAAAACGCAATATTTTGCAATGTGGAAAGAAACGATGAGGTAAGCAGGCTTCAGGAAAGTACATGTAACCCTCACACCCCTCCCCTCCTCCCCCGTCTCCCCCCCCCCCCCCCCCCACTACCACTCTTTTTCCCGGAGAACTGGGTCGGTCAGTCTCCCCACTCCCCCACCCTTCAACACCCTACCCCACCCCCACCCCACCCCGCCCAGCCCAGCTCCAGGGGCCGCGTACATTTCCCGCGCCCCTGGGAGAGTTATTGATGTTGTATATTGCCCCGTGAGTGTTGAGGGCGGTGAAGATGTGGGATGAACGGAGGGAAAACTGGCCGGGAAAAGGGAGGAAAAGCAGGGGGGACTGCGTAAAAATGCAGCGGGAACGGCTTTATTTAGTCATTCGGTGCACGCGCCCTGTGCCTTTTGCACATCGATCGTCTGCTTTCACCCGACCAGGACAGGACCATCGCATGCAGCCGGGAAACAAAGGGTTAAATCCCAGGAAAATATGCCGCATCATGGTTTTTCCCCCATCGGCTAATGCAAACATCAGGATTTCTACTGGGTCTAGATTTTTTTCCCCAAGCTATATAGTGCAATCGTCAATGTTGCATCATTATTGGTAAGCAAGTTCTCATCTATTAAACCACCATAAGCATACTTGTACATGTACACGTAATGGTCATGTATAGACCTAGACGTATCCAGCGATGCAGAGCTATTTTGCATCATTGACTTATGAAATGTCTCCCTGTGATTTGCAGTAATATTAATATTTTATTGTTTTTCACGGGAAACTAATTCCATTTCCGAGAACTGTAGGGAACCAATAAAGAAAATTCATACCATGAATCACAAATTAACCCAGGGTAATATGGAGGTGTGTGAGTTATGGCATTTACAACAAACCCGTCGCTCGTAACATTGTTGCATTAATATTTAATTCGCAGACTTAATATATAGATCTATAATTATAACACAAGTCAATTTATGGGACTTTGCAGCTTTGCGACAGATGCACGATAACACTGTTCAGTTTGTTGCTTATCATTATTCAAATTTTCTGTCAGTTACATGTACCCAAAGCTGACAGTATCAAAAATACACACTTTGTATTGAATGTTTGTTCACACGCGAAAAAAAAGATTTCCATAGTGCTGCTTTGACGATGCATAGAAAAACAATCAACAGTTTGACGCATCTCATCATTTTATTTTACGTAGCACGTTTGATATTGCGGGGCGAAGAACAGTCTGTCCCAATATCATGAGTGAGGTGGCATTTCAAAAGCAGACATTCAAAGATTAATTGGTCTGACCAATTATGCATCGAAAACGAAAGCTTTGTCTCTCATCTAGACATTGAACACGATATATCACTCACATATTGCACGAATTGAAACAACATCCGCATTTTTGTACAATGCATGGCTAAGTTTGTTTTTTTTTAGATTAATTTGTCTTGTTTTCCACAATACAAAGCGATATACAATGTACGGACAACATCACGCGCAATTATTCCTTGTACATGTAAACTCACTTCGAAAATTCTGAACAGAACCAACGTACGGAAAAGACGTATATCTACTAGTATTTCATAGACAGGAGTACGTGAAGAATTTCCGACGAATAAAGTTTTCATCATTTGTCCAAGTTGTAGCAAACCAGACTACATACCACATAAATCATGGTAATTGATAACACGGACAAGCGAACTGTTCCGATTTGTACCGTGGCATCAGGTTTCCCATGCCCATGTAATGCATTAGCATCAATCCGCCCGGCCAATGGTACAGTAACCCCCATCAATACATTCAGATATATTATGCTCGTACCTGGTCCATATATATACATGTAACGACGCCTAAATTGCGAAACTTTCAGGTTGTCCAGATCGATATTTCCTGTTACATGTTTCACCACCTAGGACGTACATATCGACCGCTACGTGCATATTTGCAATTACAGAAGTAGGTTTCTTATTCATTATCTTTGTTGGATTTTTTCCGCGTACTGTATGCGAAAAAAAGGCTAACGATTTTCAGAAGGAAATGCAGAAATTATCCAATATGTACTGAGAAACCCCAGCTATGTTTGTGGTGCAAGCAATCGGCAGGACAAATGCAGAGAAAAACGAAGGAAAAATGGTTGCAATTAACCGTAATTAACTGAGATTAACCATGCCTTTATCGATTTGGACGATGTGATATTTAGAACGAAGGAAAAAAGGTCATCCATGTTACGAAATACTTTGTTTTAATTCGTTCATCGCATACTGTAACCACCCCCTGTTCGCGGCACAGCGGTAAATCAATTCTTGACGTTATCGGTGCTAAATTCTTGACGTCATGCGGGAAATTCTTAACGTTATGCGGGAAATTCTTGACGTTTTCTTTGTTTATGTTTTGTTCTATGGCGATCTCAGCATGGAGTATCCCATTTCCCTCAGGTAATTGGTAAAAGGGTGAATATATATTCGAGTTATGTGCTAGATGAAGCATTATGACATCCCAATAACCCAACGAAATGTCAAAAAAGTTGAAGATCATGCCCCGCAGCTATTCGAATGTACTATATGCAGCTTGTTCCCATGTAATGAATCAGTTATTGATTTAATTTGAGCTTTAATATAATGACAGTTAATTTATGAGTAAGCATTGGAAGGGGCAATGCCCAGATCATGAATTAGACATAATTGTCAGTCGTTTTCCACCAACAATGTAAAGTTCGGTATTCTTGACGTTAGTTCGTCATGCTTTACGTTATTGATAACGCCAATAATTTAGCGCCATGCAGAAATGGGAATGCATGCATGTAGATTCCCTCATCAATAATAATTGTTTCATATCAGCTTTACCTCATTATTTAATGCACTTACCAGTGCTTTCCGTGGCTATACAAATCGATACCATCAAGAACCATGTCCATGTCGTCGAGATTTTCGAACATAACACCAGGAATTAGGAACCGATAACGTCAAGAATTTATTCACCGCTGTGCCGCGAACAGGGGGTGGTAACGAAATCGTATCTTTTAGTTAGGCTCTCCAGAAAACACGACACATCATCGTCATCGTTAGACATCCCCTCAACATTATATTGGGCAATACAAACTATTTAATTAATCCTATGTCCACGGTGTGAGAAGATCTAGCAAATGGTACATCTACTAGTATATCTTCATTATCATATCCAATCAAAACTGTCATACACGTATGCAAAGCTTTGCAATGTAAAACCCAAATGAAGCGTTTTTTCGCTTCTTCTTATCTACAATTCGATCACCAAAACGTTATAGGAAATCAGATAATCTATATGATTATAAGCCCCCAGAAATACCGGAATACCAGGTGCGAAAGCTTTTGCTGTGGAGTAAAAGGTGATTCATACGTTGTGAGCAGGTAAATCCATTCACAAACTGACACCGTATTAATTGCCACTCTATACAAGGCGCAATGTATGTGTATAAATGTTCTCACGTATCTCTCTTAGAACCTCAGAAAATCTCACATCTTTAGCGAATTTCCTGAATAGTAGATAAATTTTCCATGCATTTTGTCTTGTTGTTTGCTAGTACACATCCGTCTTCATGTGCATGCCTCAAACATGCTGTGAATTCTTCACACTGAAAAATTACGAAACAAAACTTATCCAATCAGTAGTCAGATTTGTTCCTGCAAGGATCTCTTCAAACTCGTGTAGCTCCGTTCATTGATCAAACGCGGCGAGAATATGCAAATTGTGAGTTGAAACTCATTTAATAACAGTTCAGTTTTATAATTTACTGATTAAATCAAATACCAGGAGTTGACACACACAGACTGCATATGTGGCCTACTTAACTATCGGATTATTGTAACAAATCAACCGCCATACAATGTATCTGTTTCATTCTCGCAGACCAAAAGCAACCAAAACGCCGCTTTTATCAATTTCTGCATAGAATACTCCCATGGACCCAAGGCTTTGGTCTCGGGAATATTCTATGAAGGTCACATCACGTCGATTATGAGACCTTGAGCAATTGATGCCCACTGTGACAATAGCTGTTAGATATGGATCAATTTCTTCAACGTAGATTCCACTCCATTGCAAGGGTTTTCATCTCGTGCATAAAACAATAGGACCGACATACAAGTATCATTTCCATAATTAGTAGGATGAAAAATTTCAAGGTCAAACCCGCTGCTGAGAGCGAGGAGCGAGCGCTGACATTTAAGTTTTCAGTGAAGGCGATGCTTGTGTCTTACCTGTATCGCGTGGTAACTGTGCTCTCTATCTAGTCCTGTATCCAGCCATACATCTCAGGGCCACATGGGGAAAGTCCCCTCAGAAACGTATATATCCCGCATTATTACATATCCAGCTTACGGGGCGATAATCCACGGATGTTATCCGGTGTACGTCTAAACCACCCCCAACGTCACGTCATTATTATCCGGGGGTTACGTGAAAAACAGAGGGTGGAAAACACAACAGCCTAATCCTGCAATATGACGTAAGAACCTATTTAATGGTTAACCATCTAGCACCGACGTCGCCGGCTGAGGACCCGTCCCGGATTTCGACAGCGCCGAGGAAGGATGGATGGATTCCAAGCGTCCACTACCGGTATTTCTCCGTATTGTATTCTCCAACAGCGCAAGTTTATCCTCGTGGTAACATCAGATAACAACGGCCTGTCGCTACACCGTGACTACCACGTACACCTCCCACACAGTTTGACCGCGATGTGTCCCGTGTCCCCTTGTTGCGAGTCCCGTGGATCACTCATCGATTAAACTATGACAAATAGTCGGCGAGCCAGAGTTTGCACCCGAGCGGGTCTTTCTACCGCCGCCGGTGTAACCCCTGTAACGAGGGAGTGGTGGGACAGCGATAGACCCGGGATAGAAGGGTTCCAAGGCTCTGGAGCTGCTGCTTGCATGATAGAGGGGCGAGCGAGGCTGCACGATGTCTCCACCGCCAGTGACGGGTATTGAGCGAGGGACGATGCTGGTGGCGGTGGTACGGTGGGGGTGCGGGGGGCTGGGGTCGTGAGGAGTAGGCGAGGGTAGTGGCGTCACAACGCAGCGACGGCACGCTTTCCCCTAGAATATAGTTTCCCTATCCCCGGAGTGCGCCGTGCACGAGTGGGCGCCGTTACCCGCAGAGATCGATGTGAGTTGTGTGTCGCTGGGGGTAGGCAGACTGTACTCGACCCTCTCTCCCTACCCCCGGGGCTGGCAGGACGGTTGTGTGGGGTGAGGAGTGGGATCGGGCGCATAACACGCCGGGTCATTTCCCTGATTCTTATTGAATGTGAAACTCCTGTAAGTCACTGATCCGAAAATGAAAGTTTTTGACTAACTAACGTTAGTGTCCTCGGTCACGAAAACTACTGCAAATTCGGTAATTCCAAATTTCGTTCAACATAGAATTATTTCGACTTGTGCCGGTGGTACATCATTTGTTCACACATCCTATATGAACAGTTACAATATAGGATCTCCAGATGGTTGCATTAGAGCGAGCTGAGAATTTAACACTTTTCTAAACCTACACTTTTCTATCCACGCTAAAGTGCCATTTTTGTTGATATTTAATTGTGTAGGACAGGTGAACTCTCAATCGGACTACAAACTTTAGTAATCATCATTGAGGTATTGTTTCCCGAATGACTACATTTCCGGTATATGCAGATAATTAAGGCATTTCGGCTGAAATGCCTTTATGATTTTAGCAGAATTTGTTTTTAATTTTTTTTTCTTTCCCCGCCGTTTGGTTTCCGGACGATAACTTTAGATTGCCTTGATGGATCCTTGTCAAATTTTCACCACTAGTCAGAAATGATATGTGGAAGAACCCTATTCTTTTTGAGCCGGCTCCGAGGTCCGTAAGGTCCGTGAGGATGAAATCAAGGTTTTTGGTTTCCGGACGATAACTCGGAAAATATTCAGGCAATAGATGCAGAACTCTGAATGGAGGTTCATATGCCAACAGGGAAGAAACCTTTCCACTTTGGGGTCAATCCATCAAACGACCTTCGACCTAGAGGTCAAAATAATTTTTTGCTGATTCATCCTTGAGGCTTCCTGCATATCTCAGAAATGGTGCGTCGTAGAGTGAAACGGACGTTATTTTCGGACTCGTCGCCCTAGAGAAACAAGTCTATGGGGTATTTTTTTTTATTCAACTCCGAGGTCCGTGAGGTCCGTGAGGATGAATTCAAGACCGATTACGAGACTTGGTTCCCGGACGATAACTCGAAAAATATTCAGGCAATAGTTGCAGAACTTTGCATGGAGGTTTATATACCACCAGGGAAGAACCCTATTGATTTTGGGATTGATCTGTCAAACGACCTTTGACCTAGAGGTCGAAATAACTTTTTGCTGACTCATCCTTGAGCCTTTCTGCATATCTCGGAAACGGTACGTCGTAGAGTGAAACGGACGTTATTTTCGGACTCGTCGCTATAGACAAACATGTCTAAGGGTATTATGGATGAACTTTGACCTTGACCCGAAATTTTCTTGCCGAGTCGGAATTTTTCGTTTTCGTCGATATCTCGGAAACAGTGCGTCGTAGAGCGAAACAGACGTTTTCGGACTCGTGGCACTAGACAAACATGTCTAAGGGGTATTATGGATGAACTTTGACCTTGACCCGAAATTTTTTTGCCGAGTCGGCATTTTTCGTTTTCGTTGATATCTCGGAAACAGTGCGTCGTAGAGCGAAACGGACGTTATTTTCGGACTCGTCGCTATAGACAAACATGTCTAAGGGGTATTATGGATGAACTTTGACCTTGACCCGAAATTTTTTGCCGAGTCGGCATTTTTCGTTTTTGTTGATTTCTCGGAAACGGTGCGCCGTAGAGCGAAAAGGACATTATTTTCGGACTCGTCGCCTAGACAAACATGTCTTAAAGGTATTATGGATGAACTTTGACCTTGACCCGAAATTTTTCATCAGAGTCGGCATTTTTCGTTTTCGTCGATATCTCGGAAACGGTGCATCGTAGAGCAAAACGGACGTTATTTTCGGACCCGTCGCTTTAAACAAACATGTCTATGGGGTATTTTGGATGAACTTTGAAATGACCCGAAATTTTTCTGCCGAGTCAGCATTTTTCGTTTTCGTCGATATGTCGGAAACGGTGCGTCGTAGAGCGAAACGGACGTTATTTTTGGACTCGTCGACCTAGACAAACATGCCTGGGGGGTGGGGGGGGTATGATGGATGAACTTCGACCTTGACCCGAAATTTTTTTCGCTGAGTCGACATTTTTCATTTTCGTCAATATCTAGCAAACGGTGTGTCATAGAGCCCGTGGCAAACATGTTTTAAATATTACGAATTAGTCCTAACACCGAAATGCCTCCAAGGCATCTTTAGGCCTTGACGTCTAGTATTTTACGAAACAAAGTTATATTCTATACACCTTATATCCTGTATGATCATTGATATGCACTGTGAATCGTCAAAATATCTTCAAAATCCACAAGGTTATTGTCTGAAAAACAATATGGAATTATGGTCAGTGTCTTTTTTTTCCACTAACTTCCGATTTTCACTTGGAGCATATGGGTCAGAGTTGATGGTTGGTACCACTTAGGGAATTATATTTTTTAATCTACCCCTAGTTCACATTTCCGGATGATGGTCTCTCGGATCTGGTCACCAGACCGAGGTGTCAGACCAAACGTCGATTTTTTTTCATTCTTCAGATTTTGGACTAAGACAAAACAAAGTTGGGAGTTTTTTTTTTTTTTAAATCACTTTCTGTAATTTCAGAAATCGAGGAGACTAAAGCCAGACACCGAAAAAAAGTAGGTTTATTGTTTCCACTGTATGCATTTCACGTGAAGCAGATACTTCCCATAGATTTAGTCTATGGGTGTAAAATATAAAATACCTGCAGTGTTGGAAAAGGTGTCCACGGCCTCTATTGCTCCTAGAGTGTATCATCCGTCTGCATGGTTTCAAACTATATTCATAACGCGTTTTGAATTGTTTTCAATTTATGTCACAATATTTCCATCTTCCTGCAATGCTGCAGTGGCTTCACGATCTATGCGAATATAAATATATTGCTCTTTTACTGAATGATATTTTAAATATGTAGTGTGTAAATTTATCATATCGGCGGGGAGAGTTGTTGCTTTAAACTTGAGTACGTACTTGTCAGGAGTGTATATATGTTCAAACAAGGGAATCATTTGACAGCCTACCGATTGTTCGGTAACCTAAATATGGGACAATATGTAACTCTCACGCTGTCATTCACGCATAGATCTGGGGCAGCATCAACAACTGGCTTTTTTCATGATCCAATGAAGACAATTAGCAATTGCAAAACTACAAGTATGTGACATGAAATCATCATTACATGCACGTGTCATTACATTATCTGTATATACATTCCTATGTTCCAAAAGACCAAGGCGCATAAATCTTGCTCGACATAACCTTGACTGGGTATTCATTGTGATCTTTAGTCAAGTTCAAGGTTACCCACAAAACGCCTACAGATCCTAACATTCATAATACTGATCTGAACTCCATCTACAAGAGATTCCACTCCATCTACAAATTAAAAATTTTTGGGCGAATATAAACTTGATTTTTAGTACTCAGAACATCGGAGGTCAAGTTTAATATCGCCGAAAGATCCATAGCATAAACACTTCGTTTTATATGTTCCTGATACAAACCTGAACTCGATTTTGTCTTGAAAGTCAATTTTGAAAAATGATAATAAATTCCAAATGAATTCCGTTACAGACAACGCAAGGAAGTAAATGACACGCGAGGATATATTATAACACTTGTCAACTGTCAACAGCATTCAAATTTCGAACATATATTACTTTTGCACACTCCATACCACTATTTTTAATACTAAGCTAGAAGCGATGTTGAATGATTCTATTGGACAACCCGTTTTTGCACAGAATGGTAAACGATGTTGTGAATATCTGTTCAGTTGAATATCCGTGACATTGGTGCTAGTAGCTAAAACTGACATTGATGCTAGTAGCTGTCCCTGACATTGGTGCTAGTAGAATCAGAATTATTTATCATTCATGACTTCCTATACGCTCATGATACAATCCTGAGCTCTAACTACATTTGTGTAATATCTGCAGAGGCAATTCTCGGAATTGTCAGTTCACACAGATCAGACGTGACCTTGAGGTTCACCACCCAAGGTCTACTGAGGTCAACATCAATGTCACCAAAAGATCCACCAACTATGACTTCATACTCATAATACAAACCAAAGCTCTATCTACATGAGTTTTCGCTCCAGAGGCCAATTTGTGCATTTTGGACCGTCCCAGTGAATTGAGGTCCAGCATAAATGGTGTACACGTTACGAATTTCCTATAATAGTATGCTTCTACAAAATTAGAAAAAAGTTATTTGTCAGAAGTCAATTTTGAGAAAATAATTTTTAAAATTTCAAATTGGCTATTTTCATCACGCCATGGTTAAGAAAGATTCAATAAAATTAATCATTCAAATGAGGCATAAAAACGTGCATTGACATCAGCACTGTAGGAATATAAAGATTTCAAAGTGTTTTCTAAATACGGAGCCTCTGAGAGGACATGGAAGAAATATTTTTAGCACATTGTTATTGCGTTCCCTCGCAATAATATTGCGTTCCCTCGCGATCTTATTGCATTCCCTCGCAATCCGGATCACGTTCCCTCGCGATATTATCGCGTTCCCTCGCGATATAATCGCGTTCCCTCGCATTCCGGATCGCGTTCCCTCGCGATCTTGTAGAATAACCTTCTCAGAAGTCATTGGCGTCAGCACAATGCGAGGGAACGCAATAAGATCGCGAGGGAACGAGATAATATCACGAGGGAACGCGATCCGGATTGCGAGGGAACGCAATAAGATCGCGAGGGAACGCGATAATATTGCGAGGGAACGCAATATTATTGCGAGGGAACGCAATAACCATATGTCACAAAATATTTCTTCCATGTCCTTTCAGCGGCTCCGTATCTAAACGTCCAAAGAGATTACCATGCTTTTAAAGTGTTTTTAAACGTCCAAAGAGATGACCATGCAGCTACTTTGGTATTCCATCTTGGGCCTGTCACGCTGAAGCTCCTGTCTGTGTACGTTTTCCTTTTCGTGAATGATACACAAATGCGGTCCGGATGGATTAATTATGACCGTACATGTTCAGGACCTGATACTGTCTCTGCAGTTTTGTCTGAAGGTACTCAGGGTCTCGGTCAAAGGGCATGGTGCAGAGACCTAGAGATAATGAGAATCACAATCGGTTTGTACTCAGCTCGTGAGCAGATTGGCAGCCAGTGCTGTGGACATGCCGTGGAACTGTTCATCCTTCTTTGCCAGCAAGCCAGAAAGCAGTGCGTTGGCCTAGTCCAGATGTACCATCACTAAACCATCACGAGAGTTGTGCAGGTCTCCCGGCTCAGATACTTCCTGATGTTACTCATCCTCGCCGGCGATTACACATTTCGATGTCATCTGATTGTTTTGTTCGGAAACTTGTCAAGGTGGACTCCAGAATATTTAGAATTTAATACATTCTACAGAGTCTGACACGGCTATCGGGGTGCTGTTCACTATCAGACTTGAGCTTGTGGTCTTCTCAAGCTGCTGGCGAGATCCACCGAGAATGAATCCCCCGTAGTCATTCATCCTCAGCCTCTTCATTCTCATCCAGTGTCGTATGTTCTCGGGGTCATCAAATCCCGCTTTGAAGCAGTTTTTGGTGGCATGGATGTCCAGATTTCTAGAAACGACCTCTTCAAAATGCTCGCATGGACAGCATAGGTCCAGCACAGCTGCCAGTTACGGGGAACGTGAGCAGTTTCGCTGTGGAGTACTATTCATGGACTGTTCACCACAAACTCTCGTAGGTGAATAAACAAAAAACGTAGGGCACCCCCGATGAAAGCATTACGAGACCCAGTCTAGTGCTCGACCCAATACTCCAAAATTCACACGCAACACTTCCTAGAGTAATGTATGTCGTGGTCTACCGTGTCGAATACAGCGCTCGAATCAATGACCTTGAGATTTGAACCAAGATCATCTTTGTAAACTTCAATTTCCCCAAGAGGTGTGCTGCATATGACTTTCCGTATTTTCCTAATACAAACATATAGGCGCTATCAACAATTATTTTGTTGAGGCCAATTTACACATGTCAGGCCAGGCAAGATTTGGAGATTTGGCCTTCAAGCTCGTTTAAGACAAGTTCAAGGTCACCAAAAGCTGTGCCATATACTAGTATACATGACTTCTTATAATCTTATACACAATTCTAACCTGTATGTGCAACTGTTCAAGCCTCAGATGACAATTTACGCATTTCACGTCAGACATTTAGCACTCAAGGTCATCCAAGGTCAAGCTCAAGGTCATCATTAGTTGTTTCATATACGACTTCATATATGACCATAATGCAAACTTAAGCTTGGTTTACAAGCATTTCATATGCAGAGGCAAATTTGGGCATATTTTTGCCCCAGAATGGCTGTTTTGACCTTTCAAGGTCATCGAAGGTCAAATTCAAGGTCATCTGACAAATCGCAATATATGACTTCATATTTCAAAGTGTCAATATCTAAGCTCTAACCTAGAAATGGCCCATAATGGATAGTAATGCGATTCCGGCAAAAAAAAACGGAGACCGGCGATTCAGGGGCAACAAAACTTAAACACGTCACAAAGGTATATAAAAGTAATCATTTTAAAGAAAAGTCACAAAATTGATCTGACAGAATTGAGCGTTTTTCGACGAAAACAGCCACCATTTTGAAAACAATTTTAAAAATTAAAAAATTAAAAATATCTCTTTCTTGAATTATTTTAAGGTATCTTTTTCAAGTTTTCAGAAAGATTGGACCGGACGACGAACGGATAAGCACTAGATACCCTGAAAATATTATGGCCTATGACCCAAAAATGATTTAAGATTTTTAGCACTAAAATTGCCGTTATGACCTTTCATTCAAGGTATTCACTGAAATCGCCATATAGGCCTATGCCTACGACTTCCCTTTTGAATGATCCATTACCTAAATCCACCTTGAAGCTATACGTGCAACTCCTATAATGAAGACAGTCTCCGATCTAACCCCCAAAAAGCCATTAAATCTCGAATTTTGAGGGGTCCGGCTCTAATCCCTCAGGATCCATAAAAAGGTGGGATCCGACGGCCTCTGGAGGGCATGTTTGTAATCAGCACACCTCATACACTGCTTACCCCAAGTAAGGGACCTCGCCTACACACAGTAAACATACACTGTGTTGTACACGTATGCCACATGGAAAATATCGGATGTATTGGGCTGATACAGGTAAAGATTGTGCTCTTGTGGTAACACATGAATAACACAACACAACACAAAATTTTCTGGGATGGTTAATGACCAAATCTTTGAGTGGGGATGTTTGACCTCACATTTCAATATATATGTAGTCTGTGAAAACAAGAATGGTCCAGTTGACCGCCTGAGTTGTAGGAATATCTTGGGACACCCATTCTCCTTGGTGCCCAAGCATATCGTATCAGAAGCCATGTTATTGTATGATTACACTATTCATGATTACTGAATACTGTCAGTTTTGTTGGGACTGCAATGGACGTGCTATGCACAATAATTTGAAAGAATTTGAACTTATATGTAACTGGTCGATTCTTAAATATCACCCTAACCACAGAATCTCTGGAGTACAATATACATGTTACATACTAAATGTTTCTGAATACTATTTCACTGTAATACTATTTGTATTAGGTAGAGTCATACACTAATTTTCAACAGCGCTATTAGCATGATTAGTTTTCAACAATATATTATGTTCCGAATCCCGGCCCGACACATGCTTTGGGTACCATGTCTTTCAATAGTACTAGGACCATTGCTAAATTCCGTCAAAACCGGGACTTTCATAATAACTTAGCAAAGTGACAAGATTATTATTATTTGTGCCATACACTCAACAGAATACAAATTTGGTCCTTGTTAAGTTCCATAAACTTCTGAAATTACTGTTAACTGACATTCAATAATATCGGAAACCGATAAGAGATAGGTTTGTGATAATATGGATTAAATATAATCATGGTACACTCCAATGATTTCGGAGTGAAGCCAATTCTGATTACTGGATGTCAATTCCAAGGTACAGTCTACATGCATTGTATGAAGCCTGGTATTCTACACAGCATAATATCCAGAAGCTCCCTACATGTACGAGCATGTTCAGTACATTGGCCCAGGGGTCACATACATCCCTTCAGCGGCCTGTTTGTTGATGTCAGTTGGGAACAGGTGAAAGGAGAGGGGTGGTATTTCTGCCTCATAAAAAAGGAAAGAAACGAGCATGGAGTCAAGTACTTGCTGATGGTCCAAGCACATGAAGCAGTTGACCCAGTGCTGACTGACAATACTTCCAACAGGTATCCAGAGTAAACAAACCGGTCCACTCTGACTCCTGATGCCCGTGCAAGGGCCCGTGAGAGTTGGGGGTTGGGTGGAGGTGGGTATGGGGATATGATGCCCTACCATGACGCTTGTATTGTACAGAGGCAAGTATTTCCCAGTAAAATTACTGTTATGCCAGTATTTTATGCATTTTTCTCAATTTATATGATAGATATAATTTATGTAGATTTTTTACTCCCCTAAGGTACCAAAATTAGCATTCCTATATATATATTTCAAGGGAATATTATGATTCTTTGGCTTCAGGACACAACTTTTGTCCGGCAGTATACTGTATCTGGAGGTGACTTCCAGAGTCGTTAGGACGGTCCAGCCAAGTTTTATGGCCACACCACAGCTGTGTGCGATGTTCCCAGATTTGGGAAAATTTCGGGGGTTAGATCGGGGACTGAAGAGAAAAAGTGGCTGAAACTTCGTTTATTCCAACAATGTTTTTTTTTTTCAAATGCTAGAAAAATTATTTTTCCGCTAGAAATTGTTCAAAACATATAGTAATTTTATTTCGAGAAAGAATAGCTGACTAGTTAGTTAGGAATCAAAATGGCTAATGAGCATTAAACAATACCATTAAATATATGCTCAAAGTGTGGTGAATCCTAACTTTAAAGAAACATGACTGATTAGATTTGAGAAAATGGCAAACAAAGTCATAAAAGCCCAGAAAATAACAGTTTTCTTTCAGAAAAAACTCTCCAAATAATATCAAGTATTATATACGCAAAATTTCAGGAAGTTTCGACCATAAACTTCAGAGATGAAAATGCAGACAACAAACAACGACGGACGCAACGCCATGTCAATAGGTGAACTACGACCATAAGGTCGGTGCCTTTTCTGGGGTATGTTTTTACAGGAATCTGTACTTGTCTTTTAACAATCGTTGTATTCTTGAGCAAGTTATTTTAATATTCTGAGATGAGGCGCAAGTTGATCGATAAAAGTGTGGGTCCTGACCGGCGGCATTATGATTTATTCCTGCGGTCATAACGCTCAGATCGAAACGTGCCCTGATCAGATCTTCATGAGTTAGCCTACTTGATCAAGATCGGAATACGTGGCCATTCAAGATCACTCTCAATTTCAAAGTTTAGATTTTTTCATGTGAAGCTTAAGATTGTGCGCAGTGCTGCCACATGAAAAAAAAAAGTTGTTTCGGCGAAATAATAAGTTATTTCAACGGGATAACATGCGAGAAGCGAGAAATATTGCCTCTCGTTCCTTGTGCTGAACCAACAACTAGATTCTAGAGTTAGAGTTTTAGTTTTAGAAACCAGTTTTGAGTCTTGCGAGTTTGGTTTTCTCTCAACTATACACATCTAGTTGTTGGTTCAGCACAAGGAACGAGACCAGGCCGGCTGGCCTAGGCCAGCCCGGCCTGGCAGAGAAGTTATGTAGAATTGCTCTGAACTTTGAAAGAGTCTGTTTGACTTTTCTGTGGAAGCCCTGCCGAGCTCTGCTGCGAGAGAGCTGACACTTGCGTGTGTCCCGGGCGCTAGATTGACATTGGATGGACGACCCGCCGAGCTCTGCTGCGAGAGAGCTGACACTTGTCTGTGTCTCGGGTGCAAGTGTTTCCTTGGAAGCCCCGCCGAGTTCTGCTGCGAGAGAGCTGACACTTGCGTGTGTCTCGGGTGCTAGAGTGAAACAGCAAGAAGAATAACTCTAAAACAATTTGTGAAAAGCCACGCGAAGTCGCGCACGCCCTAGAGTGGTGGTCTTTTCAGCTTCTCACTTCTCGCATGTCGCTTGTCACTTCTCGCATGTCGCTTCTCGCATGTCGTACCGGCGTTCCATAGTATGAACATTTTTTAAAAATCATCATTAAAATCATCTCATCAAAACAATTAGGACAACAGAAGGATGCTCAATGTCAATCCTCATATCCAATGACAAGATCGAAACTATTTTCCAGGATGGCGCAAACCCTTACACCCGGTACAAACATTTTTGGCCGAATACTAAAGATTGTCCCCCCACTAGATAGGTATGTGCCCTGCTAAAACGGTCTGTATCCTGCTATAAAGGTTGTGCCTTGCTAAAAAAAAAAATTGTGACATGCTACAAAGGCTTGCGCCCGCTATAAGTATTTGCGCCAAACTAAAAAGGTTTGAGCCATGTTAAAAAGATTAGTACCCTGCTAAAACGTTTACAGTTACCCTGCTAAACGGTTTGTGCCATGCTAAAAAGGTGTCATCCTGTGATGTCACCTTGAAAATTAGGTCGAAGGTGAAGTTCAAGGTCATGATAATGTTCAGAATATATCATTTTCTATATGCCCACAATTGATTGCTAAGCTGTAAAGTCGATGAAAAGCGAGACATTAGCCATTTCGTTCTCTGACCTTGAAAATGAGGTCAAAAGTCAAATTCAAGGTCATAGCAATATTCAGTATATATCAATTCCTATATGTTCATAATTGATTCCTAAGCTGTAAAGTCGATAATAAGCGAAATATAAGCCATTTTGTCCTGCGACCTTGAAAATGAGGTCAAAGGTCAAGTTCAAGGTCATGACAGAGATCAGAATATATCATTTTCTATATGTTCACAGTTGATTGCTAAGCTGTAAAGTCGATAAAAAGCTAGATATTAGCCATTTTGTCCTGTTATCCTGAAAATGAGGTCAAAGGTAAAATTCAATGTCATGGCAATAATCTGCATATATCATTTCCTATATGTCCACAATTGACTCCTAAGCTGTAAAGTCAATAATAACCGTGGTATTAGCCATTTTGTGCTCTGACCTCGGAACTGAGGTCAGAGGTCAAATTCAAGGTTACGATAATATTCAGCATATATTATTTTTTATATGACCACAATTGATCCCTGAGCTGTGAAATTGATAATATGTGAGATATTAGCCATTTTGTCCTGTGATCTTGAAAATGAGGTCAAAGGTCAAAATCAACGTCATCAGAATATTTGGCATATATCATTTCCTGTATGTCCACAATTGATTCCTAAGCTGTACACTCGATAATAAGCGCGATATTAGACATTTTGTGCTCTGACCTTGAAACCGAGGTCATAGGTCGAATTCAAGGTCACGAGATATTCAGCATATATCATTTCCTGTATGTCCACAATTGATCTCTAAGCTGTTAAATCGATAATAAGTGAGATATTAGCCATTTTGTTCTGTGACCTTGAAAATGAGGTCAAAGGTCAAATTCAAGGTCATCAGAATATTCGGCATATATCATTTCCTATATGTCCACAATTGATTCCTAAGCTGTAAAGTCAATAATAAGTGAGATACTAGCCATTTTGTCCTGTGACCTTGGAAATGAGGTCAAAGGTCAAATTCAAGGTCACAGCAATATTCAGTATATATCAATTCCTATATGTTCATAATTGATTCCTAAGCTGTAAAGTCGATAATAAGCGAAATATTAGCCATTTTGTCCTGCGACCTTGAAAATGAGGTCAAAGGTCAAGTTCAAGGTCATGACAGAAATCAGAATATATCATTTTCTATATGTTCACAGTTGATTGCTAAGCTGTAAAGTCGATAAAAAGCTAGATATTAGCCATTTTGTCCTGTTATCCTGAAAATGAGGTCAAAGGTAAAATTCAATGTCATGGCAATAATCTGCATATATCATTTCCTATATGTCCACAATTGACTCCTAAGCTGTAAAGTCAATAATAACCGTGGTATTAGCCATTTTGTGCTCTGACCTCGGAACTGAGGTCAGAGGTCAAATTCAAGGTTACGATAATATTCAGCATATATTATTTTTTATATGACCACAATTGATCCCTGAGCTGTGAAATTGATAATATGTGAGATATTAGCCATTTTGTCCTGTGATCTTGAAAATGAGGTCAAAGGTCAAAATCAACGTCATCAGAATATTTGGCATATATCATTTCCTGTATGTCCACAATTGATTCCTAAGCTGTACACTCGATAATAAGCGCGATATTAGACATTTTGTGCTCTGACCTTGAAACCGAGGTCATAGGTCGAATTAAAGGTCACGATATATTCAGCATATATCATTTCCTGTATGTCCACAATTGATCCCTAAGCTGTAAAATCGATAATAAGTGAGATATTAGCCATTTTGTTCTGTGACCTTGAAAATGAGGTCAAAGGTCAAATTCAAGGTCATCAGAATATTCGGCATATATCATTTCCTATATGTCCACAATTGATTCCTAAGCTGTAAAGTCAATAATAAGTGAGATTTTGTCCTGTGACCTTGGAAATGAGGTCAAAGCAATGTAAGGTCATCAGAATATTCGGCATATATCATTTCCTATATGTCCACAATTGATTCTCAAGCTGTAAAGTCGATAATAAGCGAGATATTAGACATTTTGTGCTCTGATCTTGAACCCGAGGTCAGAGGTCAAATTCAAGGTCACGAGAATAGTCAGCATATATCATTTCCTTTATGTCCACAATTGATCCCTAAGCTGTAAAATCGATAACTAGACGTCAAGGCCTAAAGGCCTTGGAGGCATTTCAGGGAGAAGCATGAAAAAAACAAAATGCTGACTCAGCAAAAACATGATGAAGCTCCCAATGAGACCTATAAGACATTTGTGCAATTACATGTATGTGAAGGACAAACTTCATACCATAAAGACTATCTGTCTAATGTCTGTTTTGTTCTAAGTCGCACCTTTTCCAAGGAATCGATGAGTCCGAAAATAACGTCCGTTTCGCTCTACGACACACCGTTTTCGAGATATCGAAAGAATTTACGGTCAAGATTAAAGGTCATTGGAAATACCCCTTAAACATGTTTGTCTAGGGTGACGAGTCCGAAAATAACGTCCGTTTCGCTCTACGACGCACCGTTTCCGAGATATCAACGAAAACGAAAAATGCCGACTCAGCGAAAAAATCTAAGGTCAAGGTCAAAGGTCATCCATAATACCGTTAAGACATGTTTGTCTAGAGCGACGAGTCCGAAAATAACGTCCGTTTCGCTCTACGACGCACCGTTTCCGAGATATCGATGAAAACGAAAAATGCCGACTCAGCGAAAAAATTTAAGTTCAAGGTCAAAGATCATCCATAATACCCTTAAGACATGTTTGTCTAGGGCGACGAGTCTGAAAAAAAACGTCTGTTTTGCTCTACGACGCACCATTTCCGATATATCAACAAAAACGAAAAATGCCGACTCAGCGAAAAAATTTGAGGTCAAGGTCAAAGGTCAATCCATAATACCTCTTAGACATGTTTGTCTAGGGCTACGATTCCAAAAATAACGTCAGTTTTGTTCTACGACGCACCGTTTCCGAGATATCGACGAAAACAAAAAATGCCGACTCAGCGAAAAAATTTAAGGTCAAGGTCAAAGGTCATCCATAATACCCTTCAGGCATGTTTGTCTAGGGCGAAAACTCCGAAAATAACGTCCGTTTCGCTCTACGACGCACCGTTTCCGAGATATCGGTGAAAACGAAAAATGCCGACTTAGCGAAAAAATTTAAGGTCGAGGTCAAAGGTCATCCATAATACCCCATAAGCATGTTAGCCTAGGGCGACGAGTCGGAAAATAACGTCGGTTTCGCTCTACGACGCACCGTTTCCGAGATATAGACGAAAACGAAAAATGCCGACTCAGCGAAAAAAATTAAGGTCAAGGTCATCCATAATACCCATTAGACATGTTTGTCTAGGGCGACGAGTCCGAAAATAACGTACGTTTTGCTCTACGACGCACCGTTTCCGAGATATCGACGAAAACGAAAAATGCCGACTCAGCAAAAAAATTTGAGGTCAAGGTCAAAGGTCATCCATAATACCCTTTAGACATGTTTGTCTAGAGCGACGAGTCCGAAAATAACGTCCGTTTCGCTCTACGACGGACCATTTCGGAGATATGCATGAGAGCCTCAAGGATGATTCAACAAAAATTATTTCGAGCCCTAGATCAAAGGTCGTTTGACGGATCGGCCTCAAAATCAATAGGCTTCTTCCCTGGTGATATATGAACCTCCGTGCAAAGTTTTACAGTCATTGCCATAATACTTTTTGAGTTATCCTGTGGAAACCAAAAACATTGATTTCATCCTCACGGACCTCACGAACCCCGAAGCCGGCTCAAAAACAATAGGCTTCTTCTACACAACATTTCTGAACAGCGGTGAAAATTTGGCGAAGAAACATCGAGGCAAACTGAAGTTATCGTGCGGAAACCAAAAAGTGAAAGAAAAAAGAAAAAAAAGAAAATAAAAATAAAAATTTTGACAAAACCATAAAGGCATTTCTGCTGAAATGCCTTAATAAGTGAAATATTAGCCATTTTGTCCTGTGACCTTGAAAATGAGGTATTCAAGGTCATCGGAATATTTGGCATATATCATTTCCTATATGTCCACAATTGATTCCTAAGATGTAAAGTCGATAATAAGCGAGATATTAGCCATTTTGTGCTCTGACCTTGAAACCGAGGTCAGAGGTCAACCTCAAGGTCACAAGAATATTCGGCATATATCATTTCCCATATGTCCACAATTGATTCCTAGTCTCTAATCTCAATATTAAGTGAGATAGGCTTAATATGTCCCATTATAAAGCATAGAAGAATTTAACATGGGAAAGTCCCATTTGGACCGTGTTTGGGCCCAAAATGGCCCACTTTGAGCGATTCAAGGGCAACGAAAATCATACAAGTCACAGGGGTACATATGAGGAGTGTTATGCATCAATAAGAAAAAAAGTTACTGAACAGATTTCGAGGAAACGACCGACATGGCCGACAGGAGCCATGCATATCCCTTCAGCTTCTGGGGCCCTTGAGCGGGTCGGCCGACAAGGCCATGCATATCCCTTCAGCTTCTTGGGCCCTTGAGCAGGTCGGCCGACAGGGCCATGCATATCCCTTCAGCTTCTGGGGCCCTTCAGCGGGCCGTCTGTCAGGGGCCATGCATATCCCTTCAGCTTCTGGGGCAATTGAGCTGGCTGGCCGACAGGGGCCATGCATATCCCTTCAGCTTCTGGGGCCCTTGAGCGGGCCGGCCGACAGGGGCCATGCATATCCCTTCAGCTTCTGGGGCCCTTGAGCGGGCCGGCTGACAGGGGCCATGCATATCCCTTCAGCTTCTGGGGCCCTTGAGCGGGCCGGCTGACAGGGGCCATGCATATACCTTCAGCTTCTGGGGCCCTTGAGCGGGCTGGCTGACAGGGGCCATGCATATCCCTTCAGCTTCTGGGGCCCTTGAGCGGGCCGGCTGACAGGGGCCATGCATATCCCTTCAGCTTCTGGGGCCCTTGAGCGGGCCGGCTGACAGGTGCTCCCTCAGCTCAACAACATATCAATCAAGGGTTTCGCACACCCCTACCCCCCCCCCCCCCCCTCCCAAAATCCTATACCTGCCTCTGGGGACTGTCTCATGCTACCGCTAAACCAACCATTTCAAAACTCCATTGGTCTAAGGATTTACTGAAAAATTTGCCAACATTTGACACAGCTTACAAGAGATGAAAAAGAATCTGAATATCAGAAAAGCTACCAACAAATTCTTAACATTTAGCATTCAATCTAAGTTGGATGTGTGCACTTGTAACCAGAGCTGAGCAAGAAGACACCTTGTGTCTCACTATTATAGCAAATACATGTAGTAACCCCAGAAACTCCCATCAAATACAAACTTTTTTTTGGTTTATTCAAATATGACAAAGGGATGAAACATTCATATCATGTTTTGTACTACAAGATTGACTGGTGAATCAAACAAGATACTAGCACTAAAATATCATCTTAAAATCACATATTTGTTGGGAGTTAGTGACCATCTGAAGATTGTTTAAACATAGTGATCCAAACTCCAACTGCAAACTAACAGATGCGTTTCAGTCGCTGACGACCATGTGGGTATATTCCCCTGATGCCCTATCATCCTCGTTGCTCTAAATGTTATTTCAGACAAATATCATTACTGCTGAGCCAGTGTATTTCATCACTATCATTAATAAATAAAAAAAAGTAATAAATTTTTCATAAGCTTAGATTTTGCCAAAAACTTTCCAGAAAAACTGGTCACAACATTGGATATAGTCTTGCTTGATCCCCAAAATTAGAAGTCTTTCAATTTCTACATTTGCAGATAATGGTTATATTTTAATTTTTTCAAGAAGTTAGCAATATTAACTGAATAATATTATTGTTACATCTATAAGGTTTCTACCAGACAAGTTCAGTCCAATAATAAATATTTCTCACCTTCACATTTTTTATTGTAGGTAATAATAGACTTGAATAGTGAAATTAAGTTAACTTATTCAGTTTAACGAGTATCTAGTAACAGTAGTCTGTTCAGCACATGCCCACCAGCTCTATACTTGTGCTCACATTCAATGTGATTTGTTTTTGCAATAGAACCAAATGGAATGACCACACACCTGAAGTTCAAACTCGGTATATTTCACTTTGTAGCAATAAATCAACTCATGAACTTAATATTATTTATTGAATCTTTCCTAAAATAACTTCATGTCTGGACCTGTTCGATATATTTGTGATTTCAATAACGTTACCACCTCCAGAGCATTCACAAGCTAGGTGTGTCAAAGACACTGATTTTGTCACAAAAATTTTTGACAATAAGCCATTTCGGTTCCTGTTGCAACCAAACTTGATAGGTGTTGCGATCTTATCATAAGACACGTTCATATGAAATATTATTAAGATCTGTTCAGATTTCAAACCTGTAGAGCGTTGACCAAAATATCTGTATGGCTGTGCGACAATTGTAAATCCATAGTATCTGTTGAACTTACAATTAAGGGTGATACATTTAAACTTCATGATTGACCTTGAAACAATATCTTAGCACAATTTCATGAGTACCGGTAAACATGTAACTAAGGAGCCTGTAGCTTACCGGCACTGTTCTCTGCGCCAAATTCCATGTTATACCTTCAAATCTACACTTGACCTTGGAACCAATACTGTTGGAACTTCTCAAGGTCATCAAGGCTCAAGAAGAACATATCTCATCAAAATATTCGCATACATGAATACCACCACTAGTTATAACAAAACAAAGCTACAGAAAATTTCATTTTGGAGTATTTACCTCCAAAGCCCATTTCATAAAACTGAACTTCATACCTTGTAGTTGACCCTACAAAATCATCAGGATGGATTTTTACATCATCGTAAGGTTTTTTGTATTCAAATTTGCATAATTATAGCAAAATAACAAATTCGTCGTTTTAAAGGTTAAACTAGTATTATTTACTATACTTACCTCCATAATGCTACACGGGTAACTCCTAACAGCCTACTTAAATTAGGCTCCCCCATAGAGAAACCTCTCATATGGGGGAAAAAAAAGAATGACCCCTCCCTTGCTGCCACCAGGGGCAGCACCGTAGCCACTTCCTCCATTCCCAATTCCTTGTCTCAGGGACGAGTACAAAGGAAACGGGGTAGGTTGGGTGGGCACTTTGGTAGCATTATGGAGGTAAGTATAGTAAATAATACTAGTTTTAACCTTTAAAACGACGAATTATTGTCCTATACATTACCTCCATAATACTACACGGGTAAAATTCAGAATAGACATTGGAGGTGGGATTTGAACCCGTCCCTAGAAGTCTACCCGGATAGTATCACGGAGGTCATTCTTTCATTATATATATATATATATAAATATATAAATATTAGTGCAACATACCTTGTGAAGAAAGCTTCAGTTCTGAATCCTCTTCACTTCCACCAGACTTGAATTTCCATTCCATGGTATCCACTCACTCACGCCGTGCATGTAAGAGTCAAATCAATCCAAGTCCAAGGTAACAATGGTACTTAAATTAGGAGAATGTGGGAATCTTCCCTGAACGATATAACCAACTGAGTATATACAGTTCATAATCCTTTGCACTAATATCCACAGAACTAAGGAATCCATCCGGATCAACTGAAGTGACACATAGTCCGAACAATCCTTGATGTTTTTGTGTGGTTTTCGTTGGGGTTTTTTTTTTTTTTTTAGTTTTTCAGTTTTTGACAGCATAACGGAATAACAAAAGCTCACAGTGGAGCAAAAAGGAAACCAAAATCCTCAATTAGGTTGATGTACGACCGGGGATGACGTGCTGGCTGGCTACGATCGAACCCAGGTGTAACCCGTCCTCAGACGTCCAGGCTATGTCTCTGAGATAATGAGAAGTAAACGTGTTATGGCAAGACCAAGGACATGCACTCATAACCTGAGATAGTGGTGTATTACCAATATAAGCCAATGACGCAGCCATGGCCCGTACGTCATGCGCCCGTACCCGAAAAGAACAATCAGTCGGCTGGTCGCCGAGATCGTAACAGAGTCGAATGCATTTCTTAATCCAAGAAGAGATAGTCAGGGAGCGAATATCGTTCTTGACGCTTTTCAGATAAGAGACGAAAAGAAGCTTTTTGCCTTGTCGAAAACCCTTGGTCTTGTCAAGGTAAAAGCGCAACGCACGTACGGGACAGAGCTTCGCGTCACTCTCCAAGTCCGTGCCAAGAGAGGCATCGAGAGCAGGGATCACAATCGCCAATGGAGGGGCCGTAGAGAGCTGGGTTTTCGAGAGAAAAGACGGGAGAACAACCAGTCTGACCTGAGCATAGTTCTCCTTCCAGCTAATCTTAGACGCATCCAAAGCATGGATCTCACCTCGACGCCTGCCAGAGGCTCGGGCAAGAAGAAAAACCGTTTTCCAAGTGACTAACTTGAGGGGCGCCGAATCCAGGGGCTCGAACGGGGCAGATGCCAGCGACAAGTCCCACGCAGGAGTGGGGTTTCGCGCCACGGGACGATCTACCTCGAAGTTCTTGAGCAATAAAGTCAAGGCATGATCGGTCCCGTAGTCCACACCTTGTCGCGGCAAAAGCGTCTTAGCAATAGCCGTTCTGTAGCCTGCAAGGGTAGACGGCGCCCGACCTTCAGAGAATTTTAACATCAGAAGCTATTAAGGGGGCATTGGCCGTGAAAGGATCAGTCTGCCTGCGCTCACACCAAGCACTGAAGACGACCCATTTCGACTCGTAGACCGCCAAAGAAGACCTTCTATTTGGTCGTGCGAGCCGAGAGGACACTTCCTCAGAAAATCCCTTTGCGCGGAAGGATCGCTGGACAACATCCACGCGTGAAGGGCCAGCTGGCATGTGTTCTGGTGAAACACCGGAGACTGTGGCTGCCTCAGTAGTTCTTCCCGCAGAGGCAACGGCCTCGGGACATTGACGAGGAGATCTAGAAGCTCTGGGAACCACGACTTCTCGGGTTGTAGAGGCGCAATAAGCAGGATCCGACATTGTTGTGCTCGAACCTTGGCAATCACTTGCGGAATCAGAATGGCTGGGGGGTAAGCATATGCATACAGGCCCTCCCAGTCCATAGACAGAGCATCCACTCCCCAAGCCAGGGGGTCTGGGATTGGCGACACAAAGGTGGGGAGCCTGTTGTTCCAACGAGTGGCAAACAGGTCCACATGAGGTCGATCCCAAAGGGTACATAACTGTTGAAAGACCGCTGGAGACAAGGTCCATTCGGTAGGCTGTACCTGACCCCGCCGAGACAGCATGTCCGCCAAGACATTGAGCCGGCCGGGAATGTGACGGGCACGGAGCATAATCGATCGGGCGTTGCACCACCGTAGCAAGGCCGACACCTGACGACTGAGTGTCAATGAACGAGTGCCTCCTTGCTTGTTGATGTAAGCCACGACCGTTGAGTTGTCCGTGGCAACCAAAACTGAATGTCCTGCTAACTCGGATACCCAATTGGCCAGGGCCCGAGATACAGCTTCCAACTCGAGAGCATTGATGTGCCAAGACAAATAATGGTCGCTCCACAAGCCCGAAATCTCTTGGAAGTCCAAGTGGGCGCCCCAACCTTCCGTGCTGGCATCCGTAAATAGATGCTTGGATGGCAGCGGCAGACGGAAGGGAGAACCTTGTGACAGGTTTCTGATTTGAATCCACCACTGCTCGCGAGCCGCTGGAGACAACATTACCATCGTAGAGTCAGGGTTTGTAGCTTGACACCAACCCAAACTCAGGCAATGCTGCAGTTCTCGCATGTGTAAGCGGCCCAAAGGCACCAGCTTCTCCGTTGCCGCCAACAGGCCTAGCAGAGACTGCCAGGTGGCTGCCGACTGACACGGATGAGCCAGGAAGGAGGCTAGGATAGGGCACAATTTGGAAATTCTGTCCTGAGGTGGGAAGACCATGCCTGACGTGGTCACAAACCTGTAGCCCATGAACACGAAATCTCGAGATGGAACGAGCTCCGATTTCTCGAAATTGATCACTAGGCCCATTGTCTGACATGTATTGATCAACCAATCGCGGTGCTCCAACAACGTGTCTCGAGACTGACTGCGTAGGAGCCAGTCGTCGAGGTATTGATGAAGGAACAATCCCCGCTGGTGGGCCAGGCTCTGGACCTCCCTCACCACCATGGTGAATATCCAAGGAGAAGGTGACAGGCCGAATGGTAGAGCACGGAACTGCCACACACGACCCCGGTAAGCGAACCTCAGATACTTTCGCGAGGCTGAGTGTATCGGAATGTGGAAGAAGGCATCCTTCAGATCCAGCGAGATCGCCCATGCATTCTCTGGAAGCGCTAACCGAATGGACTCGGGCGTCTCCATAACGAACTTTGGAGTCTGCAAGAACGGATTCAGAGGCGACAAGTCTATAACTGGGCGCCAACCGCCGGAACTCTTTGGAACCACGAACACGATACTGTAGAAACCCAGAGTCCGCGGATCTGCAGGTTCTACTGCCCCTTTCGCGATCAATTTTTTGATCACCACATCCAATGCTGCTCGCTTCACCGGAGCCGACGGCAGAGTGAATGACTTGGGGATGGGGGATAATGCAGGTTGAGTTATGAACTGAATCTGGAATCCCTTCCGGAGTACCCCCACGATCCAAGGGCTGGCTCCCATCTCTTGCCAAATGGCCCAAAAGAGATTTAAGCGCCCGCCGACTGGCGGTTCTACATGACCAATATGAGCGGGAGTCGCCATTGGTGACGCGTGGTACTCGGAAAGTTCCCTGGCACTGGTACTTACCGTCGTGACTGGGCCTGGATGCCCCTGCTCCGCCCTTTGACTTGCCGCGGCGGCTGGACCCGGAGTGGCGACCACCACGCTTGGTTGTAGAGGCAGGGGCTCCTGAAAAGGGCTGCTTCTTCCTCTGTTTCTTGGGCTTTGAAGAAGAAGC
Organism: Terebella lapidaria; assembly: GCA_949152475.1. NCBI lineage: Eukaryota > Metazoa > Annelida > Polychaeta > Terebellida > Terebellidae > Terebella > Terebella lapidaria. The sequence continues at coordinate 15,571,983 of OX424564.1, read as the reverse complement.
AGTCTGTGGCTGCGGCCGTGGCTTCCAAGCCTTCTGCTTGGCAAGCAGTTCGGAGACTAGTTGGGCATTGGCCGACTGGACGCGGTCCGACACTTGCCGTTCCTCGGCTGAAAGAGCGCCGTCCTCTCCGTGGAACAGGGAGTTGGCGGCCTGGTCCGTGAGAGCCTCCTGTGCGCAGGACAGCAGCATGGGGGCAGAACGTAGTCGGGATTTCAAATCCAGGGACGGCTTGAAAGTCAAGGACTTGAGGAAGGCGTCCCGTCGCCACTGCTCCATGGTGAACGCGCCGTAAGAGAGCTGGTGTAGGCGGTCCCAGATAGACAAACCCGCGCTGGACAGAAATCCGATGGCGGTGGAGATCTGATCCTGAAGGGCAGCTTGGGGGACGAGTCCCGCAGAGGCTTGCTGGGCCAGGTTCTCGAGGAGATCCCTCGTAGCGGCTAAAAGCCAGTCCTGGGTGGAGTCGATGAGAACAGCTGAACGAATCGACTGTTGAACATCTGCTACCTGGGCAGGGGTCACCGAGATCTTCGAGGGGGCCCGACATATACTGAAGAGTCTTCTTGGAAGGCTCTGACGGCTTCTCCATGAAGTCCTTGTGGGAAGGCAAGTATGAAGAGGAGAGCTTGGGTTTCTTGATCTTGTCTCCCTTGGCCTTGATGGAGGCTTGGCGACGAACCTCGAACGCCTGGCGTACGGTGCGGCTGAGAGGCAGTTGCTGGCGTGAACTTGATGGCGGTACTGGCTGGCCACAAGAAACTGGTTCCACTGACGAGGAGGCTTCCGTCGGAGGCTCTGGCGGAAACTGGGAACCGAGACGCGCACGCGTGAGAACCAACTTCTCCCGGAACTGGAGATCCTGAGAGGAGCCACGTTCGTCCATCAGAGAAGGATGTATGGACGCGGAGTCAATATCCTCTTCTTCGTCCTCTTCTTCCGAGTCGGACTCCGGGTCGGGACAGCGACGCTTCCTTGAAGCCGAGGGGACGAAGCCGGAAGAGGGCAGCACCTGGAGAACCTGAGCCGGGGTGACTCCACGGGAAGATCCTGGAGTAGGGCCGACAACCTGAGCCGGAGTGGCTAAGAGCTGGTCCGGGGGTAAGAGGCCTGGTGACTGTAGGGACTGGGTCCGCTGCAGAGGCTTGGATAGTCCACAGGTGGCCTCGCTCACACGGCCTGCGAGAGGCAAGAATCCAGGAGGAGGAGCAGTCGGGGGACGACACTGGAGGAGGCTGTGCTGTACCTGAGTCGAGAGCTGCGAGAACATCGCTTGCATTTGTGCCGAAATGCGAGAGGAGATGTCTAGTTCCAACTGCCGAAAATCCTGAGGCGCGGAGGAGGCAGGTGAAGGTAACGTAACGGACTCCGCTGAAGAGCGGCCCGACACACGCACTGTCGAAGGGTGGCCCGAAGGCCCGGACTCTGCTGAAGAGCGGCCCGCGAAGACAGTCGTGAGAGGTTGGCCCGAAGGCCCGGATGTCGCTAAAGAGCAACCCGCAGAGAGTAGATGGCCCGAAGGCCCGGACGTCGCTGAAGAGCAACCCGAAGTCTGGCCCGAAGGCCCGGACGTCGCTAAAGAGCGACCCGCTGTGGCATGGTCCGTAGAGGGCATCCCGAGGGAGCTGTCTGGCGGCGAGGCTATCCGCTGGATCGGCGGCAGGGAAGGCCTGCTGCGCTGGGACATCAACTGGAAGAGAGAGTGAGAATTAGACATATCGTCATAACCTCCTCCCCCCCCCCCCCACTTTCACCGAAACATCGCGCCCTGAGGCAGTCAGATGCGGTGGAAGATGAGGCGAGCACTCACTGCTAGCATTGAAGCCATTAGTCCGAATAGAAAACGGAGGCTGGTCGGAACCTAGGATCCGATGGGAACCCGGGTCCCGGGCCCCGACAAGGGCCGGGAGCCGAACTAGCCCTGTTTCTAACTCGACCAAACCACTAACGTCAGTTACTAATGCCCGAGGTGGGCATAGAAGCAACGCCGTGGTATCGAGGGACAAGCCTGAGCTGGTAGCGGAATGCCGAGGAAGACGCAAGCATGGTCTATCAGCATCTGATACCTTAACGAGAGTCGTGTTCCTATCGGAACCCGGGTTCCCATCGGAACCCGGGCCCCGAGCGGGGCCCGGGACCCGAGCGCCAACGTGTAGCTGTATAGCTGACAGTGACTCGGAACCCGGAACCGTAATCCCACCGGGACCCGGGTCCCGACCGGGACCCGGGAGCCGAGCACCGTCATCTGACATGAGCGTGACAGATGAGAGCGCGGGAACGGACAGAGTGTTCCTACCGGGTCCCGGGCCCCGATCGGGACCCGGGCTCCGAGCACCCACGTAAGGCATGGACTCGGAAACACGACGCTTGGAGTGAACAGAGAGAAAACGATTAACCAGGCTAGCTGGAAAATCTAACAGACTCCGAACACTCAAAAGCTGAGGGCGCAATGCCGAAAGCAGAGAGCGGCCCACCACACCTGACGGGGCCAGAGCCGCACACACAGGTGGGGGAGAGGGAGGGACAAACATGACATTACAATCAAATTTATGACAAAATTCCTGTGAGTCTAAGCGGGACAGGGCGTCTACACTCACTGGGGATTGTAAAGCTAAATTAAGCCGAGCCGACTCAGTGTCGAAGCGACGAATGGCGGCGAGACGACGCACCCGGGCGGACCGAGAGCAGTCAACATCAGGTGGGGAGGGACGTGAACGGAGGTGAAGTAAATCCCTCAACGCCCCATACACGGTTGACCAGTCCTCTGGTGAAGGAGATTCGCACTTGTCGAAAGGAAAATCATCGATGCAGAATGAATCCACACACGGCCAACAAAAGTCGTGGACCTCCCAGCTCAGCTCACTCAAACAGGAAAATCTGGGCGTGGACTACCATCCACGTGTTAAAATTAGCCCAAGGGCTAAGAAAGGTTACCGGACAATATACATTTCAGATATTAACCTTTTGTCCAGTGACCTTGAAAATAATTTTTCGACAAATATATCACTTCTAGTATGTCCACAATAAATGCCTAAGCTGTAAAGTCAATAATAAGTGAGATATTAGCCATTCCGTGATCGGTGATGTGACCTAGAAAATGAGGTCAAAGTTCAAGTTCATGAAAAGATTCAGTATATATCATTCCTCTATATTCACAATTGATTCCTAAGCTGTAAAGATTATAATAAGCGACATACACATGTATTAGCCATTTTGTTCTCTGACCTTGAAAATTGGATCAAAGGTCAAATTCTAGATCACCAAAATATTCAGTATACATCATTTCCTCTATGTTCACTATGGACCCCTAAGCTGTGAATTTGATAATAAGAGAGATATAAACCATTTTGTATTCTGACCTTGAAAATAAAATGACTGGCCTTGAAATTTAGGTCAAAGGTCAAATTGAAGGTCATGAGAATATTCAGAATATATCATTTCCTATATGTTCACATTTGATTCCTAAGCTGTAAAGTTGATAATAAGCAAGATATTAGCCATTTTGTCCTGTTGACCTTGAAAATGAGGTCAAAAGTCAAATTCAAGGTCACTAGAATATTCAGCATATATCATTTCCTATATGTTCACAATTGATTCATAAGGCGTAAAGTCACTAATAAGCAAGATATTGGCCATTTTGTCCTGTGACCTTGAAAATGAGGTCAAAGGTCAAATTCATGGTCACAAAAATATTCAGCATATATCATTTCCTATATGTTCACAATTGATTCCTAAGCTGTACAGTCGATAATAAGCGAGATATTAGCAATTTTGTCCTGTGACCTTGGAAATGAGGTCAAGGTCAAATTCGAGGTCACGAGAAAATTCAGCATATATCATTTCCTATATGTTCACAATGTATTCCTAAGCTGTAGTCGATAATAAGCGAGATATTAGCCATTTTGTCATGTGACCTTGAAAATGAGGTCAATGGTCAAATCCAAGGTCATGAGAATATTCAGCATATATCATTTCCTATATGTTCACAATTGAATCCTAAGCTGTAAAGTCGGTAATAAGCGAGATATTAGCCATTTTGTCCTGTGACCTTGAAAATGAGGTCAAAGGTCAAATTCAAGGTCACGACAATATTCAGCATATATCATTTCCTATATGTCCACAATTGATTCCTAGTCTCTAATCTCAATATTAAGTGAGATATTAGGCTTAATGTGTCCCATTATAAAGCATAGGAGAATTTAACATGGGAAAGTCCCATTTGGGCCGAGTTTGGGCCCAAAATGGCCCACTTCGAGCGATTCAAGGGCAACAAAATTTATACATGTCACAGAGATACATATGAGGAGTGTTATGCATGAATAAGAAAAAAAGATTTTTTTGAACAGATTTTGAGAAAACGACAGTCCAAAATTGGCCATTTTTCGACGACAGATTTTAAATATACACACTGTAATTCTTTGAATGACCATTTTTAAACAGAAATATAGAGTAGGCATAAGTAGGTCTGCTTCCTTCAATAGGAGAATTGGGAATGGAGGAAGTGGCTACGGTGCTGCCCCTGGTGGCAGCAAGGGAGGGGTCATTCTTTATTCTTCCCCATATGAGAGGTTTCTCTATGGGGGAGCCTAATTTAAGGCTGTTAGGAGTTACCCGTGTAGCATTATGGAGGTAATGTATAGGACAATAATGCCAATCTCAAGTTTATGTCTCAAGGCTTTTCATACATTTGTGGGAATTTGTGACCCTACAATTGACCACTACTATATATCATCAGAGGTTGAAAATGTTCAATCATGTGTATGCCTTCAATCATACACATGCCTCCCTTATAGGTCTGAAGAATAAAACAAACATGTATCTACATGGTTTTGGATGGTGGATGCCAGTTAAACAGTTCAGGTCAGATCCGACCCTTAAATTTACCTCTCAAGATCACCTGCCTTCTGCAGTGAACTTCACGCAATTCTGTCTCAGAAGCCAATTTACACAATTTCTTGTTGAACCGAAGATTTAATACCGCAGTACTTATGTTCATGAAAGATCAAAATCAATCAATAAGAATCAATACACTTTCTCTGTACTCATGATATCCAAGCCCAAACTTCAAGTTTTATTTCATAAGAAACCAATTTTCTTATTTGAAACATATCCGATAAAAAAAAACAGATGAAAAACAACAATAATACCAATGGGCTGGTCAGCTAAAACTGTGCATGATTATGTTGATATATATACACACTGTAATTCTTTGAATGATCATTTGAATGATACTAAAAAGTTCTGTTCCTAAACTGCTTTATGCAAAAATAGAAATATAGAATCTATCAAAAATACTGCAAACAAAGATAAATGCAAATGTGAAAAGTATCAAGAGAAAATGATTACAAAATATCGACAACTGACACGACAGCAACAAAAAACCCTAAAGAATACACTGTTCAGAACTAACATAGTGGCACTAATCCAAATGTTTAACTCATGCAAAAATGCTGATGTACATGATAAAATGCGATCATTCATCAAAGAATTATATCAACTACTTTCACTGATTACAGATTATCTCACACTAACAACATAGCCACGATTACAAGTAAAGTAGCCATAAAAATATCTGCGAACTTGCAAAAAAAGAATGATTCGTAACAAACCAGAAGAGCACAATGGCTTAAAGAACTCGACAACATTTTCACAGCGATGACGACAACAACAAATTCACCGATCCATTGGGATGAGACTTTGTAACTGTGAGCAAGAATCAAAAAAATTATTGATATCATCCTTCAGGGTGCTGAACTCAGACAAAACATCATTGATACTTAACAAAAATTTGTCAAATTTGCCTTTTACATTTTTCAAATCCACTACAAACTTGTCCATGTTTCCACCAGCAAAAATATCACCGATAATGTCGTCTGTGGCATCAGTTTGTGTGGTGTTTTCTGCAGTATTTCCTTTCATCTGACCATCAGCAGAAGTGCCTTGTGAGTGCTGCGAGGCACTGCCTATACCTCCTGGAGACGTAGATGCTCCACTGCAAACGGCAGCCTCCAGTCTTGTTTCAGCAGTTTTTTCTGGAAGTCTTTCAATAATTTCCTGTACTTTCTTATGAAGAGAGTCACTTTCCAGACTGACTTGCGGTGAGGTACTCTGCGTGCTGCCACAAACGCCGACCAGTGCACCACTTGAAAACATGCCTTGCGTTGCCATCACTCCGCTGGTAACTGCGGTAATTGGCTGTTCCAGGCCCCTCCCACTGTCATTCTGCGCGTCTGGCTGTTCCGAAAGTTGGCTCGAGTAGCTGCCCCGTCTGGACGACTGCTGAGAAACTTCACTCCCGCTCACACTATGTGATCTCTGCTGGTTTGCAGAATCACATCTTTGACTCTCCACTTGCGGAAGAGGGTTGCCATTTTGATTGAAGGTCACTACTGAGTCCGTCAGCATCGACATGAAACCCGGCGGCTTGAAGCTGTTAACTTGTGTTTCTTCACTGAATGAACCCCACTGATTGCTGCCGTAATTTTCCATGGACTTGACACTGGAGGTGTCTGATCTCTGGCTGCTATTGTAGCTAAACTGCTGCTGGGACTGGGCCATTGAAACAACTGGACTCGGAACAGCAATACCATTGAGTCCAGCCATGGGCACTGGCTGAAGTTCATGGTAAGTGGAAGAACTGTTGTTGTTCGTGTCCGTCCAGGTCGCAGGGCCTGAGCTCACTCGCTGCTGCTGAGGCCACTGGGTCTGCCCTGGCACGAGACTGGTTTGTGCTGGGAATGTATTCTGTGTGACTGTGTTTTGTTGCCATTGGTTAGTGGTAAGTGCACCTTGGTTCATCGGCATTTGCTGGGTGGGTCCACAACTTTGAGCAGCTTGGTTGGGGGGCCAATCCTGAGGGCTGACTGTATTTTGTACACCTTGCATCTGCTGCGGTTGACATTTATCCATGGTACCCTGGTTTTGTTGCCAGTTTTGGGGATTTACCTGGCCGGGATTTCCTTGGTTTTCGTCCATGTTATTGACTTGATTACCTTGACCTTGGACCCAGTTAACTCCGCCTTGGTACTGATGACTTGGCTGCCAACTTCCCGATGGATACTCGCCAGCACCATAAACTGTATGGGTTCCCTGCCTAGGAGCCCAGTTGTTATTGGTGTAGCCGCTCCCCTGGGGACACTGGTTACCATGGTAGTGATTTGTTGATGCGACTGAGCTGACAGCTGTATCCGACCAGTTTGACGCCATGGAGTACTGCTGGGCACTTATCGATGTGTACGCAACAGTCGACTTAGTTAGGTGTTGTGGAACATTACTGCTAGACTGGATAATGTTGCTCGGCTGGCTGCTAGATATCGCAGCTAAAGCATTGCTGGTGATGTCAGCAGCGAGCGAGATTGCAATGTCACTGACGTCCTGGGGAGATGACGTGTGGTAGCCAAGATCGCGAGACTCACTGCTCTTTTGTGTGGTCGGGGCGACGGGTTCATTCTCTGAACTGCTGTCAGATTCTTCAATCTTGATGACCGTTTGATCCCAATCACAAACCTTGGACTGATTGGCGCTCCGCTGCAAAGCATTCACAGTCTTGTCTGTGGAACGAGAAAGCATTCGATATAAAGCTTGAACAGTTCTGAATCAAAACAATTGCACTTCATTCAATTTCAAAAGCAGGAAAGCCACATTTCATGTATTTGCCTCTGCCAGGCAATGATTTCCAAGCTATATCATAGTTCTTAGCTACATTCTCTTCACATTGCACTGCACTCAGACAAACCTTTCAATGAAGGGTTCTGTTTGACTTGTTGAGGCCGCAGCATGCACTGATGATCACCGCTCCGTTTGTGATAACATCCACTGGGGTACTTCTTACCACAATGGTTACAGTTCTGCTGTAAAACAAACAGATAAATCATGCCATGAAAACATTGCAACATGTATTCAAGATGACGAATAATATACAATGTTCCTAAATTTTTAAGCAGCACATATTTTCTATTATAGTGTTTCAGAATGTTCATTTTTGACCACACCCAACTGCAAACGTGGTATGGGGATTTTTAGTTGAAACTTTCTATATGAAGGCAAGAAATTTTTTTTACCAGCAAATTTGTTCATCTATGGGTCCTCAACCAGATTTTGATTTTAGGGTTTGAACCACTGACCAAACAATTGATGTTCAAACCTGCGAGATGTTTGGTGGTCGAGTCCTGACAGCGACCTGCCCCTGACTTGGCTGGGCCTGTTGACTCCCGGGCTGTCTGGCGCGAGGGTTACCAGGCTGCTGGCTGTTACCTAGCAACCGTTCAGAGCCTGCTGGTCTTGTGGGTCTACCTGTCAATAAAACAGCACCTTTTTCAGTTCACAAGCTCCAAGGTACCTGGATCTTGATATGGCAAACAGTTCCGGAACGATAAAGACTCATTGCCAATGTACTTCAATGGCAATGTACCGAAGCCATAAGCAGGCTTTTATCCTAACCTGGAGGCAAGTTTCTGGGGCCAGTTGGTGCCATTTTTCTCATTTCTGCAGCGGTTTTCGCAGCTCTCAGTCGATTGACCATATTGGCAGTTAACCTTGGTCGAAGCCCAGTCAATGCATTGGGATTTGTAGGCATTCGTGCTGCAGGGCCTCGCTGCTGAGCTCTCATCCTTGTGTCAGCCACTCCTCGAGGCTGAGGTGTCATGTTGCGAGGTGTGAACCGGGGCCTTGTTTGGCCCCGGACGTCAGGGCGATGTGAAGATGGGTTCACTGGGATGGTCGGTCCTCTGAAGTTCATTGGTGCGGTCGGTCTATTAGGCAGGTTTGGCCTGGCATTGGGAACTGATGAATAAATCCCAGCAGAAACTTGACTGGCCCCGGTCATCAGTGTGGGATTCCTAGGAGGTCTCTGTCGGAGTCCAGATTGTCCAACAGCAGACAAGTTCTGTCGGATGCCCGAAGTACGTACAAATGTGGAGGTTGTCAGATCGACAGATGTTGTCAAAACAGGTGAGTGGATTTGTGCGCGTGGTCCCGGTTTCCTGGGCCTCGGATTCCGAGGCATCCGTGGCCTGCTACCAACTGCTGCCCGAGGTGTTGGCGCTCGTGGTCCTGTGAGCGCTAGTCTGGGCCGAGGCAACAGACGTGGTGGAAACTTTCGAGATCCTCTGGATGGTGAAGCAGGGTTCATATCTGGGATATTTGCCTCGCTAGTCGGGGTCAGGAGCTGTTCTGTCGAGTAGTTTACCGCTTCCATGGTAGTCATTTGCTGCAGCTGCATCATGTTCTTTGACAGGTCAACACTGAACTTGACCACACTGGATTTTTGCATCAGTACTTGATCGATTTCCTTCTTGTTTGGCAGTGCAACAAACGGCTGCCACTTGGCATCGTTGACTACCTTTGGAATGATGCTATCATTAGCAGACACCTCCACAGACTTTTTGCGCCTCTTTCTGCCGGTCTGTTTGTCACCGGTGGCAACACTTCTAGCACGCTTCTTACCCACATGGGCTGGAGCTGGTGCAGTTTGTTCAATCTGGCAGAGGACAGTGTTGAGAAACAACAAGAGAAAACTTGAGCATGTAAATACTGCTACAGGTTCACTGACTGTCCTTTGTAAATTCAGAATATTTGATTATTCATGAGTAAATTAAGCTCTGACAGTGTTACCTGCTTTATACCCTGAGTTGCAGTGAGGTCTGGGTCTATAGGCTCGTGCTCCCTCTGAGCTGTGAGTTCCTCTGTACCATCAGCTGTAGTCTCTGGTGTTGGCTCTGGATCTAGAAGTCGGCGTTTGACCCGCTCCCGATGTTGTTCCAACTCCTTCATCGCCTTCACAAAACCTGCATTGGTAACATTCCAACACAAATAGTTGTGAATTGGTTCAGTGCTATTCTAAAAATGATTACAGCAACTGACGGCAAGCACAGTTAACCATGGATTATAACATGGCTGGCCACTGTCGTCTTATACACACTAGTTTGCAGAGGTTGACGTTTGTCAGACAACAATGGCCGGGAAAAACTCTCTTTCCACACAATAACCACGTGGTTATACCACGTGGCCTGGGAAACGACTGTTTTCCCGGGCTTTGCGGTCCTACGATGGCCCGTCGTCAAGACGTAAATTTCATCAACGTAATTTGACGTTTTTGTAGAATCGCCGATCTTCGTTCGTTTGTCTCGACAAAAACATGTTATAATCGTGTTTGATCCTAGGTATTTTGGGCATTGCCTGCCAGACACACGACCTCGGGACAGTCTCATGCAATGCCTTCGGCCTGCGGCCTCAGGCATTGCATGAGACTGCCCTCGGTCGTGTGTCTGACAGCAATGCCCGCACACCCAAAATCAAAATCAAAACAAGGACCAACATTTGTAAAGTAGAACTACATGAACTACCGGTACTGGATTCTTACCCGGTGTCTTTTTTATACCCAAACTTTTCTGGTCTGTTTCAATGTCCCTGAGTTTTGTTGGGGTCAGCACAGCCCTGTGAAACCAAACAACAAAAGTTTAAACTGCCTCAAAGTTGTACACATGTACAGATCAACCGTAAGTACCTTTACACGAAACTCTGAATGAATTTCTAACAAAGCTGTGACTGTGTTAAAAAGATTACACATAATACAAGTTCACATTGAAAGATTTATGTGTCCATACATCAATAGAGAGATCAAGGTATAGAACAGATACCTCTGATGTTTGCCACCAAAGAAGTGGACATGGACAGATCCTTCATCAGTCTCTCCGACAATCTTAGCAGGCCAGTACGAAAATCCCACCTGCTTCGCGTACACCAAGGGATGGGCTGGTTGCTGTTGGATAACATGTCCTCCATTAGTCAGTCTTTACCTTGCATAGTGCATACCCGAACAAAAGTTTCAGCAGATGTTTCATAATGTATAAATATCGTCAACGTCAAAATCTATTTAATGAAATTGCAGTGGTGTATTACATGATTCTGTATATACCGGTACATGAAAGTATACTATTCATACTTAGTGGTAAATGGCACAGAACTTTTCCATTACTCCACAGCTAGTCACTCAGCATTCGCTTACACACGGCTCACAGAACCAGTCTTCCCGGCCCGAGGTCGATAGACGCTCACAGCTCCGACACGGCAACGCAGCGATTTCCTTCGGAGAATGGGACGGGGTTACAGGCGCAGCACTGGTCACTTTGGGGGTCGTTCCCATGGCAACAGTGGTTCCCATGGCTACAGTAGTTTCCATGGGACTGGAAACGGTAGAAGGTTGAGACCCGGAAGCCTGACCATCGACTGCAGAGGATATATAGATAGGTGTATCGGGCAGTCAAGATGCAACAGTGAATCCAAACAATTCGAGAACAATGAATCAAAATCAACACTGATTAAACACTACACTACAGTGAAGCTTTATGACATAATGATCAGGCACTGCGTATTCAGATGGCCTCACGTCACGTGACAAGCTGGTTTACGTAATAAAATGAGTTAGTAAGTGGTCCTGATTTTGAGGTGATTTCTACTACACATTAAATACCAGTAGGTTATGTTGTACTTATAGTTAATCGAGTAGTATGACGAGTACATATAGAATCTTTGATATAACCACAACTTTTCAGGCATCATGGAATCAGTTTTTTTCACTGTTTACATCATTGTTCAATTCAAGAATGTAGGTATATAATGTGTAACTTTACCTTTATTTTTCAGTGACGAGGAAGACTGATCAGAATCAGAGGACGATCTTTTTGGACGTCCTCGAGGCTTCTTCACTGTAACATTTGCAGCTGAAAATGAAGCAAACCCGGTCATTATCCAATTTTGTTGCTTTATTGTTTTATTCAAATTGCTTTTTAGCTTTCTGCCCATTTTGGCCGATAAACATGATAAACTATTGACGTGGTTTTTCAGCTGGATGAATTTTTCTAAAAATTTACCAAAACATACCTTGGCCTACACTTTGGAAGATTTTTTCTTTTAATCGTTTGGGGGTTAAACTGGAATTTAACATTGGGGTAGATTGACAACTTTTTTATTTTTTGAGATAGAATTGAAAAATTGCGGCATGACACCCAATTAAGACGCAAAAAAAATTAAGTTGATTAACATTGATTATCATGTTTCACTGACACATGATTTAGGAAGTCATATACGATATATCTTTTGGTCATTTTGGTGACCTTGAACTTGACCTCGAATAACCTTAAGTAGTAAACCTCAAGGTCGATTTTGACTCGAAATAATAAATTGGCTTTTATATATTTTAAATCTTTTGATGACCTGAAAGTTGACCTCAGAAGACCTTGAGTGGTAAATCTCGGTCACTTTTGGCCTGAAATATATGTGAATTGACCTCTGCAGACGAAACGCAGATAGATAGGGCTTAGGTTTGAGCATATAGGAAGTATTATATGTTGGACATTTCGATGGTCAACCTTGAACTTGACTTCAAATGATCTTCAATGGTAAATTTATCTCAACGTCATATTTGACATGAACTATGTAAATCCGCCTCTGCAGACATGATGAATACAGATAGGTGTCATGGTCATACTGGGGAAGTGGCGCCCACAGGGGTACATAGTATGTGCATGTGCGTATACAAAAATTTCATACGACCCCCCCCCCCCCCCCCTCCAAATCCATCGTACTGGTTGGCGTATTCTTATCGGACATTTGTGCATTATATTTTCCAATGGTCTTCTCCACATCCTCAAATTTCAGGCTCGATAGAATAGAAACTTTGATGCACAACCAAAATGACGCCAAATACTACATACCGGGTATTATTACTCTACATGTATTACCTTGAATAGGCTAACATTATGTTGTTCATTGAAAATTTAATTTTCATCACAAAATAAAAATCGGATCTAAGACTGTGTTAGGTGCCCCCAAAACACCTAGATTCAACCAGACAGCATCCATATCCCTTCAGCTTCTGGGGCCCTAGTCAGGCCCCAAAACCCCACGTCTACTCGCTAGGACTCTCTCCTGCATATATGTGTGTCCTCTTTTTCAAAACCTCTGGGTGCCTCTGTATTGGGGTATATTGGGAATCATATATGGTGGATCAGTTGGTGACCTCAAACTTGACCTTCAGTGTTAAAGTTCATTAACATGTTTGATTTAATTCTGCTGGAAAGTTACAGCACACTTGGTGTGTTTCTGGTACATGAAACACAACTTTATGCAGGCAAATCAGCATGATCAGGAGTCACAGAAAATATTACAGGTATCTACTCTAGTAAAAAAATTCGTGACCACACATCGAAAATATACTTTTATTCCCGAGATTCCACTTTGGGGCTGAATATCATGCTGTACAGGGCTCCAAGAATACAGTGCCCGGCAGCCCCAAGCTTTGTGAAAAACAGTGCGGGCAAGCTTGTCCTATACTAAAGTTAATCTGTCAGTGAAACACGCTTTTTGGCCGTAGTTTTGTTTTGGATAATCGAATCAACTTGGAATTTTGTGTGTCTTAATTGCGTATCATGCTGTAATTTTTCACCGAATTTCAGAGTTCTATGTCAAAAATTGAAAAAGTTGGTAATCTACCCCAATGTTAAATTTCATTCCCACAATGGAATTTCAGGGTCTGCACACAAAAACGACTTTTATTTGATGTTTGAGTTATATACTGATTCAAAATAAACATGTTCACTTAATATACACTGCGACTATGCCTTCTGACTTCAAATCAAAGCAATAAATTCATTCTGTACTGGCATAAACATCATACCGTATTCGCGCGCATACAGTCGCATGTGCGTATAGTCGAAGGTGTGCGTATATTTCGAATATACGCACATGTGCTTGTGATTGAAAAAAAAACTCAAAATCAAGAATGACAGTAAAAAATTTTTGATCGTAAGATCATCGGTTCCATGTCATGTGATTGACTGATTTCATGCAATCGTGACCGTCAGTTCGTGTCAATCGCGGCTGTGTCTGTGGTCAATGGATTGCAAACTGTCAAATAAGTTGTGATGTTGATTGCCTAATTACGGTGAGTGTTATTGACACTTGTGATTTCGTTTGACATCCTATGATCAGGATGTGTCATTTCTGTTCATGAGTGTGAAATAAATATCTTGAAAAGCCCTTGTTTCGTTCATGTTTGTGATGTTTGCCGTTCCAACGGCATTCCAACCAATCAAAAGTTACCTTTCAAAACGAATCAGCCAGTGGTGAAATGCCAGATATGACGTCATAAAGAACCCCACCAATCAGGCTGCTTGTTTCACTTTCTTCTTCCAAGTGACATGTGGATTTGTTTTGAAATAGCAACGACCCAAACAACAAAATTTTATTTGTTTCCCGAAGTCCCAACAGCTTCACACAACAACAGATTATACATCATGCACATACACCAACACAAGTACCGATGTCTGAATTCATTTGTGCACCAAACCATGTAATTGCAATTGACGAGTCGGGCGGTTTTGACAGTCGTGTCGGCCTCGTTTTACGTATAACTGTCAAACTATCTGAGCCTGATCAGAGGGATTTGCAGTCAATCCCTTATCGAAAACGATCGCACATGTGCGTATGTACGAAGTATTTTCCAAATTATAAGTGGCCTAAAACAAGCAAATTTCGGATAAACGCACATGCGACTGTATGCGCGCGAATACGGTAAAAGCCTTGAATTTGTTGGGATTTGTTTGATCTCATTTTGGACTGAAATTTAACATTGAGGTAGATTGCCAACTTTTTCATTTCTTGAGATAAAATTCTGGAACTCGGTGAAAAATTACGGCATGATACCCAATTAAGACACACAAAATTTCAAGTTGATTTGATTATCCAAAACAGAATTATCGCCAAAAAGCGTGTTTCACTGACAGATGAATTTGACTTTACATAGTGGTTGCCCTCCGGGCAATCTGGTCTATAAACCATGAGTTATTTATTTATTCTATGGTTCGACATGATTCGATCACATGATCAGGCAATTTGAATGTCCAAATGTTGTATTTTTCGAATTACAAAATTCTGAAAAAACAAATCTTCAGAAATACATGTATACTGAACAAGTCCTTCACCGAGTCCTTGTGCATGAGTATTGAACTAAAATTTGACATTCGTTTATTCCCTTCAACTCCTGTTTACTGTTTTAGAAGCCAGAAATTTAATATATGTCCATGGAAGCGGCTAAATTTCCAATCGTGACCTTGCCCTTGTTGTTGACGCTGACGACATTCAAGTATGGGGGCAACCTGAAATTTCATGAGGGCAACCAAATTTTATTTTCATTTGCCCTCTGGGCAACCACTGATTTCAGAGATTCTTGGAGCCCTGATGCTGTATATGGGCATATTGATGTCTGAACTCTTGGAGTCTATGGTAACGATTTTATCATTTGATTATATGGAGCTCTCCAAAGCGTCATTCCATATTAGTCTACCCGCCTGAAGCCCACAATACAGAAAATTTTTCTGGTCAGGTCACAGCTCTGAGAATCATGCATTTTCAGCAACCCAATGATAAATCTAGTCTAGATAATATGCAGTAGATCTAGATCTATTTGGGTGAGAATCAAATCTAGAAAATGTTAATGATGATGACGACGGTGACACAGAAACTGTAGATCTAGATCTAATGTGTCAGTGTCAGACTAGCTGGAGACAGGGCTGAGCTGGTGACTATAGTCGGCATCATTGGTCTGTGAGCAGTGTTTTTTTCGCAATTATTCCATCAATAATTAACATATTTCGATGATATTTTGGCAAGAGTGTTATTATATACTCGCCTAGATCAGGGTATAAATTTTCGGAAAGATTGGTAAACAAAAAAGTTAGCCCATTTGGCCTATATACAACAGAATAGGAAAACGTCAAAACGTTATCTATAGAAATGCTATGGCGATCGGGGGCAGTTCACGACCGATTTCTCCAAATTTTAACTATGGACGAGATAGGCCAACTTTATTGCATCGCATTCAATCTTCTTGAAAATGCATGTACATGTAACAGTACCTGTCAAAATGACGCCGACTATAACACTACCGTATTCCCGCGCATACAGGCGCATGCGCCTATAAATGAAACAGCGCCTTTTTGGTCACGCACTTTCTTTCGAACATAAGCTTTCCAGGTGGATGTTCGTGTATTTCATTACATAGTGAATCACATATAGATCTAGTAGACTACAGGTGTGTCGGACCCTTCCGTGTACTAGATAACACTTATTTCAATGATAATGTATCGCAAAAACATGTTCTGAGAGGTGCGATTATAAACAATACCGTGTTATCCACAATCCACATAGTCTGCTGGAGAAAAAAATATACCTCGTATATAAGCACATGCGCCTATATACGAGGTATGGCCCACCTTCATTTATGGGCGCATGCGCCTCTATGCGCGGGAATACGGTAACACTAACAGGTCAACATCAACTGATCAACCACCCTACACCCCCCCCCCCCCCCGGCTTCGATGTCGACTCTGGTCTAGATCGAGACCAACACGTGGCAAAATTGTCCACAAGATTCTCCTATTACAGTACACCAGCTACTCTATATTGTACTTGTTTAGCTCTTAGATCTATTACACACATGTTTCACTCATTTTCAAACCATCATCCATCGTGTTCGTGTTGAGTTCAATGCTGTTTACATTCGCCAGGGGTCGTACAAGCACGAGGTTTCCCGCCAGGTTATCAAAGGCGGATCCATAAACTCTGGCTGAGCTGAAGCGGATCCGGATTATTGGGGAATCGGATTCCACAAGGACGCTTATTTTTTTTTTTTCTTATATACCGTAAAACTTGTGTCTATTGATTTCAGTTACACTCTAGACCCGGTATCTATTATAACCCTGCGTAACTTTATTAGAACCCGGTGTTCATTGATTTGGTCGTTGTCTGGACCCTGCGTTTATTGGATTTGAAGAGGCCTGTGTTACGATATCACAATTCGGACGACAGTTTAGATTTTAAAAGCTGGAAATTCCCGACTGGGACGCGTTGACGTTGATCTAGTATCTGTTCGTTTTACAGCACGTGCAGGGATGTATTCTATTTTCGCTTCTATATATGGCATCAATAACTATAGAAATATTTTCCCCACCAGGCCTAAAATTAGTATCTATACGTTGCTATGTTACACAATGTACGTAGACCCGGCGTCTATTAAGTTCAGTATACCTGAACGTCTGGCGTTTATTAAATTAGAGTCCGGCGTCTATTAGAAACCCAGCGTCTATCAGAAGTTTTACGGTATATGTTGATTGAATCTTTTCTTATCTTTATTGCATTTACAGTAATGTATTCAATATTATATTTGATATCATATTTTTGATATCATATATTTAAAAACCGAGCAAATGCATCGAATTGTGTGCGGACCCAGGAATTGAATTTTTAGAAAAATCAGGGTAGATCTATAAATATGCTTTAACTGACCTGTGCCTTTATATGGACACCGCTTATTTTGCATTTCTTGTGTACAGTAGGCCTATCCCAAATATACCAATGGGGTATGAATAGTATTTGGATTAGCAAAAAAGTATTATGGTTCTGATTAGAAGCACACACCACTAAAATCCCGGCTCACCACTTTTTTTTACAAACAAAAAAGAAAATTGCATCATCACTTCACTTTATCAGGGACTCTGATAACCAGAACCATAATACATTTTTGACCATACTGTATAATGTTAATAATTTGCTATATTTTAAAATTGATTATGTACACATCGCGCAGAGACTCAGCATGTCCTGCAGATGATTTGGTGGAACTGGGCTACATATAACTGATTGAGATATTTATATAAAAAAATCAGCCCAAGGGCTAAAAAAGGTTACCGGACAACTTTGGTTTTAAGCATGGCAGGTGACATATGACCTTGATATTTACCAATCAAGGTCATCTTTGTGAACTGCGATGTCACATTTAGGTATGCTGCATATGACTTTATATATGTTCATAATACAAACATACTAGTATAACCTCTATCAAGAAGTATTTTGTCTGTAGAGGCCAATTGACACATGTCAGGTCAGGCAAGATTTTGAGATTTGGCCCTTAATTTCATTTAAGGTCAAATACTAGGTCACCAAAAGATGTGTCATATATACATGAATTCTTGTAAGCTTATACACAATCCTAATCTGCATGTGCAAGTGTGTTAGCCTCAGTGGCTAATTTACACATTCCATGTCAGACATTTAGCACTCAAGGTCATCCACGGTCAAGCACAAAATCATCGTCAGTTGTTCCATATATGACTTCCTTTATGCTCATAATGCAAACTCAAGCTCTATCTACAAGCATTTCATCTGTAGAGGCAAATATGGGCATTTCTTGACCACAAAATGGCTGTTTTGACCTTTCAAGGTCATCAAAGGTCAAATTCAAGGTCACCACACAAACTGCCATATATGACTTCCCATTTGAAAGTGCCAATATCTAAGCTCTATCTTCAAGCGTTTTATGAGTACAGTCCTGGCAGCTTCCATTATGAAGGAAAAAAAGTGCCCAAACTTGTTTTCAAAGGGTGAACAACTTTTTTTGCCTAGAAATGACCCAAAACGGATAGTAACGCTATTTGGGGCAAAAAAATTTTTTTGCCGACCCGTCAAAAATTCAAAATGGCCACCACACGGAGACCGGCGACTCAAGGGCAACAAAACTTATACACATCAAAAAGGTATATAAGGGGAATCTTTTGAAACAAAAATCTCAAAACTGATCAGACAGTTTTTGAGGAAAAAGGCCGCCAAAGTCCAAGATTGGCCATTTTTGATGAAAAATGGCCGCCATTTTGAGGAAAATGCGAAAATCAAAAAACTAAATAATAACCCACTCTTGAAATGTTTTTAGGCATCTTTGTGCAAAATTTTAGAAAAATCCGCCTGTAAACTTTAAAGATAAAAATGTGGACGGACACCGGACGACGGTTGACGGACAGACGACCGACGGACGACGGACGCAACGCGACGGCAATAGGTTATCGGACCATAGGTCCGGTAACCTAAAAACTATAACAATCCATATAAGTATGTGGAATATAAGTATGTGGAACCAGACACTCTATCTTTTACATATGACGTATTCTGGAAAACCTGATGCCGAATACGTCTCAATAAATCGAGAGAGGAATCAGAGCCATTCAGAGCCGTATACGAAGGGCTCGCATCTGTGTGGTTCCCAAGGCGAAACCTAGTGGACAATAGAAGATGCAGAACCAACGGTATGCTAGCCTTTCCGTCTGTGGCCCTCGACTGTTCAACACACTACCATTGGCAGTTAGGAGTATGTCTGGTTGCTCAACAGACTCATTCAAGAGGAGACTGGACAAATTCATGTCAACAGTACCTGATGAGCCACAGATACCAGGATAAACCTCGATGGTGAGGGCTCACACCAACAGTATATTGGATATGCCCAGTTCTCAAGTGCCTCACATGGACCATGTGGGAAGTGGAAGTCGATGATGAGACTGCCATCAGAGGCGGCCAACCATAGTCACCCTGGGAATAATCCTTAAACCCACCACAAGTAAGTAAGTGAATAAGTAATTAAGTAGTTAGGTAAGTAAGTAAGGAATAAAATAGCCACTATAACTGTCATTTCAAGTTATCTAGTACCACTCGACCCATCAAGGTTCGGGAAAAGAGCTAAACCTGTCACAAGTTATGCACAAAGACTAAAAGGTCTCTGGGTGTCTCAAACATCACTTTATCTACAACATTTTGCCCCTACTGTGCCCCTGTATTTGAGGTGAGTGACAAGACCGCCGGTGCTGCATAATTGGCAAGTGTGCAGCATAAACCAGAGGGCCTTTCTGAGACCCATAGGGTGGCATTAGGAGACACACGAGGATGCCGCCTTGGTGCCCCGAAGTAAATCACAATACTAGAGTCAAGGCTGCCTTACCACCTTGATCTAAATGTTGGGCTGATCATCCACCGAAAGACTGACCATGTCCCCAAATGGGTTTTCATCAGCAAAAGTTATGGCATCAGTCTGAAGGTTTTAGTCCGTGAAACTAGCAGTTCGGTCCAGTCAAAGCGGTCCTTCATAGGGCCAACCTGTTCAGTCCAACTGGACATCAAGATCAATAGCCCGAACCCAAGCCTGGTACCTGTAGGAAAGACCACCTGGTCCAGTACCACCTCACATTTACCCTACCCCAACTGGTGGTTGTGCACTCAAAATTGGGCGTACATGTAGCAATGTCCTCACTGGCGGATACTGAGAGGGCTGCAGCTGGTAAGCACCCGGATAGTCCATAAAATTTAATATGCTTGTGGCACTGCGAAGGGCCACCGCACCAACATCCCATTCAAATCTTTGCAGTTGAGAAGCCAACGAAGTGAGCTATGGTGGGTCCGGAGCCAGAACCAGCTATCCCAGCAAGTAATGCCAAAAACGTTTCACCATCATGACTACTAACAGGACTTCATGTTGGGTGGTATATAAGGCTCTGTGCGGACAGGTTTTTTGCCCCTGTGTCCACACCGCACCGCACACTCAATAGCCCGCACTGCACCGCAACGCAGCATGGCCTGCTGTGGAAGGCCCGCACCGCACCACAAATATGGAGGGACAACCCGCACCACACCGCACTAAAGAGAAAATCGCCCCGCACCGCACCGCAATTTTAATGTGTCCGCAATTGTCCGCAGCTTCGGCGACATTATCCCCATACGTGTAATTATCTGTTTGACTGTGTACAGATGTTGGCAATGAGTAATAAAAAAAACTTATTAGTTATCTTTATTACAGGGTTGGATTTTACCCAGGCAAAAGGAGTTTTGCCCTGCCCTGCAGGGTTACAGCGGGTTTTAATTAGTAAAAGTGGGGAAAAGTGGGCAAAATTCTTTCGGTACCTAATGTCAACCCTGCCAAGAATTTATATGATAATGATACTAGTAAATTCCCTACATAATCTGTACTGTTGTCACATTATCTAATGTGGTGCAGATTTCATAATTCATTCAGATTCTAAAACTTCAATTGTCATTTCCAAAACAATAACCTAATATTGTAGTTTGCATCTCAGATTTATGTGGTAGATGTAGACTCTATTGCATAAGATCAGATTCATGAGATCGAGTGTGCATGATCAAGGTGCATATATCTGTGTTTGTGTGTTTACAGTACCTGTGGTGCTTGTAGTAGCAACAATAGTACCGGCTGGTTAGCAGTTGCGTAACAGGCTGTGCCTGAGTGTGGAGTCTCACAATTGAGTGAGAGATTGGCTAACTAATCATGTTGATACAAGTATACTGTAAGATTACGTCATAGGATGCCTGGGGATATCCTGAATATATTAAAAGCTCGTTGACATATGCTCACTGACACCCTGTCAATGCCATTTGACAGAGTATTGGAATAAAATGACCCACTTTTACCCACCAGGGGTTGCACGATCCGCACCTCTGGGTAAAACTTGCCAACCCTGCTTTATTATGATTTGTTGTAACATTCATGAAATTGATGAAACAGTACATGTAAAATCTTTACCAAATATAAAAGTTGATGCTGTCATGCTGTTTTTTAAAATCTGGAACTGTTCTTATTTATTTGTAGAAAGGTCCCATATTGTTCCGAACATCACATCTGGGATATTCACCACCGCTCTGATATTAGGACCAATATGGGAATAATCAACTGAACGTAAAGTTTTACTGCGATGCAGTGCGGTGCGGGGAATGCGGTGCGGTCAAATTAATGTTTATGAGAACTGCACCGCACTGCACCCACCAACAGCACAAGGTTGCCGCACAGCACCGCACAGCACCGCACCGCCCCGCAGTAAAATAAACTGAGCCCGCACCACACCGCACTGCATCATCAAATCAAGTTGTCGCCCCGCACCGCACCACGGACTGCGGACCCCGCGGCCCGCTCGGGGATCCCCGCCCCGCGCAGAGCCTTAGTGGTATAGTATAGTTTACCTGCTAGCCTTTAAGTACTCCACTAACACTGGCAAAATCACAGTTCTTTCCATCCACGATTTGTGAAAATACACCGCCAACAGCAAAATTGTTGGTGTCAATGTCGAAAATCGTCTCACACTCGGAGTTGTGGTGACTGAGTACCAGCGTGGTACAGAGGGAGCTCAATTTGATGAACACCTTTTCCTGTTCAGGCCCCAAGTGAGCTCGACCCCTTCTCTTTCATGACCATCAGAGGTCTTGTGATGTTGAAGTAGCCCTGAATAAATATGCAGTGGTTGCTGGTGAAGCCCATGGAAGACAGACATCTGCCATTCAGGGACTACCTCTAACTTAGCTGGATCAGGGTGGACACCGTTATCGTCCACCATGAAGCCCAATTACAATATTTCTCCAGTGAAGAGCTCACACTTTAAGTTCACCCCAGCTTGCCACAACTGGTCCGACACCAACAGGGGGTTGGTGAGAGGCTCATAAAATGAACGCCTTGATAGAAGGAATATCTGGCTTAGACAAAATGAAAATTGAAGAACACCCATCCTTCGTACCCATGAAGCCATGAAGGTACCAATTTACAACTTATTTTTAAGATATGCAATGCCTCAGTAAAACCTCAGTAGCCTGGTCAGATGAAGGCATTTGTCAACGACTGGCTGGGGTGGATCCAGGAATTTCAGAATATTGGGTCCTGACTCCAGGGAGCATGTTTATAGACGTAGAATCAATACCCAGTATTATTATTCCGAGCGAACAAAACAGGATCTCATAGTCCGGGGACAGAAAGTCATATCAGGCATACGAAGTGAGAGAAAACAGAAAAAAATTATGGATGAGTGAAGGGGACACCTTGGGAATTAGGAGTACATTCACTATGGTGGAACATCTTGGGGGTCAGGGGTGCCGTAACCTAGTGACGCACTGATAATCCTCTTTCCACTATACTGCAACAATGGTCTGACGTCAGCCCTGGCTCTTGTGAGCTGCCAGCTATATAAACTGTCAGCTCGTCTTGCTTACTCGGAGTTGTCTGAGAGCAGTCATGGCGAGAGAATGACAATGAGCACGGCCATGTGCTCCGTGTCCCCTTCTCCTGGCTAAATCGGGTCAACAAGGACCACGGGGGCAATTTCCACTTGGGGGCCCAGCAGGGGGGCTACGTAGATCCGGGACTACTTAGACGTTAGAGGGGCTACTTAGACGTCGGGCTGTTCGGGGTTCTATCCCTGCGGCAGTGCCGTCGGTGAGGCCAGCCAGCAACACGCTCACGTGCGCGGGTTCGGGACGCCACATCCATAACATTCCGGGCTCATCACATCGGGCTACATAGGAGTGATGGTGCAATGTCTGAGTAATGTATGAAGGCCAAACTTATTCGACTGACTGTTACCTGGTAATTACGATGCCCGCAGTGACCGTGCTATGGACTGGGGCAGTTGCGCCCTAGGTAGCTAGGCGTCAAATGTTACAGTCAATTTCAAGGGCCCTCAGTTTCTGCGAGAGCTCTCTAATTATCATAAAACTAGGTATGTCCTCAAAATAAATCCTATTACCATCTACAAATGTAATGTTTGCAGAGACCAGACATCACATTTATTTTACGTCAGATGTGACATCATCAGGTTAAGTACTCAAGGTTATCTGAGGTCAGAGTCAAGGTATCTGAAAGATCCAGCCTATACTTAGTATATCTTTCCGAAATGGTCATGATGCATTAGCATAGTGGCTGCAAAGACAACTTCACACATTTCAAGTCAGAGAAGACATTGGAGATTACGACGTAATGTTGTCAGATGCATCATGCAAGGTCTGCAAGGTCACCGAAAGATCCAAAATTTATATATCTTCCTTTGCTCATAATACATCTACGAAGATATTGTTTACATGGACAAAGTTTCTGGTCCAACACGACCTTGAAATTATATCCAGATCATCTGATGTCAAGTGCAATGTCCAGGAAGATCCACCATGGATGTACATGACTTTAGGTCATAAAAAGTCATTATACTGGTAGTTGAACCTGGTAGTCCAACTAGTAGTTCAGCCATTGCAATCAGAGAATCTGTGGAATAGCTACATGTGGCGACGTTGGCTTCGAGGAATGTTCGGCAAGAAATCGTGAAAATTTTGTGAACATTTCAAACAGACAATAAAAGGATGAAAACTGTCTATTGTAGATCCACATCCAGTGTACCAGAAGCGTGACAAAGACACCCATCCCAGCCGCATGTCCCTGCCCCTGATAGCTGCATATTTTCACCATGCCCCATTTTGGAAGAACGACCATATTCGACAACATCATCAATGTAGACAATATTTGACTCTTCGCCTTCGAGACAGCTCGGACCTCGCCCTGAGGGTGATGTCGAGACCAAATGCATTTACCTGATAGCCTACGTGGCCAGATGCGTGGTATGGCCAGCGCAAGTAGCAGCTGGCCTTTCTTGGCTAATATCTCTCAGCTCTTACTAGGGAGTATCATGCCCCGGTCGATCCTGGTTCATCACGATTTGTCACGGTTCGTCATGATTATAGGCTACTGAAAAATTGTGTACTTTCGAAAGTACCAATTTAGACTTTAAACAGACAATAAAAAAAAATTAAATAGACCTATATATGTCAACAATATACCACCGATAATGTTATCATTCAATCAAAACAGTAGCCTATAAATATAATCAGGGAACGCAACGTTCAGATAAACATGAAGGCTGCGCTACAGAAAAAAATATCGGCGGTATATCGCCTGTGGTGGACGCTCAACGCTTACGTACTGCACTTTGTTCACATTCCTGCGGCGCGCGCATTCTCGAGGTCGGTAACTAAACCGGAAGTGGGTGATGTGCGCAGCCGCCGGCAAAACTCGGTGAAAACAAACAGCTGTCAGAATCGCTGTCAGATCTGTCAAATGTGTCGTCTGTTCATGATATTTTATAATTTCTACGGATCTATGTGATTATGCCAAAAAGCTGTTGCGCCTTTGGCTGCCATAGCCACAATATGAAGGGGGAGAATGTTTCTTTCCACGTTTTTCCCGTTGATACGGATAGAAGAGCGAAGTGGATTGCAGCCGTCAGGAGAAAGGACTGGCTGCCCACTAAGAACTCCGTGCTTTGTGGGAAGCATTTCTTGACTGGTAGGTTGACTAAATGTCAGATGTGGATTAAGTATGTATTTTGAGGGGGTGTGGGTGGGCTGGGGGTGTACAAAAGAATATAGATCTATATGAAAAACTAACAGCTGTTAGAAGGAGCGTCGCTCAGACTGATTCCTGGCTCCTTATATCACATTTTTTGCCTCCCCTATTTGCATGACTCATCATAGAAAATGTATCAGTTATTATGAGCATAAATTGATTTTATTTTATTTAGTTCATGTTAGAAATCAATCATAAAATATTTTTTCACAGGCAAACCCAATCGTGACCCTTGCCACCCGGACTATGTACCCTCCGTGTTTGTCTACTCCAGTCCTCGAGAGAAGCTGCAACCGAAGTTGGCTCGGTACCAAGCTGTAAGGAACCGGAAGGTTATGAGAGAGTTGCTTCCGCCAAATGAAACAGTTAAAGAGAACTTGATGGAAGTTGATCACATGTATTTCAAGAGTGAGTACCAGTATATATGATTGAACATTATCCAAGAATATAAAGGAAATCATGTTCCAGTTTTGTGCAGATATTCCAAATTACCACTTAGATTCTCTGCCAGCAATTGACCATAAATATATGTAGCATTTTCTATCTTTCATTTATATGTAATATGCACTTGTAGGGTGTCAAAATAAGTTATTGCGTATGGAATAAAGAGTGAATGGTTAAAGTAATTTGTATATGAAATGACTTTGATTTATTTTCATCTTATTCTAGGTATACAGGTACCTGACACCTCAGTGGCTAGTAAGACCAGCCCAGAACCTACCCAGAATACCTGCCCAGAAACACCAGTGGAGCCCCCTGTTTCCGTTCCGGAGCCTGACCCAGGTGTGGCATGTGCTCTCGAGATGGCTGCTTTGCGAGCAGAGCGTGACACTCTGAAGAAGGACCTCGAAGTGTTCAAGATGTCACATCTCTGCATCAAGGAGGATGACAAGAAGTCCCATTTCTATGTTGGTCTTCCGTGGGCGGTCTTCTTTACAACTTTCCAGTTCCTTGCTCGTTTCATCAACTCCACCAACAAGAGGTTTGTCCTGAAACCAATTGACCAGTTTTTCTTGACACTGGTGAAGCTGCGCATGGACTTGCCTTTCGAGTTGATATCAAATCATGCAGGTGTCGGCAGGACAACAGTAATTGACATCTTTTGGCGGTGGGTTGACCTTATGCATGCGAAGCTCAAGTTCCTCATCCGATGGCCAGATAAGGAAGCTTTGATACAGACAACACCGGCGGCATTCAAATGCCACTTCCCAAGGCTGACTGGCATTATTGACTGCTTTGAAATCTTCATGGAGAGCCCCAAGTCTCTCCTAGCAAGAGCTCAATGTTACTCCAACTATAAGAAGCATTGTACCGTCAAAGTGTTCATTGTTTGTTCCCCCCTTGGATCAGTTTCTTACATCTCTTCATCCTGGGGCGGAAGAGCATCAGACGTTGAAATAGTTCGGGAATCAGGATTCATCGGGAGCAGATTCCACATGCCTGGAGACCAAATCCTTGCCGATCGAGGGTTCACTTTGCACGAGGACTTCGCGATGCAAAACCTTGAGCTTATCACACCATCTTTCACCAAGGGCAAAAAACAACTATCAGCCAAGGAAGTAGAAACTTCTCGGAAAATCTCAAGTGTTCGTATCCACATTGAGCGAGTGATTGGATTGGTGAAGAACCGATACACAATTCTACAAGGGACTCTTCCAGTTCAAGTGGTGAAATCTTTGAAGGATGAAACCCGTCAACTTAAGCCGGCCAGCATCGACAAAATCTTGGTGTCCTGCGCCGCTCTGACAAATTTGGGGACAGGCATAGTGTCTAAGACGAATGTGTGAACTGTGTGGTTGAACATGATGCAGATCAGTAACACTTTCTATTTTCAGATTACAGGATGATAAGCTATTGTCATGACTTTGCATTAGGAGTCCATCCACATTTGTAGCTTTGAAGTTTACGGTCAAATCTTTCTGAAATTTTGCACAAAAATGCCTAAAAATATTCCCAGGAAAGGTTTTCGCTTGTTATTTGATTTTCGCTTTTTTTATCAAAATTGTGGCAATTTTCGATGAAAAATGGCCAATTTTGGACTTTGACGGCCTTTTTGCAATGGCTGAACAGTTTTTGAGATTTTTGTTTTGAAAGATGCCCCTTATGTAACTCTGTGAATCGCAGTTGAATCGCCGGTCTGCGCGTGTCACAGTTTAGATTTTTGACTGACTTGGAATGTCTAAATTGGCCGCTGACGTTTAAACGTTTGCACCTACATGTAGAGGTTAGGATTGTATTAGCTTAGAAGATGTCATAAATATTGCACATTGCTTGATGACCTTGAATTTGACCTTAGAAGACTAGAAAGTCTTGAAGGCTAGAACTCGGAGTCTTGCCTGACCTTAAATTTGTAAATTGGCCTCTACAGACAAAATACTTGTTAATAGAGCTTACAGGTTACTATTATGAACATATAGAAAGTCATATGCATCATATATAATGGTGACATAAGATATTTAGAAGTTTACAAATATGAAGTTTACAAATATGACCTTGATTGGTAAATCTGAAGGTGATATGTCACCTACAATGCTTAAAATTGTCCGGTAACCTATCTTATCCCTTGGGCTAATTTTCATTATTAATATAAATATATTTTGATGAACCGTGTTGAAGTTAATTGTACATGTTACTGGTTGAGTTATAAAGTCTGAACTTATTAAACTTTGAAGATCACACATATTAATGCAATTGTGCATTGCATTTGCAGTTTTTTGCATGCAGAACTGGAGTTGTATGTACTTGAATTTGTTTAGTCGAGTTGTGCAGGGAAATTGACCTTATACGAATACGAAGCAGAGTTGTAAATTGCATATAATGTTATATTCACATGCAAGAGATATGAAGTTATTTCAAATTGTCTGGTTTCAAATCTGTGCTCAGTATTAATACAAACAAGTATATTTTGCTGACCCTGTTGTAGTAATATGTTCTAACATTCGAAGTAGCAAGCGTACCTTTAAGTTGTCTGTATTTGAATTTGTAAGGCAAATACGTGCAGTACATTTGATTTTGTATGCTTGTGAAGCGGACGTGTAAATTGCATTACGTTATATGCCTTTGAAATTGATGCTAGCAGTTTAGTCATTTTCTGGTCTGTAAGGTTGAAAGTTTAATAGTGAAACTAATCTGCAAAGAACATGAAAATATATGCATGTAAAAATGATGTCATATTCGTTTCATTTTGTTTATACTAGTTGTCAACTTGTACATGGAAATAAAATGTGTATGCATGCAAAGTTAAATTTTCATGAATTTGGATTGCATTAGTATAGATTTTACAAGTTCCATCACATTTTATAATATTTATCTCAATAGCCTGTATGCATTTAATTGCACAATGCAAAATAAAGAATTATTCAGTGAAATTTTTATTCATACTGCACAAAACATTATTCAATTTTCATGCTATTTCTTGTGTGCCTTAGCCATAAACGATACATATATCATTAAAAACATGAACCAGTTTCACACATACAGAAACAAACTTTCAATGACATATACAGTATTTATTCATCAACTACTTAATTTGAGTTTTTCACTTTGCTCTGCTATGGATTTTTTTATCTTACCACAAGCTATTTTATTCAAATTATATATTAATTTAGGCAAACGGTTTCACCCCACACATAGCTCGAAAAACCAGGGCCTGCGAGTCCCAAGCCTCATAAAACAACGTCAGGGCAATCAGATAAATTCATTTGTGAAACATTGCATAAGTTCTATGAACCCTGACTTCACATAACACTTGTACAGATTTTAAATTTTTTTTGAGCTTTTTGAGCACATCAGCTCATTGCAACAAGAACATTAATACACCGATCAAGTTTAGGCTAAACAGTTAATCTACATTAGGATTCATAATGCTTGTAACTTTAACACACTTGTAGATATGCAAGAAAATAACTTAACTAGAAGCTTTACAGTCCTTGCAATACCAGTCGCCTTTCGGAGCTCGCTTTCGTTTGATACAGCTCAAGTGGAACCACTGGATAGCACAGGACGGGTTGTCACAGCCAATCATCGTCTCGTCCGTGTCCTTTTTACAGTAGCAGAAAGCGTAAGAACTGTCATTGACCTGTGGAGAAGTGGATGTTGTGGCAACTGGTCCAGATGGTTTATCATCTGATGAGCTTGGCAATTCGGAGTGCTTCCGGAGTGCAGGGAACAGACATTCTGTCCAGAAGGTTGTGCACTTCCTGACCATGGAGGTGATGAATTCTTCGTCTCTTGACACCCTAATGACCAGTGACAATTTTGGAGTCCACACAACAAAGTCTCCATACTGTCGCTCACAAGCATACATCTGCATCTGCATCTGGGTGTAGTAACTGTGACTCTTCGCCAGTGTACACTGAGGCGTCAGGTACGGCATGCGACATACCAGAGTGTCAACATCAGTGACATCCCTTGCACTGTAAGGACACTTTATTTCTAAGATCCCTTTACCAGCACAACAAGTACATTGAATGAGACCATCTGGACTGGCGGCCAAAAATGGAGTTGCTAAACTAATGTGAATTCCGGTCTTGATGACCTGCATGTCACTGTGGCTATAGCTTGGCTGGTGCTCAGCATATTCAGTGAAGGCCTCAGCTTCCTTTTCTGTGCCCCATGTCAGAGCAGCACTCTTTGCCCTGTTCCTGGATTCTTGACACAATTGACGTAATAATGAGGGAGCAGGTTTTGTAGTGCTGGTGTGTAGGACACTGTGAGCTGTGGAAGATGTGATGCGTCCAACGCGAACACTGCTCCAGTGGGCCGTCACAGACTGTCCCATCGTCTGATCAACAACATACTTCTGCTGAGCTTGGGAAATTGCAAGATGGTCAATGCACTGTTTTGAACCAGCATCACTGGGCAGATTCGCGATCACATCCGGAACAGGTAATGGAAAGGACACAGGATGGATGCGTTTCTTCTCCTTGAATGGTGCGCACAGTCCTTCGTATGTGCTGAGTACAATTGGAGTGGTACTGACTTTCTGCAGTGTGTTGAGGAATATGGCTTCCTCTACGCAGGTGGCTGGTGGAGGTGGTGGCCTAACTTTCCTGAGCTTGGTGGTGCGTAGCCTGTCTTTCGCAGCCTTGCTGTAGAACTGGATGTTCGCCACTTTGGATGGCTTCACCTTCTTTGTGAAGCATTTGTTCCAGCGACAAGGTTCCTCCGTGCAGGCAAGTGTGGTGTACCCCATCCTAACAGCGGCCTCGACCTTGAACAGCAAAGCTGCCACGTGTGAGCAAGACTCACCAAGCCTGCAAATGAAATGAAAAAATTCAATAAACGTTTACTTGTCATTACATAATTGACAACTACATGTAAATGAAATAATTTATATTAGAACACTACAATGTACACACTTTTAGAGATCAGTCCTGATTTGTATGTTTTACATGTACAATGAAAATACACTACTACTTGTGAAATGATATATTCATGTGACACAATAAATATAAATTTATTTATATATCCGAATTCTATCATGTATCAGTTAAATACATGATTAGTAATTTGCAACTTTGAAAAAATAACAATTAATACCCAGCCATGCAGTCACAGTGAGCGCACAAGATTTGCCCATCCTTGTTAACGGCGATCCAAGGCTTGTGTGGCTCCTCATTCACCCTGTACGATGGCGTGACGCTCGTCTTCATCACAGTGACATCCCCTTTCTTCAGGTGCATGATCGTCTGGACCCACCCAGAAACGAAGAAAGTGTGTGCCTCCAGGCTCTTGTAATTTTTCATCGCCTCCCTCGTGTATATTCCTGAAATTGCAGTTCATAAAAATCATAGCTATGCAATAAGATAAAAAAAAATTATGTCAAATATAATTATCATTAACAGGTAGAACATAACCAATTGCAGGACAGTTTTACCATAATTTTTTTGTTAAAGTAAGAAATTTAAGCTAAACTTCTATGCAACTTTCACTTCTACCAAAAATGTCACTCAATTCCATTATAAATTTTGAATAAATTGTAAGACGACCTTCCTCTGAACCAATATGTCTCTTGAATGTTTCCTACTTGGTCCTACCCGGAAAAAAATGCTGTCCAATTTCAAAACATTCACAACAAACTGTCATACACGTACATGCAAAAAAGCTAAGCTGGATGAGCTCCTCAATTCTGTGGGCAATTTTCTTTTCGACCAAAATTGTAATCAATGCCTATATTTTCAAATTTATCATATTATGTACATGTCAATCTGTTAGATACAAACATCTACAAAGTACGAATAACTTTGCTTATGTAACGAGTCAAGCCTACTCTTTTGTCTTATATAATTATTGCATACTTTGCATTGGTAATCATTAAGTAATAGTAAGAATAGCCAAAATCCATATATCTTGGAGTCATTCCATGACTTTTGGCTGACGCACGAACCTAAGCCCAAACCCCTTGGTCTAGCCTTTGAAGTTTAAGACCATTTCCGTTATGTAAAAAAGAGTTCCCTGATAGGATGATATTTTTGTAACCTATTCACAGTATCAATTACATGTCTAGTCTGTATAAAAGGGTTTGCCGCCTCCGGAATCTTCGGAGTAGCCCGGGAGTGGCCCATAGACTGTTACTTTCCTATGGGGGCTATTCCCCATCTTGCGTTGTGTACATGAACAAGATGTATTTTGTATTATGTACTGTCTGTACGTAACACCTGACCGAGGAAATGTATCTATTGGACTACCTATTCACCTGATTGGATTGCCACAGTGTATCTCTACATTTCTTCAGTCATTTGGATCAATAAACCTGGAACTCAATATTGCATCTTTTTTTCATTATCACCAAGAACCCGAAAGGGGGACTGGTGATATAACACATGTTGATTTGGAAAGATTTCACAAATACAAAACCAAGCACATGCACAAAATCATTGCATACTAGATGAGTATGCACCATGTATGTCTATTGTATTTATGTAAAATGTCATATGAAGATGTCATATGGATTATGTAATATTAAGCTAATATGTCGTTTTTGCCCTGAGGGGGGGGGGGGGGGAGAGGGGGGGGATTTCTGCTATGTGACTATGTCGTATGCACTGCACTATTATATATGTCATGAGTATAACGAGTATAACCTAGGGCTTCAACGAGTACACAATTTCGTGACCGGTTACTCGCTAGCTTTTAACCGAACCGTAGCCCTAAATATGACCTTCTAATTGGTTGTCTGCTTTTTTTCGATGTTTTTATGGTGGTTGTCAACATGAAAACATCGAAAAAAAGCAGACAACCAATTAGAAGGTCATATTTAGGGCTACCGAACCGTAACCGGTTACTCGTCCAAAAATATAGAGCTAAATAGTGTCTAAAGTAACACCTACTTTTTTTCACAGTTCGCATTTTATCAAATCTCCATGTCAAAATTGCGCCTAAAACTCGACATTAGACGTCATTTTCACGTGAAAATATGCCATATTATGATGAATAAACATTTTATTTGGATTGGAGAATTACTTCAATTCTGCGCGTTCAGGCGGAAATTTGACTGATGTGAAGTGTTTTATGCTGAATTACAAGGTTGCAAAATACGTTCACGATTAACCGGTCACAAAATCTTTAACCGGTTAGACTACATTCTGTAACCAAACCGTAACCGGTTAACCGAGTACTTGTTGAAGCCCTAGTATAACCTGTGCCAGGCTGTGGAATTCCATAGCGGTGTACCTGTATGATGGCATGTCTGTCTTGTAATAATAGTAGAAAGTAAATTAAAAGATATCTCATACATTACCAGGGCAACAAATTCACTTCTGCACGCTTACCAGGCGTGTCCACCAGATAACTGAACACATCTGGCCACTGCACAGAAGGCCACTTCGTGGGGTCGTCCACCCATGAACCAGCCGGCAGGGAGTACGGGCACTCCATCTCGCCAATCAGCCGCAACTTCTGCTTGTACCGTGCCAGGGCATCCTCCGTCAATTTACTAGTATAATCATACGCCATCTCGATCACAGATACTTGATAAAAAGGTTGTAAACAGTGGTAAAATAACGGATGTAAAGCAGTTGAGAAAGGCGATCGCAGACAAAATGTCAAAAAATGGCGGGAATTCCGATTTGCTGTGTTTTCACCGAGTGACCTGACCTAGTGACCCGGAAGTGACGTCACACCGACTTCGAGAATGCGTTGTCAATGTAAACTGGGTGCGATTTTTGTGAAATTTTCTCGATTTGTATATATGTTTGTGGATTGAAGCTATCGTGGACTGTGCGTGCAAGTATGTAGTATACATACAGTCAGCCAACATGTATACGGTACACGTGACGTAGTGTTCCCTGGTTTGAGCTCATCCCAAATCGCTCAGGAAATGACTGAGCCTCTGAGGGACAACAGGTTCAACTTCAATGAAGTTACATGCCTGTGCATGCATTCAACTCAGTGAACACTGTCACTGACTCAAACTCAGTGACTGGTGTTCAAACTTCAAACACTGTTAAAAATTCTCATAATTTCTTCATCATCGCAACACGTCATCATGTTTCTCATCAGGGGAATGTTGACATTTTCATTTTGCTTGTCACACTCACAGACTCACAGTGAAGGTTTGATGACAGATTAGACCTATATTATGTTAATGCAGCCTAGCTAGATCTACCACAACAACAGAGTAAACGACGTGGTCGTAAACAACCGTACTAGCTGCAGGGGTCAGATGCTCGGGTTTAAGTCCCTGGTTGGAAATGGGCAAGTCGCCTGTAGCGTTATGGGCTTTGATCGACCCGATACCTAATGATCGGACTTATAAGGAGCTATAGCTGTAGGCTTTATTCAAGGTAATTGACTGGTCTTTCGTTCTAATTATTGGTTGGGCAGATCAACGATACCCTGCCGATTAGGTCCCGCCACGCTATATATGCCCCAGCCCATACATGCCATTGCCACACACATATATATATATGATATGATCAGCTGATGATGCATAATAGACATCAGCCCAAGTGACGCGGAGCGCTTCACGTTACTTGGGCTGAATAGTTGTACATGTGCTGGGAAACAAAATTTCCCCTTGTGCTGAACAAGTATTTGCATGTGCTGGAGCCTCAAATTAGAAAGCAATGTACCGGCATGCAAACTAAAATTGTAAAAAACAATTATTTTTCATCACAGAAATAAGCGAACAGTCGGATACAGACTGCCCATAGAGCTACATCAGAGAATGTCACTGTGAGACAACGTGCTGCACTACTCGGGATGATGGGAGAAGAGAACGATATGATTCCAGTCAGGGACAACAGCCATGGTCCAGGGCTCAAGAATGTCTCCAACAAACTGGACGATGGTGAGAGCTTGATTTCTGCATTATATTGCTATTGTTTATTAGAACATGTAGGCCTATAGAAAAGCACATTTAAAAAAAATAATAATTGAATGCTGAAAAAAATATTTGAATGCTGTAAATTGTTACGTATATGTGCTTTTAAGAATGCACCGGTGACTTAGTTATGTTTGTTCCATTGACAGACACAGCCCAACAAAGAGCTGCCCAGCAGAGGCGCATGGTGTCAAAGTGGGCACGAGAGGACTTGGAAGACAAGCACCTTCGTCTCTACGAGGAAAACATCCTCCTCAAGAAACATGCTCGCAAGCAGGAAGACAAAATCAAAAGGTAGGTTAATCTTATCCACTGGAATCAGAATATTTCGAAACCTAGCAACCACAGGTTACATGTATTCTGTATTCATGGTATGTGTCTATGTAAATTTTGTGTACCCAGTTCACAATATTGTTTTCATGTGTTAAGGTGTATATTTAAATAAGGTGAACATTTTTAAATTTCCTCAGGATGGCCACTAAACTGCTGAGACTGGTCAGTGACAAGAAGAAAGGATTGGACGGTGGCAGTAAGTCATAGATATTCTTTCTTCTGTTCTTGGTGCATCTTATGTTTTTAGTGACACTGTATACCAGTAGATTAGAATGTAGTTATTATGAATAATGTCTCATCTTTAACCAGCTAAAAAGGTTCGGGACATTGAGACCGAGGAAATGCTGGAAGAACTTCATGGGAAAATCCGAGAACTTGAACGACAAAATGGCCAGCTCAGAGAAAAGGTATGTACCAGTACTAAATAAAGCTCTTGATCATGTTGATGTTTTGTATTTTGTACATGTATATATTTACAGATACAAATTATATATCACCAATTACAAGTCACATGTAAGGAATATCTAAGAACTTTTGTATTTGAGAAATATAACATATCCCTATCAATTCTTTGGTCACTGGTACATGTATGCGTAGAGAGTAACTGATGATGTTTGACCGACAGCTGATGGTCACCAAGCAACAGCTCAGTACACAGAACACAAGGAAGAGTGCCTACCCTCATGTACAAGCACGAATCAACACGGTCAGTTCTCTCCGCCATTGTGATTGACCATACGGATTTGTCACATTTGCTAAGTTGTATTTATTTGAAGTAAAAATCTAATCACAATATTTTATATTTGATAGGGTGTTCCAAAACCACCAGCTGATCCAAGATTGACTAAAAGTATGAGAGTTTCAGGCCCTTCCCCACAGAAGTGAGTATAGTTTGAAGCTTATTTTTACAATATTTAGCACTATTGACCTCAGGAAAGTTTCAAGGGAGAAGAATTCTGTGCCGGATACTGGCAAGAATTGAGTATGAATTGGAGATTATTTCTCTTGCGTTTCAGGATGACATCTCACCACGCTCAGCAGAGTTTGCCGCGCTATGGTCACAGCCTGCTGGAGGAAGCCAGGGCAGAAAACAAACACCTGTTAGTGATTCTCAATATCTCTGCTTTTTTGTACTGAATATTATTCGTGCTTGAATCTGTGCACTAAATATTCAGGAAAATATGATGATATTAGATGATGAAATATTTGATATATCAATGGTGAAGTTTTCACACATTCACTGTTATGTTTATATTCCTATCCTTCTCTGATAGTTTATAAATATGTTCTTGCCAGTGAGGACACCATCCAGCGACAGAACGAACAAATCAACATCTATGAACAGGACATAGAAATGTTGAAAGAACAGGTAGGTTGGATATTTAAATCTCAGTTGAGGCTGTGGAAACTTTTAAAAACCTACAACACCGTAAAACTATAACAAAAACGAGAGGCCATAGGCCACACACTTGCGGGAATGAGTACGTAATTATGACGTCATTTGTCGTCAATTCTATACTGCAAACTTACTGTGAATGGAGTTTTTTAATATGCATGATAAAATCGTTTTCATATATGTCATATTATACCCGTACAAGATCATAATATCTTGAAATGATGAGTTTCCTTTGAAATTTTACCAATTTGTTGCCACAAAAACGTCAATTACATCCAAACGGATATACCGATTGAGCTAAAAATTGACAGAAGCCATCACAGGACGACTCCACATCGTTTGCATATGCTAGATCTGCAGTATATGTTATAACTTTCCACATCTGACACTCAAAAGGCCTAAATGTCAGTCTGAAATCACATTTGACATCATTATGACGTCAATTGACGTCCGATTCCAAAAATGACAACATATTTGGAAAGTACTCTCGAAGACCTTTCAAACGAGCTACTACTTGATATTTTTGCAAAAGGTCAAGGTCAAGGTCATTTTTGAGGTCAACTTCGACCTCAGGCGCTTGCAAAGGCTATCGGTCATACGCCTTACGTGTAAATGCAAAAGTTGTTAGGCTAAGTGAGTGCAATACTCTGGATTTACTTTCGTGTCTCTATCTTGCTTACTTCCCGAGATATAGTGACCCACATGGTTTTCACTTGCAGGTCAATATTGACCTTGACTTTCGACCTTTGACCTTGAAATTTCCTGGAACAAAAGAACTTATCCTTGACTATAAACTGGTGTATTATCAGAATTTTACGCACATTATTGACGCTTTTATCAGCATCGACAGCTTGAAACATGCAATTTCGCTTATAATGGGGCTGATTTCGTTGCCATAGAAACGTCAATTACGTCATAACGAATTGGCCGATCGGGCTAAAAATTGACATTGAGCATGATGGACCGGTCTCACATCGTTTCCAAGCATCAGATCGAAAATCGGAGGAGGTGACCTCCAAGGTCAAATATTCGACCTCAGGCGAACTTCTCAAGGTCAAGGTCAAAGGTCAAGGTCACGGAAGATAGAACTCGAGTTTTTCTACAATATGAACTTGGTTTGAAGTCTCTAGCACAAATAGAACCGGAGCTATGGCCACTTAGGTGTTTTCAACATTTTGCGTGACCTTGACCTTGACCTTTGACCTAGATACACCAAAATAGGACGTTTTCTGCCCGGTGTCCTAAAGAATATGTACACCAACTTTGAGAGAAATCAAGTAAGAATTGTGGACGCTGGGCTGGACACAAACAAACAAATCCACGAACGAACCAACATACTTGCCGAAATCTTTAGATTCCGGCAAGTAAAAATATATAAATACATGTACATACTTGCCGAAATCTTTAGATTCCGGCAAGTAAAAATATATAAATACATGTATATGCTGTCTCTCCTGCTTCCAACAGATGCAGTTAAGAGAAGCTGGTTATGAAGAAGACTTACTAAAAATCAAACAGCAAATGAGCATAGGACAGAGGTACAAAATGAGACATTGACATTGCTGTAAAGTATATGAATGAATCAGAGAGGAAGTCTACAATTTCCAATGATACATGTGACTTACAATCAGTCGTACAAAGATTCAAAGAACAAATTCTGAGATGGGTTGATAGCTCGGATATTTTGTATGTACAGAGCGACAATCCAGGAGAACATTGATGTGATCCGGCTACAGAGAGAGGTCAAAGAGAAGGCGACAAAGTTGATACAGCTCCAGGCGCAGTACTCCGGACTCGAGGATGTAAGTAACACAGCGGTGTGGTGTCACAGCTATAGTAGTAGTAGTGGTAGCCCCGGAAATCAAACGCACGTCTTGATGCAAGTCTTTATTTCATCGACACTTTGAACTGGTGAAACCGTGAAACCGTGGTTTCTGGAATACAGAATGAATATTGATATTAAAATAAAATGTATATTATATTGTTATACATTTATGCCTGGCCACTATTAACATTTGTTACCTTGAGACAGGCCTAAAGCTCACAATAACAGACCCAAATCTTATGAATTTGCAACTTTGAGGCTGAAATTAATGATACTTATACTGACAGTACAGTCAGCATTGAAAATACCTAATACTTGTAACAATAATGTAGTGTAGCCTGACAAATGATTTTGTATACTGAGAATATATAGAATTAGATGTGACTTTAAAATAACAACAAATTTTGGTTCCAGAATAAGATAAATTGGATAAATTACTGAACACATAGAAATTCTAATTTAACCTGAATGCAAACCAGTTTATGATATATTAAGCTACATGAGTACACCAAGAATACATACATGTGATATAAATTTTACCGGGAACACAGTATGAGTGGGTGGGCGATAATTGACGAACATGTGATATTCACCAAAAAATACCGTTGAGCTATAGTTCAGCTATACAACCGAGCTGAAATACGTTATATTCAAACCTTTGACACTTACAACACAATTTGGGGGCAAAATACTATGAAAACTTGATAGCAAACTTTATAGCAAACTTCGGCTGAGAACATAATTTCTTGAAATTCGTCATGTAAACATTGGGCAAATTCATTCTTACAATATTCGCCAGATGGCGCATTATCATAAAGACACCTAGAAAAACGAGCAAAATGTAAATTACGGGTACGTTATGAAATTATACATTGAATCCCACGACAGGGCCTTTACTTGATATAGTTAACTCTGGCGTTTACACCCCGCCCCTTTTGGGGAGTTACTCTACCCAAAACCAAATCGCAACACTGCGAAACCAAATTAAACAAATATCAAGAGTTAGTTCAATTGTCTATAATACCTTCAAGCAGAACTAGTCTGTCGATTGGACGGCGATAACTTCCCGTCTTTGTGCGGACCTCAACTTGCCGCACCAACCCATCACTGCCTGGAAATACTTCCGTGACACGAGCAAGGGGCCAAACATTTCTCGACACCGAAGGGTCGACAAATAGGACCAGGTCGCCCACTTGTAAGTTCCTTCGTTGCGATGTCCACTTCGATCGCTTCTGTAAGAGCGGCAAATAGGACCTTATCCACCGACGCCAGAACACATTGGCAAGGTGTTGGATCTGTCGCCAGCGTCTTCGATACAGGTCCGTGGTCGAGAACACATCCATTGGAAGCTTGACTGAGTCCGCTTGAAAGATCAGTAAGTGTGCTGGAGTGAGTGCCTCCGAATCAGTCGGGTCGTTGCTCTGGCTGATGAGTGGTCGGCCATTCATAATTGACTCAGTTTCGCAGAGAAGAGTTTGTAAGCCTTCGTCATCCAGTACCTGTTCTGTGAGGATGGATGCCAATATCTTCCGTGCCGTCCTAATGCACCTTTCCCAAACTCCTCCGTGGTGTGATGCTAGAGGCGTGTTAAAGCGCCAATCGATGCTCTTTTGAAGTAGGTGTGTGTGAATAGCTCTCTGGTTCCACAGGGCTATTCCTTGTCTTATTTCCTTCTCAGCCTTGACAAATGATCCGCCATTGTCCGAGCAAATGATCTTTGGTTTTCCGCGACGTGAGATGAATCTGTTGAGTGCGTTAAGGAAAGAGTCTGTCGACAGGTCAAATGTCACCTCCAGGTGCACCGCGCGGGTAGTGAGGCAAGTGATCAGGAGAGCGTATCTCTTGGCTCGTGCTCTCCCTCTTTTCACGAGGAATGGGCCGAAGAAGTCAATCCCCGCTCTGGTGAAGGGAGCTTCTAGTACTCCAAGACGAACATCAGGCATGTCCGCCATCTTCTGCTCACCAACCTTTCCAGAGACTTTCCTACACTTAACGCATCTAGAAATGACACTTCTCACTGCAGAGTTCCCATGGATAACCCAAAATTTCCTCCTGAGAAGGGACAAGACATATTCTCTTCCCGAGTGACCACACAGGTGATGGAAGTGACGGATCAGCAGAGTGGTCACATGATGATCCTTGGGCATGATACTTGGCTTGGAGATGTACCCAGAATCATACAGCGCAGACAGTCTCCCTCCGACCTTCAAGATTCCGTCCTCTACCACCGGGTTAAGCTTCACGAGGCTGGACTTCTTTGGAACAGCATTACCTGAACCTTGAAGGGAAGTTAATTCTTCTTGGTAATGTTGGTTTTGAACAAGTTTGACGACAACTTGCTCTGCTGCTGACATTTCTGTGACCGTAATTGGGGTCATGCTGAGGTTAACCTTGGAGCCGTCATCCTTCTGATGGTTGACTCGTTTTTGGAGAGTTGTTTTGACCCGAAGCAGCCAGGACACAGCCCGGACTCCCCGGAGCAGTTCGAACCAGCTGGAAAACCTTTCTAGTAGCTGAGTGATTGAATCCTTGGACTTTTCATAATCTTTGTCGACAATGACAGCTGCAGAGGAGGCTTTTTTTACTTCAGGGTCATCGCAAGCGAGGGGTTCCAGTTGTTCATTCAGTTGGGGCCAACATTCTGGTGAATTCAGTAAGAAGCTTGGGCCTTGAATCCACCTTGAATTGTTGATCAATGCGTGGGGAGACAGACCCCGAGAGCAGTAGTCGGCCGGGTTTTGTTGACTTTCCACATATCTCCATGATGATGGATCTGATCCGTCCCTGATGGCTGCAACTCTGTTGGCTACAAACGTGTGATAACGTTTGTCATCATTCCTGATGTACTTGAGTACAGTCGTGCTGTCACTCCAAAAGATGAAGTCTTGTAATGGCAGTTGGAGTTCCCTCCTGATGGCGCTGTCCATTCTGACCGCCAGAGCAGCTGCGTTGAGTTCCAGTCGTGGTATACTTATGACCTTCAGTGGAGTTACTCGGGATTTCGCCAGGACCAGAGTCGAGGTGACTGAGCCTCCGACATATGAGACCCGTAAGTAGCTGGCGGAGCCGTAACCTTTCTCTGAGGCATCACTGAAGTGATGGAGCTGAAATCTCTCCAGCTGCTTGCCGACAGCCAGGAGAGAACGGGGTATCTGGAAGTTTGCCAACACCGGCAATTCCGTAAGCCAATTTCGCCACCTTTCCTGATGGTTAGTGGGCACAGGATCATCCCAGCCAAGTTGGAGACGGCACAATTCTTGCAGAATGCATTTCGCTGGAAGCACTGCTGGCGAAACCAGGCCTAAGGGATCAAACACGGAGCTCATGATCGAGAGGATGCTCCTGCGAGAGACAGTCTTCTCCTTGATAACCCGTTCTATGTTATCAAAGCCAAAACTGTCCGTCTGAAGATTCCAACGAACTCCAAGAGTACGTTCGACTGGGAATTCATGGTTAGTTTCATTCAGGATCACTGACTGCACACCGACTGCACGCTCAGAAACTGGGATTTTCTCTAAGACTGCTGATGAATTCGAAGTCCATTTTGTAAGTCTGAATCCTCC
The DNA here is from genome assembly GCA_949152475.1 of Terebella lapidaria. Lineage (NCBI taxonomy): Eukaryota > Metazoa > Annelida > Polychaeta > Terebellida > Terebellidae > Terebella > Terebella lapidaria. The sequence continues at coordinate 15,530,505 of OX424564.1, read as the reverse complement.
CTTGGCCAGGGTGGAGGTCAGTGAGCTCTGTAGGGCCATAGCTTCTTCTTCATTCATGACTGACACCAAGCAATCGTCCATGTAAAAGTTGTTGAGGATAGCCTCCTTTGTAGGGTTGTCAACCTGGTTGTCTAAGGCTGTTCTCCGAAGAGCATATGAGCAGCAGCTGGGAGATGACTTTGCGCCGAAAATGTGCACGTTCATCCGACAAACCCTGGGTTCCCTAGAAACTTCTCCTCCTTCCCACCACAGGAACCGGAGGAGATCTCTGTGTTGAGGCGAAACACGGACCTGATAGAACATTGCCTCAATGTCGGACATCATGGCGATTGGGAATCGCCGGAATCGCAGTAGTACACCTAGTAGACTGTTGTTCAAGTCTGGGCCTTGGAGCAATGTGTCATTCAGGCAAATGTTCTCAAATTTAGCTGAGCAGTCGAACACGACTCTTACTTTACCGGGTTTGTTTGGGTTAGTGACAGCATGATGTGGCAGGAACCAGGCCAACTTTCCTGTTGTGTTGCTTGGCGCAAGTTCAGCATGGTCCTTGATGAAGAGGTCCTCCATAAAGGTTGTGTACTTTGTCTTGAGGTCCGGATCTTTCTGAAGCCGTTGTTTGAGTAGATGAAGACGACGTTCTGCGAGAACTCTGTTCTGAGGCAGACTTACTGGTTTAGTTACCAGGGGGAGATCCATCTCGTAGTGGCCATCCTTGAGTTGTGTCGACTCAGACATGATATTCAGTGCCTTGGTGTCATTCGCAGACATCTCGAGAGTTGGATCTGCAAGAGACTCTGGAAACTCCTGATTATAAAGGAGTTTGATCTGTTGACTAATGGAAGAGGCATTGACAAAGTTACAGGTGCCATTTTTGTAGTTTTGTCCTTTACCCAGAGGGCCATTCACCACCCATCCCAGGACCGTTCTGACAGCATAAGGTCCGTCTCCCGGGCTTGGTTTTACTTCTAATGGCTGCAGGAGCTCAGGGTTATCATTACCAATGAGTAGGCCAACAGGAGAGTCCACTTTGGTGATGTTAACTCCCTTGAGGTGCTCCCATCGATCCACATCATGCTGGGTGGCCTTGTCTTGATGTGAAACGGGGAGTTCAGGGCGGCAGATTACTGAGGACAATCGTGTCACAAACCCGCCGTCCTGGCTGTCTTGTACGTTCAGCGAGAACAGCTGCCCTTCAATGATGGCTTCCTTCCTGTCAAGGGTTGTCACCCGAACAGTTGTATTCTCACCCTGAAGGCCGACTGCATCAATGAGTGCCTTCGAGCAAAATGTCATGTTAGATCCGTTATCTAAGAAGGCATTGGTAGTTACCCAGCTGCCATCCCAGGCCTGCACCTTGACTGGAACTACTTGCAGACTGATGGATTGTCCTGACTCACGGACTGCTGCTCCCACACGGCCTGGACCTTGGTTGGCAGGAGCCGGGTTCGCCTCGGCCTTCGCTAGCTGACTGGGGGTGCTGATGCTGTTGGTCAAGGTTGGGGCTCCGTACCTGTGTAACAGAGTAAAGTGTTTCCCCCCACAAACCTGACATCTTGAACGTACTTTACAGTCCTTTACCATGTGTTTGTGTAAACAGTTGAAACAAACACCAAGCTTTTGAACACTGTTGTAACGTTCATCAATCGACATCTGCTTGAAATCTGGACAAGCAGACATGAGATGTGGGCCGGTGCACAGGAGGCATGTCCAGGATTTTGTCTTGACCTTCTCTGGGGTCAGGTTTCCTGTTGTAGCAAAGGACTTAGCCTTGTCGGGTTTTTTGCTCTTGTTATTCTCACCGTCCTTGGAAGTTTTCGAGAGGTTTCCAAACACAGGGTGAGAAGCCAGGCGTACTTCCTTCTCAACAAACTTGACGAAGTCCTCAAATTTTATGTCTCTGACTTCCCCTTCTGTTATGCTGTCAGCTCGACCTCTCCATTTCCTTCGAAGCTCAAATGGTAATTTGGCCACGATCGCACGGAATGACTCCGGATTTTCAACTTTATTGATGTGACCACAGTGTTTCAATGTGTTATTGCAGCTTGTCAGCAGAACTGAGAATTTCTGGAGGCTGACCGTATCTTCAGATTTTATTGCAGTTCCATTAACAATGCGATCTACGTAAGCTGTAGCGATACGGAAAGTCTGTCCATATCTGGCTTTCAGTACCCTTAGTGCCTCTGTGTACCCATGCTCAGGATCCATTGTGTAGCAGCTCTTAACTAGTTCCTTCACGTCTCCGCTCGTGTACTGGGCTAGGTAAAATAAACGTGAGCTGGGACATGATATTTTCTCAGCTATAAGAGTTTTGAATGCTAGAATGAAATTGTTGTAGTCAAGTGGATCACCAGTGAACACTGGAACCTCTTGCCTTGGAAGGAAGAAAGCTGCCGAAGCCTGCCTTACGGCGTCTTCTGCCATCCCTGTTGATCGAGGAGATACTTCTCTTCTTCTGTGTGAAGTTTTCTCACTGACAAAGCTTGACTCTTGAACAACAGCCTCCCGTAGACTTTCTTCTCGTGCTGCAGATTCTTCAACATCCTTCTTAGCTGCCAACAGTTTTCTTCGTCGCTGGAGACGCTCTTCTTCTTCCTTCAGGCTTTCTTCTTCCTCCAGAAACCTCAAACGAACTTCTGCTGCCCGTCTTTTTGCCTTCTCCTCGTACACCTGCCGAAGGATCGAAGAACGCTCACTGCTTGTTTGACTGACTGAGTCTTCAGGTTTCACGTCATCCTCCTCCGTTGTCCTTGAGGAGTCGATCCATGGAGTAACTTTACTGTCTAAGTCCATAATCCGATCCTTCTCTCTCTCATAATACTGACTATGTTCGGTGGTTGCGTCCTCATCACCCGAGACTAGAGCCATAATTTTACGCTGGGTTTCGTCAAATTTGGCCCAGACGTCTGATAGACTATTCTGTATTTTGGCGACAGTGTCTACGTTCTTTGGGTCAGACATCAGCTCTTCGATACTGTTAATTTTTCGTGTGATGACAGATTTAATGCCTGACCTCGTCTTCATAAGATGTTTCAGCTCATCACCAGACTCCTGTGGCTCTTCAACGTCCTCGGTCTTGACTGACTTTTCTTGATCAGCCATCTTCAGACACCAGTTACAGTTCTTGTTGTGTTAAACTATGTGGTGTCACAGCTATAGTAGTAGTAGTGGTAGCCCCGGAAATCAAACGCACGTCTTGATGCAAGTCTTTATTTCATCGACACTTTGAACTGGTGAAACCGTGAAACCGTGGTTTAACACAATTTGGGGGCAAAATACTATGAAAACTTGATAGCAAACTTTATAGCAAACTTCGGCTGAGAACATAATTTCTTGAAATTCCTCACGTAAACATTGGGCAAATTCATTCTTACAATATTCGCCAGATGGCGCATTATCATAAAGACACCTAGAAAAACGTAAAAATGTAAATTACGGGTACGTTATGAAATTATACATTGAATCCCACGACAGGGCCTTTACTTGATATAGTTAACTCTGGCGTTTACAAGCGGGAGTGGATATTTTCGATGATAGACGCATCTGGTGCTTCTTGGGCACCAGTAGTGTCATGTACAATATTCTCAATTTGTTAAAAGGCAGCTCTCTACTCTCACTGTGGTTCATGTCATGGGATAATAAATTACATAATGATTTAAAAACTTGAAGATTAATCTGTCATCCAACTAACTCAGTCCATGTTAGAATCACCTACCAACCCGCCTTTTTGAGGCCGTTGAAGATCAAAATATCTTTTGGAAGATCAGAAAGGTCAAACCCTGTTCATTCACCACAACCATGTCTGTTCACCCATGTGGCCCCTGTAGAAGCTGCGAGGGATGCGGGCGAGCCACGACCAGGTGATGTCTGAGATGGAGCGCGTCAAGTCACAGCTGATGGAGGAACAGAGTCGACGTCTCGCCGTGGAGAGTGAGCTCCGCATGGGAACTACCTCGCAGAGAACACTCGTCGAGGTGTGCAGTCAGTTCTACATTAATCTCATGATTTGCTAGATTTATCATGTACTGGTCTTCTGTTTACATAAGGATTGTGATATGATCGAATCGTGTTAGAGCAGTAGATGTATTATGCAGAATTCATCCGTTCTGATATATGGATATCTGGCAGAATTATAAGATATTAGTCATTGCTTGCTGACAGTTCAATAATCAGTCTGTATTTCTACAGTATCAAGAAAGAATACAGGACTTGGAGAAAGAGTGCGACATTTTGAAAGAAGCCAATGAAAAACTTGTGTCCAGGTGAGTGATACACAATTCCATCAACACATATATTCACAACTCCAAGCTTTCGCAACACTTTGAAAAAACTGCATAGATCTGCAAGTAATCAGGATGTACATAATCAACAATTTAGCACACGGGGTAACTCACAGAAAAGACACATAAAAATATATGACACTGAATATGACTTTCACTCGCAGTGCGTTTGACCTGGAGCGTGAACGTGTCTGGCGACAGAAGGAGAACGCTCTCAAAGTACAGATCGCTCAGCTCGAGGCCACTCTGAAGGCGGACGTTGGGGAGAAAGGCAACATCATCGACAAACTGAGCAACGAGAGAGGTACAGACTTGAAGTTGTAAATTAACTTAATCACTCGAACCCTCTTGTGTCCACATCAATCGTGTTGTATACAAATTTAATGTAAACTCATCCTTCATGAGGAGGCTTACTCTTGAGCTTTTCACTCTCATATGAATGTTTGTAATCATCATATCAATTTACGCTTTGTGAGTTTGGAGGTAAAAGTAAATAGATATATGAACGCTGCTGCAGATGCACACGAGCAGTTGGAGGAGGAGCACAGAGAGCTGAGGATGAACTACTTCCAGATCAAACAGGAACATGATGACCTTCGAGAGAAGATGCAGTTCTTCACCAAGGTCAGGCACATTGGTAGTGGGGTCTGGGTTGAATATCAATAGTTATAATAGAGGTACATGTATCTGCAAGCACAGAAAACAAGTAAATTTTAATTTGTGTTCAGCCTTTAATAATTTATAGACACATGTATGTATCATTCAATTATCAAAAGAAAACAATGCAAGAATATTCCTCATCTTACAAATAGACCATACAGATACAATCTATGATATATATGACATGACTTTCAGTGAGACTCCAGTGACTTCCCAGACACTATAGCACTATAGCACATGTCAGTACAAGGAAAACTAAATGCATAAAACATGACCTTGTGTTTTGCGACAGGAGTCTGCAGTTGACTTCCAGGAGATTGAAGAGGCTCTGATGGTCATTAAACAGCGCAAGGAGCGAGAGAATCAGGACCTGGACTTCCTACAGAAGGTTGAGGATGAACAGGACAGAGGTATGGGCTCAGGGTTTTCCTCGCGTGAGGCTGGGAAAGAGTTACACTGTGAACACCAAAAAATAAATGTAAACCTAATGAAATTCTGATTGATGTGATTGTTTTCTTTGGAAATTCATGAAGTTAAAAACTTCCGGTTTATAACTTTTGTCAGATCTGTATCTACTGCATGCGTGTTCATTCTATATATAACAAATCTCCATGTGTTTCACACAGACCATTCCAAGATGTTACGCGACCTGCGAACAGAACATGCTGATACAATCAACGAACTCGAGAAGACACGCAACATGCTCATCACCCAGCACAAGATCAACAAAGATTACCAGATGGAGGTTTGTAATCAATGAAGGAATTACAGTTTTCAAAACTGAATATCAACTCTATGTCTCATGTTATTCAGCTGTTCGGATAACTTTTGCACACATCTTTACAAGAGCATGATGAAAAAAGTCAGTGTTAACCATTCATAATAGGCTGCAAGGGACCGATCCTGTTTTCCATAGGTTGATGACGTCACGAGAAAAATGGAAGAAAACAAACAAGAATATGACACCAGATTACAAGAACTGGCACAACTTCTAGACATCCGCGCTGTCAGAATCAGAGTGAGGAGCCGAGCTTTCGCAGATAATATAAATTGTGCATGTACCCAAATATCAGTAACAGTATAAATAGATGCCATGATAATATATGTTTTGAACACTGTAGAAACTGGAAGCACAGCTGCGAGATGTCGCATATGGCACGAGGCAATACAGAGTGAGAGCCGAGGAATCCATGGAGGAGGTAAATTGTCATACAATTCATGTGTACCTTGAGGAGCTTATACATAGTTAGTTTTCTCAGCACTTTTAACTGGGTAGTTGGAGCTACAGTATGTTCATACAATATTGTATAATGTGGCTCTACGGCTAGCCATCTAGTATACGCTTGTGTGTAGGTTAAGAGAATGATTTTCTACCTTGTTTGGTAGAGCTTCTTGCTACATATAACTCTAATAACTGACGCCTTTCGTTCTGTATCCGTGTCACCATGGCTACCAGGACGAGGATGTGGAGGCTCTGGAGGAGACTATCAGCCTGGAGCATGGTCAGAACCTCTTCGAAATCCATGTCAAGCAGGTACCCATCCACAGCATTCACACATAATTACAATGGAACATTGAGGGTTACAATTGAGGAGATGCCTTCTCTATCTAGCCATAGCCATTGTCAAGGAATACGATGAGCTGTTCACAAATATCCATGGTTTCTCCCAAGGTGACTTTGAGCCAAGAGGCTCTGAGGATTATGGGAGATGATGAGCCCAGTATTTTTGCCACATGGGAGTTTTACGAGTTTGAGATACAGTCTACTCCGGTTGTACGCAGTGCCAAGTGAGTACTACACCATCATTACTTAAAGACTCATACAACCGGTATAACAAAACATACTTTACAGCTGTAAGCTATATACCATTTTTTCCTTTACCAATTTCTCTTTTCTGAATCCATGCTAATTTTCGTATGTCACAACGGTTTTATTTGCAGACCAGAGTTTAACTTCACCTCCCAGTACACAGTGAAGACGGACGATTTCTTCCTCCACTACCTGCAGCGGGATGCCTGTACGCTGGAGCTTCACCAGTCGTTCGGCACAGATTACAGGACAATGGCGGCCTGTCAGCTCAAGATGAGGGACATTCTTGACAAGTCACAGGGCCGACTTCACGGCAGCATCATGCTTACAGGTTTGGAGGGGGAAGTCCTGGCCACATTGCCTAATGTGGGGGCCCATGTAATGCTTTTGTAGCTTGCTGGGTAGATTACAATGCATTGTGGGTCCTAACTTGGGAAAGTTTGACTTAACGTGCAGGTTGTACAACATGAATAGGATTTTTTGATGAATTCCTTCGCTTCATGAAATATTTCTGTATTATTCAGGAGTGTCTGGTGAGGGTCAAGGTATAAACTTTGGAGTGTTGGAATACTGGGTGCGACTGAAGGTTCCCATGGAACAAGCACTCCGACTCTACAAAGTAAGTCCTCCCTCACTCTTCTTGGTGCTTAATGTAATAGGCCATTCTCTGATGCAACTTTTGTACTGAAATCCTATTTATTTTTTCTCGTCAGGAGCGAAGTAAGTCGCTAGGATACATCCGCAGTAATGCTCGGGCGACAGAGCAGGCGCTAGAGGCCATGGATGAGACCGCGGCCATGCGACCACCAGACAACGTCAACCAGCTCCACATCAGTGTCATCAGGTGCTCGGGACTCAAAGGACGCAGGCCGGGTGAGGTCACAGCTGGGGTCTTTATAGCTGTGCAATCAGAGTCAAACACAGACATGAAATCATAGTAACAACATTAAGTTAAAGTTTATCAATCAGAGGTACAGTAAACTGCATGCAGTCTGTTGATCATACCATAGAAATGTACATATCCTCTTGTTCCCTCTGTCCCAGATGTCCAGCCTTCGCCTTACTGCGTGTACAAGTTTTTCGACTTCTCGGACCACGACACGACGATCATAGAGTCTAGTAACAACCCTGAGTACAACGACCACAAGAGCTTCCCTGTACCAATGACAGCAGATCTGGACAAATACCTCAAGGCTCAGGTCTGCAATACAGGGGATCTTAATATCGAATCTCATAGATACAATAGTGATCATTGTCATATTAACAACCTATATTAGCAAAGTGAAATGTTGAAGCATTCAGACTTGGTAGTGACATGAAATTATACGCAAAAGAAAAAGTCTCTATTAGGAACCAATAAAACTATCTAATATAGCTAAGCATGTCCATCTGCACTGTATACAGCCGCTGCAGATTTTCGTGTTTGATGACACGGATCCCGAGGAAGCAGCTTACGTCGGACTGGCGAAGATCCCGCTCATTCCCCTGGCTCATGACAAAGTTGTACAGGGCATCTTTGAACTCTTTAATGTGAGTCAGCGAATGGTGTATGCCAGTTATGTATTTGGTGGTTTTCTCCAAAGCCCATTATATTATGCTGTTACAACTATCTTCGGTCAAGACAAGATCACCAACATGCATGAGAATCAAATATAACACAGTTTCTCTCGCAAATTGAAAGGGCCCAGTTAGCTTTCAGTGTACAGCTACATGCACCTAGCCCTTGGAATGCAATTTGGATACACCCCTTACCGAACACCTTTAGAGCACGGCTTTGTTACACCATGTATTACAGAACTCTGGAGCAGTGACTGGCACAGTTGAAGTCTCCCTGAAATGGCAGTTCAGTTACCTGCCCCCGAAAGCCTCAACTAAAACCCTGGCCCAGCTCCATGCCGTCCCTGCCGACCAGCCTGAGGACATCCACTTGCTCCCTGGCGAGGAGGAGCACATGGCCCAGACCGTCAGCGAGTCGGCGTCGAGATCCGCCAAGCCCCCTCGCTCCCCACGCTCTCACGGGGCATCCAGGCAACCAGCAGCCGTCGCCAGGCAACTACAGCCTGTCCAAGTGGAACCCACGTATGAGGTGCGTCCCTGGCAACAGATGGTTGATCATAAGTGTGTGTGGTAAAACCTGTTGCAGATTTTCTTGTGGTTGATCAAACAGACATGCTTCATTCAGTGCAATAGTATTTCCTCCATTACCACAAGCCATTTACTATAAAATTAACGTATACATATACTAGTAGTAAAGAAAGGTTTCCAATGAATAAAGGTGAAATACATATACATATGTAAGTATAATTGACCATGAAGTTGACATTGACCTGTTCTGTCTCAATGTTCCAGGACGCGGGCCACGAGGAGCCACCTACAGACCTGGAGGGTAGAGAGAGCGGGGATATCTCTGTGGTTACAGAGGGCTCCCCTGTTCCAGGTATGTGTTGTCAGGGGTAAAAATGCTACCCAATGTTGTCTGTTTGTACTGTTACAGTAGTTGCTTGTCTTTTATTTTCGGAGATGGAAAGAAAAGTGAGCAGAAGATTCATATTATTTGAACATTGAGTTGTTGTTGATATAGCTGTTGAATTGCTTGTGGCAACTCTATATTCATGTGGACATTTGCATGGAAACAGCTGCAAGAAAATTCATCAAAACTGGTAAATAAAACTACCGGTAGTCTTGGGGTCAAATTGTATTCATAATTTCTGTTTGCATATTATGTTCTGTTATTCACTTGTTCTGTTATTTCTATTCTCAGTTGTCTCCCATTTTGCCAAAACACGTGACCTGTTCACGAAATCTTATCCATATAGCTATTTGTATCAATATACTGCAAGTTACTACAATATAGTTCCTGCATCCATGTTGTTAAAAGCACCTTCACGGGAGCTACACCATTGCATGTGTATCATTTCCCCGAAACATTGTTCCCAAATTTGTAAACGAATGTACTTCAAATTGATATTACAATGTGTTCACCTCCCAACTGCTAGTAATCATACTCACTCTTAGGTTTGTTCATCCACAAAAACTTTCACTATAGTTTCCATTCCTTCTCGCCAGTGTTCCATTGAATATTCTTCCACCTGTCTTTCCCAGGCGAGTCTGAGCCGTTGTCGTCCGGGTCCGAGTCCAGCTCGGCCCGCAGAGCGCCCCCTGTTGAGAGCCGGCCTCCGCCTCCCAGCATTGAAGCTGCTGCAAAACTCGGTGAGTTCTCGTGCTAATCGTTTTTTGGGTTGCATGCTCAACACCATGATTGCATCAAGATTCGCAGAATAATTCCATCTTCGAGTATGTTGCATGTCCAATCACTGAAGCTATATGAGAATAAAATCGGAATCAAATGTTTAGATGTAAGAAATATAAATGGTACAATATTTTAAATTTCAATGTGTATTCCTGCCAGGAACTCACATACGTTTCAAAGATACCCTAACTGTGGAAGGTGACTGAATGTTTCATGTTTGTTTTTTCATATTAATTCAAGATTCTTTATTCAGAAATTCTGATGTTGGTTTCCAGTTCGATGTTTTTATTTCTGACTTGCAAAGTGACTTGCAATATTTTGGGAGAAAATATTGTTTTTTTGCTGTGCAATTTTTCGTTTCCGTCTACAAGCTGACTTCTGTATCTGTCACAAAACTTTCCTCGACGTGTATCAGATTTGAGCCCTAGACCAGTTCCCACTCCCAGGAAAAATTCAGCCAATCGCAGTCAAGTAACTTTTGCAGTGGAACCAATCATATCGGACAATCCCAAAAGACGCCAAAAGGTGTCCTGGCTTCAAAAGAAAGGTTGAGATAAACGCTTGGTGGTGCATGTTACCCCCGTTGTCTTGGAAACATTATGTGATCACTTGTGGGACTGTGATATAAACTGATAAGTTTTAGATAAGACTGTTGTCAATCGTGGTCGATCAGTCAAGTTCCTCTGTTTTCCTACGAGCTGCATCCCAACCTATCTGTTGTGATTTACAGAATAACTGAATGTGGTCCTCTGTGGGTCTGTATGTAACTATATCTGTGTATGTTCAATGTATTGTAATCTCTCTGAGAAGTTCAGATATGCTACCTACCTGCACTTGTGTTGTTTCAAACCGTCTTCCAGTTCTTTTGAGAAACAAGATTTTTAAAAATCTATTATCTGTTTCTAGCTATCAATGTAAATCATCAGTATCGATGATGTTGTAAATTCCTTTGAACCACCCCCAACTGAAATTTATCTACATTCTTATTGCTGCTCATGCTTTAAAATCTCACATCTTTTCTGTAATCAACACCACATATATATAAACATTTCATGTACTAAGAGCAAGATCTTTCTCCTTACAGCCCAGGCTCAGCGTCAACAGGAGGACTCAGACACGGGCAGTCGCATCAGTCACCACGACGACGATGAGGGGGAGTATGACACAGAGGAGGACGAGGATAAAACTCCGCAGCAACTCATAGCAGAGGAGCTCGGAGAGAGGCTGGTCAGTGCAGATCTCAACTGATTCACTTCAAATTTGGCATGAGCTGTACATCAGTGATTGGTCATCTTGGCTAGTTTTGTGCAAGTGCCATGAAAGAATATTTAGCACTGAGCTCACTGTACAGCAGCCTTGTAAATGGGCAAATACAAGACTTATATACTTGAACGTCTCTGACATTTTGAGTGTTTGTTTTAGGATGTTTTGCTCTTGTTTTTCCAGGATGATGAAGAGGATCTGGGTGACACTCTCTTTGAAGAAAAGAGCAGAAAATCTGGTATGTACATTATATCCTATATACCTGCAAATCATGTGAACCTTCTTGAATAACAAGTAATTGTATCCCCCGAACAAAGTTCGGCGGATACTATGGATTTACGATCGTCGCGCCGCCGCCGCGTCCGCGTCCGCAGACACTTTCTTGTGAACGCGCTGCTGCTTGCAAATATGAACCGATTTTGATAATATTTCATATGGACATGTCTTATGGTGAGATCTGGACACCTATCGATTTTGGTTGCCATAGCAACCAAAATAGCCGATTGGCGTAACATTTTGTGCTCAAATTAGCCTGTTTAACACACATGGGTTGTGAACGCTCTACGGGTGGGAGTTTTCAATGAATGATGATGAAATCCCACAGGCTCAATGAGAAAGACCATCACACGAAACCTATTGTTTTTCAGAATGATCGAATAAATATTAATAAGTTTGAGAGGTTAACTTATTACGACAATTAAAATACCTACTTTGATATGTATGATCACTCCAATAACCTGTACTATGAAAGCAAATTGCACTGGATTCTTGTTCAGAATACAGAACTGATGTTTTTGGTGAAAAAAGAACAATATTACTGAATAAGTTAACATTGGTTTTACTAGTTAAGTCTATTATTGACCACAATAAAAATAGTTAAGACGAGAAACATTTATTATTGAGCTCAACAAGGTAAAGGTTTTGTCCAGTAGAGATTTCACAGGTGTAACCGAATAAGTTAACATTATTTTTACTAGTTAAGTCTATTATTGACCACAATAAAAATAGTTAAGACAAGAAACATTTATTATTGGGCTCAACAAGGTAAAGCTTCTGTGCAGTAGAGATTTCATGGCTGTAGCCGAATAAGTTAACATCATTTTTACTAGTTAAGTCTATTATTGACCTCAAGAAAAATAGTTAAGACAAGAAACATTTATTATTGAGCTCAACAATTTAAAATTTTTGTCCAGTAGAGATTTCATGGGTGTAACCGGATAAGTTAACATTATTTTTACCAGTAAAGTCAATTTTTACTTCGAATTTCAACTTGAAACCAAGTTTGGCACATATTATGAATTAAAATTTAAACTATGGTTAAAAGTTTATCTGGCTCCAATTTCGTCATCTTGAAATGTAGTTTTGGTCAACTTTTACTTTGAATTTCAACTTGGAACCAAGTTTGGCACATAGTATGAGTTGAAATATAACTTATAGTGAAAAGTTCGATCTGGGTCCAATTTAGTCATCTCGCAACTTGGAACCAAGTTTGTCAAATATTCTGAGTTGAAATATAGCTTTAGGTGAAAACTTTTATCTGGCTGTAATTTCGTTATTTTTTTCGAACATGTCGAAATGGAAATTCGAATGCAGTGCTTTTAGTGGTGATCTTGAATTCGACCTTCAATAAGCTTGAAAGGTTTCACACTCACAATGTACATCAGCGATATATTTGGGGCAACAGGGATGATAGGGCTACGGGGGATACACCCAAGCGGTCGTAGGCGACCGGAAGCATCTAGTTAAAATATTGAATATCATGATAATTATCACACGATATTAAGATTGTGTTGACATGGCAAAGAAACCTTACATAAGAAATGTAACACTGAACTTCTCACACTGCTAGAAGAGGTCAGTGACATAGACGAGGAGGTGTTGTCGAGCGGTCGTCAAGGAACAGATCGCTCTAACTACTCGGAGACGGAAGACAGTGAGATCGTCATGGCATCTCCTTCCTCCCGCCCACAGTCCAGCATGGCCAACATGGTGAGTCAGTCGCCACGGTAACATGGTGAAAGGTGCATTATTATGTCTCCTGCAACCACAAATCAATTCTCAGTGTAGTTGTCTGCAAACATATTCCCTGAGCACTTGAATATTTTGCAAGTATTTGAACGAGTTCCTAAACATGTATATGTTGCTATCCTGCCTGACAGAATCCGGCCGACCTGGTTGTCGTGACGATCTCGGAGCTGGCGGTGGACGATGACTCTCCGCTGCTGCACAACGAGAAGATCAAGATGTTGTACGTGGAGTACACTTTCCTCGGCGTACCAAGGGAAGAGACAGAGACACCGTACTCGCTACCGAAACCATCGCCCAGCAAACCCATCTCTTTCAATTTCACCAAAAGTATGTGGCAGACAAAATGTACAACTTTTATTTGCCCTTTGATGGCACTTCAGGAACCTCGTTTGATCTGTCTGTTTGGTTTCGTTCCAGAGTTCCACATAGACTTTGATCGGAACTATGATCGGCGCCAGTACCTGGCAAGCATGTTACTTCCAGATGATCCTGACCAGGGCAGGTGAGAGATGGATCTCAAATCTCTTGGAGAGAACTACAGAAATTTCCTGTAAAACGTCCTCTATCACGAGGCTTCCATTCAGTTATGTTGTTATTCTGCAAGGATATTCAAGTAACTTTTGCTGCTTGTTCTTCTATATCCAGTAAGGATTAAAAAGGAGTGAGACGGATTAAATGATATGATTTCAGTGGATAAGTAGTATTACGGGACAGTACAAGTTACTTGGGCCAAACAACCTGTGGTTTCTAACAGTTCCTTATCTATGAAGAGCAAACACCCAGTCAATAATGTTTCGTTAATAACCCCCCTCCCATACCCCAACTGCCCTTTCTCCCCCAGGATCCGGTTCACGATCGTGGCCGAGCCTGACGACCCGGATGATGACTGTGAGGATGTGGGGGCCGCTTACGCAGACCTCAACTACATCCTGAAGACAGGGCGTGATCTTGTCGACGAGGACATCCCGAGTGAGTGCCGTAATGGACCACTATTGTCGCTGTGATGTTTTGTGGTCAATTATATGCTCTTGAAGATAGCAATGCTAGGGCTGTTCTGCAATCTTTCTCTATGTCATATCTTACTCTTCCAGTTCTGGATGTACATGATGAGAGTGAGCAAATAGGCACCTTGCGAGTGACAGTGCAATGTATACAAGCCCTAAAGGCCGTACAACAGGAGATGGGGCCTGACACTAGCATGGAGGCTTGAGGCACCGAGACCTTCTGGATCTTTTGAAAATGGTTTCATGTCAACACGCAGGCATCACTATGAGGTCGCTATGGATGCTATGTGATTGAGCATCTTAACGCAAATCAAGGAATTTTGTGAAGACTCAAGATATTATTGACCAGAATGTTGGCTATGGAATTTGGTGGATAATGGATATATGTCAATTGTGTAGATATACAGGCTTTTGGTCAATGTAGCATCCGAACTAACGATAACAAATATGAAAGGGACTTTGAATGTTTTTAGAAGTCTCTTGTAGAACGGCATGTTCATATCGAAAAGAAGCAAACATTTAGAGGCAGTTGACATCTGTTACTACTATACGATTCCAACGTGTCCGAGAGGATGAATGATGCACGTCTTTACATGTACTAGTAACCAAGCGGTTATATTTCTCACCTGTTTATATCCTGTGCGAGTCTTTAGAAATTTCCTTCATGTACAATTTGTTTGTAAATTTAGTAAATATGTTGATAATTTATTATCCGTGCCTTTGAATCTTGGCACCTGTTTATGTATTGAGTACGTTACGTGTCTGTGATATTAATGTAGTCAATAGTCTATGTTGTATTGTCTTATGAATGGCTAATTTTGTCGAATATTTATTGTCTAATTAAATATAATATATTTTGTATAAATATGTTGATTTTGATGTTTTCTATAGAATATTCATGAAAATGTGTCGGACATCTAGCAAAATTGGAAGTTCTTGGACCTATTTTCACAGGGAACAATTTATTATACAAGTAAAACACAACAAAACAAAATCACTGAGTAATTGCAACAAAAATACAAATATATGTAGGTGAATACACCAAAAACACAACAATGACAAGACAACAGAAACATGCTAAAACTACTGCTGGGGACGAGCAAATTACATCTTCAGGAACTTTTCATACAATGGAAAATAACTCCTCTTTTGGGACTGAAATTCAGGAAACTGATGAAGACTGCAGTTCCTACGTATGTATATCAAACAAATTGGAAAATCTATTCATCTATTTCTTTTCAAATACTCCGTATACTGCACACAAATTATATAAACAATACCACCTCATGATCTAAAAAATATAATGAACAAAAAATAAATATGACAAGGAAATACATAACAAAAACGCTGCAAGGCTCTAACAAAAACAAGCAGAACAATCACAATACTTGAACAAAAATGGTTATTTGTAACAGAATCCAATCAAAAATAAGATTAACAGGGTTGAAAACATGAAAATAACACCATGTGGTAGATATAACTAATGTGTCTTCAACAAACTACATGTACAAATGATGTATTACACCTGACATACCATAACAATTACCCTGGTTTTATTTACCCTGCAAGTTGTTATTGAGAACATTATATTTCACATGGAAAATCTGACATTTCAAAGACGTAACAATCATTTAGAATTTCTGTTGACATAATCTATTCTGAATTACATGGAAGACAAACAAATGCTGTTCCAAACACTCCATACATGAGTTAAAGCACAGGTAAATTTGCTTGTACATACTTACTCTACAGGTGTCAATTGAACACAAAAGGTTTTGGTTGCCAGATAAGTTTCAGATGGAACTATTTGAACACAATTTTTGAGCCTCAGTTCCTTCCGATGTCCTCTCACCCTGAAGTGTCCTATTTTGCTCCGTGGTTGGTATCCTCTCGGACTTAGCGTCCTCCAAACTTAACCTTGGAGGTGGTTTCATTTTCCCCAGCTCCGTCAAGTGATGGCCTTCGACTGGGCCACAGGTATTTGACGTTGGTGGCAGCTGCGTGGTTCCCACCTCTGCCTCAGATCCCACGCCCCGTTCAGGGGTTTGTTCCAACATTGCCAAGAAACTGTCCACCCCTGATGTGTCAAAGGCATTGACGTTGGTATCCCAGCCAGTGGGGTGGAGTGGAGTGGCCCAGGAAGGCGCGGGGGTGTGCAACTCGGGACGCGCAGTGGTCAGCCTCGTTGATGATGAGGGCGAGCGGAAATTGGCGAGGTCTCTGTTCAATCCAAGGGGATCGTTTGTGTGCTGGTAGTAGTTGCCCATATGGTGTTGTTGGGGTGTTGTGGGTCGCATTGGCTCATTCGACCTCTGATGCTTCCAAGCATCACTGTAATGTCTCTTCCCTCGTACTGAAGGCACTCGATACGGTAGTCTACTTTCCCTTGGTGAGGGCCTGATATTGAGCTGGGACCTGTATACAGTGGACCGGTCAGTCCTGTAGTCAGCCCGATATCTCCCAGGCTGATAGGATGCTGCTGGGGAGGGTAGATTTGACCTGAAACAGCTGGATGGACTGTTCCAACTGTCAAGGTCTCCTGTTCTCTTGCTAGCTGAGTTCGGCAGTCCTCTGTATACTGTTGGTGACCTCAGCCTTGGTCCATCACCACCTCCCGACGGCGGCCAAGCTGTACTCTCCACTGTTCGGTCTCGCAGCCTTGGGTCGTCACTCTTCTCTGCCTGACTCCCAAGATCCTCCTTCTGTCCACCGATCTTCGGCGACCAAAACCATTGCCAACTGGGCCCAGCAACGGGCTCGTTCTGGCTGCCACTGCTGTGTCTGGAAGATGGCGTGCTCATGATGGACTCATTCCAGTTGTAAATGGGTACATCACAGGTAGAAGTCGTCCCAAGTGCTGCCAAGCTCTGGCCATCTGATCGGAAGTCTCTATAAGGGTGCCCACTATGCCCAGGTCTTACACTGATTTGGTGGGATCGAGTGTCACCAGCAAGATGACTGTCAAAGCTGTCCACATGGCGCCCCTTGTCCATGTAAACGGAACTCCGTTCACGGGAATCCTCGGATCTCTCGCTCTCCGAGATCAGGGAACAGTCTGTAATATACATAAACTCTGGATTATGAATACAAGTATTTTGTTCCCGCAAACATCATAATCATTCCACGAAACAACTAACACACAGACACAGCGAGCTAGAAGTATAGAAGATACAGATTAAGCACGACATAGGTTGAATATTGCTCTTTAGCAAACTTTCTTACAACATCAAACTGTCATCATTATTCACACTGATATACAGTTTCTATGTCATTGGTGTCAATTGGTATAGAATTTCAGTATACACTTAGATTATGCTATTACTGAACCCGACCCACCGGAGTTGAATCTATGTCTGCTGGCCAGGTGTCCTCCCCTGGAGGCATTGACGCTCACTGCTGCTCGAGTCGGCGCATGGTTTGCCTTGGTTTGTATGTTTGCCATGCTCGACTGGACTTGGTCCGAGAAGCTTACACCTGTCACAAAAACATTTGAATACCGAGTAAACAAATATTGCTTTCCAAATACAGCAAATTGCAGAGTATTAGTTATGAGTACACTAATTCATTTAATTGACCATTTACCCGCGACTTGCTTGACAAAGCTGAGGAACTGCTCACAAAGAGCCTGGGCCGAGAGGTCTGATGGCAACTGTGTGGTACTGGCTGGGGGAACAGGGGGTCTGACAGTCGTCACAGGTCGAGCTGTAATTATGGCAAGATATTTTTCCCAGTAAACAAATGCACTTAGTAAATGGAAGACTCTCTTTATATAAACGTTTTGTAATTTCGGCAGAAACACATCACTTTTTTCATCATGTTAGTCATCTTGAAAATATCAGAATTCATCTGCAAAAGAATATTGAGAAAAAGAATCACAAGAATATCAATACCAGGTACCACATAATTTAATCCACATTAGCTTCAAAAAGATACCAGAATCATGCACAACAAAAGCAGATTCCTTCAGATAAGACCTGGCTCCTCCCATGCAATTTCCTAATCTTTGGAGACATTTCAAACTGAAGGTTCTTAGAAGTCAGATTCTTCACTGAGGGTAGAGGTTGGGAGGTCCACAGCAGGTCCACTGAAGGGAGGACCACAGTAAGCACAACACTACCGGTTACCTTCTGATCCAGAGTTGGGAGCCAGGGATGTCGTGGGTCCTGTTCCCTCCTGCGTCCCTTTGAGCCACCCGACCTGCTGGGCCCGCAGTAGTCGCTGGTGCTGGTTCCGCGAGCAGTGCGACTCGTACGCGCGCTCGTCCTTGTACATCCGCTCACACAGACCACAGTATTGCGGCTGGGGAAACCGAGTAGGTGGTATAAAACATACATGCATGTATATCCTCTATACGAAATACGGTAGGCCTAAATGTATCAGTAATCAGAAACAATATCACTATCATTGTTGTTTTATCATATAGTTAGGACAAACGCACCAGCCTTGCGTTCAGTGACAGGAAGTTTTGTAACAGTTTGCCGTTGTCATGAAAGAACAATAGAAAATTCTACTTCTGTCCCGTTGTGTATTTTCTTCACTGAATGCAAGGCAGGTATATTCTGAGCCACTGTCTACTCGGAACAATGAAGGACACTAAATTTCCTCACTACAATACCTGTCCAACATTCGGTCTTGGTACCACCTCGACCCTGAAAGGCGGACACGCCGTTCCCCTCGGCGGCACACTCCCTCGTGCCGCAGAGACAGCTGGGACTGCACTTTTACCCTGGGGTGGTCTCACGCTCCCAGATGCCGGCATCAGTCCCGAGGTCTGGATCCCGTAGCTAACAGCATGACCTCTAGCCATTTTTGCGATGTTAGGTCCACTGTACCTTGGAGGACTGATCAACTGGGCACTTCTACAGGGTGCGGACTTTGTAGCACACGAGGTCTTCTGTGTGGCCACTGATTGCTGTCTTGGGGCAGTAGTTGTGGGTTTGTCTCCAGTTGCTACACTTGGTGTGGTGATAGACGACGCTTTCTTGTTGACATTGTCGGCTTTTTTGGGTCTCGCTAGTGCATGCTTGGCGACAGCGTTGGTTCTCTGCAAGGCATCCAGTGCCTCAAAGAAGTCATCAGTTCCTAGATCTGGCCCGTCGGTGATATCCGTGACAGTAGTTGTGCTCGTTCCTGCAGATATTTTGGCCGGTGAAGGCTCTGGGCTGGAAGCTGGAACATTATCTGGTACATCCACAAAGTCCTCCCCATCATCAGAGTCACTCAAGCACGTTAGCTCTAGGAACTCGGCTTGAGGGCTCGACACACTGCACTTAGATGAACCCGTACTTGACCTCTTGTCAGTTGAAATCAACTCATCTGTGGAAGCTTCTGTTGTCTGGACGACTGTGCAATTCTTACATGATTTTGTGTCAAACTTTAGCCTTTTCCTAGGGATTTCCGAGGTAAGTTTTGCACCTTTGCCTTTCTCTGCTGACAGCTTGTCAATGACTTCCCTGTCGGGCAGCAACACCACCGGGCTGATTCTCTGTCTCTTTGGATTCTTTTTGTCATTTGGTGTTGTCGCTTTTTGGGATTTCTTGCCTTTTTGGGTTACTGAGGGTGATTTTTCACTTTCTGTCTTTGATGACTCGGTTGATTCCCTTTTCGATTTGTTTTTCTTTGGAGTTCTGCCCTCAGTGGTCACTTCTGGTTCAGTGGATTCCTTCCTTGCCTTCTTTTTCTGGGGAAGTTTCTTCACCAATGCTGATTCTGTTGACTCAGTCCTTGCCTTCTTATTCGGAGGCATTTTTGTCGATCCTGAAGATCCAGTAGAAAGTTTACGTTTTCGACTGGTTTCATTCTTATTCTTTGTTTCCTTTATTGTGGCACCACCTTTGATATCTTTGGTTTTCTTTGTTACGACATCACGTTTTGGCACTTCACTTGTCCTTTCAAGTGTACCTTTTCGAAGGTTCTTCGACGACCCAGCTGTACTACATGTAGGCTGTATATCTGTTGTTAATCCCCCAGTTTTACTCTTTCTAGCTGGATGCATGTACTTGAGACTGGGTTTGATCCCCTGCTTGGAGGCCTTCCCTTCACGTTGCTTGGTAGGTTTACATACTCCATCTTTATTGGGACCTTGTGTGTGACTGCCGAGGTCATCTTTGTCCCTCTGTCGACGTATTCTGCTAGTGAGATTCCGCAAACTGTAGCCTTTTTCCGTACTCTGTGGCATCAGTTTTTCGTCCTCCATTTCCTTTGCTACATTATCAGATGCTGCATTGGATGACGTGCTGGTAATTGACTCCTCAGTCAGCGTTCTTGCTCGCTTCCTCAGATTCATGTAGAGAGGTTTTTCTTCGGTTTGTTCTTTGACCTCCCATTCCTCAGACTTGCCGACATTGTTTGGCGGTTTACATCCGTGGATTGAATGCTTAAAGAGCACGGACTCATTTCTGAACTCTCGCAAGCAGACTTTGCACTTTGGAGGAGTTGGTCCGACAATCTTGCTCGACTCCGCAAGGAAAGTAGCCAGTTTTTTCTCCTTCGGCAACTTTGCGACGTTTTCGATTATCTCTCCTGTTGGGTATGGCGCTATACATGTAGATGTAGGTGTCCTGGATCGCAGGTTGAGTGAGGTCTGAGGGGAACGTTTTGGAAACTTCATCTTGGTTACGGTTGGTGTCTGAGGTGCCACCGGTGAACTCATGGGTCTAAGGCGGACAGTTGGTGACATCATGCGCTCCAACATACTGGGCAGAGGTGAAGGCTTTCGGAACCTGATGTTTGGGGTTGTTACGTCCGGTGATGGAAGATTGACAATGGATGACTTTTGCAAGACTCTCCTGAGAGGTGAAGGTTTGGGGAACTTGACATTAGAGATGCTTGGGAACTGTGGTGTAGATGTTATTACACTGTTGCTTTCATCTTTTGGAGAAGGTTTCTGCAGTCTCACATATATCTTCGGTACTCTTGGAGTATCACGAGATACTGGCAAATTCTTAGTACTGGAATGCCTCTTCTTGTACGACCTTGGTGCACCTTGACGTGTTGTTCGTGATGTGGACATAATAGGTGAGTTGAACCTCTGCGTCTGAACGTATGTGTGATCAACGAACGAATGTGAAGTTTGAGACTGTTGCTCTGGTAAAATATCATTGTGTCGAGGTACATTGTCTGTTTTTCTCAAATCAATTACACTCCTCCTGCTCTGTGTAGATGTCTCACTTGTTTCCATCAATGCCTCACCAATTGCCTTGGGCCTTGGCATCTGGCCAGCTGCGGAACTCTCGAAAACAGCCTTGATCCAAGCCTCGACCTCTTCATCCGTCTTGGGATTGCCTCTGATTCTCACTGTCGACACTTGGTAGTCCTTGAGGTCTCTCAGTGCTTGGACTTCCCTGACCGTGTCGAGACGGAACTCGGGCTTCCTCGCAGTGGGCGTGATGACAGTTTTCAATAAGCTAGGAGTTTCTGAGCAAGTGCTGGTGCTTTTTTCACCTGTGCTGCATCTGTTCTCGCCACAGAGAGGGCAGGAGCTGATCTTGCCATACTTGTCCAGCAGAGAGGTACTACACAGATCACAAGACACGTTTGCATCAAAATCATCAGCTTCTGGATCATTGTGAAACAGCCGTCTCTTAGCAGAGAATGAATTGCTCACGTCTTGTGACTGTGTCGGACTGACACAGGATTCACTGGGGGATGTAGAACCTTGGCATCTCTGGAAGCTTGACGATTTCCTAGACCATCCAGACGTTTTCATTGGGAAAGTCCATGCCTTTTTCTGAGAGCTGTCGACTCTGTGCAGCGTGGGTGGACTTCTAAAGGCAGGAGTTGATTCAAGATTGCTACCAACCTCATTTCTAGTCAGGTCTAGAGGTGTTGACTCCGATATCTTTGATAGACCAAAGGTGGATGTAGCATATGTTGGCAACTTGTCGGTGGACCAACAGACCCTGGTCAACGGTGCCTTCACTTCATTGGGTGTTGAAGCGTTTCTCTGAGGTCTGTGCCAGATGGACGATCCCATGCCTATCACTGGTTTACAGACAGGCAAGCTAGTAGACAATGCAGAGCTGGACGCTATGGGGTATATGCCAGATAATACCATATATCTGGCCCGGTCTGGAGATGCTCGAATGGCTATTGGTCTTTGGTGCACGGTGCTTGAGGCTGTGGAGATCACGTCAAAGTTCACAAGGGCATCAGCTGATGGTTTTTCACTGTCTGAATCAGGTATGTTTGTGGACTGACTATCCCTGTCTCCTGCCTCAGAACTGATTTCTATGATGTCCTGTTGATTCTGCTCATCCTCAGGTTGACTCAACTCAACATCTATCACGTTGTCTTCCACCAGCCTACATGGAATTAACTTCCCTGCTCGTTTCTTCTTTTGACTGATTGATTTCCTTGATTTTCTCGACCTGGTAGGAGTGTAGAAACTTTTGGGTGTCTTCTCCGGTGTCTTCCTACAGTCACTGGAACAGTTCTCATCTCTGTCCCCACTTGGCATCATGATTTCAACATGATCATCTTCTTTTGCACCACTTTCATCCCCAACTTTCAGGAACCCTCCTGCCGAGTCACAGGTCGACTTCACCAAGTTGACTTTGAGGACGTCAGAAGAAGACGATGGTCCTTCTCTACCATGTGGCTCCTCGGTTTCAATGGCACGAAGCACACCAAGCTCTGATTTTACGGGCATATGGAGTCTAGTGACCGGAGGAGCGGACTTCAGTAACACATCTACATTCAATGGATTGCTCGAAGAACCTTCTGTTGATGACGCAGTTGCTCCGATGGTGGCTGTGCTATTTCGAGATTGAGTTGTCAGCGATGAGCTTGTTTCTGCTGGGAT
Source organism: Terebella lapidaria (assembly GCA_949152475.1). Lineage (NCBI taxonomy): Eukaryota > Metazoa > Annelida > Polychaeta > Terebellida > Terebellidae > Terebella > Terebella lapidaria. The sequence continues at coordinate 15,507,410 of OX424564.1, read as the reverse complement.
TGTTTCATTCAGGTCAGTTGGTGTTGTGGATGAAAGCAGTGGATTATCTGGGGGGATCAGTTTGGATGCCGGTCTTTCAGGTGCAAACACTTCGCTCACTGGCAGTGGATTGTCTGGGGTATTCATAGTGGAGCCCACAGCTGCAAGTGGACATGTCTTCGACACAACCTTTGCTGGTGTGGTTGTTTCTGCCTCTGGCTGTGCATGTGTTTCCACATTCCTCATAAGACTTGATGGTGTACTTGTTGCCACTTTTGATGACACTGTTGGAGATACTAAAGCTTCAGGTGGACTTGCAGACACTCCACCTATTGTAGAACTGGTCACAGTACACACTCCTGTGGTTGATGTACCTGACTCGTCTCCTTCCTCAACTGTAGCAGCCTGAGTCACTCCTATACCAGGCATTGGCAATGGCAATGCACAGGGCTGATCCTCTCCTATGCATGTCTGACTTACTGATGTTGATGGCTGTCCTTGGATTCCTGGGGTAGTGTTGAGACCTGGACCAGCTGGAGTCACAAGCTCTACGATGGGAGATGGGGTTATTGGTGTCCTGAGTATCGACACCATACCAACTGGAGTTCTGACCATGGGCATTGGAGTTCCCGGCAGCCCATAAGGAGTTCCTTGTGGTGTGTTGTACATATATGAAATATTGGATGGTCTCCAATTTTTTCGAGGTCTCTGCACAACAGGCTGTGGTCTAGGTATGAACATTGGCGTTAGAAAGATCTGTGGATGGATGATGATTCTTGGAGAGTATAAATCTCTTTGGTTTAGCGAGCCAGCAATGTTTGATGTGCTGTTTGGAACTCCATGCACTGCACATATTTCGTTGAGTTTCTTGGCACTTTTCCTTGGTCGATACGATCTCCGTTTCTTGCGAGTTTTAGTGGTGCCCTGTTCTTGACCATCCTTGTTTTCGCTCACAGTTTCATTAGGCAGAGCCTCTTGCGCTCCATTCACAACAACATCTGCTGATATCTGCGGTGTATCCCTGTCAACTTGCATTGGACCATCTGTGGCCTTTGATATCATTTGAGTGGGATTCCCAGAATACATATTAGATTGCTGTTCCATCTCAGAATATAGACCACTCTGCACTGGCATGTACGGAACAATATCCGACATTGATCTGGAAGTGTCTGCTACATCCGTCATGCTGCTCGTCTGCACAATCTGCTTCGCAAGTGACTCAGTAGAAAGAGCAGGCAATGAGGCTGGCATTGAATGCTGTTCCACAGATGATGGACCTGCCGCAGTAAATCCCGCACTGCTCTCCACATAAAGTCCAGGTATGTTGACGCAAGTCTCCTGGTCCCACCTGGGATCCTGGCAGACCAGCCTTTGCTGCTGCAGTGGTGCCGACGGTCCGGCTCTTTGAGCATCTGACCCCCCAGTCATTGGCAGGGGAGCAACCGTGGGTCCTAGAGGGTCTACACCTGGGACTGAGCTGGGACAGGATGGTGATGCCTGAGAGTCACCACTGGGAAGACTCCACGCTCTCCATGGGGATTTCAAAGAGCTGACGAGGGACTGGAAGCTTGGAATGCTACTACTTTGCTGCAACACAGACACCGTAGACGCCGACACTGGCAAAAGTGGCATGGCTACAGACTTCACAGGGTCAGTTGGTGGCACCTCTGAGCAAGCTGGTACATTTAGCAGGTCACTGACAAGCTGATCTATGAAACGTCCCAGGGATTTTTCCTGCTTCTCCTGATCAGAAGCTGTGTCGTCAAAATCCGAAAAGCCTAACTGTGTTGTATTCTGTTGGCCTGCCTGTGGACAATCTGATGTAGCTAAGGAAGGTGCCCTTGGTTCTCCAGGTATCTCAGAGTTCTGTGTGTCCAGCAAGGTTTGAGTCAACATACTTGTGTCCTCTCTGACGGTTGTCACAATGTCTGTAAATTCAACCTGTTGCTGCTTTGATCCATTGTCAAGTCTACTACCAATATCACTTTCTTCTGCAGCAACAGATTGTGTTCTTTCTTTTGACAACACAGAAGCCAATGACTTGGAATCTTCATTCCCTACGCTCTTCTGATTGGCTCTTTGATCATCAACTTGCTGGAAATCAACAGCTGGTGAACTGAAGCTTGGATCATCACAGCCAGCTGTGCTAGATATATCAGCAGCTCCGCAGTGAGATAGATGATTCTCTTCAAGTTGCTGACTGACCAAACCCGGAGGTGACAATATCTCCAGAGAGCTGACAGAACAATGATCAGAACCGTACAGCAAGGAGGCACCTGGTTCCTCGGCCGCCAGCTCGCTGACGAGGTGTCTCAAGCTGCATGATTTGCCAGCAGCTGGTGGGATCTTTGAAGTGTAGCTTTGGTCGAGAGCCATGTGGTGAACTGCCTCGCAGCTGTCCAGAGTGAGATCTGGATCATCTGAATCTACTTCCCAGATGATGTCATCGCTGGTGACATCATAGTCCATGTCAGTGCCGATATGTGTTTGCTTGTCATTCTCAGTGCTGTATGTAGCAATTTCAGCAGGATTTGACGTACCTGGATGTAACATCTCAGGATTTTCTTTTTCAGTATGCTGTTGTTCTATCTCTTTCTTGTCAAGATCAACGATCTCCACAATTTGGTCGTCTGGATTAGGAAACAACTGGTTGTTGTTCTGATCTTCAGAAAAATGTTCTGTTTGTTCTTCGTCCTCTGGAGCAGCTTGGTGCTCATCTTCTTTTTCAGGATCGCCAAGCTCATAACCTCCGATGATTCCTCCAATGACTGATGCTGAAGCAGACTGGTCACAGTTCAGCTGGGTGTCTGTAGCCTTCCCACCATTGGCTTGAGCTTGCACTTCTTGACTGCTTGGTTTGGTACTCTGTATTTGGTTGTGAGGTATGTCAGCAGCAGATGACGATCCAGAAATCTCATTCCACGGACTGTCGTCCACACCTTCATCAAATACAATCGGCTCAGCAAGAGATGCCAAAGTTTTAGCTATTGATAAAGTTGATGAGTTCATCTCACATGAATTCTCATCCATGGTTAGATCCACACAAGGCTGTGACGTCTCCGTGAGTTTGTCTTTGTCATCATCCAAGGTCAGATCGATAACACTGGCACTGGGTTCTTCAGACATGTTATTGGCATCTTGTCTGTACTCGCTCCACTCTTGTGTTGTATCATTTTGAGAGTTTGCCTCGCAATCCATCAAAAGTGCTCACTGTACAATCATCTGTACTTGCAGGCAGAACATCAGACCTGTAAATCAAAAGAACTTGTAAACATTGGTCATTAAATGTGAAAATCTGACATGTCATATTATAAGCATTATTTTACAGAACAAAATTGTATATGAACATGTATGCTTGAGTTCAATATGCCTATGGCTGTCTCAAAAAATTTTCATATGGTCAATCGAATTCAAAGCACAAATAGGAATAACCATAAATACATGTAGTAAGGATCAAAGTCACCCATTATATCAATGACTGTATTATGACACAGTATCCAATATTGATATAGACTCTATCTGCAACTGTTTAGGCCCTACATCCAATTTCCCAAACAAACTGCCTTGAATAATCAGTATTTGACCTCTCAAGGTCATGCGACGTCAAAATCAAGGCCACCATTTTGAAGACCATATATGACCTCCTAAGTGTTCAATACTAACATAGGCCATATCTGTGACCATTTACGCTCTACACCCATTTTAAAATTCTTACCATATTTGGACATAAAATCTTGAAAAAATGTAAGATCCCATCAAAATCTGTAGTCGTTGAGAATAAACCCCACTAAACATGGTAAATGCCTTTACAAAAAAATTAGCCCAAAGGCTAAAACAGGTTACCGGACAATTTTGGTTTGGCCATGGCAGCATTGGCAGGTAACAGACCTTGAGATTTACCAATCAAGGTTCGCAGTGTGAACAAATGACCTTGAGATTTACCAATCAAGGTCATCCGTGTGAACTTCGATGTCACCATTACATGTTCATAATACAAAGATATATCTGGGTGGAATCGTTTAGGCCGCTCAGGTCAATTTACACATTCCAAGTCAGACATTTGGCACTCAAGGTCATCTGATGTCAAGTTCAAGGTCATCATTAGTTGTGCCATATATGTCTTCCTATATGTTCATAATGCAAACATGAGCTCTATCTGCAAGCATTTCATCTACAGAGGCAAATCTGGGCATTTTTTGACCCCAAAATGGCTGTTTTGACCTTTCAAGGTCATCGAAGGTCAAATTCAAGGTCACCACACAAGTCGCCATATATGACTTCCCATTTGAAAGTGCCAATTTCTAAGCTCTATCTTCAAGTCCAAAATTTTTTTCAAAGGGTGAAAATTTTTTTTGGCCTAGAAATGGCCCAAAATGGATAGTAATGCGATTTGGGGCGAAAATTTTTTTTTTCGCTGACTCGTCGAAAATTCAAAATGGCCGCCACACTGAGACCGGCGATTCAAGGGCAACAAAACTTATACACGTCACAGAGGTATATAAGAGGAATCTTCTTAAGCAAAAATCTCAAAACTGATCAGACAGTTTTTGAGAAAATACAGACCAGGTGCAAATTTGAGCGTTTTTCGACCCAAAAATGGCTGTTTTGACCTTTCAAGGTCATCCAAGGTCAAATTCAAGGTCACCACACAAGTCGCCATATATGACTTCCCATTTGAAAGTGCCAATTTCTAAGCTCTATCTTCAAGCGTTCTATGAGTACAGTCCGGACAGCTCCCATTATGAAGGAAAAAAGTGCTTAAAGTCCAAAATTTTTTTCAAAGGGTGAAAAAATTTTTTTGCCCTAGAAATGGCCCAAAATGGATAGTAATGCGATTTGGGGCGAAAAAATTTTTTTTCGCCGACCCGCCAAAAATTCAAAATGGCCGCCACACGGAAACCGGCGAATTTAGGGCAACCAAACTTATACATATCACAGAGGTATATGAGTGGAATCTTTTGAAACCAAAAACTCAAAACTGATCAGACAGTTTTTGAGAAAATGGCCGTCAAAGTCCAAAATTGAGCGTTTTTCGACAAAAACGGCCGCCATTTTGAAAAAAATGCGAAAATCAAAAAACAAAAAAATACCTCCTTCTCAAAATATTTTTAGGCATTTTTGTGCAAAATTTCAGACCCGCCAAAAATTCAAAATGGCCGCCACACGGAAACCGGCGAATTTAGGGCAACCAAACTTATACATATCACAGAGGTATATGAGGGGAATCTTTTGAAACCAAAAACTCAAAACTGATCAGACAGTTTTTGAGAAAATGGCCGTCAAAGTCCAAAATTGAGCGTTTTTCGACAAAAACGGCCGCCATTTTGAAAAAAATGCGAAAATCAAAAAACAAAAATTAGCCCAAGGGCTAAGAAAGGTTACCGGACAATATATATTTTAGATATTAGTATTTTGTCCCGTGACCTTTAAAAAATTAGCCCAAAGGCTAAGATAGGTTACCGGACAATTTTGGTTTGGCCATGGCAGCATTGGCAGGTAACAGAGCTTTTACCAATCAAGGTTCGCAGTGTAAACATATGACCTTGGGATTTACCAATCAAGGTCATCCGTATGAACTTCGATGTTACCATAACATGTATGTGTGCAGGATTTGATATTCTATATGTTGGGTGGAATCGTTTAGGCCGCTCAGGTCAATTTACACATTTCAAGTCAGACATTTGGCACTCAAGGTCATCTGACGTCAAGTTCAAGGTCATCATTAGTTGTGCCATATTATGTTCATAATGCAAACATGAGCTCTATCTGCAAGCATTTCATCTATAGAGGCCAATCTGGGCATTTTTTTTTACCCCAAAATGGCTGTTTTGACCTTTCAAGGTCATCGAAGGTCAAATTCAAGGTCACCACACAAGTCGCCATATATGACTTCCCATTTGAAAATGTCAATTTCTGAGCTCTATCTTCAAGCGTTCTATGAGTACAGTCCTGACAGCTCCCATTATGAAGGAAAAAAGTGCCGAAAATTTTCTAAGTCCCAAATTTTTTTCAAAGGGTGAAAAAATTTTTTCGCCTAGAAATGGCCCAAAATGGATAGTAATGCTATTTGGGGCGAAAAAAATTTGTTTTCGCCGACTCGTCAAAAATTCAAAATGGCCGCCACATGGAGATCGGCGTTTCAAGGGCAACAAAACTTATACGTGTCACAGAGGTATATAAGAGGAATCTTTTTAAGCAAAAATCTCAAAACTGATCAGACAGTTTTTGAGAAAATACAGACCAGGTGCAAATTTGAGCATTTTTCGACCCAAAAATGGCTGTTTTGACCTTTCAAGGTCATCCAAGGTCAAATTCAAGGTCACCACACAAGTCGCCATATATGACTTTCCATTTGAAAGTGCCAATTTCTAAGCTCTATCTTCAAGCGTTCTATGAGTACAGTCCGGACAGCTCCCATTATGAAGGAAAAAAGTGCCGAAAATTTTCTAAGTCCAAAATTTTTTTCAAAGGGTGAAAAACATGGCAGCATTGGCAGGTAACAGACCTTGAGATTTACCAATCAAGGTTCGCAGTGTAAACATATGACCTTGGGATTTACCAATCAAGGTCATCCATATGAACTTCGATGTTACCATTACATGTATGTGTGCGGCATTTGATATTCTATATTTTGGGTGGAATCGTTTAGGCCGCTCAGGTCAATTTACACATTCCAAGTCAGACATTTGGCACTCAAGGTCATCTGACGTCAAGTTCAAGGTCATCATTAGTTGTGCCATATATGTCTTCCTATATGTTCATAATGCAAACATGAGCTCTATCTGCAAGCATTTCATCTACAGAGGCAAATCTGGGCATTTTTTGACCCCAAAATGGCTGTTTTGACCTTTCAAGGTCATCGAAGGTCAAATTCAGAGCACCACACAAGTCGCCATATATGACTTCCCATTTGAAAGTGCCAATTTCTAAGCTCTATCTTCAAGTGTTCTATCAGTACAGTCCGGACAGCTCCCTTTTTGAAGGAAAAAAGTGCCGAAAATCAAGGTTCGCAGTGTAAACATATGACCTTGGGATTTACCAATCAAGGTCATCCATATGAACTTCGATGTTACCATTACATGTATGTGTGCGGCATTTGATATTCTATATTTTGGGTGGAATCGTTTAGGCCGCTCAGGTCAATTTACACATTCCAAGTCAGACATTTGGCACTCAAGGTCATCTGACGTCAAGTTCAAGGTCATCATTAGTTGTGCCATATATGTCTTCCTATATGTTCATAATGCAAACATGAGCTCTATCTGCAAGCATTTCATCTACAGAGGCAAATCTGGGCATTTTTTGACCCCAAAATGGCTGTTTTGACCTTTCAAGGTCATCGAAGGTCAAATTCAGAGCACCACACAAGTCGCCATATATGACTTCCCATTTGAAAGTGCCAATTTCTAAGCTCTATCTTCAAGTGTTCTATCAGTACAGTCCGGACAGCTCCCTTTTTGAAGGAAAAAAGTGCCGAAAATCAAGGTTCGCAGTGTAAACATATGACCTTGGGATTTACCAATCAAGGTCATCCATATGAACTTCGATGTTACCATTACATGTATGTGTGCGGCATTTGATATTCTATATTTTGGGTGGAATCGTTTAGGCCGCTCAGGTCAATTTACACATTCCAAGTCAGACATTTGGCACTCAAGGTCATCTGACGTCAAGTTCAAGGTCATCATTAGTTGTGCCATATATGTCTTCCTATATGTTCATAATGCAAACATGAGCTCTATCTGCAAGCATTTCATCTACAGAGGCAAATCTGGGCATTTTTTGACCCCAAAATGGCTGTTTTGACCTTTCAAGGTCATCGAAGGTCAAATTCAGAGCACCACACAAGTCGCCATATATGACTTCCCATTTGAAAGTGCCAATTTCTAAGCTCTATCTTCAAGTGTTCTATCAGTACAGTCCGGACAGCTCCCTTTTTGAAGGAAAAAAGTGCCGAAAATTTTCCAAGTCCAAAATTTTTTTCAAAGGGTGAAAATTTTTTTTTGCCTAGAAATGGCCCAAAATGGATAGTAATGCGATTTGGGGCGAAAAAATTTTTTTTCGCCGACTCGTCAAAAATTCAAAATGGCCGCCACACGCAAACCGGCGATTCAAGGGCAACAAAACTTATACATGTCACAGAGGTATATAAGAGGAATCTTTTTAAGCAAAAATCTCAAAACTGATCAGACAGTTTTTGAGAAAATACAGACCAGGTGCAAATTTGAGCATTTTTCGACCCAAAAATGGCTGTTTTGACCTTTCAAGGTCATCCAAGGTCAAATTCAAGGTCACCACACAAGTCGCCATATATGACTTTCCATTTGAAAGTGCCAATTTCTAAGCTCTATCTTCAAGCGTTCTATGAGTACAGTCCGGACAGCTCCCATTATGAAGGAAAAAAGTGCTGAAAATTTTCTAAGTCCAAAATTTTTTTCGAAGGGTGAAAAACATGGCAGCATTGGCAGGTAACAGACCTTGAGATTTACCAATCAAGGTTCGCAGTGTAAACATATGACCTTGGGATTTACCAATCAAGGTCATCCATATGAACTTCGATGTTACCATTACATGTATGTGTGCGGCATTTGATATTCTATATTTTGGGTGGAATCGTTTAGGCCGCTCAGGTCAATTTACACATTCCAAGTCAGACATTTGGCACTCAAGGTCATCTGACGTCAAGTTCAAGGTCATCATTAGTTGTGCCATATATGTCTTCCTATATGTTCATAATGCAAACATGAGCTCTATCTGCAAGCATTTCATCTACAGAGGCAAATCTGGGCATTTTTTGACCCCAAAATGGCTGTTTTGACCTTTCAAGGTCATCGAAGGTCAAATTCAGAGCACCACACAAGTCGCCATATATGACTTCCCATTTGAAAGTGCCAATTTCTAAGCTCTATCTTCAAGTGTTCTATCAGTACAGTCCGGACAGCTCCCTTTTTGAAGGAAAAAAGTGCCGAAAATCAAGGTTCGCAGTGTAAACATATGACCTTGGGATTTACCAATCAAGGTCATCCATATGAACTTCGATGTTACCATTACATGTATGTGTGCGGCATTTGATATTCTATATTTTGGGTGGAATCGTTTAGGCCGCTCAGGTCAATTTACACATTCCAAGTCAGACATTTGGCACTCAAGGTCATCTGACGTCAAGTTCAAGGTCATCATTAGTTGTGCCATATATGTCTTCCTATATGTTCATAATGCAAACATGAGCTCTATCTGCAAGCATTTCATCTACAGAGGCAAATCTGGGCATTTTTTGACCCCAAAATGGCTGTTTTGACCTTTCAAGGTCATCGAAGGTCAAATTCAGAGCACCACACAAGTCGCCATATATGACTTCCCATTTGAAAGTGCCAATTTCTAAGCTCTATCTTCAAGTGTTCTATCAGTACAGTCCGGACAGCTCCCTTTTTGAAGGAAAAAAGTGCCGAAAGTTTTCCAAGTCCAAAATTTTTTTCAAAGGGTGAAAATTTTTTTTTGCCTAGAAATGGCCCAAAATGGATAGTAATGTGATTTGGGGCGAAAAAATTTTTTTTCGCCGACTCGTCAAAAATTCAAAATGGCCGCCACACGCAAACCGGCGATTCAAGGGCAACAAAACTTATACATGTCACAGAGGTATATAAGAGGAATCTTTTTAAGTAAAAATCTCAAAACTGATCAGACAGTTTTTGAGAAAATACAGACCACGTGCAAATTTGAGCATTTTTCGACCCAAAAATGGCTGTTTTGACCTTTCAAGGTCATCCAAGGTCAAATTCAAGGTCACCACACAAGTCGCCATATATGACTTCCCATTCGAAAGTGCCAATTTCTAAGCTCTATCTTCAAGCGTTCTATGAGTACAGTCCGGACAGCTCCCATTATGAAGGAAAAAAGTGCCGAAAATTTTCTAAGTCCAAAAATTTTTTCAAAGGGTGAAAATTTTTTTTGGCCCTAGAAATGGCCCAAAATGGATAGTAATGCGATTTGGGGTGAAAATTTTTTTTTTCGCCGACCCGCCAAAAATTCAAAATGGCCGCCACACGGAAACCGGCGAATTTAGGGCAACCAAACTTATACATATCACAGAGGTATATGAGGGGAATCTTTTGAAACCAAAAACTCAAAACTGATCAGACAGTTTTTGAGAAAATGGCCGTCAAAATCCAAAATTGAGCGTTTTTCGACAAAAACAGCCGCCATTTTGAAAAAAGTGCGAAAATCAAAAAACAAAAAAATACCTCCTTCTCAAAATATTTTTAGGCATTTTTGTACAAAATTTCAGAAAGATTCGATCGTTAACTTTAAAGATAAAAATGTTAACGCCGGACGGACGGACGGACGGACGACGGACGCAACGCCATGCCAATAGGTTATCGGACCAAAGGTCTGGTAACCTAAAAACGTCATTGGTCAATTCAAGGACACGATAATATTCGGCATATGTCATTTCTAGTATGTCCACAATTAATTCCTAAGCTGTGAAGTCAATAATAAGCGAGATATTAGCCATTATGTCCTGTGACCTTGAAAATGAGGTCAAAGGTCGAATTCAAGGTCATAGCAATATTCAGCATATATCATTTCCTATATGTTCATAATTGATTCCTAAGCTGTAAAGTCCATAATGAGCAAGCCATTAGCCATTTTGTCCTGTGACCTTGGAAATTAGGTCAAAGGTGAAGTTCAAGGTCATGACAATGTTCAGAATATATCATTTTCTATATGTTCCCAATTGATTGCTAAGCTGTAAAGTCGATAAAAAGTGAGATATTACCCATTTCGTTCTCTGACCTTGAAAATGAGGTCAAAGGTCAAATTCAAGGTCATAGCAATATTCAGCATATATCATTTTCCTATATGTTCATAATTGATTCCTAAGCTGTAAAATCGATAATAAGCGAGATATTAGCTATTTTGTCCTGCGACCTTGAAAAGGAGGTCAAAGGTCAAATTCAAGGTCATGACAATAATCTGCATATATCATTTCCTATAAGTTCATAATTGATTCCTACACTGTAAAGTCAATAATAAGCAAGATATTAGCCATTTTGTGCTCTGACCTTGAAATTGAGGTCAGAAGTCAAATTCAAGGTCACGAGAATATTCAGCATATATCATTTCCTATATGTCCACAATTGATCCCTAAGCTGTAAAATCGATAATAAGGGAGATATTAGCCATTCTGTGGTGTGACCTTGAAACTGAGGTCAAGGTCAAATTCAAGGTCATCAGAATATTCGGCATATATCATTTCCTATATGTCCACAATTGGTTCCTAAGCTGTAAAGTCGTTAATAAGCAAGATATTAGACATTTTGTGCTCTGACCTTGAAACCGAGGTCAGAGGTCAAATTCAAGGTCACGAGAATATTCAGCATATATCATTTCCTATATGTTCACAATTGATTCCTAAGCTGTAAAGTCGATAATAAGCGAGATATTAGCCATTTTGTCCTGTGACCTTGAAAATGAGGTCAAAGGTCAAATTCAAGGTCACGAGAATATTCAGCATATATCATTTCCTATATGTGCACAATTGATTCCTAGTCTCTAATCTCAATATTAAGTGAGATATTAGGCATAATGTGTCCCATTGTAAAGCATAGGAGAATTTAACATGGGAAAGTCCCATTTGGGCCGAGTTTGGGCCCAAAATGGCTGACTTCGAGCGATTCAAGGGCAACGAAATTTATACGTGTCACAGGGGTACATATGAGGAGTGTTATGCATTGATAAGAAAAATAGTTACTGAACGGATTCTGAGAAAACGACCGTCAAAGTCCAAAATTGGCCATTTTTCGACGAAAATGGCCCTCTGACCTTGAAACCGAGGTCAGAGGTCAAATTCAAGGTCACCAGAATATTCAGGATATATCATTTCATATATGTGCACAATTGATTCCTAGTCTCTAATCTCAATATTAAGTGAGATATTAGGCTTAATTTTGTCCCATTATAAAGCATAAGAGAATTTAACATGGGAGAGTCCCATTTGGGCCGAGTTTGGGCCCAAAATGGCCCACTTCGAGCGATTCAAGGGCAACGAAATTTATACATGTCACAGGGGCACATAAGAGGAGTGTTATGCATCAATAAGAAAAAAAAATTACTGATAAGATTTTGAGAATATGACTGTCAAAGTCCAAAATTGGCCATTTTTCGACGAAAACGGCCGCCATTTTGAAAAAAATTGGAAAATCAGAAAACTAAAAAATTAGCCCAAGGGCTAGAAAGGTTACCGGACAATATACATTTTAGATATTAGCCTTTTGTCCAGTGACCTTGAAAATAAAGTCACTGATAAATTCAAGGTCATGAAATTTTCAACAAATATATCACTTCTAGTATGTCCACAATAAATTCCTAAGCTGTAAAGTCGATAATAAGTGAGACATTAGCCATTCTGTGATGTGACCTTGAAAATGAGGTCAAAGTTCAAGTTCAAGGTTATGAAAATATTCAGTATATATCATTCCTCTATATTCGCAATTGATTCCTATGCTGTAAATGTAAGTATCAATCTATTACCACCAATACAATCAGATTTTGATGATGCCAATAAGAAACGTAAAATACTACATTTTGCAATAGAAACAAACAAAGCCCGACCAAATAGTTTATCCAAAGACACACTGGCGTCTTCAGGGGCAGACAATGTGTTAAATGTAGTTGTTTCTACTGTACACCAGATGGAATTAGTATACAACTGCCCAACAACCTATGAAAATAATTTAGAAATCCGAATCTAACCCCATGGAATAGATACATGACAAGTACAAAAGTACCCAATCACAAGCCCGAAGGCTACTGAGTTGATGGTATCCTCGGGGACAGATTTAACGTCCGCCAGCAGTGACACCGACTCAGTGGTACAAATGTAAGTATCAATCTATTACCACCAATACAATCAAATTTTGATGATGCCAATAAGAAAGGTAAAATACATTTTGCAATAGAAACAAAGCCCGACCAAATAGTTTATCGAAAGACACACTGGCGTCATCAGGGGCAGATGTAAAGATGATAATAAGCGACATATTAGCCATTTTGTTCTCTGACCTTGAAAATGAGATCAAAGGTCAAATTCTAGATCACCAAAATATTCAGCATACATCATTTCCTATATGTTCACTATATACCCCTAAGCTGTAAATTGGATAATAAGCGAGATATAAGCCATTTTGTATTCTGACCTTGAAAATAAAATGACTAACCTTGAAATTTAGGTCAAGGGTCAAATTCAAGGTCACTAGAATATTCAGCATATATCATTTCCTATATGTTCACAATTGATTCCTAAGCTGCAAAGTCGCTAATAAGCAAGATATTGGCCATTTTGTCCTGTGACCTTGAAAATGAGGTCAAAGGTCAAATTCAAGGTCACGAGAATATTCAGCATATATCATTTCCTATATGTTCACAATTGATTCCTAAGCCGTAAAGTCGATAATAAGCAGATATTAGCAATTTTGTCCTGTGACCTTGGAAATGAGGTCAAAGGTCAAATTCAAGGTCACGAGAATATTCAGCATATATCATTTCCTATATGTTCACAATTGATTCCTAAGCCGTAAAGTCGATAATAAGCGAGATATTAGCAATTTTGTGCTATGACCTTGAAAATAAGGTCAAAGGTCAAATTCAAGGTCATCAGAATATTCGGTATATATCATTTCTTATATGTCCACAATTGATTTCTAAGCTGTAAAGTCGATAATAAGCGAGATATTAGCCATTTTGTTCTTTGACCTTGAAACTGAGGTCAGAGGTCAAACTCAAGGTCACGAGAATATTCAGCATATATCATTTCCTATATGTCCACAATTGATTCCTAGTCTCTAATCTCAATATTAAGTGAGATATAAGGCATAATGTGTCCCATTATAAAGCATAGGAAAATTTAACATGGGAAAGTCCCATTTGGGCCCAGTTTGGCCCAAAATGGCCCACTTCGAGCGATTCAAGCGCAACGAAACTTATACACATCACAGGAGTACATATGAGGAGTGTTGTGTATCAAAAAGAAAAAAAGTTACTGAACAGTTTTTGAGAAAATGGCCGCCAAATTCCAAAATCAGGCATTTTTCGTCGAAAACGGCCGCCATTTTGAAAAAAATGCGAAAATCGAAAAACAAAAAAAAAGCTTTCCTTGAAATATTTTTAGGTATTTTTGTGCAAAATTTCAGAAAGATTCGATCATATACTTTAAAGATAAAAATGTGAACGGACGACGGACGGACGGACGACGGATGACGGACGACGGACGCAACGCCATGCCAATAGGTTATCGGACCATAGGTCCGGTAACCTAAAAATACCTCCTTCTCAAAATATTTTTAGGCATTTTTGTGCAAAATTTCAGAAAGATTCGATCATTAACTTTAAAGATAAAAATGTTAACGCCGGACGGACGGACGGACGGACGACGGACGCAACGCCATGCCAATAGGTTATCGGACCAAAGGTCCGGTAACCTAATTACAAAAGAACTCAAGCAAAATTTTGGAGAAAACTCTTAAGTATGAGAACGATGAAGCAGAGTATTTGACCTTTTAAAGTCATCCAAGGTCAAATTCAAAGTCATAATTTTGAAGTCCATATAAGACTTTCTGTGAGTGTTCAATACTAACATCTATAGGCCCTATCAGTAACCAATAAGAGCCACTCCCATTCAAATGTTTTTTAAGATGATTGGTCACAAAATCTTGTCCGACCCTCATGAAAATCAACAGGCCTTGAGAACTAACCCCAACAAATGCCCACACGAAATCACAGAACGATTCGAGCAAAATTGTGACCTGTAGCGCGACAGGGCCTATAAGTCACGTGCCGTCACGGTATGATTCTAGTGACCAACGAACACACACCTATTGTGTTATCTGAGTAATTTGAGTTCTAATTGGAGTACCGGTATTACTCATATTAAACAGAAGGTGTATACTGGGTGTATGTTTGCTGGTCACCAGGCACGTGACATACAGGCCCTATTACGAGAGAGCTCAAAGTACACGGACCTGGACGATGACGCCGGATGTGGCGTCACATGACCAAGACCATAGTATCACCCGACTTGTCATTTGGGGATACAATAAAGTTATTAATATGTTGAAACTAAAATGGTACCACCGTACCAGATAATAGTTACACCATCCAGTTCCCCAAATCACGGAGGAAAATTATGCTGCATGTACTCAATACAATGTAACTTTTTCTGTCCTCAGTATGACACCCGAAAAAACAAATTTGCGACCTTTCAATGAACAGATGATTGTAAGATACTGATTTATTGCTTCGGTAGCAACGCAAGATGTCAATATATGTTCTATTTATTGTACTGGAAAATTCTGATGAATTATCAATAACTCACATTTTTGTGAAACCGAATAATCACCAGTAAATTATTCCTATTTTTGGCGGAAAAATTGAAACACCCATGATAAATATTACCTGGTACGAGTGTATTTCGAGTGTATTTTGATATGCAAATCAAAAATATCCAAAGCATAGAAGATCTAGGTATGTATGACTGCCCTATGTTTTACTGATGGTGCATTGGAGACCGTTCTGAAATACCCATACAACCATGACAGTGTTCCAAACAGCAAAATCTTCGGTAATTATCGAATGTTGTCACCATATCTAGAACTCTGCCTTAGGAATAGAACTGGCTAGATCTGAAATTGTGATAACAATCTATTCTACCGACTATGATGATTGAAAATACTCATTTATTCCTTCTTCACAACAACATGATAATGAGCCCGAGGGCTGAGATTTTGTTTTCAAGCTTTGCAGGTGAAATATAACCTTGAAATTTGCCAATGAAGGTCATCTTCGTGAACTTCAATGTCACCATTACATGTAGGTATACTGCATATGACTTTATATATGTTTATATATGTTCATATTACAAAAATTAGCCCAAGGGCTAAGAAAGGTTACCGGACAATATATATTTTAGATATTAGTATTTTGTCCCGTGACCTTGGAAATAACCGTGACCTTGGTCAATTCAAGGACACGATAATATTCGGCATATGTCATTTCTAGTATGTCCACAATTGATTCCTAAGCTGTAAAGTCCATAATAAGCGAGATATTAGCCATTATGTCCTGTGATCTTGAAAATTAGGTCAAAGGTTATGTATCAAAAAGAAAAAAAGTTACTGAACAGATTTTGAGAAAATGGCCGCCAAAGTCCAAAATCAGGCATTTTTCGTCGAAAACGACCGCCATTTTGAAAAACATGCGAAAAGAAAAAAACTAAAAAATACCTCCTTCTTGAATTATTTTTAAGTATTTTTGTGCAAAATTTCAGGAAAAATTTGCCCGTAAACAAAAAAAGATAAAAATTAGCCCAATGGGCTAGTAAGGTTACCGGAGAAATATACAGAGTTAAGCCGAGAAAGTTGAAAGTCAAATTCAAGGTGACCACTGAAATCGCCATATCTCTAGCCGTGAAAATGGGATCAAAGGTTAAATTCTAGATCACCAAACTATTCAGCATACATCATTTCCTATATGTTCACTATGGACCCCTAAGCTGTAAATTTGATAATAAGCGAGATATAAGCCATTTTGTAATCTGACTTTGAAAATAAAATGACTGACCTTGAAATTTAGGTCAAAGGTCAAATTCAATATCATTAAAATATTCAGAATATATCATTTCCTATATGTTCACAATTGATTCCTAAGCTGTAAAGTCGATAATAAGCAAGATATTAGCCATTTTGTCCTGTTGACCTTGAAAATGAGGTCAAAGGTCAAATTCAAGGTCATGAGAATTTTCAGCATATATCATTTCCTATATGTTCACAATTAATTCCTAAGCTGTAAAGTCGCTAATAAGCAAGATATTGGCCATTTTGTCCTGTGACCTTGAAAATAGGTCAAAGGTCAAATTCAAGATCACGAGCATTTTCAGCATATATCATTTCCTATGTTCACAATTGACTCCTAAGCTGTAAAGTCGCTAATAAGCAAGATATTGGCCATTTTGTCCTGTGACCTTGAAAATAGGTCAAAGGTCAAATTCAAGGTCACGAGCATTTTCAGCATATATCATTTCCTATATGTTCACAATTGATTCCTAAGCTGTAAAGTCGCTAATAAGCAAGATATTGGCCATTTTGTCCTGTGACCTTGAAAATGAGGTCAAAGGTCAAATTCAAGGTCACGAGAATATTCAGCATATATCATTTCCCATATGTTCACAATTGATTCCTAAGCTGTAAAGTCGATAATAAGCGAGATATCAGCAATTTTGTCCTGTGACCTTGGAAATGAGGTCAAAGGTCAAATTCAAGGTCATGAGAATATTCTGCGTATATCATTTCCTATATGTTCACAATTGATTCCTAAGCTGTAAAGTCGATAATAAGCGAGATCTTAGCCATTTTGTCATGTGACCTTCAAAATGAGGTCAAAGGTCAAATTCAAGGTCATGAGAATTTTCAGCATATATAATTTCCTATATGTTCACAATTGATTCCTAAGCTGTAAAGTCGATAATAAGCGAGATATTAGCCATTTTGTCCTGTGACCTTGAAAATGAGGTCAAAGGTCAAATTCAAGGTCACGAGCATTTTCAGCATATATCATTTCCTATATGTTCACAATTGACTCCTAAGCTGTAAAGTCGCTAATAAGCAAGATATTGGCCATTTTGTCCTGTGACCTTGAAAATAGGTCAAAGGTCAAATTCAAGGTCACGAGCATTTTCAGCATATATCATTTCCTATATGTTCACAATTGATTCCTAAGCTGTAAAGTCGCTAATAAGCAAGATATTGGCCATTTTGTCATGTGACCTTGAAAATGAGGTCAAAGGTCAAATTCAAGGTCACGAGAATATTCAGCATATATCATTTCCCATATGTTCACAATTGATTCCTAAGCTGTAAAGTCGATAATAAGCGAGATATCAGCAATTTTGTCCTGTGACCTTGGAAATGAGGTCAAAGGTCAAATTCAAGGTCATGAGAATATTCTGCGTATATCATTTCCTATATGTTCACAATTGATTCCTAAGCTGTAGAGTCGATAATAAGCGAGATCTTAGCCATTTTGTCATGTGACCTTCAAAATGAGGTCAAAGGTCAAATTCAAGGTCATGAGAATTTTCAGCATATATAATTTCCTATATGTTCACAATTGATTCCTAAGCTGTAAAGTCGATAATAAGCGAGATATTAGCCATTTTGTCCTGTGACCTTGAAAATGAGGTTAAAGGTCAAATTCAAGGTCACGAGAATTTTCAGCATATATCATTTCCTATATGTTCACAATCGATTCCTAAGCTGTAATTTCGCTAATAAGTAAGATATTGGCCATTTTGTCCTGTGACCTTGAAAATGAGGTCAAAGCTCAAATTCAAGGCCACGAGAATATTCAGCATATATCATTTCCTATATGTTCACAATTGATTCCTAAGCTGTAAAGTCGATAATAAGCGAGATATTAGCAATTTTGTCCTGCGACCTTGGAAATGAGGTCAAAGGTCAAATTCAAGGTCACGAAAATATTCAGCATATATCATTTCCTATATGTTCACAATTGATTCCTAAACTGTAAAGTCGATAATAAGCGAGATATTAGCCATTTTGTCATGTGACCTTGAAAATGAGGTCAAAGGTCAAATTCAAGGTCACAAGAATATTCAGCATATATCATTTCCTATATGTTCACAACTGATTCCTAAGCTGTAAAGTCGATAATAAGCGAGATATTAGCCATTTTGTCCTGTGACCTTGAAAATGAGGTCAAAAGTCAAATTCAAGGTCACGAGAATATTCAGCATATATCATTTCCTATATGTCCACAATTTATTCCTAGTCTCTAATTTCAATATTAAGTGAGATATTAGGCTTAATGTGTCCCATTATAAAGCATAGGAGAATTTAACATGGGAAAGTCCCATTTGGGCTGAGTTTGGGCCCAAAATGGCCCACTTCGAGCGATTCAAGGGCAATGAAATTTATACATGTCACAGGGGTACATAGGAGGAGTGTCATGCATCAATAAGAAAATAAGTTACTGAACAGATTTTGAGAAAACGACCGTCGAAGTCCAAAATTGGCCATTTTTCGACGAAAAAGGCCGCTCTGACCTTGAAACCAAGGTCAGAGGTCAAATTCAAGGTCACGACAATATTCAGCATATATCATTTCCTATATGTCCACAATTGATTCCTAGTCTCTAATCTCAATATTAAGTGAGATATCAGGCTTTAATGTGTCCCATTATAAAGCATAGGAGAATTTAACATGGGAAAGTCCCATTTGGGCCGAGTTTGGGCCAAAATGGCCCACTTTGAGCGATTCAAGCGCAATGAAATTTATAGACATCATAGAAGTACATATGAGGAGTCTTATGTATCAAAGAGAAAAAAAGTTACTGAACAGATTTTGAGAAAATGGCCGCCAAATCCAAAATCAGGCCTTTTTCGTCGAAAACGGCCGCCATTTTGAAGAAAAAGCGAAAATCAAAAAACTAAAAAATACCTCCTTCTTGAATTATTTTTAAGTATTTTTCTGCAAAATTTCAGAAAAATTCGCCCGTAAACAAAAAAGATAAAAATGTGGACGACGACGACGACGACGACGACGACGACGGACGACGGAAGACGGACGCAACGCCATGCCAATAGGTTATCGGACCATAGGTCCGGTAACCTAAAAATGTGGACGACGACGGACGACGACGACGGACGCAACGCCATGCCAATAGGTTATCGGACCATAGGTCCAGTAACCTAAAAATACATGTAAGCGAGTTATGATTTTTTAGAAATTCGCCCCATGATGAAGATAGGAATTTTAAGAATTTTTATTGACGACATAAATGGACGGATTTCGTTCAAAAACGTGCAATGTTGTCTCAGGTCACATACTGGTACCTATCCCTAAAAAATTAGCCCAATGGGCTAGAAAGGTTACCGGAGAAATATACAGAGTTAAGCCGAGAAAGTTGAAGGTCAAATTCAAGGTGACCACTGAAATCGCCATATCTCCAACCTTGAAAATGGGATCAAAGGTTAAATTCTAGATCACCAAACTATTCAGCATACATCATTTCCTATATGTTCACTATGGACCCCTAAGCTGTAAATTTGATAATAAGCGAGATATAAGCCATTTTGTAATCTGACTTTGAAAATAAAATGACTGACCTTGAAATTTAGGTCAAAGGTCAAACTCGATATCATTAAAATATTCAGAATATCTCATTTCCTATATGTTCACAATTGATTCCTAAGCTGTAAAGTCGCTAAGAAGCAAGATATTGGCCATTTTGTCCTGTGACCTTGAAAATGAGGTCAAAGGTCAAATTCAAGGTCACGAGAATATTCAGCATATATCATTTCCTATATGTTCACAATTGATTCCTAAGCTGTAAAGTCGATAAGCGAGATATTAGCAATTTTGTCCTGTGACCTTGGAAATGAGGTCAAAGGTCAAATTCAAGGTCACGGGAATATTCAGCATATATCATTTCCTATATGTTCACAATTGATTCCTAAGCTGTAAAGTCGATAATAAGCGAGATATTAGCAATTTTGTCCTGTGACCTTGGAAATGAGGTCAAAGGTCAAATTCAAGGTCATGAGAATATTCAGCATATATCATTTCCTATATGTTCACAATTGATTCCTAAGCTGTAAAGTCGATAATAAGCGAGATATTAGCCATTTTGTCATGTGACCTTGAAAATGAGGTCCAAAGACAAATTCAAGGTCATGAGAATTTTCAGCATATATCATTTCCTATATGTTCACAATTGATTCCTAAGCTGTAAAGTAGCTAATAAGCAAGATATTGGCAATTTTGTCCTGTGACCTTGAAAATGAGGTCAAAGGTCAAATTCAAGGTCATGAGAATTTTCAGCATATATCATTTCCTATATGTTCACAATTGATTCCTAAGCTGTAAAGTCGCTAATAAGCAAGATATTGGCCATTTTGTCCTGTGACCTTGAAACTGAGGTCAAAGGTCAAATTCAAGGTCATGAGAATATTCAGCATATATCCTTTCCTATATGTTCACAATTGATTCCTAAACTGTAAAGTCGATAATAAGCGAGATATTAGCCATTTTGTTATGTGACCTTGAAAATGAGGTCAAAGGTCAAACTCGATATCATTAAAATATTCAGCATATATCATTTCCTATATGTTCACAATTGATTCCTAAACTGTAAAGTCGATAACAAGCGAGATATTAGCCATTTTGTCCAGTGACCTTGAAAATGAGTTCGAAGGTCAAATTCAAGGTCACGAGAATATTCAGCATATATTATTTCCTATATGTCCACAATTGATTCCTAAGCTGTAGAGTCGATAATAAGCGATATATAAGCCATTTTGTGCTCTGACCTTGAAACTGAGGTCAGAGGTCAAATTCAAGGTCACGAGAATATTCAACATATATCA
This sequence comes from Terebella lapidaria, assembly GCA_949152475.1. Lineage (NCBI taxonomy): Eukaryota > Metazoa > Annelida > Polychaeta > Terebellida > Terebellidae > Terebella > Terebella lapidaria. The sequence continues at coordinate 15,485,995 of OX424564.1, read as the reverse complement.
TTTCCTATATGTTCACAATTTATTCCTAGTCTCTAATCTCAATATCAAGTGAGATATTAGGCATAATGTGTCCCATTATAAAGCATAGGAGAATTTAACATGGGAAAGTCCCATTTGGGCCGAGTTTGGGCCAAAATGGCCCACTTCGAGCGATTCAAGCGCAACGAAATTTATAGACATCATAGAAGTACATATGAGGAGTCTTATGTATCAAAAAGAAAAAAAGTTACTGAACAGATTTTGAGAAAATGGCCGCCAAAGTCCAAAATCGGACCATAGGTCCGGTAACCTAAAAAATTGTGATGTTAACGCCAAAACTGTGTGTATTAATTGGGGATTTAAATGTTAAATTCAAATGGCTGTCAAATATGTTATCCTGACCGGATCCGGATCAAATTGTGTAAGTTCAAGCACGATAACGATCCACCACTGTATGCTAAAATCAACGTGACCTGTGCGTGCTAGACCATAATGTAACAAAAAGTATTCATTAAATGGAGTTTCCAATGTTAAATTCAAATGGCTGTTAAATCCGTAATCCGGATCAGATCTGGATCGAATTTATGTAGTCGATAGAAGTTGTCATTGTACATGTCTCATTGAAATTTTAATTTATGAATTTTTCAAAATTTGCCCCATGTTGAGGATAGGGATTTTTCGACTTTTTTGGAATTTTAAGTGACGTCAATAGACAGATCTCTTTCAAAAGTGTGCAGTGCTGTCTCAGGTCACATGCCTATCCATAAAAACAAAATTGTGATGTTGCTTCCAACATATCGAAAACTGTATGTATTAACATGATTAAAAGGAGATTTCATTGTCAGATTCAAATGCCTGTCAAATCCATTATCTGGATCGGATTCGGATCAAACTTATGTGATCGATAGAGGTTGTCATTGTACACGTCTCATTGAAATTTCAAAGCAATTCGATGATAAATAAGCGAGGTACAAATTTTTGAAACTCCGCCCCTTGTTAAGAACATGGATTTTTCATGATCTCAAGAATTATTGGCAACGTCATCAATGAACCGATTCTTTCAAAAATGTGAGGTGCCGTCCAAGAGCAAAAAGTTATCCATCAGAAAAGTTTCGCAATGATTGGGCAAAAACTATGGACGCTAGTGTGCATACAATTAAACAAACACATCCACAAACTAACCAACATACTTGCTGAAATCGTAGACTCCGGCGAGTAAAAATGCATACTTATAAAATAGTCGCTAGTGCACTAGTGTGTGTATCTCAGGGATCCTTTGGGGTTCATAGGGTGCATCTTATTTGTCCGGATCACAATCACGATCTGGCATCGCAATCACATTTGCGGTCCGGACAAATAAAATGATTGTGATCCCGGATCACAGAATGTGTTTGTGATCAGTATGTTGCCATGCAACCAAATTTTATTTCGAATTTTGCAATGCTCACAAAATGAACAAACACAGCTTCATAGTCTACCAAAATTAGGTCCAAAAAGCCCATAAGGTAGACATTTGGGTGTCAAAGCTGAATTTTTGCACAGTGACTCTGGAGACCATATAGACAACCCACAAAAAAGTCCCCATCAATCCCATGGGGGGTTTTCCCAAAAATCCAAGATGGCCGCCATTTATACGCGAAATAGCTTAAAATTGACCTAGCGAGTTACCTACTGCACCTACGTTGGTTATTTTAGTGTCTACCCCCATGTTTTCTGACCCAAGGAATCTGATGGTGATATTGCTGAGTCTCTGTGATGGTTGGTTGTTTCAAATTCCAATATGGCTGCCACGAAAACCCGAGAAATTCGTAAAATCACGATTTCATCTATATTTCTGCTGCTATGGCTAATAGAGGCAAAATTTTGGTGTCTACCCTCACGTTTTTTTTTACCTAAGGAATCCAGTGGTGCTAAGGCTGGGTCTGTGTGACTGTTAATTGTCTCGAAATTGAAAATGGCTGCCATCAATACTGGTGAAATTTGCAAAATTACGTTTTCTTGCAATATTTCAGCTAATGATCTGGCATACGTTTTGGTGTCTACCCCCGTGTGTTCTGATCAGAGGGTATTCTAAAGACATTGCTGAGTCTCTGTCACTGATAGTGGGCTCAGAATTCAATATCATTGTCATCAAAACCTGTGAAATTCGCAAAATTAAATTTCGATTATGACATCGATTATGTATAAGTACAACGCTTCTCTGGCAAAGCAAAGCAAGATTTTGGTGTTTACCCCATGTTGTCTGACCCATGGAGTCCAATTGTAATGTTGGAACGGTAATAATAGTCTCTGGGACGCGTTGTAGTATCAAAGTTCCAGTGCAATCGAAACCTCGTAGCCACCTAAACATCACATATACCCAAGCAATTGAGTGTGAGATCAAGTGCTCCGGAATAGTGAGCATCTCTTGCCCCGCCAGTGGCATTTGCTTTGATATCCACACTTGTAAATTAGATGCAAAAATTACCACAAAATCACAGTGATGGGAAAATATCATACATGTACATGAGAGGTTTTAAGTAACCTTCAACCATGCCTACCATAAAAAAAATTAAAGTCTAAACATTATACAATCATGTTAGAGCAGTTTGGAAGTCGAAACCTGTGCTCCGGCTATGAGTTCCTTGTAAGATGTATTCATCTGGCAAAGCTGGAAAACTGATTAAGACATGGATATTGATAAGAGGAAACCCAGATTCGTCACGTTTGTCATATAACATTGTACACACTTCACCTTTGTGGTCAATTTCGAGGAATATGTCGAGGTAAGAAGTTGACATTGAAGAATCAATAATTTGTTTGCTTTTCGATCCGTCTGGATATATCTGATGTAGGTATTCACCAAATCTAGGGTTGTTCCGTGATATGACACCATCAATATATCTGAAGGTGAAATTTAACGAACTACATGTAGCTATTCTTTTATATCAACAATATAATACATCGAGATTATGTCAGCTTCTACGTGTACATGTATGACAAACATATACAAGATTTTGGTGTCCACATCCTGGTTTTGTGACCCAAGGAATTCGAGGAAGGCAACCGTGGACCCATATATAAGTACAACGTATAACTTTTATAGATTCAATATGGCTACCATGTACAATGTATTGAATGTATCCATGAACTGGAGTATATGTCATGATGTATCATATATATATGAGCACACATATATATTTGCAATATGAATAATCAGCACGTGTGTAAAACACCATCAAACATTTAGTTTGCTTTATTTACCAAGGGCATGGCAGTATATGAGCAGTTAATTTAAGGTTCATTTCATGTGCAAGTAGAATATTTGGTCAGTCTGTCACATCTGTGATCTGGCGCAGTTGTACAGCTTAAACCCACCATATCCACACATTCTAAGCCAGCAAGTTGCTTGACAATCATAGTAGATCAATTTGAGCAATCCCTTTGGAACAGCAGCACGATCCGAGCCAATAATTTGGAGATTTCAAGCTCGTAGTTCCCCTCTGAAATCAATGGGCTCAAACTATTTGCCAAACCAAAACTGAACTTAAGGAACAAGCGGGTTGTTGAAGGGATCTCAGCAGAGCCACTTGCTTACGGTATCATTGTGGGTGAGAGTTGTGAATGTGGGTGAGCTGAGATCCATTGTGGAGGAGTTCTTGTCGTACAATGATCTGCTTTAGATATACATGTAAGCATGCTCCATCAAAAATTTTGACATGCTTTGCCTCTAATAAATAAGCAATAATCTACTCTCCCTGTTTGTGAATATAACAAGGGCTCATCAAAACTCTTTGCTGTGCTGAGCAGACACCATTCACACAGCTGTGGTTGTCATTTGAAACGAAGCCTCTTTGTAAATCAAAAACCACTGCATCGTGACCAGCAATTATTCATCAAAATTGTGGACGTATTCCAAACTACTACCGAACATATGATTGCTACTTTCAGTCAGGAAAAACTGAGTTGTCTCTCTTGAGAAAATGACTCTGCTAAGATGCAGTCTCTCCACATTCCTGCAATTCGGCACTGTGATTGTCATTATGTCACATCAATAAACTGTAGTAAGCCAATGTCTGTGTTGGTTCTAAAGTTCAATTTATGGGTTTACAGAGATTATGTGGCATTTTTAACTTGTGAGTTGAATATGGGTCCATTGGTGCTCGTATTTCTTTCACCAGGTAAAACATAGATATAGACACCAAAATGTTTTATCTGCCACAGAATCTGATATATAGTCAAAACGGGGTTTGTGAAAAAAATATTTTCACAGATTTTGATGGCAGCCATATTCATTTATGGACAACCAACAGTTTCTGAGCTACTGTATTCCTTAGATCAGAAAATATGGGGGTAGACACCAAAATGTTGCCTCAATCTGCCATAGAAGCTGAAATATAGCTGGAAACATGATTTTTCGAATTCTCCGGGGTTTTGTTGTGGCCATTTTGGATTTTGAAAAAACCAACAGTCACAGACTCAACATTATCACAATTCGATTCCTTAGGTCAGAAAACGTGGGGGTAGACACCAAAATTTTGCTCCTATCTGCCATAGCAACTGAAATATAGCTGGAAACGTGATTTTACGAATTTACCGGGTTTTTGTGGCAGCCATTTTGGATTTTGGAACAACCAACTGTCACAGAGACTCAGCAATATCACCATCAGAATCCTTGGGTCAGAAAACATGGGGGTAGACACTAAAACCATCAACGTAGGTGCAGTAGGTAACTCGCTAGTTCAATTTTAAGCTATTTTGCGTATAAATGGCAGCCATCTTGGATTTTTGGGAAAACCCCCCATGGGATTGATGGGGACTTTTTTGTGGGTTATCTATATGGTCTCCAGAGTCACTGTGCAAAAATTCAGCTTTGACACCCAAATGTCTACCCCAAACCCTAAATACAGTAGACTATTCAATGCAAGTCAGATAGGATTAGTTGTAAATCGACAACAAGATGAGTTTGCAGGAACTTTATTAGTATTCGAGACTGGACCCAGAAAAAAGTAGCTGAAAGTGGTTTAGTAGGTGTTTATTATTGTTGACTTTGCAACTCAAGTAATCATCTGAAAGTTCTGAGTTATGCTGATGCTATTACGCCCTAGGCCTAGTACCATCTTGATATTTATCGGGTAATCACTGCTAGTCAGGTTGGAGTGGGGACAATGTTTCTATTGCCATATTACAGTCTGGTACATTGCGAATTTGAGTAAAAAAAAACTCACGTAAGGACGTGGGAATATTTTTACGCTAGATATATATCTGTCGGATTAGCATCAAGTTTTTTGTCCATTGAGAAAATCCTCACGCTGCTACGTCAATTCTTGGTACTTTGATGAGTTTTCGGTGATGTTCACAGCAGCATTTCAAACTGTTCCAGTACATCAAGATCTTCCAAGTTTCGTTTGTGGATAGATTGAAACACGATGAAGACGACTAAGTGCATTTGCTTGTGTCGTAGGGTTATATGTCATGTCGTAGGGGCGCCGAACATGATGCCCGTCTTGGTATAATTGACTGTGTAATTCAGTGGATATTCGCCAGGTGGCAGGTCAATCAGGTTCAAACATGTGCGTGGCAATTATCGCACGTAAAGCCGTGGGGTTTGTATGGGTGACAATGGCTTATTTGACAATGGCATTATGATCAGCTCACTAAATGTGGGGCCAGACCTGATTTATGGCAGCAACCTCCCGATTTCACGAGAAGTCGTACAAACTTGCTTGGGATTTATCTAGAGTCAACCCCCAGCAAGTTCGCGTAAGGCTATTTTTTTTTTCATTTCCACATTGATGCCCGTCAGAAAAATCCTAACTCGAACATTTTGTCACTAGTTCAGGTAAGAAGATTCTACATAAAATTTGCCAACATGTGCCGGCCTGGAAACAGGGGGAAAGTTGGCATCTTGATCAAATGAATTATTCTCAGGCACTCTGAAGAAATCTGTTCAATAGAATCGGGTATACTGTAGGATACTATCATGTACTATAGGTTTATCTCAACAAAACGACGCGCTATGTCGTAAAATGCGGACTGTGAGAATCAACACGTGACATCCTGACATCGGGCATGGACACATATACTGATATATACCGTTTGTCAAAAGTATGCATGCAACTATTTTCACTCAATTCTTAGTGTGTATTTGCATAAAAGGTACAACAATGCAGCAGTCATGATAGTGATGGAATGCAGGTGTAAATCGTGTTTTGGAAATATTGAACGCAGTTTGATGATTTGATGTTAACGTGTAGATCTACATGATGTAATAATTTTCTTTGGTAATATTACATGTCAAATCAACACTAATCAACTCCCAGAATACACCCACTGCTGTTTTTCATTATAGAATTTGATTACCTAACCACTAAGTTACAATTGTATCATGTGTATATATATGATTATCCAGTTTATAACCTACCATTAAGTTTCTGTGTGAGATAAGACTAGTACAAGTGTATAGCTTACACACACACACTCTCATCGATTTAACTTTCATAGACATGATCGAATCAATTTAGAAATGATCAGCGTTTACTAGTACACTATTTTTTCCCCCTGACATGGATAAGTGACAAAACGCTGTGGTGATGCTTTTCCTGACGAGCAACAGTGAGGCAAAAAAGAGAAAGTTGTGAGTGTGAAAGTTAAGAAGGGTTATGATAAACTGATGGCGCTTTTGCTGGAAATTCAACCACGACGCGCTACCTCCCTGGATCATCTCAGACTTTTGCCGAAATGTGTGTACGTGAACAATCCATGGCTGAATGGGCTGCAATGGTTTAGTGACTGTGCGAGTCGATGGTGGGGGTGGAGTTGATGGGGGTGGAGGAGGGGGGGGGGGGGGAATGTGTGGGCGGGTAGCAGAATAGCTGGTTATAAGCGTGCGTTTGATTCTGTGTACTGACGAGGGGGCGGTAAGTAAAAGGGAGAGAAGACCAGAGGGGACGCCGCTCGTCCGTCCGTCCATCCATCCGTGCATGTATCACTGCAGCCAAAAATACATAGGAGAGATCTCTCATGTTTTTCTGTTGTTGCAGATGAATATAATGTATGTTTGTACATTTGTAGGATGCACGTGATTTGGCCGTGATTTGGCCGACGAGAAGCCGGCTAGTGGCGTGTGCATTGTATGTTTTCTGGCCAACTTCAAGGTCTGCAGTTCTCTCTCGGATTCCCGTAAGAGAAATTTCGCGACAGAGCCAACGCCGGGAAGACAAGACAACAGCCCATTCAGTTTTCAGACACGCAAGGAACCTGGAGAATTGATCCAGTGGAGAAAGGTTTTCAGATGATGTTCATGGTATGCGAAATGGAGTCGTTACCGTGACGCCAACCGAGCTTCCCTCATTTACCATGACAGATCCATTATCATGCTGGGTCAAAAAGTTTATAGGCTCTGACCAGAGACAACACCCAATACACAAGGCCATTTGGTACAAATACACAGTACGCGTTGAACCAGAAACCCATAAGCTCTTATGGGTTTGTGGTTGAACTTATTTCAGTCGTTTTGAAGTTTAATATTCAGTGCCAATAAATTTATATCGTTGGAACTAAATAGCTAAAAAAAAAAACTAATTTGAATGATGCACACGAGGTGTATATATAGACATAATGGTGTATAATTTTGCCTTGGCTTGTACATGTACATGTACCAACGACTAAATTTGGAAATAGTGGTGTACTCGCCAGAATTATGATAAAACTGTGCACTGCATGTGCCTCTCATAATGCAGCTATATATTTGGACATCCATTGGAATCCCAAGAGTCCCCGCAGAATCAGATTGAGAATATATATATGAAAGGTTTTACATACAAACTAAGTAACAAGTGGATAGGAGGGACAAAAAACAATTAGCATGTGAAATCAATCAAGATGGACGACAAAAAAATAAAGTATTGAACCAAAATAACGTGTATGTACAATGTAATACTGTGCAATTTTGTTGTGAATCCTATACATTGTAAATGGTAGAAATTATGGAATGAAGTTCGATCAATGAAACCAGAAAAACGTAAGAGAGACTCTTTATGTATTTCTGATGAAACCTAATATTACAGTTTACTCCTATGTTCCATAAAAGACAACACACCAGTTTAACATGAGTTTGACCAAATTATTTCAGTTCTCACAAAATATTGGACAGTATACTAGTCTTATTGGGTCACACATGTGTATCATCGAACTGTTACAAATATTACAAAGTGAATTGTGCACAATGTGCAAGGATGATGGAGCTTGCAGCGAACTTTCAACAGGCATTTCAGTACACTGTACAGTCAAACTACTACGATTGACGATGTGAACATGTAGATCCGTTAACGTATATTATCAACAGGCACTATTAGACAACATACTCGTAAAATGAAATGATTGGTTACTGGTAATACTCAACCGTGATCTGTTTGTTTCATGTCAAAGTTATGAACAATTCAGTTGCTCTTAATAGTATAGTTTATTTACTCTGAATGCATAAAATGGTAACACATGGAGTAGTATGTTCTATATTATTATAAGAGAAACAAACAACTAAACTCACTTCAGTAAAACAATTCAATTTTAGTTTCCCCAACAGGAAAAAATTTGAATGTAGTAGTTCTTTGATAATTTACCATAGAATTTTCATTACTATATCATATTCCAACTTCACTACAAGAGTCGACTTGGATCCATACTGAAGCGGCTGATGCTGTCATACTTGTTCCATTTGCTGGCGGTACATAAATTTTTGACAGGGTCGAAACAGAAATCTGACGCAATTACATGAGCTTTTTACTCACGGATTACTCAACGCTTTCATGATGACTAGACACTAATGTAACTGTGTAAGATCGCCAAAAGTTGAGGACAATACATATCCGAACAACATTCATTACTAGTGTACGGTTCCATTCCTTCGTGAATGGAAAACGTTGGTTATCAATGAGACTGATACTCAGCAACATCGAGTAGAGCTGTCCATACTGACCTCAACACCTTAACCCTGCACATCGTATGCAGAAACCAATAGAGATTCACAAGTACATATACGTGTACGTGTGTTAACCTTCGCCCGACAGTTACATTTGAATTGATTCGATATTTTAGAATATATATCTAGAGAAGATTACATGTAGGTGACTCAATAGTTATGTACAGTTTTCAATAAATCGAACAAAGTGGAAAACGTGTGGTAAAAAGGAACACAGTCTCCATTTCCTTATAATCCATTAATATGTAGGCCCTCTGCGTATCTTAGCAGAAACTCGTAGAACATCAATGTGTCTAAAAAGATTATACCTGAGTAACTTTTGATTCGAGTTGAAGATAGAAAACTGCAACAAATATCATGACAGAGCAGTGTTCACATACATGAACATGTATCTGAACGGACAGAGGGAGAGATGGATGAACAATATCTTTCAAGTACACAATATATTTCTGTGGAGAAAGGGACAGTGTGTATAATCACCCTTACCTCCAACTTCACACACCCAAACATACATGAGGTGCTTGCTGCTCAGAGAAACCTGACCAGTAAATCCAGCATGGTAAGTACTAGTATTACAATCTGATCAAAAGGGGTCATTTCATTTTCATATCCCTTGTACATTCAAGCAGAAACCCATCTCTCTTATGGGTTTCTGAGTCAAGCAAATCCATTCAATTGTATTCGATGAGGAAATCCCCAATACACAGCCAATAAATTCACACTTTATTGTATGTTCATTTTCACATACGTATTGTTTATTTACAATACCAAATTATTGGCTGTGTTTCGTCCCGTTATACGTTAGTGGCCCATACAGTCTGTCCAGGACTCGTCAGTTGGGTGCAGACCATTAACTTGAGCCAATCCTTCACTATCGTGCAAACAGCAACAAATTTGATATTTTATGGATAAACTGATCCAAAATATTCAACAATTGAGTAATTTGACATGCACGTTTACATTGAACAATTATTTTGATCATTGAACGTGTCATACTGAAACAAAATCTTAAGTAATCAGTGTGCTCCAAATGACGTAACACTTGATTAACATGCATACTCTCCCACAATCGATGTCTTAAGTAATAAGTGTGCTACAAATAAAGTAACACTTAATTAACATGCATACTCTCTCACAATTGATGTCTTAAGTAATAAGTGTGCTACAAATGAAGTAACACCTAATTAACATGCTTACTCTCTCACAATTGATGTCTTAAGTAATAAGTGTGCTACAAATGATATGAAACTTGATTAATTAACAAGCATACTTTCCCACAATTTTTTTTTGAGGAGTGTTATGTGTAATTTGCCAGGGTTTTTTTTCCAGGGGCGTTTGAAGACAATTTGACCAAGAAAAGTTTCTGTGGGGCTTAACTGCACTCTCCAAAATAATTGTTAACTACCATGATAACGGTTGATGAACATTTGTCCAAAATTTAATATAAAATATAAAACATAACTTGTGTTCTTTGCAAACACCAAATTCAATATTCAAGGGTAAATTGACTGATATTTGTATAAAATACCAGTCTATATTCTAGATAGTTCCATAATACTGGTATGCTTAGTAGTCTCTGTCATTGTTGTAAAGATGCCATTTTGTGTAGGTACAGAATCAATTAAATATATACACATCATTTGCTTCTCAAATGTACGATTTATGGCACTCCCTGCCTCGACAATGCGCGGCCCTGTGCAAGTCTGTACATTACTGTAAATGCACGTGAATACTGCACACACAGACGGATGGATGCTCTGTTGACAACGAACCCTCCCATTCACCTCCACAGTTAATAGGCTACAGGGGTGATGTAACCATTCTCTGTGCTGGCAGAGATGGTGGGGGGGGGGGGGGGGGCAGGGGGGAGGTCGTATGCTGACATACTAGTCAAAGCCTACGATATTTGAAGGACTGTTTAGATTCCCGTTAAATATAACTTCATGGGTTCTTCAGGCTTTTTCCAGGGGTGGGTGCGACCCTAATAAATATTTATTGATGAATGTGCATTGAATGTTGGATATTGATACATGTGGGAGGCGGGTGAGGGAGGGGGGACACCATCTGGTTAATTATTCATAAGTTATGACGTAGTTTATCTGCTTAGCCAATGAAAGGCTGTTCTTGCAAACCTCACCCCCCCCCCCCCCCACACACACACACACAAAAGCACAGGATGAAAATGGCGAATATATACCAATCTTCCGATCTGACACAGTCGAAGTGACACGATGCCGTCGAGATTTTTTAAACTGAACATTCTGTTTTAGATAAGCTAGCTTTGCAAAGACAGGTCATTATGTACACGGCTGATATAAACTTGTTTCAGTTGGTGGTAGACCGGGAAGGTGAGGGGATGGGGGTTGATTTGAACTACTAGTGGCAGTAGAATCTGGCAACTAAGCCGGTGTTAGATCCCGCCCCCACCGGAACTGTGAATAACAAGCCGTGAAATTTGTCCACCGCCAGGAATCACATATATAGATACTTGTATGTTGAAAACAGTTGCAAATCTAACGATTTTGCGTGGTGTTCTTTTGACTGATGATCTTCCTGTATTGCGCCATCTGGTGAATGTATTTAGCATTGATGTAATTTGGGGCAATTCATGGTCACCTTGATCGCAAGTGCTGCCTCTGGCGGGAGAAATAATCTCCTGCCTAACCGACAGGAATTTATCTAGCGTAAAAATATTCTCACGTCCTTACGTGAGGTTTTTTTTTCTCAAATGCGCAATGTTCCAGACTGTATTATCATCATGATATTCCGGTGGGTATTCGAAGTGGCAATTATGGTCTCTGATGTGGTCACTGATCACATGTGGTCAAGAAGAAAATCACACTAAGTTGTGATTCCTGTGATCCCTAAATTTTCGGATCATGATTGCGATCCGTACAATTTTTTGCCGGATCACAAACATGATCTGGGATCACATTTGTGATCCGGACAAATACAATGCACCCTACTGCAGCAGTTGGATCGCATCAAGGGTTTATTTATTCAAGATTCGGCAGGCATCTGGGAAATGTCTACTCTACATGTTATGATAATATGTGAAAAACTCAAATCAGAAATAAATGAAAGAACGGGACACAACATCCCTGGCTAACAAGGCACAGGACTGTCCCGGGCCACCAGCAATGCGACTGGCATTCTCACACCCTGATCAAATCTCGGCTCCATCCGTTCGCGTTGGCATTGCTTGGCAGTACACCGGGACATTAACATGGACAATCTGCTGGGCTGAACCTGGATGAGGCCTGGCAGTGTCAGTAACTCAGTCAGGGGACAGGGAGTGACAGTCAGTCAGTGACTCACTGAGTCACAGCGAGTGAGTGACTCACTGACTGAGCAGTGTGAGTGACCAGGTGACCTCCACCACTAGCGTCAGAGTACCTAATCATCGACCCTCTCCCCTAATCTTCGACCCCTGCAAACGGCTGGGCAAAACTTCAATAAACTAAAATGTGAAATGTGCTGAAATGTCTATTAGAAGTACTTTCAACGTGGTTTTCGTCAGATGTCTGTTTTGCACAGCTGTTTGGCAGTGTTTGCAGGGGTCGATGATTAAGGACGGGGTCGATGATTGATTAGGTACCCCGACCGACGATACCAGTACCAGTCCACAACTCGGCCTCTGGAGTCGATGACGACGGTCACGATGTCAACCGTGAATTGTGTGTCAGAGTACAATACATTCCCTAGCAATATGATCGATGTATCATTTCCCATAACTAGTGATGTTACAGCTTTACCCACGAGTAAATCTTTTGAAGAACTTGCCATATAAACAGGAGATCTCATCTTGTTCAAAAACTGTCACACAGCACCTCTTGCAAGCGTCACGTGTCCACTTGCTCGCCAGATGGCAGGACAAGCGCGACACGAGCGATTCCATTTTCCCGCCAATTTTCTCAATTCTCCCAAAGGCAGGGAATTACCTTCTGTTAAATCGATCGAAAATGCAGGTCCAGCCGGGGAGCAGGGTTAGGCTATTCAGGGCCAGATTAACGTAGGGGCTATTGGGGCTGCAGCCCCAGGCCCACAGGCCCATCAAGAAAAAATAGGCCCTAATTCTCACAAAAAACAATGCACGGTTTTGTTTCAACTAGGGAGCCTATTTTTAACTGCACAGTATTTTTTTCAAACTTGGGTCTTTTTTTTGCGAGTGCTTATTCGTCCTTTTTTCTTACTCATAGGCCTATTGTAGGCCGCAGATTGAAACCGTGAGTTTTTTTTTAACTTGGGGACCTATTTTTTCTGCGGGTGCTAGTGTACGTGTCTCCTATTGACACAGGTGGGCTCAGGCCTACAGAAGGTATCCACGATAGGCCTCCATGATAGGCCTACTCCTGCCATCAACAGATTTGCACACAAAAAGGCCGAAAAGTACATATATGTATGATCATAAAATAAAAATTGATTACATCAGAAATTTGTGTTTCACTGTTTATAATAAACAACTGCATATACCACAATACGTTAGATTTTTTATTCTGAAAAAAAATCACTGATTTTTAGGGGGCCAACCTAATAATTATTTGGAATCCTCGATAAATTTACAAAATTTGAAATCTACCGGATTTACAATAATATATCTAGGCCAAATTACTTTTTCAGTCCTTTCACTCTTTAGTGGAAAAAAAGTTGAAAATTTGAATCCGATTTTAATGTCCAAATATCGCATAATTTCTTCCTCAGATACATGCCAAACTGCTCAACTCACAAAACAAAAAAAAAACATTTTCTTCTCGGGGGGCTTACGGCGCCCCCGAACCCCCAGACTGGATAGCTTTTGGCCCATTTATATTTTCCAGCCCCAGGCCCCTCTGTCGTTTAATCCGCCCCTGAGGCTATTGGCTACTGTAATCCCGATACCACGATAGACTCATAGTAGACTTGACTTGACCGGCCCAAGTATACTGCGCCTTAAATCGACCACTAAATGAATCCGTCTGTCACTTTTTTTAATCCTTATTGAATATAGAGGAAGGTGCAGGATATGATAGTTACTTGGGCCCATAGACCTAGATCTATCAGTATAATTTATTTATTTAACCGCTGAAACATAGGGGGGGGGGGGGGGGCATTCGCAAGGGGCGCTCCCCTCTTTATTGCATTGCCTTGATAGCATGATCTAGGTCGAATTTTGTTTGTGTGTGTGATTTGTAAAATTATGTTCCTGTTTACCGAAGCGTTAATTGATCATCCAGTTATGTTTTTAACTTCACTGAACATTCTACATATTGTTGGTTTGAATGTATTACATGACTGATTTACATAAAAACTGTTTGCTTGATGGTGTGGCGATTTTGCCCAAAGATTGCGATAGGAGTTCTTGTTTTGGCCGCTTTCGAAGCCCTTGGTCTGCCTAGCAACGCACTGCTAATCCTAGCTCCACTATACTGGAACAATGGTCTGACGTCAGCCCTCTCTTTCGTGAGCTGGCAGCCCGTCTTGCTTACTCGGAGTTGTCTCAGAGCAGTCAAGGCGAGAGGACGACGGAAAACACGGCCAAGTGCTCCACGTCCCCTTTTCCTGGCCAAGTGGGCCCGCTAGGGCCCTGCGGGCAATTTTCAATGCCCCTGGAACGGTAGTCCTTCGCCCTGGGGTGGTGCAACAAAGGCTCTGGTCCTATCCCCGCGGCAGTACCATCGGCGAGGCCGGCCAGCAACATGCCCAAGTGCGGGGGTTCTGAGGCACCACGCCCATGTCGTTCCGGGCTCATCACAGCGGGCTACATTACAGTGATGATGCAATATCTGAGTAGACTGCCGGACTTGTTGATGGACTGTCTACCTCGTTATAGTTCTAAAGTAATTACCTACTCCTGCCGTGACCCTAGGTAGCCGCTATCTGCAGTGACCCTAGATAGCGGGCGTCAAACTTTACAATGGCAACACATTTTCAAGCTCCGAAATCCTCAGAATCCACCACACAGCATTCCTGTATCCGACTATGCTAGGCCTGAGTTTTAAAAAAATAATTATAATCTGATGACTATCGTCTATAGGTAAGAGTACTCTAGACATTTCTGATCAAAAAGGAAATAAAACTGTGTAAAGTTTTAACGTCGTCCACTATCCGGGATCCTCGAGGATAGTCCTCTCACCACAGGTCATCGCGGACGAGCACCCGCTATCCTCAGATCCTCGCAGAAAGCCGCTCACCGAGGGCCACTGCGGGCGCAGTCATTACTCTATCATCAGAACATTAACCAGGTAGCAGCCCGCCCAACGAGCCCAAACATGCGGACACCACTCATATACAGGATCATCACTGTGGTGTTAACTGTAAGGCTTGGCTCGCCGCGGTCCGCCTCGGGGATGGAACCCCGGACAGCCCGACAGTCTGCCAGAGCCTGTGTCGCACCATTCCGGGTGGAGAAGACCGGTGATCCAGAGGGCGTGCGCCCCCGAGTCATCAAGGTCTACCCCAGGGTCCGCGAGGGCCTAAGCCACGGATCAAGGACGTAGAGCTCATGGCTGAGCTCCCCGTCGTCTCTCTCGCCTTGCTTTGAGACAACTTCCCAGATCAAAACGGTGCCAGAGTATATATAGCCCCAGCACACGAAGGAGATCTAGGTCAAACCATTGTTATAGTTTACTCGGCGAGAGAGGATTGGAGGGCGTTGCCGGGGCAACGCGTGCTTCGAGCAGAAGCGTCCAAAAATAGGCCGTAAAACTGGTTAGTGTTTAGCAAAGACACCTGCTGCGATCTTTGGGCAAAATCGCCACAATTGCAGCTATATCCCGTCGAATTGAAAGTACAAAATGTAGATTGAAAAACTTGTTGCAATAATGAGCCAGACCGACGTCACAAGACCATAGATCAGCAATAGATGACTGTAGGGTAATATATATAGGCCTGCTGGATTGTTTCAAAAATCTAAACTTGTTTTGAAGAAGGTAACACTATAGGTTAACATGCTCAGACATATTATTTGGATGGGTTGTGGCTTATAAAACATGCTCAGACATATTATTTGGATGTGGTGTGGTTTACAAAACATGCTCAGACATATTATTTGGATGTGTCGTGTGGTGGTGTATAGTTTTGGAGTGGGATCTGAGGTCCATGAAATCAATGCTAATTTTGGACTTTGCTTCTGGATGACATGTAAAGCCATTAAAGTTCGGTACCAAAAATTTTCGCGTTTTTGCCATCAGACCATGTTCATGGCCATTTAATTTTGCAGTTTGGCCGTCTCAAACAATTTTGTCATAACAATGTGGGTTGTCATCAGAAATGTTTCGCGTCCATTTAATTTTGTGATTTAATGGATTCGCAAAAATAAAAGGTCGCAAATAATTTGTGGCTTTACAGTAACTCAGAAACCCGATTTTGCATGGAGGTTATATAACACCAAGAAACAGCCATAGAACTAGTATGTAGTTCCATGCCCTATTGATATCAATCTGTCAAGCAACTTGACCTCAGGCTCGAAAGAATATTTGCCGAGTCACTCTCGAGGCTTCCTGAAAATCTTGGAAATAATGCTTCCTAGAGCGAAACGGATGCTACTTTCACACTTGCTGCCCAAGACAAACAACTACTTGGAATGAACTTTTCGGTTAGTTAGCATTTTTGTCAATATCTTGGGAACGGTGCATGGAAGTGGGAAACAAATTATATTTTCAAACTAGCACCCCACACCATGTCTCATGGGTATTAAGGAAGAACTTTGATCCCAACCTATTTTTGAGCCGAGTTTTTATGCTGTGCCAAGTCACACCGAAATGTCTCCAAGGCATCTTTAGGCCCTGACATCTAGTTTATACAAGGATCTGACGCAGACCTGTCTAACTGACCATTCTAGCATCTTGTCAGATATGTGCCTGTAAAACAAAGAATTGACCAGCGTAGCTTTTATATTTTTGTTTATTTTAATCTTGTCTCTTTCGAGAGATAAAATTCAAACTTTGTACATGTACAATATAAAAGGTGAACCATACTTGATACTCATAATGAACTGCCAATATACCAACATGAAATTTCATATTTTGTACATATTAGTAATATCTGCAATGCTTTAAATAAATACTCATACTTATATCCAAAGGCACCTTGATACAGTCATTCCCTGCCACTGTCCACCAAATTAGTTCTTTGTATGCAGTGTTTTGTTGTTGCAAGAAATGATTTGAGAAATACTCTTTTTTTGCATTATAAATACCTGTCCACCAAAAACCCTTTCTCTTTGAAATTCAACAATTTGCAAATGTAACAAAAAGTCTATTTTGATCTGTACATTAGGACAAATGAGTAACATGAAAATATGGCTGAGAACAACTAATGATCAAATAATTAGAGTGGCTGTCCCCAACAACCAACAAAAGGCCGATTTTGAGAAAACTAAATCCATACAGTGTCTGCTTAATGACCACCGAATACATCAAGTAATTGAAAGCACCATCTACATTAGTCTTTTCAAATAACATAAACACATTAAACATAGTTATGGCAGTAACTGAAACTCTTTTGTAACAATCACTTTCTGTTTGTGAACACTTTTTGACACACCATTCATGTTCGAAAGAATTCAATGCATTGGTTCAATGAGAACTCTACAAGAACAGTTTGATACTAGTAATAAACTGGCACGAACAGCAACATGTTTTCACCTACTAGACCCAATTCCCCTACTTTTTCTGCATCAGTCTTAATATGTACACCAACAATTAACAATATATGACAGAGCTAGGTTTCTGAAAATTTTCTTTGTACAATCATAGGCTTGGGAAAACTCTGTAGGAAAAACATATTTCACAACTGGGATGCTTCACATGACAGGGCTCAAATATTAGACTCTCACTGGCATGATAGAAAATACAATGTAATGTACAAATAAATTACAGTCATGTTATTGAATATTACTAAGAAATATACTAATAAACTCCAGCTTATAGACATAATACTAGTATTAGGAAGTTTTAATAAATAAAGTATACAAGTTCTTTTGGAGAAATGAACACAATATCATCACAAACCATGACAGGAAATATAACAGGACTTCAGTTCCTTGGTTAGGTCTATATTACATAATTTATACACATGAAATATCATAAATATTTCTCATATAACATACATCCTACAGTTTCATTATTACTACTACCGGTATTGACAAATCTAAGCAAATAATTTAAAATTGTGGTATTTACAATACCGAAAGGTAAGCATTCTGAAGCCAACCACACAATAGTTTAGTATTTATAGGCTACTATGATTATGTTTATGGACATTACACATTCACATCATGACACCGTTTTTTGTCACAACATTGTCAACACAAGATGACTAGCGATGAATCTTAAGGATAACTTTGCCAGTCACAGGGTGATGGCTGTATCCTAGCAACAGAAAATAACTTAATAATACTTACACCTACACTTAAAGAGCTTCAAATGAACACCAAATATTGCGCGTTATTCAAATTACAATAAATATACCTAATACGCACAAGTTTTTGGTACATACAGGGGAACTGAAAATACATCAGTGATAAAACAACATTGCTTGGAATACAACTTCCTCAGAGAAATAAGCAGACCTAAAATTTGTCAACCTCACACTCGCACATTTAAAATAGTTCAATACTTGTGCGGTACAGGTAATGTCACATTTTAAAGTGAACAACAATGCAGGTCCAAACAGGGGTGTGGTACATTAATCTCCATACACTTTGGACAGGTTAAAATATATTTGACGAAAACATTTAAGTAAACAATTCAACAAGATGCTTTGTGTGCTGGAATCTCTTCCAAACAATAACAAAACTCGAATCTACATAACACTGGTTACATACATCTTGCTAAGATATATGGCCTCCTGTTTGTTATATGACGGTACTAGACATCCGACAATTTTCAATGCTGCCTTTCAATGAGGTGATACACCCAAACATAACAACTAGTATTAACTACTGATTGGTTCAGATGGCTCCAGGAGTTGTACCGGGGGGTTGGGTTTTTTGACGGGTGTACTGGGCATGCCTTTACCCTTCGTACTCTGTGGGGGAGTTATGATTGCGGACGACGTCTTTAGAGGGTCGGGACTTGCTCGCGACGATCGTATCAACTCACATTGTCTCTCCTGTGCATTCTCCTGAAAAAAGAATAATACAGATTTATTGTTAATGTTCTCCATCATGTGTTACTATTCTGTTCTCGATGCAAAGGTTTAGTTTTCCTTTATCATTATCGAAACAGCAAAAATTGTGAATATTATATATCACATCGTGACGGATGTACTTTTCTCTGTTATTGAGCATTACGTGCTACACTTAGTATTCCGAATGTTGTTCTCACCAAAAGCGTGAGATCCACGGTGTGGGTTTGAATATTGTGGGTGCTGTCTGCAGACACAGTCGCAAAATACTTGAGCTCCACTAAACCAGCCTCTCGTAGAGTCATGGCAAACGGCGCCATCCACTGAACACAAGCCGCAATGTCCTCCCACGCATAGGCTGTAACAGCAGGTAAATATTGTTAGAGTATAATTGGTAGTTAATGTTACTTGTCCAATTTCAGCCATAATTCAAGGGTCATTTCAAGGTTCAAATTCTAGCAACTTTCCACGTTAGTTTCTGAGAGTGACACTGGTCACTGGTTGCCTAGAGACAAGTTACGATGACTGACCTGATACAGAGAGTGCCATCTCTTCAGAGGACATGTGGTATAGGGCCGATGTGGCCAGAACACTGTAGGGAAACTGCAGGCAACCGATGTCCAGGAAACACAAGTCAAGCAGCTGGGAAAATTGAACAAATTCATGGAATTCTTGTACAGTTCGTAATGATAAATGTAAAAAATTTCATTTGAGAGATTGAGAATTATGAGTTGGAGAGATTTTGAAGTACTCACTCGAGCTACTTGTATAAATGCATGTTGTGAGTATTGCGGGAAAACAAAGTTGTGTTCTTTCTCGTCAATGTTCTCTACATTGAGGAGTTGTAGGAAGACGTTTAGCCACGAGTTAGTCGTCAACGGTGCCAAATCCCAGCCTAATGCCTGAAACAGACACAAGCTCATTGTTTCATTTTTGAGCACACTCACACGAAATTATTATGAAAATGATCGACAGTGCAGAGCAATACATAAATAGCATCAAGTAATCTCAGCAATAAATCAAAGAATATGTATCTGATATTATCCCCAAGATTGCTCGCTCAAATTTTTTTTGAAAGATTTTTTCTGAACTTAAAGCATTCTCAGCTGCATATTCAGTCCCAGTCTCTCACCTTGAGTATGATGAGTTCCTGATCTAGAATATCATTATCCGTGCAGGCTCCATCCGTTACATATGCGAACTCCGCCAGCTTGGGAGGATAAATCTCCTGGAAACCAAATCAGATACTTGAATAAAATGAACAGTTTTATAACCGGATACATGTTATGATAATTGCTGTGAACATGAGACGTAATGGCAAATGAGACGTAACAAACCTCTAGTTTTGCGGCTACGAAGAGAGCACTGATGCCGATGAGTTGAAGTTGTTGTTTCTTGACGTTTTTGGTGAGACAGAGATATCTGTCGATAAAGTCTACAGCAAGATAGAAAGTCTCGCGATGTAACCGGTAAACCTCCGAAACCTGGGGGGCAGAAAAGTCAAAATATAATCTGAGAGAACACAATCAGTGGTGATTCTTCAATATTATTCACCAAGTACATAGCGCAATCACATCAATTACAACATTTGCAACCTCTACCAAATTACTTCTTTCTCAGCAAATTTTTTTAGTGCATTGGTCACATTTCACACACCTCTATCAACCAGTCTAGGAGGATGGATCTCATTTTGGGCTGTATGGACGGGTGGAAGTCTAGGATGGCGGGGTTTCTGACATATTGTTGCTCTTTCTTGAGCATGACTTTCCAGACTTCCTTCGAGTCGGCCCATTGTAAGCAGGGCAGCGGGGAATGTCTCAACACGGCCGGTAGTAATGATGTGTTACGCACTCTGATGATGAAACGACAAATAATGATGTGGTTATCAATTTTATAATGATATCTGGTAAACATTTGTATCTTTAAAAGCAGCATAACTTCCAAACTTGAAATAATGTGCGAAATTACTCATTTAAATTTGGTTACTTTGATTTGTGGATTTATTCCACATTTTAAGTTATGCTGATGTGTTGCCATGGTTACCTGAAGGTGGAGCCTATAATGAACTCGGTGGGGGTGGAGTTGTTGACGGTCTGAGGACTGGGGAGGACGGGTTTCTGGGGACTTGAGGTTTCCTCGGTAACGGGCTGTGTATCTTCGGGCATTTCCGTGGGGGCGATGGCTCGCATCGTGGTCGCCACAGTGGGCTGTGCAGAGATCGGTATCCATTGGTTCTGAAAATACATCAGAGCATGAATTTGATGAATTTAAGCACCAATGAATGTACATTTAGTTTCTCATCGGAACGTATTTGACAAAGCATAGTCAAAGAAGTAGTTTAGATTGGTGATGTATAAAATAAACCTACATTTTTTTACTCCCTGTCATGATCTAGAAGTTTTTGTTTAAAACCATTATATTCCTGTTTGAAAGTACTATATTGAGTTCTTGACCCTTGTTGAACTATTTTGCCACCTGTATTGATCCATGTTGTGTTTTGATTGATTTGCTCATATCGTGTACACCTGACTACACCAACGACATAAAACTGTGCAACACCAGGAAAATATAACCATTACAGCATAAACAAGTACCACTTGATACGTTATTCAAAGTAATCAACGTGATAAACGAGGCAGTGCATGCAATGAACTCGCAATAAATATTCATACAAAATCATGTATGATATCAGACTGTACTCAATCATACAAATTATTATATGTGGGAGCAAAGCTACAGGCTTTGATCAGTCAACAAAATCTAAGAATCCATAGATGATAATGTACCCTGTTTTACGTCAGGGTTGTATATTCGGCTAGATAACATTCGTGCATGAGAGTAGACCTATAGCAACAGGTCTAAGTTCACAATATTTATATTTGATTAAACTCACCAAAAGCAAATACTGCCAAATTTCTTCATTAACTACTGCGTCATCCATCCAGTAATAACTATAGCCAGTGTCATTCATGCTTGCGATTTGCAACTGTGTGCAAGGAACCAGTCAAATATATTCATCGAGCAGGAAAGACAAGTCCTGTTTTGTCTTGTATAATTTTTTTCCAGAGAAGAAATACTTCAAGGTCCTTGAAGAATGACTGAGGCACTTTATGGTGTATGTTACTAAGCAGTGGGCAGATAACAATGGCACCAATTTCATGACACATGGTCAGTGTTGGCTAAGATCACTGATGCATGAAGGGCACCATGAGAGGCCTAGAGGCGAGGACTGTTTGCTTGTGGGTAGGGAGGAGGGGGTGGGGGCGGGGTGGATAGAAGGGGACATCTAGGTGATGTAAGAGTGCATCTCTTCTCACTAGCTTCTACAGCTGGGTAGATAATTTTTGAGGTGTTAACTTTGTTCAGGTGAAATCTACTGATGTGTTTTTCAAGTGTGGTAGCCATTACAATTTTATCTGGGAATCTTGATCCTACAATTGATATGTGTATTGTGTACTGTACTGGTATGTCTGAAGTTACCTAAACACTGTATACAGTGGAATACCATGATTGTTACCCTGGCTGAATGACAATGTTTGGCCATTTACCTAAATATAAGTTAGGCTTACTTATTATATTTATAGTATACCAAACATGAAATAATTTTTTTTATATATTCTGACAGTTGGACATATTTCCCTGCTTCATTTGCCATGTAACTTGTGCTACTTGATCCAAACAAATTTTGTCATGCCTCATTGAACAAACCACTATAGGGGTGTGTTTTTGTTTGCTCTACTGCGGACACAAACACTGCCTTGAACTGGGATGTTTGCACAAATTATATTTTGACTGCCAGTGTTTGTATATGGATTGCTATCAAAGCCCACATGTTTGCTTGAGAATAAAGATCAGAGTTTCTGTAAGCTAACTTTGTAGCGATACCAGTGGGGAAAGGCTGATCTTCTAACTTATAATAGCACACATCAAACAAATATACACATTGATTCATGGCATTTTGACACCGAGGAATGTACATAGGAGAAAATATTTACCTGTTGTTGGAATTCCTGCCGTCTTCGTGTAACTTCTTTGGTCCTTTCTACCTCCTATAGTTTCAACAGAAAATTTTTATTCCATGTTCGGTCATAATTATTTGAGTTATATCACAGCTGAATCGTTTTAAACATGATGTGTTTCTTTTGCGACCAACAACAAAGAATCATAGTAGTTTGAATAACTTATTAAATCAACATATTAACAACTAGACGTCAAGGCCTGAAGATGCCTTGGGCCATTTCGTGTGAGTTCTATTCCTAGCTAACATATACCTAAGAGACTGTGTCTAGAACCATGATGACTCTGAAACTGTCCGTGGTCAAAGTTTAAGTGACATACCCCGCCCTTAGGCATCTTTGCGTTTCGCTCTACGACGCACCGTTTCCCGAGATACGGCAAACAGGAAGTGCTGAGTCGGTGAAAAAAAATTCGACACCAGAAGTCTTCTCGACCCAAGATACCCTCTAGACTAGTCAGTCTAGTGCCAGGAGGCCAAAATTAAGCTCCGTTTCGCTCCACGACGCACCGTTTCCGAGATACGGTCAAACAGGAAGTGCCGGGTCGGCGAAAATAAATTCAACACCAGGGGTCGTCTCGACCCGAAATACCCCTAGGCCTAGTTTGTCTAGTGCCAGGAGGCCGAAATTGAGCTCCATTTCGCTCTACGACGCACCGTTTCCGAGATACGATCAAACAGGGAGTGCCGAGTCGGCAAAAATAAATTCAAGACCAGGGGTCGTCTCGACCCAATACCCCCCTAGACTAGTTTGTCTAGTGCCAGAAGGCTGGAATTGAGCTCCGTTTCGCTCTACGACACACCGTTTCCGAGATACGGCCAAACAGGAAGTGCCGAGTCAGCGAAAATAAATTCGACACCAGGGGTCATCTTGACCCATAATACCCCCTAGACTAGTTTGTCTAGTGCCAGAAGGCCGGAATTGAGCTCCGTTTCGCTCTACGACGCACCGTTTCCGAGATACGGGCAAACAGGAAGTGCCGAGTCGGCGAAAATAAATTCGACACCAGGGGTCGTCTCGACCCAAAATAACCCCTAGACTAGTTTATCTGGTGCCAGAAGGCCGGAATTGAGCTCCGTTTCGCTCTACGAGGCACCGTTTCCGAGATACAGCCAAACAGGAAGTTCCGAGTCGGCGAAAAAAAAATTGACACCAGGTGTCGTCTCGACCCAAAATACCCACTAGACTAGTTTGTCTAGTGCCAGAAGGCTGGAATTGAGCTCCGTTTCGCTCTACGACACACCGTTTCCGAGATACGGCCAAACAGGAAGTGCCGAGTCAGCGAAAATAAATTCGACACCAGGGGTCATCTTGACCCATAATACCCCCTAGACTAGTTTGTCTAGTGCCAGAAGGCCGAAATTGAGCTCCGTTTCGCTCTACGACGCACCGTTTCCGAGATACGGGCAAACAGGAAGTGCCGAGTCGGCGAAAATAAATTCGACACCAGGGGTCGTCTCGACCCAAAATACCTCCTAGACTAGTTTGTCTAGTGCCAGAAGGCCGGAATTGAGCTCCGTTTCGCTCTACGAGGCACCGTTTCCGAGATATGGCCAAACAGGAAGTTCCGAGTCGGCGAAAAAAAAATTGACACCAGGTGTCGTCTCGACCCAAAATACCCACTAGACTAGTTTGTCTAGTGCCAGAAGGCCGGAATTGAGCTCCGTTTCGCTCTACGGCGCACCGTTTCCGAGATACGGGCAAACAGGAAGTGCTGAGTCGGCGAAAATAAATTCGACACCAGGGGTCGTCTCGACCCAAAATACCCCCTAGACTAGTTTGTCTAGTGCCAGAAGGCCGGAATTGAGCTCCGTTTCGCTCTACGACACACCGTTTCCGAGATACGGCCAAACAGGAAGTGCCGAGTCAGCGAAAATAAATTCGACACCAGGGGTCATCTTGACCCATAATACCCCCTAGACTAGTTTGTCTAGTGCCAGAAGGCCGAAATTGAGCTCCGTTTCGCTCTACGACGCACCGTTTCCGAGATACGGGCAAACAGGAAGTGCCGAGTCGGCGAAAATAAATTCGACACCAGGGGTCGTCTCGACCCAAAATACCTCCTAGACTAGTTTGTCTAGTGCCAGAAGGCCGGAATTGAGCTCCGTTTCGCTCTACGAGGCACCGTTTCCGAGATATGGCCAAACAGGAAGTTCCGAGTCGGCGAAAAAAAAATTGACACCAGGTGTCGTCTCGACCCAAAATACCCACTAGACTAGTTTGTCTAGTGCCAGAAGGCCGGAATTGAGCTCCGTTTCGCTCTACGGCGCACCGTTTCCGAGATACGGGCAAACAGGAAGTGCTGAGTCGGCGAAAATAAATTCGACACCAGGGGTCGTCTCGACCCAAAATACCCCCTAGACTAGTTTGTCTAGTGCCAGAAGGCCGGAATTGAGCTCCGTTTCGCTCTACGAGGCACTGTTTCCGAGATACGGCCAAACAGGAAGTTCCGAGTTGGCGAAAAAAAAATTGACACCAGGTGTCGTCTCGACCCAAAATACCCACTAGACTAGTTTGTCTAGTGCCAGAAGGCCGGAATTGAGCTCCGTTTCGCTCTACGAGGCACCGTTTCCGAGATACAGCCAAACAGGAAGTTCCGAGTCGGCGAAAAAAAAATTGACACCAGGTGTCGTCTCGACCCAAAATACCCACTAGACTAGTTTGTCTAGTGCCAGAAGGCTGGAATTGAGCTCCGTTTCGCTCTACGACACACCGTTTCCGAGATACGGCCAAACAGGAAGTGCCGAGTCAGCGAAAATAAATTCGACACCAGGGGTCATCTTGACCCATAATACCCCCTAGACTAGTTTGTCTAGTGCCAGAAGGCCGAAATTGAGCTCCGTTTCGCTCTACGACGCACCGTTTCCGAGATACGGGCAAACAGGAAGTGCCGAGTCGGCGAAAATAAATTCGACACCAGGGGTCGTCTCGACCCAAAATACCTCCTAGACTAGTTTGTCTAGTGCCAGAAGGCCGGAATTGAGCTCCGTTTCGCTCTACGAGGCACCGTTTCCGAGATATGGCCAAACAGGAAGTTCCGAGTCGGCGAAAAAAAAATTGACACCAGGTGTCGTCTCGACCCAAAATACCCACTAGACTAGTTTGTCTAGTGCCAGAAGGCCGGAATTGAGCTCCGTTTCGCTCTACGGCGCACCGTTTCCGAGATACGGGCAAACAGGAAGTGCTGAGTCGGCGAAAATAAATTCGACACCAGGGGTCGTCTCGACCCAAAATACCCCCTAGACTAGTTTGTCTAGTGCCAGAAGGCCGGAATTGAGCTCCGTTTCGCTCTACGAGGCACTGTTTCCGAGATACGGCCAAACAGGAAGTTCCGAGTTGGCGAAAAAAAAATTGACACCAGGTGTCGTCTCGACCCAAAATACCCACTAGACTAGTTTGTCTAGTGCCAGAAGGCCGGAATTGAGCTCCGTTTCGCTCTACGAGGCACTGTTTCCGAGATACGGCCAAACAGGAAGTTCCGAGTTGGCGAAAAAAAAATTGACACCAGGTGTCGTCTCGACCCAAAATACCCACTAGACTAGTTTGTCTAGTGCCAGAAGGCCGGAATTGAGCTCCGTTTCGCTCTATGGCGCACCGTTTCCGAGATATGCATGAAAGCCTCAAGGATGAATCAGCAAAAATTCTTCCGAGCTCTAGGTCAGAGGTCGTTCGACGGATTGATCCCAAAATCAATAGGGTTCTTCCCTGGTGGTATATGAACTCCCATGCATAGAATACTTGCCATTGCATGAATACTTTTTGAGTTATCGATCGGAAACCAAGTCTCAAAATAAACCTTGATTTCATCCTCACGGACCTCACGGACCCCGGAGCCGCCTCCAAAACAATAGGGGTCTTCCATGTAATATTTCTGACCAGTGGTGTAAATTTGGACAAGATCCGTTCAGGCGTTCCCGAGTTATTGATCGGAAACCAAAACGGCGGAAAGTAAAAAAAAAAGAAAAAAAAAAAAAAAAAACCAGACAAAACCATAAGGGCATTTCGGGCCGAAATGCCCTAATAAAGATCTTGATAAAGTCAATCTTTATTAGATTATCAATCTAATAAAGATTGATATCAACTTTTTGATATCAATTAAAGCATTTCTAACAAAAAATAGCGAAAAAATAAACTTTTCCCGATACAGACCTCATCAGCTTTTCGCTTTCGACTGAATGTTTGGATGATTTCATCCTCTAGTGCTGATTCGCGTTTCTTCCGCCTAGACTGCAACCGCACACTGTAACACCACAGAGAATTTTGAGACTCATTTCACTCCAATACTAGTATATATGTCAATCCATCTCGGTATAAATATGCAGTTTTAGAATTCAGAAATAAACAAACCCACATACCTTTTCCTAGGCATGTTGAAAATCAAGTTTGTAATTCCTCAATGTTTGTTGGCCCTGGAAGAAAAAAGATATGTGATTATTACATGATGGAAGCTGGAACAACTTATTGCATATTTCGAATCATTGAGAATTGGTATCATAATGAAAATTTGCGAGCATCAAGCTGATTTCTTGCAGACATTTCAGGATCTCAAATGCAGATATCCTCAGAGGTTTTTATTAACTGCAATTATAAGATCCAGTGCAGATTAATATATTAAAGAAATAGTAATGAAAATCAACTTCTGAGGAAAAGTGTAAATGTTTACTGTTTGCCATTCCCAATATGGAATATATCAAATATAATTTGATAGTTTTCTACAAATTTGTAAAAATTGTGTCCAAAGCTGGTGGACCTCAATCGTTACACTTCGTCATATCTGTCAAAATTTTCTCATAACTTGCTCTTTATCAATAATATCTCATGAAAAAAATTGACCAACTGTTCACTTTCATTCAAACGAACTTTGTCGGATACAAGTGTGAACATATTTCTTAAAGCCCTGTAAGAAAATAATGCATATTATGACACCACTGAAATCATACTGCTGGATTTGAGTATCAGAGGTTTCTTCGTGACATCATGGCATTTTAGACAGGGGTTTCATGGTTGTAATTCGCACTTAATGCCTGAGATCCTTGGTCAAACCAGACGGTCCAGACCCTTCTTGACAGCGAATGTGGCAAAAACCTCTAATACAAAATTTATTTCAAATTGTAAATGATAATAGAATTGATTCATCGTTTCAATCGTTGATTCCGAAGTCTCGGAACATTATGGAGTTGAGTAATGACCAGCATGTTCAGATTGAGAATTTGGAACAACGAGGCCAGGCCGAGGTCTGAATTGGGCTCTTGCTTTCAAAAATTAAAAATATTATCTTCACTCAAGACGTGTTTGTCAAATGCTGATCGAATAACATGGGTCTGTTTTCCAGGAACAATGAATGATATAGCCTAGGCCTATTGTCAATAAATCATGTTGATGATTGATCACAAGTTGTGAGTCATGTCAAGAGTGAGTGCATGGTTTGTGAAGTTCAAGACTTTGTGATTTGGAAACACCGTATTTTTGTTAGAAGTACCTAAACACGTGCATTGAATAAATCAATAGATCTACCAACGCAAAAAATTCATCTGACACGAAAAACACAGACCAACGCTTGACCACTGACTGACTGACGCCAGCATCTCAACTCTGTCCCTTGTCTGACATCTGCCGCTCAAGTCAGTCAGGGACTGAGTTGATCACCGGCGAGTCGGTTGGTTCAGAAAATATTACCGCAATGCGTCGTTATCTTACATGCAATATTCTACAAACTCGCTTATTTACTTCACAAAACCTTCATACGTTGAACCGTATACTTACATCTGTGCAAAACGATCAAATGGCGGATAAATCTTGACTATTTGTGAGCGATCTCCCGCGTTTGATATCTGTTCACTTTCTTGCATTCATTGAACTGCTCCCGCCAAATTATACACAACGCGCAGCCTCGCGCGCAGCCTGCAGTTAATATGTTTCCTGGCGCCCAATAACTTCATCAATAAACTTTAATTAAAATGTTAAATTAATGAAAAAAATAATACTAATGTAAACCATAATGAATTCTCCAATCCAATATCCAAAGGTTTTAGTTGATTGTGATCGCGATTATTGCGTTATTTTGTTCACGTGAGGCAGGTGCGCCAGCAGGTCTAGGCCCCTATATGTCCGTTTTCCTGCAATCAAATGATCCCTCACTGCCCTCAGTGATCAGTCACGTCCAGGAGCAGAATATAAATGATAAGCACAATTTGGGTCCAGAAGTACGATGCGAGGGTGTGTGGTCACATTCCAAGGACATGAGCCAAGTGATCTTATTGACATACACAGTGATCAATATCTGCTATTGATTGGAACATGAATGGACAACACCTTCAATAAACCAAAGTTGGCACCCGTCCAATGTCATGTTTTCTCATAACTGTCAAAAAAGAGCTGACTAATCATACATTTCCGGATACCAAAATGAAGAGTGGATAATTTGGTACGTAATGCTGGTCCATCGGTTCTCAAATATACGATCAATAATAAGTTATTGGTGATCAAAGTTGCACCTTTCAGGCCAATGTTTTGATCTTGTTGTTATGGTTCTGTGACCCGGTTTATATTTGGTGGTGGCCCAGATAGCTCGCAGCTGATTGGTTCAAACTTAGACCGATGCGTGGGCGGGTGTGGGTGGGTGCAACTCCTCTCCGCAAAGGTCAAGGTCACATTTGTTTAGAATTTCTCAGTTATTTTCCTTTGCTGGTCTCATCCGCTCATTCAGCTGAAAATGAAGAAATTCGTTGATTTATTCGGTAGATCGAAAGGTGTCATCATTGGCATGATACACCTAAGAGCTCTACCAGGCATGTATATTCACATGACATTCATTATTTTGCTCTGAATGATAGAACAAATATGATACATGCGTGTACTATACCATGTACTGCAATATGTCATGCAACATATTTATTATAGAATAAACATAAATCAGTTCTATGCTATGTCTCTTTTGTGGCACTATATTCAGACTCATCTAACGTAACTCACTTCAGAAATTCACAAATTGTACCACTTAAATGAAATGTTCCTGACAATCATGGGATTAAATATGTTCATACATGTGCATTCTTACAAAGTTAGTTATATGTATAATCCTTCATTCTCCTCCCATATTAAGTCAAGTTAGAAGAATGATGGCACATTTATACTGCAAGAAAATCAGCAAGATTGGCATATAATTTATTCAATACTGAACAAATAATCACATAACACTGCCAACACATCATGCTGCATGTCTAGCTTATACTATAGCTCAATGCATTAATTAGGACTGGAGGGCGGCAGACATTCAGATGAATGCATGCCATTTGAAACAAGGGACAATTAGATGCAATAAAGTACTGTTCAGTTTCAGTCAGTTGGTAAAGACAATATCATTGATACAGTTGTGTTTGTTTTTCAACAATTCAACTAATTCATGCAGTTAGAAAATTCAAGGTACCTGGATAATAGCTAACAGAATCCCTTTGTTCTCCAATATATCTGAGTGGGCAATTGTCTGCTTTCTTATGGTAATCAAGAAGGTCTAGCCTTCTAATTAGTCTTTTATATCTGCTGCACTTCACAATCATATAATATATAGAGTTGAATACCAATTGGTTTGGCATTTGAATACCAATATGTTACCACAAAATGTATCAGATATAACACATTATAATTGTTGTTATTGATCCTTTGTTAATTTTGTATACATGTATAGGCTCTCCACGAACCAATGGCAAACTTAGGGATGTCATCAAGATTGCTTGCTCTGAGGCAGAAATGTACAAGAATGCCAATGTGGTATGTATAGTGTATATTGAGACTGGTCAAAATTACATGTGTCAATGATAACTACTGTTGGAGCATTTGAACTTTACTGTTCCACTTGATACTATATAAATGGTCATCCCACTCAGGGTAGCTACTTTAATTTACACTACTGTGATCATGAGCAAAATATATGTTTATTTTTTAATTATAACAAATTGTTACATTTTCTGTTCAGTATGAATGTATTATTCACCATTCCAAACATGTAATATGACAATAGCTATAGGCCTAAGTTCAAGAGCAATGGCAAAGTAATCTGTATCAGCTTTCTGCCCCCTGTTTCACATGAACCTATGCAATCAGGATGCCATCATGGTGGAGAACATGCACGACCAGCCCTGGTTGAAGCCAGAGCAGCTTGGACCCGAGACCACGGCCTGTATGACAGCAGCATGTCGGGCAGTCCGAGAGGTCGTACCACACCTACCCATGGGGGTACAAGTCCTGTCTGCCTGTAACAGGGAGGCCCTCGCAATCGCTAAGGCAACAGGTCGGGAGCTATTATATATACAGTGGTCCCTTAAGATAAGACACCTCCGAAACAAGACTTCCCTGTCTGTAAAGACTTTTTTGTATTCCCCAAAGATCAATTTAACATGTAAATGAACCTGTGAAATAAGACTTCCTGTAAGATAAGACCTCATTTTCTCTGCAAAAGGTGAGGTCTTATCTTACAGAGACCACTGTAATCAGAAAAACATAATCTCTCGTTATGTATTTCTGATACAATGATGTCATGAGAAATATTTTGTGAATCATGTTAGGACACAAGAAAGCTAGGATATTTGATATTAAGACAAAAACCAATTCCAAAATCAATGCACAAAACATACATTTATTTGATCTGAAACTGGTGAACCTTTATTTATTTGAATTATGGTTTACATATGTTTCTTTCTTATTTTGCTCTTGCAGATCTGAACTTTGTGAGAGCAGAGGGCTTTGTATTTTCACACATCGGTGACAAAGGTCCGATTCACTCTTGTGCTGCTGACTTGATGCGATACAGGAAACATATTGATGCTGATCACATCCAGATCTACACGGATGTGAAGAAAAAACACTGGTTAGTTTGGAAATATCTTATACATTCAACATGTACACACAAATGTTCGTTTTTCAATTAACACACTGAAATATACAGTGTTGAATATGAACTACCTAATAACATACATCTACTTTATTAGTATGTTTAATTTAATGTTAGCATGTTGTCGTTTGATAAGTAGTGAATAGCTGTTAGATATACAGTATTGAATATGAATTTCCTAATCTACTAGTAAATTTAATGATGGCAAACATCAGTTAACAACAGCAGTTTGTTTGCTTCACCAGCTCCCATGCTATTACAAGTGATGTCAGCATAGCCGATACAGCCAAGGCTGCTGAGTTGTTCCTCAGTGATGGTATCGTAGTGTCTGGTGTCGCAACAGGACGCCCAACAGATCCACAAGATGTCACAGGTAAGAGAATAAACTGGAATGGCATTTATTAACTGTTGAAATAGAGGTGTTATTCACAGTAGATTAAAAAACATATTTATATCAAATGGTGCTTAGTCATTAAGGCACCTTTCATATGAGTAACTCTTAAATTATTAAGCCTTCAAGGAGTAGGAGCTCTTGACGTGCAATGCCTCAAACACATCTGTAAACCTCGAAGTCAAGCCATTAATATATTCACATCTGTCGTTAATTGTCCATTTGCAAAATGTTTTTGTGACAACTTTTGTGATTTCTTCTGATATAGCTGTCCAGGAGGCCGTGTCACTTCCCGTTCTCATCGGCTCAGGAGTCACTGAGGACAACGTCTCACGCTACCTCTCCGCAAACGCAATCATCATTGGCTCTCACCTCAAGCAGTACGGAGTGTGGCATCGTGACATCGACAAGAATCGCCTGCAAAACTTCATGGCCAAAGTACAGATGCTACGCAGCAAGGAGAGTGCAAAAGCTGGGTCCAAGAAGAAATCAGGAACGGCATTCCCCGATATAGATGCCCAAGGAGAATAACAGTTCCAAGTCGTTCGCATCATCCAACTTCGCACTTCGTCACTTGACAGTTACGCAAACCATCCGGTGCTATATCACACGATGTTGTGTGTAGATGTATGGGAATGAGATTGTTCAGTTGGCTGACTCAAGCATCATGAAGAAGTTTAATTTGTGGAAGTTCCATTTGCTCAAATACTTCAATGTTTATATGATTCTGTGCCGGATGCGATTTGTTGCACATGTATCTTAGATGAAAAGTTCCAGACTCAAGACCCATATTCTGTGGTTTTGTCAATATTACTGCCACATCACCAGTTTCTCAGAATTGTTAACAATTTCGCACAAAACTGTTTGATAGTTCTGAATAAATGTGGGCAATTTGTGGGCTAGTAGTTCTGATTGCCTGATGATTTTTATGGGGATTGCTTCTTTTTCTAGGACACATTATGGTAACAAAAATTAAAGTGGAGCTAGGTGCTGAACACTTACATGTATAGGTAGTCATATATCAACCTCTGACCAAGGATCTTCTATAATAGGATATCCAACTCTGCCCAAAATGGCGTGATTACGTAATATGACGTAAATCTGATTTGAGCGTGTTGAAACACTGCCGGGCGTTAAAAATCGACTTGTTTACATCCACTGGTAATAAACATGAGGAGTTGTAAACCATATATTGAAACGAATGATAATTGATTACTTTGAGTGGGGGTATGGCCTAAATTTCTTCAACAATATTCAGCATTCGCGTTACCGATGATGTGGTATTGTGGTCGGGGTTTGTGAGCGTCCGTTTATATGTTTGTGTGTGAATCGTAGCCTGTAACTTGAACGAGTTTAATCCAATCGCCTTTAAATTTGAGCACTGGGAGGTATAACCTCTCGGCTTGGAAATATTTAGTTTCCATGGAAATCGGTTGATTTTGTTGCCATGGCAACCGTTCAAAATCCTGAAATGCCATTTTATTGCCATCGAAAACGCCTGTAAAACGGACCCACTCATGGTGACAATAAAATTGGCCCCTCATTAAAAAAAAAAAAACCCACATAATCGAGATGTTCTGATGTTACTTTGGTGGTATTTTGCAGGTGAAAGGTAGATTCATTTCAGAGTTATCTACCTCCAAATTTAGTGAAAATTGAGTATTGCATTGATATTAGAACGGTTCTCATACCAACAGTTTTTATTGGATTTTCTTGGAAACGGGATATTTCCGAGACATTGGATGATGCTTCTCAGTCCTAAATTTTTGAAAAGATTGAATGGTAAATTTTCAAATTATTTACGTGGATGTGCTCAAAAACACGCATACAGACATGCACGTGTATGGACGACATCAAAAATATCTTCGCGAGCGGGGAGAAAGACTAATTGTGTATGACAATGAGGCTCCAACCCCCACGCGTGCCATCCAAGATTACTGAGCTCAATTCCAGGGCCCAATCTTGTATGATGTCACTATGAGCGAAGTGATAAGCAGTATAAAGAACTCAATTTTGACATGCTCAAATGAGATTTCATCTTTTTACGTAATCACGTATTTTACGTCCACATTGAGCAGAGTTGGACATCCTATTATAGACGATCCTTGCTCTGACCTTGAGAGATCAAATACTGAGTATTGAGCTCATTAAATTTGGTGAATTAGTTACAAGGTCTGATTGGCCTAGTTTAGTGTTGAACACTTATGAGGTAACATATGGCCTTCAAACTCTATAGAGTTCAATTGCTTCATTGTTTGGCTAATGTTGTTATCAATGTGTAATGTTGTTATTATGGAATTCCCATTACGAACCGCGACCTGCGACTGGCCACCTGCATACTGCGAGCTAGTATAGAAACGAGAAATGATCTATATAGCCTATGGCTAATTCCGTAGTAAACCATGATTTAATACGAAAAATGTATATAGGCCTACCAAATATTCAGGTTGTATTTTGTTGCACACAGGTCACAGTTTGTGACGTGAGCTTGCAGTTGGTAAAGCCTACATTACCTAGCAGGTCGCAGTTTATACATCACAGGTTGCAGTTATAGCTCACAGGTCACATATCTGTATCAGTTTACAGCTCGCAGTAGGCAGGTCGCAGTTCGTAATGGGAATTCCATGTTATCAATGTATAAAGCTAAAAGATATTTAGCTGTATTCTACTCGAGTTTATAACAATTATGACCAGGACCTTCCAATGCAAAAAAAAAAGTAGATATCAGGTTCGTAATCTAGAGGATATGGGCATCCTCATTTGAATGTCCTGGCATTCAAATGGGGAAAATTGTTCGATGCCTGGCTTGATCTTTTTGTGTTAACTTGTTTCTCTATCGTATATCATGAGGAAGTAAATTGATAAGGAGATATAACTTTGTTGATGGAAGCAACAGAACATTCTAGTTTGTTAGAAATTAGAAAATCATCATCCAATTTTCATCTACGACATAGAAGATGAAGTGTGAAACTTGCTGACCTGTGGGACCAGCATGTATCACTTGTACATGTAGAAAGTAAATATTATAATTTCTTGCCTACCACTCTGGGATTTAATGTTCATCAGTAATATCTTGTCTTTGAGAATAACACAATGTGTGAACAATCAGTGATCTAACCTGTTCAAATCCAAATGATTATGTCATGCTCATTGTAAAGACGGTACAAGATTTCCAGAAGGTCAAAATTAAATTCGTCTTATTGGAAATGAGGGTGCTGTTTTTCAATCACAATTGACACAAACACTGGTTCTTTAAAACGGGAATATTTTGTGGGGGTGAAATTTTGTGAATTTAGGTGTCCGACCATTTTGCGGGGTTTAAGTTTCACAAAGTTAGCCCAACTGGAAAATCATATCAATACTAGCACAACATTTGAGGGGTTTTATCTTCGCCCCTCTGTAAAATTTATCTCCCGCAAAATATTCCCCTCTTACAGAAGCTTGTATCTAAATATTGATAGTGTACAGGTCACTATTGAACAGAGTTACCAGCAGGTTACTATTTCTGCAAACAGGAACCCCTGCACTAAGTCAGATAATGCACCCAGACGCGGGTCTCTCGCAAATAGTGGCCTTGAACCCCGTCACTTTTGGCGAGAGACCCTCGTCCTTGTGCATTAACCTATACATATATGGAACACTAACAAAACTGTTTGGTCATTTTTTAATCCACATGAATCTACAAACAAGCACACAGTAGGTAATATTTTGTGACAATAAATTATGCGCTTTTAAAACAAGTGTCAGTGAATTTTTAGAACTTGACTGATCATGTCGCATCTGACGATGTAACTAATTTATCGAATCATACACACACTGTACAATGTTCAGGTAATCTGAATGTGTCACGTTTATTTTAAATAAATGATTTTAAGAATTACAACACAAAACATTTATTCAAAACCTTGGAGGTGGCACTAGTGACCACATACTGCACTTTCTTGGTTAATACACAACTAAATAGAAAGTTCCTAACATATAGCTAATGTCACGGAAGCGTTTATTTCCACGTGTTCTTCTCGTAGTCCCATTTGGAGGAAATGCCTTCGATGGGCGACTGTCCTTGACGAATCATGTGTTCGGTTTGTTTCTCCTTCCATTCCTCCGTGATGGTGCCGGGCACGCCCATGTACACTACAGACAAAAAACGTCAACACATGGTTTCAATAGAGAATTTTTTTCCCATGTGAGGAGTTCTTACTTGATTGTTTTCATTTATTATTTGAAAGTACTGTAAGAAGAGCAATTTTGGTCATCACAAAAACACAGTTCGCCGGAGGTTCATTGCTACCTGTTAATTGGCAAATTTACTTTGCACTGACGGTCATTGATGAACTAATGTTAACACCACTAATTGATTAGTCACCACTTTCTAATACCAGTAGGGAAGGCTGTGAACCACTGACCATATTTCTTGATCCAGATCATGGCCCAGCCAGTGATGGATATCAACAGTAATGTCCCGGCCAGGAGGTTCTTCCACTCGCCTGTGGGAGCCTTCATCTCGGCATATGTCTGACAGAAACTGGCTCGGTACACTGGCAATAGAACATCATATCAATCAGGCTTCTACGCAGATATATCTACATGTGCTTACATGGTCCCTGTTCGATAGACTTCTCTGAAAAAACTTCTATTGCTCAGAAATCTGTTTAGCATGGAAATGAACCTGTTAAATACAAATTCTGTAAATTTCTCTGCAAAAAGTGAAGTCTTATCTTTTTTTTTTTCTTTGAAAGGAAAATCATTTATTGAGGATATTTACACGCATATAAAATGCACAAAACTAATCTCCTCGTTACCCGCAAGTCTTATCTTACGGGGACTACAGATTATTTTCAGATCTACATGTATTCTATTTCTAAGTATTAGGTACACTTGAGTCAAGAATCGCCTGAGTGTGAGAGCTACATACAAGCCTTCTTGTCCTCGACGGAGAGGTTTTTCCAGTCTCCCTTCTCCTTCTCTCGAAGGGCCTGGACCTCAGGGGAGTTGGGTCGGAATCGGATAGCGGGAGCCGGGAAGTCATCCCGATCCATGTAATTATGGATGCCATTGAAGCCGAATCCTACAACCTCTCGATCACCTGCAATGGACAAAAAAGTTCTGAAAATTTTGGAATGGCGAGATTTATTAAAAATTTCAGAGCACGAGGATATATTTTGACGTCATTTTGTAAGCAAGCCTGGCATGCTGGACACTGGTACACACCAATTTTGGGGTAGTGCTTGTCCCTCTCGGCAGCAGCGAGCTCCGACCTGCGTACAGCGGTGGTTGAGATTGCACGACTCGTCAGCTGGGGCGTCAACCGCGACACATTCCGAACTAGCTGGTTCGCCATGACTGCAAGTAAAACAACAGCTGTCAACTGAAACTATCTGGCAAATACGGGAAGATCTCATGTTTACAGGTTAGTTTCCAACACATGTACTTTGATTGATAAACACAGAATGAACTACAACCATTAATCCAAAGACACAATATTTCTACATCTGTTGGAAAGACATCAGAAATGAAGGCTCCAATCCGTTATCAAGTTGATGTTTTGACAACCATGTGAAAATTGTCTGTTTGAAAGTGATTCTGCTGTCATAACGTAATTATGGTGTCAAATGAAGATGTGCACTGCCCTATGCCCAGAGCAGAACTTTTCCGTGATAGAAGACGAGTTAATGCGGAAAACGTTTTGTGTTGGAAATCTGTTGCAATGTTAAATGTACTTGGCATATGTCTGATTATGTCATGCGAATCAGAACATACATATGTTGTGTGATCTTCAAAATGGTTGTTCATTAATTAAGTAAATATTGATATGTACTTTAAAGTTCAATACTGTAACGCCTTATTATGGTTTGTGTTCTGTCCACCATTACACCAAGTAACTGGTGACAATCTCTTTTTTTTAGAAGTATAAAGCTTTATTACAATACAGAATGAACTATTGAAGCAAATACACAACATACTCTCAATACATAGATAGCACCATGTGAAGTGATTTTGAACGGAAAACTACATGAAAAATCACACCAAATATAATATTATGTACATTACACATACTATGCAAAAAGTATGTTTGAAATGACTAACTCGTGTATATGAACAGGACACTAGACGCTTCAATTCCTCAAGTTCTGCTAACTTTAGAGTCACTTTGCTGTACAACTACTAATGTTGGAAGGCATTCGAAATTTTTGTTGTGGATGCATATTGAAAAAGCCCTAGATATCACTCAGGACATTTTTTTGTCTACACAACAGCCAAATTCCCCTTAAATGGTGGTAAATGTCATGCCAACATTTCTTTGGCAAGATATGACTTGGCTGCAAACCAGAGAAATGAGACCGAGTAATGTGGTATGGATAGACACATGTACAAGTATACCATGCTAAAAATACAGTAATGACAATCAAGTTTTTGCAACAAATAGTATCCAAAATATAGCATTTATAATATAGCAAATATTTGCACCAAATATTAGATATTACACATTGCAGTAATTACTGCAATATAACAAATAACAGTAGATCCTGAATTTGCACATGTACAAGTCTTCCCCCACATACTCACATAAACATTTAAATTGCTTATAATATAATAGATATTCAGCACATGCATACAGAGTTGAAAACATTCGAGTGGCAGGCAAAAACCCTGCAAAAGGTGATATTAACCTGCAAGACGAGCAGTCTGGGACTGGAACAGGAACATCTTTGGGTTATATTGTTGTCGTTATAGTGTGATAATAATGATCACAGAACATATATCTATAGATATAACATGTATAGCAAGGCAGGAAACATACCAGTAATCCTAAGACTAGAAGACAAGAGAATATATACACATATAATTGTATATCAATATTACAAGCCCTTCAAATCTGTTCAGTTCTTGGGATATATTTCTATCTGGAAAAAAATTGATGCAATTTTACTTTGGATGGAAATACTGGTAGTTACTTTTAAACGATACACATGGCGTGTGTAATATAAATCTTTCCTAGGCTAGTGCTATCAAAACTCAGATCAAGTTCTCTTCGGCTATAGTTGGACAAACTGTCAGAACATCATACATGAACACATTTTGATTCGAGCTCCAAATATCGCAGAAAAATACCAAGATTTGTCCATATTAAAGCAAAGCACATCTATCACGATCATATACAAATGCATGGAGGTACAATAAGTTCAGTACGAAGTTCAGTTTTCCTGTTCGATGGAGATTTTGATGACCACATTCAATGATGCTGTTCTACCTCAGGGTATGGATAGTCAAACATGGCATAATCCACAGTATACAACTTCCACAAGTCATGAACCTGTTTGTCAGTGATGTTACTGAACAATTTATCAACAATCTGCGATGTTTTGACACCATTGAGTCCCTGGGGGAAGTCCACAAGATGACTGACACCCAGCCGCTCAAGGACAAAATCAACGTCTTCTTTCATGGTGACGTATTTGCCGACGAAGTCGTACTGCATAAGGCAAGGGTGGCACAGCCGGTAGTACGGCTTCCAATGTGGGTCGAAGTTCTGCTTGCTCAAATCCAACAAGTACCGGACAAATTCCTCAAATGTAACATCATCTCCATGATCTAGTGCATGCTGGGAAGGCCTGCGTCGAAAACGTTTGATGATTTTTCGGCCGATGCGCATTTGGTAAGTCGTGCTCGATTTCTGCATGAACTTGTCTCTGAAAGCCGAGACAATCCGCTGCAACGGTTCACGAACAAACATGAACTTGTAGTAGTTCTGGATTTTGTTCAGTATTTGCTTCGGTTTGTACGTGTCCAATGTTCGTAGGTACTTCTCCTGGTAAGTTGTGTGTACAAGTGTCCCTGGAATATCTTCAGGTTTTGAAGTGTTCATTTTTCCCGTTAGAATCAACAGAATCTTTTTCCAGTTAGTACAAGCGACCTTTGGCACTTCACAGTAGAGCATCTTGTAGTTGTCATCGACATATATCCGAGAGAAGTCCCTGGGTTGGATGTCTTTAAGCCTGGCTGCCGGGTTCTCCAAACCATTCTCCCGGCAGACTGCCTGGATCTTGCCCCGTCGCGCATACTGACGCTGTCTGATCTCCGCCTCACTCGTGCCTCCGTACGCGACTGTCCGCTTTGTGGCTCGCACGTTTTCACTCCTCTTCTCTGGGGGTTTGGGCAAGTTATCCAACTGATTGGGGTCTTTGATCCGGGAAAAGTACGTGGAATGAAACAGCAATATGAATCCTAGCAACGATGCACCAAGCACGACGCCCAGCAGGACCTTTAGTCGATACATCCTGGTGCGTTTATCCTAATACCGTGGGTGGCTGGGAACTGATCAATGATGACAAGACAAATTTCCAGCAGTCAAATCCGGCATCGTCTGAAACCAGAGTTGACCAAGGTGAGTTAAGAGGAATCACTTGTCATCTAAGGTAGAGTGGAGTTGATCGAGGCAGGGCAGATCGTGGCATGCTTGGTGAATACATCATATAAGAGACGCATGAAAACAAACAGAATATAGAATAATAATATTGATTAGTACAGGAAGCCTTGTAAAAGTTAGTATTACTACAGCATAAGATATGACTAGAGAACATGATATCATAGCATGAAATACATTCATCACGTTCCTTTCTTCCTAGTTCAAACAGTATTTTTCCTGCCTATCTGCATGGTTCTGACATCGTGTTTGACATTATCCGGGTCATATATTTTCAAAACAATCAACATGATCAATATCAGTATGTGCAGCAATCATCATATGTATACATGTGTACAATAAAACCAGATAAAAGAAATGAAAGGACATACCGATATTGAAATCCAAGGTTGTATGAAACACGCATCTGATACATGTACAACCGAAGTAACTTGGCACCACATCTTTTCGTTAAAATAAGAGCAATTTCTATCAAAAATTTAGAAACACCGGTTTCATTGTAGTATATATTACTAGTATGAATAAATCATTGATAATTTATTACAATATACAATACTAGTCTTGCGAATGCATATTATTGCAGATTGAACAACCAACCAACATGAAAATCACCACAGCATCAAATTACTACTCGTAGTAACTTTGTGATGTGTATTTGTAAGAAGCAATACAGCATTGTACAGATACTTGTAAATACATGTACGGTGGGTTCACATGTAGAAAAAACGTGAATAGTCAATGGTAACATGGTGTGCCTTAATGGCTACATTATGATCTTGCTATGTTATAGCATGTCAATCAAAAATGCCCACTGTATCCTGGATGTGCTCGAGTGTCTAAGTCACAAAGACCGAATGTATGTGAGTGATGTATCTATTTGAAATTGATTTCTTCGGTACCATAATATTGTACATACAATACAAACATACAAAAACAGTGTTGTCGTATCATGTTTCATCAGGTTGTTGAATGGTGGCTAATCACGAGAGGAAAGCACGAAAAGGAATAATTTCTGGCTAAATAAGAAAGTCCACTCCGAGCCTTTTGAGGTACCGTAGACCCATTATACAATCAATAACTGTGACGCAATAATCCTGTTTTGCCGAACAAGTTGCCTACTGCTAAATCCTTTCAATAAGTTAGCGGGTGGATGACAGAAACAGAAAAGCGAACCTGTATTTTATGACTTAGTGTCCATAAATATTAGCAATTTTTTTCAAAACGCTAAAAAAATGGACACTAATACTTTCTGGGTTTACAGTATTGCAAAGTACGGGCCATATTTCGCATTAATAAGACACAAACACACTTTATTTTCGTTTCCAACTTTGCAGCATCTTGTCTTGTCTTGTAGTCTTGTCCCGCCCCTTTAGTTTGGACGATACCCTTCATGGGTTGTTTGTGAGTATCTAGTTCCTCAGTGCATGCAGTTTATACAGGAACCTTCTAGCGAGTATAAAATTCATTGTTGTGAGGCTGTCACGCCTAAAATCCCCTGCACAACTGTTAAAAGCCGATGGGTCAATGACCAAACGAGTAAAGTTCTTGTTATTGAGCTGGATGTCTGGGAAGAGTCATGACATTGATGCCTTCAGGTCATCCTGCAGTCTGTCATGAACCGGGTCGAGTGCTGTACAGTAGGCTATGAAGTGTTTTCTGTCCTCAGTCTCTCGCTTGCAGAGGGTACATGTCTCACTTTCGGCTGCGCTCGATCATCGCTCGTTTTTTACAACGATTAATCAAGCTTGAAATTTCAACACGAGTCCTAACATTAGTAGGTGTACATTAGTACATATTAATTGAAGCAATATCAAAGTATCGCCAAAAATTGTGTTTCACAGTTACATGAACTTGACTTCACTGGACTTTGTCTACCGTAAGGAAATCATTGAAATAAACAAAAACTTTAAAAACACTGACTGTACGAGCCGTCCGTCCTAAATTCGGGTCCACCGAAATATGCCAAAACCCAGGTTTTGGCATAAATATAATCAAAAACCTTGGGCCACAATCAAAAACCCTCCACAAAGTTATATCACTTGAAAAGAATCAAGGCTTAATTACAATCATTAGTGTTTATATGTTCCTTTTGTTGGTAGTTAATGAATTTAATAATACATATGATATCTCTTTGCTGTTAGAAAAAGTCATTCGAACAACTATCAGTATCTGTGCGATCGGCCCAAGTCGACAGTGCAGATACACCACGTGACCAGAAAACTACCCACTTGGCCAGAAGTATTTTCCAATGCTGGTTTTCAAACACGTTGATGCATGTGAATGCCTGACTGCCTTGATTAATAACATATATTCCTGTTATATAATTAGAGGTTTTTGATTGAATATATTAGTTAAAGGCCTATATAAGTTTACTGAGGTTTTTGATTCCTATATGTAGAGGTTTTTGATTGAATATGTTATAGTACGTATAATTATACCAGTTTAGCAGGGTTTTTGATTGAATATATATACGTTATATAAGTTTACCGAGGTTTTTGATTATTATATTTAGAGGTTTTCGATTGAATATGTACGTTATACCAGTTTATCAGGGTTTTTGATTGGGCGCTCGTTGTTCATTGGCACAAATACTTTTGCCAGATACGGTAGTTATCATGACGCCGCCAACAATGCTTGCGTTCTTCTGGTCGGCAATTGTAATGGCTGGCGGCGTTATAACAAGAAACATTTTCCCGGTCACATTCTGAAAATATATGCATACTAATAACGAATGGTGACACATTGAACTTAAAATAAGACATTTCCTTCAAATAATTTTGAAAATCTAAAGTTCTCCCGTGCTTGGCCCGTACTGACGGGGTTTTTGATTGCGCCCAGGGTTTTTGATTACCCGTGTTTTGGCATATTTCGGTAGGCCGTAGTGTACATAGTCATAGATCTATGTTTGACAATTAGAATCAGAGAATTATAGATAAATCTACTGTATATATCTCTTATATCCTACTCATTCTGGTGTAGACGCTAACATTGTTTATTTCAGATTTCGACCAGCACTGGTTAACTTGACGAAGTCAAGGAAGAACACGGTTTGTCGACCGGCCCAACACCATCGTCAAGGTGAAGGTCACGAGGAAATAACGAACCGAAAGCAACCTTCAAAGATCTAAAATGCTGAGTATTCGGTGTTTTCTGATGTATCCATGATTTTATGAACTTAACTAGATGTTATTGATGCTGAAATTTATCATGAAATATGCAGGAAAGTAAAAGAAAAGTATGTAAATAGAAAATACACAAGGATTTTGAACGAACCTGATCCCCACGTTCTTGAATCTCGGAGGACACGATGTCACGTACTTTCTCGTAAAGTCTCGCTGCAAGTACTAAACAACGTCAACACAGCAACACCGAATACGATCATACTGTGACAATTGGTTAATAAGACAAATTCCACCGTGCACATCTGCACGTAGCCTGTTCCTCATATTAACCAAGCACTGAATGCGTATTGTATTGAAAAGTAAAGAACGAATGGATGGATAAATGAATGAAAGACGTTTTTACATCGCATTTATAACTCGATTAGGCCTATTTGACCATCTTTGATTAAACAGGGGTCACACAGTCACTATCGGTAACGTCCCCGATGTGTTCCGATTTCAGTAGACATCCACGGGGAACCATGTAACAGCTTGAAGGCACCATGGTGACACCTTGGTGAATCGTAGCAACTCTGTGGCTGTTCCATGGTGAATCGAGATGAATCATGACATATTGGCAAACTCCTGGGTGGTTTTAAAATGTTTAAAACTAACAAGATGCACCAGGCATCAA
Organism: Terebella lapidaria; assembly: GCA_949152475.1. Taxonomy (NCBI): domain Eukaryota; kingdom Metazoa; phylum Annelida; class Polychaeta; order Terebellida; family Terebellidae; genus Terebella; species Terebella lapidaria. Next base: position 15,441,436 of record OX424564.1, on the reverse strand, counting down.
CTGGGGATTCCTTGAATCATTGATGCCACCGACACATACCTTGGCGCCACCATGTCCCCCTGGGGTCTGTCGTTGCTCTGTCGAGGGTCTCAATGGCACAGTAGACTCGGCATGCTATGATAGTGACACGGTACTGTCAAGATAAACCATGACTTTGCTGATACAAACTGTGGTGCTATGTTGGCAAACCGTGGCGACTTGGGGAACACCTCGGAGCACTGTAGTCCACAAGGCATCGAAACTCTTCCTTGGTGAAACCTTGATAAACCAGAAGGCTCCATGTTGTACCTGGGTGCATGCTGGGGGTACTTTATTTGTCAAGGGATGTGTGACTGCTAATCAATTCCATATAAAAATGGTCATGGCAGTCCACGGGCAGCCCTGAATCACTGACATATAATCACTAGGGCCCACTGGGGCCCATACCGGATCCACAACATTACAATCCCAATTTTGAGACTGTAATGATTTGAATATATATTAAAATCCATTTTGAAAGAACATTGACATAAACAATGTCTTTTTACAGAATTAGTTCGGGTACATTACTCCAATTCTGGATCTGTTGATTGCCCCGGATGTGTCTAGATTTATGAATGAATTTTTAATTTATTTACAAGCTGGGGGGACTGTGGCCATGAAATGGCTCATCGTGTTGGGCAGTCCGGCCTCGTGTAGATCTTTGTCTACTCTGTATGCAAGGTGGGCCAGGATGTTAACTTTTCGGGACAGCTTGTCGAAGAAGTTGCGTGGTCGGGTATCTGCCAAGTTCACATCTGGTGGTGAGGTTTGGGGCATATTTCGTGAGACCCAGGGTATACTTGAAGTATTGATTGGAGAGCATTTCTGCTGGCAGTTTGTCCATCGCCTGGTAGTTGGGCACGCCCTTTTTCCAGTGTGACAAAAGCTGGGGGGCCCAGATCTGGCAGCCATAAATCAGGATTGGTCTTACAAGGGTGTTGAATAGCTTCAGACTGAGGTGCGCACAATTGATGTGTTGGGCTCTCAATATCCCTTGGATCCTGAAAACTGCCTTTGCTGCCTTGTTCTTCATTTCACTGTTGCAGCACAGTATATGATAGGCTGGCCATATATGTCAGTTCTGCTCGAGACACCTTGGTGCTGGTCATATTTTGCCTGCTTAAGCGGATCACTGAGCACTGAATAGGCAGTGTTAATTGATTGGAACAGTTCTGTTGTGTCCTCTTTGTTTTGTCTGGGTGGTGCCCCAGTGCAAGGTCTCTTAATTGGGACCTTATTGTTGCCTGTGTTGCATTGATGGGGACACCACTAAACGTAGAAGCAATACCCAGTATTAAGTATCTCGTAGTTTGACAGGTCATCCATGTCTGTTACCATACATGTGTGCTGCGCTACCTGAGTATCGTTGAGGTTGTTGATCTGGCTGGATGGTTTTCTGGTCTTGGCTTGGTCACTTTGTTTCACTTCAGTGCTGTTCTTCTCGGTTCAGTCACTGGTGATCACTGGTGCGTGGCCAATGTGTGTGTGTTAGTTTTGAAAGGTGTCCGACACTGACATACTTCAAATGCAAATAAATCCACAAATGTCACGTTTTTTCAAGAAAGTTTTTCCATCAGCGCATCCTCTGTGTTTTCATTTTGGTGTGTTTTCCATGTGTGTTCGTAGTCTATATCCAACGAATTAGGGCTTTTTTCCTTTGCTGAATTATCTGCTGCGTGTTGCTCTCATTGCTTTTTACTTTTAAATAAATGTTGTCTGACTTGAATGTCACTTTGTGTTGTTTTGCTTATGATATCTTATTGGACGTTGTAACTATTACACATACCATCATTTCCCTGCACCATACATTAAACTCCATACCTGTCGATTACCTGGATCTCTTCTTTTGGTCAATTTTGGACAGTTTTGTGTTCTCTGCACCATGACTCTACATCAGCAGTCACCATGTCTGGTGCGACGGACTCAACCCCAGAAAACCCTACTGCCAGCCCATCTTTGGATGCAGTCAGGTATCATCAATAATCTAGATGCCTGGATATTCTCTCCAACTTGTATAGGAAGGTTGTTGATGGTCATGAATTGCTCATTACACATCACTCCATCTACCAGGAGGAAAATAAAACTCTGTCTGAGTATCTGCAGCAAACAGACAGGGGGCGTGACAGCAGCAGACATCCCTAAGCATCTTATTTCACCGCTGATCTGAGGAAGATGAGAATATAGTATAGATATATATATCTATGAGATAGTATGAGTTAAATATAAATGATGATATAATCCAGAGGTTAAAGCTAAAAGATCAGTCAGATAGTGCACCCTCATTTTTAGAGCTTTTGTTAGAGATCCTGAAGATCTGAAGTCAGAGAACAGAAAAGCAGCTGAGGTTGAAGTGTTCTGAAGCTCAGGTGGCTCAGGTGACTGCAGCCCCTCCTGTGAACTGGGAATATGTTATGAGTAAGATAAAGATATTAACGATGGAAACAATCTCTCCCTAACAGAAGCATATGAACGAAACACTGCAGGTACTCTTTTCTCAGCTGAACACTACACCAGTGTCAAAGAAGACAGATGGGCCTTCAGACAGTACAAAAGCCAAACAATCTGGTGATGCAGGTGGTCGGAAAACATGTTTTGGAGAGGATGGACATCAGACACAAATTTGTGACAACCTTTCCAACCCTGCCCTTTTCCAGCAAAATCTACAAAGACCAGAGATTAACAAGGGTACTACTAAGCACAGGGGTATCTCTGTTCAGGCAATAGCGGACATCAGGTGATCAATAGTGATCATGATTGCCCATGCATTCTTGAACACACATCTGCTGGACCTTTGTGTTTAGCCCTTGAATGATCTTTTGTATGTCAGTGGTGATGGAGGGAATGAACGAACCTATGATGGTTCTGTGGGAGGCAATGTAATGCTCTGATATGATGGGGAATTGAGAGATGTGGGATCTTTTCCAATCTTAGACTTGCTGGACACTGAGTACAATGCTTGTGTGCCATTTTTAATTGTCACTAATGTTCTGGAGAAGCTTGATCTACATGAGTCACATTCCACGTTGACATTACACACTATCTCTCTGAAGGACAAGCACTTGGCGAAATCTGGTGGTGTCTATGGTTTATCAGGGTGCCCTGATTCCATTACTTTGGATCCTGGACCGACCACAATCATCATGACACAAGCCAAGGTTGTCTTCTGACATCAGAAGGCTGAATATCATGGTGACGCCAGGTTCAGTAATGTTGGATGAGAGAACGTTATTCCAGTTGAATTGTTCAACCACACAGATGAACAAATTGATTTGCCACCTATATGTGTGATTGAGTTACATCAAGCTGCTATTGATCATCCAACGACGATGGCTTCTGAGGATTATAACCTGTTGGCTAAGTTTGACTAGCAGGAGATGAATTGGCAATCTGGGATTTCTACCATCAAATATGTAATTCGTTTAATGAATGAAATGCCGTTCAAGGAGATAGCTCAATGCATACCACCAGTTCTATTCAAGGATGTCCATCTCACAAAAACTGTTGGATCAGGGGGCCATACAGGATTCTGAGTCGCCCTGGGCTTCTAACGTTCTGGTCTGAAAAAAGACAGGGACTTAAATTATTGAATGAATTTCCAATGTCTGAATTATGTCACAGTTCAAGATTCGTATTCCCCACCAAGGATGGAGAAAAACTTGGGTATGCTTTTATGAGCCACCTGGTTCACCTGCCTTGACCTCGAAATTGGTTCTTGGCAGATGGAACTAGAAGAAGCTGACAAGACCATTAAGGTCCTTTAAATATAACTGCATGCCTTCTGATCTCACCAATGCGCTAGCCACCTTCCAAAAGCTGATGCAAAATGTGACGGATGACATTCACGCTTGATTTATTTGGATGATGTTGGATTCTGTCACCTGATTGAGGAGCACTTGGAGTACTTATCGGAGGTACTTCGATGTTGTTGACTGCCAGATTAAAACTCAAACCGAACAATCTAGAACTCATGTCGCCAAGAAGGATACAGATTGTGACCCAACAAAAGATTCTGGAAACCTGCCAACAAGCATTGAGGAACTGCAGAAATTCCTAGGTTTCTTGGATTCTATCGGAGGTTCATTCAAGACTCTTCCAAGATACAAGGACCATTGACGAATTTGCTAGGAGGTCTGGATGTGACAAAGGGAAAGTCCATTTTATAAGGTACGAGCTCTTGTTCATCGTGCTTAGCTCAGCAAAACTGGATGCTCATAGACATCTTTTTGACGTTTTCTGCAATCCAAGGATGGAAAATACTGATGCAGATGTATTGTCTCATCTTCCACGACATAGTTCCCTGTCACAAGCTGCTGCTTCTGGCATGCTGAAAGCTGTCCTACAGAAGGAGAACAACTCCTTTGGTTACATGGAATGTCTTTGTATGCAGGTCAGTGTTGTAAATTCCATCGCGGGAACCGGTGACGTCCACCTCTCCATATCAACTAAGCACAAGAGCAGAGGGATGACTCAATTCTGTGGCAGCAGGAGTTTTTTTTTAAAAGAGTGCCTGCCTTGATGTGAAAAACATCCCAATACATTCCAACCATACTTGAGGGAGTGGAATAAGCATCTGTTCAAGGATAACATCATGTATTGTTAGACAAAAGAGCCACATGCCAAACTGCAGCTGCTTCTTCCTGAGCCGAGGAGCAGTACCATAAAAAAACATGGGTCACCTCGGAAAGGACAGGACTGTTGCACTGATCAATGATTGTTTCTCCTGGCCTTGGATGGATAACAGCATTCAGGCCTTCATCAAACAATGTGAGCAATGTGCAATAAGGTACCAGACTTGTTGGCACGGGCAGAACTTGTCAGTATCAGCTCTTTGGCCCTTTTGGAACTGGCATGCATAGATTACATCAGTTTGGATCAGTCCAAATGAGGGTAACACAGTGTTCTTGTCATTACAGACCACTTCATGAAGTATGCACATGCCCGCCCTGGAGTTGTGGTTTACTTCCCCCCTCTTGCTGTAGGTCAATTCATCTCTCGAGGTCACAGTTGTTTGAGTGCCGACCTATTGTTCTTCTGCTCGCTCATTCTTTTTGACTGCTAGACATTGTTCCCAACCGTCAGCCAGTATATGCTTCCCTTGTAATCCTACCCTTTCTACCCTCTGTCACCATCCTCCGGCATCACACCTCTGATGTGAACATCATGATTTGTGTTTTGTCTGTCCGAAGCTTCATTGTTGTTAGTAGACATTTTCCAGATGATCCTCGAGCTTCTGTGCGTAGGCTGTGTCCATGACTCCAGTGTCACGTTCTTTCCTGACCAGCCCTAACACTCCATCAGCAGGCAGTCGTGGCTCCCAGCTGAACATCAGGAAGAATAGACTAAAGCTTGTGGTGCTGTGTCTTGTGCCATATGCATTGACGAATGCTGGGATATGCTTCTTCCAATCACCCTTCTTCTCTTCCATTATTGTACATGGTGTGCTAATCATCATTATGATAAACCTTTCCATGATCCATCTGACCATTTCCTCTTGGGTAATATGGAATCCTTCTGAATTTATTCATACCAGACATCTTAAAGAGCTCCTGTATCTATGTCCAACAAAGTTCCTGCCCTTGTCACTATGCAGCGACAAGGAAACCCATACCATCGCGCATATAAGGACATGTTCTTATATCCGGAATATTGCTTTTTGGGGCTCTCGCCAAAAAACCAAAGTGTCTCGAATATAAGGACATGTTCTTATATTCGAATATAAGGACACCCCCAATAACCCGAATTTAAGAACATGGTAAGCTCAATCAAATAACAGCCACATTAACCTTCGTGTGCAAGTTGCCTAGACGAGTCATTACCACCACTGATGTCAAGTTGCATTACTAGTATATATGTTGGCTTAGGTAGGTATTGGAGGCCTATTTTCAATGAGCCCCCAATAATCTGGTATATATATATATATATTACCGACAGTGGTCATAAGCCTGGCAGCACGTGCAATGGGTGTCCTTATATTCGGGAAACCTTTACGTTTTGGCGCCAAAACCCAAGTGTCTCGAATATAAGGACATTTGTGTCCTTATAAACGAATATTGCTTTATGGTGCGGAAAAAGTAAACCTTCTCGAATATAGGGACATGTTCTTATATTCGAATATAAGGACAGGCTCGAATATAAGGACACTGTCCTTATATGCGCGATTATACGGTAGTTTACTATGAAATGACCGAAGAGCAACTTTACATTTTGTTGTTTTAACGTCTTTGATGCTGAAATATATATCATCGAGTGGTGTATATTTTCAAACAGCCGGTTTGAAGTGGTGTGAGAGATATACATGTACTTTTGACAAATAAATAAACTGAAATAGATATTAGATACTATTTTCGGCGGTGACATGCGAAGTCGCATGTCGCAAATTATAAGGGAGCCGTCATCGGAAAATGACGAATAAACAATAACATTTGTTTATGTGGCATTTTGTTGAAGAAATAATGCTACGTTCCATTCAAGTCGTACAAATGGTGATCACGAGTGGGAAGTGGTGCAGTACGAGTTCAAAGCGTTCCATTGGCAAAACACATACAAATTGCCTTCAAGTATCTATGGTTAAAAATAAGATCTTGTAAATGAAAGTAATTGTGACACTCATTATTCTATTATTTTTTAACCAACTCAGGCCAAAAATAATCAAAAAGTTAAAAAAAAAATTTTTGATAATTTTATGGAAAAAGTCAAATCTTCATTTCAATGTTTAGTATTTTACCATTTCAAACATGAATGCATGATAATAGGTAAAACTAGCAAAGTTTCTCCATTTTATATGTTGCTTTCTTACAAAATCCCTCCCCTTGCCGCCATGTTTTTCCTACTCGTGCAAATCGAGTCTGAAAATCCGACTCCACTTCACGACTTGTGCAAATGGGAATTCACCAGTCGTAACGTGAATGAAACGGTTTTTACTACTGGGAACCTCGTGATCACTATTTGAACGACATGAATGGAACGCAGCATAAATACCATATTGTAATTCAGTTTATATCATATCTTTCTTGAATAATTTGATATTTTGTTCTTCGATAGGACTCGTATTAATCGTTCAGTGCACTGTACACTGGCTGTACACATCGGTAGAGACGTACTACACTGACCCTCTGTCTCAGTCTGGTCTCAGTCAGTGACTCACTGACACTGACACTTCTTGGGGCCTTATCGTGAAATAGGTCCCGCTTATTTCGTACGTTATGATTTTAGTGTGTACCTCCATCCACCCCCACCACCTCCATCCACCCCCACCACCACACTCCAGGATTCTCCAAGATATAGAAGTTGACTGAAAACATTAAAATGGTGTTACTGTTTTAACTGAATAAGCCTTGTCATAATGCAGCGGGACCTATTTCACGAGAATGCCCTTCTTGGGCTTATCTGGTTAAAATACCGTAGGCAGATAGGCAGGTGCTGTATTCATCGACCCCTTAGTTACGCTGTATTTCCGCATTTTCAATAGTGACGGATAGTTTTCAATAATGACGTTTTCATTAGTGACGGAACGAGTAGTGAAAATAGGAAACGAGTATGCGCGTCAGGGGAATCAAACCGGAACGGAGTAGCCTACTCATGAAAATTTCCAGCAGTTCTCAATGGCATTCATAGCGCATTAAAACGATCCTTTTATCTGTTTTCTATCCATTTATTATGATGTAGGCCATCGTATTGGACAAAAATGAAAATTACAGTCAATTTAAATATCTTTTTTCATGGATTAAGTGATTCTATTTACAAATTGTTTATTATCAATATTTCTTGACACAAGGCCAATTCATTGGCTATAACGAGTACTCGAGTAGTGAAAAAGGAACCGAGCAATAGCAGTTAAAAAAAAATTTTTGATGTTTTCTGCTGAATCATGATAAATTTTATAAGAATTTCCACAAGAAAATGTGAATAATGCAAAGGAACTGCAACGGATTCAGACGATTGTGACAAAGTTGTAATCAACGACCCCTCATGGATATTAATGAAACTGCATGATTTAGCTCACCAAACTTGGTTGTAATAGTCAACATTTAATAAACACCTAGCATGCGTTTTTATCTGACCAAGTCTCCCAACAGGCACCGAGATTGAGAGGGGTCGATGATTACAACAGGGGTCGTTGAAAGTTCATTATTAAAATGTGCTCATGCCTACCATGAAAAGAAAATAAGAAGTTACGAATCTACGCGAGTGTGGCCATCCCTTATCCAGTATTGCTGTGAGAATTCTCTTGACAATGTTGGAAAAACAGATAAAGCATATTGTAGTGAATAAAGTCATACAATATAGTGGTCGTGCAGTTTCGAAATTTCATTTTGCAGATCTATCCAGCTTGTCTGTGGGTACCACCCTGCACTTCAATTACGCCCTGACCGGTCGACAATACGTTTGAAAGTTTGACAGCTCCCCGAATATTTTCAGTACTTCTCAGTGATCTTGCCCGTCACCATTCTGCATGGTGTGAGTGTGTTTTCTTGTGTCTGATTGGCTGAATCTGATATCCTGGTAAAACCAAGCAGGGATAACGGAGGCCAGATGAACACATAAAATAAGCAAGGATCTGTCAAACTTTCATATATATATATTGTTGATAGTTTGATGGTGATTTTGGTGCCGGGTGGTATCGCAGATAAGCTGGACAGATCTAAACGGCAGGAGATACATCCTTCAGGCAACATAAGCAAGTACTTGTTTGTAGCCGATTCAAATTTGAGAATTAGTTGTCTCGTTCGGGATTGAGACAATTGATGACCCTATAATGGTAATGGTGGGGTCAAGAAATCACGTCAACTGTCCTACACTAAATTAAGTGCAAGGTAGTTTTGCACTGTCGTTCGGGGCCCGATCATCGGGCCGATGTCATACATACAGTCAAATGGATTTATTGTTGAAGGAGGAAATTTCAGTTTCCTCAACATTAACCTTTTCGCTACTGACCCAACCCTCAATTCTGAGCCGTTTCATGTATGAATTGATAGGATTTCTATATGTTTGATTAATTTTATTGAAAGATGAATAATTATGTGTGAAAATAAAGTCATATTATAGTGTGCTATTGCTATATAGTATCCTTTTCAACCCAATGCCATTGGTTATCTTGTAAACATAAAAGAATTCTAGCAAGCAAACAAATGGCTGTGTTTCCATTATTCTCTACCATACAGCCAGTTATCGAATTTATAATTAAATATAACGCAATACGAAACATAACGAAATGCGTTTTACTTGAGTACTGTAGTCTTCTTTATTTGTGATGTTCAAAGTGAATCTCTTGGGTTTTGATACTAATAGTGTTAACAGCATGTCAATATCTTGATTAGTTTCGAAGATATTTTTTAAAGTTATAGCGAAAATTGTCTGTAGTCTGACCCATTGTAATCAGTCCTTATGACGTCACAAGGTTAATGGCAGGTCAATTATTCAATTAACTAAACAGTCAATTAAGCTTCTAAATTTCAATTGGCTGCAATATGTATGTGCTAGTTTAGCGTGTAGGTACATTTTCAGTCATATATAACATTATATACAATCAGTCTATAGCTACCTATAGATTGTTTGGTTGCCAATGTTATGGTTATGCAGCGTAACCATCAGTACATCAGCAGGGGTGTGGTATGGTTACGCAGCGTAACCATCAGTAGTGAATAGGTTAAATGTGATAAATAACACAGCTACCATATTGAATTCCACATATTTTGGACACAGGCCCAATAACTCATAGCTTAAATCATTTTCAGAAGTAACGAGAAGACGCTGAGAGCAGGATATAGACATGCCGTTGGACAGTAGAATTGCTCGATGAACCGACTCCTGAACTCCGGTTTATCGCTCTTCAGGATTATACGCCGGACGCCCTTTGAACATTCACCTCCCGCAATGGCAGGGCAGTTTCGCAGCGCAGTTTGGGACCCGATCCTCATCATTGCACAGATAGCTACAATGCAGAGTATATTCTACATGAGTCTGGGCTGCTGGGTCTGTGTCCTGGATCTGATCATGGGCAACAACAGATCTCTGGAGCAACTATTCGGCTATGATGTATGTATGATGAGAAGGGGGAGAAAATTTGTGATTATACTTGCACAAATACCTGGTTTGATGTACGATTGACAATGCTGAACTGTTCAATAAGTTATCCTTATGTCTAAAAAAATAGTTATAATTGACCAAAACCAACAGTTGTTGAAATTTTCATACATACAGTAAATACATTTTTAATTGATCACCAACCAATTCACTCATGACTTCTCTTTCCTCTCCAGGCTACACAGTTCAAAGACATTCAGGGAAGATTCCTCATGGTTGCCTATCTATGTAATGCTCTATGTGGGTAAGTGAATGAAAATATTCTTTGATAATTACTTGTGATAACAAGTAATAAAGGCATGTTTGCCATGAAGAACATATTTTGTCTTCCAACTTGTGTTCACATTTTAGTAAAAATGATTTCACGGTGGCATTCGGCGTGATTGTCTCAATTATTTCTGTTCTTTCGAAACTATTGAATTAAAAATATATGCTGACACTAATTCATTGGTTCAGTGCACTGTTGCTATGGATCTTGCCTTCTTTCCTGCATACAGCTCACTGGGCCTATGGTACGTCGTACAGCGAACAAAACAATGCTGGGACTTTGCCACAACAGCTCATGTTTTGCACCTACTGGGATGTTGGATTTACAACGGCTGGTTCCCGAGTTCCTTATCGTGGTGGCTGATAACTGTTATCAGTGTAATCATGATGACGGTACTTGGTGAATTCTTATGCATGAGGACCGAGCTCAAAGCTATACCCCTGAATGTTGGACCCAAAGCGGACTTATAGCACAAGTATTACAAAATCTACTATGTGTGAAAGTGTCATTTGTGTGGGAAAAACATTGATGTCACCTGGCTGTGAATGTGCAATTACATGTATACTCGCACACATCGTCAATGTTACTATGTGTACGTATGTTGCAAGGTGCTGTCGAATAATTGTTTTTCTTGTTCCCTGGATTTGTACCAGAATTTTGTCTTGCTATGTATGTTTCAAATATTTTGGAACAATGCAGATTTCCATTGTTTCAATTATGACAAAATGTGTGCATGTACAAGTACATTTATGCTAAATTCTTCAACCTTCATATTATATTTGTAAAAATTATTAGCGGATAACTATCAGTAAGTCACACGATATGAAGGGTATAGTTCGTACCATTTTGTGCCAATGTCAACTCGATTATCTTTCAAGATGTTTTACATATTATAATGTCACTGTGACCATGATCGAGTATTTGTACGTAGACTAGGACATTTGTGCAGTCGAGGGTTGGTCAATAAACACAGAAACTTGTCCTTGTTGTAGCTGTATGTTATATGGGTCATGCCAGGATTCAATGTTTGCGCTTGGAGTTAATTAAGAATTCCCCAGAAGTCCATTTGTCAGAAGTAACTAAATTTATCAGCCTACAGTCAGTTGGGCATGTATTAACTTACATAAAATCTAAGCTTTCATCCAGACCTTCTCATAACAAGTATGTATCACGAACATGCTTGAAGAAAGTATAAACACTATTTTATGTCGTAAGACACGATTTAACAGTCCTTATGCAAGAAGCAAAAGCTATATTTCCACGACATGTAACAAGCTACAGAAGTTTTAGTTATCCGAGACAAAGACATACCATATTTATAGTGCAATGCTAGTATCACATGCCATGATGAGCCACAGTTTGCGTCATGAAATGAGATTGTGATTTGGTATTGTGCCCAATTTTGCCAGCAAATAGCATAGATGATAGATTTTATTTTCAAAAATCATTTTATTCACCTCCAGTTTGCCTCCGGATTGATGAATATGTGTTATTCACGAGGAAAATCTGTTAGTTTCTCAGCATATACAATTCTGAAAAAGGTCAGCTTTAACACGATATAAAAAATCACAGCATAGGTACCACATTTCAACAGTAATTTCACCAAGCCTTTATATTTATACCTGTATAATGTCGGCATCAATGATAATGGTATATTTCATACCCTTGGATAAAATAGAATTAGCTCACACACACAACAGATAATCAAAATCCAACAAGTCTCATCATGCAATAGTTGGCAGCATTCTCTACTGATGTGAAAACAATGCAATTGGATGGATATAAATTTCTTATGATTTGGGACTGAAGCATATTCCTAGTAATTCATGAACATTACAAAAGCCTGAAACACATTTTCCATTCTTTCATACATGTACATGACAAAAGATAAATGTAAAAGGAAACATACATTTCAATATGAGGAGTTCAATAATCACAAATATTAGCTGTCAGCCTTGTGGTATTAATCCTCCAAATATACAACATTCATACATGTATGGGCGGATTGGAAAATAAATTATATAAGGATTAGTATGGATCCTCCAAATATCATACAATAATATTTGTTATTTGAATTCTAATGCTCTAAATAAAACTATTTTCCAAGGTGGGATTGATTCATAGTTGCATAGTCAGTGATGATATCTCAAAAACATTCATTGTCACAACTGTTAGCTTCAGTGTATAGTGCTGAAGCATGAAGCACAAAAAAATGTATAGTCTAGGCTATGGAAAGCATTGAATTAAACATGACGGAATGTCTTAATTCATCACATGGTAGATATCATTTTATATTACTGGGGTAATATCACATTCACTTTTTACCATTTATACATGTAAGGTAAATTGATTGAAAGACTTGTTTCAAAGCTGATTATGCAAGTAAAATATCCAACACTAACACAGTGCCATTCAACAGCACTTCATAGGTAATCATTATGCATTGACATGATAACAACAACAAAGTCGAGACCACATTTGTCCTTAAACTACACTAGCTAAATTACAAATTTGTCTTTAAGTCTCTCAAAAAAAATAAAAAGAAAGAACTTGATACATATTTATAGTACAATTAGATTAACGTATATGTGTATGCCACATAAACATACACATATGTGTATGTATATGTGGCATACTCATACATGTATAATCCTGGATATTATAATTCATTCACACAAAACAAACAACACAATGCAGTGATAGAATTATGCCGCTATTTCTGTAGACATCACCTCGGCAGGTACACGCCCTTCGCTGTGTCGCACAGTTCACACTTGGTGCTGGAGAATTTATTCTCTGCGAAGGTACACCGACTACATGTCCACGCTGTAGCCTGGTGAACAAATCCAAACCAGAACAAGACATTGGTTATTGGTTGAAAATCAAACATGTCAGAGAAGCTCACTGAAATTCAGGCTGATACGGTATCTGAATACTGATTTTCTTACAAGGCTTATGATTGCTGAATTGCATACACAACACATATAACATGAAATAGTACATACAAATTTGAACTTTGGAATTACATGTATGTACCTGATTGCCTAAGGGTGTGGATGTTGTCCTAAGACCTTGACCTTGTACACGACCTTGACTTTGGCTCGACCTTGGTTCAGCTGTGTTTTGGCCTTGAGGTTCACTGACTGACCTTTGCAGGGAGTTATTTGGTTGAGCTGTTTGTGGTGCATTGCTATTTTCTGCAAAATCAATCATGTATGTGTAATCAGACAACATATGGAACTTCAACAGGGGTTTTCGTTTGTCACATTTATACTGACTTCTTATGTCAACAAATGTTCACTTTCACTGAGAGCAGCAATGATATTTTTGAAGTTCACAAAAGTAAATCGGAAAAACTGCACTCACTATGTGGGTTATTTTTGGAAGGATTGTCTCCCAAGTCAGTGGCAGTAAGACCCGTGGACTGAGCTGACAACAGATACAGGAAGATGGACGATCCAGTCGTGATGTCCATCAGATCACCAAGAATGTCTGAATCTTTACCGAGAGATCGCCCCACGAGCCAGCACTGAACTTCAGGTGGCAAACCAAGCAACTGGAATATCTACACGGAAGGGGGTGGTGGACTGACAAACATGACACATTGTGTGTTCGACTGAACGATGAAATATAGAGAAGTGCATGTAGTTTGATTTCTCCAAAGTATATATTTTTAATGTATAAAGTATGCCACAATAAAGAAAAGTAATTGACACAATCGTTGTTTCATTACGTCATGGGTGGATAGTTAGTATAATTTGAAGGAGCACCTAGTACTTTTGTGGTTTACCAATGACTGAGGCCTACTTTATTTTTGAGACCTCTGATGGAGATGGATGGAGACACTGAGATGATCACATGACCAGCTCTCTGCTCTCGGTCCTCAATGTGAACCTTGACTCTGAAATGACGAGCCATGTTTTTATTCTACTGAATGCTCTTACACCCTCACATAATCTGTAATTTTATTAAGTTCGTAATAATTTTATTTTATACTCTTTGATTTTATTTTAATAGGAAGTTTTAACTTGTTTAAAACCAGTATTTATTACATACCTACCTCTATAATAAACTCTTTGGGTAATCTTACCTTGGCATTCAAAGAAGAGGAGAGAGAAATGAATGTCACAAGAATTTTCTCAAAATTCCTGACATCCATCTCGAACTCTAAATTGAAAGAAATTACTCTCATACATCTCAGATTCCCCGCGGTGTAGATGTGACGTCACACCGGTCATATGATTGACCTTAGCCGCCATTAATTTGCCCACCTGGTTAAGGCAGGGGAGGCGGGAGGGAGAATAATCGTGTTTATTATAGAGGTAGGTATGTAATAAATACTGGTTCTAAACAAGTTAAAACTTCCTATTTATTGCCATACCACTACCTCTATAATAAACTCTTTGGGTTATATCAGAATAACCAAAGGAGGTGGGTTTAACCCTCTCCCGGGAATTCATCACCGATGTGTGAGAGTAGGAAATATCCATCGAAAGTAGTAAATATTGTGTTTTGCTTTGAAATTATAATTTTAAGTCGAAAATACATATTTACAGGATATTTACAACCATACCATAATACACGCCTGAATTACCTTCAGATGCATGGAGACGAGCAGGGGCTCTGCAGAGGTGACTTTCCTCCTGCAGATGAACAAAAATTTCCCTCGCCAAAGAAGAGGAGCAACTCCCCTGGGAGTCGACCTCAGGTGCATCTGTACAGAGGCGTGTTGAACTATATACAGGAATTTACAGCTGGACTATACTCTCCGCCGCCACCAGTCGTCCAAGCTGGAGGCCGGAGTCATCCTCCCAAGCTAACTCCCTGAGATAGAAAGAAGTGAATGTGTTATGAGATTTCCAGGTACAGGCAGACATGACATCATTCAGAGATACTTTATTCGTAAAGGCAAGTGAAGCCGCGAGAGCCCTCACATCATGCGCTTTGACTCTGAAACCTGTGGATTTTTTCACCTGTGACTTTTCATAGCAAAATCTAACACACTTCTTGATCCAAGATGAGATCGTAGCAGGACGGATATCATTTGGAAAATCCTTAAGATAGGACACGAAAAGCAAACGCTTGCCGAGATGCAGCTCACGCGTACGATTAACGTAAATGCGGAGGGCTCGCACGGGACAAAGCTTCGCGTCTTCCTCCAGGCCCGGCCCCAGAGAAGGAGTCAGGGCGGGAATGGAAAAGCTCAATAATGGCGTACCTGCTAATTGAGTTTTGGCCAGAAAGGAGGGAATGACTCCGAGGAGAACCGAGGAGCCATCCGACTTCCACTTAACTTTGGAAAAGGACAGGGCGTGGAGTTCACTCCGTCGCTTCCCTGAAGCCAGAGCCAAAAGGAAGACCGACTTAAACGTCAGAAACTTTAGAGAGGCCCGCTCAAGGGGTTCGAACGGATCTTTTCTTAAGACGTTGAGAACAAGCGATAGATCCCACTCAGGAACCGGGTTCCTAGCTTTCGGTCTTTCGATCTCGAAACTATTAATCAACGCAGTCAAACCTTGATCATGACCAAAATCGATCCCAAGTTTGGGTTTTAGAGTCTTCGCGATAGCCGTACGGTAACCTGCGATCGTGGATGGAGCTCGCCCTTCATTGAACTTTTCGAGAAGAAATTCAGAAATTAAGGGAGCATCGACTCTGAAAGGACTAACCTTCCGGCGACGACACCAAGCACAGAAGGAAGTCCACTTCGATTGGTAGACTGCCAAAGAAGATTTTCGATTTGATCGGGCGATCCTTGTGGACACCTCCCTTGAAAATCCCTTCTTTCGGAAACATCGCTCGACAATATCCAGGCATGAAGTTTCAGACTTGCGGGAGCCTGATGAAACATGCTGGAGCGAGGTTGTTTGAGGAGGTCCCACCGATCCGGAAGCTGACGAGAGAAGTCTACTATCAACTCCAGAAGGTCCGGGAACCACGACCTCTGCGGCAGACACGGAGCAATCAGCAGGAGGCGACACTGGTGAGTCCGAAACTTGGCGATCACCTTGTCCAACAACACCGCTGGGGGGTAAGCATACGCGTACATGCCCTCCCAGGACGTCGACATCGCATCCACTGACATGGCCGTGGGATCGGGAATGGGAGACACAAACGAAGGAAGTTTGTGGTTCCACCGGGTCGCAAACAAATCGACCATCGGCGTGCCCCATAGGCCGCAGAGAGACTGGAATACCCGGGGGGAAAGACTCCACTCCATGGCCTGGACCTGGCCCCTCCGGGAGAGGCGGTCCGCCCAAACATTCATATGACCAGGGATATGCCTCGCGAAAAGCGAAATACCCCGGTCGTGACACCACAGCAGGAGGTCGATAGCGGCTTGGCACAGCGACTGGGACTTCGTACCGCCCTGCTTGTTGATGTAGGCGACTACCGTGGAGTTGTCGGTGGCCACCAACACAGCCTGATTGAGGAAATGTGTTTCCCAATGCCTGAGAGCCAAGAACACGGCCTCCAGTTTCAACAGGTTTATGTGCCATTCCTGCTGAGACGAAGACCAGGTGCCCGAGACCTCGCTGTCGTCCCAGTGAGCGCCCCAGCCGTCCATACTGGCATCCGTAAATACGTGCCTGGATGGAGGCGGCCGGCAGAATGACGACCCTCGGAGCAGATTGACGGGATCCAGCCACCATTGCAGATGGGAAACGACTTCCGGAGACACCTGCACGAGCTGGGATCTGTCTCCCGTGACCTGGGACCATTGGGAGTGTAGATGCCGCTGAATAGGCCGCATGTGCAGGCGGCCCAACGGAACTAACTTTTACGTGGAAGCTAGCATCCCGAGAAGGGACTGCCAGCGTCTGGCCGTCTGTGGAATGCGACGAAGGAATCCTTCTGACAGCACGGATAATTTTGACTGACGATCCAGCGTCGGCAAAACAGTCTCTGAGGTAGTCTGATAACGATACCCCAAGAAGACGAAGTCTCGACGCGGTGACAAGTCGGACTTTTTTTGGTTGATTTTGAACCCCATCCGTGAGCATAGATTCACCACAAACTGTACTTGGACGATCAGCGTTTCGCGACAATGGTGACGGATTAGCCAATCGTCGAGATACTGGTGGATGAAAATCCCCTGCTTGTGGGCGAGAATCTGGACTTCCCGAGCCACCATGGTGAAAATCCACGGCGCTGTCGATAATCCGAACAAGAGCGCCCGAAACTGCCATACGCGGCCGAGATAGAGAAATCTCAGGTATTTGCGAACTGCAGGTTTCATTGGAATATGGAAATAGGCATCTTTGAGATCTATCGTTACCACCCACGAATCGCGAGGCATGACTGAACGAACTTGCTCCGGCGTTTCCATGGAAAACGTCGGCACGATTAGGAACTTGTTCAACGGAGAAAGATCTATTACTGGTCTCCAACCCCCCGACGCTTTGGGAACCACAAACAACATGCTGTAGAACCCGGGAGTGTCCCCAGGAGCAGGTTCTATCGCTTGTTTCTCGATCATCACCGTTATCTCCTCGTGGAGAACACGGCGGCGTTCTGGATCGTTTGGAAGAGTGAAACCCCTTGGGACGGGCGATAACGGTGGCAATTTCTCGAATTTCAGGCCGAATCCTCGACGGAGCATCGAGACGACCCAGGGGCAAGCCCCGAGCCGCTCCCACTCTTTCCAAAACAGAGTTAAACGAGCTCCTACGGGCTCGTCTGAAGAAGGAATATCGACCGAAACGAGCTGACCATGCAGCTCTCCTCGACACTCGAGCAAAGGATCCGGCCTGGAATCCGAAGCTATACGTATTCGGTTTCTTTTCCCCTGCGGGCTTGGGAGCCTCGCCACGGCCACGGCCTCGACCGCGATCTCCTCGGGTGCTGCCGGCAGGGGCCCCACGAAAGGGCAGACCAGAGGCCCTGCCTCGGGCCCTGCCGCGGCCACGACCTGGCTGCTGCTGCGGCTGGGCTTGCTGTGTAGGGGGCTGAGGCTTCTTGAACGCTGACACCATCTGCTGAGTGAGCCAGACCAACCCGCACGGTATGCTGGAACTCGGCTAGCGCCCCCCAAGGAATGTTCACCGACTTTGGCTCCTTAAAGAAGGAGAAGTGGGGGTGGTGCCTCCTCAAGGTGGTCGGCCTGTCGTCCAGCTCCGACGAGGTGTAGTAATCCGTAACAGACGGACGGGAAGGAAAGGCGCCTATCGCGGTCTTGTTCGTCCTGACCGTCTCCTCGATCCGCTCCTGCATGGAGCCGCGGACTCCAGCCGAAAGGGGGAAACGTAGGGCGTCCTTGGACGGCCGTGGATGCTCCATCTCCGACGATATCATAGATCTCGCGACCTTCTTGACTGGCGGCGGAGCATGTTCTTCGGGCCACAAACCCGGGAGGACCCTCTTCACGAAGTCCAGCTTCTCTCCCCAAGACAAGGGGTCATCGGACTCGGGCTGAGCGAGCTCCTGGTCGGACTCGGCCTTACGCTTCAGGGGCAGCGTAAGACCCGAAGGACCAGGCAACGGCTGAGCCGGTGGAGAAGATTCCCCATCCGAGGGCGGGTCTTCCCTGGGAAGAGACGGAGAAGGAGGAGGAGGTGGCGGCTGTTGTGGCGGAGGGAACCTCGCCAGGAACTGTTGCCACTGCCCCAACATCTCGGCCCGAAAGGCCTCCAGCTCGCCCCTGAGGCGCTGCTCGGGCGGAACAGTAGGAGAAGTCCCCTGGACTGGAGAGTCGTGCGGCTCCGGCGGACCAGTGGACCCCTGGGCTACCTGGGCGAACGACATCATGCCCTGGCTCGAGGCGAAAGAGCAGACGGGAAGGGAAGAGAGAGGGGAGTCGTCCTGTATATCCTCGGCAATCTGAAAAATATGAACAGAATTATTACCGGAACAAACGGGTGAGCCTGGAAACAACAGGGTCCCAGAAACCCGTGGGTTTGGACAGCTCAAAGCCATTGGCTCCCGGTCCCTACCGGCCACGGCTAAAGGGGCCACGGCCTGGGGTCCAGTTACCGACGGGAAATCGGGAACCGGCGGCCGAAACACTGGCGTAACGGACCCGGACCGAAATCCGCCCTGGCTCTTGGGTTGAATCCCAGCCCCGGGGGCCGGAGCCCGACCCGGAGGGGGAAACAACGCTCTCTTTCCAGAGGGATTCCGGGCGCAAGGAACCGTCGTGTGCCCGACGGAACCGGCAGACCCCGAAAACACACTCGGAAACTGGAACCCAGGTCGTTCAGCCAGAGAAGCATGAGAACGAGGGGCCAGTAGAGAGGGAGCCAACAGAGAGCCACACAAACCCGTGGGCTGTGGGAAAGCCAGGGTGCCGAGAGCCGAGCGAGCGGCTCCCGGGACCCGTGTGCTGAAAGAAAGATACAATGATAAATCAAAACTTACAGCACAAACAGCATTTGACAACTGAAGATCTAACTGCCGCTTGCGCTCGTCGGACGCCTTGGGGCGCGGCTTAGAATCAGACGGGGAAGGGGGGGTGGGACAACCAGCAAACCTGCGGGCCTGAATCTCCCGTAGCCCCTGCAGACATAACTTCCAGTCGTCCAGACACCAGTCCGCGCACAACTCACATGTCGCCGTCGGACGACAATACACAGTGTCTCTGCACTGCCAGCAGGCGTTGTGTACCTCCCACTTTGGAAGGTAGTGTTTGCACACGATGCACTTCATATCTGAAACATATCACATCGAAGTACAACGGGCGACAATAGGGGAAGGAAAGGGGCCTGGGGAGGCTTTACCATTTCCTCCCAAAAAAGTCACAAATAACTAACTCTAAGCTAGCTAACAATCGTAACCACGATTAAAAGCAAAAAAGGCTGACTAAAGAACAGCCAGAAGACGCTCGAAGACGTGAAAAATCAACTTCGAATGCCAAAAGCAAGACTTTGCTGACATATCCAACAATGGAGGAGCAAATTAATGGCGGCTAAGGTCAATCATATGACCGGTGTGACGTCACATCTACACCGCGGGGAATCTGAGATGTGTGAGAGTAATTTCTTTCAATTTAGAGTTCGAGATGGATGTCAGGAATTTTGAGAAAATTCTTGTGACATTCATTTCTCTCTCCTCTTCTTTGAATGCCAAGGTAAGATTACCCAAAGAGTTTATTATAGAGGTAGTGGTATGGCAATAAATATTCAACTCAAACACTACTCAAGTTCAAGTAGATATCTTTGCCACCGATTTTCTTGACTAAAGCAGATCTATCTAGTATATAAAGAGGATATAATACCCCGAGCCTTCTACACACCTGACCTCCTGTACATTACGATTTGGCAGTGGCTCGATGCCGAGACATGCTCGCTGTTTAGCAAGTTGTGTCGCGGCTTGAGAGGCGACCTCCTTGTGGCCTCGTTCAATGGCAGTCTGTAGTCGCAGGCTCAGTGTGGACACATCGGGGGCCGTGTCCGGTGATTGGCTGGAACTACGAGCGGGAGGAGACGGGCGAACCACTGGCGGTCTGGGGCGGGATGCCATGGGATGAAGTCCTTCTACATGTCCCGTCTACATCAAGGTCTCATCTGCCAGAAACACCAACATCACAAAGGATGGTTATATTTGATGAACAAGGCGATTCTTGATTTTATGATCTGTGTTCTATGATCAGATTTTTTCAGATTTTCAGAAGCAGTAAGTATTATCTTGTTGGCATTCTGCTGACATGGCTGAGGAGCTGGGGAAGCAAAAGGGTGGTTCACATAATGGTTCACATAGTGAACCACCAAAATAAGACCATTTAACATTGAGCTTAATGGCCAATTAACATGATTAAATTGGTATTATTGTAACGCGTGATTTGCAAATTTGGACGATTTCCAAATCGCGCTGCACAATTTGCAAATTTTCAATTCGCGCGCCAATTTCGAAATTGTCGCGCGATTTGACAATGATAACTCAAGTATTGTGTGTTTTGACAATGGCAACTGTGAACTATTGGCAAATCGCGCAGCGCTATTTGCAAATCGGTCGCGCGATTTGTGAATGTTGCCTGCCTCAAGCTCCAATGTGAACAACTGATAAAACTATGGAATTTATAAATATGCTGGAATGAATAGGCCTATAGTGGGGACGCCTAAATGACGCGACATCACTTCACATTCAGGCACAGGGACCAGTGGAAAAAATGTCAATGCAATGTGTTGTTGATGAATTAATATTCTGAAAACAATTTGGTTGTTGTCTTGTGCAAATACATATTCAACTATCTCCTTATTTAACATATTTCCAAATAATAATCAAAGGTCACAATTACATTTGAAAGTACTGTTTGCGAATTTTGAAATGCGGTGAATTTAGGCTGTAGGCTGTGTTAGGCTGTATCCTGGACGTCTTTGGTAATTTTTTTTCGGATAGGTATTATTATGGATCGACAAAGTATGAACATTAAACATGAGTGATATTATTCCGGTAGATAATCTAGATAGATCTAACGTGTATGCTTTACCCATCGCCTATAGCGCCAGCCAACGACTGGTGATTGTGACACACTGACTGACTGACAAGATGACGGACACAGACAGGTAACAGGAAGATTCGTACCCGAGAGGATTCGTACCCGCTCAAAAAGGAAGAGTCGTACCCATTCTCAAGAAGAATCGTACCCTGTTCAATTGGAAGATTCGTACCCAATGAAAACAGTAGGCCTATTTGACCAACTGACTAGGGCTGGAGTATTCGTACCCATACGAGCTCTAATAAACGATGCATATACTAACACTGATATGGCCTGTGATGTAGGCCTATGTATGTATTAAGTAACGACACGTGGCATGTAGGCCTATGTATTACGTGACTTTAAGAAAATGACTATGAAATTAATATATATATATATTTTCAAGAGTGGCTGGTAATTTTCGTTTTGGTCGATATGAGTGTGTTCAATTATCATGAAGTTTATGATCAATGCACATACCTTGGACGTATGTATAGCAGTCAAAAGTTCTCACACGTAAGAAATTAAATGTTGCTTCATCCCAGTTTAATTACTTAGGTGACACGGTAAATCGGCCCAAGTATCATACACTGCGCCTTCTTCTATATTCAATAAGGATTGAAAAGGTGACAGACGGATTAAATGGCATTCATTTAGTGGACGAGTAGTATTAAGGCGCAGTGTATGATACTTGGGCCGGTAAATCTACTCCTTTTGTCCTGAGCGGATTATAAATAGGCTGCTATATACTACTCCACGCCTCGTTGCACAGAACACCGGCCAAGAATGGTTATCACCAATTAGTTCACACACATTCTTAAGGTTCTTAAAATAACATTGTCACTTCGCAGAAAAACACACCAGCCTAGACTGCTAGAATAACACTGTAGCTATTCCAGAGAGTATAGTTCTATACTCTCTGGGCTATACCATTATTGGACATCCACGTGATTATTTCAAATTTCACTGAAATAATTGTCGTTAAGGAAGGCCTATATATGTTAATTATGAATCACTAAATTTATTCTTTATAAAATGTTCAATTATTTGCCGAACTCAACATTTATTCATTGTTTGTAAAATTCGTTTAACTTGTCTGGTTGTAAACTGATTCTATCGGAAATGCCTCAAACGGATGACTGATATGTATTTCAAATTCAGCTATCTTGCAATTTGCTTCTGTAATTCCCGGTTCTGATATTTGGGACAGTGCAAAAATATCACTTTGAGTGATCATGAACCATCACACAGACAAAACAAAACATATAAAACAATATATTTATTGGGTACGAATCTTCCCTGTTATGGGTACGAATCTTCTCGCCTCGGGTACGAATTTTCTCGTCAGGGTACGAATCTTCTTGGGTACGAATCTTCTAGAAACCCACAGACACACTGTGACTGTCGCACACTGTGACACAGTGATAGCTATATTCACACATGGCATTATGATTGGTATGAGTCTACTGGTTTCCTGTATTAGCAAATACAATACTACCAACAATTTTCTTGGCAATGACGATTACTGGGAAAGTTAGAAAGTTTTCAGAAGTACGAGAGACTTTTTCTGGTTTTTCGATGGTAAACAAAACAATAAATGTGTCGGGATCTAAACACCGGGCACTTAAAATACTGTTGTCCTCTCGCGGACAGATTTCACTAATTCCTTCGGCCATACAAAACAATGATAAAAAGCCCAAATTCAAGTCTCCATAACTCCGTCCCAGAACAAGATCAACCTTAGCAGCTTATATACAAAGCTAGTCAATTCATTTCCTCATCTCACTATAGTAAGGAAAATATATGTTGATAAATTGGATTTTTCGCTACAGCTCGAATTCTGAGGGTACCCCCTTAAAACGACTGATTTTCATGCCTGACAACCCATATATATCGTTCGCCATCAGAGCCGTTCTGTGCGTGCTGTGGTCTTGAAACTCTTCGTGTGCAATGCCAACCAGCTCGGGTCAACAACCAGCCATAGCAAAATATCCCCCACCATTCTGCGGGGGATCAAGGGCATCCCCCGTTTTCAAAATAGGGAATTCTCTGACTGTAACGGATATGACGCAATATCATTGGTGTTGTCATGCCTCGCTCTAGCTTGTTGTTGATGTATGTTCCTCCTTTGTCCCGGTAAGCCTTTTGCACAGGAGACAGGTGTGGCCTTCAGTGGGCGTGAAGAAGCACATAGCTACCGCGGATTGCGCAGTTGGTACTTGCTGACTAGGCGTTTGGCTTTCACCAATGCACAGTGGACATTGAATGGGTCGTCAGGACATGAGGCCCGGCCGGATTTTTTTTTTCTGATGTTTTTTCCCCCGATATTTCTTCCCGAGAGCTCTTGTTTCTGGAATCTTACTGAAGTGCTGTCGGTGCGGAAGTCCTCGCCTCAGCGAAAGCCTGCGGAGGGTTCGTCATGGTAACAGGACGGTTCACCGACGGATCGATTCACCGACGCTTTTCTCGAGACGATTCACCGACAGTTTATAGCCCCGATTCAGTGATTCACCGACGGCTGGCTGGGCGGGCCAGACTCGCTGTGGGCTTAGCTAGAGAAGTGTTGGGAAGTAATACCTATACAAGTTGCATGACTTTGTCGTCGTAGATAGGTCGGGCCTAGCACTAGATTTAGAATAAAACTCAATTGAAGATGGTGATTTCGAACGGAACTTATAATTTTGTCATTGCTCACATAGTGGCAGCACTGCAGTGAGCTATGACGGCAAAATTAAAATATTGTTTTATTTTACCTGTTTACAGGTTGGATACGACACGGAGCGTTGCAGTTGAGCATAATATATAATATCGGGACACTTGCAAATCGTGTAGAACTAGTAACATGTTCATGCTATCTAGTAAAATCCTATCGTAAAATCTACATACTATCATTTTTGTCTAAAATGCATTGATGGTGAACTTTTACTTTGAATTTCAATATGGAACCAAGTTTGTCAAATATTCTGAGTTGAAATATTGACTTGGCTGTAATTTTGTTATTTTGTCGATCATGTCGGAATGGAAATTCATATGAGTGGTTTCAGTGGTGATCTTGAATTCGACCTTCGATCAATGTGGCAAATGCCAATCATGAGGCATTGTAGCTGTCGGTGATAATATTACAAGGTTCAATTTGAAAGTTGTATCCATCGGATCGTTCATGGGCTTTGGGGCCCAGCGGCAATGCCAATGGCTACACATGCAGGCTAGACTGCAATGTAGGTCGACTTCACTGTTGGGGTTTACCCGACCATCTAGGTGTTAACCTGTGAAATAACTGTCAGTGAATCGTCTCAAAAAAAACGTCGGTGAATCGTCCTGTTGGTGAAACGTCTAGCATTCTTCGTCACTGCGGAGGGTTTCTTGCTGTGGAGGTCCTCGGCTCTGCAGAGCTTCCTCTTCCGCGGGTGTGGGAGTGCGTCATTTGCGGAGGTTGGGGTGTCTCCACACGTCAGTGGACGTCTCCACACGTCAACTAAACGTCCGTGGGTGCGGAGTCTTTGTCAGGGTCTTCTTTCACCCTCGCTTGCACCACTGTGCAAGAAGAGATAGCCACCTTGCCATCAGCTGTAAGTCAAGAGGGCCGGAGTTCATAAATTGTAGGAGTCTCCTGCCACCCAACCGGAAGTCGTTCTGTGCAGATGCATGCCCGATCTTCCGTATACACGTGATCATGGCCCTGCATGCACGTTGGCAATCCTCCGCAGGTGGTTTTGCAGAGGAAGCTGATGGTTTTGTCAGTTCGTTATACAGGCAGAAGGGAGCTCGTACTTCTGGAGGGTCATCTTGAGGACTGCGGTCCAGCTTGCTGAGTCAAGGTCCTTCATCGCAGCTGGTGAGAGATAAGTTCGCGCTCAATAATATCCGTGTTTCTGGCGACGTTCTCATAAAGCATCAGGGCCTTCTTATCAAGATGAACTTTAATGGGTAACAGGCCCAAGACTAAGAGTAAATGCACAGATATCGTTCCTCTGGGGAGCTCCTGGAACTGTCTGATGGTGTACTGGTGGGTCTCCATCTCCTGGATGTCAGAGCTTCAGTAGGATGACCATAGCCTCTAAACCATAGACCATGTCAGGGTATGACCTAGGTGTTCCAGAGTTGGAGGGATACTCTTGGGTTGAGGCACTTGATTCATGAAACTCTGCACCAAAGAGTGAACAGCTGGATGCTATGCCGCTTCGGAGTCTTCTACGGAATAGTTGCTCAACAGCTGAAGGCTAACTACCTCGCAAAGGTTGAGGTGATCGTGCCTTTAGACAATGTCAATGGTGTCATCTGCCCTCGTCCAAGAGGTCAAGTGGCACTCTATTGCTTTCCCTTTGCACATCCGTACCTTGGTTTTGACCTTGCTGCAGGCATTGTGGCATGGTTTGCTTCATCTTGCATCAGTCTCATCATCAGCTGAAGAGTTCTTGTGGGTCTGATCTGACCAATACCATGTCGTCTGCACATGTGTGGGTGCCAAGACCACTTGGTGATCTATATCAGTGTGTTCTAGTAGTTGCAGGGAATCGTTGGTGTGAGCATTTTACTGCTCTGTGTAGTGTATCTCATCTCCCACCCTTAAAGCATCGCAAAAGACCGGGAGAGTTCCCCTTTCCACAGGAGATGAGATGAAAGATTGATGTACCAGTCTAGAAGGAGGCACCACAATTTTTTTTCTGACTTGTGTGTTTTCGTGAACACGGTGGTGGGTGATGTAGGGATTGTTATGCATTCTTGGCAGCCATGTTATATGAGACGTGACATTTTTCTCTATTTTTGTCTCTTTGGCATAGAATGTATGACTCCAGTTTTCACAAGGCATGTGCCCTTCCCATTGGATGCAATTTTGGCAAAGAGGATGGCTAGGACAGAGTGGATATACAGTGGATGGTGGCATCTGCAAAACGGATATGCTCTCCCATGATGCCTGAGGCATCCGACGCTTTTCCATATTTGAGATTATTGATAGTTTCTTTTATGACAGGTACAGGAATGTCAAAGTGGGCGAGGTCATTTGACACAATAACGTCCAGAAAGAGCATCTGTAGCTCTGTTGATTAGATGTGGTCTCTGTGGAAGTCAGGGATCTCCTTCGGCAATACCATTTTTTCAAAAGGAAAGCCTTCCTCTGCGTCTGGAGGAAGAGGGGTACCTAGTTTCCAGTTTGGCGTTTTCATGGAGAACTGAATTGTTAAAATACATTGAATGTGATATCGAATGTGACATCATCCCTCAGAAGATCGTCAAGATCAAACAATGGCAATATGACATTATAGGTTAACAACGGAAGTGTAACTTTGTGGCTGACAGAAGGTATGGCCACTGATTTTACATTTTGTGTTGGTGGTGTAAGGAAATGGTTGTCTCAAGCAACTGATAATTCACCACAACAATTGAAGATCAATTAAGGAAACATGGTGGTCTATTCAAGGCATCTCTTGTCTTGTCTTCTTCTATATTTGTCTACACCCTTAACAAACTATGACAAGGGGCGTACGTCATCAAGGTATGTATGTGTGCAAATGTACAATCCGTGTATTCGGAAAAGTTGCAAACTATGTACACAAGTAGTCCTGATTACAGATTCGGGCAAGACAGTCTTTGCCTAAACAGAGGGGGTTGTGACTGCTGATGGAGGCAAGGCGTACCAAGCAGGAATCCTTGGAATAAGAGCCTCTTGGAAGACTAGTAGGTTTGTTGATGGCGTTGCATAGTGCTGGCTGTGGCATCTCCATATGGTGTTGTAGTAGGCTGGTTTGGGCAGATGGTGGTGTTCTGCAGGGATGGCTATGTGGCAGACATGGGGTATTCGTATTCAGTATTCATATTCATCTGTAATCGAATATAGATTTTTGAGTATTCACAATGTATTCAGTATTCATGATTACTTGAGGTGAAAGTATTCAGTATTGTATTCAATACATTTCAAAAGTATTCAGTAATCAATGATTACTTTCGAATACATTTTAATTTTTTCATTTGTCTGAGAAGCTGGCAGGTGGCGAATCTGGGTATACAATGTCACGATGAAATTTCAGACCATCCACTTTCAAACAGACAATACACTCCCTCCATGAATGTTCTCTGATGATTTGATCTGTGTGTGAGCATCCTGCCCCCTTCCCACTTAGCAAGCAAGGACATGGCCTGTTTTCAGGTTTTGATTGATGTAAACAATGGGGTCAATGAGAGACTGTGTAGCAGTACTGGAAAACTTTGATAATATCCAGTGCTATATCTTCCTTAATTTGTATACAAAGGAATACAAAATGATCTTTTATCTATTATAATACAATGTGTACCTGGTGTACATCCAGTGTGTATTCCTGATACTTGAAATTCATACTTGAAATTTAAATGTACATGTACAAAGAATTTGCCATTGGATGTGTACACAAGCTTAGAGGCCTATTCAAAAAGTTATATGAAAAGCCAAGTAGAAAAGTTCTTGATTAATCATGATCCTGAAAATGTCGAACCGGAATTCTATGATGGCGCATTTTGCAACTCCTGAGTGCGGTGCAAGCACCATCCTTCCATGATATCTGGACCAAAAAAAGCAATTCAAATTTCTTGACTCGTGATGATTCGTTATTACAGTAATGCAGTGTGTAACATTTGACTTCGGAAAAACAAATGGATTGATCTCAATGATAACACTATGAACACAATGTCATAATGTCCTGAGTAGTGTTTTAAAGTACCCTTTAGCATGTTTTGACAATGATATTACATGTACTAGATCACCAACCACTAACAGGGATGTGCAAATTATTTTGGAAAAGTATTCAGTATTGTATTCGAATACATTGAGATGTATTCAGTAATGTATTTGATTGCATCAATAAAAAATGTATTCAGTATTCAGCATTGTATTCATGTTTTTCCAAAGTATTCAGTAATGTATTGACTACATTTAGATGTATTCGACCCCATGTCTGCTATGTGGTGATTTACCATCTTACAGAAGTGGTCGGGCTGATTCTTTTTCATCTGTCCTTTAGGGGAGGCCATATTGGAGCTCGACCAGAATAGGAGTTATGCTGTCCAGTGCCCCTCTTTTGTGAGGTTTGTTGGTAACAAGTAAGCATCGGAAAGTTGAATGGCTCCTATGGAGTTTGAGCTAGTGGCTGAATTTGGAGACCATACCGAGCAAGAGTATTCAAGCGTTGGCCAGACTAGGCAGAAATAAGCTTGCTCTCTTAGTGGTTGAGGGCATTGGTGGAGATTGCGTCGGAGGAAATCTATGGTTTGCCTGGCTTTGCTGATGGTCTGTTTAATGTGAGAAGACCAGTTCATTCTATCTGTGATCAGAATTTCAAGGTACGGGCTATTGTCTCTCAAAGTCAGAGGTTCACCTCTGAGCGAAAACTTTAGTTTTCTTGATTGGACCACTTGCAGTTAAGGTTCGCATTCAGATATCTTTGGAGTTTGTACGTGTAAGCTATCAACGTTGCCAGGGGGCTCGTCAGTTCTAGTTGACAGTTCGAGTTCGAGTTGAAATTTACTAGAGTTGTCCAACTTTCCGTTACAGGTTTACTTCGTTATTTATCATGCCATTCATGATTACGTGTTTTAGAACATCTTCCTCAGTACTCCAGACTAAAACTGACTGAAAACTACAGACAATAAACCAAAAGAGAAATAAAGTCAGGGAACTATTTTATTTCGTTGAATGCTACAGTCTCCATGAGATCACTTCCAGTTTATTTGGCCGAATTGTCGCCATAACACAAGGTTACCGTTGGAGGTGATTTAATTGGCAGCACAACAACAAGGAGTTTGCGAGAAACTGTTGTTATTGTCCAAGTAAATACGAATTATAAATAGGACTAGTGATCGAGTGATTCATAAGGACTCCAGTTACACAAAAACTGGCACACAGACTGGCGTAGGAATGTGTGATGGGGCAACTCGAACTCCAACTTCCATCTCGATTTTGATCCCCCACACTCCCAGGTGACGGCCAAAAGGTGCCATTCGACACAGAAATTGCCTTTATATCGATCACCAACAAATGATAACAGAAATCTATTGTGTTATGTGTTTCTGGCAATATGCAACTAGCTACCTAAGAAGCTATTACCGAAAAGATATATCCATAAAGCAATTAGCATGTTCAAAATGTTAGTCGGTATTTATTATTGATGTCTAGCGACGTCTATCGAATCGCCAGAAAACTAACCGATCGGCTTTTTGTCAATTTCGTTTCGTGGAAAATTATTAAATATTGGGAAATATGCCGTATGCCAATCAGCCTACCGTTTCATTAACTGATCTCACTGAAGAAAACATCAAATTTGTTCTAGAAGACACGGATTTGAGGTGCCGTTTCGTTCAGTGGTTGATTGATCAGTGATATCTTGAGTTATCGCCCAAAGACTTGAAAGAGATAGATTCTAGTACAGTAGGCCAGGGGTATTGTGGTCATTTTTGGAATATGAACAATCTCGAGAAGATCCAATCCTGAGGCACACCTGAGCATGCCAAAATACAGCTGGGCAATTTTGGAAGGGCGATTTAACATGATGATTTTGGGCTGATTTTTTTGACAATCTAGACACGCATTATTGGTGTAACTCGGATGGATGTGACATGTGTTTGTGCACGATTTGCCAATTAGATCTAGCACGATTTCGAAATCGTGCTGCGCGAATTCAAATTTTCAAATCACGCGCCGATTTCGAATTCATCGTACGTTTTGAAAATGATTAATATGGCGCGGTTTGATTGGATCTGATTGGAATCAGTGTGTGCATTGGGCGGATCATGAGTACAGACACTGATTAATGAAGCCCTAAAATTGTTTTTTTAAACAATTGTAATTGTGACCTTCGAAGTGATGTGTGAAGTGATGTCGTCCTGTAGAGACTATTCATTCCAGCATATTATAAATTAATAGTTCACAGTTGTTCATAATTACTTCAAGCGAGCTCGAGGCAAATTTTCAAAATTGCGCCATCGATTACCAAATAACGCTGCACGATTTGCGAATAGTTCACAGTTGCCATTGTCAAAACGATTTCAAGACTTACTAAATGTACTGTGTAATGTGCACAGTGCTGTACCGTATATGTATTTAACATCGCTGTGCTGCCTCGATGGCTGCGTGGCGGCTACTCGGGGAGAGCAACATTCTTGTTCTAAGTATTTGAGGCAAATTTATCATGCAGTGCAAGAAACTGCACAGTTTGTTATCGTGGTTATAGGCTGTACCTCATGTAGTAAGGTACATAGGCACTAGCTCTATAGATCAGATAGCACAGATATGTAGCACTGATTGGCTGAGATCACCGAAGCGAATTAAAATTATTTTATTAATTTCATTAATTGTTTTGCATTTCAGTGTTGCCAATGCCTTGCGAAGAGTATTTATTGCTGAAACACCAACAATAGGTGAGTGTTTGGGGAGCTCTGATCAGATCTCGTGGACAATCACAGTGTAATAATGAACAAGTTTCTATACTGACCAGTGGTTACATGAGAAGGAATAATCTTATCATAATCAATCGTCATTTCGGAAATCTCCGGAAATTTTGAGAGGTAACCTGTTTTTCTGTAGACCCTTCATACTTGTTATGTTGTAGCCATGCATTAGATTTTTGTTCATCACTGCCGTCATAAATTGATCTGACCATACGCTACAAACATCTATTTACACAGCAATAGACTGGATTCAGATTGAGGCTAACTCGACAGTGCTCTGTGATGAGTTCCTGGCACAGCGTGTGGGACTTGTACCGCTCACCTCGGACGAAGTCGTCGACAAGATGCAGTACTGCAGGGTAAATTTTGACGTTGCGATATATCATCCAAGAACATCCATATGATATTGTATGAAGATTATTTAAAATAAGTTATATTTTATGTAAACAGTATATATTACCAGTTTGGAAGTTAAAAACTTGGAAGCAAAAACAAATTCATTATGTATTAGTTACTAGTACATGATATAGGAACATAATTATATCCTTCTTGAATTGAAAAGTTCCTTCAATTCAAAAGTGCAAGCTAGAATGATCGAGCCATAATAGTACTTAGAGTGAACAACTACAGAAGTGTAAGTATGTAAGACTATTTCCCCTGACAGGACTGTACATGTGATGAGTTCTGTGCTGACTGCTCCGTGGAGTTCACACTCGATGTGCGCTGTACGGACGACCAAACGAGACACGTCACCACAGCCGATCTGATCAGCAGCAACCCAAAAATCATCCCGGTCAGTCTAACAGTTAACCTGGAATACTTGATATCTTCTAGTGTTCTATACTCTGATTTTTCTAACTCGTTTACACTGTTTTTTGCTGATATTTTTGTGATGTTTAATGGTATCGTATTGTAACTTGGCATACTTCACCTGGAGATCAAACGGCATTTTTCTGCAAACTTTCAGACTTCTGCTCATAGAATTGTGAGAGTTAGCAATCTACTGCAATGATAAATTTTCACTGAAATCCTGTCGTTTGCATGTCAACAAATATTGTTTTCCTTTGGCACGTGATGGGTGATTCTGTTCGGATAATTTGCATAGGGGCGAGGGTTAGGATTCGGGACCGCCCACGCAGGTAAACTGATTCGAAATGACTCGCACGTGCAGGCACCTTGACGACAACTGACAACCCGATCCCCCTATTATTACTAATTTGAACTTGTCCATTTGGATTCCATCATCAGTTGTCGAGAACCAAGCAATATGTCGGCGCCCATGGTTCGAGCAAATCCTCGCTTAAATAAAACTTTCATGTATTGAAAGAAACAGATAGCGTTCCGGAAGGCAGGTTTGTGTAAATTAATTGCCGTTTGTACCACAGATATGCAATATTAAGATGAATAGTTCGCTCGAAGTAACTTGACTGAACTAAAGGCAAAAAACGGTGTAAACGAGTTTAAAAAATCAGAGTATAGTAAAATTACAAAGTATCGCAAGTTTCTGACTCATCAGCAATATGCCTAGACTGGAAATCAGTTAACAAGCAGTAGAATAATAAACTGCGTACTGATGACATTATTAATGCATTTCAACCATATCGTAATGTGCATAAACTTGTACTTTATACTTCAATGAAAAGTATCAAAACTGGAACCAGGTCATAGCAAAGAAGCAAATGGTCATGAGTACCGGGGTACTTGTTTAGCCATAATTAGGCATCCCGATTGAAAATCGGGAGGCCTTATGTTTTTGTCTGTTTTTTTTGTTTTTTAGGTTACCGGACCTATGGTCCGATAACCTATTGGCATGGCGTTGCGTCCGTCGTCCGTCGTCCGTCGTCGTCGTCGTCGTCGTCGTCGTCCGTCGTCGTCGTCGTCCACATTTTTATCTTTTTTGTTTACGGGCGAATTCCTCTGAAATTTTGCACAAAAATACTTGAAAATAATTCAAGAAGGAGGTATTTTTTAGTTTTTTGATTTTCGCATTTTTTTCGAAATGGCGGCCGTTTTCGACGAAAAATGCCTGATTTTGGACTTTGGCTGCCATTTTCTCAAAATCTGTTCAGTAACTTTTTTTCTTTTTGATACATAACACTCCTCATATGTACTTCTATGATGTCTATAAATTTCATTGCGCTTGAATCGCTCGAAGTGGGCCATTTTGGGCCCAAACTCGGCCCAGATGGGACTTTCCCATGTTAAATTCTCCTATGCTTTATAATGGGACACATTATGCCTAATATCTCACTTAATATTGAGATTAGAGACTAGGAATCAATTGTGGACACATAGGAAATGATATATGCTGAATATTCTCGTGACCTTGAATTTGACCTCTGACCTCAGTTTCAAGGTCAGAGCACAAAATGGCTTATATCTCGCTTATTATCGACTCTACAGCTTAGGAATCAATTGTGGACATATAGGAAATGATATATGCTGAATATTCTCGTGACCTTGAATTTGACCTCTGACCTCAGTTTCAAGGTCAGAGCACAAAATGGCTTATATCTCGCTTATTATCGACTCTACAGCTTAGGAATCAATTGTGGACATATAGGAAATGATATATGCTGAATATTCTGATGACCTTGAATTTGACCTTCGACCTCATTTTCAAGGTCACAGGACAAAATGGCTAATATCTCGCTTGTTATCGACTTTACAGCTTAGTAATCAATTATGAACATATAGGAAATGATATATGCAGATTATTGTCATGACCTTGAATTTGACCTTTGACCTCATTTTCAAGGTAACAGGACAAAATGGCTGATATCTTACTTATTATCGATTTTACAGCTTAGGAATCAATTGTGGACATATAGGAAATGATATATGCTGAATATTCTCGTGACCTTGAATTTGACCTCTGACCTCATTTTCCAAGGTCCAAGGCTCATACATATTGGCTCATATGTATGGCTTGGGAATCAATTGTGGACATCATATAGAAAATGATATACAATGAATATTTTGATGACCTTGAATTTGACTTTTGCCCCTTCATTTTCAAGGCCACAGCACAAAATTGCTTATATCTCTCTGATTATTGAATTTACAGCTTAGCAATCAACTGTGGACATGATATATGCTTAATGTTATATATGCTGAATATTCTTTTGACCTTGAATTCAACCAGTGACCTGGCTAACTTCTAAAATATTAAACATTGTCCGGTAACCTATCTTTGGCCCTTGGCCTAATTTTTTCTCTTGAACGCCTTGATCTATCTTTCCGAAATTTTCACAGCTCATCCGAAATACTTTGCTCCTAACCCCTATTGTTTTTCGTCGAGATCCAAAATCCAAGATGGCCGCCAGCGGCCATTTTGGAAAAAAAAATCGGGCGATTCCTGTCAATGTCATAATTTGATTCAGGCAATTTCCAGGGGGAAAACATTTTTTGGGTGTATTTTTAGGTTACCGGACCTTTGGTCCGATAACCTATTGCCGTGGCGTTGCGTCCGTCGTCCGTCGTCGTCCGTCGTCGTCCGTCTACATTTTTATCTTTAAAGTTTACGATCGAATCTTTCTGAAATTTTGCACAAAAATGCCTAAAAATATTTCGAGAGGGAGGTATTTTTTAGTTTTTTGATTTTCGCAATTATTTCAAAATGGCGGCCGTTTTCGTCGAAAAATGGCCAATTTTGGACTTTGGCTGTCGTTTTCTCAAAATCTGTTCAGTAACTTTTTTTCTTATTCATGCATAACACTCCTCATATGTACCTCTGTGACATGTATAAATTTCGTTGCCCTTGAATCGCTCGAAGTGGGCCATTTTGGGCCCAAACTCGGCCCAAATGGGACTTTCCCATGTTAAATTCTCCTATGCTTTATAATGGGACACATTAAGCCTAATATCTCACTTAATATTGAGATTAGAGACTAGGAATCAATTGTGGACATATAGGAAATGATATATGCTGAATATTGTCGTGACCTTGAATTTGACCTTTGACCTCATTTTCAAGGTCACAGGACAAAATGGCTAATATCTCGCTTATTATCGACTTTACAGCTTAGGATTCAATTGTGAACATATAGGAAATGATATATGCTGAATTTTCTCGTGACCTCAAATTTGACCTTGACCTCATTTTCAAGGTCACATGACAAAATGGCTAATATCTCGCTTATTATCGACTTTACAGCTTAGGAATCAATTGTGAACATATAGGAAATGATATATGCTGAATATTTTTGTGACCTTGAATTTGACCTTTGACCTCATTTTCAAGGTCACAGGACAAAATGGCCAATATCTTGCTTATTAGTGACTTTACGCCTTATGAATCAATTGTGAACATATAGGAAATGATATATGCTGAATATTCTAGTGACCTTGAATTTGACCTTTGACCTCATTTTCAAGGTCAACAGGACAAAATGGCTAATATCTTGCTTATTATCAATTTTACAGCTTAGAAATCAATTGTGAACATATAGGAAATGATATATTCTCATGACCTTGAATTTGACCTTTGACCTAAATTTCAAGGCCAGTCATTTTATTTTCAAGGTCAGAATACAAAATGGTTTATATCTCTCTTATTATCAAATTCACAGCTTAGGGGTCTATAGTGAACATATAGGAAATGATGTATGCTGAATATTTTGGTGATCTAGAATTTGACCTTTGATCCAATTTTCAAGGTCAGAGAACAAAATGGCTAATATGTCGCTTATTATCATCTTTACAGCTTCGGAATCAATTGCGAATATAGAGGAATGATATATACTGAATCTTTTCATGAACTTGAACTTTGACCTCATTTTCTAGGTCACATCACCGATCACAGAATGGCTAATATCTCACTTATTATCGACTTTACAGCTTAGGAATTTATTGTGGACATACTAGAAGTGATATATTTATTGCAAAATTATTTTCAAGGTCACTGGACAAAAGGCTAATATCTAACATGTATATTGTCCGGTAACCTTTCTTAGCCCTTGGGCTAATTAAGGCATTTCGGCAGAAATGCCTTTATGGTTTTAGCAGAATTTTTTTTTTTTTTTTTTTTTTTTTCTTCTTCCGCCACTTTTGGTTTCCGGACGATAACTTTAGATTGCCTTGACGGATCCTCGTCAAATTTTCACCACAAGTCAGAAATGATATGTGGAAGAACCCTATTCTTTTTGAGCCGGATCCGAGGTCCGTGAGGTCCGTGAGGATGAAATCAAGGCTAATTTTGAGACTTGGTTTCCGGACGATAACTGGAAAAATATTTACGCAATAGTTGCAGAACTCTGCATGGAGGTTCATATGCCACCAGGGAAGAACCCTTTTGATTTTGGGATCGATCCGTCAAACGACCTTTGACCTAGAGGTCGAAATAATTTTTTGCTGATTCATCCTTGAGGCTTCCTGCATATCTCAGAAACCGTGCGTCGTAGAGCGAAACGGACGTTATTTTCGGACTCGTCGCCCTAGACAAACATCTCTAGGGTGTATTATTTTTTTTGATCCGGCTCCGAGGTCCGTGAGGTCCTTGAGGATGAAATCGAGGCTGATCTTGAAACTTGGTTTCCGGACGATAACTCGAAAAATATTCAGGCAATAGTTGCAGAATTTTGCACGGAGGTTTATATATCAACAGGGAAGAACCCTATTGATTTTGGGATCGATACGTCAAACGACCTTTGACCTAGAGGTCAAAATAATTTTTTGCTGAGTCATCCATGAGGCATCCTGCATATCTCGGAAACGGTGCGTCGTAGAGCGAAACGGACGTTATTTTCGGACTCGTCGCCCTAGACAAACATGTCTAAGGGGTATTATGGATGAACTTTGACCTTGACCTTGAATTTTTTTGCCGAGTCGGCATTTTTCGTTTTCGTCGATATCTCGGAAACGGTGCGTCGTAGAGCGAAACGGACGTTATTTTCGGACTCGTCGCCCTAGACAAACATGTCTAAGGGGTATTATGGATGAACTTTGACCTTGACCCGAAATTTTTTTGCCGAGTCGGCATTTTTCGTTTTCGTCGATATCTCGGAAACGGTGTGTCGTAGAGCGAAACGGACGTTATTTTCGGACTTGTCGCCCTAGACAAACATGTCTAAAGGGTATTATGGATGAACTTTGACCTTGACCTTGAATTTTTTTGCCGAGTCGGCATTTTTCGTTTTCGTCGATATCTCGGAAACGGTGCGTCGTAGAGCGAAACGGACGTTGTTTTCGGACTCGTCGCCCTAGACAAACATGTCTAGATGGTATTATGGATGAACTTTGACCTTGACCCGAAATTTTTTTGCCGAGTCGGCATTTTTCGTTTTGTCGATATCTCGGAAACGGTGCTTCGAAGAGCCAAACAGACGTTATTTTCGGAATCGTCGCCCTAGACAAACATGTCTAAGGGGTATTATGGATGAAGATTGACCTTGACCCAATTTTTTTTTGCCGAGTCGGCATTTTTCGTTTTCGTCGATATCTCGGAAACGGTGCGTCGTAGAGCGAAACGGACGTTATTTTCAGACTCGTCGCCCTAGACTAACATGTCTAAGGGGTATTATTGATGAACTTTGACCTTGACCCGAAATTTTTTTGCCGAGTCGGCATTTTTCGTTTTCGTCGATATCTCGGAAACGGTGTGTCGTAGAGTGAAACGGACGTTATTTTCGGACTCGTCGCCCTAGACAAACATGTCTAAGGGGTATTATGGATGAACTTTGACCTTGACCCGAAAATTTTTTGCCGAGTCGGCATTTTTCGTTTTCGTCGATATCTCGGAAACGGTGTGTCGTAGAGCGAAACGGACGTTATTTTCAGACTCGTCGCCCTAGACAAACATGTCTGAGGGGTATTATGGATGAACTTTGACCTTGACCCGAAATTTTTTTGCCGAGTCGGCATTTTTCGTTTTCATCGATATCTCGGAAACGGTGTGTCGTAGAGCGAAACGGACGTTATTTTCGGACTCGTCGCCCTAGACAAACATGCCTAAGGGGTATTATGGATGAACTTTGACCTTGACCCGAAATTTTTTTGCCGAGTCGGCATTTTTTGTTTTCGGCGATATCTCGGAAACGGTGCTTCGTAGAGCGAAACGGACGTTATTTTCGGACTCGTCGCCCTAGACAAACATGTCTAAAGGGTATTATGGATGAACTTTGACATTGACCCGAAATTTTTTTGCCGAGTCAGCATTTTTCGTTTTCGTCGATATCTCGGAAACGGTGCTTCGTAGAGTGAAACGGACGTTATTTTCGGTCTCGTCGCCCTAGACAAACATGTCTAAAGTGTATTATGGATGAACTTTGACCTTGACCCGAAATTTTTTTGCCGAGTCGGCATTTTCCTTTTTCGTCGATATCTAGTATATATTATAAATTAATCATCACACCGAAATGCCTCCAAGGCATCTTTTGGCCTTGACGTCTAGTTTTTTTTTGGACTTGGAATTTTTCCCTCGCCTGCCCCCATGCAGATGTAATACTGTGACTGAGCCATGCTACTGTATTCACTGACTGCAGCCTGCATGTCCAGCATGAGGCGGGCTCTGCCCTCTCAGCCAGTGCAGTATATGAGAGCTCAGTAATGCCTTACAAGATCAGCCACTCTGTCCAGCACAGCGATAGGCTCCGCCCCTCTCAGTCAGCCCTGCTCAGTCATGCCTTACAGGGTAGAAGCCAGGAATAGACCTGGGGATGCCTCACACATTGAGGATTCCGTTTTAAGTGACGTCATTTCGCCAGATGTATGGTTGCCTAGGGAGACAACGCGAAGCGTTATTGATCCACGTGCTGGTTTATTTTGCGCGTGTGGAAGTCTGGTTTTGGGGAAAGCAAAAATTCCGATGGTATTTCCCGGGATTTGGAGTAGAGAAAGGTTTTGCTGAATGTATGCTATGTCGGCAATTGTGATCTGAAAACGAGCTAAATTGACAGGGGTCCTGTTCAACGTCATTTCATGAAAAATTGGTACTATCATGCTCTATAGTGACCTAGATTTTATTGAAGTACTATGATTATACTATCACACCCTGTCAACTGCTAAGCCCTAATTTTTTTTTGGAAAGGTGAAACGCACACCCGAAGTTGCCCAATTTAACATTGATTTAAATGCAGCCAATAATTGGTCATATCAACCCTTAAGGAATCACAGAAATTTATATTTTCATGCATCAGGATACTTGAAAAGGCATGAAATGATGAATTGTGTGACCACTGAAGATATTCAATACAAATTAAAGAATATTTTGGCATGTTTGGCTGGGCTCCAAGGGAAATGGAAAAATACAGGTTAAATACACTGACGGCAATGATTGAGAAATTGTCTTCCACACTTATTGGAAGAAATATGTAACTATGTGTACAAATTTGTGTACGAAATAAAAATTATCATTATACAGGATTTACTCGAGGCCGACTGATAGCCCAGAAACTGTGGAACACCCCCTCCCCCCCCCCCCCCCCCCCCCCCCCCCCCCCCCCCGCCCCGAGGTTGCAATTGACCAAAAACGGGTCGGCCTGGCGGCGCATTCAAGACTCATAAATAGCATGCCTCGTCACTTGGATATAGCACTGGACCTTACAGTGTTCATCTACATCATAAATATCAGTTGCTTAAAACATAACAAGCTAGGTTTTTGCAAGTTTTCGTTGTTTTTGCTTTGCTTTACAAACAATATATTGTGTTTCTTATTGAATTAATATGTTTTTAGGTTACCGGACCTATGGTCCGTAACCTATTGGCATGGCGATGCGTCCGGCGTCGTCGTCCGTCGTCGTCCGTCGTCCGTCAACAAAAATGCCTAAAAATATTTCGAGAGGGAGGTATTTTTTAGTTTTTTGATTTTCGCATTTTTTAGGTTACCGGACCTATGGTCCGATAACCTATTGGCATGGCGTTGCGTCCGTCGTCCGTCGTCGTCCGTCGTTGTCGTTCGTCGTCGTCCACATTTTTATCTTTTTTGTTTACAGGTGAATTTTTCTGAAATTTTGCACAAAAATACTTAAAAATAATTCAAGAAGGAGGTATTTTTTAGTTTTTTGATTTTCGCTTTTTTTTCAAAATGGCGGCCGTTTTCGACGAAAAATGACTGATTTTGGACTTTGGCGGCCATTTTCTCAAAAATCTGTTCAGTAACTTTTTTTCTTTTTGATAAATAACACTCCTCATATGTACTCCTATGATGTCTATAAATTTCGTTGCGCTTGAATCGCTCGAAGTGGGCCATTTTGGCCCAAACTCGGCTCAAATGGGACTTTCCCATGTTAAATTCTCCTATGCTTTATAATGGGACACATTATGCCTAATATCTCACTTGATATTGAGATTAGAGACTAGGAATCAATTGTGGACCTATAGGAAATGATATATGCTGAATCTTCTCGTGACCTTGAATTTGACTTTTGACCTCATTTTCAAGGTCACAGGATAAAATGGCTAATATCTCGCTTATTATCGACTTTACAGCTTAGGAATCAATTGTGAACATATAGGAAATGATATATGCTGAATATTCTTGTGACCTTGAATTTGACCTTTGACCTCATTTTCAAGGTCACATGACAAAATGGCTAATATCTCGCTTATTATCGACTTTACAGTTTAGGAATCAATTGTGAACATATAGGAAATGATATATGCTGAATATTTTCGTGACCTTGAATTTGACCTTTGACCTCATTTCCAAGGTCGCAGGACAAAATTGCTAATATCTCGCTTATTATCGACTTGACAGCTTAGGAATCAATTGTGAACATATAGGAAATGATATATGCTGAATATTCTCGTGGCCTTGAATTTGAGCTTTGACCTCATTTTCAAGGTCACAGGACAAAATGGCCAATATCTTGCTTATTAGCGACTTTACAGCTTAGGAATCGATTGTGAATATATAGGAAATGATATATGCTGAGAATTCTCGTGACCTTGAATTTGACCTTTGACCTCATTTTCAAGGTCACAGGACAAAACGGCCAATATCTTGCTTATTAGCGACTTTACAGCTTAGGAATCAATTGTGAACATATAGGAAATGATATATGCTGAAAATTCTCATGACCTTGAATTTGACCTTTGACCTCATTTTCAAGGTCACATGACAAAATGGCTAATATCTCGCTTATTATCGACTTTACGGCTTAGGAATCAATTGTGAACATATAGGAAATGATATATGCTGAATATTCTCATGACCTTGAATTTGACCTTTGACCTCATTTCCAAGGTCACAGGACAAAATTGCTAATATCTCGCTTATTATCGACTTTACAGCTTAGGAATCAATTGTGAACATATAGGAAATGATATATGCTGAATATTCTCATGACTTTGAATTTGACCTTTGACCTCATTTCCAAGGTCACAGGACAAAATTGCTAATATCTCGCTTATTATCGACTTTACAGCTTAGGAATCAATTGTGAATATATAGGAAATGATATATGCTGAATATTCTCGTGACCTTGAATTTGACCTTTGACCTCATTTTCAAGGTCACAGGACAAAATGGCTAATATCTTACTTATTAGCGACTTTACAGCTTAGGAATCAATTGTGAACATATAGGAAATGATATATGCTGAATATTCTAGTGACCTTGAATTTGACTTTTGACCTCATTTTCAAGGTCAACAGGACAAAATGGCCAATATCTTGCTTATTAGCGACTTTACAGCTTAGGAATCAATTGTGAACATATAGGAAATGATATATGCTGAATATTCTAGTGACCTTGAATTTGACTTTTGACCTCATTTTCAAGGTCAACAGGACAAAATGGCCAATATCTTGCTTATTAGCGACTTTACAGCTTAAGAATCAATTGTGAACATATAGGAAATGATATATGCTGAAAATTCTCATCACCTTGAATTTGACATTTGACCTCATTTTCAAGGTCACATGACAAAATGGCTAATATCTCGCTTATTATCGACTTTACAGCTTAGGAATCAATTGTGAACATATAGGAAATGATATATGCTGAATATTCTCATGACCTTGAATTTGACCTTTGACCTCATTTCCAAGGTCACAGGACAAAATTGCTAATATCTCGCTTATTATCGACTTTACAGCTTAGGAATCAATTGTGAACATCTAGGAAATGATATATGCTGAATATTCTCATGACCTTGAATTTGACCTTTGACCTCGTTTCCAAGGTCACAGGACAAAATTGCTAATATCTCGCTGATTATTGAATTTACAGCTTAGCAATCAACTGTGGACATGATATATGCTTAATATTATATATGCTGAATATTCTCTTGACCTTGAATTTAACCAGTGACCTGGCTAACATCTAAAATATTAAACATTGTCCGGTAACCTATCTTTGGCCCTCGGCCTAATTTTTTCTTTTTGATACATAACACTCTTCATATGTACTTCTATGATGTCTATAAATTTCGTTGCGCTTGAATCGAAGTGGGCCATTTTGGCCCAAACTCGGCCCAAATGGGACTTTCCCATGTTAAATTCTCCTATGCCTCATAATGGGACACATTATGCCTAATATCTCACTTAATATTGAGATTAGAGACTAGGAATCAATTGTGGACATATAGGAAATGATATATCCTGAATATTCTCGTGACCTTGAATTTGACCTCTGACCTCAGTTTCAAGGTCAGAACACAAATTGGCTTATATCTTGCTTTTTATTGACTCTACAGCTTAGGAATCAATTGTGGACATATAGGAAATGATATATGCTGAATATTCTGATGACCATGAGTTTGACCTTTGACCCCATTTTCAAGGTCATAGGACAAAATGGCTTATATCTCGCTTATTATCGACTTTACGGCTTACGAATCAGTTCTGAACATATAGGAAATGATATATGCAAATTATTGTCGTGACCTTGAATTTGACCTTTGACCTCATTTTCAAGGTCACAGGACAAAGTGGCTAATATCTCACTTATTATCGATTTTACAGCTTAGGAATCAATTGTGGACATATAGGAAATGATATATGCTGAATATTCTCGTGACCTTGAATTTGACCTCTGACCTCATTTTCAAGGTCCAAGTACAAACTGGCTCATATCTTGCTCCTCTATTGACTGTATGGCTTGGGAATCAATTGTGGACATATAGAAAGTGATATACACTGAATATTTCGATGACCTTGAATTTGACCTTTTGCCTTCATTTTCAAGGCCATAGCACAAAATTGCTAATATCTCTCTGTTTTGAATTTACAGCTTAGCAATCATCTGTGGACATGATACATGCTTAATATTATATATGCTGAATATTCTTTTGACCTTGACTTTAACCAGTGACCTGGCTAACATCTAAAATATTAAACATTGTCCGGTAACCTATCTTTGGCCCTTGTTTCTCAGTCCAGTATGACCATTTGAAATGATAAGAACAAATTGGGGGATGCCACAAAGCCTATAGGCTTTTATGTCTAGTTAAAGTCATGTTGACGGTTTATTCGCAGGTGACATCCCGACACA
Organism: Terebella lapidaria; assembly: GCA_949152475.1. Taxonomy (NCBI): domain Eukaryota; kingdom Metazoa; phylum Annelida; class Polychaeta; order Terebellida; family Terebellidae; genus Terebella; species Terebella lapidaria. The sequence continues at coordinate 15,397,804 of OX424564.1, read as the reverse complement.
GAGAAGAAGACCTAGAGTACGGAGGGCAGGATGGTGAGTCACACAGGCAGTGCTGGTTATAGTCATGCAGAGGACTTCCATATTTAATAATATGATCCACTACTTGTATTTAAAATCATCAGCTGTTTGTTTATTGAAAAGAATTGTTTGTAGACGATAGATTGGCAGTAAGACATATGTATTTTGGTTGTTACCATACATGCATTTTATTGAATGAGTATCAGCAATAATACACCACTGAGATTTATCTCGGATAACGATGAAGTATGTAAAGGAACACACGAGAATGAGAATCACAAATCCACAAATACGATATGATGTTTGGTTTGATGCCTTGCAAAAGCACTATGCACGTAGGCTAGAAAACTTATCATGCTTATAGGCTCCCATCAAATATCTATAAATCATGCTATTCTCTACAGATATCCTGTTGGTGAAGCTCAGGAAGGGTCAGGAGCTGAAGCTGAAAGCCTATGCCAGGAAGGGCTTTGCTAAGGAACATGCTAAGTGGAACCCAACATGTGGCGTGGCATTCGAGTATGATCCCGACAATGCTCTGAGGCACACACTCTACCCCAAACCCAGCGAATGGTCAGTGTAGAACCTGCTTGACTAGAACAGTGATATGTTTTGGGTTGTTGCTGATCATAAGTTTATTATCAGTTTGAAATCTGTTATGATGATGAAGATTTCTTACTTGTTAAAGTGCAATACTTTTTCTTCCTAGGCCAAAGAGTGAATACACAGAATTGGAAGAAGATGAGGGTGAGTATCTCCCATTGTTTTGGCATTGATGATAATGTGATTACAAAGGTGTATTGCATGACCATTTCTAACGCCGAAAAAAAATCTAGTGTTGGGGTGTGTATACGATGTATTGGGATGGGGTGTATATTTTATTGGACAATCATTATGGCATGTTTTGTTTGCCGTCGTTAACATGATATGGTTCATGTTTTCAGCACAAGCTCCATTTGATCCAACTGGCAAACCAAACAAGTATTTCTTTAACGTTGAGTCCTGTGGGTCGCTGAGACCTGAGAACATCGTCATGTCCGGCCTGAGCGTCTTCAAGAAGAAGCTGAGTGACTTACAGACGCAACTCAGCCAGGAGATACAGAGTGATGTGTTGACCATACAGTAGTGTTGAATGGGGGGGGGGGGGGGGTGTATGTGGTATGTGTTTCAGGGCTTGCAGGGAGGGGGTACAGTATGGATGGAAGTTTGAATTCTAGATATATATTCCATATGTTATTTTATAGACTTTGTTAAAAAATGAAACATGGAAATTTTTTTTTTCTATGATGAATTACACATTTTACAAAACTGTGTAGCTACTTTGTCTTACACGTCTCAATGGAGTGTTACGGTAATAGGTAATGAATCCAAGTCTCGGGGGTGCATATATATATTCGTTATATGTTTGGAAACCAGCCAAAATAAAATTAGAATACCGGGTATGGTCTTATATCATAGGTGATCTCACATCACAAGGTGATTCATGTCATTATGTGACACAGTCTGTGACAAACCTCATTGTGGTTCAAAGATGGTCTTGGTAACGTGTTTTGCTGTGAATAGAGCATCAGTTTCGGCATTTTCAAGCATTTCATATATATAGAGAGGGTTCACTTGTGGAATGAAAGTCCAGGACAGTACAGATGTTGAGTTTGTGGATTATGAAGTGATATTTTCAGTAAATGGTAGGAGATTGTATGCCGGATGATAGATATCATGTTCGCGAATTAAACATATAAAAGGAAATAAATTTATATAAGTATAATGTCTGGCCTATGACACAATCATGTATGTCACAAATGTAATAAAATATTTTGTATGAAATTTGTCCTTTGTTGTTGACAACATTACATAACTTTGAGGGCAATTATTTGATAATTTCCCCACTGTGATTCCTATTTTTCACAAAATCGGTTTGATAACAATGCTTCCACCTTGTCTAAGGATGACATATCATGTCCTGAATTTGTGTACACAGATTGTTTGGCTTGCAGTGCTGAGTGTGGCGATAATTATAGGCCTGAAAGGCTGATAATGTCCAACACGCACACATATTTAGCTTTTGGAAAGTAATCATTCGAACTTCTTGAAGATAGAGCTTAAATTCATGGTCGTCTCTACCTGCCTCCCTACCCACATGCATCAGGTTGTTGATACAGCGACTTGTAATATATCTATTTGACCCATCTATGGATTTATGGACCGATAACATATTGTGATAGCATTGTGTTTGTCATCTGTACAGGATATTATGTAACATATCTGTATGGAAACTTCTAGAATAACATTGCAATGAAAAAAATCAAGGAACAAAACTGAATCTATGGAGTCTCATCATGCTTATTGGAAAAGTCAAAATATTCGAAAATTTGAGTTTTTACAGGCTAATGTTAAAAAGATATTTCTCACATGAAGTTATTTAACGTTATTTAATGGTGTTAATAATAGCTGTGTAAAAAATTGCCAGCCCTTAATTCTCCTATGCTTTATAATGGGACACATTATTGTTGATATCTCACTTAATATTGCGATTGGAGACTAGGAATCAATTTGGACATATAGGAAATGAGATATGCTGAATTTTACCTTGAATTTGAGCTTTGACCTCGTTTTCAAGGTCAGAGCACAAAATGGCTAATATCTCGCTTATTATCGACTCTACAGCTTAGGAATGAAATGTGGACATATAGGAAATGATATATGCCGAATATTCTTGTGACCTTGAAGTTGACCTGTGATCTCATTTTCAAGGTCAGAGCACAAAATGGCTAATATCTCGCTTATTATGGACTTTGCAGCTCAGGAATCAATTGTGGACTGACAGAAAATGATAGATATTGAATATTCTCGTGACCTTTAATTTGACCTCTGAGCCCATTCCAAGGTCAGAGCACAAAATGGCCAATATCTCGCCTATTATCGACTTTACAGTTTAGGAAATAATTGTGGACGTATAAGAAATCATATATGCTGAATATTTTTGTGACCTCGAATTTGAACTGTGACCTCATTTTCAAGTTCAGATCACAAAAGCTCAGGACCGCTTAGGAATCAATTGTGAACATATATAAAATGATATATGATGAATATTCTTGCGACCTTGAATTTGATCTTTGACCATACTTTCAAGGTCCCTGAACAAATTGGCTAAGATCTAAAACATATACATTTGTTGTATTGTCCGGTAACCTTCCTTGGCCCTCGGGCTAATCTTTACAAACATATATAACGATGAGATAACTACCGGTATTCAAAGCTGGAAGTGAACATAGTTAATTAATTAACATAGTTAATGAATGTGGTGACATTCAGTGTGGCGCTCAGTGTATATCTATAGAGTGACGTCACCGGTAGACTTTACGCTTGAATGACTTCCACTTTACTTACTTGAAGGCAACACCGTAGAAATGTTTATTATGCACCTACATGAAGTACATTATTGAAATTGCAAGATGAATATGGCTGGTCGAGGGGCGCCCAAGAAAATTTGCAAAATTGAGGTCTTTCGGGTCATTTTTGAGGTTACAATTCAGCGTCGGGCCATGACCACCCTGCAACATATCTTAGGTCGGCGACCGACCTATTTCTTTTGTCTAGGGGTCAGGTCATGTTATTGTCACCGACTTGAGCTAAAAAAATTTGGACAAAATCTCGACACTCCGTAAGAAAAATTCAATTTCTGCAACATAAGGCATACATACAGTAACTGAGGGGGATGATACGAAATCCGAGATACTACTGCCCATTTATGTACTTCACAAATGTTAGTAGCAGTTGATATTCTCCAGGAAAAAAGGTTTCTTCCGTCGATATTTACCCCAATCTTGACACGGTGATCACAATCGTCGTCATTTTCAAGAACTTCTGGTCATTGTATTTCAATATTCTCAATATTTTCAATATTCACGGGAATTAAGATAATCATCTCATGTTTTATATATCCTGTGCATATGCACAAGTATATTGTAATTTTTCAGTTATTCCTAAATTACTCCACATGCTTGTCGTGTCACCGATTTGAGTCATTATATACATCAAATTGAAGAAATTGATTTCTTCTTAGCATATGTCGATGTTCCGTCCAAAAATTCTGAGCACAAGTCGGTGACAATAACATGATCTGTCCCTAGACAAAGAACCAGGTTAGTCACCGACTTAAGATATGTTGCAGGGTGTGACGCCCCTCTGTCTCTCTCGCGCTCGGATTTTTTTTCGGGAGGGGGGGGGGGGGGGGACTCGGGCCGCGTGAGCCCCCCCCCCCCCCCCCCTCCTAGATCCGCCTCTGACGGTCTCCCAAGGCTGTTATCATCTAATACGGGGCGACTGACCACCCACAGTTGCGATAATAACCACTTCCGTTACAGGTCCTATAAAAGGTTGGTTTCATATAAATACTATCTAATTATGGTTGATGAATCTTTGACGGCCATGCAATGGGGGTGATGGCTCTTGGTGGTAATTGGGGTGATGGCTCTTGAGGGTGATTGGCTCTTGGTGGTAATTGGGGTGATGGCTCTTGAGGGTGATTGGCTCTTGGTGGTAATTGGGGTGATGGCTCTTTGAGGACATTTCTAGTAGAATACTAATGAAAATGCTTTTCATTTAGTCTATTATGAATAGTTTTCAGGGAATTAGAACGATTTTTAAACTGCCGATGCTATTTTCTCATCGGCATAAGAAGGCGATTGTGATACTGGACCAATGAACTCGAATACATGTCGCTACATGTAGATGCAAATTAACACATGTATCGTATCACCAAATGTCCACAATATCTGAACAGGAATAAAACCATATAATTGTACCTTGCTAGTATGACTTTAATCATCTTGATTAAATTGCATGATAGAAAAAGGGTGCCGTGCATTATAGGGGAGATCAGGGCAAAATGGGTCAAGAATTGTTGGAGACTGCATGCTAATTTCAATAAAGCAAATGGCTCCGATGAATGCAATGCGCTTAATACTCAATATGGTCATAATAAAAAATATATCATGACAAAGGATATAACTTTTTGATTCATCACGCCTTGAACGTCGGGCAAAATGTAATCCCTGTGGACAAAATGGATCAGTAAACCATTTTGCTCAATATTATCGAATATTCTTGGGTTCGATACATTACTTTCCCCATTACTGTTACTGTGGTTATTAATTATTAAAATGTTATTATTATATTATTGTTAATGTTTTATTATTCGGTGTATATAACATAGCTTAACATGTTGGAGTTGGTTTGACATTGTACACCAAAGTGTGCAATGTATATGTGATTCAATGTGTAGTGTTTCTTCTATTGAAACGATTTCCATAGCGGGCCATCTTAATCGATTCTGGTTGATTCAGACATAGATCTATTCGTGTGCCCTGGCTTTGAAGCAGGTAATGGCGTATGAAGCTAACCAGTTCTGAGGTACATCAAACGAATGCAAAATATATCCCAGACAATCACAACGTGCTTGGGGCTCGCCTCATTAAACTCTCGGATACGGAATACTCTGAGACGGTGAGTGATGTCATATATAATAATTGCTATCGTTATTCCTCGAAGCATAACGATGAGTTGCCATATAATTAGCTGTCGGATTCTGCTCTCTGTAAATATTTTACCGTTGAGCGTATTAACCACGTCGCCCATGACGGTATGATTTCCGTATAAGCTAATAAAATAACTACAAAAAACACTGAAACACTGAAGTTATATGAACGAATTTGCCGATATGTAAAATTACACGGATGGAGGTAGGCTGACTCACCTTAATGCATTAAAGAAATTATGGAATTACATTTAGCCTTTTTGGGCGACATTCAGTAAAATGGTTCATGATCCCTTTTGCCCGATGCATTTTGCCCTGTTTCACTTTTTGAATAGGTTAAGGACGCCTGAAGTAAGTACATTTTCGATAAGACGAATATAAGTCACGCTTAGTGAGAAGGAAGTAAGTTTTGTTATGGATGATTTTTGTATAACGCTGTGAGAAATACAAAGGAAAAATTTGACAGATTACCTAGTTGTGCTATTTCGTCTATTTTGTGGTCTAAATTGCCAAATGAGGTGAAGTTACTGGAACATTCTCAACGCCTAACTTTTTGTGCATTTGTCGATTGTAAGTTATGAAAATGACGTCATAATGTCGCATAACGTTATCCGGGAAACTACAAACACCTATCGAAATACTATAAGTTATCATGGGCTTCAGACCCCAATACGGTGTGATATCTGCCTGAAGTCACCATATACCATGAGGCCGCAGGCCGAGTGGGATATGCTGACTGAAGGCAGATATCCTGCCGTATTGGGGTCTGAAGTCCATGGTAACGATTTTATCATTGGATTATATGGAATTCTCCAAAACGTCATTCCGTATTACCCGCCTTAAGCCCACGATACAGAAAATATCGTGGGGTTCGCGTCACAGCTCTCCAAATACGACGTGGTATTGTCGGAGAGTTGACCAATCAGAATCGTGCATTTGCAGCAATCCGATGATAAAGTTTTTTTTCTTCCACCGTTTGGTTTCCGGACGATAACTCTAGTTTGCCTCGATGTATCCTTGCCAAATTGTCACCACTGGTCAGAAATGATATGTGAAAGAACTCTATTGTTTTTGAGCCGGATTCGAGGTCCGTGAGGTCCGTGAGGATGAAATCAAGGTTGATTTTTTTTACCCTTGGTTTCCGGACGATAACTCAAAATGTATTCATGCCATGGCTGCAAATCATTGCATTGAGCTTCACAAACTACCAGGGAAGAACCCTATTGATTTTGGGATCAATCCGTAATACGACCTTCAACCTAGAGCTTGAAAGAATTTCTGCTGATTCATCGCTTGAATGCCTTGTGCTGTCCATCAGACAATCCCACTGACCAATTATCTATACATATCCAGCAAACAGTAAACTTGCCTATCAGACTGCCACTGATCTACACAACCTGCGTTCAGCCAGTTCAGTAAGTGATATAGGCAATAGCCCTCCCGCCTCCGCACCCTCACTGTCAGCTAGTCTAATCTGCATATAAATGTAGCAATATATCAGTGATTTGTATACCCCCTCCCCCTTCTCCTGTCCCCTCACCCCAGTTTACTATACTAACACCAACAGGTTGGAACAATGCCCTCCTTCCCTTTCTAAAGAGAACAAGATGTGGTTATATAATGATGACCCAAACTGAAGATAACAGCTTTGAAGGTCTGCCTGGGCCTTGGTTGCCAGTCAATTGTATTCAGCTTAACGTAGTCCGCTACAAACAGTGAGGTAACGGAGAGTCAAAATGTAAAAGTTTTTTCTTGAATATTATCTCTTCAAAATGACATTATTTTATAGAGTAAATGATCAGCATCCTAATACTGAAAAGAAAATAGGGGGTCACCGTGCTCATTTCTTCCACATATTCGATCAAAATCACACATATTTACCCAAAATGACATAAATTCTGGCTTTTTTGCACATTTTTTTGTCCATATTCACATCTTGCATCGTGTTTTCCATGCGAACGGATACGGTGACCCCCTATTTTCTTTTCAGTTTCAGGATGCTGAACAGTTACTCTATAAAATATATCATTTTAAAGCTCTAGGTTATGTTGATACAGGTATTTATTTTAAAAAACCCTTTGACCCCCTTCCCTCACTGTTTGGAGCGGATCACCTTAAACAGCACTGTGTTTATCCGGTTGAAAATAATGCATTGTTTTGTTTTCTTTTCTAGCTGTATTGCACATGCAGTGACCAAATTATCATTGGTTTACTTAGCCAGAACCCAGAATAAGTTCCTTTTTGCTTGTATTATGAATGTAGAAATTTTCATTTGAACATCTGTCATGTCTGTACATTTAATACCGTTTGAGATGTCCTTGAAATATGATTAAAAGAAAATATATAATTAAATTGTACTGTCAACATGACAGGCGATTCTTTAAAAGCACAATGTTTTACATTTGGCAATAGTGCCTGAAGAATATTATGAAAGCCAGAAACACACTGAATAAGTATACTCTAATGGCAAATACTAGTATCTAGTTGGCATTTGTCTAGTGAGCAACTGCCAAAATTTTAACTCTCACTCCCACATATGTTCAATAATCCTGGCATAAGTATTATAATATCAGTCAAAATTCACCATTAGAAAAGAAAAGAAAAATTGGGGAATGCCACAAAGCCTATAGGCTTTTATGTCTAGTATTGATTTATTTTGATAATAGATCATGTAGACCTGGATCTGTGTGTTTTCAATACAACTGGAGCAAGTGATACTGACACTGAGTGACAGTCATTCGATTGAGCTTGAGGAATATTGGGACATGCTTATCTCAGGAGTGCAGTGGCGTCGAAAGCATTTGAAGAGTGTGGTAGTGCAGCGGTGCCAAATATGTGCCAAATATGAGAAGGATTGTGGGTTTGGTGGTACCAAAATTGGTACAATTAAAAGTGTGGTGCCATAATGGTTAGAAAAGAATATTTAAAAAATTTTGGAATTTGGTATTCTCTCAAAAAAAGACAAACACATCGCCCCTTACGCTCCCACTTAAATCCACCGATGGTATAATAAAGGGGTGTTACGAATCCGTGCATTTTAGCTCGGTAATTCTTCTGCTTCAAGAATTTTAATGACAGAATGGGTATCCGCACATTGAAAACAAATTATCAAATTATAATGGAATTATGCATGCCACAAAAATACCCGATGCAAGTGCCTCGTGTGCCTCAGTGTAGATACGGCCCTGGGTGGCGGTAATCGTCAAACAGTCCTACTTCCACACTGAAAGTGGTAATCAACAAGCATCACAACAGCAGAACTTGAGGTTACGTGTGCGGCCACAGGGACAAAGGAGAGTAGAACCAGTACTCGAGGCTGAGTGAACACGAAAAAAAATCAAGGATAAGTAGACACGAAACCCATTTCTTGGTTAAACAACCAAACAAAATATTGTGGGTCTTGTTTCTATGTGATATGAAAATTCTAATTGTGAACCTGAACGTTATGACAACCTGTCGAATATTTTGATGTCCATGCGTAAATTGATTCTCACCTGCTCTTTTGTTGAGTTGCCCATTATTCTTGCCCAAATGTGTTTTGGTTGAACTTTCCACAAAGGACTATGGTGTGTGTTTCCCTTGCTCAATATTTGGAAATCAACTTAAAGCCTATTGATTAGTTTGATAACAACAAAGATGTCCGCTTTGATAACAATATGAAACAATGAACTCGAATCGTATTGTAACTCGAACTCGTATTGTAATAACTCTCTACTTCCCTCTCACAGAGAACAATTCTCGTAGATGGTCTTACACTACCATAGTACCTCCAATACTGGTGCCGAGCTTGTCCATGCGAAAATTGATTGTTACTCGCATTTGTTTGTCGACTCGTCCATTATTCTTGCCAAAATGTGTTTTAGTTGCACTTTCCACAAATGACCAAGGTGTGTGCTTTCTTTGTTCAATATTTGCTACTTAACTTTGTTGTAATCTGAGATTATGACATAAAATATGGATAATGTCATCGCTGACTTAATTCGGTAGCAATTAGTTCCTGACAGTCACTCCGTACGGTCCGATGCGGTGATGTCCCTCCCTCCGTTCCTGATCCATCAATGATAGCGGCCCGAAGCAAGTGCGAACAAGTTTTGCTCGCACTCTATAATCCCGTCAATATTGCTTATTTGATTAAATTTTCAACATGGATTTATTAAGATACATCTCTTCTTCCAAAATATATCTGTGTTTGGCGCCTGGTCAGTAGCAAAGCATAAATAAACCCCACTAATCGACCTATCAAAGGTCTTTGAAAAAATTGTACATAAACAACTAAACTTATTCCTAAGTGCAAACGGATTGCTGTACAACTTACAATCAGGGTTCCGTACTAACTACTCAACAGATACGTGCTTAATTCATTTACTGGATTACATTAGACTACAAGCAGATCAAGGCAATGTAACAGGTATGGTGGTCCTTGACCTCCAAAAGGCATTCGACACGGTTAACCACTCCATATTAGTTGATAAATTATCTGCCATAGGTGCAAATCCTACATCTGTGATGTGGTTTGTGTCCTATCTTAATAATCGAAAACAAGTTGTCGATATTAATGGTACACTATCAGACCCAAGGATTGTATCATGTGGCGTACCACAAGGATCAATCTTGGGACCACTCCTATTCCTACTGTATGTGAATGATTTACCGGCTTCAGTTTGTTGTAAAACTCTATTATACGCAGATGACACTGCACTGATCGTATCAGGTAAAGATGTTCAAACTGTAGAACAAACTTTGTCTAGTGAACTCCAATCCGTATGTAACTGGCTGATCGACAATAAGTTATCCATTCACCTCGGTAAAACCGAATCTATTGTATTAGGGTCATCCAGAAAACTCAAGGGAAGCTCTTTGAACTTATGCTGTAACGGTACTTCAATTACTCCTAAGGCTGAACTTAAGTATATCGGACTTGTATTAACTCAAAACATGTCTGGGAATAACACAGCTGCGAACATAATCTCCAAGTGTGCAAACAAACTTAAATTTATGTACAGAAACTGTAACTACTTCCCTTTTAAAGTTAAAAAAATGATTGTATCGGCACTAATTCAACCATTGTTTGACTATGCATGTTCAAGTTGGTATTCGAGTGTATCGAGTTACTTCAAACACAGACTGCAAACATCCCAAAACAAGGTTATTCGATTCTTACTAAATGAACACCCAAGGTATCATATCGGTTATGAACAATTTGTAAAGGTGGGCATGCTACCTGTCCAGCTCAGAGTAAATCACTTAAAACTTAATCATGTTTTCAATATAAAAACTGGCACTTCACCTTCATACATAAGTGATTGTTTCAGTCTAAATGTATCACAGTACAATACCAGGTCCATACCAAACTCTTTTGTTGTACCTCGAGTAAGTAGTTTTGGAAGTGCTTCTTTCGTGTATACAGCTTCTAAGTTATGGCGTGAACTACCTACATCACACAGAAACATTGTCATCAAGCCTCACTTCAAGGCAGCAGTTAAACATTATCTGTTCTCCAAACTACAATCAACAGAAAACGATGACTTCATATATCAGTGAATATTGTTGTCTACCACCTTAATGTTCAAATGTCACAACCCTTTTATCCATGTCATATGATTGTTACACAACATGCCTGTCTCCATTTCAAAATACTTATATTAGCATAATGGGACCACAATGTAAATAAGCACACTCCAGAGCTTTATTGTGTTATCCCGGCATTGTGCAACAGTATTAATCATAAATACCCGTCCTTTTGTGTTGTTTTACATATCTGTATTTTATTGTTGCTTTTGCCAAATAAATCAAATCAAATCAAATCAAAAGCCCCCAACTTTTTTTCTCCCCAAAACGTCAAGTTTTCTATGGAAACACCACGAAGACATGCTGGTGTCACAAGCTGGTATTTGCGGCGCATACTAGTAGCCTATCAGTCAATCAATGAAATCTAATTTATTTCAGAAAATTTCAGAGACGGGAAATCGGTGCCTGGGATGGACGATGACTAGGAATTTATTTTGAAAAGTACACAAATACAATTTATTATCCAATTACACCCTTTTGGTAGGATAAATACATGTAAAATTGCAGACATCAGGAAACATGCCATGCAGTTTAAGCAGGTCTATTCTACATTCTTTGGTTGTACTACATTTGTATCCCAAGGACACACATCTTGGCCTATATTTGAGGTGTGTATCTAGATTTCAAAAATATGTGAATTTCACCTCTTTCAGTAATAAATGCTTTTGAAATTCGACAAAATACTTCTACCGTCTTAGCGATATACTAAAGTCAAGTTCATGTATCATTGAAACACGGTTTTTGGCCGTAGTTTTGTGTTGGATCACTGGATCAACTTGAGTTGACATTGTGTGTGTCTTGAATGGATATCATGCCGCAACTTTTCAGAAAATTTCAAAAGTCTCTATATCGAAAAATGAAAACGTTGGCAATCTACCCACAATGTTGAATTTCTGTCCAAAATGGGATCAAATAAAGTCAGGGCTGGTATCATCTTTATGCCCGTACAGAATGAACCTATTTCGCTCTTTGGAGTCGCAAGGCAATAGTCTGTGTATAATAAGTAAAGTTATCATATGTCAGAAGTATAGTCAAGACAAATAACGTAATTAGTGCTATTTTTCAGTAATTTAAATTACTGTCAACAAACTACCTAAACATACACCACTGGACACCAATCAATAGCTGTGCCTACAGTATTCTTTCTTTAACAAACTTTGGCCTACCTGACCACGAAATTCCACACTGCCCGGGTAGCTCCCAGTTCAAGAAATCATCTGTTTGAAAGGTCAACAAAACACATGGTTGCTTGGTAGATATGCTATGTATGCCGTTTTCCCCCCACAAATTTACGTTTTTACACGGATGCACTTGGACATCTGAGCTGGCATGTGAATCTGATCAGTGACAGTGAGTGAATAAAGCTGAATTTGCTGTTTATTCTTTGGTGGGGATCTTACCATTTGAAACACACTAAAATGTCCATTAGCATCAACTGGCATATCAGTATATGATAACGTGTTATTGCGCAATATGGGGTTTCATACCCTCTGGTCAAACCTCCAAGAAGCTCAAATAGGCTACTTCTCAAAGACTCGGGCATAAAACCCCATATTGTGCAATAAACCTAAAATGTATATTTTCAAGCATATATAACTCAAACAAAAAGCGTGTTTCACTGATTTATGACTCGACTTGTACATTATTCGAGAATATTTTTTTCAAGAAACTACTAAGATGACACCTTCTGTATGATTTAACGATCATCAAATAAGCAATGAGTTGAATATATTAATTTATATAGCGCATCTATTTGATACATTCTAGGGCACTTAACACACATGAGGAAAGTGTATAATGGGCTGTATACTATTACAATATGACAACAGATAATGGTACTAAATTACAAAAATGTATAAAATTGTTGTAAAACCATGAAATTAAAAAGCACCAAAATGTTTATAAAAGCTGTTTTCAGAAAGTTGCTGTACTGTTGGCTCGTCTGGTGGTACTGACGAAGTGACGAGTTTATTCCAAAATATTGGCCCGGAGACAGAGAAACTTCGTGAAGCAAATGTGGAGCATGCAGTCCGAGGAACAGACAGTTTGAGGTCACATGATCTCATAGAACACTTGGGTTCTCGGATAACCAGCACTTGTAAGCGAGTGTCAGCAGCATAGGGAGCCAGTGATGTGTCTCAACATGTGTTGAGTCAACCCGAGGCTCTGGAAAAAGTTTTCCATTGGATTTCTGTTGGGATTGCCAGTGTCTTCATAATGAATGTTGAAATCACCACAAATGGTCAGATTGCAATATTGCGCTTGTATCTGACATAGAAATTCTAATAATTCTGTTAACAATGAGCTTTCAGTGACTGAGTGTCTCCGGCTGTACTAGTTGTTTATCTGTGTATCAGCTAATATTTTTTCCCTGACCAGTCATGCACTGTGTTCACTTCACACGACTTGTATTTAATAAGAAATCGTGATGTAGAGTCCACATGCACTAAATGGGGGAGGGTGGTTCTACAGCTAGAACACTTCATTTATTTTCTAGAAAAATAGCCTATTACCCAAAGTGAAATGTTTTGCTTATGCGTCTGCCACTTCTATTACCGATAAAATGACAATACAAGTATACAATATACAGACTTCGCCATGTCTTGACATCCACTTATAAATACGAATTGTTAGGCCTATATGACATGTATTTTTATGCTGTATTATTTCTTTGGAAGTAGGCCTAATAGTGGAATAAATTTTACCACACCACACCTGACACATATAGGACAGCTAGACAACATATAAGTTTATATCAAATCAGGAGGTATGTGAATATAAATAAATCCTATATAAATAGGAATCCTATATAAATCCTATATATTTATAAGGATGCAACACGCGAAAAAAAAAACTTGATAGACAAGTTATGCTGTTGGGCAATCAAATTAAATTAAACTATTGGGTTTTTTTATTCTATTTTTCGATATCACTTTGGCCTAGACTATTAATAGCCTAATTGAAGATGGCGTATTAGGATATTTGCACAGACAATACATTATTATCAATGAAAGGTAAGAATTATGGCATTGCTAAAATCATTTAGCTCTGAACATTGTGAAATCACAACGTCCACTACAATCGAACGGTTCAAATGGAGCAAGTGACATTCCGCAGGTCTTCAGAGTTTTTCCATAGAATATTGTAGGTTTGGGAAGAAAAAAGTTAGGGGCTGTCGATTAGGTGGGGTTTTCTTGGGTTTTCTCGTCAACCAGACACCACACGCATATATTTTGGATAGAAGATGTATTTCTTAATAAATCCGTGTTGAAAATGTTACGAAATAGGCCATATTGACGCGATTATAGAGTGCGAGCAAAACTTGTTCGCACTTGCTTCGGGCCGCTATCATTGATGGATCAGGAACGGAGGGAGGGACATCACCGCATCGGACCGTACGGAGTGACTGCCAGGAACCAACTAGCAATAAGTCCACGCATGGACAAGCTCCTCACCAGTAGTACCATGGGGTTAAAATTACACTAACAGATATAGTACGGCTAACGCCGCACAATAAAAACAATCGACACTGACGCGTGCGTTCTCTTGCATCTCTTAAGTTTCCTTAGATTTATTCATTCGGGATTCACTGAATATGAAACATGATCATGTTTCCTTCACAATGGATTGCAAAAAAGGTTACAGTTCGCATGGTCTAAATGGCCCGTGGTCCCCTTCAGGCACTATACATGCAGTTCGATGGCGTGTTCAGATCGAACAAAGATAATTCTAATTTAGGTGAGCCTTTGGATGCATATCGAACTGTTATCACTGGGAGAACAATATAGTGGACCTTGTGAAGCATAGAACAGTGTCTGCTAGAATTTGGCGGCTTTCTTATCCGCCAAATTTGGCCCATTTTAAAATCACTTGATTATAAGTGCATGTTCAGTGTCAATGTGTGGTTGAATTGAACCATTTATGTCATACAACTATGTATTTACTACACAGGTATGTGCATTTTCAGTGTCGAAATATGATTTATTTAAGTCATACAACATATCTGCTTATAGTTTCCATACTGGCACATGTATGGATCGACAAATTTGCAGGTGTTATGATCTGACAAATTTACTATGTCCTTGAAATCACACAATTTGATACGATGTTGAAACAAATCATTACATTTCAACCAAACAAATCACTGCATTACAAAACTATCACATGCAATACTAGCAATATACTGGACCAGGTTCTTCTAGCTCACATATTTCGATGGTAGGAGACTACAAGTTCACAGTTGGGAACGACTATAGGCCTACAAGTACCATTCCATGTTATCGTTTTGCTTAAATAAAATAAATCAGTTAGGCATATAACCTTATCAGTGTTAAACTAGTATATTCTGGAAACTAGAAATGGAACCATTCTGAAAAATTCTTTACATTTTGCAAAGCGTTATATGTTGACAATTGGACATGATATCTGCATTTTATATTTAATATTCGCTTGTAATAGTCACTTGATTAGTTGTATATGCACATTATAAACTAACAATTGCCATTGTTAGTTTATAACAATTGCCGCTCTCAACCATCACTCAATTGTGCTTATTTGCCAAATAAGGAATTTGGTCAGTTCGGCACTTACATTACACTTAATATCTATTACACACAATAAGATCATCCTGACAGAAAGTTAATTAATAAGAGTTCACAGATCAAAAAGAAATTTCTCATACGACGAAAAGGGTGCAGTTGTTGTGTTCCAGGAATATTTTTCCTGCATATCTTCCATTGATATAGTCTCATATGCATTGACCTCAACCCAATATATGTCTTCTTTTTCCAGCCAGTGGTGATAGTTTGGTAGATGTTGTATCAAAAGGTCCAACCCATGGGCGGTCGACTCGGTGATCACCGTACTTGTGATTCCCCACAACAACATTTGATGGGCACAGGATAAGGCCTGTAAAATAGGGAATATTAGGAATCTGTGTATCAACACTTGCCTAATAATTTATGTACCAATGTTGTAAAAAGGCCTGAAACAACAACATGATGATATGCATACCAGTCAGAAGATCAAGCGAGGGCCTGGAAGGCTCATCCTGAGAGCAAGATTCTTTCTTAGAACAGTCTTCTTGGAATTCGGAGTGGTATGAAAAAAATACAATGAAATTATATCTGTTATTATTATTGACATGCAAATGTCCAAAATGATACAATTTACTCTAACTTAAATTATCACCCAGGAAACCATTTGTGTATTACAGTATACTGGAATCGCCTGACTTGTCCTGAATTATGTCTTATCATTGATCAGTACAAGATACCAGATTTTTCACACAAAAACACACAGGACTGAGTACTAAAATGTTTGCAATCAATCATCAGTATGGGATATTGAATAATGATGAAAATAGTGATGAAACTTTTTATCATATTAGTATAAAATACAAAATGTATGTATTCATTTCATATATACACTGTATGATTCCACTTTTTACCCTGTGAATTCAAAATATGTATACATTGTAGGAATGAACGATGTTTTTACCTTTTCAGAGTGATTTATTTAAATCGACTATTTAGATGAAGACATACATGTGTTTCAATATATGATCTGGTACTAGTACTAGTATACTATTTACTGACAGGTCAGAGATATCTCACATTTCAATGTTGTTCTCAGTGATTTCAAATGATTTATTACTATTGATAGTAGGAACGATTACGATAAATATACTAGTGTATCAATCAATACATTTTAAATGTATACTGGTAGTTGATTTTTTAAAAAATCAATCAACGTGAGGTACATCCAGTTCTCATTTGATTGTGTAAATTTTACAGCTACAAATGTAAATATCAATCTATTACCACCAATATAGCCAAATTTTGATGATTCCAATAACAAACGTAAAATACATTTTTCAATAGAAACAAAGCCCGACTAAACAGTTTATCAAAAGACACACTGGTGCCATCAGGGGCAGACAGTGTGCTAAATGTAGTTGCTTCTACTGTACACCTGATGGAATTAGTATACAACTGCCCAACCTATGAAAATACTTTAGAAATCCGAAAACAAACCCCATTAAATAGATATATGACAAGTACATAAGTACCTAATCAAAAGGCTGAGTTGAACTATACAAACATAAACTATAACTATGTCTGTGCTTAGATATTGTGAAAGACGCAACTTAAAATAGAAAGGCTTTGTTGCTTAGAAACCACGCCAGTTTCTTCAGCTCCTCTTTATCTGAATTGAGTGGTTGTAATATACTATTATCATATGTAAAAATGACAGTCAGGGCATTAACGTTGTTAGTGCTAGTCTCCATTAATCAAATTGCTATTAACAAACGTAGTCCCAAACAAACGCCATGTTTATGTATTTTGTCTTTCAATAGCTGTGCTGTCGTGTAGCAAAGTAAGACATTCGATTCGGAATCTTCCACCGTGACTTGACAAAAATAATGTGCACAGCCAGCAAATGTGTTGTGACAAAAACAGAAGACATCGTACATAATTTATACCATAGATCTGAACGAGACTCGTACAAATCTATGTTCATAGACTAGTAGTAGCACATGATTTATTTAAATCGCCATCTGAAATACATTGTTGGCCTAGATATATATTACATGAGAGCTATGTAGATTACTTGTGGTTGGTGATATACGGAGGATCACCCGTGACTAAGTATATGGTTGTAAAATGGACGATTTTCTAAAACTGAGGGGGTGTGGGGGTGGGTGAGGACACCATTATAAGGTTTGCTAACTTCCATTTTTCTTTTTTATTCAGGATTTCCCTATCTGTTTTCACTTTCTTCTTCCGATCAGGAAACTGGTCAATTGTGACTCATCCGATTGACCATGTTCATATGATTACAGATTTCCACCTTGTTTTTTGACAATGACAGCAGTTTAAAACAAAGACGAATGTTCGCCTTACCAGCTGCTCATGAAACAATTAAGACTAGCATTTCATACTTCAACACGTTTGGAATAAACGCATCTACCACTGAAGTTAAGTTTCTCTCGCCTCCTACCATGCCTACTGGAAATGGAAACTTGACCAAAATTCAAAATGGACATTGAACTCGAATAAAGCGTGTGATTTATTTAAATCAAATCAAGATTTTGGCAATTGACCTATCGCCAAAGCCCCAGACAGTTGTCGGAGTTGCACATATTGACCTATCGCCAAAGCCCCAGACAGTTGTCGGAGTTGCACATATGTTCAAATCATTTCCTTACTTCAGAGCAAATTATGTTGCATATATGCATAGGCCTGAGTAACGTATCCCAAAGCCCAAACTGTAAATATTAGGTCTATGTATCTACATGTTTAAGCCCATAGATTCTATGCATAAATCTGAAAATATAAGCTTAGTTTTACACGATAGCATATATCCTAGAATAATTTCTCCCACACATTTACTAACATGAACAGTGACACACTAGAGTCTACGTCTTCGTCGATTGCCTTGATGTTTGGGAAGAAAAGTATAAATGATGCTCTATTTTATTGACACAGTTTGCGAATCAAATGAATAAAGTGATTTTGCTCGAAGCTCTGTAATGGCTGTTAGTTACGTGTATAAGTAAGTACATGTATAAGCCTAGACTGGTATAATATCTCAATTATTTCAAACTCACCAAGTTTTCCGTGCCTGTCAAGTATTTCTTCAAAGGGATGGCATTGTCCAACTGATTTTGATAAAGGCATACATGATGTATTCAGGTCTACCTGAGACTACATCTATTATGATGTAAGCATTTTTTTGGAGTCCGACTTTATATGCCAGACTGAGAAAATTTCTACTTGCTACTTGACTTGCTACCACGTACTACAAATACTGACAAATACTGGACGTTTTCTTTGTGCGCGTGTTGCCATGGTGTTACTAGGTAACGTTTTTGTTCACTATAGCATAGCGTGAAATGACGTTTTCCCCATTGCAACGTCCTGGGTAGGTAGGCCTACACGTCCATGACGTTCGCAGCTAGTACTGTACTTTACATGAACATATGTATGTCTATGGTACTGTACACATACAAGCGAACACAACTTCAACAAGTATGTCGGAACACACTGAAGCCAGTCAAGGTGAATATTATTTACTGTAGATTGTATCTACTACGTCTACTGTACTCACGCATTTTATTTGTTCATTTATTAATAAGAAGGTACAAGATGGATACAGTGTATGCCCTATATTACAGGGCATTGTATAGAACGTGCTGTCCACATATCCATAGTAGGCCTACCGTTATTTACGTGTTTTCTTTGGATATGGTAGATCCTGACTCCTGAATCCTGATCCTAGATGCGAGTTAACTTAGAACTGTTTCCAGTTACTACCCCAACCTCCTACAACCGCAATGTGCATCAAACTGCAAGAGGGGTTTTGCCCCAACCTTGGTGTAGTTGATATCCAGTGGTGAGATGAGTAGTACAGCGCGAGGAAGGCGGTCTAGTCTAGCTCGCAAAATCTAACGATCCCTAGGCTAATAAGTTTCACTAACTAATGAAATAAACCTAACCAAATTCACGAATATTTGTAATACTATTAAATTTCTACTAGTATGTATTTTAGTTTCAGTGAATGAAAAAAAAAAGTATATCTGTGCCAGCAATAATTGCCAAAATCTTGATATGATTTAAATAAATCAGACCATTCATTCGATTTCAATGTCCATATTGAAGCATGGTCAAATTTCCAGTTTTCAGTAGGAGGCATCAGGGAACTTCATTTCAGTGTTGGATTCGCGGCCCTTGCAGATAGCGAACCTTACAATAATGCCTCCAACCACCCCCTTATTTATTAGAAAGTCGCCCATTTTTACATCCATATACTTAGTCATGGGTGTATATTACTCCGTATATTACTAACCACAAGTAATCTACACAGCCCTCATTTAATCTATATCTAGGCCAACAATGTATTTGAGATGGCGATTTAAATAAATCATGTGCAACTACTAGTCTATGAACTTAAACTATGTACGATGTCTTCTGCTTTTGTCACAACACATTTGCTGGCTGTGCACATTATTTTTGTCAAGTCACGGTGGATGATTCCGAATCGCCAGTCTTACTTTGCTACACGACAGCACAACTATTGAAAGACAAAATACATAAAAATGGCGTTTGTTTGGGACTAAGTTTGTTAACAGCAATTTGATTACTGGAGACTAGCACTAACAACGTTAATGCCCTGACTGTCATTTTTACATATGATAATAGTATATTACAAAAAATCGTTCATTCCTAGAATGTATACATATTTTGAATTCACAGGGTAAAAAGTGGAATCATACAGTGTATATAATGAATACGTACATGCTTGTACGATATACTAAATTATGATAAAAAGTTTCATCATTATTTTCATCATTATTCAATATCCCATACTGGTGATTGATTGCCATTATTTTAGTACCCAGTCCTGTGTGTTTTTGTGTGACAAGTCTGGTTTCTTGTACTGATCAATGATAAGACATAATTCAGGGCATGTCAGGCGATTCCAATATATTGTAATACGCAAATGGTTACCTGGATGATAATTTAAGTTATGATGATAAGTAGTCATTTTATCTGAATAAATTGTAAAATGTTTCCCATATGAATGTCGATAATAATAACAAATATAATTTCATTGTATTTTTTTCATGTCACTTCGAATTCCAAGGAGACTGCTCTAAGAAGGAATCTTGTTCTCAGGGTGATCCTTCCAGGCCCTCGATTGATCTTCTGACCGGTATGCATATCATCATTTTGTTGTTTCAGGCCTTTTTACAACATTGGTACATAAATTTTTACGCAAGTGTTGATACACAGTACAATAATGATGTCAATAAAACACAGGGACATGTAGTAACCTGACAATGACATTGTGTATTGCGACAATAAACTTTCAAACCCATGGGCTAATTTCGTTTATTAGCCTATTGAAACAAAGCAATGTGATATTTGCAAAATATCGAATATGTTGCATATTTGTTGGTACACAATTCAATAATAGTATGTCAGTCCTACAAAAATGTACCTGATAAATGACTTCAAGACAAACGTGTCCAAGTCACAGACTCCTTGGTCTGCCATAAAACAATTTAGAGAGTCCTTGGTCTGCCATAAAACAATCCCAGAGAGTGAATTTTTGAAACACATAATTATATATGTTCAAGTAGCCAAAACCTATGTACATATGATAATTTTAAATAGGATGTAAAAGAAGTAAAGAAAAAAAACTAAAAAAAATCACAGAAACATCACATTAATTCAGATGACTGGTACTTATTCATGATTTGGATTCGCTGCCTTTTCTTTCATCTTTCTTTCGTCGCAGATATTCGAATTATGTTTCTTCGGTTGGCCAAAGAAGGCAATTACACTCTGACAGACCATATTTGTATCACTCTATACCCGGGACAATCAGAGACACCAGCTTCACAATCTTCCAAGGCTGTTATCATCAAGGACGTGGTGATATCCTTGGGCAAAGAAAATAGTTCCCTTGATTGACCGACACAGTTGTTATACGTCCCACTTCCGGTGCAGGCCCTATTTACCTGTGTGAAAAGACGATTTGTTCCATATACATATTGCCTTATCAAAGGTGGTATTCCTCCCATGGTGAGTACACCATAGAATAATGGGTGCAATACATCTGTACTTTTATGCATGTTTGTCATAGTAACAAGTTTAAGAATACCACTATCATTTGCCACTATATACCACTATATACCACTATATTAATAAAACAATATTTAATAGTGAGAACTTATATTGGCACACGGATAATTGGTCATTTTTGCGAAAAAATATTACTTGGGTATCCGTGAAACAAGCAAGTGATAGTCAATACTAATTATTTTCATTGTGGTTTCATCTGTTCCTGAATATATGTTTTCGAGTTTACCGACATTTGGTCCGATAACCTATATTGGCATGATTTTGCCTCCGTCGTCAGTTAAAATGTTTATCTTTAAAAGTTACGATCCAGATTTTGCACGAAAATATAATTCATAATATTTTAAGAGAAAGGTATTTATTTTTGTTTAAATATCGGCCATGTGAGGCCGTCTGCAATGTGTTTGAAGATGGAATGCCTTGCATTGCTCGAAAGGCCCGAAACGTAGGTCTTAATGGCCTAAAACAGTTGAAATGCACAAATTGGTACCTGCAGACCAACTACTTGTAGGTACAGCATGGGCATGTATTATGACCATGTATATAGGTAGTTATATGTACGACACATCTTTGGGTGACCTTAAACTTGACATGGTATGATTAGTAAATCTCAAGCTCAAGTCCAAACTGAAATGTGTGAATTGACCTCTACTTCCGTGACGGTAACTTTGTAGATACGGCTTAGGTTTGTACTATGGTTTAGGTTTGTACTATGGTTTAGGTTCGTACTATGAACATACATGGAGTCATGTATCAAATCTTCCAGAAGTCTCGAATATGACCTCAGATGACCTTGAGTGGAGAATCAACAGTTCACATCTGACCTGAAATGTATTTCGATTCAGCACACAAAACTACTGTAGATAAAGCTTATATATGTTTATAAGCATAGATCTTTTTGTGACCTTGAGCTTGACCTTAGATGTCATTGAGCCGTAATTTCGATTTATCACCATCGTAAACTTTTTCGTGCATCCATTTTTTCCTTCATAGTGGGAGCTGTGTGAGTAACGGGTGTACAATCCTAGAAGACTCCAAGATAGAGCTTACATATTCTCACATTCAAATAGGAAGTCACAATGTATATAGCGATATAGGTCGCGACTCTGAATTTGACATTCAATGACCTTAAAGGTGGTTTCATTGAGGATATTTGAAGTCAAAAAACCGTTCACATTCTCTAGTTTATGAACAAAATTGCATTAATAGAAAATTCATCTACAACATATCTCGAATATCAGTATTTATATAAAAGTCAGTATTTATATAATCGGGACAGCTTACTGTTTCGTTGGTGCCATCACTAAGAGTAAAGCTAAGCCGACTCGGTTGTTCAGCATTCCGGCACCTGTACCAGAGAGCAACCACGTACAACCTCTCAGGTCTAGGGAAGATGACCCTGATCCAGTAGCCTGTACTAGCTGGACTACTGGCCCACTCGCTGATGTCTGAGTTGGGTCGAGTGTTCCCGTCATACACGAATTCACATCTGGAGGACCCGCGATTGCCAGAAGCAGAGCACGACAGGCCAGCGTCGGCGGTAGCTTCATGTAGCACCACTGGAAATGTGTTTTTGATTCGATTCATTTTTTGATTCGATTCAAACTCTAAATACGAATAAGGTCCTCATTTGGTTTCAAAGCTCAAACCAAGGAGTGAATATTTATATATTCTTGACAATACACCACTTCTTTTCGACACGCCCATTGAGTACTGTAAAAAGACGGGTGTAGTATTGGCGGCTACTAAATTTGGCGGTTGTGACCCCCACATTATTTGGCTGAGATTTAATTTGGCAGTTTTAGAATCACATATATTTCTTAGCATATATCTATTTAATTTGGCGCAAGATTTAACTTGATATTACACTCTTTGGTTTCCTCCCTACCTCCAAATCCGCCAAATAAATCCTTTTACGGCATTATGTGAGTTTCATGACACCATTTTCCCCCATTAAACCAATTGACATACCTGTGGACAAAATTAAAGAGCGATTTTCCGCAATGTGTTTCCCGGGATTAAGTCTGTACATGTCGCAGTTCACTGAACTGCCATCGGCAGATTCGTCAGTGACTCTGGACTCAAAACAATCCGGATTTCTACCACATTCTGCTGCACAAATGATCCGAGATCTTGTGGTTATCGTGAAAAATGGCTCATCCGAAAGTCCAAGACCATGGGATACCTTGAAAGAAGATGTCTGCACATAAGATGTCACGGGTCCGAGGAATGAAAGTACCAAGACCCCAAACATTGTGGATAGCTGGGTTAATCGCTCCATTGAATATGTTCGAGACTCAACTTGATACCGTCTGAATTCTCATATATCTTTTGCATTGGGTGATGTCGATAGAATTAAGGTGCCAAAACTATTCATCAAAATGTCTTATTCCTGCACAGGTTCCAAGTTAGCATGCTCCAGTGAATGTGTGAACAATACAACGCTTGGCATCGAACTAACGCGTGCGTTTTACCCCCTATATTCATGCAGCAATTATTGATTTAGGAATACGGGGATGTGTGGGCATTGTGTGGCCCATGCATGTTGTGCTGCCCCGTTATAATACTAGTCCACTGAAAACTTACCACTTATTCCGTATACGATTTTGTCTATACTGAATATATGTATGGCTCAGATTTAGTCCTTACTGAATATATGGAGGGACAGACAGCGCAGCCTACCTCATGTGCTATATTGCAATATCTCGTCCACTAGTCATAGGTTCAAAATTGCACTGGTGTCATTTTTTTTCCGCAGCTATAAGTAAGAACTTTTGTGACTACAAACGGAAGAATTGCATAATGCTACGCGAGGTATTGGCGACACGTGTTCCCAGTAAAAAGCCAAAGCTATAATACAGTGCCCCAACTTTCGTGGATTATGCACTGTGCTCCATCAATGTCAATCTGTGCCTAAGATAGATGAATAATTTGATGAGTTAAAATATATTTCGGACCGGACAACATACATTCATCACGCTGTCATAATTAACATGGTCCAAATAGGTCAATGTGCAATCAAATTGTTAGGGTTGTCGCTTCATACAATGATAGAACCAACTCAAAATACAGAGGGCTTATCACCCAATGACCGTCGAACTAACTAGATTTTCACACGTCTGGTGGATGCAGTGATGAAACGCCAGAGGCCAAAAATATTCGTCTTAGACAACCAATATATGGCGACAATTATATGTAACTCCCAAGAAAGATCCACTCTATTCAACATAATCATGTTAATATGATTATATTTAACAAATAAAAAATATTGCATTGACATTGGCCACCTTACAATCGCTGCCTTCATCATCATGCCATCATCATGGTGTTAGTTCTCACATGTCACACCTATATATACAAGCATGTATCGCAGTCAACATTAGCATTTAGCAGGTGTTCTCGAGAAAACTCCCTGTGCATATACCAATTGAACACCGGGGTATTGTCAGGAGGGATGCTGGTGCTGCAATTACCCTGCTTCATTCGCTGTGGCTTTCCATGTCGTAGCTCGCAGATGATCAATTCCTATTCGGTAGCTATCATTAGATAGTTTCCGCATCCATTTACTTGTACCTATTCGCACGTACAAGTATTGCTCATGTGTGTACTTGATAACAGTTCCGAATACATATTTGTCCTCCTTTTTCCCTGGTGTGGATGTATGCACCAGCTACATCCTCAAGTGAGAGGCGTTTCGCCCCTCAGACCCAGGGTGTGAATAGCTAAGTAACGTGTTACATGTAACTGGATGCGGAAACCCAGCACGTGATGATAGACCCTTGAAATTAAATTACGTTGTTGATTCTTGCAGTATATGTGGTTGGCGAAAGACATGCTGGTGGCGCATTACTTTGACGTGCCTTTCAGATTTAGGTAGCACATACCGGAAATCTCCGTACTTAAGCCCTGGGCTTATAATTGGGAAAAGGGTGTTGATTCGAATGAAATTTAACTCTATATATATGGAGCCATGGGCTTATATTCGGGGAATAATTATTTTACGAATTTCATTTCGCACGCTTGATTCTACAAGGGATCGAACGGGAATGCTTTATATGTGATAATTATATTTATTGAAACATTTATTCCACTGTATAATCCAAAATATCAATGATTATATATTAAATGCAATGTTTTCATTAAATATATATATATATATATATATGCCTATGCATGTATGTGCCAGATAATATCCAGCTTATCATTCACGTGCATACGTACCAGTAGCCAATAGTCTTCCACGTCACAAAAATGTCAATTATTTCGTTTCCCCAATTATGGGCCCTGTCCTGATGCGAGGCAAAATTTTATTCCGTTTATAATCCCATGGGCCTGTACAAGAGTAGTACTCCCCTTGTATTGGCCCATGGGCTTATCCAAGGAGGGGATTTCTTCTACAGGAGGTTTTGTGGATTTTTGCTATCTTCATGTACAATACTAATGATATATTTCCTGACAATGCCATGGATCGAGGAATAATTTACACAACAATGGTGTTTCTCGTACTGTAATATGTTTTTTTTCTTCAAATATTATGTTCAATTAGCCCAAATTCAAGCCACATAATTTATACTGGATTTCATATTGTCCAACCAATCCCAGGGCGGTTATTGTCAAGGACGTGGTGATATCCTTGGGCAAAGGAAGTAGTTTCCTCGATTGAGACAGATGCGATAAAACCCTTTTCCCGTAACAGGTCATATTTGTATGGAATCCCGGCCACGACATGCGAGCTGCGACCTGCGAGCAATAAACTGATATAGATATGTGACCTGCGAGCTTTTAAACTGCGACCTGCGACCTGCGAGCTAACGTTACAAACTGCGACCTGCGTGCAACAAAATGGAACTTGAATACTTGGTATATACATTTTCCTTATTAAACCATGGTTTAATACGAAATAAGTCATATATACCAGATTATTTCATGTTGTGTCAGGCACATTGTCCCAGGTCGCAGTTCAATAGCTCGCAGGTCGCATGTCGCAGCTCGCAGGTCGTGACCGGGATTCCATATGCCTGTGTGATAAGATTGGTTTCATATAACTACTGTCTCATTTACGGGTGATGGATCTTTGAGCGCCATTTAATTGAGATGATGGCTCTTGAGGGTGATTGTCTCTTGGTAGCATGGGTTGATTGCTCTCTAAGTGCCATGCAATTTAATCATCTGATTGTACTTCTAATTTCAATGAGGATTTATTGATTCAGAACGCTGGCACTATGTACTGTGACAATGTTTTTTTTTCAAAAGTTGCAATTTCGGTAAACATCTTTTTTTTCCCGTGGTTCTTTTCAGGCACTAAGTACCTGTACTTTGGCGACTCCTGGTATTAATAATGGGTTACTCGGCAAAATTCACAAAAAGCTGTACGTGTGATATCTTGATGGCCAATTAGTTCACTGGACCGTGAGGTGCCGGTGAATATTTGAATGTATAAATCGACCAGTTTACCATTAAAGCAACAATATATCATTATCTGAACCTAATTAAAGCTAGTGTTCATAGATTCAGAAATTAGCCCAAGGGCTAAGAAATGTTACTGGACAATTTTATTTTAGATATTAGCCATTTGTCCCATGACCTTGAAAATAAGGTCTCTGGCTAATTCGAGGTCACGAGGATATTCAGCATATATTTTTTTGTAGTTTGACCACAATTTGATTCTGTAAATTGTAAATTTGATAATAAGTGAGATATTAGCCATTTTGTGATTTGACCTTGAAAATGAGGTAAAAAATCAAGTTCAAGCTCGTGAGAATATGGATTCCTAAGCTGTAAAGTTGATAAGTGAGATAATAGCCATTTTGTACTCTGACCTTGAAAATGAGATCAATGTCAAATTCAAGGTCATCAAAATATTCAGTGTATATCATTTTCTATATGTCCACAATTGGTTCCTAAACTCTAGAATCAACAGAGAAGCAAGATATTAGCCATTTTGTCGTTTGATCTTGAAAATTCAAGGTCATGGCAATATTCAGCAAATATATCATTTTCTATATGTTCACAATTAATTCCTAAGCTATGAAGTCGATAAAAATTTCCTTTGACCTTGAAATTTAGGTCAAAGGTCAAATTCAAGGTCACGAGAATAATTTGTATATATAATTCCTATATGTTCACAATTGATTCCTAAGCTGTAAAATCGATAATAAGCGTGACATCAGCCATTTTGTCCTACGACCTTGAAAATTAGGTCAAAGGTCAAGTTCAAGGTCACGATAATATTCAGAATATTTCTTATATGTTGACAATTGATTCCTAAGCTGTAAAGTCGATAATAAGCGAGATAAAGGCCATTTTATTCTGTGACATAGAAAATGAGGTCAAACGTCAAATTCAAGGTCATGAGATTATTCAGCATATATCATTTCCTATACTTCCACAATTGATCCCTAATCTCTAATCTCAATATTATGGGAAATATTTGGAAAAATGTGCCCCATTATAAAGCATAGGAGAATTTAACATGGGAAAGTCCCATTTGGGCCGACTTTGGGGCCAAAATGGCACACTTCGAGCAATGCAACGGCAACAAAACTTATACATGTCACAGGGGTACATATGAGGAGTGTTATGCATGAGAAAAATGAGAATGAGAAAAAAGTCACTGATCAGATTTTGAGAAAACGACCGTCAAAGCCCAAAATTGACAATTTTTCGTCAAAAATGGCCGCCATTCTGAACAAAAATAGATCAAATGTCAAACTGAAGGTCGCGAGAATATTCAGCATATATCTTTTCCTATATGTTCATAATTGAGTCCCTAGAATCCCCAATCTCAATATTAAGTGAGATATTTGGAAAATATGTCCCATTATAAAGCATAGGATAATTTAACATGGGAAAGTCCCATTTGGGCCGAATTTGGGCCAAAATGGCCCACTTCGAGCGATTCAAGAGCAACGAGACTTATACACGGCACAGGGGTACATATGAGGAGTGTTATGCATCAATAAGAAAACAAGTTACTGAACAGATTTTGAGAAAATGACTGTCAAATTCCAAAATTGGCCATTTTTCGTCGAAAATGGCCGCCATTTTGAATAAAAAAGCGAAAATAAAGAATGATTCGAATGATTCGACCGTAAACTTTAAAGATAAATTGTTTATGGACGACGGACGGACGGACGGACGGACGTCCCAACATTTTAGGTTAGAGGGCTTTTCACGTGTTAAAATTCCTATCTCCAGCAAGCCCCTTATCCCATTTTTTTTTCATAAAAAGTGAAATAACCCCTTAACCCTAAATGTTTACCCGGCTAGACGGACGGACGACGGACGCAACGCCATGGCGATAGGTTATCAGACCATAGGTCAGGTAACCTAAAAATTGTCAATACTGTTGGAAGTCAACGACCAATCTGTCCCAAACCGCACAACTGTCTGCTCCTGATGATGCCAGTGTGACTTTGGCGTATAAGTATTTGGTCGGATTTTGAATTTATTCCAAAAAATTCTTTAAGCATCATCAAAACCTAATTGCATTGGTGGTAATAAGTTGTTACGTTTATTGGATACCGGTTAGGTAAATTAATGTTTAATGAAATAATGAATATCCTTGAAATAACATAATTATGATACTAACTATAAACCACTATAGGTATTAACAAGACAATAAAGAAATAAATATTTGCGCATGTTTTAGATAAAGGAAATATGGGGGTCACCATGCTAATTTTTTCCGATAGAGGCATCCATATCATTTAAAAATAGAAAATTATACCTAAATTTGCGAAAGATAAAATCACTCACTTTGGCCTCTTTAGTAACATATGACGCAAAAATTAGCACGGTGACCCCCATATTTTCTTGCATCCAAAACATGCACACCAGCCCGTTGATAAATAAAAAAGCAAAATTTTAGATTTTGTTTTGCATTTGTTATTATTGAAAATTTGATTTTATTGAAATTGGCCAAAAATGACCCATTTTTCGGGTATTTTGGGGATAAAATTACCCATAATTCCACATCGAATAGAATATTCGGTCCCAAATTTATGTTTCAGAATACACATTGTCATATTGATGATTATTTCAGAGTCTGGAAACCATCAAATTTTAGCCCTTCTGAGTGGGTCAAAGTGGAGCGTACATACATAAATGTTGATGTCTGGTATCGGATTGGATTGAATTTGTTCAGGGGATTAGGAAAGTGCATGCACTTATATCCAGTCGGGCCCTGTTCTCTGTGATTGTAAACCGCGTTGCAAGAATTTCTATATCGGCCTGAAGCGAGAATCCCGGCCAGCAACTTTATTTCTCATCAATCACCGAGTTGGGGGTCCTCTCCGAGCGGAAAGACAACATATCAGTTATTAAGTTTACCCATAAGCGAGACCTGGGATCGAACCTGGAACCACACGATTATCAGTCGAACGCTCTACCATTCAACAACCGACAGCTAAACCAAGGTTTTCCTTAATAACTGCTAGTATGAGAATGTTGGCAGTGATCATCAGCAATGACAAATTTTCCACTTTCATCAATTTTGTGATCTAACTATCCACTGTCATATTTCTGTGATCTAACAATAAATATTCTTCTTTCAACTAATAATACGAGAAGCTGAGACACTATGAATACCTGATTTCACCTCCTAATGGCCATTTATGGGGGTTCATGAGTTTCCCTGTCATTTTTGTTTTCTCTCACTTCGTATGCCTGATATGACTTTCTGTCCCCGGACTATGAGATTGGATTACGGACCCTGTTTTGTTTGCTCGGAATACTTAATACTGGGTATTGATTCCACGTCTATCATGTGAATTAGTGGTTAAGATTTAACTTCTACAAGACATAGACGGCAAAGCATGTACAGAACATGGCGGGTACCATAAGAATCAGAAGTACCAGAAGTTCAAGTTACGATTTACACAGTGTTTGTCAATTCAATACCACACATTTGACCATCATTCTTAACGAGCGCAGATGGACAGTAATATGAATAATATTGGATGAGCAAACCTGATAATCGATAGGGGGATCTATTCGTACAAACAAACACCTCAAATTATTAATAAACGTACGATCACATGAAATCATAAATCATTGAAAAAAATGGTATGATGAATTATAGTCCAGTCAAAAACCATGGCTGTTCCTTTTCCTAAAGACAGCAAATGTACCATCATGTGGTTGATACTATGTTTTATCTATATTTTATCATGTGGATGGAATGGAATGGAAAATACATTTGTGAACACAATCGGAATCAGCCATCCTAATACTTGGAGATTCCAAGTACGAGATAGGGCACATGAAGAAATAGGTGAGGCAGGTACTGTACTGTCGTATTTGGTCAATTATCCGCTATTGGAAGTCTTGCAAACTAAACTTAAAGGCTAAATGTAATTTGTGCTTTTCTTTATTTGTTTACATTGGTTAAGGCAGTGTTGGATGCTATGTTTATGTAAGTACAATCCGCAGTTTCTCTCCCTCATTTTATCTGAGATATGTTTCTGATTCTATCAAAAATAGTTGCAATTTGACAGATCCAGATGGTTTGATAGCACACTTACTATCTCTAATGAATGTGAACTCCACCTGACAGAGTATAATTATCTTCTTCTTACTAACGTTATCTGATTTCACTTCCTTGGTTTTCAGCAGATTGTGTTCAAAATGCCGTGCCATGCACTAACAAACAAAGGAAGGAACATCTCAAGATAATGTGCTCAAAGTACCAAAGTGAGATCGACAGAAGAATAAGACCAGGATTGTACAACAATATGTTAGTCGATGACCACAGGAAAGTATTATACTGCGTGGTCCCCAAAGCTGGTTGTACATCCTGGAAACATTTGCTCTATGAACAAACCAAGCTACGCAGTAAGGACCACTGGAGATTTGAATATGACCCCATGAACATTCATTACGGAAATATGCTTCAAGATGTACAGATACCCTGGCTGAATTCGTTCAATCGTTCTGAGATCCAAAGGCGGCTTGAACACTACTATAAGTTCTTGGTAGTAAGGCATCCATATGAGAGGCTATTCTCGGCCTACAAGGACAAGGTTCATGAACACCTGGGCTCACACTTGAAGGAATGGTTCCCCGAGCTACTGAACACAAGTAAAGCGACAAAACCAGTGTCCTTTGAGTACTTTCTGATGAGATTTACGAAGGACATCACTGAGAAACGGTCTGGAGGTGTCTACCAGAATCCGCATTTCTACCAGCAGGTGCGACAGTGTCAACCATGCTCTGTCCATTATGACTACGTGGCAAAGTTGGAGACAATGACATCTGATGCGAAGGAACTACTCGCGCTGTTCAATGCCAGCGAGTTGCCAACTTTGAACGTTATTGCAAACACCAATGGTCTGAATGCATCAATTACAGTTCCTGAGAGATCGTGGGTTGATATTGTCAATAGTCAACCAGTTGAACAAGCCAAAGTTCTCAAGGATTTTTACCGACATGATTTCGATATGTTCGGGTATGTGTGGACTTCTGACGGGCCAACTTGCAGCATTGCCAGCAACGATACAAAGTGTTGCTGATATGTAAAAGGGTCATTAGTTGTAGCTATAAGTACATATTGTATGTTGTAGCTTCTGGATTAATTTTTTTCTTGACTTTGTTATGCTCATAATGTTCGTCTGGTTCAATGCATCATGAAATAGGCCTACTTACATGTGTGCAATTCAATGCATCCGATCCAATGATGTAATTCATATTATGACTCACTGTCACTGCCACTGAAAAGAATCATAAACACTGAGAGATGAAATCTTGAATATTTGACATCTTGACAAATTGATACATTGCTTTGACTCAAAATTTGATTTGTTTTACAAATGGATGTGTTGAGCCTTCTCATTTTTAAAGTAAATCTCACGTGTGTACATTAACCACCTCAGCCTCGGATTAGCTATTATGCCATTCAAGACATGACTTATGGCCTCGCAGTTTCACGGAAACACACCAGTCTAAGCTACCATATACGAGAAAAGCAAGAATCTTCAAACACACGATGTAAAATTGTATTCGTGCTATGATGTATGCCAGCTCTTCATGCACACGATGTAAAAATTGGTCGACTTTATAATGTATGTGCATGTACTGTTATGATCGGATTGCTGGAAATACGCGATCCTGATTGGTCAATTCTCTGACAAATACCACGCCATAATTATTTGGAGAGCTGTGACGTGATCCCACGATATTATCTGTATCATGGGCTTCAGGCGGGTAATATGGAATAAAGTTTTGGAAAGTTCCATATAATCCAATGATAAAATCGTTACCACGGACTTCAGATTCCAATACGTCATGATATCTGCCCTCAGTCAGCAGATCCCACGAGGCCGCACTTCAGGCAGATATCACGCCGTATTAGGGCCTGAAGCCATGATAACTTATAATATCATGGGGTTCCGGAAGGTGCCTGTGTGACAAGATTGATTTCATATAGATACTATCTCATTTACGGGGTGATGGATCTTTGAGCGCCATTCAATTGAGATGGCTCTTGAGGGTGATTGTCTCTTGGTAGAAATTGGGTTGATTGCTCTTCAAGTGCCATTCAATTTAACCATCTGATTAAATTGCATTATAAAAGTTAGCCCAAGGGCTAAGGCAGGTTACCGGACAATATATGCTTTTAGATTTTAGCCATTTTATCCCGTTATCTTCGAAATAAGGTCACTGGTCAAATTCAAGATCACTAGAATAGAATATTCAACATATATCATTTCTTTTACGACACAATTTATTCCTAAGCTGTTAGGTTGATAATAAGCTAGATATTAGCCATTTTGTGCTATGACCTTGAAAATAAGGTCACAGGTCGAACTCAAAGTCACAAGACTATTCAGGATATATCATTTCTTAAATTTCCACAATTGATTTCTAAGCTGTAAATTCAATAATAAGCGAGATATTAGTCATTTTGTGGTATGACCATGAAAATGAGGTCAAAGGTCAAATTCAAGATCATCAGAAAATTCGGCATATATCATTTCCTATATGTCCACAATTGATTCCTAAGCTGTAGTCAAAAATAAGCAGGATATTAGCCATTTTGTGCTCTGACCTTGACAAAGAGGTCAGAGGTCAAATTCAAGGTCACGAGAATATTCAGCCTATATCATTTCCTATATGTTAACAGTTGATTCCTAAGCTGTAAAGTCAATAACAAGCGAGATATTAGCCAATTTGTGGCATGACCTTGAAAATAAGGTCAAACGTCAAATTCAAGGTCATCAGAATATTCAGTGTATATCATTTCCTTTATGTTCATAATTGATTCCTAAGTTGTAAGTTCGAAAATAAGCGAGATATTGGCCATTTTGTGCTCTGACCTTGAAACCGAGGTTAAAGGTCAAATTCAAGGTCACGAGAATATTCAGAATATATCATTTCCTATATGTCCACGATTGATTCCTGGTCTCTAATCTCAATATTAAGTGAGATATTAGGCATAATGTGTTCCATTATAAAGCATAGGAGAATTTAACATGGGAAAGTCCCATTGGGGCCGAGTTTGGGCCCAAATGGCCCACTTCGAGCGATTCAAGAGAAACAACACTTATACACATCACAGGGGTATATATGAGGAGTGTTATGCATCAATGAGAAAAAAAGTTACTGAACTGATTTTGAGAAAACGGCCATCAAAGTCCAAAATTAGCCATTTTTCGTCAAAAATGGCCGCAATTTTGAAATAATTGCGAAAATAAAAAAACTAAAAAATACCTCCTTCTTGAAATATTTTTAGGCATTTTTGTGCAAAATTTCAAAACGACGGACGACGGACAATGGCGGACGACGGACGCAACGCCACGCCAATAGGTTATCGGACCAAAGGTCCGCTAACCTAAAAATGGTGCAGTGCGTTATAATCTGCATGTATGTGATGTCAAAGTAATAGTAACATATTGTAGGATATATGTGTCATAAAAGAATGTTGGTAGTAAGTAGTTCAGAGCTAATAATATATCCATGTTTTTGCATGAATGATTTGACTTTTTTTCTTAAATGATACTTTGGTTTCAGCAAAAAACTTAATTTGCTGAGGATACCAGAACTATGGTTTGATAACCTATTGGCATGGCGTTGCGTCCGTCGCCCGTCGTCCTTTCAAATTAAGTTTGCAGTGTCCACACACTTCATCCAAAATCCTACAGTGATATGGTACATCCGTCTAATCTAGACCATGAAGTAAGGGTAAAAAGTACCGAACAGCCAGTCGAACAGATGCCGAGATTCCAGGAAATAAAAGTACAATACAGCTTCATGCATTGTGGCTATTAATGTTATTTTTCCCCATTGATTATGCTGATACTGATTCGATAAAGTTTGATTTCCTATAGAGTGCATAGATTTTGTACTGTTGTCAGTACAGTTCAGAAACCAAATTTATTCTTTTAAACGTGTTTATTCCGACATATTTTCCAAGGTGGACTGCTCCATTATGTAACTTTGATGTCAAGGCCAAGATCCCAGTTATCACACAGGAAGTGGGTGTCCATTATAACACTCCGACAAAGATGTATATTTTCTAGCTTATGTTCTAATTTCAATAAGGATTCATTGATTCAAAACTCTGGCACTATGTACCGTGACAATGTTTTTTCTCAAAAGTTGCAATTTGGGTACATATCTTTCTCTCCGTGGGTCTTTTCAGGCACTAATTACCTGTACTCTGGCGACTCCTGGTATTAATAATGGGCCACTCAGGAAAATCCACAAGGAGCTGTACGTGTGATATCTTGATGGCCAATTAGTTCACTGATGCATGTGAATATTTAAAGACCTAGTGGCATGCCGATGAAAGTGCTCTTCATTTAATCCATTATGAATAGTTATCTGTAAATTCGAACGAATTTTATAAATACAATCAATGGGTTTCGAGATACTGAATCAAATAGGCACTCTTTCCGTAAATTGCCGAAGATTTTGATCACGATTTTAGTATGGGTCACGTGGTTTGTGACGTCATTTGAGGCAGTACTGAAAGTACATGTAGCCAGCAAGGTAAACTGCATGTTGCATATTCATTCTCGTTGTGTATGTTTGACAATTCAAGTGAACGGGTGAGATGGTTGGAATACGGCATTTCTTGTCTTGATATTTAGAATCAGTACTATTCATTCTCCCAGAACGGAGGTTTGTTGAACTGCAAGATGTCCAGTATTTGTTGGTTTTCATGTGTTTTCTTTTGAATCTCATGCCTTTTGAAGTGGTTTTCCATCTTTGAGCTGACCGCCCAAATTACGTATTTTACGTTTTTGGCCAGCCATCAAAGCACATTTTGCCTCAACTGACGTCACGATTACGGAAACTGCCGAAGCTATTTTTTTCATCGGCATGAGAAGGCGATTGCAATACTGGCTCAATATACTCGATTATATTTCGCTGTCATTAATTACCAATTAACGTGAACATCTTTTTTTATCATTAAATGTCCACAATGCCTTTATCTGAACAGGAATAAAACCATATAATGGTACCTTGCTACTATGACTTTAAATGTATGAGTCGACCTGTTACCGTTGAAGCAACAATATATCTTAACCTTATTAAGCCTAGTGTTCATAGATGTAAAAATGTGACTATTCGAAGTCAAAGACCAATGCGTCATACACTGGACAACTACTAGTGTATTGAAACACTGTCTACTAATATTGACGTCAGTATGACTTTGTCGCTATAAGTATTTGGTCGGCTTTTGCGCCAATAAGATGCAACAGGTCTTTTCGGAAACACGTTTATTGAACGGCCAAACGAGAACAGGAAGAATACTCCTCATATATGGTACAACATAAACACCGACGACATAAGGCGGAGTGGCGTTGTTTTTATTCCAAAAATGTTTCCTTTTTGCATAATCAAATTCTGGTTGCATTAGTGGTAAATATGTTGGTACTTTTTTAGGATACCGTAGATGTATATCAGTGTTCATGAAATAATAAATATCCTTCAAAGAATATAATGAAGACACTAACAATAAACGGATATACGTTTCAACCAGACAATAAAGAACATGATTTTTTCCACAAAACCATAGAGATTAGTCAACTTCAACGCGAATCAATTGCATGCACTTTTCATGCAATTACGAGAATAATAAACGAAATGGCTGTCGTCTTTAAAAAGAAGTATCTATGAATTTGTCACAAGATCGTATAAATTAACCAAATTCAGGTCAATTTCATGCATTTTCCATGAGATTAGGAAATAACAAGACAGACTAGTGTCCTTACCTGTTCTGCTGGATAGATGCTGATGTTTGTATGGTATCGGATTTAATTGAATTTGTTCAAGTGCATGCACTTATTCCAACGGGCCCTGTTCTCTGTGATGTAGAACTGCATTGCAAGAATTTCTATATCGGTCTGAAGCGATGAGGGTACAGCATCTATCAGCTTCCCCTATCATCACTGCTGAGGATCTCGGCCAGCAACTGTATTTCTCATCAGTCACCGAGTTGAGTGTCCTCTCCGAGCAGTATGACAACGTATCAGTTGCTGAGCTTACCCATGAGTGAGATCTGGGATTGAACCTGATGGCACATGATTGACCGGCGAATGCTCTAAATCAGCTACCGACAACTGACTCAAGGTCTTCAAATTTACCATTCATAAGAAAACCTAATTGCTGCTAGTGTCAGGATGTTAACAGTAACCATCAGCAATGACAAGTTTCCATTTTTTTTCAATTATTACAGTTTTTGTGTGATATGATCATGAATATTCTCCTTTGAACTAATGTCATAAAGTCAGAGATACCATGCTGAAGTTCATTCGTGGTTAAGATTTACTTTCCACAAAATATAGACGGCAAGGCAAAGCCAGAACATGGCAATGACAAAACCGGTACCATAAGAATCAGAAGTGAGAACATGTGTTCACCTTACGATTTACACAGTGTTTGTCAATTCAATATCACATATTTGACCATCATTCTTCACGAGCGCAGATGGACAGTAATATGAGTAATATTGGATGAAAAAACCTGATAATCGATAGGGGGTCTATTCGTACAAACAAACACCTCAAATTTTTAACAAGCGTACGATCACATGAAATCATAAATCATTGAAAAAAATGGTATGATGAATTATAGTTCAGTCAGGAACCATGGCTGTTCGTTTTCTTAAAGACAGCAAATGTACCATCATGTGGTTGATACTGTGTTTTATCTATATGTTATCATATGGATGGAATGGAATGGAAAATACATTTGTGAACACAATCGGAATCGGTCATCCTAATATTTGGAGATTCCAAGTACGAGACAGGGCACATGAAGAAATAGGTGGGGCAGGTACTGTACTGTCGTATTTGGTCAATTATCCGCCATTGGAAATCTTCCAAACTAAGCTATAAGACTGGTTAAGGCAGTGTTGGATGTTATGTTTATGTAAGTACAATCTGCAGTTTCTCTCCCTCGTTCTATCTGAATTATGTTTCTGATTCTATCAAAACTAGTTGCAATTTAACAGATCCACATGGTTAGATAGCACACTTACTATCTCTAATGAATGTGAACTCCACCTGACAGAGTATAATTATCTTCTTCTTACTAACGTTATCTGATTTCACTTTCTTGGTTTCCATGAAACCGAGGTTAAAGGTCAAATTCAAGGTCACGAGAATATTCAGAATATATCATTTCCTATATGTCCACGATTGATTCCTGATTGATTCAATATTAAGTGAGATATTAGGCATAATGTGTTCCATTATAAAGCATAGGAGAATTTAACATGGGAAAGTCCATTGGGGCCGAGTTTGGGCCAAAATGGCCCACTTCGAGCGATTCAAGAGAAACGACACTTATACACATCACAGGGGTATATATGAGGAGTGTTATGCATCAATGAGAAAAAAATTGATTTTGAGAAAACGGCCATCAAAGTCCAAAATTAGCCATTTTTCGTCAAAAATGGCCGCCATTTTGAAATAATTGCGAAAATAAAAAAACTAAAAAATACCTCCTTCTTGGAATATTTTTAGGCATTTTTGTGCAAAATTTCAAAACGACGGACGACGGACAATGGCGGACGACGGACGCAACGCCACGCCAATAGGTTATCGGACCAAAGGTCCGCTAACCTAAAAATGGTGCAGTGCGTTATAATCTGCATGTGTGTGATGTCAAAGTAATAGTAACATATTGTAGGATATATGTGTCATAAAAGAATGTTGGTAGTAAGTAGTTCAGAGCTAATAATATATCCATGTTTTTGCATGAATGATTTGACTTTTGTTCTTAAATGATACTTTGGTTTCAGCAAAAAACTTAATTTGCTGAGGATACCAGAACTATGGTTTGATAACCTATTGGCATGGCGTTGCGTCCGTCGCCCGTCGTTGTCGTCCTTTCAAATTAAGTTTGCAGTGTCCACACACTTCATCCAATATCCTACAGTGATATGGTACATCCGTCTAATCTAGACCATGAAGTAAGGGTAAAAAGTACCGACAGCCAGTCGAACAGATGCCGAGATTCCAGGAAATAAATGTACAATATGTAGAATATTTATGACTGTTATGGCCCGAAACCCGTCCCTGACACATTCTCCCACTCGACATACACGGCACAGATTCATCACATGACTTCATACTTACTTACCTTACGTCACCGGGCATGCACCGTCCTCGCACCACATCTACATGTAAACAACACTGCTCACGTTAACACTTCCTACAATCCCACCAATCACCACATTCCCAGACACATGACTCCGCCCACACAGACATGACATCACTTTCCCGCCATTTCACATGAACACCTGCCACATTACGCGGGAAAATCCACACACATCATAGATTTAGCCCCGCGCTTTCCCACGGACATTGTAGTAGTTGAGAAATCTGTTGAAGAGAGAAGTTGTATTGAGAGGTACTAAGCCAAAGATTGTGATTAGAGGATATCAAATTTATACAGGACTATTAATACTTCGGACTATTGTGGGGATTACGATTGAATGTGAGAGTGATCGTACATCGGACTTAATCATCCAAATAAATATCGGATATTGTTGAAACTGACGTCGGACTTCCTGTTGGTGTGTTCACGCACAACATACATCGTACTATTCGATCAGTGGGCGTAATAGCCGCCCGAAGAACTCCGCTATTCCGTCACATTGGTGCCGTGACCAGGATAGCGAAGGCCAGTTCTCGGCTTACGAACTATCCCGACGTACGAACTTTTGATGAATACCCGATCTACGACTCGGAACCCGATCGGACCAAGCCCGGAAGATGAGGTGACGATGAATCCGGTCCCAGCGAACCAGCGAACTGCACGACCAAGGTCAGTGGCGATGAGCGATACTATTACGCTATCGCAAGTACAACCGCCAAACGAACTGTACGAACTATCGTCGGCGGCATCCGTAGAGTACATGCCGGACTGGATGCGAGCCGATAGTAACCTCGAAGAACTGTTGGACGGTGACCCGTACCAGCCGTCGCGCACGGTGACAGAAATCCTTGACGCGCATGCGCGGTCATACCATGCGACACCTGCCGGACCGCCAAGGACGCGACCAAGCGACGGAAGTGAAACGGACTATGCGCGCTTCCAGCGCCAACCCAATACCGACCCGCTACCTAAGTCGGTGAGTGTACGACCAACGAACTATGACAATTCAATGCTGACGCACCCGCCGAGTCGGTCGCGTGTCCAACAATGGTCGCTTGAATCGGATACGCGTGCTGAACTGTATCCGCGACACGACAATGTAATGTCGCGCCCATCGGTAACAATCCACACACTGACGCGACCCGACCGAACCCCGCCGGTGTACTCCAGAGTACCGGCCGACCCAGTCGTCACGGGAGAGCTGCCGGATGTCCACCTGCCGAACCGGAGAAGAGCCGCCACCGAGAGTACCCCCGCGGCCGACCCCAGGTTCAACGCCGCCCAGACGAACGACCCGCCGACACGATTCCACGCACCCGCGCCGAGATCGGAGGTCCGATACGCCAGCGACACCATTGATCGCCGACCGCGCAACATCGGAGTACCGATCTCCGACACCAGCGAAAACACGCACCCCGCGCATCTACCACCATCGGTAGTCAACATCGGACCATCGCACGGCGAACCGTCGCTACCAGCGGAACATTCCGCCTCACACGGCTACGTGCCCAACTATGGAAATGCGGTGCCCATGCACAATCATGGGGGAGTAGCAGTATCGAACTATGGAAATGCGGTGCCCATGCACAATCATGGGGGAGTAGCTGTACCAAACCATGGAGTACCAACGTACGGTGTTGCCGCGTACAATCACGGAATAGTGCCCAATTTGGGAATTGTGCCGCAAAACCCTGGAGTAGCAGTTCCAAGTGTGTACGCTCCTGGTTCGGGATATCAGTTCCCGCAAATGCCACACCCAACTCCGTCATACGGAATGCCGGAAATGTCGCCGCCATACGGACCGGTCTCCCAAACCGCGCCGTTGTTAAATCACGCTGGCTACCCGCCCGCACCCGACGCCACGCCATACGTCGTACCGGTCATCACGACCACTGCCGCACCGACCACGGAGGTCGCGCCGCCAACTCCCGCCGTTTCTGCGACGACTGCCCACGCTACGACAGCGGCATCACAAGCGCCCATCATCCCGACGCTAGCGCTGAGTACTGCCAAACCAGCACAGTGGCGAGCCACGTTTAAGGAGGGTAATCTAAATCAGTACCTCCGCAGCTTCGAACAGTTTACGGCTGCATTCACGTACACGGACCTGAACAAAACTACGACATTCCGTAGTACGTTACGCGGACGAGCGGAAGCAATCGCTCTGAACATTCCGTTCAACACGCCTTGGGATGAATTCAGGCGTCGTCTCCTGGAAGGATGGGAACCCGCCGCCCGCCGGCAATCGAAACATTTCCTTGAACGGCTACAAGCCATAGCAGAACAGGTGTTCGATGACGTCACACCTGAGTTTCTCCAACGAACTGTTATTTCGCAATTTGTCAATGGTCAGCCTGACCATATTGCGGATAGACTTTGTGTAATGACATTCACTTCGTACAGCGACGCACTCACGGCTGTACTGAAAGCAGAGAGTCGCCAGCAGCGGACCAAGAGAGATCGTCCCCACGGTACCCGCCGAGCGGACGCCACCTACCACGGGTATGCCGACGACACGGAAGCAAACGACGAACTTTCATGTGCGATCGGACAGTTGCACCATTGGGATACACTGACTTCCGATCAGATCGCTGCGTACTACGACCCTGCAGATAGCGACACGACCGGACTGCAAGGGTGTGAAGAACATTCCGTCCCTTCCTGCTCTCGCGAATGGGTCGCGGAAGCGTTCCAGTGTGTTGTTAGTGATGAGTGCGGACAATACGGTGAGGACGCACTATACGCTGTTCTACGGGCTATCGCTCAGGCTCGTGGCGACCGTCCTACGCCTCAAGGCCGAACTGAAATATGTTTCTTCTGCAAGAAACCGGGACACAGGTGGATACGGTGTTACCGTTTGAAGGACATATTGGTACGAAACGGAATGAAACCGTTCCCGCCACGCCCTGGCGCAAATCGGAATAACGGACAGATCGGTATACCGAACTCGAACTCTCAGCCAATGGCTACGACACCACCGGCTCAGCCACCACCACAGGCCAGGCCGTCAAACTAAGGGAGGAAGGAACTGTGGAGCAAGAACCTTCCGTTAAACCGAGCTACGCTCAAAGCTCCAAACCAGTGGTTGTGTCCACAGCTACGAACACGACGCCAACCAAGCTGGCGTCAACACCACGGGCCCTTCCGCTCCGCGAAGGGGTGTGCGCCAAGTGTGCTTCGTCGACTTCAGGTACGGAATCCCTCCACGAAGGGGTGTCGGAACCATTGCCACGCAGGCCATCATGGACTAATCGTCACGAAGGGGTGTCGACACGCACCACCGGCGATACTGGAACGGACTCTATGTCTGAAATAGAATGGGTGTCGGATGATGGAGGCTTTTACGCTTTCCCATCGGGACCTGAAACCAAGCCGGGGAGACTGAAACTTCCACTCCTACTGCCTGAGGAGGACCTCGATGGACCGATTGTTATCAGTCGCAGTCTGGCCGCCCATGAGTGCTGGAAATTGCCAGTGCATGTTGGAGAACGAACTTTCAAAGCAGTAATGGACTCAGGAGCACAGGTTTCCCTGCTCCGAAAGGACATGATGCGACACGTGCCTGTCGAACAGCGCACTCTACGCCCGACCATGGCGACCATTCGGGATGTCAACGGAGACTCCAGCCCGATCGACGGACTTCTAGACCTTACGATTAAGGTCGGAACGAAAGAAATGACAGTAACATTTTGTGTAGCAGCGATTCATGACGAAATGATTTTGGGCATGAATTTCTTCCGACAAACGAAAGCCATCGTTAATTACGGTGATGGAACTGTCGAAATTAATAAAGAGATCCTGTTCGCATACAAGGACTTCGAAGCTAATGTTGTACGCATGGCTGTACGTCGAGCCGTTACGGTACCGCCACGCAGCGAGGCCGTAGTCGAACTTGTACCGACCTCAAAGGTCAGGGTGCGCCAACACCCTCGGCTCATTCAGCCCATGACGAACTTTCCGGAGGAAACAGACTTGATTATGGGTCGCACGTTGACCTCATTGAACCGGAAGTGTGTTAAAGTGACTGTGGTGAACCCCGCGGATACGGGCGTAACTCTGACTCGCTCGGATCCAATAGCCATAGCGAGCCCAGTTGACAGTATTGTGGGCGCTCTGCCGAAGTCAGGAGAGGAACCGGAAGTTCCCCACACGAACGTTAACCATTA
This sequence comes from Terebella lapidaria, assembly GCA_949152475.1. NCBI lineage: Eukaryota > Metazoa > Annelida > Polychaeta > Terebellida > Terebellidae > Terebella > Terebella lapidaria. The sequence continues at coordinate 15,354,257 of OX424564.1, read as the reverse complement.
CGAAGACCTCCCGCTACACCTACGGGAGATGGTGGACCGTGCCGGACTAGCACCTGAACAGCAACGGTGCTGTGCCAATTTGGTATATCGGTATAGAGACACTTTCATGTGCCCCGAAGTACAGCTCGGACGAACGCATGTAGTGCAACATCGGATCGACACGGGTACAAGTGCCCCAATTCGTCAGCGACAACGTCGCGTACCCCAAGCGCAACAACACATCATAGATGAGGAAGTTGACAAAATGTTGCGACTTGGATGTATCGAACCTTCGGAATCACCATGGAGTTCACAAGTGGTGTTGGTACGAAAGAAAAACGGACAGGTACGATTCTGTGTGGACTATCGTCTGCTCAATGACGTAACACGGAAAGATTCGTACCCTCTTCCGAACATTCAAGACACGCATGACGCACTCGCTGGAGCGAACTACTTCTCGGCCTTAGATCTCGCCTCGGGATATTGGCAGGTCGAAGTGGACCCGACGGACCGACCCAAGACGGCCTTCGCCACCCGGAAAGGCCTATACCAATTCAGGGTTATGCCGTTCGGACTGAGCAACGCGCCAGCGACTTTCGAACGTCTCATGGAGACCATCTTACGTGGATATCTGTGGACCAGATGTATGTGCTATCTGGATGACGTGATAGCATACGGACGCACTTTTGATCAGGCGCTTGCCAATCTGGAAGCGGTCCTCGATCGGATACGAACTGCCGGGTTACGCTTACAACCCAAAAAGTGCGAACTCTTTCAACGCGAAATCCTGTATCTGGGATTTATCGTCAGTGGACAAGGAATCAGGGTGGACCCGAACAAGGTCAAGGCTATTAGGGAATGGCCGACTCCCTGTGAGATTACGGACGTACGAGCTTTCCTGGGGTTTGCAAATTACCACAGGAGGTTCATAAAAGACTATGCCGAAATTGCTGAACCTCTGGTGGCACTCACCCGGGGTGAATGTCGCTTCACGTGGGGATCGCCCCAACGGAACGCCTTTAGGAGGCTCCAGAACGCACTTATCAAGGCCCCCAAGCTCGCCCATCCATCACAAGATGCGGACGATTATTTCATTCTTGATACCGACGCCAGCGGCTACGCCATCGGAGGCGCGCTTTCACAGCGTGTCAATGGAAAGGAAATCCCGATTGGCTTTGCAAGCAAGACGTTGTCCCGCACGCAACGGAATTATTGTACGACCTATAGAGAACTGTTGGCTGTCGTTGAAATGATTCAGCATTACCGACATTATTTGTGGGGACGCAGATTCCTGTTACGAACTGACCATAGTTCTTTGCGTTGGTTAAAGAACTACAACGATGCGGACGGTATGTTGGCTCGCTGGTTAGCCAAACTGCAGCAATATGACTTTCGTATTGAACACCGTCCTGGAAAGCTCCACGGAAATGCTGACGGACTTTCCCGCTGCCATAGTTGCAAACATTCGGACTGCCCTGGACGCTTAGTCGTTCCACCCACGGACCCGGAAACCAGTTCTGGAGAACTTCCCGTCAGACGGATTACGGTGGTTCCTGTTGGACCCGAGAAAGACCTCCTGGACAGTGATACCATGACATCACCGGTCTTGTCTCGGATGATCTCAATACGCCAAGCTGCACGTGTGCGAGCATTGGATGTGAAATTGAACGGACAAGAATGGTTGTCGGACTATTCAACAGCGGACATTGTTGCCGCTCAGCAAGTCGACCCGAGTGTCGGAGTCGTACGACAGTGGGTATTGAACGGAACGAAACCCACGTCAAAGGAAGTCGCCCGCTACGGTGAGGAAGTGAAAACTTTGGTTTCACGATGGACTTTGTTAGCGCTACAGGATGGAGTCCTCATACGTACTACCAAGCCGGACCCAGCTGGTCGGACTGTTGTACAAACTGTGTTACCAGCGGCATTACGAACGGTGGTTCTACACCAACTCCACGACCTCAAGGTCGTAGGCCACCTCGGAATACAACGGACTGTTGAGAGAGTAAAGCGCCGGTTTTACTGGCCAGGTCTCGCCTTGGATGTTGCCCGCTGGTGCGCCCGCTGCCCGCAGTGTGTGTCACGAAAAGGAAAACCAGCGCCCAAGAAATCGCCTCTAACGCAACTACCAACTGGGGCGCCATTTGATCGTATTGCCATGGATATCTTAGATACCCATAAAGTTACCGGATGAGGTCACAGGTACATTCTTGTCATATCGGACTACTTTTCAAAGTACACGGACGCATTCCCGCTCCGCCGCCATACGGCCAAAAATGTCGCCGATGTTTTGGTGAATCGTTGGATCGTGTACCACGGGGTACTGAAAGCCATACACAGCGACCAAGGAACGGAATTTGAGTCGTCGTTATTTCGGAGTGTTGTACGCCTTCTGGGCGCCAAGAGAATTCGGACCACGCCCTACCGCCCGCAGAGTGACGGTCAAGTCGAACGATTCAATCGGACTTTGTTGAATATGTTGAGTGCATTCGTCAGTGATCGTGGGAATGACTGGGATCTGCACATGCCATATGTACTCATGGCGTACCGCACCTCGGTGCATTCTTCTACTGGGTGTACACCACACCTGATGGTATACGGACATGAATGCAATTTGCCTGTTGACTTGATGTTTCCTACGTATGACCCAGAACCGCTACCTCCATGCGGACCTGAATACGTCGAGTATCTCCGAACTGCCATCAGAGCTGCCCATGGGTTTGCACAAGACCACCTACAAAAAGCTGCAACCCGCCAGAAAATGGGGTATGACGCACACGCGAAATCTCGCCCTCAGTTCCAGCCGGGAGAGTTGGTACGGTACTACTACCTGCCCCTCACTCAGAACAACAAATTCGCCCGACCCTGGACCGGACCCTGGAGAGTCCTGGAACGCGTAACTGAGGTAGACTATCGAATTGCTCTAGTCTCCAATCTACGAAATACTAGAGTCGTCCATCTGGATGTCATCAAACCGTACGAAGGCGATGCACAGTTGCTGAACCTTCAACCTCAAGTCGGATCGCCACCTGAGTCGTCAAGTAGCACAGACTCCAAGACCGAACCATCGAACGATCCCCTGGAACTCCTCAAGGAATTCCTCTACCCTTGGGACGTCACCGTACAAGACAAGTCGTCAGATACAGATCGGACTACCGAGACTGATACGTCGTCATCACCCGCCAGTCGGAGAAGTCCCGCAATCGGATCGCGACGCCGTCGCCAGAAGCGAAAATCGCGCAAGACGAACTCTAGCGCTTCACAGAGAGCGCCAAAACCCCGCGGACCCAAACCCGCGATTGTTACGGACTCATCAACAAGCGAGGCTACGCCCCAGCCTGCTCCGTACAATCGACCCAGACGCACGATTCGCCGCCCAGCCCGGTTCAGATAACCACGGCTGTGCCAAGGGACTGATCTCAATGATGATGAATGAATGCCTGTCTATTGGACTATAATGTCATATCACCCCAAAATATATTTATAATATAAAAATATTATGTACATATTCATTTCAATAACCATTTTTATGTACTGATGTCAGTGAGGCAATTTTCATATATAATATTGATATGGCGTTATAATACTGATGCTGGTTACGATGCTATAATGTGGTATATGTGTGTTATGCATTGCATATAACTTCGTACTTCTCCATACCATCTCGCGCCTGTTGCGCACTACCTAAATATTGCATGACTAACAATTCCACCCATGTGTCAGCCGTCATGTCCTGCCGTGAGTAAGATCACTTTGTCGCGGACGAGGTGAGAGGATAGCCGTCTTCCGAGCAAGCGTCTGATAAGAGCCTCTGCTCCCCCTACGCACAATTCAGGGGAATGCCCTCCGGAGCAGAATTCAGCTATGAACAAACCTCTGCATTCCAACGCGCGATCTGTCATCACATTCATTAAAAATTATGCAACGCGCCACGGCAGGGCCGCCCAGATCACCCCATCACCCCTCATGATAATATCAGCGGTTCCATTATCTACGGCACTAGATGACAATGAACGGACTGAGCAAACTTCTGTGAGCTTGGTATTTATACCTCAGCATATGTACGGACAGTGATCATCTGTTATAAACAAGTTGGTCAAAAGTTTATTGTGTGCTAACTGTGCAGATAAGGAACGGACTAATTGTAGGAGTTCACACGGAAAAGCATGAAGCGCAAATAAACACTGAAGCCGCCCGCGGCACCCCCATAAAAACATTCCCAGTTAACTTCAATAGAGAGTGGAAGCACGTAAAAGGTGCAGTAATTTTGACTGTATGCTAGACGGACAGTGAAATGATTGGATTGTGTTATCCAGAAGTTTGTGTCGGACTATGGGAAAATAGAGCAGCTGTGTGCTAACCTACTGCCCCGCCTGACTGGTGTGATGAACCAGAGCTTTGATGTACACGCGTTGCCTAGGTGATGGACCGCCCCCTCTTCGCACGACTGAGAGCCGAGATGGATCAAGCGAACGTAAAGACGTATAAAGACAATAGACAGAGCGCACCCCCCGATTGTGGAAAACCGCAAAAGACACTGTCAGCACTTTGTGTGTGTACGGATGCCAGATAAGCAGGAAAGTTTTAGAAGTGGGTCATTCTGGCTGCGGACACTGGAGAGTTAACATCTAGCGGAAAAGTGTTGAATATCAACAGTGTTCTTATAAGACAATTGACTATATCTTGTGGATATTTCGTACGGCAATTGCACGGACTTTTGCCTAGTATTTCACGGACTGTGTGAATAATCCTGATACGCACCTTGCATTAGGATAAAAGTCGGACTAGTGAGTGTGGGCTCACGCCAGTGAGCGAAATTCGAACTATGTCGTCTTCCGACAAGGAAAGAGATAAGCCACCGGACAAGAAGACGGCATCTGATGCCGGTAATAACGAACTGCCACTTGCCGTGAGGATAGTGGAGGCTGGGGATGAGCCGGAACATCCTATCGTACTTGGAGAATCGGCGACAGCCGACAGCGCACCGGGAACAGTTTCCCCTACCTCGGACCCGATCACGATATCGGATACAGAAACGGCCTCTGGGGCCGAAACGGACATTCGGAAGAAAGTGATGGCGAAACTCGTTCAACGTGGAGAGCGTCATACGCCGAGTCCATCATCGGACTCTATGTCGGACTTGAGTGCGCCTGACTTCCAGCGCCTGGAAGAAGGCGGGAAAATTGTTGAACAAGCCATGGCTGCTAGAGACGCAGCTAAAGCCACGGCTAGTGTTACTTCGGACTCCGGACCAAAACAAATGATGGCTACTCCGCCAGTGACAGCCACACGACCGACCGCCGTGTCGGCTACTTCGCCTGCTTCAGCCAAACCGGCCAAACCCGTACGACCTCTCGCGTTGCTCCCGCACGCGACGACATCGCGAGGATATTCCTCGGCCTATACGGACTTATTCCGGACTCAGGGAAATCATGAGTCACGGGATCTACGACAACGGACTTATCGCCGTCAAGTTGACGAGTTGATGGAGCTCGTACCTCGTCCTCCCACACCCCACGGGACGAGTCCAATCGACTGGAACACGGTTCCACTCTACGACCGGAACCGGCACGCAGGATATGGACATGTCCATGATTTTTCTGTACCGTCGACACTGACAGAGAGTCAGTACTTGACTCTGATGCCGCTACGCCTCGGAACAGGAGGATTCGACTGCCCCTTCTGTACCAGTGAGGAGGAGTCGGAACGTGAACGGACCTGGCCCACGGTGCCTCGCCGGGCCCCACTTCGGACCCCACAGGAGCTGGATGCTCATGTTCTGGCGTATCATATGCCATTTGTACGTTTCTTTGTGTGCCCCGCACGGGACGGGTACATGACCCTAACGCTTTCGGACATGATACAACATATCTCGATGCCCACGGCGAGTCACACGGACCGATTCCCCATTTTCCAACGGGGATCACTAATGGCCACCGAGAATATGGTAACTCGTTTCGCCAAGCGATGTGGGGTTGACATGCAACCCAATCCGAACTATCGGCCACCACGCGTACCATCGCACGTACCCATCTTCCGACGGACGCCGGAATCGGTACTCACTTTCGGCATCTGGGCGATGGCGCCCGCGGTGATGTCACAGTACCCGCCAAATACCGCACCGGAGGTCCAACTGGTACTGGATCGTATCGAGTTTGCCCAACTGAAAACGAGGGTCGACGAAGCCAAGGTCGAACGGATGGTACGGGACATCCAACTGATTAATCGTCACGTCCGCTACCGAAAGCCTGGGGCTTTCTATTTCGACCGCCCTGTTGTATATCGGACCTCGGCCATGAAGGCCGCTGAATCTCGGACCTCGGCCATGAAGACCGCCGAACCTCGGACCTCGGCTTCACCAGCCACAGGAGTTTCAGCTCCCGCACGGAGTTCGCCCTCGGGGGCGATACCCAAGAGTCGGACTGTTGAGAGGCCTACAGCGCCTAACGTTACGGACTATAGAGTTCGGGAGGGACTTGTGCCACCCCCGGACGAATATCCGCCCCTGCCAAGTCGACCTATGGTCGAGACAGACGCGGCTGAATCCTCGGACTCAGTTAAAACTTCGGACCCAGCCGAACCTATGGAAACGGCTAAGACTACGGACTCTGTGGATAGAGAGCCTTCCCCAAGGACGGCTTTTCAAGCCCCAACTACGGACACTGAGTCGCCGATGGAGTGCGACCAGCCGCCACCACTTCGGACTATCGAGGATGAACCAGAACCTCGACAACGTCGGACACCCGACAGCAGGCCGGACTCTCCCATGGAGCCGTCTCGCGGCCTGATCACTTTCGGACCACCTCCTCCGTACCTGGATTATGAGGAGGAGTTGTTGCCCCCAACGACCACCTTGGTTACACGAGCCAACGACCCGGACAGGCCTCGGTTAAGGATGGAAGTCCTGGAGGACCAGGATCCATTACCTCGCGACCTGGAGGTCCATTTCGGACTTCACGGATCTGGTGAGTTCGGTGCGGACTACCAGCTACTTCGCCAACACGGGCAAAGGTTGCTCGAACGGACTTTACCCGGACTACAAGTCCTCCCCGGAATTAACCCGGATTTCGCCGAACTCTACCAGGACGACAACACACGTCGTCTTCCTGCCGGACTCGGACCGCATCAGTCGTACTGGATGGAGCAAATCACCCAGGCTGCAACGGACGCGGACCCTCTACTACTAGCGGAAGATGCCGAGCATCACCTCCCGTCGTTGGCACTGGCCAGCGCGGACGACCTGGCGCTTCAACATCTGCGAGCTATCCGCCGCGGATACGTACTCGCCATGGACGCGCACATCCGCCAGGCGGAGTATAACGCCATGTCTCTAGGATTCGGGATGGGATCGCTACACGAGCGACAGACCCCGACAGCCCCGCACCCTCTCCTGGAGGAGAATCGACGACTCCGGGAGGAACTTCGTGCTGCGGAGCAAAATAATTCGAACTTACGAGAAGAGGTACGGGAGCTTAGAGCCCGCCTCTCTACTACTTCGTCCTCGTCTTCGTCGCCGGAACCTCAGGGAATCCCTGACGAACTTTGGACGACGATTGTGGCGGTTTTACCGCACTTGCCGGCCGACGACCAGAGGCGGCTGATGCAACAGGCATCGCCAGCCGCCCGGCCTCCCGCGTCACGGAGACGCGACCGTCAGTCGGACTAGGCTACGTACCTCAGGTCACAGCACCAGGATAGCTGTGTCCTGCAAATGTCGTACTAATCATACCATATGATATATATGTGTGTAATTCGAACCAATTAATCCTGGTCATTTTCAGGTATTTCGGACTTTAAAATGTTTCCGTTCCGCTAGGGAGCGTCGAGGAGTATTTTTAACATTCCAATGATATAATATGTATATACATTTGTGATTCTTTTAACTGTGATTTATGTGTTGATTTATGTGTTTCATCTTCACCTGTCGTTGTTTTAAATGTATTTGTCAAATGTGTTCATATCATCTTAGTGACTGTTGACTGACCGACTAATGACTTTATTTTGACAGTTAGAACTTTTATTGTATCCATTGCTTTATCATTGTCTCGCGCGGTGAATGTGTTTCCCTTTAGGACTTCTAGCTTATCATGTTTAGATTTTTGGACAGTTAGGTTTCGGGGAGGGTAAATTCCCAGGGGGTAATTTGACGAAGGGGTGTTTTGTAGAATATTTATGACTGTTATGGCCCGAAACCCGTCCCTGACACATTCTCCCACTCGACATACACGGCACAGATTCATCACATGACTTCATACTTACTTACCTTACGTCACCGGGCATGCACCGTCCTCGCACCACATCTACATGTAAACAACACTGCTCACGTTAACACTTCCTACAATCCCACCAATCACCACATTCCCAGACACATGACTCCGCCCACACAGACATGACATCACTTTCCCGCCATTTCACATGAACACCTGCCACATTACGCGGGAAAATCCACACACATCATAGATTTAGCCCCGCGCTTTCCCACGGACATTGTAGTAGTTGAGAAATCTGTTGAAGAGAGAAGTTGTATTGAGAGGTACTAAGCCAAAGATTGTGATTAGAGGATATCAAATTTATACAGGACTATTAATTAGGGCTAAAAAGATTATGAAAATGTGTAATCGATTAATCGTGTGTGTGTAATCGTATCGAATCCGATTAATCGTTACTGGAAGATTAGACACTAGAATGACATATATCGTATATGTTTTCTGATGTAAATTAGTTCACTGAGTTTGACATCGATTATTGCAGGAGGCACAAGGAGTGAGAATATGGCAGGTGTTTGAATGATATTAGACGAATAAAGTGAACTATTTGACGTGAATAATCATGATAAACAAGTGAAAAACAAATGTGTTTTGTTATTTCTTTCATCACATGAACACTGACAAATTTTACATTCGGTAGCCATTTTGGCCAGCTCCGTGGTGTTGTAAAATGTGGACTGCGAATTTTTTGTTTTTGTTTTATAACAATAAGAACATTCAAGTTGCGATGGTAACCACGCTAACACTTTGCAGTTCACAAATACACTTCGTTCTGGAACTCTTCAACCAGCGTCCATATGTTTACTTCCGGCTAAACACAACGAGTTTTTGATGTTGATACGAGTTTTGTTGCAAATAACTAGGGATTTGTATCTTTTTGTACTGAATAAAGGAGTAGGATACACAGAAACGATTACCGATTTTCAAATTCTGTAATCGATTACACACTGTAATCGTGTCGTTCTAGATTAATCGTATTAATCGTTTTAGCCCTACTATTAATACTTCGGACTATTGTGGGGATTACGATTGAATGTGAGAGTGATCGTACATCGGACTTAATCATCCAAATAAATATCGGATATTGTTGAAACTGACGTCGGACTTCCTGTTGGTGTGTTCACGCACAACATACATCGTACTATTCGATCAGTGGGCGTAATAGCCGCCCGAAGAACTCCGCTATTCCGTCACAAATACAGCTTCATGCATTGTGGCTATTAATGTTATTTTTCCCCATTGATTATGCTGATACTGATTCGATAAAGCTTGATTTCCTATAGAGTGCATAGATTTTGTACTGTTGTCAGTACAGTTCAGAAACCAAATTTATTCTTTTAAACGTGTTTATTCCGACATATTTTCCAAGGTGGACTGCTCCAGTATGTAACTTTGATGTCAACGCCAAGATCCCAGTTATCACACAGGAAATGGGTGTCCATTATAACACTCCGATAAAGATGTATACATTATAGCTTATGGTCTAATTTCAATAAGGATTTATTGATTAAAAACTCTGGCACTATGTACTATGTCTCAAAAGTTGCAATTTGAATACACATCTTGTTCTCTGTGGTTCTCTTCAGGCACTAATTACCTGTACTCTGGCGACTCCTGGTATTAATTATGGGCCACTCAGGAAAATTCACAAAGAGCTGTACGTGTGATATCTTGATGGCCAATTAGTTCACTGATGCCGGTGGATATTTAAATGTATGAATCGACCTGTAACCATTGAAGCAACAATATATCTTAACCTCATTAAAGCTATAATCACTTTTAGAATTGATAAAATTTATTTATTCTACGGTAGCTTTGTTTTGTCTATAGAATGAGAAATCGTACAAATTTGGGTCTGAAAATGTGTATTACGTGCCTAGATTGAGTTGCCAAATCAAGATTCAAACTCGGGCCAGTCAATCTCGTATCAATTTTTCCCTCAAAGCGGCCCGCCTTGCGGTCGAGTTCTACACACAGTCTCATGACGTCATTGGTATTTGTCTAGATACTGTGGCAACCGGCAATGTAGACAGGCCGATCATTCTCTATCCACTGTTTTCATGCACGATTAACGGCAATTTTCTGAGTACCTGTTGTCGAACTGTGCATATTTCCTAAAGATTCCCGACTATCTCGAGATGTACTTTTAAGTTTGCGTGACAAACACGAATGCTAAATTTGGCTGATTTTAAAATTTATTCCAACTTTAAGCCTAGTGTTCATAGATGTAAAAATGTGACTATTCGAAGTCAAAGACCAATGTGTCATACACTGGACAACTACTAGTATATTGAAATACTGTCTACTAATAGTGACGTTAGTGTGACTTTGGCGCTATAAGTATTTGGTAGGCTTTTGCACCAATAAAATGCAACAGGTCTTTTCAGAAACACGTTTATTGAACAGCCAAACGAAAACAGGCAGAATACTCCTCATATATGGTACAACATAAACACCGACGACATAAGTGGCGTTGTTTTTATTCCAAAAATGTTTGCTTTTGGCATAATCAAATTCTGGTTGCATTAGTGGTAAGTATGTTGGTACTATTTTAGGATACCTTAGATGTATATCAGTGTTCATGAAATAATAAATATCCTTCAAAGAATATAATGAAGATACTAACAATAAACGGATATACGTTTCAACCAGTCAATAAAGAATATTATATTTTCACAAGACCATAGAGATTAGCCAACTTCAACGCGAATCAATTGCATGCACATTTCATGCAATTACGAGAATAATAAACGAAATGGCTGTCGTCTTTAAAAAGAAGTATCTATGAATTTGTCACAAGATCGTAAAAATAACCAAATTCAGGTCAAATCAATTTCATGCACTTTCCATGAGATTAGGAAAGTAACAAGACAGACTGGTGTTCTTACCTGTTCTGCTGGATAAATGCTAATGTTTGTATGGTATCGGATTTAATTGAATTTGTTCAAGGGGTGAGCCCTCAGGAAAGTGCATGCACTAATTCCAACGGGCCCTGTTCTCTGTGATGTAGAACTGCATTGCAAGAATTTCTATATCGGTCTGAAACGATGAGATACAGCATCTACCAGCTCCCCCTATCATCACTGCTGAGAATCTCGGCCAGCAACTGTATTTCTCATCAGTCACCGAGTTGAGCGTCCTCTCCGAGCAGTAGGACAACGTATCAGTTGCTGAGCTTACCCATGAGTGAGATCTGGGATTGAACCTGATGGCACATGATTGACCGGCGAATGCTCTAAATCAGCAACCGACGACTGACTCAAGGTCTTCAAATTTACCATTCATAAGAAAACCTAATTGCTGCTAGTGTCAGGATGTTAACAGTAACCATCAGCAATGACAAGTTTCCATTTTTTTCAATTATTACATTTTTTGTGTGATATGATCATGAATATTCTCCTTTGAACTAATGTTATAAAGTCAGAGATACCATGCTGATGTTCATCAGTGGTTAAGATTTACCTTCCACAAAAAATAGACGGCAAGGCAAAGACAGAACATGGCAATGACGAAACCGGTACCATACGAAGCAGGAGTGAGAACATGTGTTCAGGTTACGATTTACACAGTGTTTGTCAATTCAATATCACATGTTTGACCATCATTCTTAACGAGCGCAGATGGACAGTAATATGAGTAATATTGGATGAACAAACCTGATAATCGATAAGGGGGTCTATTCGTACAAACAAACACCTCAAATTATTATTAAACGTACGATCACATGAAATCATAAATCATTGAAAAAGATTGTTCAAATGAACTATAGTCCAGTCAAAAACCATGGCTGTTCGTTTTCTTAAAGACAGCAAATATACCATCATGTGGTTGATACTATGTTTTATCTATATGTTATCATGTGGTTGGAATGGAATGAAAAATACATTTGTGAACACAATCGGAATCGAGATACGAGATAGGGCACATGAAGAAATAGGTAGGACTGAAAGTGTACTGTCGTATTTGGTCAATTATCCGCTATTGGAAATCTTCCAAACTAAACTTGAAGGCTAAATGTAATTTGTGCTTTTCTTTATTTGTTTACATTGGTTAAGGCAGTGCTGGATGTTATGTTTATGTAAGTACAACCCGCAGTTTCTCTCCCTCATTTTATCTGAGATATGTTTCTGATTCTATCAAAAATAGTTGCAATATGACAGATCCACATGTTTTGATAGCACACTTACTATCTCTAATGAATGTGAACTCCACCTGACAAAGTATAATTATCTTCTTCTTTTAATAACGTTATCTGATTTCACTTTCTTGAATTTCAGCAGATAGTGTTCAAATTGCCGTGCCATGCACTAACAAACAAAGAAAGGAACATCTCAAGAAAATGTGCTCAAAGCACCGAAGTGAGATCGACAGAACAATAAAACCAGGATTGTACAACAATATGTTAGTCGATGACCACAGGAAAATATTATACTGCGTGGTCCCGAAAGCTGGTTGCACATCCTGGAAACATTTGCTCTATCATCAAACCAAGCTACGCAGTAAGGACCACAGGAGACTTGAATTTGACCCCATGAACATACATTACGGAAATATGCTTCAAGATGTACAGATACCCTGGCTGAATTCGTTCAATCGTTCTGAGATCCAAAGGCGGCTTGAACACTACTATAAGTTCTTGGTAGTAAGGCATCCATATGAGAGGCTATTCTCGGCCTACAAGGACAAGGTTCATGAACACCTGGGCTCACACTTGAAGGAATGGTTTCCCGAGCTCCTAAACACAAGTAAAGCATCTAAACCAGTTTCTTTCGAGTACTTTCTAAAGAGATTTACAAAGGACATCACCGAGAAACGATCGGGAGGCGTCTACCAGCCTAGCTTGGTGGAGAATCCGCATTTCTACCAGCAGGTGCGACAGTGTCAACCATGCTCTGTCCATTATGACTACGTGGCAAAGTTGGAGACAATGACATCTGATGCAACAACACTACTCCCGCTTTTCAATGCCAGCGAGTTGCCAACTTTGAACGTGGTTGCAAACACCAATGGTCTGAATGCATCAATTACAGTTCCCGAGAGATCGTGGGTTGATATTGTCAATAGTCAACCAGTTGAACAAGTCAAAGTTCTCAAGGATTTTTACCGACATGATTTCGATATGTTCGGGTATGTGTGGACTTCTGACGGGCCAACTTGCGGCATTGCCAGCAACGATTCAATGTGTTGCTGATATGTAAAAGGGTAAATAGTTGTAGCTTCAAGTTATTTTGTATGGTGTATCTTCTGGATTAATTTTTTTTCTTGACTTTGTTATGCTCAGATTTGTTCGTCTGGTTCAATGCATCATGAAATAAGCCTACTTACATGTTATGTGTTCAGTTCAATGCATCCGATCCAATGATGTAATTCATAGTATGACTCACTGTCACTGCCACTGAAAAGAATCATAAACACTGAGGGATGAAATCTTGAATATTTGATTTCTTGACAAATTGATACATTGCTTTGACTCAAAATTTGATTTGTTTTACGAATGGATGTGTTGAGCTTTCTCATTTATAAAGTAAATTTCACGTGTAAATATTAACCACCTCAGCCTCGGATTAGCTATTATGCCATCCAAGACATGACTTATGGCCTCGCAGTTTCACGGAAACACAACAGTCTAAGCTACCATATACGAGAAAAGCCAGAATCTCCAAACACACCATGTAAAATTTTATCATCGGATTGCTGTAAATGCGCGATTTCGATTGAGGGGTTATCAGAAATATCTGCAATCACCAGCTGGCAGCACTGCTTTATCAGTCTTATGACGTCATTTTACTGTTTTTGCTGGCGTTATCAATATAAACGTAATTTTCCCGCATCCCGTCATTAATGATTACAGAACGATATCCGTTTATGATTTTGGCGCTAAAAAGGACTGATAGTACAATGCTGCCCTCTGTTGAATAATGTTTGATAACCCCCTGACAATACCACGCCGTATTTGGAGAGCTGTGACGTGATCCCACAGTATTATCTGTAATATTATCTGCTTCAGGTGGGTAATATGGAATAACGTTTTAGAAAGTTCCATATAATCCAGTGATAAAATCGTAACCACGGACTTCAGACCCCAATACGGCATGATTTCTGCCTTCAGTCAGCAGATCCCACGAGGCCGCACTTCAGGCAGATATCACGGGTCTGAAGCCCATGATAACTTATAATATCATAGGGTTCCGGAAGCTACGTACATTTCTTGGAGGATAATGGAAGAGAGTGGGAACACTTGAATGCAATTGCGATTATAGCAATCTGAAGAGATGGGACCGCCAGTCCAAAGTAAAAGTGTAAAATTCATTTTAGGGATATTGGGCCTTTGTGTTGCAAAAATAATTCTAAGACAATATTATGGTACTCTACACAAGTTTCAGTTAGATATACTGTGTATTTATGGAGATATTTATCAGCTCCAACCTTCCTTCCACTGTCCCTGGTGCTCTACAACCATGCATCCGAATTTTATTCTCCTCTGATATCAGATTTCTATGTACTCCTCATATCTGACTGTTTTGCGTACTCTCCAAATATACATCAGATATCAGGAGTACTGTGAACGTACTTAATTTTGCGGGTTTGTACCTCAGACGTTGTGCGGTGTACACGCAGGGTGTGCAGAATATGAAGACTTCCGCTTACTTGCTTGTTTGCCCATAGAATCAGACAATTTGCATATAGAATCAGACCTTTTACCCATAGAATCAGAATAATGCACAGAGAATCAGATAACGGTTTCTCCCTGTGGGTGGATTTAGTTTTGCGGCTTTACCTTCGGTTTACTTCGTTCTCCTCTTATGGACATATTTTTGCAGTGGATTTAATTTTGCGGTTTTGATATTACCACGAAATCCGCAAAATAAATCCACCGCAAAAATTAGTACGTTTCCAGTTGCCTTCAACCGTGATAGTCTTTATCTGATATACGGATATCGTAATTCGTGTGATAAAAAACAGTTACATATCATATATGCGGCGAGAGAGGCATATTCAGGACACATTAAGAAATGTGTACGAAAAAGGTCCTGAAATATTTGGAAAGAACACACACAGTATTGTCGCTGAAATAAATAAAGTACATTCGATGCATTAAAGCAGCTGCCCTCGAAACCAGTCATAATTTTTTGAAAACTATATTTCATATTAAACATGCTAAACTAACTGAATGATACATAGTCTACTCACATCAAATGTAATGAAAATAACCAGTTCTCAGGGAAATTCTGCTCATTTGAACAGGCGGTTATCGCGTGAATACAGGAACTGTATCCATCACACGCAGATGTAAACAAAGCATAGAAGTGCGAGATAGACTATTATTCTCTCACGAATACACTATATATGCACATACGAACTGGAAAATGTACTCGATGTGGACTTTTAAGCGCGATTTGAGCATTTGTTTACATTCGGGGTAGAATGCACTTGAAAGTAGCCAATTATTGTAATAATTTATTGTCACTTATTGAAAACAATACACCGTTTTCAGGTGTACAATACAAACTATATGAAAGTAACAATCAACACAGTTTGATTGTGAACATGATTATTCAACGCGTAATGACTACATAGTATGCCGGTTATATGATTTGTAATTTACTTCCCACGCTCAATTGTGACGTAGATGTATGTGACAAGGCACTACCGCTAGTCACACATAACTGACTGTGGCCGATTGTCACATATCATTGGTCCGTTCGTATGACGTCATACGACACCTTAATTAGGTGTTTCACAGTTTAGCAGTCGCATTCTCCAGGCCAAAATCGTATTCGGGCGCTCTCTGGGCGAAACTCATCTGGAACTGCATGTGGAGGTCCTTGCTGAGCATCGTGTCCCTGACGGCAGGCACTGCTTGTATCCTGGCAACCCAGCGGCTCAGGGCGGGATAGGTGGTGGGTGGGAGCGGGTCATATGGCTCGCCGGACATAGTGCTCAGCTCCTTCATCGCCGGGAATCGTTCAAACCACGGATAGACGTGATAATCCACCATACTCGGTTTGTTCCCTGAGGACGAAGTATAGTTTGGTAGAGATTGTCGTTTGGGAGAAGCAGATTACATAACAAATCTGAATAATGTACGATGTTCAGGGATGTTTCTGTTCATATCAGATTCAACAGTATCAAGAGGAGAAAATCGGTTATATCCGACCAGGACTTGACTAAATCCAATAAGCTCACCTCCAAAGAACTTTTCATTCTCTAATGCTTCCTCAAGTTCAGTCAACCCCATGGCCATTGATGCCCGAGCCTTTTCTGCTCTCTCTGGCTTCCGCAACCCATAAATTGAAGCCGGTATCTGAAGCAGAAATTGAATTTAGTTATACAGTCCTTGACATGCAGTTTCGCATATATACTTCTGAACAATACATTGATATGAATAGCATCTTGACTGATAAATATGCTTATTTTTGCATGATCCAATCATCATTGGCCAACCTTTCGTCTTGGCATAATTACTGTCATATTAAGACCGTGGATCTCGTTCTTACCAGTTACTAGCTAGCTCGTTCAAAGTATCTAGCTATTCGTTCATAACTTGTTCATACGAGTCAGTAGTGTTTTTACACTCCATATAGGCCTACGTTGACTTCTATTAATAATAAAAACTCGTCGGAACGATATACAAAATTTTGAGAACCAGACATGTTTGTCTATGTTCACGTGTCCTATGATAACATTTGTTTCGCTCTATGATGCACCGTTTCCGAGATATCGACGAAAAAAGCCCATGCACTGAGAGAAAAAGGCGTCAAAGTTCACCCAAGATACCGTTCTAGAAGAGGTGTTTGTTTAGGTGGACGAATCCGAAAATGACGTATTTCGCTCGACTACGCGCTATATCCGAGATGCATGTATGCAGGGAGCCTCAAGTACGGAATGCCTCAGCACATTTTTTCCCCCCGAGCCCTGGAAAAATTTTTGGGGACAAAAACATGAAGACATTTCGACATGTTCTACCACTGCCACTGTACGTTACTATGGACTCCGAGGACTTCACATCATTTCTCAAGACTTCAGATTAGTTTTTAGAGACGAGGATCGTATCAAATCATGGTGCCTAATGATTGGGGTTACTCAGACTTAGACAGAAAGTATATTTAGTAGTCACCCTTAGTTTCTACAGCCTGTGACATTGACCTTTGCGTCGAAGAATCGCATGAGCATCTCGTCTCTGGCGCGCTGGTGTGGACAGTCCGGGGTGAGTCTGCCCATGCCGGAGTTCGGGTAGACACGCTCGAGGTAATCATCACATATGATCGACTCGTACACTACACGGTCCTCGTGCTCCAGTACGGGCACCAGACCCAGCGGGTTCCGTGCTAGGAACCAGTCCGGCTTGTACCGCAAGTTCACATTGACCGTCTCGTGACTGTACCAACGGGAGCGAGGGAGGCGGGAGATGGGTGTCAAATATATAAAGACTCATCATCATTATTCATTTTGACCGATATTGTGTGAACTGATTGCTTTCATCGCTTTACTTATAGAAGTAGTACACACACTGATACATGTGTTCAAATGAGAACGATCTATAGGCTACTGACAGTACCAGTATAACGGTAGCATGCTTACGGTATTTTCTTATGCAGAAGTACAATCCGCGTCCTCTGGGCGAACGGGCAGAATCGCATGCTGTATATTCGCATGAGGTCCCGGTTGACCGGGGGCAGAGCCTCCCCTGTTGGTTAGAAGTATAACACTGGTCATCTTTTAGAATCAAGTCCGTGTGTAAAAGTAATATCGAAAGCTTGATGTATAGGAATGTTATTTTCAAAGGAATTATTAATGCTAGGAATTATTAATCTTCATCACATTTCTTATTACAGCTTTAATAATGTCGTGACATCTGACGAAATGAAAATTAAACACGAGAGAGCCAGCCATGTACGAGCCCATCTCTTGTTTCGCTGTATGGCATCTAAATTTATCATTTCACTTGACCCGATCTCAGATTTCAGGTCATCGTTTTAAAACCTACATTATTCATACTCGTATATGATCAAAATCTCATTCGCAATCGTTCACGTCCCCATTTGTTCAAGCAAGCTCTGACGTCTTAAGGTCACCAAAGGGTAAAACCAGCCTTTATTCTAATTAGCCTAGCTCTATAATTGCTAATTCGAACCCTTTCAAATTTCAATATGCCATTGTCATAATCTGAACATTTTGAAGTTGAGTTGGTGGTTTTACAATCGTGCGACTTGAGTATGTTCCATTGTCCAAAATATCAAGTAAGCCGGTTGCCAATATTCATAGTGCAAACAAGAATAGTATATCCAGGCCTAGGCCATTCTTGTTCACATGGCCAATTTATTTGATATACATGTTTGTCTTATGATATTCACAAATCTTTCACTCCACCATTAACCCTCTCCCTGTGTGAAATACCTACCATTTCTTAAGGATCTTTCCGACATTTTCCCAGCGTTTACAGGTTCACTACCAGTACAGAAACATCGTCGAGCCCCGAACAGACACCGGGAACTGCGCAGTGCCAACATATCACCGCGAACAAGGTGGACAAGTCAACTTTGATCCATGCTCTTCGATCATGACAACCCTCATCATCAGTTCTGTTCATTATACATTCTGACCCCATCGGGTAGTAGTAAGAGCGCGTTATGATGCAAGGGGTATTCATAGCAGGCCTTTCGCTCGATCACAGCTTATTGTCGGATTTTTCTAACTCGTTTACACTGCTTTTCGCTAATATTTTTGTGATGCTAAACGCTATCGTTCTATAACTTGGCATACTTCACATGGGAGTCAAACGGCAATTTTCTACCAAATTTCAGAAAGGTAACGCGAAAATTGAAAAAGTTGGCAATCTACCTCAGCCCAAAACGGGATCTCGAGAATCTGAGCATGTTCGAGGAATTGGTCCTGTTTACATCCATCAGGATTCGAAATATTCTTGTAACTTTGAACCAGAAGATACACTGGGGTGTATTCTACACAAACATGTTGATTTTGAAACATTGCTCCGCTACAAAACCGAGCAAATGCACAAAATTGTGTGCGGGCCCAGAAAATAAATAAAAGGGCTAAATTTAACATTGGGGTAGATTGCCAACTCTTTCAATTTTCGCGAAAGCTGTCTGAAATTTGGTAGAAAATTGCCGTTCAACCCAGCAGATGAAGTATACCACGTTATAGAACGATAGCGTTTAGCATCACAAAAATATTAGCGAAAACCTGTGTAAATGAGTAAGAAAAATCCGAGTATACATCTTGAAAGATTTTTTTCGTTAATGACATATATTCACAGACTGTCGATTCGAAAGCAACAAAACATTTACACATCACAAAGGTACATAGGGAGAATCTTATGCATTTTGAGGAAAATTGTCTGAATAGGTTTTGAGAAAATGGCCACCAAAGACAAAAATTATTGTGTCTTTTAACAAAAAATGTCTTTTTGACCTTCCAAGGTCATTCAAAGTCATCTTCAAGGTCACCATTCAAACCACAATATATGATTTCCCATTTGAATGTGCTAAAACTCAGGCTCTATCTTGAAGGATTTTATCCCACAAAGCTCCCATTATGAGCTTTAAAATTGGGTGAAACTTTCTAAGTCCAAAATTTTTTCAATGGCCGATATGACTCAAAACGAATAATGATTTGATTTCGGACAAAAATATTTTTTGCGCCTACCCGTCAAAAAAATCAAAATGGCCGCCCCACGCAGACCGTCATTTCAAAGGCAACAAAACTTATACACATCATAAAGGCACATAAGGAGAATCTTATACATGATTTTGAGAAAAACTGTCTGAATAGATTTTGAGAAAATGGCCAACAAAGACAAAATTCATCCTTTTTTTGACAAAAAGGTCGTTTTTTGACCTTCCAAGGTCATTGGAGGTCAAATTTGACTTGATTTGGGACAAGAAATGTTTTTATCGCCGACTTGTCAAAAAATCAAAATGGCTGCCACACGCAGACTGGTCATTCAAGGGCAACGAAACTTATACACATCATAGAGGTACATGCAGGGAATGTTTTAAAACAAAAATCTCAAAACTGATCAGACAGTTTTTGAGAAAATGGCGATCAAAGTCCAAAATTGGCCATTTTTCGACAAAAATGGCCGCCAAATCGGCAAAAACGATTCAATAAAAAAAAAAGTCTTTAGATACTGTCCCAAGGTATGTTTCGACAAATTTATGGAGAAATTGATCAAGATAATTATGAACGGGGTTGAAATTATAAACGGGGTGAAAATTGTGAGGTGATAATTTATTATAATTTATAATAATTTTGAAAATTACAAACGTGGTGATAATTCTGAGGTGATAATTATGAACGGGGTGAAAATTGTGAGGTGATAATTATAAACGGGGTGGAAATTATAAACGCGGTGATAATTCTGAGTTGATAATTAAGAACGGGGTGGAAATTATAAACGCGGTGAATATTATGAGGTGGTAATTATAAATGGGGCGAGAAATACACGAACGTAATTAGCGGTAATGAGCCACCGTAGTACATGGACAAAAAATTCGCAAAAATGCCATAATTTATGTCACTTTAGGTAAATGTTTGTAATTTTGATCGAATATGTCGAAGAAACTGGCACGATGACCCCCTATTTTCTTATCAGTATTAGGATGCTGATCAGTTACTCTATAAAATATGTCATTTTGAAGAGATAATATTCAAGAAATACCTTTTAAATTTTGACTCTTCGTTACCTCACCGTTTGTAGCGGACTACGTTAAGAAAATTGTCGCCACTTTTTTTTATAGCTTACCGGCCCATAAGGGCCGACAAGCTATTGTCGTGGTTTTTCGTCCGTCGTCCGTCGTCGTCGTCCTCCGCCACATTATCTGTTAACATTTTTTATCTTTTTTTCGGGCTAATGAATTTGTACATAATTTTGTGTGAATATGTATTGGGTCAATACCCCCAGACGTTTTTGCATGTTCTCAACTTTAAAAATTATTTTCTCAAAAACTGTCTGATCACTTTTGAGATTTTAGTTTCAAAATGTTCCCCTCATGTATCTTTATCATGTGTATAAGTTTCGATGCTCTTGAATCGCCGGTCTGCATGTGGCGGCCATTTTGATGTTGTATACGGGGCCCAAATAGGACTTTCTCTATGCTTTATAATGGGCCACAAAGTTATTGATATCGCACTTAATATTGAGATTAGAGTTTCGGAATCAATTGTGGACATATAGGAAATGATATATGCTGAATATAACGTGACCTTGAATTTGGCCTTTAACCTCATTTTCAAGGTCAGACCACAAAATGGCCAATATCTCACTTACTATTGACTTTACAGCTTAGGAATCAATTGTGGACATATAGGAAGTGATACATGCTGAATATTCTTGTGACCTTGAATTTGACCTTTGACCTCGTTTTCAAGGTCAGAGCACAAAATGGCTAATATCTCGCTTATTATCGACTTTACAGCTTAGAAATCTATTGTGATCATATAGGAAATGATATATACCGAATATTCTGATGACCTTAAATTTGACATTTGACCTCATTTTCAAGGTAAGAGCACAAAATCGCTAATATCTCGCTTATTATTCACTTTACAGCTTGGAAATCAATTGAGGACATATAGTAAATGATATATGCTGACTATTCTCGTGACCTTGAATTTAACCTTTGACCTCATTTTCACGGTCGTGCACAAAATCGCTAATATCTCGCTTATTGTTCACTTTACAGCTTAGGAATCAATTGTGGACATATAGGAAATGATACATGTCGAATACTCTGATGACCTTGAAATTGACCTTTGACCTAATTTTCAAGGTCAAAGCACAAAATGGCTATTATCTCGCTTATTATCGACTTTACATCTTAGAAATCAAAGTGGACATATAGGAAATGATATATGCTGAATATACTTGTAACCTTGAAGTTACCAGACCATCGGTCCGATCACCTATTGGCTAGCCGGTAAGCTACAGGTCCCTTGGGCCTATGTTTTTGTTTCCTAATAAGCTGCCAGAACTGTACTCATAGAATGCCTGAAGATAGAGCCTAGATATTTTCAAATGGGAAGTCATATATGATGATTTGTGTGATGACCTTGAATTTGATCTTTGATGACCTTGAAAGGTCAAAATAGCCATTTTGGGATAAAAAAAGCATAGACCTTATGTTTGCAATATGAACATATAGGAAGACATATATGGTGCAAATAGTGACGGCCCTGAACTTGATTTCAGATGACCTTGAGTACCAAATGTCTAACTCGGAATGTGTAAATTGGCCGGAGCGATCTAAACGCTTGCACCCAAATATATCTTTGTATTATGAACATATAGAAAATCAAATACCGCAAACGTACATGTAATGGTGACATTGAAGTTCACACAGATGACCTTGATTGATAAATCTCAAGGTCATATGTTCACACTGATAACTTTGATTGGTAAATCTCAAGATTTATGGTGCGATAACCTATTGGCATGGCGTTGCGTCCGTCGTCGGTCCACATTTTTATTTTTAAAGTTTACGATCGGATTTTTCTGAAATTTTGCACAAAAATACCTAAAACTATTTCAATAGAGGGTTATTTTTTTGTTTTTTGCACTTTTTTTTTCCAGAATGGCGGCCATTTTCGCCGAAAAACGGCCAAATTTGTCTTTGGTGGTCAATTTTTCAGAAACTGTTCAGACAGTTTTGAGATTTTTATTTCAAAAGATTGCCCTCGCATACCTCTGTGATGTGTATAAGTTTCGTTGCCCCTGAATCGCTGGTCTGTGTGTGGCGGCCATTTTCATTTTCTCGAAGGGTCCCAAATGGTACTTTCCCATGTTAAATTTTCCTATGCTTTATAATGGGACACATTATGCCTAATATCTCCCTTAATATTGAGATTAGAGACTAGGAATCAATTGTGGACACATAGGAAATGATATATGCTGATTATTGCCATGACCTTGAATTTTACCTTTCACCTCATTTTCAAGGTCAAAGCACAAAATGGCCCTAATCTCGCTAATTATTGACTTTACAGCTTGAGACTGAATTGTGGATGTATAGGAAATGATGTATGCCGAATATTTTTATGACCTGGAATTCTACCTTTGACCTCATTTTCAAGGTCAGAGCACAAAATGGCTTAGATCTCGCTCATTATTGACTTTACAGCTTAGGAATCAATTGTGGACATATAGGAAGATATAGTTCGAATACTGTGATGACCTTGGATTTGACCTTTGACCTCATTTTCAAGGTCAAAGAACAAAATAGCTAATATCTCACTTATTATCAACTTTACAACCTGAGAATCAATTGTGAACAGATAGGAAATGATGTATTCTGAATATTGTCATGATCTTGGATTTGACCTCATTTTCAAGGTCAGAGTACAGAATGGCTAATATCTCACTTATTATCAACTTTACAGATAAGGAATCAATTGTGGAAATATAGGAAATGATATATGCTGAATATTGTCGTGACCTTGAATTTGACATTTGACCTCATTTTCATGGTCTCACAGCACAACTTGGCTAATATCTTGTTTATTATCAAATTTACAACTTAGGATTTTGTTGGAGACATATACAGTAAATGATATATGCTGAATATTCTGATGACCTTTAACTTGACTTTTGATTTAATTTTCAAGGTCACAGGACATAATGACTAATATCTCTCTTATTACTGAATTTACAGCTTTGTAAGCAATTGTGAATTGTATATGCTGAATACTCTCGTGACTTTGAATTTGACCGTGAACTTATTTTCAAAGCCACGGGACAAAATAGCTATTATATATTGTCCGGTAACCTATCTTAGCCCTTGGGCTAATGTTTTGTTGGTCATGTAGTGGTTCTACCTACTGCACAAGAGAACACGTTTTGAGTAATTAAAATAAAAATGTCCTTTCAACACTTTTAATTTTCAATTGATAATAACTACATTGACCTAGTATAATATATATAACTTTGAAAGGTGACTGCAGTTGTACACAATGCACAAAGATACGTGGATTCAAGTTTGCATTTACCATCCACGTTGGAGAATTGATTGTTTGGCATTCTTGGGATACTGGTAATTTTCAAAGAATAAGTTCAACATACACACATACCAAACACATTATTCTGTTTGCTTAGTCACTGTTAGGAAATATACAATAATACGTTCACTATTATGCATGAATACATTTACATTGTAATACGTATCAATAAATCATGTACACGAAACATCGGAAGGGGATTGCTACCAAACACGTGAACTCATTTTAACTCTAAATCAACATATTAAAATCATGTATAAATGCATATCACTGATACAACATAATATGTACATTTATTTCAACAGTAATGTAATGAAAAACCTTTGATAGTTCATTTCAGCTGAGGAATAACTCTGCAGTGAGGACACGTTATGAACACAAAAATGGTATATGTACACGTGCGAAAAAAACAAAAGTCAGTGGCGAATCAGGTGTTTAGCGAAAGCTCTCCAATTGACTGATGTCACGCCACATACGGCACATGTAAGTGCTTTGCCAGGCGTGTGACATTTCATGTGAATACGATATAAGTTCAAATTAACAAACATTGCACCACACAAGCATGAGAATAGCTGCTGGCGGACATGGAGCTCAGTCAACAGTTCAGCACTTGCCACCTGTTCAAGGTCCATCGGATGGAATGTCCCTTGGATGAGATTTCTCACTGTCGAGCTGCATCTCTTAGTTCTCTCTTTTGAAGTTGGATTTGTCCCACCAGAATCCGGTGACTTCAGGTGATCCTCAGCAATTGATTCCTTATTTGTCTCCGAATTTTCAGCTTCGTCCTCATCACAGATGATGACACAATCATCAGAATCATTGCCGGATGGATGTGTTCTCTTTCTATTCTCGTTGATGGAGGCTGGTTCCTCGCTGAAGCTGTTGTCCGTTGACGGCGTAACGATATCTTCTTCAACGTCGCAGAGGGTGATGACGTCAGAAGATGACAGTTTGTTATGGAAATCCAGGGAAACTGACGTCGTATCCAAGATGGCGATCTCTCCAAGTGAATCTTCAATGGTACAAGGTTCATCCTTGATAGCCTCGACTCTGTCGCAAACATCACAGTCTAGTGCAGTGTCAGACTTGGCGTCGTCATGCTGCATGTTCCCTGCTTGTTGTTCTGTACACATATGTGGGTTGCCTTCTGGTATTATCTCAGTGGTGCGACTGCCATGATCCATCTTGAGGTCTTGCAGGTCTACAGGTTCTTCATTTCCGTTGAGGTATACTTGGGGTCTATTCGTAGCCTCTTCCGTGAAGGCATCCCGCATGGAGCTACTCTGGCAGATTGGCTTACACGATTTATCATTTGATAAGTTCCCTGTAGAAATTTGCACATCTGTTGACTCTTCATCTCGGTCGATGTATATCTGGGGCCTACTTGCAACCTCTTCTGCGATGGTAACCTCTGTGGAGCTATTCTGGCATACTGACTTACATGATTTACACGTATCATGTGATAAATTTCTGATATGATCCGTTGACTCTTCATCTCGATCGAGGTATACCTGGGGTCTATTGACAACCTCTTCTGTGATGACATCCTCCATGGAGCTAGGTGATACATTACCAATAGAAACTAGTACGTCTGTTGGTTCTTCATCTCGGTCGAGGTATACCTGGGGCCTGCTTACAACCTCTTCTATGTTGGAGTCCTCCACGGATCCGTTTTGCTCTTCGCACCTATCAATATACACCTGGGGTTTGCTCACAGCCTCTTCAGTGCTGTCATCCTCAACTGCAGCTTTGGACTGGGCCGTTTCCTTGCCTGATACTGGAGTATGGTTGATAGAGTGGCGACGCAGTTTGTTTCGCTCGTGAGCAAACTGATCATGCAAATGTTCATATGCGGCTAGCCCGTTGATCTCACATTTTTGCTTGTGTCCCTTTGTTTTGAGATGGTCACTAAATTGTAACCATAAAGTTGTACGAAAAGAGCACAATTTGCAAACATACATATGATCAACAACTGGTAAATCATGTTTTGAATACATGTGGTTCTTCATTGAATATGGGAATGATGATGTGTATTCACATCTTGGACATGACATTTGTCCTTCCTTCTGTGGAATAGGCTCTGCATTCTTTTGTAGATCAGTTTCCATCACTGTAATGCAGAGAACATCCTGTTTAGACAAGCATATCTTCAAGAATTTCTTGCCGGGGACATTACTTCCAACATTTGTTTGGAGTTTGGTTTTCTTGGAATTCGTTTGCTGTGATGGTGCTTCCTTTGAAAGTAGATCCAATCCACTGGGCGCTACACTATTTTTGTCTGATCTTTCGCCAATTTTCGACGAGTGACTTTGGGACTGACAATGTTCCTTGAACTTGGTCTGACTGACACTCCATTCACCACATGGCCTACAGCAGTAGGTTTCTGTTCCAGCAGTGAAATTGTGCTCATTGACCAGATGCAACAAGAAACTGTCACACTTAGCAGTTCTGTACCCGCACACCGTACAGCAGTATGATCCTGACTTGCTATCATTGTTGGCACTAGTGTCGGCGGAAGCAATATCAACACATCTGATCGATCCATCCTCCATAATCTCAAATATGGTATGTTCGCTTGTCAGATGCTTTTTATTCAGAGGTTTCAAGCTTGCCTGGTCATGTTTTTCTGGTGAGACAGTTTTTCTTTCCACCTTGACAGACCTTGGTTTCGACAGTCGCCGTTTTTTTGATGATATACTTTTTCTTTCCTGTTTGACATGCTTAGGCTTTAGCAGTCCCTTTTCCACCATTTCTGTAGTATCAGGTTTTCCCTGGTCAAGTGCGTTTGTTGCATCAGCATCTGGGAAATCGTGTACGTGGTCAATTCCGAACCCTAGCTCTGACAGCTTTTGTTTGTGTGCCAGTTGGGAACAATGTCGTCTGAAGTCAAACCCATTTGTGGTGTAGGTTGAACACATATAGCAGTAGTAAGTCGAGCAAACGGGTGGAAGATCATGCAGCGCCACACGATGTCGCAAGATGCTGCATTGCACATTAGTTTTGAATGGGCACTTTGGACAATGGTACATGCCCTTAGGTCCAATCTTAATAGCAGGACGTTCGCGTAGAATTTGTTCTCTTGGGATTTTCTGTCGTCGTGAACTTCCATCTTTCAGAATCTCAAACCTATAATGGTCTTCACGTGGCAGATCGCTTGCAAGAATCCCAGTGTTGTTTTTCAGAGCTCTGTTATTTTTCAATCTCGACACATATTTCATCACATGTGGTAACCTTTGTGTGATCTTTTGCTTTGATCTGTACTTTTCTGTCAACTTCTGAGATTTTATGACACCTTTCAGAAGTTTCTTGGCAGTCTCTGAGGTTGTGGTCGTCTTTCGTTTTGTCTCTATATTTTGCTGTAGGTTTAGTTTCTTAGCTAGTACTGGTTTGACTTGCACACCGAGCTCGTGGCATTTTGCATATTCCTCACATGCAAACTGTTGTGCTCCAGGTTTGCCAGCTTCATCTCGAACATGCTTTTCAAGATGTCTAGCGTATTCACTAAGTTGAATAGTCAAACTGTCACATAGTTGGCACTGGAAGACGGTCATTCCCGGTTTGACGATCTTATGCCGCATGGCCTCGTGTCTTATAACTGAGCCAAAATACCCTGTAATGAAAACACAGCCTTCGGACCGGCAATGGTAATGTCTTCCAGGCACATGGTGCGGCTTTGCTCCACTTGTGTTGGCAGTATCGGGACCCGCTGAGACGCATGTCCGACCACTTGCACAATCACAGCCTTCGAAGTATAGCGACTGCATGTCATTCCCTTGTCCTTTCCTCCTGCTTTTCTTCAAGCTCGACGATATTTGTGATATGTAGACGTTATCAGAAGGAGTCTCCACCAGAATGCCATCTGGATATGATAAAGTTAACGTAAAGATTTACAAAGAAGTTATGCTTTTGTCATGATTGTTAGGCATTTTGTTTACCCAATGATGGTGTGTAGTTAGTTTGTAGTATGTCCATGCCAATAAATGCCACTATTTCATATACTGTATCATTTGTCTGACTTAAAACATAATTTACACTATGATGACTCAACAACAAAAGTTTAGATCTAGGGCCAAGGTACCCCTATGACATGTTTGTAAAATCTGCTGACTCAAAATTCTAGGTTCTCACAGAACTCATGGATACCGGAGCTTGCACAAAAACAATGCGGTTGGTTCTTCAACATAATATTTTGAACGTTTGACAAAGATACACCAGGACCAACTAGAGTCATCGTCCAGAAACCAACACATTATAAGAACGAGGGGGAAATCTGCTGAAACCATGAAGGCATTCCTGTCGAAATGTCCCAAAGAGCTTAGGTCGATAATGAGCTTACTTATATTATTATATTCGATATCATACATACAAGTGCATGTAAAACATTAGCAAAACACTCACCATCGTCTGGCAGTACACTTCTGGATACCCCAGCAGCCACGTCAGTGTTGAGAACTGATGCTCCACCATTTTGTAGGAGTGATGATGCGGTATTATCCTGTGTTGCATTTGGACTGGATGTAGACATTTCGCCATCTGACGTTGGTGGTCCATTGGAGAGACAGGTGCCGCCTCCCGGTTGCTCCTCGTAACTGGCCATCCTACACTGACACGGTGATACAAAGTATCACATCACGTGTTCTGTCACTAAGAGTAGCTCCACCGAAACATGCTGGACATCCCTCGACGGAGTAGTACTCTGGAAAGAAACACTACTTCTGAAGTATTCACATAGTATGCAAACGGCACACTCCAACAAGATGTTCTGTTGGTGCAAGAATTACATGTACCACTCGCTGTGATCAACCGGACACTCACTAATCTATCCAAAAGTTTTACTATCGAAAAAATTTAGATTAAAAAAACATAATCACAGTATCACCATAATATAGGCCAGAAATTAATGTTCAATTTGACACCATCTCATGTCAAATCACCATTCACCATTTGAATGTCATCGGATTCCAACCATATCTCAAATGCAAAGTACGCACATAGGTTGAGCTTTCTTTAAAGGTGAATGCAGAGTGTAATATCAACAACTCCCACAAAAATGTGTGACTGAGCTCGAGAACGTGAGGGTGACTACAATGCTAGACCTCTCCCTCGCCGGCGAAGGTACTATTACTAAGTATTCTTGCTTGTCATGAATATATAGAGTTCCGCCTTTAGTTACATTACACTCTTTATTTATATTTAGTGAATTTGTATTACAGGCAACACCTTCAACAATATGCCAGACTATGGTCTATTCAAGATACACCACTGCTTGCCGTGGAATATAGGAAGACACTTGAGCGAGCCCGTCCAGAGTCCAGATATGTTAGCATTTACTCACATAATAATCCTTTGACCTCTTAAGGTAATCAAAGGTCAAATTCGAGGTCACCACTGAAACTGACATATTTCGGTGGCTCTGATTGGACCTTGAATATTATCTCGAGTGCTTGACTAATCATCACGAGCGCCCGAACTAACGAAGCAAGTACTCCAGATATTACATCGGGTACTGAAATAATGATATAGAGCACTCGACTTAATTTTTTCGAGTAGAGGGCTCGACATAATATGTCGAGCTCCCAACTTGTTCATCTTGACTGCTCCATATTTTAAACGTTTCTTTTTTTCGAGAACATTTCTAACAATGTATTTGGCACTTCAGTTCAAGATCGATTTATAGTATGCTCTTCAAATGACATTCTGAAATAAATATAGGTATCTGACTGTTTCCATTCACCTATTAGGTTATAAACCAAACGAACGTTTTATGATGTAGAGTGTTTAGGACACCATATTGTGGCTGCTTCGATTCGGCTCACGTCATCTTGACGATTGACCGACTCCACTGTTCCATTGTCTGTGAAGTCACACCCTTGTGGCATGTGCTCGTGCGATGGCTGCTATGAATACAGCCATGCAGCCCGTCTTGATTTTATTTGAGTTGCCTCTAAGCTGGCAACAAGGCTCCTATCCCCACCGCCTATAGCGGTGTGCTTTAGGGCTCCGGGGACAACTCCATGGGAGTCCTAGGAGGGAAGTTACTTTGATCCGGTGCTCACGCACCTGGATTGGTGAGTGTGGGGCTATCTGACGGAGTGTCTGCGAGGCTGGCCAGCAACACGCCCACATGCTTGTGTTCCGGGATTCCGCTGCGATGGCTCTCGGGCTTGACACACCGGGCTCCATAACTATGATGAAGAATTTCTGAGATATGTACCAGTCAGATCTTGTCCGGTGGACAACCTGGTTAAGAATGACGCCGGCAAGGACCGTGCCGAAGGGCGGGGTGCTTGAGCTCAGAGTCAGCGTCAAACGTTTCCTCAGAATTGTGAAGGCGCTGCTGGCAGTGTGGCAAGGCAAGTGCTCCTTTCCCCGTCGTCTAGAGCAGTGTGCTTTAGGGCTCCAGTGACAACTCCCTGGGAGGCCCAGGAGGGAAGTTACTTTAATCCGGTGCTCACGCACCTGGATTGACAGTCTCTTGCCCTTGGATGGAACATACATGTAGAGGCTCTAGCAGAGTGTTGGGCTATCCATGGTTCTACCCTGTGGTGGACTGTCCCCGAGGCTGGCCAGGAACAGGGCCACCTGCTCGTGTTCCGCTGCCATGGCTCTCGGGCTCGAAACAACAGGCTCTATAAATGTGATTTCTGAGATATTTCTGAGATATATATCAGTCGGATCATGTCCGGTGGACTACCTGGTTAAGAATGACGCTGCCAAGGACCGTGAAGGGCGGGACGCTTAGGCCTTAGAGAATCGGCGTCAAACGTTTCACTATCTTAATTAAAGCACTGGCCTTTTTGTAGAGTGCTCGCGATAATACGTAGAGCGCTCAAGATTACAAGGAGACCTCAATATGCAGATGTTGAGCACTTGATATAATATATCAAGCGCTTGCTTTATTTTGAGCACTAGAGATACTATTTCAGATATGTCAAACGCTCATTTTTTTTCCACACAGGTGCCTTCAGAGCCACTGTGACATATACTTTTTTTCGCACACAGGTGCCTTCAGAGTCATTGTGCCATGTATATGGCTTCCCATTTGAATTAGCCAATATCTAGGCTTTGTCTTCAAGTATTCCAGGAGTGCATTCTACACAGCTCTAAATTAAATTAACAGAATTAAATTAATTGAGCAAAACCGAGCCATTGCCAGCCCAAAACATTTTTTTTTGGGCTGGGTATGACTCGGTCATCGACGGCACTAAATTCGAGTAACGACTAACGTTGTTGAAACAAAAGAATATGGACATGACAACAAGTCATTTATTCAATACACAACATGACATCAAGGAACATCTGCAGTGAAGTAATATAGCAAGTAATTGTGGCAGTGAATGTCTGTATAAAATACACGTTCATGTATACATTTGCTTGGTTTAAATATACATCTATTCTATGCTTTTGTCATATAGGGAATCCCACCAGAAAACAACATGTAAAAATCAACAAAATTACAATAAACAATATATATGTTGTGGACTACACAATGTACATGCATGAGAACGCAATTGATTGACCAGTTACGTACAGATCTATTCTTTGCTATTTCATCTATTCCACTCAAAAACAAGAACAAATATAAAATCAACAAAACTAAATGCCATGGACGTTGTACGTTATGATCGCCGAAGACTGATCAGTTAGATGTATCTATGCTTTGTGATTTTGGATAGTCCACTTCAAAACAAGACATCGACCAAATCTAGGTAAACTATGTACATGTACACCTTGTATAATCTGTACAGGAGAATGGCAAGAACGTGAAGAGCAACAAGAAAGCACAATTCAACAACAATGGTGAAGAAAAAGAAAACATGCACAAAATCTCATTTCAACAAGAAAATTGTGCGATCCACTGGTTTCTTTTTTTCCATACAATTTTACATTCAGTAATACATGTAAGGACACACGAATACCGATGTTGTTCGTATCTATACCTAGTACATATTTTTTTTATGTGCGCTGATGTTTATACTTTCAGCTTTTAACTATTGCTATTACATGTACCAATTCACTCAAGTCATGATCACAGAAAATCTTAGCATTATTTTGAACAATCAACAACATCAAACAGTTCGTATTTAACAGGACATTCTCAGATTTGGGGTGATACAACTACAACCAAAGACAATCACCAGTCTTTGCTACAACATCGGGAAGTATTGGTACAGGGGTAAAAGCATGATTTTTCAAGCACCAACATGATTCTTGGTTACACACAAAAATGAAACATAATTTCAAAACAATAACAAACATGTCATGATCAACGAGTGTACGTTTGATAATGAAAAAGTATGGAGATTCAGATGAGTTACACTAAGCTAAATCGTCGTTGCTGGAAACAACACAAGAACGCTTAGTGTGACCAACGCCAATATATGCCCAACGGGATTATTGCTTACGGGTATCTTCAGTTCAGATGACTTGAGGTCTAGTTAAAGATCACTGAATCTTCCAACACCTTACAGACTTCCCATATGTTTACATTACAAATTGAGCTCCATCTTCCTAATGCCTAATGATCTCTAATGATCAACTTACGCATTTACGCATATGTTGTGCTCAATGACAGAAGACGGACGCCAAATGACGACCCACGAGATCTGGTAAGCTAAAAATGACGTATTTGGTGAATATAAAAAGATGTCCAATCCATGAAAGTATGGCCACATGTGGCACACATAAAGGCATTATGTGCCGAGTGGCAAGCGATATGCTGCTGCAGCATCTGTCGCTCGAAGAACATGACTCCACAGACACAGGTGAACAGTCTGTTGCGAATATGCAATTCCACAAGAAGGTGATGATTGTGCACCTGGTCCAGACTCATTGGCATCTGGAGGCCCGCTTGGGCTATTGGAAAGGTCGCAGAATTTCTGGAAGGTTCATTGGGGTTTGAGTCCATTGATAAACTATTGGAAACATGCGATGTTGGAGGCATATGCTGTGGTTGGGCATGTCTCCCATCCACTGGGGCTGGAACAGCTGGTAGTCTGACCGAAGACTTAGATTCATCAACGTGTGATGTGGAAGCCATGTGCATCAATCTTGCGTCCTCTGTGATTGAGGTAGTTCGAACAGGTTTATCGGATGGTTGTGGGGTAATCTGTGACACTGGCCCATATGTAATGCTGGCTGGTTCCGAGGTAGCAACTGGAACTGAAACGATTGGCACTACTCCAACAATAGATGGTTGCGAGGGATCATCTGGGATTGCAACAAGTGGTTCAGAGTCATTCTCCTGTCCAGGAGTTATGTCTGATACTTTACTCACATCGAACATGTCCACATCTGTGATGAGACAGTCCCCTGAATCGCTGTCAGACTCGGTGATGACATTTGATGTGGAAGTCACAACTGCTTCAGTCTTGGGAACGGGTGATGAGCAAACTTTGCAATTAGAGGTGTAGGATTCATCCGTCGGCTCCACTTTCGAGATGTTCTGACCACCGTCATCCTTGCTTGATGTAGGTATTTGCTTCACAATAACTTCATCACTCCCAGTTGTTGGTTGATGGATGTCACTATCATTGTCACACAGATCAATAACTTCACTTCCTGTGTCAAGAGAATGGCAACACAAAGGTTTTTGCTCCTCTTCCTTAATCCCTGGCTTCTGGGTACTGGACCCATCTTGTGCACCCGCCATTCCTTCTCCAGAGTGAACAATGCGCTCAGAGCAACTGGGACTGATGCAAACATGCTTCTCATTTGTACTTGTTCCAGGCGAAGTAGGCTCTTTCAGTAAGTTTGGCATCAGATCCTCTGAAACATCATCACGATCGATATATACACGAGGATCATCGAATTTGGAATTGTCTTTTTCACCTGAGCCATTCTCTTGGTCAGTCCCGTCAGCATTGCTGGAAACTCTTCTTTTTCGTCCAGATTTTTTCTTACTTTCTTGACGTTTTCGTTTGCGACTATGCCCATCAACTTGCGCTACCGACAGGTCATATTTGGCCTTTTTCTTTGGGTGAGTGTGTCCGTCTCGTCTTCCATTCGCATTACTGCAACTAGTGGGACACTCTTTCGCATGGGACGGAGAAACAGTTCCTTTCACCGCCTTTCGCTTTTGTGGACAATCCTCAACAGTCTCCAGTATATCAACTGAATATTCCCCATAGACTCCCTTCTCTGCACACTTGGTTTTGTGTGGCTTGGATCGCAGATGGATATTGAAATGTTGTGGAATGGTTGCCCTGAATGAGCAAATATTGCACTGGAACATATCATGATCCACATGAAGTTGATGGACACTGAAGCGGTGAAATCGAAAGTGATCCATCAACTCTGTCTTGTAATTGCACATCGTACAACTGTAAAAACCGTTTCCATCTTTCTTATATTTCTTCATTGTCTTGGATATACCCTCTGCTGGCACAGTGGAATGGATAAGACCTTCTTTAGAGAACTCAACAGACCGGTAGCACTTTGCACATTCAGGGGTGTTTTTGTTTTCCAGATGATCTTTGATTTCAGATGAACTTGTTTTTACATCTCTTTCTTTGCGTCTTGTCCCTTTTACCTGTGAGTTCAATGCTTTACGACTCTTCGGTGAAGGGTGTTTGGATACAACATACTTCCTACTCGTTTCTTTCTCCATATTCTTAGTTGATGTATCTTTCTTCTTTGTTGAGTCCAAATCTGTTTCTTGTACAGTATCCAGCAAGCAATTACTCGAATCATTTGTTTTTCCCCCGGTAGATGTTGCCGGGATTGGATTATTAACGTAGTTTCTTATTTTATCCTGACTACTGTTACGAACGGGGTATAAAGACTCCTCTTCAGTCATCCCTTCTTCAGAACACTTGAGCAAATGACTTCGAGATTTGCAGTGGTCAACGAAGTTGTTCAGGTAGATGACACGTGTGGAACAAATATCACAGGAAAACGTGTGATACGGAATGTCAAGTTCGTGCATACAATAGCAGTGTCTCCAGAAATGATGGAGCCTCACGCATGTGTAGGTACATAACGTGCACCTGAAGATGCCTTTGCCGTCTTTGGCCTGCTGATATTCTTTGACAGTTTGCTTTGATAAACGAGCTGTTACATACTTCAAGCCTGCTTTGGAGAAAAGTACTCTTTGAAATACTTTGTAGTCGGCAGGCGTCTCTTCACTGGACGAGGCTTTAACCTTTGTTGTCTGTTTTGATGTTTCTGGAGTTGTCTTTGCCTTTGTAGGCGAGATAGGCTTATGTTTTGTCGGAGATTTTTTGCCTTTACCACAGTTGGAAATGTGTGACTCACATTTACAATGCAGTTTGAATTCTGCATGAACTGTTGTTTGAACAGTGCAAGGTGTGCAATAGAATGTTGTCGACACAGGCGGAAGATCATGTTTCAAAATACGATGTCTCAGAAATGTGTCCAGCACCTTTGTTTTGTATGAACAGATCACACATCTGTACACGCCTTTAGCGTTCGGACGAATTTTGGCACATTCTTTTGTCACTTCCTCAGCAGAGACTTCCACACAGGTGAGATTCCCACCATTAGTGATCTCGTAACGGTGGAAATTTGACGGAATGAAGGTGTTTGAATCAGAGGCTGTGTTTGGTTTGGAGGACTCTCGAGCTTTGTCTGGAACACCTGACGACTCACTTGTCGTACCTGGCGTCGCTGCATATGCTTCCTGGTTGCTCTTCTGGGTCAAGCTGTGACTTTTGTGATCAGTGATGGATTCCCGTTTTTTGTGACAGAGTTTCATATCAGGTTTCGATTGCATTGTTTCTGAACCTGTATCAGACTTGGACATATGGGAACTATCCTCCTGGTCCCTGTTTGTTTGTGGGTGATTGTTAGATTGACTATTATTTTTATGTCGTGCACCATCTGCTTCTGACATGCAGGTTACTCTTTGGTCACCCACGTTTCCACAATCCACATTTGAAGATTTAGCTCCCGTTGCACTGGAATGACTGTTGGCAGCTGCTTTTGATTTTCGTTGCACCGGTAGAGTTGCTTTCGGATTTTTCATTGTTAGTTTAACAACGTGATTTGGTGACGAACAGTGTCGCAAAAAGTCAAAATGTATTGTGGTTCTGATGTCACACACGTGGCAGTAGTATGTTGTACAAACTGGATCTTGGTTGTGTAGAGCAACTCGATGACGCAAGAAGCTACGATAATTGGCTGTTCTGAAGTAGCATTTTGGACAGCGATAACGTCCAGCTGCATCCTTCTGGATTTTGGAGAGTGCAGGTTGTACTTGTTCTTTTGGAATATTGACATGTTTTGTTGTTCCATCTGTTAGAATTTCAACTTTTTGAATGACTTCGTCCGTTCCCTTTGTGTCATTCACATCTGACAACGAAGTCATTTTCGTTATCTTGAACTTCAACTTTGACAACTTTTTTATCTTGAATGCACACTTCCTTTTCGACAAATGGTTTTTAGCTCTATTCTTGCTGTTTCTGATGACTTGCTCAGAAAAATTTCCTCTTGGAAAACTTTTGAACTTTCCTGCAGAAGATTTCTCCTTTTGTGTCACTCTTTTAGGATTTTTCTGACAGTTCAAAATTTCTTGCTTGAGAAACTTGGAAACATCTGATCCGGGCTTAGCACGTTGAGCATGCATTTTACAATGTCGGGCGTATTCGCTGCCTTGTATGGTGATGCTGTTACACAGCTGGCATTTGTAGACTACTACTCCTGGCCGGACTGATTTGTGCTTCATCGCTTCATGGCGAATAATTGATGTGATATATTCCGTGATAAACGCACATCCTTCCACTTTACAATGGTAGTGTCTTCCTCTTCCATCTACTGCCTTGGTCTTTCCGGGACTGACTTTATTGGCCTTTTCACGTGGCCGCCCTGCCTCACAATTACAACCATCAAAACTTGAGTACAGAGCTTGTAGATTATTACGCTTCTTGTGAGTTGTCCCTGTCTGTGGGATAAATCCTAGTTCTTGAACTCTAGTTGGAGCATCTGCAACATGTGCAACTGAAGAAGACTTCTTTTCACTTGTACATCCTGATGGATGAAGATCTTCCACAGTTTGGATTCTCACTGCAAATTTAAAACACCTCATTGAATTAGACGTCAAGGCCAAAAGACGCTTTGGAGGCATTTCGGTGTTAAGACTAATTTATAGTATTTATAAATGTTTGCCCCGTGCAATCGACGAAAATGGAAAATGCCGACTACGCACAAAAATTTAAGGTCAAGGTCAAAGGTCATCCCTATTACCCCACAGACATTTTTGTCTTGGGCGACGAGTCGGGAAATAACGTCCGTTTCACTCTACGGCGCACCATTTCCGAGATATCGATGAAAACCAAAAATGCAGAATGAGCGAAAAAATTCAAGGTCAAGGTCGAAGTTCATCCTTAATATCCTTTAGTCATGTATATATAGGACAATGAGTCGGAAAATAACATCCTTTCCGCTCTACGACGCACCGTTTCCAAGCTATAAATGGAAACAAAAAATGCCGACCCAGCGAAGAAATTTGAGGTCAAGATCATCCCTAATACCCCTCAGACATGTTTGCCTATAGCGACAAGTCTCAAAAATAACGTCCGCTGAATCCAAAAATAGCGTCTGTATCGCTCCACGACGCACCATTTCCAAATATCGACGAAAACGAAAAATGCTGACTCAGCAAAAAAATTTAAGGTCAAGGTAATAAGAGTCCGAAAATAACGTCCGTTTCCCTCTATGGCTCACCGTTTCCGAGATATCGGCAAAAACGGAAAATGCCTATTTTCAATGTCAATTTTCTTGGAGCGACGAGTCCAAAAAAAACTCTATGACACACCGTTTCCAAGAAAGTCAGGAAGCCTCAAGGACGAAACAGCAAAACATTCTTTTTGAGTTCCAGGTCAAAGGTCGTTTGAAGGATTGATCCCAAAATCAATAGGGTTCTTCCCTGGTGGTATATGAACCCGATTTTCAGACTCCTCGCCCTAGCCAAACATGTCGTATCGGTATTGAGGATAGCCCACTTCGAGCGATAATGGGCAATCAAATTTATACACATCACAGTGGTCCATATGAGGAGTGTTATGCATCATTTAGAGTTATTGAACAGATTTTGAGAAAACAAGGTTCCGTCAAAGTCCAAAATTGGCCAATTTTCGTCAAAAATGGCCGCCATTTTGAAAAAAATCAAAATAAACAAACTGAAAAAATTAGCCCAAGGGCTAAGATAGGTTACCGGACAACTTTAGTTGAAACAGGACAGGTGAGATATGACGTTAAGATAAACCAATCATCTTCGTGAACTTCAATGTCATCATTAAGTGTGCAGCATATAACCTTGTATTCATGTATGTTCAAAATACAAATACAAGGTCTATCTACAAGCCTTTTGTCTATAAACAAAATTTACACATTTCTTGTTGGACGTGACACTGAGATATAGCACTCAATGTCATCTGACGTCAAGTTCAACGTCACCCAAAAAAGCCACATATATATGTGGTATACATGTATATGACTTCCAATTCCAGCTATACCTACAAACATTTTTTGGCTGTAGAGGCCAATTTATACACTCAAGGGGCCTTTTAAGCAATTCAAAGCACTCCATCTTTATACACAATGTCAGGGACCCCAAATAGCATGTTTTATAACAAAAATCTCAAAACTGATCAGATAAATTTGAAGGAAAACGACCAAAAATTAAATTTGGGGCCTATTCAGCCTAAATTTCTAGCCTTTTGAGCAATTCAAGGCACTTTATATACTATATACATATTTATACACATCATGTCAAAAACCCCAATTACTATGTTTTGAAATAAAAATCTCAAAAGTGATCAGACAGTTTTCGATTAAAGACAAACAAGGTGCAAATTTGGACATTTTTCGACTCAAAAATGGCTGTTTTAACATTTCAAGGTCATCCAAGGTCAAATTCAAGGTCACCACACAAGTCTTCATATATGACTTCCCATTTGAAAGTGCTAATTTCTAAGCTCTATCTTCAAGCATTCTATGAGTACAGTCTAGGCAGCTCCCATTATGAAGGAAAAAAGTGCCGAAAATTTTCAGTCCCAAATTTTTTTCAAAGGGTGAAAAAAAATTTTTTGCCTAGAAATGGCACAAAATGGATAGTAACGCGATTTGGGGCAAAAAAAATTTTTTTCGCCGACCCGTCAAAATTCAAAATGGCCGCCACACGGAGACCGGCGATTCAAGGGCAACAAAACTTATACACATCATAAAGGTACATAGAGGGAATCTTCTGAAATGAAAATCTCAAAACTGATCAGACAGTTTTCGAGAAAAGACAGAAAAGCTGCAAATTTTGGCATTTTTCGACCCAAAAATGGCTATTTTGACTTTTCAAGGTCATCCAAGGTCAAATTCAAGGTCACCACACAAGTCGCCATATATGACTTCCCATTTGAAAGTGCCAATATCTAAGCTCTATCTTTAAGCGTTCTATGAGTACAGTCCGGGCAGCTCCCATTATGAAGGAAAAAAGTGCCGAAAATTTTCTAAGTCCAAAATTTTTTTCAAAGGGTGAAAATTTTTTTTTTGCCTAGAAATGGCCCGAAATGGATACTAACGCGATTTGGGGCAAAAAGAATTTTTTTCGCCGACCCGTCAAAATTCAAAATGGCCGCCACACGGAGACCGGCGATTCAAGGGCAACAAAACTTATACACATCATAAAGGTACATAAGGGGAATCTTCTGAAAACGAAAATCTCAAAACTGATCAGACAGTTTTCGAGAAAAGACAGAAAAGCTGCAAATTTGGGCATTTTTCGACCCAAAAATGGCTATTTTGACCTTTCAAGGTCATCCAAGGTCAAATTCAAGGTCACCACACAAGTCGCCATATATGACTTCCCATTTGAAAGTGCCAATATCTAAGCTCTATCTTTAAGTGTTCTATGAGTACAGTCCTGGCAGCTCCCATTATGAAGGAAAAAGGTGCCGAAAATTTTTCAAGTCCACAATTTTTTTCAAAGGGTGAAAAATTTTTTTTTGCCTAGAAATGGCCCGAAATGGATAGTAACGTGATTTGGGGCAAAAAAAAATTTTTTCGCTGACCCGTCAAAAATTCAAAATGGCCGCCACACGGAGACCGGCGATTCAAGGGCAACAAAACTTATACACATCATAAAGGTACATAAGGGGAATCTTTTGAAACAAAAATCTCAAAACTGATCAGACAGTTTTTGAGAAAATGGCCGCCAAAGTCCAAAATTGGCCATTTTTCATCAAAAATGGCCGCCATTTTGAGAAAAATGCGAAAATCAAAAAACTAAAAAAAAACCCCTCTTGAAATATTTTTAGGCACTTTTGTGCAAAATTTCAGAAAAATCCGCCTGTAAACTTTAAAGATACAGCTGTGGACGGACGACGGACGCCGGACGGACGACGGACGCAACGTGACGGCAATAGGTTATCGGACCATAGGTCCGGTAACCTAAAAACTAAAAAAAAACCCCCTCTTGAAATATTTTTAGGCATTTTTGTGCAAAATTTCAGAAAAATCCGCCTGTAAACTTTAAAGATACAGCTGTGGACGGACGACGGACGGACGCAACGTGACGGCAATAGGTTATCGGACCATAGGTCCGGTAACCTAAAATACCTCCATCTTGAAATATTTTTAGGCATTATTTGTGAAAAATTTCAAAAAGATTTGACCGCAAACTCTAAAGATTTGCAGATGGACAAAGAATGACGATGGACGGACGCAACGCCACGGCAAAAGGTTTGCCCTAACCTAAAATTCTCCATCGAATCATATAAACTCCAGAGAATATCAGTCAGCATTACAGAAAATATTGAGATAATACACTTCTAATCCTGAAATAAAAGATTTCAGTAAATGAGTGCTACATACCTTCTGAAAATGGTGATATTGGTTCGAAGTCTGGCAATGGATCTGCTGCAGACGGAGTGCTCTTTGGTGGCGAACTTGACGCTGAAAAACTCCCCTCCTCTGGTGGTGGACTTGGTACAGACAGATTGCCCTCTGGTGGTGGACTTGGTACTGACAGAATGCCCTCTGGTGGAGGACTCGGTACCGATAGACTGCCCTCTGGTGGTGGACTTGCTACCGACGGATTGCCCTCTGGTGGTGGACTTGGTACTAAAAGATTTCCCTCTGGTGGTGGATTTGGTACCCACAGACTGCCCTCTGGTGGTGGATTTGGTATCGACAGATTGCCCTCTGGTGGTGGACTTGATACTGATGGACTGCCCTCTGGTGGAGGACTTGGTACTGACGGACTGCCCTCTGGTGGTGGACTTGGTACCGACAGACTGCCCTCTGGTGGTGGACTTGGTACTGACAAACTGCCCTTTGGTGGTGGACTTGGTACTGATAGAACATCCTCTGGTGGTGGACTTGGTACTGACAGACTGCCCTCTGGTGATACACTTGGTATTGACAGACTGCCCTCTGGTGGTGGAATTGGTACTGACAGACTGCCCTCTGGTGGTGGACTTGGTACCGACAGATTGCTCTCTGGTGGTAAACTTGGTACTGACAGACTGCCCTCTGGTGGTGGACTTGGTACTGACAGACTGCCTTCTGGTGGTGGACTTGGTACTGACAGACTGCCCTCTGGCGGTGGACTTGGTACCAATAGACTGCCCTCTGGTGGTGAACTTGGTACCAATAGACTGCCCTCTGGCGGTGGACTTGGTACCAATAGACTGCCCTCTGGTGGTGGACTTGGTACCAATAGACTGCCCTCTGGTGGTGAACTTGGTACCAATAGACTGCCATCTGGCGGTGGACTTGGTACCAATAGACTGCCCTCTGGTGGTGGACTTGGTACCAATAGACTGCCCTCTGGCGGTGGACTTGGTACCGATAGACTGCCCTCTGGTGGTGGACTTGGTACTGACAGACTGCCTTCTGGTGGTAAACTCGGTAATGACGGACTGCCCTCTGGTGGTGAACTTGGTACTGACAGACTGCCCTCTGGTGGTGAAATTGGTACTGACAGACTGCCCTCTGGTGGTAAACATGGTACTGACAGACTGCCCTCTGGTGGTGAACTTGGTACTGACAGACTGCCCTCTGGTGGTGGACTTGGTACCGATAGACTGCCTGCTGGTGGTGAACTTGGTACTGATGGACTGCCCTCTGGTGGTGAACTTGGTACGGACAGACTGCCCTCTGGTGATGGACTTGGTACCGATAGACTGCCTGCTGGTGGTGAACTTGGTACTGATGGACTGCCCTCTGGTGGTGAA
The DNA here is from genome assembly GCA_949152475.1 of Terebella lapidaria. NCBI lineage: Eukaryota > Metazoa > Annelida > Polychaeta > Terebellida > Terebellidae > Terebella > Terebella lapidaria. The sequence goes on along the minus strand of OX424564.1, from coordinate 15,311,809 downwards.
CTTGGTACGGACAGACTGCCCTCTGGTGGTGGACTTGGTACCGATAGACTGCTCTCTGGTGGTAGACTTGGTACTGACAAACTGCCCTCTGGTGGTGGACTTGGTACGGACAGATTGCCCTCTGGTGGTGGACTTGGTACCGATAGACTGCCCTCTGGTGGTGAACTTGGTACGGACAGACTGCCCTCTGGTGGTGGACTTGGTACCGATAGACTGCCCTCTGGTGGTGAACTTGGTACGGACAGACTGTCCTCTGGTGGTGGACTTGGTACCGACAGACTGCCCTCTGGTGGTGAACTTGGTACCGATAGACTGCTCTCTGGTGGTGGACTTGGTACTGACAAACTGCCCTCTGGTGGTGGACTTGGTACCGATAGACTGCCCTCTGGTGGTGGACTCGGTACTGACAGACTGCCCTCTGGTGGTGGACTTAGTACTGACAAACTGCCCTCTGGTGGTGGACTTGGTACCGATAGACTGCTCTCTGGTGGTAGACTTGGTACTGACAAACTGCCCTCTGGTGGTGGACTTGGTACTGACAGACTGCCCTCTGGTGGTGGACTTGGTACCGATAGACTGCCCTCTGGTGGTGGACTTGGTACTGACAGACTGCCCTCTGGAGGTAGACTTGGTACTGACGGACTGCCCTCTGGTGGTGGACTTGGTACCAATAGACTGCCATCTGGTGGTGGACTTAGTACTGACAGACTGCCCTCTGGTGGTGGACTTGGTACTGACGGGCTGTCCTCTGGTGGTGGACTTGGTACCGATAGACTGCCCTCTGGTGGTGGACTTGGTACTGACGGGCTGCCCTCTGGTGGTGGACTTGGTACTGACGGGCTGCCCTCTGGTGGTGGACTTGGTACTGACAGACTGCCCTCTGGTGGTGGACTTGGTACTGACAGACCGCCCTCTGGTGGTGGACTTGGTACCGATAGACTGCCCTCTGGTGGTGGACTTGGTACTGACGGGCTGCCCTCTGGTGGTGGACTTGGTACTGACAGACTGCCCTCTGGTGGTGAACTTGGTACTGACAGACTGCCCTCTGGTGGTGGAATTGGTACTGACAGACTGCCCTCTGTTGGTGGACTTGGTTCCGACAGACTGCCCTCTGTTGGTGGACTTGGTTCCGACAGACTGTCCTCTGGTGGTGAACTTGGTACTGACAGACTGCCCTCTGGTGGTGGACTTGGTACTGACAGACTGCCCTCTGTTGGTGGACTCGGTTCCGACAGACTGCCCTCTGGTGGTGAACTTGGTACTGATAGACTGTCCTCTGGTGGTGGACTTGGTACTGACAGACTGCCCTCTGGTGGTGGACTTGGTACTGACAGACTGCCCTCTGGTGGTGAACTTGGTACTGACAGACTGCCGTCTGGAGATGAACTTGGTACCGAGGAGCTGCCCGCTAATGGTGGACTTGCAGACATGATGTTCTGAGATTGCAGATTAGGCACAAACACTATTGTGGCATAACAAGATTGCTTGGTGGTACTTGAATGCAGTCTCTCTGAGGTCTGGCTCATGTGTCAACAGTCAACTTGGGCATGTATTCCTGTCAGAAAAATACCAAAAAAAAGTCAGATCACATTTTAGTAGTGTTGTTGTAATTAAAGGCCTTTGGACACATCAAAAATTCTTTAGTGCTAATTTAACAACCAGAAACAGGATATGCGATAACCTTTGAACACATCCGTTTTAAGCAAGAGTTGTGCCTAAATTGATATTTATTGGCAAGGATTTGGCCCAGGGGCTATAATATTATATGGACTGCTGAGAATTTGTACATAGGAAAAAAATCTATGTTTCTGGTTATTAAACATTCTTACTTCTACATTGATAAACTTGGTACTTAATTTTAACAGGGACTGACAGAATGGAATTCCATGGAACTTGAAGACAAAACAGGAATTTCAAGATTGGATGAGATTCTCGGGTCATTTGGAATAAGGCGAATTACAATAAAATTTGATAATTACCTGTAAGCGTTGTCTGTCGATATCAAGGCTATCTGCAAGTATCGCTGTTGTTTTTTATTTTGTAAATTCAGCAATGGAGTATGCAGTAAAAGTGCAAGAGGCAAAAGTTTGTGAACTACTTGCAGTGACACACAAACCAGAAACATAGATTTCAAGCATGTACCAACAGAGGTCAGAGAGGAGGTCATGTGGTGAAGAGAAGACAGAAACAAGAGGACCAAAGGTCCTGCAGATAAATGGTAATTTACATGATTTAATGCACACATTCAAGCACAGCTTCGATAATTAGACACATTGGAGAACAGAAAATATTTGATTTGTCATTGACAAAATAATTTTTTTTTGCACAACAATGCTAGATGAACTGAATTCTTTTATTGTGAGTACATGACATTTGCAAAGTTTCGCATTCATAAGGCCGTTCAATTTAATTACATTTAACAGACATAAACTTAAAAGGAATTGATTTTTTCGCCTGATTCCATTGGACATGATTCAGGGATACACCAAAGTGTGGTAGCTAACACATCCACCCCAAAAATACATCAGGTTGAAAATATACTGTATATCAGTTATTTACAAAATGTCGAACAAGAAACTAAAAATTAGGCCAAGGGCCAAAGATAGGTTACCGGACAATGTTTAATATTTTAGATGTTAGCCAGGTCACTGGTTGAATTGAAGGTCAAGAGAATATTCAGCATATATAACATTAAGCATATATCATGTCCACAGTTGATTGCTAAGCTTTAAATTCAATAATCAGCGAGATATTAGCAATTTTGTGCTGTGGCCTTGAAAATAGAGATGGCATCGAATGTCGCGACATTCATGCATCGTGATATTTGAAGTTTGACGACGTCGCGATCTGCATTTTCCCGACATCGCATCGTCAGTTTTAACAATTCAATCAATCTTTTCAATGCTAGACGTCCAGATTTTCATACATTTTCGGTGTGTCAGATTCAACGCATGTCAGATGTCAATATCCATGATATAAGCTTATGCCGACATCGTATGTAACACGTATTGTGATTGGATGGTGAGAATATCCCATACGTGACGTCAGGTTTCCTAAAATCATTTGATTGTGACTGCGCATGCGCCTGTTCATGCTCGCCCGCCCACATGATGGAAAGGAAAAAATAACAAACACAAGAGAATTGTATCAGTTTATCGAAAATTCAGGGCTTTTTCAGGCCATATATTGACATTATATCATATTTAATACTAAGATATGCACTCACGTAGTGTTATATACCATGAATACGAGTACGAGATAATCAGTGTCCACAGTTATGTCGACATGTGTAGATCGCGATTTGAACTTGCCGACGTCGCGACTTAAAAAAAAATCACGATGCCATCTCTACTTGAAAATGAAGGGGCAAAGGTCAAATTCAAGGTCATCAAAATATTCAGTGTATATCATTTTCTATATCATGTCCATAATTGATTCCCAAGCCAAACAGTCAATAGAGGAGCAAGATATGAGCCAGTTTGTCCTTGGACTTTGAAAATGAGGTCCGAGGTCAAATTCAAGGTCCGAGAATATTCAGCATATATCATTTCCTACATGTCCACAATTGATTCCCAAGCTGTAAAGTCGATAACAAGCGAGATATTAGCCATTTTGTCCTATGACCTTGAAAATGCCGTCAAAGGTCAAATTCAAGGTCATCAGAATATTCAGCATATATCATTTCCTATATGTCCACAATTGATTCCTAAGCTGTAGAGTCGATAATAAGTGAGATATTAGCCATTTTGTCCTGTGACCTTGAAAATGAGGTCAAGGGTCAAATTCAAGGTCATGACAATAATCTGCATATATCATTTCCTATATGTTCATAACTGATTCCTAAGCTGTAAAGTCGATAACAAGCGAGATATTAGCCATTTTGTCCTATGACCTTGAAAATGAGTTCAAAGGTCAAATTCAAGGTCATGAGAATATTCAACATATATCATTTCCTATATGTTCACAATTGATTCCTAAGCTGTAAAGTCGATAATAAGGCCTAGAAAAATCGATTTCTTGTTTCCGGTTACCCGCCCGCCCCTAGAAAATCAGCCCGACCCTAATGATTTCTTTGGTAGTTGTAGAAATAAATATCACCTTTCCCCGACCCTGTCAAACATTTTAAGAGCCCGATCCTAGAAAGTTCTCCGAAGTTTCGCAATAAAAACAACACTGCCTGCCATTGTTGTGTTTGTTTCGTAAAACGATACGTGATTGGCCACAAGTCAAGAAATTGCACCAATCACAAGCCGCGTTCTACCGGTATACTCGCGCATGCGTACTACAGACATGGCGATTGGAGGCGCACATGGGTCTGCAGACATCGTTGGAAATCATGCAAATATGACATTTATTTCTCGACTGAACACCCTACACTATCCAGAATCATTGACACAGCTTAAAACATGTTTCATATGATGTCGGCATGGTCAGACAAACCTGCTGCTACTGGATGCAACGTTCCCTTCAAAATTTAGATGTTCCGAAAAAATTTATTTATCGGTAATATAGGCCTAAATAAATTTTTTATGTACCTACCTACCCTGCCAAATCACTGATAGAAATTTTTTGTAGAAAGAAATAAAAAGCCTACCTACCTACCCTATTTTTTAAATCAGTGTAACAGGAAACAAGAAATCAATTTTGCTAGGCCTAAGCGAGATATTAGCACATTTGTCCTGTGACCTTGGAAATGAGGTCAAAGGTCAAATTCAAGGTCACGAAAATATTCAGCATATATCATTTCCTATATGTTCACTATTGATTCCTAAACTGTAAAGTCGATAATAAGCGAGATATTAGCCATTTTGTCATGTGACCTTGAAAATGAGGTCAAAGGTCAAATTCAAGGTCATCAGAATATTCAGCATATATCATTTCCTATATGTCCACAATTGATTCCTAAGCTGTAAAGTCAATAATAAGCGAGATATTAGCTATTTTGTGCTCTGACCTTGGAACTGAGGTCAGAGGTCAAATTCAAGGTCACGAGAATATTCAGCATATATCATTTCCTATATGTCCACAATTGATCCCTAACGTGTAAAATCAATAATAAGTGAGATATTAGTCATTTTGTCCTGTGACCTTGAAAATGAGGTCAAAGGTCAAATTCAAGGTTATCAGAATATTCGGCATATATCATTTCCTATATGTCCACAATTGATTCCTAAGCTGTAAAGTCGATAATAAGCGATATATTAGACATTTTGTGCTTTGACCTTGAAACCGAGGTCAGAGGTCAAATTCAAGGTCACAAGAATATTCAGCATATATCATTTCCTATATGTCCATAATTTATTCCTAGTCTCTAATCTCAATATTAAGTGAGATATTAGGCATGATGTGTCCCATTATAAAGCATAGGAGAATTTAACATGGAAAAGTCCCATCTGGGCCGAGTTTGGGTCCAAAATGGCCCACTTCGAGCGATTCAGGGGCAACGAAATTTATACATGTCACAGGGGTACATATGGAGAGTGTTATGCATCAATAGGAAAAAAAGTTACTGAATATATTTTGAGAAAATGACCGTTAAAGTCCAAAATTGGCCATTTTTCGACGAAAACGGCCGCCATTTTGAAAAAAAATGCAAAAATCAAAAAACTAAAAAAATCCTTTCCTGGAAATATTTTTAGGTATTTTTGTGCAAAATTTCAGAAATATTCCATCATAAACTTTAAAGATAAAAATGTGAACGGACGGACGGACGACGGACGGACGACGGACGCAACGCCATGCCAATAGGTTATCGGACCACAGGTCCGGTAACCTAAAAAACACTTTTACTTAAAAGCACCTGCAAAAAATATCATGAATATATACTGTAAACCTAGAAAGATTAACGTCCATTAAGTTTAGTGATTTTACTAAAGTGGACATATTAGCAGCCATTTAAGTTAGCGGGTGGATGACAGAAACAGAAAAACAAACCTGTGTTTTGTGACTTAGCGTCCATAAATATTAGCGAATTTTTTCCAAACGCTAAAAATGCTAAATAAATGGACGCTAATACTTTCTGGGTTCAGTGCAGTATGTTAATTTTCATGATTTAGGCATGAATAATTGACATATTTCAGATGGAAATGTTTCTGTTGCCTTCAACATGTTCAATGATAGCCTAGGATATCAATTGATTTCTGAATGCTTTCTAAGACAACACTAAAATGATCATGACAAGCATGAACGCATCAATTTAACACAGTTAATCATGTCAATCAATTGCTGATCACTACTGTGACAAATCAACAATTCAGAATATTTTCATTTCCACCTCCAGGTTCCAATAACATGATAAGGCCACACCAAATTTGAAAATTGTTCCATGAATTTAACATTCATAAATTTGGTGTAGGCTAATTCACTTGGAGGTTGGAATAACTGGAACATAGTGGAGGAGCTAGAAAGCATTAAAGACAAATCACAAAAATTATACATATTCATTGGCACATGTCACCTAGTGCATGTATTATAAATATGTGTACAATGAATATGTATAATTTTTGTGATTTGTCTTTAATGCTTTCTAGCTCCTCCACTATGTGACATGTGCCAATGATGCCATAGATCTTGAGTAACAAAAACTAAACTACATTGTATACTCTCAACATCCGTCAAAGCCTTAAGATGTGTTCAATTTTTTAGAAAGTGGACATTTCAATGGTTATTGGTAGTTTATGTACTTTCCTCCCACACTGCCAAAGATCGGCTCATGACGTTGTTCTCTGGTCAAGGATACACCATCCTCGTTCTGTGGGACGATGGCATGGTTTGCCTGTTGAAACTGGGGCGCAGAGAATCTCGTCACGGCAATTCCCACACCTTCAATCAATGCTAACAGTACTCCACCGATGACTGCTGACCCGAGCATTGCCGGCATTCCGTTCCTGACTGACAGGATCGCTCCAGTCACGGCGCCGCTTGTGATCGAATTCCACGGATCTTCTTTCTTCCGGAGGTAAACCATAGAGCAGTCCACCGCTGAAAAAAGTCCGCCCCAAATGGCAAAGTTACCGCCCGTGATAGGTGCACGTTCTCGGATCGTAACAGCACTGCTGATTAGTCTGCGGTAATGACCACTTGGTGCATTCCGAAAGCCCTGAATCCCATGAAAAACAGATCCACCGATTGATCCCATGGCGAAGGCTCCCCCCGCATCGTCCGTTATTCGCCACGGACATGGTTCACGCGAATATTCTTCCATTGATGAGTTGATTGCTGAACTTGATGTGATTCAATAAAGATGAGATAATTGAACTTTGTCTATAGATCCCTTTTCGTAAAGACTCGGTGTGAAGTCAATACAACCTAGCTAGCATATCCCATATTCAGATTAGTCTAGCCGTAGGATAGGGTCTATTATGCACCCGAAAACTACTAATTCTTCAAGCAAATTAGAGACCATGCTAGATCTATACACAGCAGTGCCACTACACTAGATTAGAGTGGACGTCTGCATCATCATGACATGAATGATGCAACCACTTACTCTGTTACTGGCACAGTGGCACCATCTGGCGAGTGTCTGGTTGGGCGAGTGCGTGTTCGCGCTGGCGCCAGCCCGTAAATCACGGTAGATCTAGATCTACTGTGCTTGTATTTGTAACATCCCCTCAACATTTCATCATACATGATTGGGTACCAATGACAATACAGCATTTCAATGTACACATAATTCACAGTTACCTTTATCTAGATTGATTCCAAAGTAATCATGTGGTTTGTGCATAATTTTGCTTTCTTCGACATTTTTTTTATCATTTCTAAAATGCGGACTGCTATTTCATTACGCCGCGTCTTTCGATTTCGAACAAGAATCGTATTTGAAAGTCACGATCGATCCACGCATTTGCGGGAACATTTGAATAGCAGGATGACTGATGTAGTCCTAGCACTTAGGCACACGACAGCCCAGGGGCGGATCCAGGATTTTTGAATAGGGGGGGTGCTCTTCTTAAATGTTCGTAATCTTGAAATAGTGTGAGCGAGCGTAGCGAGCGAAGCCTTATGCGGTCTGGGGGTTTGGGGGGAGGGGGGGGGGGGGGGGAGCCGTGAGCCCGACGATAATTTTTTTTTAACTTACTGTCTAACTTAATACACCTTAAATGGTTTCTAAGGTGTATTTACAACTGTACCTTGTGAAATCACTAAGTAGATTTTCACTTAAGGAGTCTGTTTTTGTTGTGAATGGAGGATACATCACTGACTAGCGAGTGAAGCCTTATGCAGTCTGGGGGTTCGGGGGCGCCGTACGCCCCCGAGATATTTTTTTTTAATTTAGTGTCTCTGAGATGGTTTCTAAGATGTATTTTACAATTGTACCTCGTGAAATCAATAAGTAGAATTTTACTTTAGAAGTCTGCTTAGTTCTGTTGTAAATGAAGGATCGATTTTCAAAGAAAGGAAGGTCTAATAGTCATACCATTCTAAGGCTGTTCTAAGGTTCTTATGCACCAGACATGGTGATGTTACGCCCCCGAGAATTTTTTTTTAATTTAGTGTCTCTGAGATGGTTTCTAAGGTGTATTTTACAACTGTACCTTGTGAAATCAATAATTAGAATTTTACTTTAGAAGTCTGCTTAGTTCTGTTGTAAATGAAGGATCGATTTTCAAAAAAACGGAAGGTCTAATAGTCCTACCATTCTAAGGCTGTTCTAAGGTTCTTATGCACCAGACATGGTGATGGTCAATCGTTTAATAATAAAGATAAGATATAATTATCTTCCAAGTTATGCCGACATCCAGAATTATATCCAGAGTTATAAAGAACCCTGTCTGTAACAAATAAATAAAGTAAAAAATATCCCCTGTGTATATTCAATGTGTATATTCAAAGTTTCAGTATGAAGTCAAGTGTGTCGGACTAGATTTATTATTGGAGGGGTGGGGCGGTGGGGGTGGCAAGCTGGTTAGAGGAGTCAAGCGACCGAGCGAAGTGAGATGGATAGGTGGTACCTTACACGGCGTGGGGTCTGGGGCCCGCTCAAGGGCCCCAGAAGCCAGAGCTTTTTCATGTTCTGTGGTTGACTCTGAGCTCTCTCTGGCTCTGATTGAGTATTTTTCATTCCACACATGCATGTAACTATAGCTGGTATTTAAATTTATTTATCCCAAAACTACTAATTGTCACTTTACATATCATATGTCATATCACTTGAAGAACTCATGAGTAATGACACTCAATTGCATAATTATTGACCAACGAATGTTAGGCCTATGTACCGCTGTAATGCACCTTAACATATTTCTGAGTCACAGATTTTTTTTTTGAAAATATATTGTGGGGCTCTACCCCCCTCCCTCCGCCCCGCCCCCCCCCCCCTCCGGTCAAAAATATCAAACGAGGAAAATTACACTCATATTTCGTTACATACATTTCGTTACAGGTGCATACCAACATTTTCTATAGCTTTTTGCTCTCTCTTTTTTTCTTTTCTTCTTGCTCTCTCTTTTTTCTTTTTCTTTTTCTCTTTTTTTCACGGCCCAATGGGGGGGGGGGGGTGCGCGCCGGGTGCACCCCCCCCCCCTGAATCCGCCAGTGACAGCCAGAGAGCTGCACCTATGTTTCGAAAAAGAAGAAGCAAAATTGCCCAAAATGGTTTATTGTGATGAAATAGGGATTCTTCAAACTCCTATTTTGTCCTTTCGCACAATCATATTTAAACCAAGAGCGTTGTGTGTTTGACACAAGTTCTTTATTGATACGTCAGATATCAACAAGACACGTATGATGAAATGGCACGATCACGGCTATCCACAAATACCGCTACAAGTCCGTTATCCCCAAATGCTGAGTCATTTACTAGGTAAAAAAATAGTTACCGTTGAAATCAGTCCTGAGTTTGTCTTCTAATTCACTGTCTTATTCCTGAGATTATTCCACGCTTCCATCGTCGTGGACGCTCACTACAGATCTAACCTCTATAACCGACTCTTATTAATTGAACACGGGGCAATACAAGTCATTAATTGTCTAAGTGTATAACGAACTCATAAAACCACCGCCCTCCTCCGCAAAACCACCCGCGGAGGAGTGATCACGTTCTTGCGGAGGTTCGACCACGTGCATGCGGAGGATCGGCCACGTGCTTGCGGAAGACCAGGCATGCACATGCGCAGAACAGCTTCCGGTGGAGAGCCCAATATAAGGAGGCAGCCACAGCTCTCTGAGAGTCAGTCGAGCAAGGTACGAGAGGAGACACATTGCCCTGAGACGGTTCTGTCCTCCTTGGACAGGCGAGGGAGAGGACTTAGAGTTTTCCGTACCTCCGCCCATCTTGACCTCCGCAGTGCGGAGCCCCAGACTCCATGTATGGGAAATGCAACAGGGAAGGGTGTGAGTCCCAGATGATGACAATCGTATGAATCCGGTCCAACGTCCCCTCAATATATGAACCCCGGCCCTCTTGACTTACAGCTGACGGCAAGGCGGCGATCTCTTCTTGCACAGTGGTGCAAGCGTGAGGGAAGTCTATGGTGAACCTCCGCAACCCGCGGACCTGTGAGGGACGTCCCCTGATGTGCGGAGACACTCCGTCTCCGCAATAGACGAACCTCCGCAGCCGCGGACTTGTGAAGGAAGTCTCTGACGATACTCCGCACCCGCGAAGGTGGCGAGGGAAGTTTCCTGACGTGCGGAGACACCCAGTCTCCGCAGGCGACGACCCTCCGCACCCGCGGAAGAGGGAGGTGAAGCAGACGTGCGGGGGACCCTCCGCAAGGACGAGGGACCTCTGCGGAGCCACGGAACCTCTGCAGCGCGGAAGACCTCTGCAGAGAGAGGATCTCCGCAGTGCGGAAGACCTCCGCAGAGACAGAGAACCTCCGCAGAAGTGAGGACCTCCGCACCGGCGACACCTCCGCAGAAGACGGCGGGACAGACTCCGCAAGTACCTACCTCCGGAGACGGAAGAATTGCGGAGCCAGGGAACCTTTACCTCCGCATGGACTTCGCGTAGGAAGAGACTGACGCTAGTTCTGATGCCTAACGTTAAAAGCAGGGTCTTAGTCTAAACCTGGACCTGTTGTAACCTTTTAGTATTGTAAAGTTCGGTGACTTAGTCTAAACCTGGTCACTGTGTAATTTGGGGAAACATTGCATATATTTTGTGAGTGAATAACTCGTCGTATTTAGTAATAAAACCCGTGTCTTTGAATTAATTTGTCTTCAGCACTTTTCTCTAACCAGAGAAATACTATGGAATTGTGGACGTCTCACCATTAATTGTCTATAGCGTTCGGACACAGAGACGAGAGGTACTACAAAAAGACTATACGAAAAATAAACACAACGCGAGAAAATAAACAACAAACAAACTCAACCACGGCATCAAATAACCATCAATCGTAAAATCGCTACAGAAACTTGGTGCCGTGACCAGGATCCTTCGAAGAAGCATACAGCTCAGAAGAACGAGCCCGAGATGTCCGAGACAGAGGGAAAGGATCTGAAGTCCTCCGCAGAAGACGAGGGAAGATCGAGGAAGTGCGGAGGATCTGGTGACGCAGAGGAGTGCGGAAGACAATCTGAGGACACGGGTCCAGAGGACTCCAGAAGATCAGAGGCCTCTGGAGCTGGTGATGACAGATGTCCTCACTCCATCCGGAGTGAGGAGACCCCCCGAGTGGTCTGGATGGACGGAACATGACAGGAGGCGAGAGCGGGAGCGCTACCTGCAGAGGATCCGCGAGAGCCCGGGGCTCAGTAGAGTTTTGGGGAGACCCAGCTCTTACCTGGGGGACAGCGAGATCCTCGTGTCTGAGGACTACCTGCGAGGCAGAGGACGAGCCACATCAGAGGGACGAGGAAGAACCCGATCGGCCGAGGGGAGGCAGCGAGCACCTTCCCCATCCTTTTTGAGGTCTCTCACCCACGAGGGGCCTTCGGTCCAGAGAGGGTGGCAGGAAGAGAGGAGGCTGAGCCACGATCAGTCCCAAGCTGGGCCCTCCATCCGTGATGTGGGGCACCGAGCAGCCGCCATCCGCATGACGGGAGCCGTACCACCTCCGCAGATGGGAGGCGCCGCGTACGCTCCGCAGTCGTCGGCCTCCGCAGCACAGCCGGCTCCGCCGATGTACGAGCTTGTGATGGCTCCGCAGGTGGCTCCGCAGCAACTGCCACAGATAGCTCCGCAGATGGGAGCGCCGCCTCCGCAGCCAGTACCGGTGGTCTAATACCATCAAGGACCACCGGCCGTCCAGCCTGGACAGATGACCGCTCCAGTACCACCCCAGGAGCGGCAGAGGAGGAGAGATACGAATTCGGAGACAGACGGGTCTACCACCGAGAGTACCCTCTCTCACCGGGGACGTCGACTGTCTTCAGGTCCGCAGAGACAGCGAGGCCGGAGGAGTGACTCCGATGGGAGCACCTCATCCTCCTCCGCATTTGCACCGGCACCTGCGGAGCGACGGAGACAGATGTTCCCGGACAAGTATGACGGTGTCTCAATGGAGTGGCCTGAATACCTGAGCCACTTCTCGGTGATCGCCGAAGTTAATAGATGGGGAAAGATGGAACGAGCAGCTTGACGGGAGAAACCGGACCAGTACAAGGACTGGGATCTTCTCGTGGAGAAGCTGGCCAAGCGTTTCGACCCCGCCTGCCATGAAGAGACCTACAGGGCGGCGTTACGAAGCAGGACACGGAAGACTGGAGAGGCGCCGCAGGCCTTTGCCCAACATATCCGGCGGTTGGTTGAGAGGTCTTCTCCACACCTCGGGGATGAGGCTCACGAGACCATCGCATTGGAAAGCTTCCTGAAGGGTCACGGGGACGGGGACATGAAGCTCATGGCCCTGATGAAGGACATGAAGACCCTGGAAGAGGCGACGGCTTTCATCACTCAGTATGAAAGTGTCAACCACAAGCCAGTGCGTGCAGTCCGCGCCTTGGTGGAGGATGAGAAACCGGTGGAGGCGCCACATGAAGTGATGGCCTTCACCAAGGGGGATCGGCCTCCACCGAAGAAGGACGATAAGAAGCGTGGCTTTGGGCCTCGACTTCCCTACTTCAAGGGAATGTTCGAGACCCAGGCCCAGAAGATGGACCAGCTGATCGAACTGATGGGGACGGTTTTGAAGAAGGTGGAGGGAGTGACGACTCAGCAGATGACCTCAGCACAGGGACCTCGAGGTCGGGACCGGGAGTGCTGGCTGTGCCGACAACCTGGACACCTGAGTAGGGAGTGTCCCCAGAGACCGAAGGATGTCAAGTCCCTGGCGCTCCTGCTGAAGCAGCTGGAGGACGAGGACGTCCTTGAGGAGGAGTTAGAGACGGAGGACCTCTCGTCAAACTAGAGGGGCCCGTTTCTGACGCCGAGACGACGGGCAATTCCTGGCAAGCACAGGTCAGGATTAGAAGGCGACAAGACGAGACGGAAAGTGGAGATGCAGGATCTGTACATAGTGTGAATAGAGTTACCTGCAGGGATAGTCTCTGCGACCTCATATGGGAATATATTTGCGGAGGTGACTCCTGCCTCCGCGACAATGATGTTACTGATGTTTACAATGTGCCTGATGTTACTGATGTTTGTGATGTACCTACGACTCCAGGTGTCTTACCTGAAGGGAAGGCGAACCCTTCTCTGTCTACTGTAAATAGCATTGATGATGATGATGATGATGTGCCAACGACTCCAGGTGTCTTACCTGAGGGGAAGGTCAACCCTTCTCTGTCTACTGTAAATAGCGATGTTCGTATGATTCCAGGTGTCTTACCTGAGGGGGAGGACGGCCCTCTTCTGTCAACTGTACATACTGAGGCCGAGACTCCGGGTGTCACGCCCGAGAGGGATGCAGAGCTTCCCTTGTCCTGTATAAACTTCACAAAACCTAAACCCTTAGCTTGGTACGCTCAATGTCGCCTTGAGGGACGAGAAATCAACCTCCTGGTTGACACGGGTGCTGTTTCCACAGTTGTGGATGTTTCTGTTTTTGATAAGTTACCTGACCATGTGAAGGAGCGTCTGAGGACCTCGAGGATCGCCCTACGCGCAGCAACGGGAGACTACCTTGATGTCCTCAGCACGCTCCATACAATCCTGCATCTGGGGGACTTGGAGATATCATCAGAAGTCGTCATAGGACGTGTGGGGATGCCTGGAGTGCTCGGTATGGACGTACTACACAGTACACACTCGACCTTGCCCGTGGAGAGATGAAAGTAGGAGAGCGGACGGTGTTCCTGAGTGAGAGACCGGAGCCAACAGTCCTAGGGCTCAGTGCGGGGGATCCCATTAGTCTCCCAGTGTGGTCCGAAGTCCTGGTCTCCGTTCTGATCGACGGTACACCTGGTACGAGGCGACCACGTGTCGGCCTTGTGCAGCTGCCAACCGATGGTGACGTGACGGTGGGAAGAGCCCTGGTAAAGCCGTGTGGAGATGAGGTGAGGGTACTTCTCCTTAACACAGAGGAGCACGAAGTGACGATACAAGGAGGAAGCCTGCTGGCACACTTACATGAGGTTGAGGAGGTAATGCCAGTGCCGAGTCAACATCAGCCGGACTGTGCGGAGCCTTCTCCCTCTGGAGACGCGGAGCAGTGCGTGGCAGGATGCATGCCTCTGCAGAGACAGGGTGCGGAGCCGCTACCTCCGCACTTGCAGCCATTGTTGGAGGGTGTTACCTCCGCACTGACTCCTGCGGAGGTCCAGGACCTCCGCAACCTGATTTTGGACTTCAGGAATGTGTTCACAGGGGAAGATGGGGGACTAGGACGGACGTCACTGGTGCGACACACGATAGATACAGGAGATCACAGACCCATCAAGCAGCCCCTCCGGAGAGCGCCTTACAAGCAGAAGGAGCTTATAGAGGCAGAGGTGGACAAGATGCTGAAAGTGGGAGTGATAGAGCCCAGTGATAGTCCGTGGTCGTCTCCCATAGTCCTCGTCCTTAAAAAGGACGAAACCACAAGGTTATGTGTGGACTACCGGAACTCAATGATGTGACGAGAAAGGATTCTTATCCTTTGCCCAGGATAGACGAGAGCTTCGACACTCTGGCAGGGGCCCAGTACTTCTCCGCGCTCGATTTAGCGAGTGGGTACTGGCAGGTGGAGATGGAGAAGGAGGACAAGGGGAAGACAGCGTTCACCACGAGGAGCGGATTATACCAGTTCCGCGTGATGCTGTTTGGTCTTGCAATCGCCCCAGCCACCTTCGAGCGGCTCATGGAGCTTGCGCTGCGAGGGCTGCAGTGGCGAAGGTGTCTCGTGTACCTGGACGATGTGATCTGCATCGGGAGTGATCTGGCGGAGGCGCTGAGCAACCTGAGGGATGTGTTCCAGAGGCTCCAGGAGGCGGGCTTGAAGCTGAAGCCCTCGAAGTGCCAGCTACTTCAGAGGGAAGTCCATTTCCTGGGCCACAAGGTGTCTTAGCGAGGCGTCGAGTGCGACCCAGAGAAGGTGGAGGCTGTGAAGCGCTACGAGCCTCCCCGGAACCTGGCGGAGCTGAGGTGCTTCCTTGGCTTCGTCGGGTACTACCGGCGGTTCATCAAGAACTTTGCCACGAAGGCGGGTCCACTCACGGCCCTCCTGAAGAAGGATGTCCCCCTACAGATGGACGGACGCCTGCCAGGAGGCATTTGAGGCGCTGAAGGAACCCCTCACGAAGAGCCCTCTGCTGGTCTACCCGGACATTACCCAGGATTTCGTCCTGGACATGGATGCGAGTGGGTACGGCATAGGAGGAGTC
Source organism: Terebella lapidaria (assembly GCA_949152475.1). Classification (NCBI taxonomy): domain Eukaryota; kingdom Metazoa; phylum Annelida; class Polychaeta; order Terebellida; family Terebellidae; genus Terebella; species Terebella lapidaria. Next base: position 15,296,110 of record OX424564.1, on the reverse strand, counting down.
CTTTCCCAGGTCCGCGAGGGTCAGGAGAGAGTGATCGCCTATGCCAGTCGTTCCTTGCGTACCACCTAGAGGAAGTACTGTACCACGAAGAGGGAACTCCTTGCGGTGGTGGCGATGATACACCACTTTCGCCACTACCTATGGGGCCGGAAGTTCCTGCTCAGGACCGACCATGCTTCCCTGAGATGGCTTCTTAATTTCAGGGATGCGGAGGGCATGATAGCCCGCTGGGCAGCACGGATCGCAAGCTATGACTTTCGCTGTGAGATTCGTCATGGAGTGAGGCATAGCAACGTGGACGGCATGTCCCGGTGTCGGCAGTGTAAGAGAGTAGGATGTGGAGGAACGGAGGACGAGGGAGGTTCAGACGAGGAGCTGCTCTCTCCCCTGAGTGGGGAGAACTGGGATGGCCTTGTGGGGCTCTTGCTCTCTCTGCGACCGGAGGAAGGACGGCGCTGGCAGGAGGATGACTTTTGCGGAGATGGACTGGGGAGGATGGACTTCGAGGTGCGGGGTGCGGAGGTTGAAGGCCTGACCTCCGCACGGCCCTTGGTGAAGAGGATCACCCCAGTCGTCAATGCGGAGGACCCTCCGGAGCCGCGGCGCCGACGGAACCTCCGGAAGCCAAGCAGAGACTCCACAGGTGTGTCGGACCTCTCTACCTCTGGAGCTGCGGAGGAAAGATGGGTTGGTTACTCTGCGAAGGAGCTCAAGACTCTGCAGAGCTCTGACCCGGACCTTCGCCATATACTCAATTGGAAGACGGCGGCTGACGAGAGACCGGAATGGACAGACGTGAGGACTAAGAGCCACGCAGTGAAGGCCTACTGGCAGCAGTGGGACCAGCTGGTTGTGAGGGACGGACTCCTTTTCTGCCGTGCACAGGTGGACTGGCAGAAGGAGCCCCTACTCCAGCTTATCATACCCTACAGTGTGCAGAAGGCAGTCCTGAAGGAAGTCCATGATCGGCCTCTTGGGGGACATCAAGGTGTCAGCCGGACGCTCCGGAAGATCAAGGCATGGATGTACTGGTGTGGGATGACGAAGGACTTCAAGACTTTCCGAGGTACAGTGCGCGGAAGCCACGGCCAGGGCCCTGGCATCAGCCTATGGGTAACGCACCGGTGGGTGACCGTCTAGAGAGGGTGGCGATGGACGTGCTGGAGATTGGCGTGATCTCAAAGAGGGGGCAGCGGTACGTTCTCGTCATCACAGATTGTTTTACTCGATGGACGGAGGCCTACGCAATGCCTGACCATAAGGCGCAGACGGTAGCGGACGTGTTCGTCATGGAGTTTGTATGTAGATGGGGAGTTCCGGCCCGTATTTTCTCAGATATGGGTCGAGAATTCGAATCCGGCCTCTTCCGGGAGCTAGCTACGATATTGGGCAGCGAGAAGATCTATCCTAGCCCATACCACCCACAATCCAATGGCATGGTGGAGCGATTCAACCGGTCACTCCTCCAGATGTTATCCATGGTCGTCATTGACCACCACGACGACTGGGATGACTGGTTACCATATGTGACGTCTGCGTACCGGGCTTCTGTCCATGACAGTACGGGCTGCATGCCGAATCGGATGATGACGAGCAGGGAGGCGACTACTCCTCTCGATCTGATGTATCGGACGGACCCTGAAGGGAGGGAGGAGGCCCCACCTGCGTGCTCACACGAGTATGTGGAGTGGGTGAGAGAAGACACTGCCATCGCTCACGAGTATGCCCGTACTCATATGAAGGCGGCTACGGTACGGCAGAAGAAGAACCACGATTTGAAGGCGGCACGGAGACGGTTTCCAGTTGGTACCTGGGTACTGTACTGGTATCCACCGAAGGCTCGACCAAAGCTCGGGTTGGGTTGGACAGGACCTTACCTGGTCGTGGATGCCCAACTGGGCTGGCGTGTTAAAATCCAGAAGTCCCCGACGGACGTACCGAAGGAGGTCCATATTGACCATCTTAAGACATGCCCGTACACTCCTGAACAGGCCCCATGGGTTCGCACTGGTGGCGGAGACCCTGCGGAGGATGCGGAGGATGCGAAGGAGGCGCCGAGGGAGGACGAGATGGACGGACCGGAGGTGACGGCCGCGGAGGACGCGTTGGGCACAGAGGAACTGGAGGACCCTAGGGAGGTGACGGACGCGGAGCCGGATGCGGAACCGGACGAGACGGTGGAGGCAAGACGACCGAGACGGAGTCGGAGGGCACCACAGAGGCTCGGGGATTGGGCGTATTGGGCTACTGAAGCGCCAGCACCCACCCGGGCCAAGTCACGTGGCACTTCCGTTCCGAGGGAGATGGCTGTACTGCCTGAGCCTCCGAGGCTGCCTGCATGGCTTCGGTTGCTGTTATACCTTGAGGGAACGTTAGCTATACTTTTAGTATGGCTGAACATACTTTTTCTGAAGTCGTGATAAAATCGGGAGTGATGGAAACGCGATGCCTTTGCAGAGACAGGTGCCAATGACGGGAATTATTTTCGTCACTACAAAAAAATGTTGAAAATTGTTTTCAATATTACAGAAGTTTGGTGCCGGCTGCGGAGACTGACCCACCTCCGCAGTTGCGGAAGACTTACCTCCGCGGATGCAGAGCCTACCTCCGCAGATGCGGAGAAAAGGGATTTTTACAAATATGGAGTGTCCATGTCGGAGGTGAGGACAAAGAACTAGTGAGGGATCATCGTCTCAGGAACCCCGGCCCTCTTGACTTACAGCTGACGGCAAGGCGGCGATCTCTCCTTGCACAGTGGTGCAAGCGTGAGCGAAGTCACTGGTGAACCTCCGCAACCCGCGGACCTGTGAGGGACGTCCCCTGATGTGCGGAGACACTCCGTCTCCGCAATAGACGAACCTCCGCAGCCGCGGACTTGTGAAGGAAGTCTCTGACGATACTCCACACCCGCGGAGGTGGCGAGGGATGTTTCCTGACGTGCGGAGGCACCCAGTCTCCGCAGGCGACGACCCTCCGCACCTGCAGAAGAGGGAGGTGAAGCAGACGTGCGGAGGACCCTCCGCAAGGATGAGGGACCTCTGCGGAGCCACGGAACCTCTGCAGCGCGGAAGACCTCCGCAGAGAGAGGACCTCCGCAGTGCGGAAGACCTCCGCAGAGACAGAGGACCTCAACAGAAGTGAGGACCTCCGCACCGGCGACACCTCTGCGGAAGACGGCGGGACAGACTCCGCAAGTACCTACCTCCGGAGACGGAAGAATTGCAGAGCCAGGGAACCTTCACCTCCGCATGGACTTCGCGTAGGAAAAGACTGACGCTAGTTCTGATGCCTAACGTTAAAAGCAGGGTCTTAGTCTAAACCTGGACCCGGTGTAACTTTTTAGTATTGTAAAGCTCGGTGACTTAGTCTAAACCTGGTCACTGTGTAATTTGGGGAAACATTGCATATATTTTGTGAGTGAATAACTCGTCGTATTTAGTAATAAAACCCGTGTCTTTGAATTAATTTGTCTTCAGCACTTTTCTCTAACCAGATGAATACTATGGAATTGCGGACGTCTCACCATTAATTGTCTATAGCGTTCGGACACAGAGACGAGAGGTACTACAAAAAGACACAACAAATAAACACAACGAGAGAAAATAAACAACAAACTAACTCAACCACATCACCAAATAACCATCAATCGTAAAATCGCTACAAGTGTATGTGATTTCCCGCCAAACCGTTGTGCGTGTCTGGACAAGTCTTTTTCTCGGTGCAGGGTGAAGGTCGTGTGGTTACGGCAGCCTATTAGTGCCATATGACTTCTTTTTAAAACATGAATATTCAAGATGTCAAGTTGAATATTCAAGATGTCAAGTTGAAAAATTAAGATGTCAAGTTGAATATTCAAGTTAACAAGTTGAATATTCAAGATAGCAAGTTGAATATTCAAGTTAACAAGTTGAATATTCAAGTTAACAAGTTTACTATTCGAGATGACAACTTGAATATTCAACTAGATGATAAATTGAATATCCAAGATGGCATAAGCCATATATGGTCAATCTTTTGGTGACCTTGACCCACAATGACCTTGAGTGCTCAAACTCAAAGCTATGTCCATCACAGAATGTATAAATTGTTCTTGGAGACAAAACTCTTGAAGATAGAACTAAGATGTGTTATGAACAAGTGAGAATCATTAATCTGGTGCATTTTCTGGTGACCTTGAGTGATCGAACTCAAGCAATGTGATACGTCATTTGACAGGAAATGTTATTACAATATCTATTTATTCATGGCTTTGTGACACCTATTACTAAGTGCTAATTTGGTAAAGGCATAGGAATACATTATATATGTATGTATGTGTACAATTGCTAAAATGTATCGAGTAATCGCTGGTAAGCTGCAGAGCCATTGGTCCTATATTATTGACTTCCAGTTTGACATCACGAAGTTCAAAAATTTTCATCTTGAATATTCAACTTTTCATCTTGAGTCGTCGTGAACATTCTAGTTACAACATCTTTAATATTCAAGTTGTCATCTTGAATGTTCAACTTGTCATCTTGAATATTCAAGTTTGAAGGAAAAAATCGTATGGCCCTAATAGGCTGCCGTATGTGGTGGTGTGACGTGAGCGGCTTGTTCTGTGATTGGCTGGGTATTATGTAGGTCGGCCGTGATCGGCTGAGTCATGTATGTGGTGTGGTTTTATGGTAGGCGCGCGTGGTTGTGTGTGGTTTCCATGAAGAGTGCGGATAGTGCATATGTACTGAAATACGGGAGAGGGATCCGGGCCATCACAGTCTCTAAAATTACTACAATATTAAAGGTCACTTCACAAAAACAGTGACATGAATGTTTTTTTTTCCTGTATTTGCCCCAGCATGCATTTATCAGTGGTCAGTTCGAATTTATGTTATCTTAACGCCATGATGCCGGGCTTTATTTCGGTGCTACCCATGGAAATTTTAAATTGATATGAGAGTGCGTAGATTGCAGTATGTTTCACACATTTAAATTTGGATGTGACCTTGAAATTTACCATTCAAGGTCATCTGAGATCAACTTCCAGGTTGTCAACTTCCAAGATCAACTTCCAAGATCTGCCATATGACTTTCTATATGCTCATCATTATTCTAGTACATTCTTCTATCTAGAAGCGTACTGTCTGCATAGCCAGATTTACATATTTCTCATGGAGATCCGGTCGGAGCTGATCTAATTTGAGGAACATTGATGGCATCAATACGGTGCAGTAAAATGTCTCGTCGAAAAATGTGTCCGATCAGAAGTGTATTTGACAATGAACACATCCGGATTAGCGGTCCACATTGTAGGAACCAGCACCTGGCGTACAAATGGCCGGGACACTTGACTAATGACTACACACTAATCAGCGACAGCATTTGTAAATTCGTCAAGAATACAAGATATACTAGGGTGCAGACATTTCCAGGTGCACGAATCCGATCACTAAAGTGGCACATCAAAATGAATAACGCCACAGTCAAGCACTTCAAACTCTTCATCCTTCACATCGGTACGAATGATCTGTCTTCTGTGTCCTCTGAGGAAATCGTCAACTCGTACGAGGAACTGCTAACGAAGATTGAAAGAATTAACCCAGAAGCCAAAATAGCCATCTCTTCTATAATTTCATGTCCAAGAGACACCAAATCCCAAGACGAAACTCGCCAACATGTGAATACTTCAATGAGGAGAATCTCCAAGTTGCATGGTTGTGCCTTTCTCTACACATGGAGACCCTTTGTACAAAAGAATAAGACCACCAACCGCTCATTGTATTGTAGTGATGAACTTCACCTGAACTACAGAAGTACCGCCGCACTGAAAAACTTTTTTGACGGAACTGTCAAACGTCTTAGGGGTCAACTCAACCTCTAAACTCGGTGCGTGCGAGTGAGTATTGCTATAGTTACACATACTCTAAGGTCTATTCTCTCATTACCAGTAAAATTCATGGATTATTATGCCAAAAAATATGTATGTCATTGGATGATGGCCAAATTAGCTGTAACTACACATGTATATATATTTATATGTGACAAAAAAAGTGATTGTGAGGTAAACTGGGAATGTCTGAGCCCGTCCACGGTGCTGTAAGGATTGCAAGTGAGTGTGCGCTTGTACTTGGCCTGAGGTTCCGTGGTTCGTGGCTCTTGCATTCCCTACTGTTACACTCCCAGTTACTTACCTTAATTTTTTCTTCATTTCACATCTCATGATGCCGAATTGAGCTATTGGTTCGAGAGTATGCCTGGCTCCAGGTGTATTAAGTAACAAAATGTGTGTTAGTCGTTGATGCTAAAATTAGCTGTTATATGACAAAAAAGTGATTGTGAGGTAAACTGGGAAGTCCGAACCCGGCCACGGTGCTGTAAGGATTGCAGGTGAGCGTGTGCTTGTACTTGGCCTGAGGTTCCGTGGTTCGTGGTTCTTGCATTCCCTACTGTTACACTCCCAATTACTTATCATAAGTCAATACCCAACATTGTCATTATATATTGTGATGTTAACTTGAGCTTTTAGTTCGGGAGCACGTTTTCGGCTCCAAAAACCGCAAAACTAACGTTCTACTACTGTACAATTTGAAGTGAGATACAAACGTACACGGTAATTTCCAATTATACTCGTACATGAATCGTAGATCATACTGAGGCTTGGAATTTTGAGATACAGGTATGACTGTTTTAAACGTGTTTTCATTAAACGTGCGGGGTTTGCGAACAGATGCGAGGAAGCGAATGAATATATTCGAAACATTTTCGGAAAAACATCGGGGAATAACCTTCTTACAAGAAACTCATAGCATATCTGAGATCGAAAACAAATGGAAAAATGAATTTAATGGCGAAATAATATTTGCCCATGGCTCTACTAGAAGCAAAGGCGTTGCAATCCTAATCCCCAACTACATGGATTATAAATTGCTTTCAGTTTTTAAAGACCCCGAGGGGCGCTTTATCATACTAGAAATCACTGTAGATATAGACTATATATTAACAAATATATATGTGATAAATATCGTTCTGTGGCCGATATCAGGCCGAAATGTCTGTGATCGCTGTGCAAATCACAAGGCCGGCAGTTCTGTTCAATAGTTTATTCGGGATGATAGCCGACAATGTCGCAAACACACTACAAGGCCGAACACACCAAAGTCCGATGAATCCCTGTCGACAACACTATATCCTAGATATTTAGTCCTTTGAACAATCCAACATATATATATCACAGTTCAACTTTACAATAGTCCTCGTGTCAGGCCTTTGCTGTACAATCACGGCCACATTTTGTAACACGTCTACTCATGAGGACATCCACTTCTCAACTCCCTGAGAAAGGCCGGGGCCGGCAACATGTGGTGTAGGTTTTCCCGCCAAATGTCTGCGGTGTTGTGTCATTGGCTGAATGTATGCTGATCTCACCGGGAAAGTGGAATTCCCCGGTGCGTGTCTTGACTACTATGGTCTGTATCTGTGCACGTGATGTGAGTGTTATGCATGTCATGTTCTATGTTTAGAAGTAGGTGCTTGTAAAGGTCAAGGCCGAAACTAACTAGGTCGATGTACCGAATGAATAGGGCCGCAAGTGCATGTGGATTGACCTGTGTATGTAACCATGACTACATGGAGTTTATGCTTGTGATCGTATAGTGTGTACTTGTCCTGTATGTAAGTCATGCAGAATGAATGTTTGTTGTGGAAATATGTACGCGCGGGAGGGACGGGAGTTACAGTCGCTAAAATTACTACATTACACCCCTTCATTAATTCTACGCCCTCGGAATTACCCTACCCGGACCCTACCGTCGCCAAAACTAACAATAAAAAGCTAAGAAGTCCTACAAGGTCAAACCCCAACACTCACACACACACGCCGCGCGACAATGTGAAAGCACTGCATACAATAAAAATTCCTAACCGTCAAAATAAACGTCATCAGTCAGTCCATCAATAGTCACTACGATGATACATTTACACATACATGCACAACAACGAATGATGATGAATGGAATGTATGAACAAAACTCCTCGACGCTTCATAACGAAACGGAAACTATTTAAAGTCTATAAACTGAAAAGGAATTGTCTGGATTAACCTTAACTAAATTACATGAATAAAATGCCGTGACTAGGATAACTATTTACAAATATTTACAGATTTTGGCCGACATTACAATGAGCCGACATGACCAGGATGATCACAGTGACCAGGATTTTCCGAGTCACTTTCTCTCATCGGGCCGACATAATACATTCAGGGCCGACAGTTTCTCATTCATCACCACCAGGCCGGAACGCTTACTCTTTCCGGCCTCGCTTGCCAGCAGGAGGGGGTGGTGGTGCCGGCGACGCCTGTCGCATTAACTGTTGTTGCTCCTCTGGTGGCAGGCGGGGCAAAATCAACACAATAGTGGCGAGCAGGTCGCCCGGGATGGTCGTACCCGAGTCGCTCTGTGTCGCGGCCGTATCTGTCGAGGTCGAAACTGGGGCCGACTGCTCCAGGTGTGTCACCCGGGCACGTAACTGTTCATTCTCCTGCCGTAAATCCTCGTTTTCGTCCTCAAGCCGATGTAGCCGCCGACGTAGGTGGTCGGTCTCTTCCTCGAGCCGATCAGGAAAGGTCGGGAGATGCCGTTCGTGGAGGGCTCCCATCCCGAATCCCACAGAGAGGCCGTTATACTCAGCCTGCCGAATATGCTGGTCCATAGCTTCTAGGTAGAAACGCCGGATCTCCCGAAAGTGTTGGTTCGCCATGTCATCGGCGCGTGCCAGGTACAAGGTCGGAAGGTGTTCACTCTTCCGGGCCGGCAAGATCAACGGGTCGGCGTTGTGGGCCGCCTGGGCGATATGAGACGCCCAATGTTCCTCGTGGACACGGGGAAGATTTGGAAGCTGGTTCGCTTCCCGACTCCTGAGGGGGTTGGCCAGATCCGGGTTCTGCCCTGGCAGGGCCTGTAGGCCGGGAAGCATCCGAGTCGACAACCGTGTCCCGTGTTGCTGCACAAATTGGATATCGGCCGAAAACTCTCCTGAGCCGTGAAACGGCAGCCGTTCATCTAAGTCCCTGTGGAGAGGTTCCAGCGACTCAGGCTCATCATATTGTAGCTGCGGCCGATCAGCGGTCGAATCCTTAGTAACGACCGTCTGTATTACCTCCATGCTGGTGTCCAGATACGGAGGTTCGTCCGTCTGAAGGACCGTTCGCCTGGACGGAAGGGGCGAATCCTCACGGTCGCTGACCGAGGCCGAAATCGATTCCTGGCGGGCTTCCTCCCCAGCCAGCTGTAGAGGTGGAGGAGAGTCCCATGACTGGGCCGTTACCTCCTTCAGGTCGGTCTCCTGTCCTGTCGGAGGCGGTGCCGACAAAGGAGGAAATTCCTCCGGCGGGGGAACCAATCCTTCCCTCACGCGATAATCTGTGACGTTTGTCGCCGTAGGCCGCTCTACCACAAGTTTTCGTGGGATGATGTCCGATGGCCGAGTTTGCACCTGGGTCGTCACAGGAGTGGACGGAGCCGATGGCTCCGAAACCACGGAGCCGGGAGGCTTGAGTGCGTCCGTCTGGTAGACGACTGGCCGAGTGAAAAAGATTGTACTAGGCCGACGTATTGTTACCCAGCGATTCATCGCCATGATGTCGTTAAACCTCCGAGCTAGGCGATCCTCCTCCGCTCGGGTTGAAGGCCGGAGGTACTCGAGGCGTCGGAGCACTTGATGAATTTCCGGGGCCGAATTCGGGGGATATTGGTCGAACAGTGGAGGCGCCATGTGCCAAATCCCGAAAGTGAGCACTCTGTTGACATCCCGTCGGAAGATTGGAATGTCGGCCGGAACACGAGGAGGCCGATAGTTTGGACTGGGCTGCATATCTACGCGGCAGCGTAGCGCGAACCGTTGCAGCATAGGGCCGGAAGCGTTGAGTTGTCCCTGCTCAAACAGCGGGAGAATGCCGACGTGGGTCTGAGTTGCCTCACTCAGGTGCAGAATCATGTCTTCCGACGTGAGCGTGACGTAATTGTCTTTGGCCGGACAGACGAAAAACCGTAGTAGCGGAAAATGGTACGCCAAGACGTGGGCGTCCAAATCCGAGGCCGAACGGAAGGGTCCACGTCGAGGTACCGTTGGCCATATCCTCTCTTCCTCTCCATCCTCCTCTCCAATACAGAAGGGACATAAATACCGGCCGTCTTCCCTCCTTAGTGGCTCCAAGGTCGCCAAATTTCCCTCGGCACGGGGCCGAACTACCGGCGTTGAGGAGGCCGAAGATGCTGGGGCAGGCTCGATTGGTGTCATCGCCTGCTGAGCGGGAGCCGACTTTGCCGAACTGGCGGCTTCAGCCGCGCGTTGAGCCTCCAAGGCTCGACGAACGATTTCCCCACCTTCCTCTAGTTGCCGAAAACGATCCGGGTCGTCCTCTGAGGTCGGACTCGGGGTGTGCCGGGAGCCGCGTTGCGCCAGTCTCGCCATGATTTGGTATCGTGGCTGTTTATTTGGGCCGGATGCCGTGGCTGTTTGTTCCGAACTGGGTTCGGGGCCGATCGCGGACAACTCCTCGTCCGTCAGTACAATTGGGTTGTCCTCTTCATCACCACGCTCGACAACCTCAACTGTCAATTTGGTTCCGTCAAATTTGATGGAACGAGGCCGATTATCGTTAGACCCGTCATCATTTTTATCATCGTCAGGCTTGTCAGCCATGACGAAAGCCGAAGTGTGAATGTCTCACTATGCGTACTAGGCCGACTGTAACATATAAGTCCCAATCTCTTCAGAGCCGACCTAGTAATTCGATCCGACACAGTGTTCGTCACTTATCCCGAGCTATCAATTTCCTTCTTGCAATGTCCGTAATTATTGAAAGAATAGTCCGTGATAATGCCACAAATCTTCCTCTCGACACAAACGAGCTCCTGCCACTTCAAAAGTTCAGGCGCAATTGACCTACTTGCCGCTAAATTTCCACTGCCGTACACTGAGATGCTTATCAGTATCCCAATTCCACGAATCGGGCCGGGGGGCGCTCTCTGCCGATATACAAAAACGTCTTTACGCTGTATCCCATTGTTCCAAGCGTATCTGCAGCAAGGCGGGCCGTCGTCAGGGAAACGCTGGTACGATCTCTCTCTGACCTATCCGGGTCAGTCCATTACGACAGTAGGGGGGTCCTCACACTGTCCATTTTTCCAAATATACATCTGCCGTCCCCTGGATTTCACGTTCCTATACATTGTCTATTTGTGCTAATCGACTGTTCGAATTACTGGGCTCTTTTTGCCCGACGACTCACTATTGTCTTTATCAGGGGAGATTTCATGTGGGTGCTGTAAACAGCTTAAATGTTTATCTGCGCTCGTGCGAACCTTGTGAACTAATTCTTTGATCATTCCTTTTCTTTACAAATTAGCGCACAATAAACGAACGGCCGAATTGCTGTTTCACAGACGACACACAGTTATTAAAGGCTGAGATATTAATATCAATCACTCACAGGGGCGGACGTCGTTCCGTTCATTATCAGCCAGTTCACAAGACAACGGGGCCGCTATATTGTAGGGGGTCGAAATTGCAATGATCTGGGTCGGTCACACCGTGGCGCTTTGAATATTTGTGTGATGAGTTTGATGACAGGCCGCATCTTGGCATGATAGCTTTTCCGTGACTGGTTCCCGTACCACTGGGCCGTTCCTCCGAATACTACATGGAGTGGGTAGAGGCTCTGTCGACGCATACCCCGGAACGAATCACACTACCACCTCTTCGACAACTAAGTGGCCTTACTCACGGTGTGACATGAATATTATCCTCTTCGGCTGGCACATGGATTGAAATTTTACATGATAATTTTAGTTAGTGCGTAACACACGCGGAACAATAGCATACGTTATACGGGGTCGAAACACATATCATAATGCAATCAATTTTTCACCAGCATCGTAATTATAATATCATATCAAGTGTATATATATCGAATTCGCCTCACTGACATCTTGTACATATTAAATGCATATATTGTTATTGTAATATAATATATTATTATGGGGAATGACATGATATCATAGTCCGTTAGACATGCATAATTCATCATCAATGATATCAATCAGATAACAAGGCCGGGGTTATCTGTATCGGGCCGGTCTGCGTGCGTGGCGTTTGGGTCGACTTGGTCGTGCAGGCAGGGGCGTAGCCTCGCTTGTCTCGGGGTCGGATGATATCACAGGCTTTTGCCTGCGTGTCTTACGTGCCAGTTTTGGAATGTCGGAACTTGATCTGTGTGATCCTTTCTTTTGCCGATGTCGACTTGAGCCGGAAGAAGTCGGAGATCGCGATTGACGATCCTGGGTCGCTGGCGAGTCAGACTCAGCTGTTTGGTCTGTATCTGTATGCCGATCTTGAACTGTGACCTCCCAGGGGTAGTAAAACTCCTTGAGAAGCCCCAGGGGGTCGGCTGACTGTTCTGAGCCGGACTTGTTTGACGACGTCGAAGGTCGCACAGGGTCGGAATAGATGTGAGCCGCTTGGTTGTCACCTTCGTACGGCTTGAGCACGTCCAGATGAACAACACGAGTGTTCCGAGGGTTGGAAACCAAGGCGATTCGGTAATCTACCTCGGTCACACGGTCAACGATCCTCCAGGGACCAGTCCAAGGCCGAGCGAACTTATTATTCTGCGTGAGGGGCAGATAATAATACCGGACCAGTTCTCCTGGTTGAAACTGGGGTCGTGGTTTCGCATGGGCATCGTAACCCATCTTCTGCCGAATTGCTGCTTTCTCAAGATGGTCTTGAGCGAAACCGTGGGCCGTCCTGATGGCTTGCCGCAAGTACTCCACATACTCCGGACCACACGGAGGTAGAGGCTCGGGGTCGTAAGTCGGAAACATGAGGTCGACTGGCAAGTTACACTCGTGTCCGTATGCCGTAACTGTCGTTGATCGGCGGGGACGTGTCGGAGCTGATCGCGTCGGAGCAAAGAGATTTGCGCTCCGGAGTCGAGCACAGCTTGCATTGTCTTATCCCCGACGCGTACCGATAACTTCCAGCACTCGTGTGCCGCTCTCGAATTGTCTATGACGGCCGGAACTGCGGGATCGTCTGGTGGTGGCTTGAAGAGCGTGTGCAATGGCGGCAACTTGGGTTCCGGTCCGTATGGGAACGCGTAGAACCCTCCGTCGTCAGAGATCCATTCCACCTCAGACATGCTATCTGTTCCGGTGCCGTTGGCGGTCGGGGGCGACACCCCTTCAAGACGACGGTTTCCCCGTGGAGGCCGTTGTGGGCGTGGCGCGGACACCCCTTCACGAGGGAGAGCCGGCTTTGAGGTCGAAGCCTGACACTTAGTGCACACCCCTTCAAGGAGCTGAGGTGTGGGCTGGGCCGGCTGTGGAGTCGTAACTGTTGGTACTGTTGGTTGAGTAGTTACGACAACCGCAGGTGTGGAGCATGTAACATTGTTCTGTTGCCCGGAAGGTCCTTGCTCCGCAGCACCTTCCACTACTGGTTTAACGACTGGGCCGTTGGCACCGTCGGGGCCGACTTAGTTTGGTTGCCGATTTGGTTAGGTACTGACAATACTTGATCTGTCCTTCGGTCAGTACCAGCGCCTTTAGGTCAAAAAGTTAGTGGCTTCATGCCATTGCGCACTAACACGTCTTTAAGCCGGAAACACCGCATCCAGCGATGGCCGGGCTTCTTGCAGAAAAAGCACACGGCTGGTCGTCCGGGCTGTGGGGGTCGATCACCTTTAGTCGGGGCCGTAGTTCGCAGGACGGAATAGATGGCTGTCTCCTCGCATAGTCCATTCTCGTCACTGAGTAGGCACTGAAAAGCTTCCGCTACCCACTCGCGTGAGCACGCTGGCACAGAATGTTCTTCACATCCTTGAAGGCCGGTCGTGTCACTGTCGGCGGGGTCGTAGTAAGCCACAACTTGTTCAAGGGTTGGTGCTTCCCCCTGATTGATCTGCCCCATGGCACAGGACAGTTCTTGGTCGACACAATCATCATCCGTGTATCCGTTCACGGAGATGTCGGCACGTCGCGTGCCCCTATGACGATCTCTGTTTGTCCGTTGCTGGCGACTTCCAGCTTTGAGGACGGCCGTCAGCGCTTCACTGTAACTATGGAAAGTGAACACGCACAGTTTGTCGGCAATGTGGTCGGGTTGGCCGTTGACGAACTGAGAGATTACTGTTCGTTGCCGGGACTCTGGCGTGACATCGTCAAACACTTGCTCAGCCAGAGCTTGAAGCCGTTCCAAGTAATGTTCCGCATTCTCCTTCCGTTCTCTTTTTAGAAACGGAAAATCGTCCCGTTTGGACTGCCGACGAGGTGCGGGTTCCCAGGGCTCCAAGAGCTGACAACGGAACTCCTCCCAGGGAGTCTCGACCGGAATGTTCAGAGCTAACGCTTCGGCGCGGCCGCGCAGCGTACTCCGGAAGGTCGTTGTTTTGTTGAGGTCGGAATATGTGAAGGCCGCAGTAAATTGTTCGAAGCTCCGTATGTACTGGGTGAGATTGCCCTCTTTGAAGGTCGCACGCCATTGAGCCGTTTTAGCCATTGCTAACGGTTGGGGCTCAGACGTGAGTCTCTGGGGCGTGGGCGTGTCGACGCTCACCACAGTCGGCGTTGTTGTGACAGGAGCAGTCTCTGGCGTGACAGCCGGAGCAGTTGGGGTCGTAACAACCGGAGCTGCCGAGGTCGTGTTAGCGGGTGCGGTCGGTGCTGTTGTCGCGGAGACGGTGGGCGAAGTAGCGGGTGGTGCCGGAATGCTGTTGGGGTCGTACACTGTTGGTGTGACGGGGGCCGTTTGACTGTATTGTGGCGTCACCCATGGTATCCCGACTGAGGGTGGGATTACAGCCGGTGGTGGATATCGGTATGTCGATCCGTCTGGGCCTACACCATGGTACACTAATCCGGTTTGTGCACCATGATAGCCGGTGTCAGCTATCACACTTGGAACGCCACCGTATCCGGGTGGTGGGTTCATGTAGCCGACATGTGGTTGGTAGTATCCGACAGCTACTCCATTTGGAACACCGCTTGTTGCGCCAGGGTATCCGACTGGCGGTACACCATATCCATTGGTGTTTCCGACTGATTGGGAGATCGGAGGTCCGATCATCGGCACAACACTTTCTGCCGGAGCAGACACAACTTGATCTTGCGAAGGATTGAAGCGCGGTTGTTCTCCGGTAGTCGACGACGGTCGGTACATGGTCGGCGCGGGAGCGCGTGTGTCGGAAGTCGGCGTGTCGCGGTCGCAGGGTCGGCGACTTGACGTCGACGGTGCTTGGCGAAGTCGCGCTTGCCGTGTGGTGGCGCGAAATTCCGTCGTCGTGTCGCTGGGTCGTTGCGGCCGTAGAGGTGTCGCGATCTGGGCATCGGTCGTCGCCGGGATGCTCTCCGTCGTTACTCTCGCCTGGCCGGGTTGTGTGTACTCTACCACCGTTGGCTCGGTCGGTATGCGCGAGTACGTCTCTGGCGCGGGGTCGTGTCGTCTCGGCGTCATTGACGGCGCCAGGGGTCGATCTACCGAATAAGCGCTCGGCGGGGCCGGTTCCGGAACATTGTCAGACTGACAAACCCACTGTCGTATCCGGGAGTTACTCGGTGGGTGTGTAACCATTGACGTGTCTATGGTTACCGGCCGAACGTTCACTGATAACTGTTCTGGGTCGATAGCACGATATACGCTCGCTCTTTGACGTGAGCGCGTATAGTCTCTGTCGGCAGAGTTCAATAGTCTCTGGATTGTTCTGGCCGACGTTGCCGAATATGCCCTAGCGTGTGCACTCAAAATGTCACTTACTGTGTGTTGAGGTGCGAGCGGGTCTTCGTCGAGGAACTCCTGTACCAGGTCGACGGGCGGCGAAGACAATCTCAGGGTCGAATGTTCGTCAATGGAGTCGAACAGGCCGGTCGGTTGTTGTTCCTGTGACAACGGAACTGTGTCGCTCATGACAACTGAGCGGGGGCCGGAAGGTCGGAAGGTCGGGTTGAACGTAACTTCTTCATCTGTCTGGTCGGTCGACTCACCTCGGGACGCTCCCGGGGCCAATGCCATCACTGCCGGTAAGTTAGGGTCGGTAATCTGAGACTAGCTCAGATCCTGGTCTCACGGCGCCAATGTGATAAATATCGTTCTGTGGCCGATATCAGGCCGAAATGTCTGTGATCGCTGTGCAAATCACAAGGCCGGCAGTTCTGTTCAATAGTTTATTCGGGATGATAGCCGACAATGCCGCAAACACACTACAAGGCCGAACACACCAAAGTCCGACGAATCCCTGTCGACAACACTATATCCTAGATATTTAGTCCTTTGAACAATCCAACATATATATATCACAGTTCAACTTTACAATAGTCCTCGTGTCAGGCCTTTGCTTTACAATCACGGCCACATTTTGTAACACGTCTACTCATGAGGACATCCACTTCTCAACTCCCTGAGAAAGGCCGGGGCCGGCAACATGTGGTGTAGGTTTTCCCGCCAAATGTCTGCGGTGTTGTGTCATTGGCTGAATGTATGCTGATCTCACCGGGAAAGTGGAATTCCCCGGTGCGTGTCTTGACTACTATGGTCTGTATCTGTGCACGTGATGTGAGTGTTATGCATGTCATGTTCTATGTTTAGAAGTAGGTGCTTGTAAAGGTCAAGGCCGAAACTAACTAGGTCGATGTACCGAATAATAAGGGCCGCAAGTGCATGTGGATTGACCTGTGTATGTAACCATGACTACATGGAGTTTATGCTTGTGATCGTATAGTGTGTACTTGTCCTGTATGTAAGTCATGTAGAATGAATGTTTGTTGTGGAAATATGTACGCGCGGGAGGGACGGGAGTTACAGTCGCTAAAATTACTACATTATATGCACCAACGAAATTGTCTGAAAACGTTCAGATAAATTTTATCGAATCCTTGATTAGCAAACTCTGTGTACACGAAAACAGTAATCTGATAATAGGGGGAGATTTCAATATTGTGTTAAATCCTCTGGTTGATAAGAAAGGAGGCAACACATCGTTAAGCTCCTGTTGGAAATATCGCGCAGTTCTGGAATCCTTAATGGATACATATGAATTAAGTGACATATGGAGACTACGAAACGAGGATAAATTCATGTTTACATGGCATTCTAAATCGAAGAAAATATACTGTCGATTAGACTACTGGTTAATTGCTAGTCACCTAAGTAGCAGAACAAAAAAGGTAGATATAATCCCCTGCTCCTTATCTGATCAAAGCGTTATACAGCTACAACTGGAAAATGGACCAGATAGTAAACGTGGCCCAAGTTACTGGAAATTTAACTCCTCACTTCTAAAGGATCCAGAATACATATCTGCAATTAAAACAGTGATAAGGGAAAGTGCAGATAAATATGATATGGAAGATAAGGCCATGAAATGGGATCTCGTTAAAATGGACATACGATTGACCTCTATCCAATTATCTAAAGTTAAACGGCAAAATAGGAGTAAAAAAAACAGCAGAATTGGAGTCTAAGTTTCAATTTTTGCACGATCAAATTTCGAATCAAGGAGAAACAGATGAAAACCGGGATGAACTCTTAGCAACCGAACAAGAACTGAACAGTATAAAAAATGAAGACATAGCTGGTATTATTTTACGATCCAAAGCCCAGTGGGCTGAGGACGGTGAGAAAAACTCATCATTCGTCTTAAACTTAGAAAAACGCAATTATAACAATAAAACTATTTCAAAGTAACAGGTAGATGGACAAATAATAACAAACCCGCCTGATATCCTTAAGGAAGAGGTGGCATTTTACAGCAACCTATACAAAGCACCCCCCCATGATCCTCCCAATATCTCAACATATAAATCTTTGTTTACCAATATCCCCCAATTGGATGAACGGCAAATGCTTAAAAGTATGATACATATAACAGAATCAACGTGTAGCAGGGCTCTCAAAGATATGAAAAATGGTAAAACACCGGGGATAGACGGCTTAACAACGGATTTTTACAAGTTCTTCTGGGCAGACATTAAACATTTAGTCGTTGAATCATTCAAATACTCGTATGAAAAGGGGGGATTGTCAATAAATCAAAAAAGAAGCATTCTTACTCTAATTCCAAAAAAAGATAAAGATACACAATTACTTAAAAATTGGAGACCACTTAGCCTTCTCAATACAGAATATTAACTGCTTGCTAAACTTATAGCACAACATATTGTCCCGCTGCTTCCTTCCATCATCAACGAGGATCAGAAAGCATATATAAAAGGTCGTTATATTGGTGAAAATATTCGAACCATCTCGGATATTATAGACTTCTGTAAAAAGCGAAATTTATCGTCCATTATATTCATGATTGACTTCGAAAAAGCTTTTGACACAGTCAATTGGTCTTTTTTAAATGATGCTCTGAAAGCTTTTAATTTTAGTGATAACCTCCGAAAATGGATTAAAATCATATATTCCCACATCAATTGTACAATAATAAATAATGGGTATTTTTCCAGTTATTTCGATATACAACGAGGTGTAAGACAGGGCTGCCCACTCTCCCCCTATTTTTTCATTATTGCCGTAGAAATAATGGCTATTAAACTCAGAGCTAATAAAAAAATCAAAGGTATAAAATTAAACCAAAATGAGATCAAAATTAGTCAGTTTGCAGATGATACGACATTATTCCTCGAGGACTATGACTCCATAACGCAGGCAAAAGGCTTCTTTCTACTTTTCCAAAAATGCTCAGGACTGAAGATCAACATGGATAAGACCCAAGCATTCCTGATAGGGAAGCATATGAGATTTAAAGATGATGAATTGCAATGGCACACTGGTCCTATATCCGCACTCGGAGTAACGATATGTGACAATGAAAATGACAACATAAAATTTGTCATGCCAAATCATGCCAAAACTTGAAAAAATGAAAGTTCTTCTTAACATATGGAGGCAACGGAATCTGTCGCTAAAGGGCAAAATTGTTATAATAAATACCTTGATAGCTTCACTCATTGTATACCCGTGTACAAATTCAACAACGCCTCATAGAATAGTGAAAGACATTGAAAATATTTTATAGGACTTTTTGTGGAATGGGAAAAAACATAAAATAGCAAAGTCAACTATTATAAAAGAAATAGAAGAGGGTGGTTTAAAGATGATTGATATACACAGTAAAATATCTTCGTTAAAGTTATCTTGGCTTCGGCGAGCTTTGGATAATCCAAACAGCACATGGAAGCTAATCGTAGACAATATTATCGGCGTTGATTTCCAATATATTATTCGCGGTTGTTCAAAGATAGGCTTGAAAAAATTGCCCTTATTTTATCAAGAAATTTTGAATGACTGGTTCACTTTACACACTCCCAAAACTAGCAACACACTCGATGTTCTAAAAGCGAATATTTGGTTCAATGACAAAATCATGATTGACAAAAAAACACTATTCTGGGAAAAAATGGTATGTGGCAGGTGTGAGGTACTTAGTAGATTTATTAGCTTCGTCTGGCAGATTCTTAACACTGGATGCTTTAAAGCTGAAGTATGAGTTAAATGCGAATTTCTTGGAATATTCGTTCCTGAAATCGTCTATACCAAAACTCTGGCCGGAGACCATTTCAAAAGATGACATAAACTCCTCTACCCTATTAGAAAATATGTCAAAAGTTTATATCTATGAAAATGAAGAGACATATACAGATTTCATGTCTCTAAAAAGTAAAGATTTATACTCTCTATTGTTAAAGTCAAAAGTAGGCAACCACACACCGATATGTGTAACCAGATGGAACAAGATATACGACATCAGTCCACAAATCTGGCCATGCTTATATGAAGCAGGATGTATATCATGTAGAGAAACCGTACTGCAGTCCTTCCAATACAAAGTCATCAATAGAATAATACCCTGTAATGAATTTTTGTACAATTTAAAGATCATAGGATCAAATGAATGTACATATAAATCTTGCAATATGCAAGCAGTTGATACAATTATACATTATTTTGTTGATTGCAAATCAGTACAACACTTTTGGAATGCATTTGTCAGCTTGTGGAATAATATCAATATATCCAAAGTAGATCCTTTGTTGGGTGAAAACATTATATTAGGATTTCCATGCATTTCAGACGAAGATTGCATTTTGAACTTCTGTCTGATACTAGCTAAATTCTTTATACATAATTGCAAAATGAATAGCAAGGACATCTTTTTTTTGGCATTTTTGTCATTACTGAAAAGCAAAATGGAAATTGAAAGACAAATTAGTATCCAAAGAAAGGATCATTCTCTGTTTAAAAAGCGTTGGGGTCTCCTGTATTCAAACCTGTGAAAATGATGTTTCCTTATACGTGTACATTATCTAGGCATACGTACATGTACTATTTTTTCCGAAAAGCTGGTCCTCTTTTCACTCTCCAAATATAAATGAAGATGGTCCTTCGCAAACGCCGCACGTGCCTCTATGTAATCAATGAATATTCATAGTGTCGAACTCATGCTTGTGTACTTTTCTTTTGTTGCTCATCATTATGTGTATGTTTCGTTCATGTTACCTGTATCTGATATTCATGTATAATTAAGGGATTTATCTAAAAAAAATATGTGTAATAAAGAGATTTATTTAAAAAAAAAAATGTTCATGCCAATTAAGGGACGAGGCTATATGTATCCCAAGAAATTTAACACAATTTTTGTTTTCTATTCCATCATTGTTAATTTTACTGTATAACCTGTCGGAAGTATATCAGCTTTATTTTGAAGAACACGCTGTTTGTTTAGTCACATTCAAAAATAATTTGTTAACAGGAAACCATTCAACTAAGGTATCAAGGTCATAATTAATCTTTTTGTATAAATCATCAGTGTTGTTAGAACTTGAATAGACTGTTGTGTCATCTGCAAATAATATGGCTTTAGAATGAACAAGACAGTTTGGGAGATCATTGGTGTATATAATAAACAATACGGGTCCCAGTGCCGAACCCTGTGGTACCCCACAAGGGGAAAAAAGAAAGAAAAGATTTACATATTTCAGATCAGCGGTAAACTTCTGATTAGGTCTATGAAGTTCATCTGAAATCAACTTCAAGAACACCAAGATATCCGCCATACCATGTGGTATGTACAAAATGATACTGGAAGTAACTGAGCAGATTTTGAGGAAGGTCCCAAAAAGTTTATATTTGGCTCTTTTTTGCCTCTTGAACTTACATTTCAGGCCTTTCAAAGTATTTCATCTTTATACACTTTACAGATGGTTTGAAATGTTATGCTTGTGTGAAATAAGAAAAAAGTTACTGAACACTTTTTGAGAAGGTGAACGTCATGTTCAAAATTGGTCATTATTCGGCGAGCCCACAAAGATGTCAAACACATATAGTGGTTGCCAAGATGAAAATGAGGGTCAATGAGAACTTTACATCCATGGACTGATATTACATGACACTTAATGACTACCTCACTGGGTGGCTGGAAGTCTATAAACAAAATTAGCTCAAGGGCTAAGAGAGGTTACCGGACAATATACATTTTAGATATTAGCTTTTTATCCAGTGACCTTGAAAATAAAGTCACTAATGAATTCAAGGCCATGAAATATTCAACAAATGCATCACTTCTAGCATGTCCACAATAGATTCCTAAGCTGTAAAGTCGATAATAAGTGAGATATTAGCCATTCTGTGATGTGATCTTGAAAATGAGGTCAAAGTTCAAGTTCAGAGTCATGAAAATATTCAGCATATCATTTTCTCTATATTCGCAACTGATTCCTAAGCTGTAAATTCGATAATAAGCGAGATATAAGCCATTTTGTATTCTGACCTTGAAAATAAGGTGACTGACCTTGAAATTTAGGTCAAAGGTCAAATTCAAGGTCATGAGAATATTCAGAATATATCATTTTCTATCTGTCCACAATTGACTCTCAAGTTGTAAAGTCGATAATAAGCGAGATATTAGACATTTTGTTCTTTGACCTTGAAAATGAGGTCAAAGGTCAAATTCAAGGTCATCAGAATATTCGGCATGTGTCATTTCCTATATGTCCACAATTGGTTCCTAAGCTGTAAAGTCGATAATAAGCAAGATATTAGCCATTTTGTCCTGTGACCTTGAAAATTAGGTCAAAAGTCGAATTCAAGGTCATGAGAATATTCAGCATATATCATTTCCTATATGTTCACATTGATTCGTAAGCTGTAAAGTCAATAATAAGCGAGATATTAGACATTTTGTCCTGTGACTTTGAAAACGAGGTCAAAGATCAAATTCAAGGCCATCAGAATATTCAGCATATATCATTTCCTATATGTTCACAATTGATTCCTAAGCTGTAAAGTTGATAATAAGCGAGATATTAACCAGTTCGTGCTCTGACCTTGAAAATGAGGTCAAAGGTAAAATTTAAGGTCATGACAATAATCAACCTATATCATTTCCTATGTGTCCATAATTGATTCCTAGTCTCTGATCTCAATAATAAGTGAGATATTAGGCATAATGTGTCCCATCATGAAGCATAGGAGAATTTAACATGGGAAAGTCCTATTTGGGACCCTTCTAGAACATGAAAATGGCCGCCACACGCAGACCGGCGATTCAGGGGAAACGAAACTTTTACATATCACGGATGTATGTGAGGGCAATCTTTTGAAATAAAAATCTCAAAACTGTCTGAACAGTTTTTGAGAAAATGGCTGCCAAAATCAGAAATTGGCTGTTTTTCGGCGAAAATGGCCACCATTTAAAAAAAAATGTAAAAATATAAAAAAAACCTCTTGAAATATTCTGAAGTATTTTCGTGCAAAATTTCAGAAAGATCCGATCGTTAACTTTAAAGATAAAAATGTGGACGGACGAAGCCGCCGCCGCCGCCGCCGACGGACGACGGACGCAACGCCATACCAATAGGTTATCGGACTGTTGGTCTGGTAACCTAAAAATTAGCCCAAGGGCTAAGAAAGGGTACCGGACAATATATATTTTAGATATTAGTATTTTGTCCCGTGACCTTGAAAAAAGGTCATTGTTCAATTCAAGAACATGATAATATTCGGCATATGTCATTTCTAGTATGTCCACAATTGATTCCTAAGCTGTAAAGTCAATAATAAGCGAGATATAAGCCATTATGTCCTGTGACCTTGAAATTGAGGTCAAAAGTGAAGTTCAAGGTCATGACAATGTTCGAAATATATCATTTTCTATATGTCCACAATTGATTGCTAAACTGTAAAGTCGATGAAAAGCGAGATATTAGCCATTTCGTTCTCTGACCTTGAATATGAGGTCAAAGGTCAAATTCAAGGTCATAGCAATATTCAGCATATATCATTTCCTATATGTTCATAATTGATTCCTAAGCTGTAAAGTCGATAATAAGCAAGATATTAGCTATTTTGTCCTGCGACCTTGAAAATGAGGTCAAAGGTCAAGTTCAAGGTCATGACAATGTTCAGAATGTATCATTTTCTATATGTTCACCATTGATTGCTAAGCTGTGAAATCGATAAAAAGCGAGATATTAGCCATTTTGTCCTGTGATCCTGAAAAATGAGGTCGAAGGTCAAATTCAATGTCATGGCAATAATTTGCACATATCATTTCCTATATGTCCACAATTGATTCCTAAGCTGTAAAGTCAATAATAAACGAGATATAAGCCTTTTTGTGCTCTGACCTTGAAAATGAGGTCAAAGGTCAAATTCAAGGTCATGAAAATATTCAGCAATTGATTCCTAAGCTGTATAGTCGATAATAAGCGAGATATTAACCATATGTCCACAATTGATTCCTAAGCTGTAAAGTCGATAATAAGCGAGATATTAACCATTTTGTGCTTTGACCTTGAGAAAAACAGGTCAAAGGTCAAATTCAAGGTCACGGGAATATACAGCATATATCACTTCCTATATGTCCACAATTGATTCCTAAGCTGTAAAGTCGATGTTAAGCGAGATATTAGCCATTTTGTGCTCTGACCTTGAAAATGAGGTCAGAGGTCAAATTCAAGGTCACGAGAATATTTGGCACATATCATTTCCTATATGTCCACAATTGACTCCTAATCTCTAATCTCAATATTAAGTGAGATATCAGGAAAAATGTTTCCCATTATGAGGCATAGGAGAATTTAACATGGGAAAGTCCCATTTGGGACCTGTCGAAAAAATCAAAATGGCTGCCACACGCAGACCGGCGATTCAAGGCCAATGAAACTTATATACGTCACAGAGGTATATGAGAGGAATTTTTTGAAACAAAAATCTCAAAAGTGGTCAGACAGTTTTTGAGAAAATGGCCGCCAAAGTCCAAAATTGGCCATTTTTCGACGAAAACGGCCGCCATTTTGAAAAAAATGCGAAAATCAAAATACTAAAAAATACCTCCCTCTCGAAATATTTTTAGGCATTTTTGTGCAAAATTTGAGAAAAAAACGATCGTAAACTTTAAAGATAAAATTGTTGATGGACGGACGGACGCCGGACGGACGGACGACTACGGACGCAACGTCACGGCAATAGGTTCCGATAACCTAAAAATCATCCAGGTAATGGAACAGGAGTTTCTTCCACGATATGGCTAACCGAACTTCCTCGTCTGCGATTGTGGACAAGGGTTAGGTTCTGTCTGTGATTTCCCATCGCCATTCCAGGCTCTGTATAGGCGGTGCAAATGATGAACTGCACGTCAAATTTCAAGGCTCGCCGAGACAAGAACTTGCGTACAGATATAGAATAGCCTCGAGATAATATAAGGAAATCAAACAGACTGAACATTGAACATAACCAACGACAGGATTTTGGGCATGAACACGATCTTACTGGCAATACTTGACATTGAAGTACGGCTGAAATGGCAGTTCAAGCCGAGCGGATAGCCTGCACACGGCGAATGCTTGCCTGAGCGTACACATGTCAGTGCCTATCGAAGATAGCATCCGTGCGGCAAGGAAGAAGGGATTTGCTCCCCAGAATTCTCCATTTGGAGTGGCTCGAAACTGTGTTGCTATTGTGGCGAAGTAACTCTACACCCGGATCTTGGTGTAACAAGATGATTATCCAGCCTGGAACTCGGTCTATAGGGAAGAGGTCTATAGGGAAGAGGTCTATAGGGAAGAGGTCTATAGGAAGAGGTCTATAGGGAAGAGGTCTATAGGGAAGAGGTCTATAGGGAAGGGGTCTATAGGGAAGAGGTCTATAGGAAGAGGTCTATAGGGGAGAGGTCTATAGGGAAGAGGTCTATAGGGAAGAGGTCTATAGGAAGAGGTCTATAGGGAAGAGGTCTATAGGGAAGAGGTCTATAGGGAAGAGGTCTATAGGGAAGAGGTCTATAGGGAAGAGGTCTATAGGGAAGAGGTCTATAGGAAGAGGTCTATAGGGAAGAGGTCTATAGGAAGAGGTCTATAGGGAAGAGGTCTATAGGGAAGAGGTCTATAGGAAGAGGTCTATAGGAAGAGGTCTATAGGGAAGAGGTCTATAGGGAAGAGGTCTATAGGGAAGAGGTCTATAGGGAAGAGGTCTATAGGGAAGAGGTCTATAGGAAGAGGTCTATAGGGAAGAGGTCTATAGGGAAGAGGTCTATAGGAAGAGGTCTATAGGGAAGAGGTCTATAGGAAGAGGTCTATAGGAAGAGGTCTATAGGGAAGAGGTCTATAGGGAAGAGGTCTATAGGAAGAGGTCTATAGGGAAGAGGTCTATAGGGAAGAGGTCTATAGGGAAGGGGTCTATAGGGAAGAGGTCTATAGGGAAGAGGTCTATAGGAAGAGGTCTATAAGGAAGAGGTCTATAGGGAAGAGGTCTATAGGGAAGGGGTCTATAGGGAAGAGGTCTATAGGAAGAGGTCTATAGGAAGAGGTCTATAGGGAAGAGGTCTATAGGGAAGAGGTCTATAGGGAAGGGGTCTATAGGGAAGAGGTCTATAGGGAAGAGGTCTATAGGAAGAGGTCTATAAGGAAGAGGTCTATAGGGAAGAGGTCTATAGGGGAGAGGTCTATAGGAAGAGGTCTATAGGGAAGAGGTCTATAGGGAAGAGGTCTATAGGGGAGAGGTCTATAGGAAGAGGTCTATAGGGAAGAGGTCTATAGGGGAGAGGTCTATAGGAAGAGGTCTATAGGGAAGAGGTCTATAGGGAAGAGGTCTATAGGGGAGAGGTCTATAGGAAGAGGTCTATAGGGAAGAGGTCTATAGGGAAGAGGTCTATAGGAAGAGGTCTATAGGGAAGAGGTCTATAGGGAAGAGGTCTATAGGAAGAGGTCTATAAGGAAGAGGTCTATAGGGAAGAGGTCTATAGGGGAGAGGTCTATAGGAAGAGGTCTATAGGGAAGAGGTCTATAGGGAAGAGGTCTATAGGGGAGAGGTCTATAGGGAAGAGGTCTATAGGGAAGAGGTCTATAGGGGAGAGGTCTATAGGAAGAGGTCTATAGGGAAGAGGTCTATAGGGGAGAGGTCTATAGGAAGAGGTCTATAGGGAAGAGGTCTATAGGAAGAGGTCTATAGGGGAGAGGTCTATAGGAAGAGGTCTATAGGAAGAGGTCTATAGGGAAGAGGTCTATAGGGAAGAGGTCTATAGGGAAGAGGTCTATAGGAAGAGGTCTATAGGGAAGAGGTCTATAGGGAAGAGGTCTATAGGAAGAGGTCTATAGGGGAGAGGTCTATAGGGAAGAGGTCTATAGGGGAGAGGTCTATAGGAAGAGGTCTATAGGGGAGAGGTCTATAGGAAGAGGTCTATAGGGAAGAGGTCTATAGGGAAGAGGTCTATAGGAAGAGGTCTATAGGGAAGAGGTCTATAGGGAAGAGGTCTATAGGGAAGAGGTCTATAGGAAGAGGTCTATAGGGAAGAGGTCTATAGGGAAGAGGTCTATAGGGAAGAGGTCTATAGGAAGAGGTCTATAGGGAAGAGGTCTATAGGAAGAGGTCTATAGGGAAGAGGTCTATAGGGAAGAGGTCTATAGGAAGAGGTCTATAGGAAGAGGTCTATAGGGAAGAGGTCTATAGGAAGAGGTCTATAGGGAAGAGGTCTATAGGGAACAGGTCTATAGGGGAGAGGTCTATAGGAAGAGGTCTATAGGGAAGAGGTCTATAGGAAGAGGTCTATAGGGAAGAGGTCTATAGGGAACAGGTCTATAGGGAAGAGGTCTATAGGAAGAGGTCTATAGGGAAGAGGTCTATAGGAAGAGGTCTATAGGGAAGAGGTCTATAGGAAGAGGTCTATAGGGAAGAGATCTATAGGAAGAGGTCTATAGGGAAGAGGTCTATAGGAAGAGGTCTATAGGGAAGAGGTCTATAGGGAAGAGGTCTATAGGGAAGAGGTCTATAGGAAGAGGTCTATAGGGAAGAGATCTATAGGAAGAGGTCTATAGGGAAGAGGTCTATAGGGGAGAGGTCTATAGGGAAGAGGTCTATAGGGAAGAGGTCTATAGGAAGAGGTCTATAGGGGAGAGGTCTATAGGGAAGAGGTCTATAGGGAAGAGGTCTATAGGGAAGAGGTCTATAGGGAAGGGGTCTATAGGGAAGAGGTCTATAGGGAAGAGGTCTATAGGGAAGGGGTCTATAGGGAAGAGGTCTATAGGGAAGGGGTCTATAGGGAAGGGGTCTATAGGGAAGAGGTCTATAGGGAAGGGGTCTATAGGGAAGAGGTCTATAGGGAAGAGCAACAACGAGGAATGGGTAGAACTTTCGGAGTACTTCAGGGGAGAGGGTGGAGGGGAGGGAGGGGAGGGCGGTTAAACTTTAACCTAAACCTTAGGTCCAGAGCGTGGCCTGATATGATAGACAACATGGGATTTCACATCCAACATGGCTGAACGATAGCTACAACACACAAGTGAAGCTCCGATAATTTATAGTAGTTTTACTGATGATTTAAGCAGTCTGTGTCAACTTGACCACGTGAATGAGGTTGGCAATGCATTTGTGACACTTTATGTGGTGACAATTCGTAAGTAATATCGTTCTTGACACTGAAACTACGAACTTGAATGTGATTTTTGGCGATAATTGAGGCCATTATTTACCAACAAAGGGCAAAAATAGTTACACATGAGTGACTTGGGGTCCCTCGAGAAATACATTGACTCGATCTACATGAGTGTGCTCGACGAACCGTTCAGCCTCGACATGTCCAGCGTCGAGAATGATCGATCTAACGAAGTCGTTATTAGCCAGCCGGCAATAACGACATACTTTCAAAGTAACCCCAATATGCGATGTCTTCTAAACGCTGGTACGCTGGTATACTGGTACAAGCATTGTGAGGCTTATTGAGGCATACACGAAATGAGCAGTATTGTTGAGTTCATGCACCTTGCACCAATCCTTGTACCAGCATACCAGTGTACCAGCGTTTAGAAGACATCGCCCAATATGGATGGTATCAAGAAGCGTAAGCCCAACTCGCCATTATCACTCCCAACTGATGATTCCTCCAGTGGATCTCCCATTAACATATCCACGGTGAAGGACACTGTGTCGTCCACATTGGACTCCCTATCCCAATCTCTGATGAATCTAATCACCAAAACCAAAGATGAGATGTTATCAAAGTTGATCGACGTTGATAGCAAAATTGGTACGCTCGTCACGGACCAAACAAAAGAAATCAAAGATCTAAAATCAGCCAATGCAAAACTTGCTGCGCGTTCTGCCATACCCGAAGGTCGTCTGACTCGTGCTGAGAAGGTCATCGATGATCTCCAGGAGCGTAGCTACCAGTCAGAGGCACGAAGCATGCGCGACAACATCGTATTCCACCATGTCGAGGAAACCCCTTCTGAATCTTGTATCAATATGGTCTGGAACTTCATGAAAAATGAAATGAAGATTCCAGAAGATACAGTGAAAGAAATAACGCTCCTGAGGGCGCACAGAATGGGAGAACCAGGAATTTATACGAGATTGATCGTGGCGCGATTTGAGCGAAGTAGTGTGAATCGAGTCATGAAACATGCCAAAAACCTTAAGAACACTAACTACGGTGTTAATGTCCAACTTCCTCGTGAGCTGGAGGAGCGCAGGAAACAGCTGTTACCTACGTTCAAAGATGCGCGCAGTGCAAATCAGAAAGTGGCATGGAAAAACGATAAACTCTTTATTGATGACATAGAACACTGTGTCAAAAGTGACAGAGCACGTGCCAGCTCTACTCAGTGCGATATGACCGAGGAGGCGTCCTCCGTCCACCTTGTGCGCGCCCCTCCGAAAATCTACAGCGGCAGTCGATTCCAGGGATCCAAAGCCACTATATCATGTCAGGATGACATCCTGCCTAGTCTGTATGCTGTCTACCGTGATACCAGGTCCGCATCCGCCACGCATAACATTTACGCCTACAGGCTCCAGACATCAGATGGCCTGATAGAACACTTTGACGACGACGGTGAACACGGCGCAGGAAGGCGAGTTCTCAGGCACATGCAGTCGAACGGGATCATGGACACTCCCGTCTGTGAGACGCGGTGGTATGGAGGCGTAGAGTTGGGGTCTGCTCGCTTCGACCATATCGAGAATGCAGTCTCTGACGTTCTATCATTGTAATTCCACCTATGTCGTGTAAATGTGTGTCACTTGCCTTTAAATAAGGCGTTCATTCCATTTATTTACGTGACTGTATTCACACTATATACAAATGTTGACAACGATTGTATTTTCACAAATGAACATATGAAGATGTTTATTACCTTGGAGCGTTTGTGTTGTGTACTATACATATGCGCCCAATGTTGTCTCATGTTCGTTGTCCTCTATCCATATTTGTGTTGTGTACATATTTGTGTTTTTTTGTGTTTTATTGTTTACATTACTATCGTGCTGACATGCACTCGACATATCGCTTGAATATTACATTTGCAATCACGAATTATGATTATATTTTAATCTCACAAGCAAACATATTATTAAGGTGTGGGGATGTACATACAAACCCGGGTCCGAACAATTTATCGTTTTGTCATACCAATACCAGAGGATTGGTTATCAAATCATGCGACAATCCTATGTACAAAGTTGACGAGCTCTACAGTCAGTTGTGTCTTAAGTATCACTTCGATTTTATATGTCTAACTGAAACACATTTGAATGAAGCTATTGATTTGACATCATTTTCTGTCCCCGATGACGACATCGTAATGGACGACGCGGCGGTGGCGTCGGTATTTTGGCTTCCAATATTCATCTTCATACTCTAATTAATGACTTGTCTCACCCAATGCTTGAAAATATTTGGATAGAAATTCAGTATTCGGGCAAAACGATAATGCTTGGGGTAATTTATAGAGCACCAAACACTGATACTGAGGACGCTCGGGTGTTTCTTGAGTCTTTTCAGGATAATATTGCCGCCGTGCAAGCACGAAAGCCGTCAAGTATAATCATGATGGGCGACTTTAATGACAGGTGTGTTTCCTGGCATTCGGATAATACCAATAGCGATTTGAATAATAATTTTTATGAGCTTCTGTTGAACAATGATTTTGTTCAACTAATTGATGAACCTACCAGGGTTGGTTCTCATTCTTCGTCCCTACTTGATTTAATTATAACGGATTCTCCGGGCTATATGTTGTCGAGCGGTGTGATGACGCCGTTGTCAGATAGTGATCATTGCACAGTATGGTGCAAATTTAAATTCAGTTATACAACTGATAAGTCGTACAAGCGTAAAGTGTATAATTTCAACCAAGCGAATTTTGACGATTGCAATCGAGATATAGCTAATTCTCCTATGTGTGTCCTGATAGATTCTGTGGATGACATCAATGACGCTGTTGATATATGGTACAACCTTTTACAGGATAATATTGACAACAATATTTCAAATAAAGTGGTAATAGTAAGACCCAAAGACAAACCTTTGATGACAAATATTATTAGAAAGTTGATCAGAATGCGAAATAGATTGTTCAAGAAATTTAAACGAACCAGAAAGCAAAATAATGAAGCACACTGGAAACAAAGTCGTCGTCAGGTGAAAAATGAAATTAATCTGGCCAAAAAATTGCATTTCGAAAAGCTCTATCGTCAACTAGAAAACCCGAACACCGCACCGAAAAAGTATTGGCAAATAGCAAAATCATTCTACGGGAATAAAAAGATGAACCATATCCCTAACTTGGAAGATAACGGTGACACCTTCACAACTGCATCTGGGAAGGGCGAAATTTTTAACACACATTTTGCAGAACAGTCTAGTATAGTTATTCCAGTCAGTTGTCGTCTTCCAGACTCAGAATTACTTACAGAAGATACTCTGGATGACATTACGGTAAGTGAATACCAGGTCAAATCTATCGTGCAAAAATTAGATGTGAACAAGTCCTGCGGGCCGGATAATATCAGTAACATTATTCTGAAAAATTGTGCTGACTCTCTTTCTCTCCCACTGAGTATTATAATGAACAAGTCATTTAGAACTGGGATTGTACCTAAACAGTGGAAGCTATCAAATATTACGCCCGTCCATAAAAATGGTGACAAATCCCTGGTATCAAACTATAGACCGGTTTCCCTAGTGTCTTGTGTGTCTAAAGTTCAAGAAAAGATAGTATTCGATGTTTTATACAATTATTGTTTCCGAAACAACATATCAACATGGAGAAACTCGGGCTTCAAGAAGAGGGATTCTGCCATAAACCAAATGATTTATATATCGCATCAAATTAATGTTGATCTTGAAGCAGGCAATGACGTCGCGTTAGTATTCTTGGACATTAGCAAGGCCTTCGATAGAGTCTGGCACGCAGGACTTGTTCATAAACTGAAAACGATTGGTGTAGGGGGTAATTTACTCAGGTGGTTTGTGTCCTATTTATCAGACAGAAAACAACGCGTTGTAATAAATGGTCAATGTTCCGAGTGGAAATATATTAAAGCAGGGGTTCCCCAAGGATCTATACTTGGCCCGTTGTTATTCCTTATTTTTATAAATGATATTGTAGATAATATTAACTCAGAAATTTACTTATTTGCTGATGATACTTTCCTATATAAACCTGTCAAGTCCAATGACGATAGCTTTCAAATACTCAACAATGATTTAGACAAGATTTATGAATGGTCCCGTAAGTGGTTGGTGACATTCAATGCCACACATGGTAACATCACGCAAACGATCAAATGTAGTGAATATATCTTCTTCCCCCCCAAATCAACGGTACAACAATCACTAGAGTTTATAAGCACAAACATTTGGGCATAACGTTTAATTCCAGAGGAACATGGTCTGATCATATTTTGGATGTCAAAAACAAAGCTGCAAAATCGGTCGGTCTCCTTCGACGCATTCAAAGCATTGTTCCAAGATCTTGTTTGGAAATTTTGTATAAATCTTTCGTAAGGTCTATTTTAGAATACGGGGACGTCATATTCGATTTGTCATCACAAACATACCTTCATGAACTCGATAAAATCCAGAGAGATTGCGCACTAATATGTACCGGGGCATATCGGCGGACATCACAAGAGGCTCTCTCAAGGGAACTTGGATGGGAACCTTTATCGTGGCGTCGTCGATGTCATCGACTGTATATCATGTACAAAATCATGAATGGACTTGCTCCAGATTATTTGTGCAGCCTTTGTCCTGCTATAACAGGTGATATTATACCATACAATCTTCGTTCTTCTGATTCTCTGAGACATTTAACTGGTCGCACTACATCATTTATGAACTCATTTTACCCATCAACTATTCGGGAATGGAATTCACTGGGCGCTGATCTAAAATCTGCACCTTCTCTGAACTCATTCAAATTCAGGTTGAGAAAGTTTCAGACTCATAAATAATTATTTGCATACGGGTCCCGGCATGAGCGTATTAACCATACTAGATTGCGACTTGGACTGAGTGCCTTGAATGCGCACAGATTTGATTATAACTTAATTGATTATTCAGATTGTCCCAACTGCAATGCTGCGTATGAAGATATTTGTCACTTTTTTTTGACTGTCCGAAGTTTGCTAATGAGAGGAAAACAATGATCGTAGATCTCGCCAACTTGCTAGCCCCGGGGGTTCATTTTTCATTGATTGTTCCAAATAACTTTGCCGAGAGAAAACAATTTTCCAAATTCTTGTTAAATGGATACGAATCACTCAATTATAATGACAATATAGAACTTTTTAAGGTAGTCCAAACGTATATCGGGTCCACTCAACGTTTCAAGTAAAATGTTATCTTAGGGAAAGGGGGGCTTAAATATATATTCATATATGTATAATGGTTATTTTCAATCATGATTGAATTCAACGTTATGTGATAAATATCGTTCTATGGCCGATATTAGGCCGAAATGTCTGCGATCGCTGTGCAAATCACAAGGCCGGCAGTTCAGTTCAATAATTTATTTGGGCGACAATGTCCAATGATTCAGACAGTCACATCAAGGCCGCAAATACACCTACGTCCGGTGATTCCCTGTCAATAAGATAGCCGAAAACTATGGTCCTTCTTTATCACATTTCACGTATAAATAGTCCACAATTATCCCAGGTATTCCATACGAGCACGGCCAAACTTCTTAACAATACTTCAACACGTCTGTGCTCGTGGCGGCCATTTACTCAACTCCTAGAAAAACTGCGGGGCCGGCAACATGTGGTGTAGACTTTCCCGCCAAATGCATGCGGTGTTGTGATTGGTCATGTATGTGCTGATGTGTGCTGATCTCACCGGGAAAGTGGGTTTCCCCGGCGCGTGAACGAGACTTGTTATGCTTATATCTGTGCACGTGATGTGAGCGGTGGGTGTGTCATGTTCTATGTTTAGAAGTAGGTGCTGGTGAAGGTCAAGGCCGAAACTAACTGGGTCGATGTACCGAGTGAATGGGGCCGCAAGTGCATGTGGATTGACCTGTGTATGTAACCATGACTACATGGAGTTTATGCTTGTGATCGTATAGTCTGTACCTGTCCTGTATGTAAGTCATGTAGAATGAATGTTTGTTGTGAAATATGTATGCGCGGGAGGGACGGGGGTTACAGTCGCTAAAATTACTACATTACACCCCTTCATTAATTCTACGCCCTCGGAATTACCCTACCCGGACCCTACCGTCGCCAAAACTAACAATAAAAAGCTAAGAAGTCCTACAAGGTCAAACCCCAACACTCACACACACACGCCGCGCGACAATGGTAAAACACTGCATACAATAAAAATTTCTAACCGTCAAAATAAACGTCATCAGTCAGTCCGTCAATAGTCACTACGATGATACATTTACACATACATGCACAACAACGAATGATGAGATATGAATGGAATGTATGAACAAAACTCCTCGACGCTTCAGAGTGAAACGGAAATTAATTTAGAGTCTATAAACTGAAAAAGAATTGTCTGGATTAACCTTAACTAAATTACATGAATAAAATACCGTGACTAAGATAACTATTTACAAATTTTGGCCGACAGAACAATAAGCCGACATAACCAGGACGATAATCGTGACCAGGATTTCTCCGAGTCACTTTCTGTCATCAGGCCGACACAATGAAAGGCCGATACATCACTAGTCCTGCGTGACCAGGATTTTCAGAGGCCGACTATCAGCAGAGCCGTCACTGTCTCTTCCATCACTTGGCTTATCCGCCATGGCGGAAGCCGCAAACAAATGTCACTTCAAACAGATAGGCCGACTGTAATTTCTATCCCAAATATCCGACAACTTCTCACAAACTTTATCAGTTCACTGTCATTAAATGCCACGTAATTATCCGATAAATGTTCCGAATCAACAAAAGTTTTTCTCCGTATCTGATCGAACTCCTGCTGCTTCAGAAGTTCAGGCGCAAATGACCTACTTGCCGTTAATTTCCACTGCCGTACACTGAGATACTTATCTGTATCCCAATTCCACGAATCGGGCCGGGGGGCGCTCTCTGCCGATATACAAAAACGTCTTTACGCTGTATCCCATTGTTCCAAGTGTATCTGCAACAAGGCGGGCCGTCGTCAGGGAAACGCTGGTACGATCTCTCTCTGACCTATTTGGGTCAGTCCATTACGACAGTAGGGGGATCCTCACACTGTCCATTTTTCCGAATGTCCGTCTGCCGTCCCCTGGATTACACATTCCTATACATTGTCTATTTGTGCTAATCGACTGTTCAATTTACTGGGCTCTTTTTGCCCGACGACTCACTATTGTCTTTATCAGGGGAGATTTCATGTGGGTGCTGTAAACAGCTTAAATGTTTATCTGCGCTCGTGCGAACCTTGTGAACTGATTCTTTGATCGTTCCTTTTCTCTCAGAGTTAGCGCACAATAAACTAACGGCCGAATTGCTGTTTCACAGACGACACACAGTTATTAAAGGCTGAGACATTAATGTCAATCACTCACAGGGGCGGACTTCGTTCCATTCATTTTCAGCCAGTTCACAAGACAACGGGGCCGCTAATATTGTCGGGGTCGAAATTGCAATGATCAGGGTCGGTCACACCGTGGCGCTTTGAATATCTTTGGGTGATGAATTTGATGACAGGCCGCATCTTGGTATGATAGCTATTTAGTGACTGGTTCCCGTACCACTGGGCCGTTCCTCCGAATACTACATGGAGTGGGTAGAGGCTCGGTCGACGCATACCCCGGAACGAATCACACTACCACCTCTTCGACAACTAAGTGGCCTTACTCACGGCGTGACATGAATTATTATCCTCTTCGGCTGACACATGGATAGAATCTGACATGATAATCTTAGTTAGTGCGTAACACACGCGGAACAATAGCATACGTTATACGGGGTCGAAACACATATCATAATGCAATCAATTTTTCACCAGCATCGTAATTATGAAATCATATCAAGTGTATATATATCGAATTCGCCTCACTGACATCTTGTACATATTAAATGCATATATATTGTTATTGTAATATATTATATTATTATGGGAAAGACATGATATCATAGTCCATTAGACATGCATAATTCATCATCAATGGCATCAATCAGATAACAAGGCCGGGGTTATCTGTAGCGGGCCGGTCTGCGTGCGTTGCGTTTGGGTCGACTTGGTCGTGCAGGCGGGGGCGTAGCCTCGCTTGTCTCGGGGTCGGATGATATCACAGGCTTTTGCCTGCGTGTCTTGCGTGCCGGTTTTGGTGTGTCGGAACTTGATCTGCGTGATCTTTTCCGTTGCCGATGACGACTTGAGCCGGATGAAGTGGGAGATCGCGATTTACGATCTTGGGCCGCTGACGAGTCAGACTCAGCTGTTTGGTCTGTATCTGTATGCCGATCTTGCACTGTGACCTCCCAGGGGTAGTAGAACTCCTTGAGGAGTCCCAGGGGGTCGGCCGATTGCTCTGAGCCGGATTTGCTTGACGACGTCGAAGGTCGTACAGGGTCGGAATAGATGTGAGCCGCTTGATTGTCACCTTCGTACGGCTTGAGTACGTCCAGATGAACAACACGAGTGTTCCGAGGGTTGGAAACCAAGGCGATTCGGTAATCTACCTCGGTCACACGGTCGACGATCCTCCAGGGACCAGTCCAAGGCCGAGCGAACTTATTATTCTGCGTGAGGGGCAGATAATAATATCGGACCAGTTCTCCTGGTTGGAACTGGGGTCGAGGCTTGGCGTGGGCGTCATAACCCATCTTCTGCCGAATTGCCGCTTTCTCAAGATGGTCCTGAGCGAAACCGTGGGCCGTCCTGATCGCTTGCCGTAAATACTCCACATACTCTGGACCACACGGAGGTAGAGGTTCGGGGTCGTAAGTCGGGAACATGAGGTCGACTGGCAAGTTACACTCGTGTCCATACACCATCAGATGCGGGGTGCATCCCGTGGACGAGTGTACTGAGGTTCGATAGGCCATTAACACATATGGCAGGTGCACGTCCCAGTCGTTCGCACGATCGCTGACGAATGCACTCAGCATGTTGAGCAATGTCCTGTTGAATCGCTCAACCTGGCCGTCGCTCTGAGGTCGATATGGGGCCGTGCGGATCTTCTTAGCGCCCAGAAGACGCACGACATGCCGAAATAGAGCCGACTCGAACTCGGTGCCCTGGTCGCTATGGATTGCCTTGGGGACGCCATGATAAACTATCCATCTGTTTACCAGGATGTCGGCAACATTTTTGGTGGTATGTCGCCGCAGCGGGAAGGCGTCCGTATATTTCGTGAAATAGTCCGACACAACAAGGATATACCGATGGCCTCTTCCCGTGACTTTGTGGGTGTCGAGAATGTCCATCGCGATCCGGTCGAAAGGCGCTCCTGTCGGCAACTGTGTCAGAGGCGATCGTTTTGGGGCCGGTTTTCCTTTGCGGGTGACACATTGCGAGCAGCGGGCACACCAGCGGGCGACATCCAGTGCCAGGCCGGGCCAGTAGAATCGGCGCCTGACTCTCTCGATGGTTCGCTGAATGCCGAGATGTCCGACAATCTTCAGATCATGAAGTTGGTGCAGAACCTGCGTTCTGAGTGCTACGGGGAGCACGGTTTGCACCACAGGCCGTCCAGTGGGGTCGGGTTTTACGTGCCGAACTAGTACCCCGTCTTGTAGCGCCAGGAGGCTCCATCTGGAAACAAGTGTTTTTACCTCCTCCCCATGGCGCGCTACCTCCTTAGAGTCTGGTTTAGTGCCGATCAACATCCACTGTCGCACTTTTCCGACGCTCGGGTCGGCTTGCTGTGCCGCGACAATGTCCTGAGCCGAATAGTCCGAAAGCCACTTTTGCCCATCAAGTGTGGCGTCCAAAGCACGGACTCGAACAACTTGGCGTGCCGAAACTAGTTGGGGCAAGACCGGTGATGTTATGGAATCACTGTTCAGGAGGTCTGCCCTTGTCTTAGCCGAAACAACAGTGATCCGACGAACTGGAAGTTCTCCGGAACTTGTCTCTGGGTCGGTCGGAGGGGTGTCGAGTCGTCCGGGACAGTCTTGGTGTTTGCAACTGTGACACCGTGACAAGCCGTCTGCGTTGCCGTGAAGTTTGCCGGGCCGATGCTCTATCTTGAAGTCGTACTGCTGCAACTTAGCGAGCCACCTGGCGAGCATGCCGTCCGCGTCGCTGTAGTTCTTGAGCCACCTCAAGGAGCTGTGGTCGGTCCGGAGGAGGAACTTCCTACCCCAAAGATAATGCCGATAATGTTGAACCATTTCTACCACTGCCAGCAGTTCTCGGTACGTGGTACAATAGTTCCGTTGGGTCCGGGATAGGGTTTTGCTGGCAAACCCGATGGGGATTTCTTTCCCGTTGACCCTCTGTGAGAGTGCGCCTCCCACAGCGTAGCCGCTAGCGTCCGTGTCGAGGATGAAGTAATCATCCGGACTCTGGGTCGGATGCGCGAGCTTAGGCGCCTGGATGAGAGCGTCGCGGAGCCGCCGAAAAGCGCGTCGCTGAGCCGGTCCCCAAGTGAAATGACATTCACCTCGGGTGAGTGCTACGAGAGGTTCGGCGATCTCAGCATAGTCCTTGATGAATCGCCTGTGGTAATTGGCGAAACCAAGGAAAGATCTGACATCGGAGATCTCGCACGGGGTCGGCCATTCTCTGATGGCTTTGACCTTGTTGGGGTCGACACGAATTCCTTGGCCGCTCACTATAAACCCCAAGTACAAAATTTCCCTCTGGAACAGTTCACACTTCTTGGGTTGAAGCTTCAGGCCTGCCGATCTAATCCGATCCAGGACCGCCTCCAGGTTTGCGAGTGCCTGATCGAATGTTCTGCCGTAAGCGATGACGTCATCCAGGTAACACATACACCGTGTCCACAAGTATCCACGGAGTATGGTTTCCATCAGCCGTTCAAATGTTGCCGGTGCATTGCTGAGGCCGAATGGCATAACCTTAAACTGGTATAGTCCTTTCCTTGTCGCAAAGGCAGTTTTCGGTCTGTCTGTGGGGTCGACTTCGACTTGCCAGTAGCCGGAAGCCAAGTCCAAGGCCGAAAAGTATGTAGCGCCCGCCAGGGCGTCATGAGTGTCCTGAATGTTGGGCAACGGATATGAATCCTTGCGGGTGACGTCATTCAGGAGCCGATAATCGACGCAGAACCTTACTTGGCCGTTCTTTTTACGCACGAGCACCACCTGTGCGCTCCAGGGCGAATCTGACGGCTCAATGCACCCCAAGCGAAGCATCTTGTCGACCTCCTCGTCTATGATGCTCTGTTGCGCCTGAGGGACGCGTCGTTGACGTTGCCGAATCGGGGCCGAATTGCCGGTGTCGATCTTGTGTTGGACGACTTGGGTCCGTCCCAACTGTCCGTCCGGGTGCATGAAGGTGTCCTGATATTGATGGATCAGGTTAGCGCAACGCCGGTGTTGTTCTGGCGCTAGTCCGGCGCGATCCACCATCTCTTGTAGATGTGGCGGCAGGTCGCGGTAGTGACTGGCGTCGGCTGTGGACAGGTCGGGCTCCTCTCCGGGTCTTGGTAGAGCTCCGACAACACTCTCGATCGGACTGGCTATGGCGACAGGGTCGGATCGAGTAAGTGTGATACCGGTATCTGCCGTGTTGACTACAGACACCTTTACACATTGTCGGTCCAAGGTCGTTAATGTTCTTCCCATGATGAGGTCAGTGTCCTCGGGAAAAGCCGTCAGTGGTTGAATCATCCGTGGATGCTGCCGAACTCGAACTCTGGAGGTCGGGATTAGCTCTACGATCGCCTCGCTACGTGCGGGGACGGTGACGGCTCGGCGCACTGTCATTCTAACAACATTGGCTTCAATGTCCTTGTGCGCAAACAGGATTTCTTTGTGTACCTGTATTGTTCCTGCGCCGTAATTCACTACAGCGTGAGCTTGCCGGAAAAAGTTCATGCCGAGTATCATGGCGTCGTGGATGTCAGCTACACAAAATGTCACAATCATGTGGTTGGTCCCGACCTGAATTGGGAGGTCGATCAGTCCATCGATTGGGCTTGACTGTCCGTTGACGTCACGAATCGTGGCCGAAGTAGGCTGTAGCTGTCGTTGATCGGCGGGGACGTGTCGGAGCTGATCGCGTCGGAGCAAAGAGATTTGCGCTCCGGAGTCGAGCACAGCTTGTATTGTCTTATCCCCGACGCGTACCGATAACTTCCAGCACTCATGTGCCGCTCTCGAATTGTCTATGACGGCCGGAATTGCGGGGTCGTCCGGCGGTGGCTTGAAGAGTGTGTGCAGCGGCGGCAATCTGGATTCCGGTCCAAATGGGAACGCGTAGAACCCTCCGTCATCGGAGATCCACTCCACCTCAGACATACTATCTGTTCCGGTGCCGTTGGCGGTCGGGGGCGACACCCCTTCAGGACGACGATTTTCCCGTGGAGGCCGTTGTGGAAGTGGCGCGGACACCCCTTCATGAGGGCGAGCCGGCTTTGGGGTCAGAGTTCGACACTTGGTACACACCCCTTCAAGGAGCTGAGGTGTGGGCTGGGCCGGCTGTGGGGTCGTAACTGTTGGTACTGTTGGTTTGGTAGTTACGACAACCGCAGGTGTGGAGCATGTAACATTGTTCTGTTGCCCGGAAGGTCCTTGCTCCGCAGCACCTTCCACTACTGGTTTAACGACGGAGCCGTTGGCTCTGTCGGGGCCGACTTTGTTTGGTTGCCGATTTGGTTAGGTACTGACAATACTTGATCTGTCCTTCGGTCAGTACCAGCACCTTTAGGTCGAAAAGTTAGTGGCTTCATGCCATTGCGCACTAAGACGTCTTTAAGTCGGAAACACCGCATCCAGCGATGGCCGGGCTTCTTGCAGAAGAAGCATACGGCTGGTCGTCCGGGCTGTGGAGGCCGATCACCTTTAGTCGGGGCCGTAGTTCGTAGGACGGAATAGATAGCTGTCTCCTCACAGAGTCCATTCTCGTCGCTAAGGACGCTCTGGAAAGCTTCCGCCACCCATTCGCGTGAACAGGCTGGCACAGAATGTTCTTCACATCCTTGAAGGCCGGTCGTGTCACTGTCGGCAGGGTCGTAATAAGCCGCAACCTGTTCAGGGGTCGGCGTTCCTCCCTGATTGATCTGTCCCATAGCACAAGACAGTTCTTGGTCGACACAATCATCATCCGGGTATCCGCTCACGGAGATATCGGCACGTCGTGTGCCCCTCTGACGATCTCTGTTGGTCCGTTGCTGACGACTTTCAGCTTTGAGGACGGCCGTCAGCGCTTCACCGTAACTATGGAAAGTGAACACGCACAGTTTGTCGGCAATGTGGTCGGGTTGGCCGTTGACGAACTGGGAGATTACTGTTCGTTGCCGGGACTCTGGCGTGACATCGTTAAACACTTGCTCAGCCAGAGCTTGAAGCCGCTCTAGGTAATGTTCCGCATTCTCCTTCCGTTCTCTTTTTAGAAACGGAAAATCGTCCCGTTTGGACTGCCGACGAGGTGCGGGTTCCCAGCCCTCCAAGAGCTGGCAACGAAACTCCTCCCAGGGAGTCTCGACCGGAATGTTCAGAGCTAACGCTTCGGCGCGGCCGCGCAGCGTACTCCGGAAGGTCGTTGTTTTATTGAGGTCGGAATATGTGAAGGCCGCAGTGAATTGCTCGAAGCTCCGTATGTACTGTGTGAGATTGCCCTCCTTGAAGGTCGCACGCCATTGAGCCGTTTTAGCCATTGCTAACGGTTGGGGCTCAGACGTGAGTCTCTGGGGCGTGGGCGTGTCGACGCTCACCACAGTCGGCGTTGTTGTGACGGGAGCCGTCGTTGGCGTGACAGCCGGAGCAGTTGAAGTCGTAACAATCGGAGCTGCCGAGGTCGTGTTAGCGGGTGCGGTCGGTGCTGTTGTCGCGGAGACGGCGGGCGAAGTAGCGGGTGGTGCCGGAATGCTGTTGGGGTCGTACGCTATTGGTGCGACAGGGGCCGTTTGGCTGTATGGTGGCGTCACCCATGGTATCCCGACTGAGGGTGGGATTACGGCCGGCGGTGGATATCGGTATGTCGATCCGTCTGGGCCTACACCATGGTACACTAATCCGGTTTGTGCACCATGATAGCCGGTGTCAGCCATCACACTTGGAACGCCACCGTATCCGGGTGGTGGGTTCATATAGCCGGCAGGTGGTTGGTAGTATCCGACAGCTACTCCATTTGAAACACCGCTTGTTGCGCCAGGGTATCCGACTGGCGATACACCGTATCCAGTGGTGTAGCCGATTGGCTGAGAGATCGGAGGTCCGATCATGGGCACAACACTTTCTGTCGGAGCAGACACAACTGGGTCTTGCGGCGAAGCGAAGCGCGGCTGTTCTCCGTCGGTCGGCGATGGTCGGGAAGCGGTCGGCGCGAGGGGGCGCGAGTCGGAGGCCGGCATGTCGGAGGCGTGAGGTCGGCGACTCGATGTCGGTGGTGGTTGCCGAAGTCGCGCTTGCCGTGTGGTGGCGCGAAATTCCGTCGTCGGGTCGCTGGGTCGTTGCGGTCGTAGAGGTGTCACGATCGGGGCATCGATCGTCGCCGGGATGTTCTCTTTCGTTACTCTCGCCTGGCCGGGTTGTGTGTACTCTACCACCGTTGGCTCGGTCGGTATGCGCGAGTACGTCTCAGTCGCAGGGTCGTGTCGTCTCGGCGTCGTTGACGGCGCCAGTGGCCGATCTACCGAATAAGCGCTTGGCGGGACCGATTCCGGAACATTGTCAGACTGACAAACCCACTGTCGTATCCGAGAGTCACTCGGTGGGTGTGTAACCATTGATGTGTCTATGGTTACCGGCCGAACGTTCACTGATAACTGTTCTGGGTCGGTAGCACGATATACGCTCGCTCTTTGACGTGAGCGCGTATAGTTTCTGTCGGCAGAGTTCAATAGTCTCTGGATTGTTCTGGCCGACGTTGCCGAATACGCCCTAGCGTGTGCACTCAAAATGTCACTTACTGTGTGTTGAGGTGCGAGCGGGTCTTCGTCGAGGAACTCCTGTATCAGGTCGACGGGCGGCGAAGACGATCTCAGGGTCGAATGTTCGTCCATGGAGTCGAACAGGCCGGTCGGTTGTTGTTCCTGTGACAACGGAACTGTGTCGCTCATAACAACTGAGCGGGGGCCGGAAGGTCGGAAGGCCGGGTTGAACGTGACTTCTTCATCTGTCTGGTCGGCCGACTCACCTCGGAACGCTCCCGGGGTCAATGCCATCACTGCCGGTAAGTTAGGGTCGGTAATCCGAGACTAGCTCAGATCCTGGTCGAACGGCGCCAATGTGATAAATATCGTTCTATGGCCGATATTAGGCCGAAATGTCTGCGATCGCTGTGCAAATCACAAGGCCGGCAGTTCAGTTCAATAATTTATTTGGGCGACAATGTCCAATGATTCAGACAGTCACATCAAGGCCGCAAATACACCTATGTCCGGTGATTCCCTGTCAATAAGATAGCCGAAAACTATGGTCCTTCTTTATCACAATTCACGTATAAATAGTCCACAATTATCCCAGGTATTCCATACGAGCACGGCCAAACTTCTTAACAATACTTCAACACGTCTGTGCTTGTGGCGGCCATTTACTCAACTCCTAGAAAAACTGCGGGGCCGGCAACATGTGGTGTAGACTTTCCCGCCAAATGCATGCGGTGTTGTGATTGGTCATGTATGTGCTGATGTGTGCTGATCTCACCGGGAAAGTGGGTTTCCCCGGCGCGTGAACGAGACTTGTTATGCTTATATCTGTGCACGTGATGTGAGCGGTGGGTGTGTCATGTTCTATGTTTAGAAGTAGGTGCTGGTGAAGGTCAAGGCCGAAACTAACTGGGTCGATGTACCGAGTGAATGGGGCCGCAAGTGCATGTGGATTGACCTGTGTATGTAACCATGACTACATGGAGTTTATGCTTGTGATCGTATAGTCTGTACCTGTCCTGTATGTAAGTCATGTAGAATGAATGTTTGTTGTGAAATATGTATGCGCGGGAGGGACGGGGGTTACAGTCGCTAAAATTACTACAGTTATAAATATTACAAATGTATATAGACGTCTATATGTGCATGTAGTGTTGTGTATATTGTACAAATGTTCCTGCACTTGTTTTGTATAGCACGGAGGAGACCCCCTCGTGGCTACGGCTGTGGGGAATCCTCCTAAAACAAATAAAGTTTACATTTACATTTACATGGGATTGAGCCAGACCGGAACCCCCCTGTCGATGCGAGTGGGTGAATGTGGTCCATCGGGGCACTTGGGGGTTCCCAGCTCAGCCACTGCCAGGAGGCAATACAGGAGCGGCGAGGGGGGGGGGGGGGTAGGGTAGGAGAAGAGGTGCAAACCCCCCAGCAGAAAGAAGCCCTTACGTCAAACCTCATGTGTTCGATGGGGAGGTGAACTGGACAGAATACTTGAAGCAATTTGAAGTGACTACTCAGCTGAATTGGTGGTATGATCAGAGCAAAGCATTGCATCTGATCAGCAGTTTGACGGGATATGCTCAGGGTGTGCTCAGGGAGCTGTCCATAGCCCAGACAGCTGATTGTACGGTGGTGGTTGAACGGATGGAGCGAAAGTACAACAGAGCGACATACGGGACGTAGTGTGCAATGCCTAGAAGTAGCAAGCGCATACAACTCAGGAATGGGCAGCTGAGGTTTCCCGGTTGGTACAACAGGATTATCCGGATGTGACCAGGGTCGGCAAGGAGGATCTCATTCTTCGTCCCTACTTGATTTAATTATAACGGATTCTCCGGGCTATATGTTGTCGAGCGGTGTGATGACGCCGTTGTCAGATAGTGATCATTGCACAGTATGGTGCAAATTTAAATTCAGTTATACAACTGATAAGTCGTACAAGCGTAAAGTGTATAATTTCAACCAAGCGAATTTTGACGATTGCAATCGAGATATAGCTAATTCTCCTATGTGTGTCCTGATAGATTCTGTGGATGACATCGATGACGCTGTTGATATATGGTACAACCTTTTACAGGATAATATTGACAACAATATTTCAAATAAAGTGGTAATAGTAAGACCCAAAGACAAACCTTCGATGACAAATATTATTAGAAAGTTGATCAGAATGCGAAATA
This sequence comes from Terebella lapidaria, assembly GCA_949152475.1. NCBI lineage: Eukaryota > Metazoa > Annelida > Polychaeta > Terebellida > Terebellidae > Terebella > Terebella lapidaria. Next base: position 15,251,166 of record OX424564.1, on the reverse strand, counting down.
GATTGTTCAAGAAATTTAAACGAACCAGAAAGCAAAATAATGAAGCACACTGGAAACAAAGTCGTCGTCAGGTGAAAAATGAAATTAATCTGGCCAAAAAATTGCATTTCGAAAAGCTCTATCGTCAACTAGAAAACCCGAACACCGCACCGAAAAAGTATTGGCAAATAGCAAAATCATTCTACGGGAATAAAAAGATGAACCATATCCCTAACTTGGAAGATAACGGTGACACCTTCACAACTGCATCTGGGAAGGGCGAAATTTTTAACACACATTTTGCAGAACAGTCTAGTATAGTTATTCCAGTCAGTTGTCGTCTTCCAGACTCAGAATTACTTACAGAAGATACTCTGGATGACATTACGGTAAGTGAATACCAGGTCAAATCTATCGTGCAAAAATTAGATGTGAACAAGTCCTGCGGGCCGGATAATATCAGTAACATTATTCTGAAAAATTGTGCTGACTCTCTTTCTCTCCCACTGAGTATTATAATGAACAAGTCATTTAGAACTGGGATTGTACCTAAACAGTGGAAGCTATCAAATATTACGCCCGTCCATAAAAAAGGTGACAAATCCCTGGTATCAAACTATAGACCGGTTTCCCTAGTGTCTTGTGTGTCTAAAGTTCAAGAAAAGATAGTATTCGATGTTTTATACAATTATTGTTTCCGAAACAACATATCAACATGGAGAAACTCGGGCTTCAAGAAGAGGGATTCTGCCATAAACCAAATGATTTATATATCGCATCAAATTAATGTTGATCTTGAAGCAGGCAATGACGTCGCGTTAGTATTCTTGGACATTAGCAAGGCCTTCGATAGAGTCTGGCACGCAGGACTTGTTCATAAACTGAAAACGATTGGTGTAGGGGGTAATTTACTCAGGTGGTTTGTGTCCTATTTATCAGACAGAAAACAACGCGTTGTAATAAATGGTCAATGTTCCGAGTGGAAATATATTAAAGCAGGGGTTCCCCAAGGATCTATACTTGGCCCGTTGTTATTCCTTATTTTTATAAATGATATTGTAGATAATATTAACTCAGAAATTTACTTATTTGCTGATGATACTTTCCTATATAAACCTGTCAAGTCCAATGACGATAGCTTTCAAATACTCAACAATGATTTAGACAAGATTTATGAATGGTCCCGTAAGTGGTTGGTGACATTCAATGCCACACATGGTAACATCACGCAAACGATCAAATGTAGTGAATATATCTTCTTCCCCCCCAAATCAACGGTACAACAATCACTAGAGTTTATAAGCACAAACATTTGGGCATAACGTTTAATTCCAGAGGAACATGGTCTGATCATATTTTGGATGTCAAAAACAAAGCTGCAAAATCGGTCGGTCTCCTTCGACGCATTCAAAGCATTGTTCCAAGATCTTGTTTGGAAATTTTGTATAAATCTTTCGTAAGGTCTATTTTAGAATACGGGGACGTCATATTCGATTTGTCACCACAAACATACCTTCATGAACTCGATAAAATCCAGAGAGATTGCGCACTAATATGTACCGGGGCATATCGGCGGACATCACAAGAGGCTCTCTCAAGGGAACTTGGATGGGAACCTTTATCGTGGCGTCGTCGATGTCATCGACTGTATATCATGTACAAAATCATGAATGGACTTGCTCCAGATTATTTGTGCAGCCTTTGTCCTGCTATAACAGGTGATATTATACCATACAATCTTCGTTCTTCTGATTCTCTGAGACATTTAACTGGTCGCACTACATCATTTATGAACTCATTTTACCCATCAACTATTCGGGAATGGAATTCACTGGGCGCTGATCTAAAATCTGCACCTTCTCTGAACTCATTCAAATTCAGGTTGAGAAAGTTTCAGACTCATAAATAATTATTTGCATACGGGTCCCGGCATGAGCGTATTAACCATACTAGATTGCGACTTGGACTGAGTGCCTTGAATGCGCACAGATTTGATTATAACTTAATTGATTATTCAGATTGTCCCAACTGCAATGCTGCGTATGAAGATATTTGTCACTTTTTTTTGACTGTCCGAAGTTTGCTAATGAGAGGAAAACAATGATCGTAGATCTCGCCAACTTGCTAGCCCCGGGGGTTCATTTTTCATTGATTGTTCCAAATAACTTTGCCGAGAGAAAACAATTTTCCAAATTCTTGTTAAATGGATACGAATCACTCAATTATAATGACAATATAGAACTTTTTAAGGTAGTCCAAACGTATATCGGGTCCACTCAACGTTTCAAGTAAAATGTTATCTTAGGGAAAGGGGGGCTTAAATATATATTCATATATGTATAATGGTTATTTTCGATCATGATTGAATTCAACGTTATAAATATTACAAATGTATATAGACGTCTATATGTGCATGTAGTGTTGTGTATATTGTACAAATGTTCCTGCACTTGTTTTGTATAGCACGGAGGAGACCCCCTCGTGGCTACGGCTGTGGGGAATCCTCCTAAAACAAATAAAGTTTACATTTACATTTACATGGGATTGAGCCAGACCGGAACCCCCCTGTCGATGCGAGTGGGTGAATGTGGTCCATCGGGGCACTTGGGGGTTCCCAGCTCAGCCACTGCCAGGAGGCAATACAGGAGCGGCGAGGGGGGGGGGGGTAGGGTAGGAGAAGAGGTGCAAACCCCCCAGCAGAAAGAAGCCCTTACGTCAAACCTCATGTGTTCGATGGGGAGGTGAACTGGACAGAATACTTGAAGCAATTTGAAGTGACTACTCAGCTGAATTGGTGGTATGATCAGAGCAAAGCATTGCATCTGATCAGCAGTTTGACGGGATATGCTCAGGGTGTGCTCAGGGAGCTGTCCATAGCCCAGACAGCTGATTGTACGGTGGTGGTTGAACGGATGGAGCGAAAGTACAACAGAGCGACATACGGGACGTAGTGTGCAATGCCTAGAAGTAGCAAGCGCATACAACTCAGGAATGGGCAGCTGAGGTTTCCCGGTTGGTACAACAGGATTATCCGGATGTGACCAGGGTCGGCAAGGAGGATCCCATCAAAGACATCGATGACGCTGTTTTGAGGGGCTGCCAGACGGAGCCATTTGATTGTCAGCAGAAGTGGGCCAATCCAAGATGCTGGCTGATGCGTTAAACCATGTACTCTGTTACAAGACCGCAGTCAGTTGAGGATCATTGCAGACAGCCAGGAAACCAAGAAATGGCAAGATTCATTTGGCAGAGAACGAGCCTCGACTTCTGGGATGATAACAGAGAAGACGTGGGTAAATGGGATGATGTGGCCGCAGTTGGCCGACCTCAACGGTCTGGCCGGCCAGCTGGTTGAGGCCGGGAACGGGCAGAACCAAAAGAGGGACCTATCAATGATATCTCAGCAACATTCATGTGAAAAGTAATGGGGCGATTGGAGCAGCTAATCAAGTTACCAACAGAGAACCCTCACCAGGTCAGGGAGCCTCAGGACAAGGATGGGATGAATGCTAGAGGCCGAGGTCCGCAGTATGTTGGTGGAGTAGGCTGTATAGCAGATGTCATCTGCTGGGCATGCCAGGAAAGAGGGCATTTCAAACGAGAAGGTGCCACCACTCACAGCAACGGGGGCGGATGGGAGCAGCCTGCCGGGAATATATTGGGTGGGAACTTGAATCAAATAAAGACCAATGGCCCAATTTGGCCAGGGTTGGAGCTACAAGTGTTGTAACCATGGTGGGACCCTCTACAGCGGTCAGGGAGGTGAGTGCTGGTGCTGAGTCATGATGATACCCAGGAATTCCTCAGGAGAGGGGATTACAACCTGCAATATCCGAAGCTTGAAATGAGGGCCTTCAACGGTGTCAGTGGCAAGGGGCTGAACATCTAGGCTTTTGGTGAATGAAATTGAAGCTGGGAAGGGGTCTCTGGTGATGGACGTGGTGGTGGCCGACCTCGAAGTGACAGGTATCCTAGAACTGGAAGCGCTCATGCAGTTGCGAGTGGAGTTAGCTTTCCATCTGCCCGAACTCATGGTCAAGGATGATTTGTTGCATGGAAAAGGCCGCACGTCGATCCTGGGAATTATGGCCGCTGAGGAGAGAGTTGCAACCCTGCTCGGAGGCAGTGTTGTGAAAATTCTGGGACCACCAGAAGAGATGAAGGCACCCTAGTAGAGACGCCCGCGAGTGAGGGAGTGCAGTTTATCAGTGGTTGCAGGTCAAATGTGGGTGTGATTACTCAACTTGGGGTTCTATCCTCACGTGGTCGTGCATGGGAGCACAAAGAGGCTGTCTAACTAGTCTGCGGGGGAATCTGGATCAACAGAGCTGTGGGATTCACCCTTTGTAGGAGCCGATCCGATGGTGGCATCGGTCACATCGGTTGGGAGAAGGCTGCCCTGGCGCAAACGCCGTCAGAATTGTCTGAACATCTGCAATCCATAATGGAGGCAACAGAAGAGGACTTAGCTGCCGGACAAAGAGGGGAACTCCAGCATTTTATCTGGAGGTAACGAGACATTGTTATGGAACCAGGAGGGGTTCTAGGCAGAACCTCCCTGGTGAGACAACAAATCGACACAGTGAATCCCCGCTGATCAACCAACCTCTGGAGAGGTTTCCTCTACGATAAAAAAAATTATTGAAGCAGAGGTGCAGAAGATGGGTCTGACATGGCGAGAGCCCTTGGTGTTGGTCGGAAAAAGGACGGAATCATATGCTTCTGTGTAGACTACAGTAAGCTGAACTTTTAAACATTGGTCAGTGTGTCCTGGAAGGTAGAAATGAATGTTAGGGTGAAGACAGCTTTAGCAATCTGGCCTGAATTAATTTAACATGATACCGCTTGGGTTGTCTGCAGCACCGGTGATGTTTGATATTGTAGCTGAAACCAACCAAATGTGAACTATTCCTGTAGAAGTTCCTGGGACATGTCCTGTCGGAAGAGTGTGTCAGGGGTGACCCCAGCAAAATTGAAACGTATCAGAAGTATCAAATACCAACAAATTCATCTTTCAAATTCACTGACACTGGTGAGCCCATACCTAGGATTCACGAGATACTAGTATTATCAAAGAATCATCCAGGAATATGCCACCAAGGCGGCACCTATGTCGCAGCTGCTGAAGGAGGAAACTGTTTTTCAGTGGGGGCCGGAACAGGAGGCATTAGAGACTCTTAGATGGGAGCTCATCTGAGACCCGGTAATGGCCAACCTCGAGAGGGATCAACCATTCATCCTGGATACTTACACCAGCCTTTACGGTATTGGGGTGAGCTATCCCGTGAGCTATCGCGGGGGCGAGAAGGGTGATAGCGTGTGCCAGCTATACTATACCACCAGCACAGTAAAAATACTGTACCATGATGAGAGAGCTCCCAGCAGTCGTGGTGATGATCCATCAATTGTGACCTTATCTGTGGGGAGTGCACTCCACTCTAAAGACTGAGCATGCCTTGCTGAACTGGTTGATAAATATCAGGGAGGCCTAAAACATGTTTGCTAGGAGGAGCATGAGGATGTTGTAAAATGCCCCCTCGATATTCCCCCGACGCCCACACATAATGACTCAGACCCAGTTTGAGACGAGGAGGCAGCGGTCGGCCCAGTATGCAGAGGACAAGGGTCATGAAGTACCTGAGTCTGAAGGCCCTTACGAAAGATAACGCTTCAGAGATTGTGGTACTGCAGAGGTACCCAGTATTATATGTTTGGTTCTCTCCATCGTTGTGACCATCTGATAGAGAATTTGTTATGAACTCTTCCACAGTTTGGGGGCTTTCTTTCGTGCTCGGGTGTATTTCTGAGGTTTGGACTGTCGCAAGGTTACTGTATCAAGTCTCGATGCTGGAGATATGCTGGGGTAGCCAAGCCCTGCTGCACCTCAGTGTTGATGCTGGTATGACGAGAACTAGATTTATTTTAAAATGAAAAGGTTGGCTTTCTCGCCAGACCTTCTGGAGAGGATGGCGAACTAACGCTTCGTTTTGCTGAAGTGGTTGATTGTATTTAAACTCCTCAATCACCTAGTTGTCCGACTGTCCATAACAACCGGGTTTAGATTCAGCAACACTTTGTTCCACATCACAATCACCGGTACTTTTTACAAAACTGAATGAGTCGCTCACATATTGACATGTGTGAGGTAGTTTGTATGATGCTGCACTCAAAACCACTCTGAATCGTACTAGCGTTTCGTATACCACTTAATCTCACTGCTTTTGTAGTTGATATAACACATCACATTCCAAATTCAATTGAACAGTGCAGTTCATGCTGCGTATTAATCCTAGTCATTATTTGCCAATTTACTGGATTACACATAAATCTAGTCATACATGGCCATTCAATATTTCCATCGGAGTCGGACGGCAAATCTACTTGTCAGTGAATTTGGTTTTACGGTGATGTGTTCTAGACAATGTACACTTAGTCATCATCGAAAGCATCTCGTCTTGTAAATTATATCATACATGATTTAGACATTAGATAGTATGATCGCATTACCTAATTGTGACGATCATTCATCTGTTCATTCATATCACTGCACTTCATTTCACTTCGTATACCATTCCATCTATTAACACCCCAGATAGACAGGAACATTCTGATGTAGGTTTTTAATAATATATACTCGCCACAAAGAACATTCAGAACTTTTGAGTACTGTTTTATTGTCATTTGAGACATATATTATCATATTTAAAATATTACATGTAATGACAATTTAAACGTAATTTATACATATATATTTGACATTTGTCTGTTGAGATAAGTCCCATTAAGACTTTACCAACCTGGCATCTAGGTACACATTGCTTTATTTAATAAACAACGGTTCGAACATTCGGTGCAGAGGAGTCTGAAGGAGTATATATCTGAATGGCTCGACATTATATTTCCCAAATAAATGTATTATATTTATCGTGCATTCAATTTTGCAAATGAACGTATTCTGTTTGCACATATGTTTATATTTCTCAATCATGTTGATATATCATGAGATAACTCGACATACGTCCACTGGGAGTCAACAATTTTCTGCCAAGTCTCGGACTCGGACGTCATTGGTGAATATTAAAGAAAACATTCAGATGCACAGCAAGTGGCAACTGGCATATTTTATTAAGAACGAGCAATTACTCACACACACGTAGGTCTGGTAATGTAGGTCATGTACGTCTAGGTGAATGGTTTCCAATTTGTCGTGTTTGGCTCTGTTACTCATCAATAAAGTGTGTTAATTCAGCAAATAGTCCAATTCCATTTATTTTAGTTTCTTTGTGAATAATGATGCTTTTGTTAGAGTAAATGTCTGTGTTTTTTTTTATCTGTGTATGTTTTTTTCCTGCCTGGCTGGTGCTTTTCGAGAAAAAAGTCTAGGGAGACAAAGAAAAAAACTCCTGAAACTGTAGATTAGCCTATGGACAGAAAAAATACAGAGTACGAATTTTGTCATATTTTAGTATATAAACATACATCGATTGTTCAAACTCAACAAATTTGGACACAATGTAGGTGTGTTTATTTTGGCCGGGGACTGGGGTGTAAATCCCAGAGCTATGTTACGTGGTATCTTCTTGGTCTCTCGTGAGCTTAAAGCTGTAAGTATGCTATATAAAGAGATTATAACGTACAATCCCTTCGAACGTTTGAGACTTCCCCTGAACCTTTCGTGCTGACTGGTGACGTAAGTAGGTGCCTTTGGCCTAGGCCGACCAGGGGGATTTTCGGCCGTATAAAAGGAGGGGTCGACTGGCCTACAGTGTGGTGGGGGGGGGGGGGTGGTCTTGATCTAAAGGTCGTGGGTTCGAGTCCGCTCAGCGCCACTTGTGCCTGAAAACCTCCCACGCCAGTGCAGCCCGACTGGCGGTAAAAGCAAAGGCCGGGTGGTGTCAGAGACTGTCTATGGTGTCTGGCACCTAAAAGATCCCTTGGGTTTTATCGTAAAGAGTAGGGGATTTCCCCGATCCCGGGTTTCTGTCTAGGGGGCATATCATCGAGTTATGGCGCCTCCTTACCCCAAGTACAAGTACCAAGTACCTACAGTGTGGCATAATCAATAGACCAAGGAGACATTCGCATCGTCCTCAAAGTCCGTATGTGATGCATTTCATTATGTATATATCTATATTTCAGCGTTTATAGCATATTGGTTGAATGTAGGGTGTAGAAAGATATCTCTGACGGAATATTTTGTAATCATATAACATTGCTAGCGTCACCCTTGATAGTCTGTCCAATTGTACATGTACATGCTATGTTATATGTATGCACCTATTGGCATGTGCTCTAGGTTCGTAATAATAGCATACAATGACTGATCACTGCTCAACAACATATGAGTACAAAATTTACCAGGTCACACAGCCTGTTTGTATGCTGTGTACAAATATGTATTATAACTTTACTGTGGATCTGGCTACATTACCGAGAGATATCTATGCACGTGAAGTACTGGGGACCATACAAATTCGTCACACCAATAGATAATATGTGCATTACGGCTAGGAGGGAAATATGTAGCACTAATTATATGAGTAATGTGTGCACGTATGGATATTATGCAATTATACTTTGCAGTTTGTGTGTTCTCTGACATCTGTGCTGTGGGGAACATGTCAAATGATCATCGACACATACTGCAAGAATGGCTTTATACCACTTCGCAGGGGCGGGTATAGGATTTTGGGAGGGGGGGGGGGGCAAAACCTTTGGCCGACATAGCGGCGAGCGAAGCGAGCCCATGTAGGCCAGGGGTCTGGGGCCCGCTCAAGAGCCCCGGACGCTGAATGTTTATGCACCCTCAAGGTGTATTCTAGGGCTCTCCTTGGTCCAATTTTATGGCCTAAGAGATTTTATGAATGCCTGATCTGCGGCGGATCAATGGTTGTGAAGGAGGGCGAAGATGTGAGATGTCGCGAAGCGAATTGGCGAAGGCCGAGGGTCTGGGGCCCCAGAAGCTAATTGGATATGCCAACCCAGTGTTTTTTAGAGGTTTCCTTTGGTCCATTCTCCATTTCCCTAAGAGTTTTTGCATGGCTAATTCGGAGCAGATCTGGGATTTGAGGGAAGGCCCATTTCGTGAAATGTTACTAAACCAGGTGAAGCAAGCCCCTGTCGGCCGGGGGTCTGGGGCCTGCTCAAAAGCCCCAGACGCTGAAGGTTTTATGCATCCCCAATGATGTGTTCTAGGGCTCTCCTTGATCCAATTTCCCAGGCCTTGGAGAGTTTATGAATACCTGATCTTGGGTGAATTCAGGGCTCTGAGGGGGTGCCTAGATATGAAATGTCGCGAAGCAAGGTGGTGAAGACGGAGGATCTGGAACCTGCTTGAGGATCTCAGAAGCTGAAGGGTTTTGCAGTGGTGTGTTTTATAGGTTTCCTTTGGTCCATTCCTCATTTCCCTAAAGAGTGTTTGTATGGCTGATTCAACCAAATGTCGGATTTTGAGGCAAGGCCTAGTTGTGGAATGTCGTTAAGCAAGTTGAAGCAAGCCCCTGTCGGCACTGGGTCTGGGGCCCGCTCAATGGCCCCAGAAGCTGGCGGTATTCGTGTGCCTAATACAGCATCCCAGAGCTCTCCTGGGTCTAACTATCAAGTGTTACTTAACTTCCATAAATGCATCATCACTGCAGTTGAAACAAAATATGACAATATTACTTGCCTGATCTGGGCCATTCAATGTTCTCAAATCATTTATAGAAGGTGAAGGACATAAAGTACTTTCACTGAGAACAGGTGGGTTGGCTATAGAGTGAATACACTGCTTGCGACATGGGGCCACAGAAGTTAAAGCTACTTTCCCGTGTAATTTATCTTGAAAACACTTCCTCCTCTCTATTTTCCCCCTTTTTTTTCTCTTTTTCCTTCTTTTTTGCCAAGGCCCCCCACCTAACCCGCCCCTGCTTCGCCGTTACAACCGACTGCCTCTGGCCTCTGTCGTGGGCGGCCTGACTCGCGCCAGTGCATAAACCCGCCCACATGCAAAGCAAAACAAACAACACGTGGTTCTGTGGTTTTACGTTCGGTTTATCCGTCGGGGAAGATTATGGTCGTTATCATAATATTTTTTTACATGGTCGTTTATCTATTTATAACATACTTACAGCTTTAAATTCCACACGACAACACACTCGGCCAGCAGGTCAATATTAAACAACCAGCCCATGCCTATTTCTTCTAAATTCGATGAAGATTAAAAATGTGTCAGACGAATTAAATATGGCACTCATTCAGTGGGTGAGTAGTACTAGTTTAGTGTAGTGCTTTACCCGGGTCGAGCAGCCATCGGGGACCCAAGTAACATACACTGCGCCGTCCACTAAATGAATGGCATTTAATCCGTCTGTCACCTTTCAATTCTTATTGAATATAGAAGAAGGCGCAGCGTATGATACTTGGGCCCCATCGGGAATTCCAAATACAACTCTGGCTTATGGTACTTGTACCACTTGTATGTCTAAGTGATATAGACGGAGGTATGCATCCTACGTCTAGCCGCCGAACGTTATCTGACCCAGTTCTATTGTGTTGGGATCAGGTCATGTTTATATTAAAGTTCTGTTGTTTTCAAAAGTCCGACACATGATTTAAACAGGTGAAAAAAAAATTCCAAGTACACTTTTATAATCTATTCGATTCAATGTCCGAGGATGCTATGAAACGTTGTGCATTGAGATTGCTACACTGGGACTAAGATTTTGAATGAAAAGTGTCTTGCACTGCGACGATGTAACAGTAAAGTTCGGGATGGATGTAAAAACTTCCCTCAATTTGGAGCACGAAAAATTTGCATTTTTGGGAGAAATTTAGCATATATGTACAAAGGTTGTTTAGTTTGAAGTTTATATACCATACAATGCTGTATCTGTCCGATATTTTGTGTTGTCAATTTATCCGTGACATGATAACGTTCTGAGGCTCGGGTTAACGTTCTGTTGATGCTTGAAATGTAATCATGTAATCTCCTCTCGCCATATCGAAGCAACATTTACGAGGCTGAGATCCTCGAGCGTTTAGGTTCATTGTTCGGTACAGTGTATAGGACGAACGAGACTGAACAGCACTCACAGATATTAAATCCTGACTATATTTCGATCCACAGAACGTTAACCACGGTAGCAGAACGTCATCTCAACAACAATACAATTATCATTCGTGTATAACACGTATTCATGCCCTGTTGTCACAAACTATCCAATACGTGCATTCAATGTTTGTATATGGAATTTCGCAATATTGTTTTATGACTAAAATTAGATACAAAACAAAATTGAATAGTGAAGGATGTTCGTGGAAATGAGCGTCAAGTGTCAACATTACATGTCACTTTTCCCAATAATGGGCTACAATATTAAGACTTATATTAAATACAATTCTATGGTATTCGGGACATGGAATCCACATATACAAGTCCAACAATGTGATGAGGAAAAATATATTTTGTTCCCGTATATCTTCATATATGGTGCGATAGAACGTTAACATAAACATCACCTGACTCCAACACAATAGAATTGGGTCAGATAACGTTCGGCCGCTAGCTGCAGGGTGTCTGGCCTACGCAATATACGTGTGTGGCTGATCAACGCAGTATTGTGTAAAGTTCGGCGGGCGCCCGCTACAGGGCGTCCGGCACTACTCTACGGAACACTACGGAACCAGGTACAGTCAGCCCGGAACGAGTCCGGCCGTCATACACTACGACATAACACATGCATCTCACCAACTCATTAACTACAACATGCATATTACACAGTTATGGTAATGTAGCCGTATGTGGAGCCCGAGATGCCATGGGAGCGGCACCACGGAACCCGTACACGTGGGCATGTTGCTGGCCGGCCTCGCCGAAGGCACTGTCACAGAGATGGAACTCTGAGCCAGCCCGACGGTCTGCCAGAGCCTGTGTCACACCACCCCAGGTGGTAAGAAACCGGTGATCCCCAGGGCGTGAGCCCCCGAGTCAGCAACGGTCTCCCCCACCAGGGCCCCCAATAGAAATCGTCCCCAGGGCCCGCGAGGGCCTTACCCAAGACACAGGGACGTAAAGCTCATGGCGAGCCTCTCGTCCTGCCTCTCGGCTTGCTCTGGGACAATCTCTCAGATCAAGCCAACGCTCAAGTATATATATCGGGCCAAGAGGCGGGAGGAGAAACTAGGTCAAACCATTGTTATAGTTTACTGGGCGCGATCTGAGTACAGTGCGTTGCTGGGCAACGCACGCTCCGAACTGGAGTGATCTAAAAATAGGCCGTAAAACTGGTTAGTGTTTTGCAAAGACTCATGCCGCGATCTTTGGGCAAAATCGCCACAATTGCATACTACATACATGGCATCGAAATACAATAGCTGACGCCACAAAGTTGTGGGCAAACAATTGATGATTTTCTGCTGAACTTGACTTTGGGCATATATACACATGTAATAATGTTAAATATTTTGACAAATGCGCGTGGATACGACCCCTCACCCTATTCGTCTGGTATACGCCAGTTTGCGTTATTCGCCAGCGCATAGATGGCGACTAGTATTTGTTCGTCAAAAGTGAAAGACTGCTTCTAGAAGCAGTCTTTCACTTTTGACGCATAACAGTTAGTCGTACGCTATTCGCCAACGAATACCTCAAATTGACGAATAGGCGAAGAATAGACTGAGGGGTCGTATCCACGCGCACTGGTCAATATTGAACAACCAGTCCATGTATCGCAGGATACTCTTTCTTCTAAATTCAATTAAGATTAAATATGTATCAGACGGATTAAATATGACATTTATTCATATTGGGTGAGTAGTACTAGTATAATGCAGTATTCGTCAAAAGTGAAAGACTGCTATTCGCCAAAAGTGAAAGACTGCTAGTACACGCTGGGAAAGGCGATCTCCAGAATCTGAGGTTGAACGCCGGAATTGGAGGTTGAACGCCCAAATCTGAGGAAATGGCGCAAAGAAAGCAAAACATTATGAGTAGCTCCTATGATTTTGGGTGAATACAGTATTTCATAATGATTACTGGCATAAAAGAGTGTGTCCATAGAGCATGCGAACATATATGGCTTTCAGGAATAAGCAAGGTTGGTGTGAGAATGCACAGACCAGGCAGTAAACTGGGACACAAAATAGCGGGTCAATATCCGTTTTCAAACGAAGTGCGAAGTTACAACCAAATTTGACATTTTGAAGGGATATGTGGCAAAATACACATGTTTCACGCACAGAAATAGTTACCAGTTGAACTATTACTACAACAGAGACATCAGTATGTACACTTCATCTGATAAAACATGATTTATGAGCACATTCCGATTTGACAGCTGCAACTCCATGTGTATTGAGGACGGCAACTCCATGATTTCCAATAATGAGGTAGAATTGGGTGGCCCTGAAAGAGTTATATGTTTGCTAGTTTGTAAACAGTTGAAAAAAAGTTGATTTTAGGTTTGCCTTCCGCAATAGTTTGATAGATCTAGGGACCTAAGTTGGGGATTGACAAAATACAGGTGTATATGAGTTCATTCTGATGGTCCAATTTAAGTGCTAATTGGCCGGGTTAAATACTTGATTTAGGCATGACAATTTGTAGCAGACGTGGAAAATTTACTCAGGTAAAAAAAGTAAATGTTTCGGTTTGCGTCTAAGTTATGCTTTGTAACTGGTTGTATGGAGCTTGGTTTTATATTTTCGGAGTACCTGTTTTGTGTATCGGTTTTTCGGTTTCATTCCTATAAGACTTTTGTTTGTAACATAGACATATATTTTATTTGAAACAGTAAACATACAAAATATTAAAAAATGTAATTGTTGGATCAAATAAGAAGTTGAACACGTGATATAAAAATAACAATAAAACCCCAAGAAAGTTAAACAACCAAAAATAAATATAAAAGAAATCTTTACAAAACACTTTGGCAGCTTCCAAATATATCAACACATATTTTTCCAAACAAGAGGGCTAGATATCGCACGCATGGAACTATATATAGAAAACAAGTTTTCCACTCTGCGGTTCTGTGAGGATGATCTGCCGTTAATCAGTGAAATGATGCTGGGTCATTGAAAAGTCAAGTGTCATTTCTTCCGCCGCAAGAGATGATCCATTGTTGGAAATTACAAAATCGTGATTGTAAAATACCATCAAAGTAAAAAAAAAAAACATTTGAGACGACGCGCAAGGGGACACAAACGAAATAAATATTTATTTTGGCCTTGTTCCTCTACGTACATGTGAAGACAATGGCGAACGCTACACGTAGCAGTATGTGAAGCATAGAAAGAGTATATGTAGATAGGTATGAAACAGTTTTGTCCATGCGTGTATATTATGTTATATTTGCAGATTTCTTTGACACTAACCAGATCCATCACATAATTTAAACCTATTTAAAATGTCCTACAATTATGGATCTATATCACGGTAGAATGAAGATAATTATACACTTTCTTTCAATGGCTTCAGGTATCGTCTGCGTCTTGTCTGCAAAATCTAACGGATCTTGAATTTGGGTGCATGTACGAGGAGTAAGACCACATATTTCGGCTGTATATTTCGTGTGCCATGAGCCCCATATCACCGAAGCAGAGACTTCACTGTATATTTCGTGTGTCATGAACCCCATATCACCAAAGCAGAGACTTCACCAAGCAAACCCTGAGAGCGATCGATGTGTTCTTGGTAGCACTCATCACTTTGTTCCGTAAATTCCGGTGTTGCTGTTTTTATGAGCCCTCATACTCGTGGAGTTGCAGCCTAGATTCATTTCACATTGAATACTTAAAAATTTCGCCAAACATTCAGGAAATCTGGTCAGATATAAAGTCGTTTGCACCTAAACAACCATTCTGCACAATCTCAAGTGCTATATTTGGTTATTAAGTTAATTAAACTGGTTTATTCATTCGATGCGTGTTGTCGCCTAGATGCTATTTCAGTACCTTAAACTGTGCCGCGATTTATCAGGTAACTGTGTGATATACTAAGGAGTTTTTGTTCTAGCGAGGGACAATGATCATTCGCATAACTGATGCACACTGTTATATCGATGACACGGACGATTTTACGTATCTTTTGAGGGCTTTTCCCTCAATCATCCTCACAATGTTTTGTTTCTTTTCGCGATTTCCTCTGATTCGGGCGTTCAACCTCCAATTCTGGCGTTCAACCTCAGATTCTGGAGATCGCCTTTCCCAGCGTGTAGTAGCAGTCTTTCACTTTTGACGCATAACAGTTAGTCGTACGCTATTCGCCAACGAATAAGTCAAATTGACGTATAGGCGACGAATAGACTGAGGTGTCGTATTCACGCACACTGTTCAATATTGAACAACCAGTCCATATATCGCATTATTTCATTGGTTGAGTGGTATTAATATAGTGCAGTCAAAGAGCCTAAAATACCAAGAGACGGCACTTGCATTTGACAATATGGTGACGAATCGAACAAAAGACCAACATCGCCAGAGAAGGAGTGACCTGCTCAGGACGGCCCTGCCGGGCCCAAGTATCATACACTGCGCCTTCCTCTATATTCAATAAGGATTAAACAGATGACAGACAATATCTTTTGAGTTAAATATAGAATCGCCACTGGGGGAGTGGTTAGTTTGGAAATACGGCCGAGTGCCCGCTCTTGGTATTTTAGGCTCTTTGAGTGCAGTATTCTACCTGGGTCGAGCAGCCATCGGGAATGCCAAATGCACCGAGTCATCCTCAAGCTTATTGTAACCACGGGTATGTCTATGTGGGATAGACGGAGGTCTGGGCTATTGTGAAAGGTGTGAATAGTTAGTTATACGATATGCATCACACCTATTCAAATTCAACGTAAAACCTGCAATGATTTTTGCCGAGCTTGATTTTTATCGCAGTGTACTTGTGTAGCTGGTCAACGCAAACTAGTATTGCATGTTACATACATGTACATGGCATCGAAATATAATATCTGATGTCTGATTAAAGAGAATATACCCCACCCATGTATCCGGTCACCTTCGCTACCATATCATACATCCATAGCTGCAATATGGTTGGTTGGAGTTTAATTCGTGGTGGTCTGAATTCTAAGCAATTCGAACAACAATATGCGTTGACAATGCACCTATACTCTGATTTTGTTTACACCGGTTTCTGACGATAATTTTGTGATGCTAAATCGTATCGTTCTATAACTGGGCACACTTCACCTCGGAGACAAACGGCAATTTTCTACCAAATTTCAGACTTCTATCGCAATAATTGAAGAAGTTGGCAATCTACCCCAATGTTAAATTTCAGTCAAAAACGGGATCTCGAGAATCTGAGCTTATTCGAGGATTTGATCCTGTTTACATCCACCAGGATTCGAAGTATTGTTGTAATTTTAGACCAGATGACACATTGGGGGTGTATTCTACACAAACATGTTGATTTTGAAAGATTTCACCACTATAAAACCAAGGAAATGCACGAAATTGTGTGCGGACCCAGAAATTAAATGACAGGGCTAAAGGCAATATAGGGGTAGATTGCCAACTTTTTCAATTTTCGTGATAGAATTCTGAAATTCGGTAAATAATTGCAGTTTGACTCCCAGGTGAAGTATGCAAGTTATAGAACGGTATCATTTAGCATCGCAAAATATCAGCGAAAAACTGTGTAAACGAGTTAGAAAAATCAGAGTATACATAATTATTAAACAGCCACAAAGTTGTGGGCAAACAATTGATGATTTCGTGCTGAACTTGGCATATACATATTGTATGTAATAATGTTATATATTTCGACAGTTGCACGTGGATACGACCCCTCGCCCTATTCGTCTGGTATACGCCAGTTTGAGTTATCCGTCAACGCATAGATGGCGACTAGTGCTTATTCGTCAAAAGTGAAAGACTGCTATTACCCTGTTTTAGAATAGTTCAGTCCAATGCAGCTCAGTAGTCCAGACTTCGAATTTGCTTGCACGAAAATAGGGATGCCATGTCAGTGGTTGTAAATCGAGACGGTCATTATTCGGGCGTACAGCTTATCGTCTGGAAGGGTTGTCACTGTATGTGATGCGATGTACGGTAACCTTCACCAGAGTATACATAGTCTCGGGTTTGAACTCATAAGGCGAGAGTGTAGAGTGAGAGTGAAATGGGGAGAGTGTATATTCGAACTGTAGCTGTAACTGTTATTTGTATAATCGAGTTAATTCCTTTCCTTATGATAATCGATTCTTCTGTTGACTCCTACAGTTACCATGGTTATTAGTCTTTATTTAGAGTACTAACGGATCAGTTATGCAAAGTGTACTGATTCATGGAGATAGTTTTGTATTTTGTATTCAGACCATGAAACCCTCCAGTAGTAGAGATAACCAAAGAGCCTTTTTGAAGATAACACCAAAGAGAGTAACATCAATAAGAGGTCCCACTCCCTATATAGCCCTATGTAACAAGCACACTAGAAACAATAGGAACTTCGTCAGTGAGGGAGAGGTCCCCTGGCGTTGAAGTCACCCTGATTTTCTCGACTTGGAATTGCTCAGTCACGCATTTTTGTTGGAGGGATGTTACACTCTTTGATAACACTCTATCCTGTGTCCTGGGGTTTTCCAGTGTTGTGTTATTCGTACCTAAAGATATGTTTGCGATATTGAAGTTCCAAATCGAATGACCACACTGTTGTTGTTTGTGAGCTTGATCAGTATATATGTGAGCTTTACCAGCAGTCTATATTAATAAACGAAGTCGTTATTGATTATTTTCGTTACATCACTAGTAAACAGTGTTATTAGGGTGATCACAGCACAGTCTCCTTGTCAAGATACCCCTCAAAATCATTGATATCTCGATGTGTTACCAGTGGAGATGTCGATACATATTTATTATGTGTGCACTATTTATTGTTTGTGAACAAGTCGTGTATAAGCAGCAACGAGGGTAGTCTCTCCATAGTATTTGTTATTGAGACATTCGTGGTATCCTAACGGACCATTACATCGTGTGTAATAGATATGTGTAGTCCCAAATCGCGATCATTAGATTCACTGAAACAATTCAATTCCATCTACTAGTAGTCATAGTCGAGCAGTTGAGTAGATTTCCTTGGTTAATGTTTCAATCAATTTCGAGGTTTCTCAGCCATGAAGACGACGCATTTCTGGTCACCATTTCTGCATCTGACCAGTTCGTTCTGCCAATCGTTCATAAACTCCTCATAACCTCCTCGACTAAACTCCTAGAGTTGGGAGAATCACTGTCATTAATATACGAATTTAGTCATGCCTTAAGAATAGCATACATGTTAACGAACGATCAGCCTGCATGGTACGAGCCTGAGAAACCATTAATTCTGACCTGGATGAATTTGTCTTTTTCTGCCTCCATTCTGGAGAGCTCATTTTCAAGTGACGTTGCAAAGTGGTCAGTTCTATCTTCAGCCACAACTTTCTGGAATCCGACCATCTCCAAAACCTACAAACACGCCATATTTGTATCAAACAACTACCAAAACAAAAAGGATGAATGGATAAAGTAGGTGTTCATGCAAACAATGCTTCTCGAGTAACACGTTTAGTGTTGGCAAAATATCATAACCCTCAAAGTGGCTTCTCCGTTTTTGGGTTACCACACCTTTGGTCCGATAACCCATTGTCGTGGCGTCGTGTCCGCTGCCTACCTCATTTTTGTCTTTAAAATTTATGATCGAATTTCTCTGAAATTTTGCACAAAAATGCCTAAAAAGGGAGGTATTTTTTAGTTTTTTGCAATTTTTTCAAAGTGGCCATTTTTGACGAAAAACGGTCAATTTGAGTAACTTTTTTTCTTATTGATGCATAAGAGTCCTCATGTGTACCCGTGATGTGTATAAGTTTTGTTGCCCTTGAATTGCTCGAACTTGGCTGAAATGGGACTTTTCTATGTTAAATTCTATTCTGTTTGTTCATAATGGTACACATTATTTGTAATATATCACTTAGGGAGATATTGCAGCTTAGGAATCAATGGTGGACATATAGGAAATGATATGCTGAAAATTCTGCGTGACCTTGAATTTGACCTTTGCTCCAATTTTCAAAGTCACAGGAAGCTACAGGACAAAATGGCTAATATCTCGCTGAATTTGACCTTTGACTTCATTTTCAAGGTCAGAGCACAAAAAGTTTAATATCTCGCGTATTATCGCATTTGCGGATATTGTCTAACCTTCTCATATTCCATGGGCGAGAGTAGTGAGTACTTCCTCTGTTCGACATACTCCGTGAACTGTTCTGTGTGTTCGCCATTACTAGAGCAGTAGTCACTGATCAGGAGCTTGCCCCCCGGTCTCAGCCACCGCTACACGTGAAAATAACCACGACAACTCAAGCTTCAGTTGCATCAGGTTATAGGCCTAATGTACACAATCACAATCTTATATGGTATAAACGCATAACGAACATGTTTGGAATTTCGTACGTAGGTCTATGAATATTTGCACATACATGAATTTCATGTCCTTTAGCGTACCAAAAATCGTGTGAAGAGTGCCTCCTTGTCGGGTATTTTGAAGATCGTGCCTCGACTATGTACAACATCATAGGAGGACTCCGGGAAGTCGTACTTTGTGATATCCGCTACCATGCACTTCACCTATAGGCGTGCAATAAATAGTACGTAGTGCATCCATGAATTGTTGCATTCTGGATACTTCGCGTTTTGTACGGTTTGAGGAACATATTTGATCTTTCGGCAAAATACGCACGTGGAATGGGTGCCTTACCTTGGTAATATTGGACTCCTTCAATCTCTGCCAGGCTAGTTGTGTCGCGTAGTATGACAAGTTAATGCCAAGAACTTCGACTCCATGTTTCTGTAGGACAACGGCAGCGTGTGCTCAATAGATTAGATACGCTTTGAAATATTAGTTGCTCCAATTAGTTGCCTGAATTCATTTTCATATCATTCATGTAATATACCCAACCGTCACCTCAGCCACGTAGAAAGCAGATCCTCCAAGTGCAGAGCCAACATCCAGCACTTTCTGACCCGGCTTCAAATTCAACCTGGCCATGAAGTCTTCAGTCGTGTCGTTGTCGCCTGTGCTGACGGAACCTTTATCAAAAATCTTCTCGTGCCAAAGAATACCATTGCGTGAATACTGCTTGTGGTCCACGAATTCTTGGCCGGTTTTGAAGTTCTCGTTGTGATTCGTGGTTAATTGCACCTTCTTCACTAGCCAACATATTTGGTTGTAGTTTGCCTTGAACTGGAGCAACAAATATAAAAACTTCGCTAGAGTTTACCAATTGTCACATTCAAGTTATCAACAGTTCGACATCAAATTTATTTAATAAATGCCTGTTTTAGAGCTACCACAGACTTTGGAATGTCCCAGTGTTGTAGTTCGAGTATAAACCAAGTATACCTCCACATAAGTGTCACTATTACTGGATAATATCATCTCAAATCCCCAGCAACCAGACTGCTGCCCCGGGATGGGAATGGTTGCCATGGTCACGGCCGCTGCGTAAAACAAGGGCTCGCGGTATTTCGTCGGATTCGTCCTTCGAGGAAAGTCCCCTGTTGAAAGGAAAATCATGCAACGTAAATCGTTTTATTTAGTTTGTGTACTTGGAGGCAAATTGCTACTACTCACAACTTCTGACCTGCTTTGTGGAGACAGGATTCTCTGAAGAAGAGAAAGCCGCCTTCTCGTAGCCACCCCAGTGCTTTATTGAAGAAATCCCGTAGTTCATCATCGGAGAAGTACATAAACAACCAGTTCGTGAATATGATGTCCACGCTAGAATATGGTGGAATACCAAGCAAAGTAATTGATATTTCATTCGACAGTTTGGCATTGCGCTCAATGAGGAATACTATCCGTTGTCCGCATGGACGTATGGTGATCGCCATTCCCTGTTCATGTTATGAGTATTAGTAAATATTCTGGAGATTTGAATTTAAATCTAGTTATGCGATTCTTGTAACCATTGTGGACTGGAGTGCACACCAACTTCACCTTCCATCTGGTATGGCCAGTTTTGTAGCATCAGTAACCAGGTAGCTAATGTTGGTTTTGTCTTTGTTCGCTTCTTTGTTCTTGGATATGAAACTTTCCATGAAGTCAACGGCAGTGATGCTCCGACATTTTTCGGCTATTGGGCAGGTAAACCTTCTACAAGAGGAATTAAGATTAAATCGGGAACTGAACAGCCATTCGATCCGCAGTAAAAATATCCTAAATGGTCATTTCAGATGATGATTTCCAATAGTTTAAACAGATTGTACACGTCTCTAATGTGACAAAGAAGCGTACCCGATGCCGGCGCCGAGTTCCAGCACGTCCTTGCCGCTGACGTCAGGTAGCAGTGAGATGACC
This sequence comes from Terebella lapidaria, assembly GCA_949152475.1. Classification (NCBI taxonomy): domain Eukaryota; kingdom Metazoa; phylum Annelida; class Polychaeta; order Terebellida; family Terebellidae; genus Terebella; species Terebella lapidaria. The sequence continues at coordinate 15,229,859 of OX424564.1, read as the reverse complement.
TCGGGCACGTCATGCTGTGTCAGCACCGAGGCATTGCTGTCCAACATCATCTCCTCTTGGGAGGCGAGCTTCGAGTGCTCCAGCCAATACTCCGCCATAGACTGGCGCTCGTCTGGCCAGGTCGAACAACATGATATTCATGATATACACATTCACCACAAGGGATACGACGAGGATTTTGTAATTGGCGGTTTCGTGTTTTTTCATGGTAACTTTAAAAATTAATTGCCGTCGATCTCTGAACGGATCTGGCCCCGAAAATACCAATCCAACTTGATGTACATGTACTTATGCAAAAGACTGCCTTCCAATTGCATCCACAAAACGAGACAATCAGAGATTGCAGACCCTCGCCCTTCAGATTTAGTCACTAAAATTAGGCGATAATTGAGAGTTTTGGTCTTAAGACCATCGGTTGTACGCCATACGATTGGGAATTGGCCAAAAAATAATATAAAAATAGGTTGAAAATTTAATATTGATTAGAACCGGAGTTATAGTCAATTATGTGATTTTCTTTTTTCCGTTGCCATGGCAACCGTTTTCACCCGATTTTGGCAAAATTTGAAAAGGACTGAGCCACTGACATAGCACTCCAGCCCCATCAATTTCAAATCGATCGGACCCTTTGCCATTGAGTTATGAGCGCAGACATTTGCACTGAAACGTCGCTGGCCAAAAATAACCGAAATCGTGACCTCCAATTTTTTTACATCGGGCGATAATGGAGAGTTTTCGTCCTACGACCATCGGTCGTACACCAAACGATCCAAAAAAACCAAAGAAAAATACAAAAATAGTTGGAAAAATTAATATCAAGTAGAACCGGAGTTAGAGCCAATTATGTGATTTTCTTTTTAGGTTACCGGACCTATGGTCCGATAACCTATTGGCATGGCGTTGCGTCCGTCGTCCGTCGTCCGTCGTCGTCGTCGTCGTCGTCGTCCACATTTTTATCTTTTTTGTTTACGGGCGAATTTTCCTGAAATTTTGCAGAAAAATACTTAAAAATAATTCAAGAAGGAGGTATTTTTTAGTTTTTTGATTTTCGCTTTTTCTTCAAAATTGCGGCCGTTTTCGACGAAAAAGGCCTGATTTTGGACTTTGGCGGCCATTTTCTCAAAATCTGTTCGGTAATTTTTTTTTATTTTTGATACATAAGACTCCTCATATGTACTTCTATGATGTCTATAAATTTCGTTGCGCTTGAATCGTTCGAAGTGGGCCATTTTGGCCCAAACTCGGCCCAAATGGGACTTTCCCATGTTAAATTCTCCTATGCTTTATAATGGGACACATTATGCCTAATATCTCACTCGATATTGAGATTAGAGACTAGGAATCAATTGTGGACATATAGGAAATGATATATGCTGAATATCCTGATGACCTTGAATTTGACCTTCGAACTCATTTTCAAGGTCACAGGACAAAATGGCTAATATCTCGCTTGTTATCGACTTTACAGCTTAGCAATCAATTATGAACATATAGGAAATGATATATTATTGTCATGACCTTGAATTTGACCTTTGACCTCATTTTCAAGGTCACAGGACAAAATGGCTAATATCTCACTTATTATCGATTTTACAGCTTAGGAATCAATTGTGGACATATAGGAAATGATATATATGCTGAATATTCTCGTGACCTTGAATTTGACCTCTGACCTCATTTTCAAGGTCCAAGGACAAACTGGCTTATATCTAGCTCCTCTATTGACTGTATGGCTTGGGAATCAATTGTGGACATGATATACAAAATGATATACATTGAATATTTTGATGATCTTGAATTTGACCTTTGCCCCTTCATTTTCAAGGCCACAGCACAAAATTGCTAATATCTCTCTGATTATTGAATTGACAGCTTAGCAATCAACTGTGGACATGATATATGCTAAATGTTATATATGCTGAATATTCTCTTGACCTTGAATTCAACCAGTGACCTGGCTAACATCTAAAATATTAAACATTGTCCGGTAACCTATCTTCGGCCCTTGGCCTAATTTTTCCGTTGCCATGGCAACCGTTTTCATCCGATTTTGGCAAAATTTTAAAGGGACTGAGCAATCACCATTGCACTTTTGCCCTATAAATTTCGAATCGATCGGACCGTTTGCCTTTGAATTGTGAGCGCAGACATTTGCACTGAAACGTCGCTGGCCCTAAAAAATCGAATCCGTGACCACCAATTTTTCGACATCGGGCGATAATGGAGAGTTTTGGTCGTACGACCACTGGCTATATATCAGATGATCAGGAATTGGCCATGGAAAAATACAAAATTAGTTAGAAAAAATTATCTTGATTAGAATCGAAGTTATGGTCAATTATTGATTTTTACATTTTCCGTTGCCATGGCAACAGTTTTTGTCCGATTTTGACCAGATTCGAGGAGGACCGAGCCACTGGGATGCCGCTTCATCTCTATAAGCTTCATGTTGATCGGACCATTCTCCTTTGAGATATGCGCGCGGACAAACAGACAAACAAACAGACAGACATACAAACGGACAGACCCAATTACAATACCCTCTGCTTCTATCGGGGCGAGGGTAATTAACGAATGACCGACGATTATACTCCTTCACACCAGACTGCTTAAACGAAGAGCACGAGTACAATACTATGGACAATTGAAGTCTTCAAGATATTCCCCGGAACCTCGAATCGGGATCGATCATCGACATAGTGGGAATGTAATTAAAGGTGGTACGCTCCAAACACTGAGGTAGAGGAGGGGTCCAAGAGTTTTTTTAAAATGAATAACTGTATCAACATAATCTAGAGCTTCAAAATGACATATTTTATAGAGTAAATGATCAGCATCCTAAAACTGAAGATGCAAAATGAAAAATGTATGGGGGTGGGGGTGGAAATGTGCAAAAATGCCAAAAAAATATGCCATTTTAAGTATATGTCTGTGATTTTGATCGAAGATGTCGAAGAAACCAGTACGGTGACCCTCTATTTTCTTTTCAGTATTAGGATGTTGATCAGTTACTATATAAAATAGGTCATTCCGAAGAGATCATATTCAAGAAATACGTTTCAAATTTCGATCCTTCGTTACCTCACTGTTTGAAGCGGACTGCTATAAGCTGGATTTTTTTGATAGTATGCTATTGGCCGTCTTATACAATTGATTTAAATCACCCACGCATTTGACATACGAGTAATGTATCATCAAACCCTCATTCATTAAATTACTTTCCTAGCATGCAGAAAACTCACCAGAACAACTGTGAGCCATATTATCATCCACGTATTAAAGTCACCTCCATTGATGGCATCCTCACACAGGCCAGTGCATACACTCGGTATCAGCTCTCCCCGAACATTTATTTATACCCAGATGACACAGCTCCTAGCCTGTATCATCAGCCTGCGATGTCCATATACTGGTAGTAGATGCGCCCCGGGTTGAACCCGCAGCTGAAATTACGAAGTTGATGATATTAATATCGTCTATATTATAAGGCCATCTTCAACCCAATGGAATGTCAATACACGTTGCCCAATGTGATGTAAGTACATTATAAGTATGGTGTTGCAAAAGGGCCATCGCTTTGTCACTTTTGCGGATATAGGTCGATAGGGCGACAAGCTACGGAGCTTCTGAGGGGACATGGAAGAAATATTTTTAGCACATTGTTATTGCGTTCCCTCGCAGTCCGGATCGCGTTCCCTCGCGATCTTTTTGCGTTCCATCGCAATCCGGATCGCGTTCCCTCGCAATCTTATTGCATTCCCTCGCAATCCGGATCGCGTTCCCTATGCAATAATTTCGCGAGGGAAAGCGACCCGGGATGCGAGGGAACGCAATATTATTGCGAGGGAACGCAATAGTGATATGTAAAAAAGGAAATTCTTTCAGAGGCTCCTTTCAAATGTCCTTTCAGCGGCTCCGAAACAAGCTGTGTTTAGAGATTGATAATAATATCGACCGCTGGCGTGGCGAGCGTGGCGCGCTGACGAACCAAAGGAGTCAGTAGCTAAAACAGTTATCCACTTCGTGCTCGGTGCTTGGGCACATGTCAAGCTCGGTGCATACATGTCAAATTATAGAAACCTCGCCGAGGTCCGGTACAAATAATTTTGACATGCACCCCGCACTCAGTAGATAACTATCTAATAGGTAGATACATATGTGCACGGAGAAACTGGGTTGCCTTTGAAAAAAAAACTCTTGTCACACCAGCGCGTCAAAACATAGCGCTGGAGCTGATTACCGGTTCACTGCCTGGACCCCCGTTACCGAAAGGTTTCTATCAGAGACATGCGACAAATCGCGTTAGTAGGCACGTTTATTTAAACTGATAAAATGGTGTGCATCAGTGCTTCTTAATTTCAATGATAAAGATTCCCATAACATTTCCGAGGCTATTGGTGATTTCTCCTGCTCTCCCTTGTTTGGAAACGCTGTATGTCATATTCATACACTTAAACTACTGTATGCTTTATTTCCCGCAATGTACGAAAATTGAGCATTTTAAGTTCAATGGAGCCAAGCGCCCATTGCCGCCAGAGCTCAGCATGTATGGGCAATAATTGCTCAACAAATGGGTTCATCAGCTGATGTTTGGTGTTTGTCAGTGTCCATGTGATCAACAAAGAAAAATGCTGTAGAGCACAAGTTTCTCACTCCATTGTGTGACATATATCCTGCAATTTATCTCGTCCATACCACACATTTTCCTCACAGATAACCTGCGATACTGTGCCTTGTAGAACGTAGTAATGATCTCTCTGCACATGAACGATATTTCCACTGTAGATATGTTTATAATAATATTCTTTTAGATCAAGACCATAGATAATTTAGACATGACAACATTCACTGCATGGTTGACTCATCCTCACTTAGATAGTGTTATGGGTGATTCATCTTCCGCATTCTGCTAGAAATGTTCACAAATCTATATCTCTCAGCAATATGGGAAAGTTTCTGTGTATGCATGATACTGATATTACGCCGTTGTATATTCTGTAAACATATATGCTCTTCATTCTGTCAAACTTGTCTATGTGAAAGATGTAAGCCTTCATCGATAATACCGGTAGTTGTTTTACCAGAATGCCATGTGATTTGTATTTAATACCTTAACTTATCTAGGTGGTGTTGACATGGGTGGTTGGAAGCCATTTTGAAAAGGCCCGGGAGACCATTTTTGACAGAACAGGCCAGAACAGGATGCTAAGTGGGGGCGGGGAGGCACACCTATCATACATTTCCGACTATACGGTGAACTCTCATTTACAACATGAAATAATAATTACTCCCTTCCTATACGACCTAAACGTGGAGTTATACGTATACGTGCCGTTTAAATAAACGTGCCTACTAACGCGATTTGTCGCATGTCCCTATAAGGGACATCCGGAGTTTCAGGTTTAAACCCATGGTATATTCATTCGTGTCTACGTACGACTAAATCCACGTTTAGGGGGTCGTTCTTTTTCCCATTCACATACTAGTGAGGTTTCCTCAATTGCATTCAGTACTTGTGGTATGCATAATATACATCAGAATATCCTTTATGGTGAACATGATCAATCTATATTCCAAATAAGTGTCTTTCTACAGTTCTGTTCATTTCATTATTACATGTGTACTCTGGGAAATATTGATATTTATATAATTCCAGCTGTACAGTCTGATAATATAATGTAAGCTAATAGTATCTGTATTGTTTTCTCAACGTTAATCGTGAAATACATATCAGACGTGTTGTAAATTACATGTGGGTCTCAATATCTGATGAATCTAACATTACAATTCTTCATTCTATTATGTATAACATACATGTCACTGATCACTGTCTGATGAGGATGAAGTATACAAGGAGGACGGTGACGCAGACCAAAATAATTGTCAAATTTAATTTTTCTTTTTATTATATCAATTCAATGTTTTTGCCGCCTTTATTGGCGTTTCGTCCGTCATGCATCTAGCCGTCAGCCACATTGTTATCGTTTGAGTTTATGGGTGAATCTTTCAAGATTTTCTTCTAAAATTTGCTTTACCTCTTCTTCTCAAAATGGCCTCCATTTTTATTGAAAAATGACAAATTCTAGAAATTAGAGGCCATTTATCAAATCTACCCAATAACTTTATCCATGATTTATGTATAGGACTCTCCTTATGTAGTCTCATGGAGTGTAGGCCTATACGTTTCGTTTCTCTTGAATCGCCGGTCTGTGCTTGGCGACGAATCTGATTTTAACCAATTTGATCAAATTGGTGAAAATATATTAGTGAACTTTAGTAAATGTTCAGTAACAAGAAAATGCAGCAAACTGCGGAAGACGACATTAGAGCTTGAGCACATCATCAGCACCACGACAGCTGAATGTATCTTACACAACGTTACCCCCCCCCCCCCCCAAAGAAAAAAAAGAAGAAGCCATAATTTTATCCCCTACATGATTCCAATTCATTTCCGTTTCCGTATACCAGGATGGAAAACATGGCCTACTTCCTTCATATTACTAATAAGTAAACATTTATTTTAAAATCGATCAATGGAACAGATACGCCTGAACCTCATTAAAATATCCTCAAAACATTGGAAATTACCGGTATGAGGAATATCTGCATCTGATATCATCAGATATAGCCTAACACATGCCTTTACTGGGCAAATTAAAATACCAGTTAAGAATAAAAAGACTTCGCAATCCAACACAGAACAGAACACCAGCTTAATTGTCATTTTATAAAATACGTCAAATTACGGTAAATGTAGCCGTGGCATCGCAGACGAATCGTTGTGTTTACTTCATAACGCCAAAAATGTTCACACGCAGATGCCAACATGCATGTATGCAAGCACGAATTGCTGAACAGAAATTGTGTTCCAAAATACGCGTGATTGTGGTAAAATTTGCTTTGCAATCTGGGAACGTCAATTTCCATCGACTCCGCCATTTTGGGACGTTTTTAGATAATTTGAACATTTTACGTAATTTTCTCAAACCTAGCACATCGATTCATGCCTGATATATCTGTGGAATAGTCAAAGTTTCCCATCAATTCGAGAGATTTTATGTCAAGGACGAAGAAAATCCTCATTTGAGGTAGGTATCTGAAGGTTTACCTGCCAAAACGTGCGTCGATAGGTTGGCGTGAAACCTCCATAAAAAAAGTCAGCACATAGACATGTAGAGGGTTGGGGGCTTCGCCCCCAACGCTCTAATGTCAAAAACATTTTGGTAAAAATACGTTTTGGAGAATTGACAACTTTCAGCCACTATTTCCTTCATAATGAGAGCTGTATGGAGTAAACTGTGTCACCCTGGTATACTTCAAGGTCGAGATTAAATATTGACACATCCATATGGGAAGTCAGTTTTGGTGGGAAAAACAGTTGTGAATTAATAATATACAATTCTCCTGTAACCTTTTTTAGTCATTTGGTTAATTTGAGATACTTTGGATTTTTTTTTGCAATTCGTTGAAGAATGAAAAAGATTAAATTACTACTATAACACGAATCAATTTGTTTTGTATGGCATTGCCGCAGTGTATTAGCCGGTGATATATACATATATGGTGATATATACATATATAATATATACATTCAATGCACTACTGCAGGGACCATCTGAAAGCAATTGGCTATGTTTTATCAGAGTATCTATATATTTGTCATTCGAAAAACCTATTTAGGCCTATACATATTTCACAATGTATTCCATTATTGAATTGGTGACAAATCACGTATAAAATATGCTGTTAGTCATCAAGTATGCAATATGTATGCTGTGTTTCGGGGTAACTAGTTTCTCAGCAGGAGGTCACGTGAACACGCAGGGTAAGCGAGAATGCCGAGTTGCGCACAAAATACGTTGCTTTGCCGAGTTGCGCACAAGAAATGCCGAGTTGCGCACAGAAAATTCCGAGGCGCGCCGAAATTGTTTGTTCGTGGACTCTCATCTGTCCTTTCTCAAGAGTTTGAGAAGAATGGAAGACAGGTGTGTATATATTGAAAGTCTCATCCGGATATATGAACATTCTAAGTAATATTGGTGATCACGGAAATATCAGTTGACCACCGAGCAGTTCATAGAACTCGTCAAATTTGACTGACCAGGGTTGTTTTCAGTGAAAACCTCCATATATCGCTCACTGAACCAAGCAATTAAGACACAACGCCGGTCGTTTTTATCGCTGACAGTGATGGAACTTGCTTATCAAATGCGAATATTCATTAGTAATTATTGTCAACATCGTGTAGATGGTATTTTGAAAAGTTATTTATGTGTGTTTGTGTGAAGTGGCAAAATCCGATAGGCAACTGCTCGGGCGCGCTCACTGGCAACTGCACGGTTGCGCAACCCAAATATGTTGAGGGACGGAGGCACATGTAGGCCTAATGGAGACCCATGTCAATTGTTTCCTTCTGCGGAATATGCCTGATATTTTTTTCTCTTCACAACAACAGTTATAAATTATGCACACACACGTAAGACGAACGCTTTACCGTTTATTTATAAAACTTGAGCACGTGTTCAATTTGTGTGTATATTGAATTATTCCTCACTTCCCCTGTTCACCGATGAGATGTTATATATCCCTCCCACCCCACCGTATTTTAATTGTAGTTAATTCAGAATTATTATCAGCAGGGTGAATACTAATACCATACCAGTAGGCCACATGGGGAATTTCATTAGGAGGCGAAGCTGCTCCGTAGCCTACAACAAAATTAAGGGCATTTTAACATAGTTTTGCTTGCAAGACCCCAGTTGAAGCCCAGGCATCCACTTTGCTTTGGACCATAATATAGAGTATGGTTGCTATGGTGACCAGATACATCTTATGAATATAAGCTTAAACACGATAAGTAAGCTATGTTATTCTCTGTTGTGGTATTATTTTGCTTATATGCAAGGGTAAATCATAATTTTCTCGAGAACAGAAGAAGATACTTAAAAGCTAGCATATTAGCGGTCGCATATTTTCAAACAAAACGATAGGCCCAAATCATACCAACCTAAACCTCATAAAGCCTAAGGTCATTCGCATAGAGTTCATTTTATGTCTATACGGAGGCGGCATTTTTTATAATCGCCGACTCGTCAAAAATGGCCGCAACACGGAGATCGACGATTCAAGGGCAACAAAACTTATACACATCATAAAGTTACATAAGAGGAATATTTTGAAACAAAAATCTCAAAACTGATTAGACAGTTTTGGAGAAAAGACAAACAAGGTGAAAATTTGGAAATTTTTCGACCCAAAAATGGCTGTTTTGACCTTTCAAGGTCACCCAAGGCCAAATTCAAGGTCAGCACACAAGTCGCCATACATGACTTCCCATTTGAAAGTGCCAATTTCTAAGCTCCATCTTCATGCGTTCTAGGAGTAAAATAAAAATGTAGACTGACGACAACGACGGACGCAACGCCATGGCGATAGGTCATCAGAGACTTCTTTCACAAGTCCGCGGATGCTGAGGTTCGTTTACTGCGGAGACGTCCCTCACAGGTCCGCGGGTTGCGGAGGTTCACCAGAGACTTCCCTCACGCTTGCATCACTGTGCAAGAAGAGATCGCGGCCTTGCCGTCAGCTGTAAGTCAAGTGGGCCGGGGTTCATATATTGAGGGGCCGTTGGAATGGATTCATACGATTGTCATCATCTGGGACCCACACCCTTCCCTGTTACATTTCCCATACATGGAGTCTGGGGCTCCGCACTGCGGAGGGCAAGATGTGCGGAGGTACGAAAAACTCTAAGTCCCCTCCCTCGCCTGTCCAAGGAGGACAGAACCCTCTCAGGGTGATGTGTCTCCTCTGGTACCTTGCCCCGACTGACTCTCAGAGAGCTGTGGCTGCCTCCTTTTATTGGGCTGTCCACCGGAAACTGTTTTGCGCATGTGCATGCTTGGTCTTCCGCGAGCACGTGGCTGATCCTCCGCCAGAACGTGATCGATCCCCCGCAAGAACGTGATCACTCCTCCGCTCGTGGTTTTGCGGAGGAGGACGGTGGTTTCATGAGTTCGTCTTAACACTATATGCTTGATCTAAAAGCATTTATATTTTCAAGAGGCCAATTGACACAAATTATGTCAGGAGTAACCTCCATATTTGGAGATCATCTAAGGTCATGTTCAATATCGCGAAACGATGCACCAGATATGATCTTACAAGTGTTTTGGGCGCAGGATCCAATGTATAGGCCCTACATTTCACAACACACATGACAATGAGTTTTTTTAACACTCAATTCACATTACGTCTAGTTCAAAATGACCATTGGGTGTGCCATAAGATATATGACATCCTATACACGTTCGCTCATAAAGCAACAGTAACACCAAAGACAGGAACACCCAGGATCATCCCAGATCTAGCCATTCCTTGGTCCATGGTGATCCTGGGTGGTGCGGGGTGATCGAGGTGAAAATGTATCGGCAGTATTTGTCCCTGTATCCCTTCATGAGGACCCCACCCAACAGCACTAAGGATGAACACGGATCCAACACGGCAATCAGCACGACAGCGCCACAAACTATCCCTGGAACACCTCAGATTCAAGACGTTGTCAACAGACTTTCCAGGATTGTCCCAGACCCAAACGAACCTTCCCGGACTACCAAGGATTTAAAAAAAAACAGTCTCGGACTACCCAGGATCACCATTGATCGTCATGGACCCAGCAAGAATTTGACCAACTACTTTCAGGCCGGGATGGTCCGGAGACGTCAGGGGCCTTGGTGTGACTGGTGCACAACACAAACGTACGCTATCTAGGCTACAAGGATTTTATCTGCATATGCCAATTTGCACATTTCACATAAGGCGTGCGCAACCCAGCAGTTACCAACACTTTGCCGTGCGTTACTCGGCAGGGGTCACGGAATTATTTTTGAAAACCAATATATTGTTTGTATAAGTCAAGATATGATTGCATATATGACAAGAATAGCTCTAATATATGTATATAAAAGCAATTAAACAATATAACGTATCTGTTCAATTATTTAAGATACACCATAAGCTTGTGAAACGTGCAATGGGCGATAATAGGGGAATCGGGGAAGTAGCGACAAAGTTTTCCACTTCGTGCTCCATCATTTCTTTACAGATCGTTCTACATCCAACTATGTAGGCACTTGACATATCAGGAGATCCGGATAGACATGAATTTCATCCGCTATTGTTGATATAAACACCCATATTTACTTACTTTTCGCACGGAGCGTAGTGCACATAGCCTGATTTCGGCGCGCCTCGGCATTTCCTGTGCGCAACTCGGTATTTCGTGTGCGCAACTCGGCAAAGCAATATGAGCCTTATATCGACCCCACGACACTATATAGACATTTGATATGATAAGTTGTGATATATAGGCCTACACTGTAGGCCTAATGTTCTTGTTGTGGCGATTTTGCCCAAAGATCGCGGCAGGAGTTTCATTGTTACTTCGTGTTCGAAGCACGTGCGTTGCATAGCAACGCTCTTTAATCCTCTCGCTCCACTATCCACTATCGCTTTAAAGGTAGGGTTTACCCTGCGGTTTTTTTGCAATAAATATGCAGTATATAACCTGATATCAACATCTACCAAGTCTCGACTGATTGTGACCACGAATAATCAATAAATCGAACATTTTATATCGTTGTCCAATGCGAGCACATGTACCATGGGCGCCGCCATCTTGATGACGCAAACTCGTGCAAACAAAACAGGAAGTGAGGAGACGTGCCATGCACGAATTGACCCCGAATTCCAAGCAGTCGTAATTATGTTTTGACAGCTGACAAATTAGACACATGCAATTAGCCAGAGTTATGAAATCATTGGAAAATCTCAAGAAGGGGCTAAATCCATTGATTTTCCTTTGTAAAACGCGCGCGCACGTATATTCTGCAAGTTGAGATTGGCGGTCAGATCCCTGCCCATGCATGCCGAGACATTTGCTCGTGTTGCAGATACACGCTCCATTTCCCAGACATCAATCAACCCATTCATTGCAAAAACAACATCTACCGGTATATTCAACGCGAGTTTGGTGCCGAGGAATACAGTATCACATTGTTTAGCGCGTTTGGTGATCTGATCAAAATTCCTTGGCATTGACTTTGTGCATGCCAAACTCCAAATGATATACTCATAATACTGCACTTATCCCCAGTTCATCCATGTGATTGAGCGAACTGAATTCCCAAATCAAAAGGTCTTTCAGATTATATAATAGGTGACACAGGAAGACAGCCATGCGGCTATGTGCCACCTAGGGTAGCATGTTCTTTGATTCGTTTGTATATATGTTTATGTATCTGGATTGCTATCCGAATAAATTTCGGATATCGTAAAATGACAGCGAAGTTTACTCGAAATAGTAATAAATGTCCAACACCCTGCCTACTAAAATCTACTTTATCGCAAGTTTGAATACATATTCCAAAAATTATGTGGATAATGATAATTCTCAAGAATTCAATTTCCAAAAATTCTTGATGGTTCAAAATTGATTTGTTTTTTAGTGACAATAATGACAAACAACTTTAGTGTATCATGATGTTTATTAATATTGTGTACTAGTAAATTAGTAATCACTGTCCAGACACCCCAAGGCACAACATATTCATGTATTCATTTACACTTCAATTCTGACTAGAAGTCTATATACAAGATTGGACAAGCACAGCAATTTATAATGAAACAAGTAACATTAGGAACATTTGGTTATATAACTCCACATCAGAACAGCAGCATTTGAAATGAGCTGAATTCATGTACTAATAGACACACATTTATCAGAACCAGACCAACCACGAATGCTTGAAGATTGGTTCATTTGTAAACTAGGATATTTTACAAGATTTAACACAGAGAACGCTGCAGTCGAGAAGACCCGACTACATGTTTGTCTGCGACGCATCACAAAGTTAAAACCAATTTGAGTACATCATGTAACACTGAGGAATAAACAATGACAATGGTCAATAATGGAGGACACAAGTAAGACAACATGACAACGCACTTAGTGACTCCATGGATAAAGCAAACCAGTTGTGTAAATGCAGGTAAATGTTTGGTATGTGGAATGTCAGATTATCTTGCACACATTAACCAATTTTTTGCAATCGAAGACACAGCTACACAGCCAGCATTGAATCAAATGGATCAGAAAGAAAATGGGAGCATAGGTGCAAGTCTACAAAATGTCACTTGTCCACTGTCCATCATAACATTGATAAGACTAAGCCAGACATCATTGCGGTGCTTCGTTTCTCATGTTTCTGGATAGGTTTCCCGCATCCACTTCGCAATCGTCTTGTGGCGATCAGTTCTGCCACCACCAAGTCGTTTGCTGACAGGCAGTCCATCGCTCGCAGCAGACCCTCCAGTTCGCACCTTGCCGAGTTTTGAACTTCATTGCTCTGTAATTGGAAAAAAATTTTCAGATTACACATCTTCTAATCTTTATGCACAAGTCACTGAAATGGAATTCGAGATTTTTGGTGATCAATGTTTCTTCCAATAGAAATGAAATATACAGAGAAATTTCATGCAAAAACTAGACGTCAAGGCCTAAAGGCCTTGGAGGCATTTCAGGGTGAAGCATAAAAAAAACAAAATATGACGAAGCTCCCAATGAGACCTATAAGACATTTATGCAATTACATCTATGTGAAGGACAAATTTGATACCCCTAAAAACTATCTGTCTAATGTCTGGTTTGCTCTAGGTCACAGTTTCCGTGATATCGATGAAATTGAAAAATGCTGACTCAGCGAAAAAAATTCAGGTCAAGGTCATCTCTTATACCATTAAGACATGTTTGACTTATTGTTTGTCGAGGGCGACGAGTCCGAAAATAACATCCGTTTCACTCTACGACGCACCGTTTCCGAGATATCGACGAAAATGAAAAATGTCGACTCGGGTAAAAAATTTCAGATCAAGGTCAAAGGTCACCCCTAATACCCTTAAGACATGTTTGTCTAGGGCGATTAGTATGAAAATAACGTCCTTTTCGCTCTACGAGGCACCGTTTCCGAGATATCGATGAAGCTCTTTGACAACCCCTTAGACATATTTGCCTAGTACATGTATGACGATTCCGAAAATAATGTACGTTTCGAGATATGTATGAGAGCCTCAAGGATGACTCAGCTAAAACTATTTCAAGCCCTAGGTCAAAAGCCGTTTGACGGATCGGCCTCAAAATCAATAGGCTTCTTCCCTGGTGATATATGGACCTCCATGCAAAGTTCCGCAGTCATTGCCATAGAACTTTTTGAGTTATCGTGCGGAAACCAGAAACATATATTTCATCCCCATGGACCTGGCTCAAAAACAATATGCTCCTTCTCCTTCTCTTCTACACAACATTTCTGATCAGCGGTGAAAATTCGGCGAAGATACATCGAGGCAAACTGAAGTTATCCTGCGGTAACTAAAATGTGGAAAAAAAACTAATAATTTGACAAAAACATAAAGGCATTTCTGTTGAAACGCCTTAATAAGACAGTGTATGTATTATTGCACCAGAAATATACTACTGTAAGATATTACACCTAAACAAGCTGAAAATTTATTACATTGTTGACGCTGCACCCCATCACAGTGTGAGAGCCGTATTTCACCGCGTAACCAGGGGAGTCGTTTCGGCCATCTCCTGCGATGTGCAGTGGTTCATCTCGCTCCTTCAGTTGTGTGATCATGGACTGCTGCTCGTCTTGCCACTGTTGCAGAAATGTTGCTTCAAGGTAGCGAGACTAGGAATATGCAAAACCAATTTTGTCATCAACAACAGTAATATAGAGAGAGTTGGTAATCATATCCGAAAGTAGCCACAATTGCACTTCTGTAAAATTAGGGATGACGATGTTTATACGAAACATATGAAATCCTTATAGACTGAAATTATTAATATATTTTGTACATGTGGAACATTGCACTAAACCAACACATTTTGCTCTTATCTTAATACATGCACTAGTTCACATGTTATCGGAAAAATATATTTATAACATGTACATGCCCGGAAAAGAAAAATAATTGAGGATTCATTTTGAGTGAATAGAATAAATGATACTATCATCAAACATGCTATACACATACTTGCTCAACTTTGATGCATGTTTCCAACTTGTTCACAATGATGAGGTCTGTTTGGCACTTGCATTCCACACATGTTGCAAAAGATCAAGAATTCTTTCCGATGCTGGGGAGGCCGCTCTCCAACTTTCCTGGAACAAAAGTAAGTTACATGATTATCTGGATGAAATATCTGTATAACATTGTATCAAAGGACATGATAACTCTGTGAGCACCTATATTGGGCATTTTGGCTTCAGACTAATGTATACTCACAATGAATAATTGTAGTTGACTTCAATGTCAGAATTTTCTTCGATTGAATCAGTGTGGTCATCACAGTCCTCAGCCGGTTCCCACAACTCATCCTCAGGGTCAAATCCAACTTCACTCATGTCGTCAGGCTCTTTGTTAGACTCACTATCTGCCACCTGCTCCATCGGTGCTTCAGTTGCCTTCTGGAGTACACAATGAATAATACACGATTTAACATTATTAGGCCAGGAATACATGTAATACAAAATTACGTTGTAAACCACCTACAAACAGATGTCCCCCCTCAAATAGCAATGTTTTCACTCATACAGGACTCCCCTCAATGAAGACGTCCCCTCAACAAAGACGTTATTTGGAAAAGTTTAACATTTTCATGTAGATGAACACCTGTAGAAAAACTTCTTCTCAGATAAAACCTTGATTTTGTTGCCAGGAGGTAAGATCAATGGGTCTGAAAGGGACCACTGTATATAGCAAGAATTTCAAGGTAACACACGAGGACATAAGTAGCTGTATTATGAACACGCCACCATTAGAACACACCACTGTTAGAACACACCACTGTTAACAGCTCCAACGGTGGGAGGTTGGCAAGGTTCGCCTGACAACTCCTCGATGCGCTGTTGTTGTTCTGGACGGGTGGGGCAGTTTGGACACCTGATGGATGAAATTTCAATATCTAGGCCATGCAAAATAATATATTTTTTCAAGGTAAACTTCAGTTTGTTCAACATCAAAATTATGAGCGTTTAAGGAGAAAATTGAAAATATCCCACCATCATTGCTGTAATGGAAAATAAGATCTTATTACCAGTGGAACCAATTCACACATGACTTCAGCTATGTCTACTCACCTTTCGATGACATGAGTGGGTGCCAATCGTACTGTGGAGGACCCACCAAGACAGGATCTCTCGATTCTTCAACGCTTTCCTCAGTCACTGATAGAGGTGGTTCAATAACCTGTTTAGGCCCTTTGATCTCCTGAAGGGTCGGTGGATACACAAATACATGTAACAAACATCCAAACTGTTCACACTTAACACATGTTAATTTTTTTCCCAATCATTGAATAGGATTAAATTATCACGAACACATATAGAGATTTGGAAACTGATAATTAGATTGTAAAGTTGATTAACTAACATATTTTTTTGAATAGAAGTGAGAACATTATTATTGTTGAAGATTTACCCCCGCTGGATCCATCGGGACAACATCTTGACTCCTCGACTCGGCAAATGTCTCCGTGGTCTTGAAGACATTCTCGGAATAGCTGGGACCTGATTAAGTACAAATGACAGTACCGTGACAAAATATCAGTACCATGAATCATTATATACCTGAAGCAGGCAAACACCCATGCAAATAGTTGTATAGATACAATACACCATATTCATAATAGTCACAGGTACATACCAGTCTTCGATTTCCTCGGCCTCAGAAGCACATTGTGCAGCTTTTCGTTTGAGGGCTGTACCGTGGGAAAAGCTCCTTGCTTCAACCGTAGTAGTTTCACAACACCTGCAACAAAACAATGATGGTTCAAATCTTTTCGATGGTTCAAATGTTGACACACACAATTATAAGATGTGCATGTCAGTATGACTGATCATCAGAGATAAGCATCTGATACATTTCACTAGTCTACTGGATCTACCAGAATAGGAATGTCCATATTTGGCACCAATTAACATATCAGGCTTAGCCTTCATTCACACAAAATAAAAATATAGTCTACATTGGTGACAATATTCAGCTTAAATTGCTGAAAAACTCTTGCCAATTTTGCAATTTTGCTGGCTGAAATTTGCAAATCAATGATTTCCATACAACCACTAACATGCTAAACTCCCAACTGAGTGCAGAAATGTTACATTTTTCATCAACATCTATCAAAAGGATAAAACAGCTTTAAAAAATTATCACTGTTCGTGAATTCAGCGTTGCGGCAAAATTAAAGTGAAGTTCGTCCATCAGTGGAACACGCTTTTTGGCCGTAGTTTCGTTTTGGATGATCGGATCAACTTGAAATTTTGTGTTTGTCCATTGGGTATCATGCCGTAATTTTTCACTAATGTCAGAATTCTATCTAAAAAATTTAAAAAGTTGGCAATCTAACCCAATGCTAAATTTCAGTCGGAAATGTGATCAAGTAAATTTCAACAAATTCGAGGCTTTTATCGTGTTTATGCCCATACAGAATGAACCTATACATTGTATTGTGTTGATTTAGAGTCGGAAGGCATAGTCAGTTTATATTGCGTTAATATGTGTATTCTGAAGTAATATATAACTCGTACATCGAATAAAAATTGTTGTTTTTTGTGCAGACTTTGAAATTCCATGTTGAGGCTGAAATTTAACATTGGGTTAGATTGCCAACTTTCTCAACTTTTGAGATAGAACTCTATGGTGAAAAATTACGGCATGATGCCCAATGAAAAACACAAAATTTAAAGTTGATCCGATTGTTTATAACAAAACTACGGCCAAAAAGCGTGTTTCACTGATGGATGAACTTTAGTATAGCCTATATGTCTCAGATTGCCCATGTTATTTGTTCATGCAACCCTTGCGTTCAAATTTGGCATTTTTCAAAATTTCTTACCAGCTTTAAACTCTTCATAGTTGACGAAGTCATTTGGTTGGAAATGTTCAGAACACACGTGGCTGTGTTTTGAAGGCACAAAGTTAGTTCTCCAGACTCGCACAAATCTTGGCCATCGCTGGTCAGGCACTCCGTTGGTGAAAGGGAAAACGTGAGTTCCTCGCACTTGGGGCTCAGGTAGTCCACCACATGCCAAAACCACACACCGTCGCACCATCTTTGAAAAAATGTTTTTGATCTTCCTACTTTCGTCCAATCACTATCTGATCATACCAACAGTAACAAGACAAAGATTGATAGTCGATATGACTCGTCAGCCACACAGGCGGCACGTCCACTCACTGGTGACTGTCACTGTGTCAGTGTGTGGTGAACCGTGAACTGGTGAAGGTTTGACAGAAACTTGCAAGTTACTGCCAAGATAGGTAAAGTTACTTCACTCTGGGGTGGAAATCGGGTCACGACAAGGCGTTTGATGATTGGAACTTGTCACTTCTCATAAATTCATGGTAGGGGGGCCTAGAATCAGCCACATCACTTTTCACAAGTTTCACTTGTCATTTGATATTTGTCTTTTGTCGGCACTCTTTTGACGCTTGGTGATTGTTATTTGACATTTGAAGCTCCATCCACGTCGCTGATTCTACCATAAATTTATGAGAAGTGACAAGTTACAATCATCAAACGCCATGTCGTGACCCGATTTCCATAGGCATAGTGGATGGCCCGACCCATGCCACACACTGTGCACTGTGCGAGTCGGGCCATCCACCCGAGTGAAGTAGGCTAACTTTACCTAGGCTGCTGCCAAGATTCACAATAAATCTGACTGATGTCACTTTCAAACGAAACGCAGGTACTCATTCCTCATCTTTCCACACGTCGATAACTGCACAGATCAAAGCAAATACGTGAAAATCACTCGAACAAAGTGAGCACATAAGCACTTCAAGCAGGCAAGAACGGTAAACTCGGGTCCAGTTTGTTTGCACGAGTACACGTCATTTCCGGTACACATGCGCCCCCGTGCGGATAAACGTAAAGGCGGGTAATTTGATTAGAATGCTGATTATCGGAACACTTGCAATGTACTAATTAGGTGCTCATAAATTATGGGAAAATTCCAGAATGTTCAACTGGATGTATTCATCCATTTTATTGCAAAAAACCGCAGGGTAAACCCTATCTTTAAGCGGCCCATACACGATCAATAATATTGTGCAATATTTGATATTGCGCAATATTATTGATAGTTGTGCAGCTGATGCTTATTGACTTATTGATAGTTGTGCAGCTGATGCAAACGCACCCCCTTTTCAGCCCGAAAGCCTGCCATCTATTTATATATGGCCCTACGTTGTATGAAAATCAGGTCCATAAGCCATCTGATCAACCAGGCTTTTGTATGTTTAATCAAATTCAGTAGAGACAACTGTTCTGTAATCATATTTTATATCAAATATTAAATTAGAACCATGGCTTAGATATATCTAAGGGGGGGGGGGGGGGGGGGCGGGGGCGCACGGTGCTGGTACTGAGTCGAGCATTTGAGCTTTATTCATTTAGTCAACTGCATACATGATATGTGCTGATATTTAATAAAATTACATATATGTACATCATTTACCGACCTCAGAATAATTGAAGGTATATCTGAGTAATGCTCTCAGACACTTGAATTTCAGAAAATTTTCTCATGGGGCTTACGGTGCCCCTCGCACCCCCAGACCGATTTGTTTCAGTCTCTAACCGCACCCCCCTTTTCTCAAAGCTGGCGACGGGCCTGATCCGGGATAGCGGACAGCGTCAAACTTGTATTGATGTTCTTTACTAAAGAACAGCAAAACATGCAACAGGCAAGCTCTTCCAATCTTAGGTGTCATATTGGTCATCAGAATAAATGTAAGGGTCTAATACAATATGACCAGATAGGAGTACAACAGACGCGGAGGGAGCACTCGTAAACTCTCGTGAAAGGACCCGTGCGAAATGAATCCCAGTACAATGCAGTAATTGGTTAATATATGTCCACGCGCTACTAGTATAATGCACGCTTATATTCTTTTCGGTGGTAGGGGTTCAAAGGGTGGTCATAAGCCACGGAGTTTCACGAACGTGGTTTTAGGTTGCCATGACACGCACGTGCGAGCGAGCAGTCTTCAATGGTTAGTTTGAATTGATGGAATAACCCGACGATTGGCGAATATTCATTGTCTCCGAGAGGCCTCTGTGAAAAGGTCCATTTTCCTTTGTCAGAATATACATTGGGCCAATATCTGAAGATAACTAAATAACTTGGATTGACAGTTGACCTCTGCAGACAAAACACTTGTAGATACAGCGTGGCGTAGTATTGTATTTTGAGCAGATGCGAAGTCATTATGGCCGAGGGGTTGATGACCTTGAGCTTGACATTTAGCAAACACACACTCCAGGTTATGTAATTGAGAGACAAATTAAAATAAAATGGGATGCAAACAAAATTTGTCACACAGTTTCACCATTCACGCACAAAATAAAATCTGAAGTAGTCTATACTCTGATTTTTCTAACTTGTTTACACCGGGTTTTGACGATATCTTTGCGGTGCTGAATCGTATCGTTCTATAACTTGGCATATCTCACCTGACAGTCAAACGGCAATTTTCTACCAAATTCCAGACTTCTATTGCAATAATTGAAGAAGTTGGCAATCTACCCCAATGTTAAATTTCAGCCAAAAACGGGATCTCGAGAATCTGAGCATCTTCGTGGATTTGATCCTGTTTACATCGATCAGGAATCGATGTATTGTTGTAATTTTAGACCAGAAGACACATTGGGTGTATTCTACACAAACATGTTGATTTCAGAAGATTGAACCACTACAAAACTGAGCAAATGCACAAAATTGTGTGCGGACCCAGAAATTAAATGACGGGGCTAAATTTAACATTGGTGTAGATTGCCAATTTTTTCAATTTTCGTGATAGAAGTATGAAATTCGGTAAATGATTGCCGTTTGACTCCCAGGTGAAGTATGTCAAGTTATAGAACGATAACGTTCAGCATCGCAAGAATATCAGCGAAAAACAGTGTAAACGAGTTAGAAAAATCAGAGTATAGTTAACGTTATGCAATTTTGTTAGACATGATTTGGTCATGATTTCTCAGTTTCGTTCATATTCGATATATACCATCACTGCACGTCTGTTGTACGACCGTTAAATGACTCGAATGCGAGCACTTGTGATTGGTCGGAAAATGACAACATTCGGAAAATTTTGCCGGGAAAGTCTATGGAAAGGTCCAATCACATTGGAAAAATAATACAGATCCGCACGGACGAGGTATGGACGATGGACGACCGCCAGTACGACGGCTCATAGCTTACCACTAAGCTAAATATTATCATGGGCAAAGACTTATATTAAATACCTCTGTAAAATTTCCCTCTATTTATGTACAATGATCGTGCTGATAAATTGTGTTATCGGAACATTTACGTCAAGTTGTTATTGCATGGTGTAAGGCAATGCATCTGATGGTCTTTTGATGTGCTGTATTCATGCGCTGTGCATGGAAATGCCCATGAAAGATCCATGCTTTAAAGGGAATGTTGTGGCCTGAGAATGTTAGAATTTGTATCACAAGGCGTGTACATATCATGGTACGGCACTACGACCCAGACACGAAAAATATACCAGAAATCATCATGAGCAGCAATTGCTTATATTGACTCATATGGATCTGTAATCTATATGTATTATCGCGAGCAATATATGAATATTAAAGAAAAAACATATCGACCCAAGTAACTTGTACTGCTCCATAGTACCAATAATAGTCCACTGGAAACATACCATTTACTCGGTATCGCACCTTTCGTTCCTTTATCGGATGCAAAGAAATATTTAAGTGTTACTAGATGATCAACTTGACCACATATTTTGTCGCGAGTGTTTTGTTATACTCTTGGTATCTTGCCGTACTCCCTGAATGTAAACGAACCGTTACAAGTGAAATATTTAGTGGAAAACTGTTGTTGAGCCTTGTTGAGTCAAGTTTTCATTGTGAATTCCTTCTCTTGGAGAAATGAAATACATGTAGTGAATAATTCTCATGAGCATTGTTCGAGTGGGAAATGTGAAAAAAAAAAACACCGTGAAATCATCTCAACACATTATTTGTGAAAAAGTGAGAAAAAAGAAATATTTCATAGACAGCTCATACATTCAGCCATATATAGATGTTTGGGTACCGGCTGGGATCCAGATACTATTTTGGATCTATCTCTCAATCTACTGAGGCATGGTTCTGTACTCTGTGGTCAGAATAAAAACACGAGGAGACGAAGGTGTCTTTGATTAAAAAAACAACATTTATCTACACAACTCTTGGTTTCTTCAGTAGAGCCAAGAAATTTGTAAACAGGACAAATTTGAAGTCTGTCTGGTGAATCACTTTTGATGTTTCATGCAATAAACTAGTTGATTATGTAATATATTTGAATTATGCAGACACATAAATATGTAACACTCATCTGCGAAATACATCGAAACGTCTAATTTATCTAATTCACCATTAGAACGTGCATAAACATGTCATATATTCTGTTATCAACTCCTACGGCCCGACAGGAGCTGTCCAAAGTTGTATTTCGCGGAATCCTGGGTGAGAAGACCCGCCACTGGGGTCGCAGCTCTCCAGACCTGTCACCGTCAGTGATGTAGTGATATGTTGCGGCAAAGGAAATAGTTCCCGCACATTGCCGCTGCAGTCGTGATGCTGTTGTCCTTGGCCAGTACATGCCCTGTCAGCCTGTGTGAATGAACACATGAAATTCAGCAAGAAACACAACACATATTGAGATATGTTTTTGGTCCGATAACCTACTGGCATGTCTGCATCCCTCGTCCGTCTGTCGTCCGTTCATTCACATTTTTATCTTTAAAGTTCACGGTCGAATATTTTTTTGAAATTTTGCACAAAAACACCTATAGATATTCCCAAGAATGGTATTTTTAGTTTTCTGATTTTCGCATTTTTTTTCAAAATGGCGGTCATTTTCGAGGGAAAATGCCTTATTTTCGACTTTGGGGTCCATTTCATCAAAATCCGTTCATAAACTTTTTTTATATGCATAACACTCCTCCCTTGTACCCCTGTGATGTGTACGATATAAGTGTCGTTGCCCTTGAATTGCTCGAAGTGTGCCATTTTGGCCCAAACTTGGCTCAAATATGACTTTCCCATGTTAAATTCTCCTAGTAGTAACCAGTAACCTTATATTCGAGGTCACGAGACTAATATCTAAAATATGAGTCCAGTAAACTTCCTTAGCCTTTAGGATAATTTTATTCAAGGACATATACTGTTGAAACTATTCCATTGGAACATTTTAAGTAAACGTTGGTATGACCTGCACGGCTGGACCGAAAAACCTCAGCTATCCAGGAACACCGGAGGATAGCATTCCCTATATCAGCTGTAGCTGACAGCGTTGAATCGACAATGAACACTTTGGTATAGAGCAATTCAAAGAAGATGTATTTTCTGTCTTACTTGGTATAGAGCAATTCAAAGAAGATGTATTTTCTGTCTTACTTACTCCTGGTGAAAATCGTACACTGGTTGATACAGTGTCGTCTTCTACAGTACAAATAATGTTGCTGGTATTGTAATTCCATTGGAATCCTGTGCTTATCAAAGTACACGGTTATCAAAGCACAACGCGTACCGGTAATTCCCCACAAACATACCATAGACGTACATGGATGATACTATATGACATCACAAAGGTGTAGATTCCCCTATGAATGAGCAAGTAAAGCTTTCGATTGGTCAAAACAACCCATTCATCTTCAGATAGCTTGATGTGGGATATGGTGGCAAAAAGGTGGTATGTGCTGATAGAACTGGTCATGGCTGGTGTGTTCAACAGGCCCATTATATACCGAAAACCAGTAGTTACCATGATTGATCAAATCAGTAGGCCTGTGTTACAACATAATGATGATATCCGGTTCACTGAACAAGTACAAAAGTTCTGAGGGGAAGACATGACTTAAACGTTCGATCCCATTTGATCTTGTTTGTGGATAGCAGATGACAGATAATGATGAAAGACAATGGAATCTTACACTGCCATTCTCATGGAAAGGTTGATGGAGTATGCTTAGAAGAGCTGTAGCCTTGGATTCAAGTGTGTCATGTGATGAATTTCACCAGAATAATGACAGCAATAAAGGTGGAGAAGGTCGGAATGGATGTTGTGAAAGATGTGCAGGAGAACACCTTTACTGGAGAAAACTGTGAGTGTTCAAGAATCATAGCGAGCTTCATGAAAGGTCACATATTCACATTGGATCGTCACTACGCTTCTAGTGTTCTTGGTCGACTAGAATCCTGCTCATGCTCGGTGAGAGCAGCCTGTCAACGTTCCACGATGTAGTAATATCGCACTAGCGACAGTTCACATCCGCGATGAGCAAACTTCACATTCTGGTAGAGAACGTGGGTTTAGCAACACGAGACAGCGCTCACCTGGGATACCCGAGTGCAAACCACTGATCGATAAAACTTGGACTGTAAACAAAGATGAGCCAAACCACCAGAACAGGGATTAACCTGACATGGTGTTGCCATGGGACATCTACCTCATAATTTTGAATTTGTCAAACACACAGTGAGAAGTAAGAATATCCATGTATGGAAGCAGACTCCTCAATTCTCTGATTCAATTTTATGCCTCAAGAAGCAGAATGCTGCTCAAGCGTTCAATATATTTCTGTAGTTGATAATTTTTTCAGTCATTGTGATCTATACTTCAGTCATTGTGTATCAAGTCCTATGGATATCACAGAGCGTATTGTTTCAGTTCCCATAACCATTGTGGGATGAAGGTAGTGTTATTATTTTAACAGCTCTATGGCACAAGAGTCTATTAATTGGTTGGTAAATTTGTGTGACAATAGACTGATGTTGTGAATTGTTTTTGTGGAAACACTTATGATCTGTGTTACTATAAAATTATTAACTCTTTTTAAATTAGGGGTAGAATTCTCTAGCGCCAGGTCAGGTGCTTCAAACCATTCAGTAAAATTCTTACCTCCCTCGTGGTTCCATCACTGAGCGTGAAGCTGACGCGTATTGGTTGCTCCTCATACACACACCGGAACCAGATGGCAGCAAGATGGAGCACATGCGGCTTGGCGAGAGTGATCTTCACCCAGTATCCAGGGCTGCCGGATCCGGACGCCCACTCACTGGTGTCTGCCGCCCCCGCTCTCAAGCTCCCGTCGTACACGTAGGAACAGTGGGATGAAGCGGGATGTAAACTCCATGAGGGCGAGGACGTGCAGCTTATCCCAGTCTCCGTAGTTGCATCTGATAGACCTGAGAAGTGTGTCAAATTTGAGCATGCAGTATTTCACCTCGTTAACTTCAAAAAGTGCTTTGATGGTTGCACGTGGGTCTACAATAAGTATGTTGAGACATACATGTATCTTTTCCCTTTTCTTGCTGAAACGACTTATGTGTTTAAACTGAAACACTGAAATAGTTTTTTAAACTGAAATAGTTTTTTGATAATACACTTCTAAAAAAAAAGAAATCTATATTGCCTAAAATCGGGCACACAAACTGGTTTCGTTATCAAAGAAAAAAAGTGTTTCATATCAGTGTTGTCGGGAGTCTTTCTGAACCGTGTAAACCTGGTTTGGTACACGTAAACTGAGAAGGGTCAATTCTGGAGCCCTTCAAGACAAGAGGGGTAAAATGAAAAGTCACACAATTGTTGCACTCCTTCGTTTTTTCGTTGAATCGAATTTTCCTCAATCCCTGAAACTTCACAAAGATATGCCCATGTTATTCTCACTGACACCAAATGTTGAGGCGACTTGAGGATGGGTCCTCCCAGATTGAAGCTGATCAAATGTCGTGCCACGATCCAGATTTGACAATGGTGACATGATAATGTTTCAGCTTTCGTTGTCTCAAAAGCATTCCTTTGATAAAGTTATACATGGGCGAATAGAGACTAGGAAAAATCATCTCAGCACAAAACTCAATGCCCAACACAAAGGGAATTACAATATTGAAGACTACATCAATGCAACAATTTCGTAAGTTTTCATTTTGACCCTCTGTCACTTGAAGGACTCCAGAATGGATTCTTTTCAATTCACGTGTACCAAAAGTAAGTTATTAGGGTTATAAAAGGTTCCCGGACACACTGATGTGAAATACTCTATTCTTGGACACCGTGGTCAGTATTTATGCGCGATTATAAGCAATATTTGTCTTTTATTATTAGAAATTTAGCTTTAAAAGATATATAGGCTTCCTCTATAAATTTGAAAGCAAATCTCGATGTGTCTGCAACTGAACGAAAATTTATCCATATTTATTCATATAGATACTCTACCTTTGGATAGCAGAGCCGAGTTGCTGTTGGCAACGCGAGCTACATTCGAGTTGTACAGGTCACAGGTCATGACCCCTTCGGTATCCTCCCCACTTACAATGGCCTCAAAACACTCCGGATTCATGTCACACTGTGTCGCGCACAACGTTCTGGAGTTTGTTTTTATCGAAAGCATGAGTACAAGTGATGACCCCACGCCACTGACCACGGAAAACCTTGACCACTGAACACTGGCCAATGTTGCATCGGTCAAATACAAGTACAGCACAAGCATCGAGCCCACGGTATTTGCTGGAATCATCCTTTTCGGAAGGTTAAACTAATTTCGAGATGAGGATCTGTTGGTTGCTAACTATCATCCCATGTCGATTCAATTTCATGCATCGGTACATGAACTGCAGTCGTTCTTCAGCAGCTAGGCTACGACTATGGCCATTGTCATGGAATTGATTTGCTTAATCGAACGTACTTTTCTGGCTTGGAAAGATACGTCATACTGGTTCGTTTTATGAATGCACGTGAATGACAGAGGCGCAGGTCGACAAAATCCATACCAGATATTGTAAGTCCCATTGGTAGATCTACCTTGAAAAGGGTGGCCTTTATATATAATTATGCATATGCATGTGATTCATTATTACCAGTGACAACACATACGGGTGAGCACTTACATACATGTATGAAGCCAATCTGCGCTTCATACATTGTTTCCTGTATGTAGGCATATTTGTGCCGTGCGCCATATATTGCATATTAGTCAAGGATCCACAGGGGTGTGACTTGTTTTTCCATATATAAAAACTACAAAAACTGAGTGTTCACTCGACCGGCTCAATCTGAATCCAATGAGTGTCAGACTCAAATCTTTATAGCATTTTCCACAAATGAGAAAATCCAAAATGGTTGCCATCGGCTATGACGGTGTTTCAATTGCTCCTATAGTCGTGTGTAATAGGTCGATTCATGGTACTTCGATCATAGGCAATCCATCTCTCACATGCTATTTTTCGACTTTGACTCCTTATTATATATTATGTAATAGTGTAATGAGCATTGCTCTTACGCTAAGATCACAACACAAATGATTTACTTTCGTACGGTTTTTCAAAAATATTTATTTATTCACTTTCTTTCCTACTTTCCCATCATATACATTCATGAAAAAATGTATCTGTATACGCATTTCCTGAGAAAGAGTTTTGTACAGAATATGCATGTGGATAGTTACATTAGTATTATAGTATTAGTATAGTTACTATAGTATATCACGATTTCAAATCACTTCATATCGGTTTTATAGGGTTTCATCACCGTCCAGAAGATATATGTATGGTAAACCATCTATAATGAATCTGGTATGCTATTAACGAATCGTCAATCTTTTTAGATGACTTTATCGGCGATACTTCGAATACTTCTGGTAGGAAGACCCTTCTGATGCCCACATCACATCTGAGTGAACCGGCTCCAAAAATCGACTCGACCTTTTGCCTTTTCACGCTCCTACTTAGCAATAATTTTCTAGTGGATATATTGTTTTGATGTCTTCTGTGAGAGTTCATCATTGAATGCTTGCATCTAGGTAATCAAATATTCTCTTCTATGCTTGTTGTAAAGTGATCGGCTGATATGCCTTGAACCTGTCCTTCAGGATCTTCAGTTTCACAGGTAGGGAAGCGCTGAAGTCTTTTTAGCATTGTTTGCTGTAAACCTTTGCCTGACAATCGATAATACACATGACTGTATACACGTACATGACTGTATCAGACTTCCCCGGACTATGAGATTGGATAACGGACCCTGTTTTGTTTGCTCGGAATACTTAATACTGGGTATTGATTCCACGTCTATTCCAGTTCATCTGCAACAGGCGTTTCGAATTTGGGTGGTATTGGCTGCTGTGCGTTGTTCATGTACACATATGTGACCCTATTCTAGGGTCTATGTGTGGCCTATTCTTAGGCCTTTGTTGTTTATGTTCTGAATAACATCACAGATGAAGTTTGTTCCTATATCTATTCGTATGGTGATCACACATGTTTGATGAAAATGATCAAATCTTCCATTCCATAGCAAATATATATATTGCAAGTTGGCCACATACATGGGCAGTGTTCATTCAGTTCGCCCAAATGCAATTACATGGTTATATCTAGAAGGAAAAAAAAACCCTCAAACAACCCTCATGTGTGTTTCGGAGACTCTGATTTGGAAAGAGTGAACAGCATCAACAACAATTTTGAAATTTTTATAGCTGCGTTTGTTTACATACTGAAAACTAATAGATTTTGTGAAACATCGAATACTGATTAGAAATCTCTTTGATGTTTGCATCTAGATTTATCTCGCCTTTGTATATTGTTACACTACTGTAAATCCAGATAATTTTGCGTCCACTAATTTTAACGTTTTCAATTAAGTGGATTCATTCGCGCCCTTTTAACTTTGCGTTTTTACTAGTCCTCAATTTTTTGCGTTTTGGCTCAATTAGCAAAAATAAAAGGACACGAATAATTTAGGGATTTACAGTATGTAAATACAGTCGTTCAGGCAGTTACGAGAAACATTTTGGAAAAGTGCATATATCTTTATAATGATCGTCGAATGTTATGATATTTTTGCTGCGATGGATAGCAAATATTGTACCCATTTAACAACTGAAAATCGTGCGAATATAATTCCATTGTATTTTTAGCTGTAGGCCATAATCTGATGAATGAAATTTGGGTAGTTTAGATAGAATTCCGGCAGTATCGAGAAATGTTATGTTGTGAACAGTTTGAGCGACAAGGGACCATCGCATTGGTATACACAAAGATTATGACAACTATCGGAATGCTTTATGTAATATTGAATAATTACTTTATGTAATTTGTAAAGATTTATGCAAAAAATATCACACCGATTAACAACATCACGGGCAAAAGGCGAGAAACTCGAAAACGTAAATGCCGTGTACGTGCTACCCACGGCCGCGGGTCCGTGTTTCGGAAAGGTTATCGACCCGCCGTAATTCAATGTTGCTGACCGGCCAAGCAAGGGTTGCATGTGTTAACATAGGCCTATGAACAGTACATGAGAGTTTATTTAAAAATTAACAGCGTCACCGTCTCAGTAAACATGTGAATGGACGTACTAAATCGACGTGTCACAAGCATGAACTGGAAACACAGTTAACGACATTACAATGCATAATTTATTCGATGTTAATTACATGTATTGATGAAAATTATTTAACAATCTTTTTGACACGTTTTTCGTGTTCCTATAAAACAAACATACATAGTTTAGATATTAACCCAATAACTCGTGCTTATAAAGTCCAAAATATATACTGTACATGTAACATTCTAATGTAATTTTGTTTGGATCATTGGGTGATCCAAAAACGAGATTTAAAACGTCAAATTGCGTGATTTTGATTTTCTGGATATTGAATCTATGTACATTTCCCGCTATTTTCTGCCAAACATTTTTTTGATCTCTCTCTTTCTCTCTCTCTCTCTCTGTTTCCACCTCCCCTTCTATCGCACCCCCACCTGTCCCGTCTCATTATTATACATTTAGGTAATATTTACTAAACTGATATATGTGTATTGTCTATGGTTGTTTCCATTTTGTACTCCGTAGCATCCTATTGATAACCTTTTCAAGCCATATATGCAAGCTTTGTGATAGTATAAATGTAGAATGTTTCAATGAATTATCATTATCATTAATTCGCTATACATAAAATAAATGCTACAAATTTATATTTTGACATATAACAGAATTATACGTGTCACTTGCGACATTCGTGAATGTTATTTTTATTTCATCGTATATTTTTTATATGGAGCTATGCTGACAAATCCACATCGAACTATAATATGCGTACGACGATACCACCCCAAAATGACGTTTCTCGTAACTGACTGAATTTCTGCAAAAGGTTTCTTACTCAGCATTAACTGATAAAATACTGTAGATGTCTCAAACTCTCCCATTTTAATCCCGACACATACCCCATACATATAAAACATAAATATATGTAGTAATTTTAGCGACTGTAACCCCCGTCCCTCCCGCGCATACATATTTCACAACACACATTCATTCTACATGACTTACATACAGGACAAGTACACACTATACGATCACAAGCATAAACTCCATGTAGTCATGGTTACATACACAGGTTAATCTACATGCACTTGCGGCCTTATTCATTCGGTACATCGACCCAGTTAGTTTCGGCCTTGACCTTCACAAGCACCTACTTCTAAACATAGAACATGACAAGCATAACACCCACATCACGTGCACACATACAGACCATAGTAGTCAAGACACGCGCCGGGGAAACCCACTTTCCCGGTGACATCAGCTCACACCACCACATACCTACCCAATCACAACACCGCATGCATTTGGCGGGAAAGTCTACACCACATGTTGCCGGCCGCACAGTTTTGCTGAGAGTTGAGAAGTGGATGTCCTCATGAGCAGACGTGTTATAAATTGTGGCCGTGATTGTAAAGCGAAGGCCTAACACGAGGACTATTAGATAACTGAACTGTGATATTCATATGTTGGATTGTTCAAAGGACTAAATATCTAGGATATAGTGTTGTCGACAGGGATACATCGGACTTAGGTGTAATCGGCCTTGTAGTGTGTTTGCGGCATTGTCGGCTATCATCCCAAATAAACTATTGAACTGAACTGCCGGCCTTGTGATTTGCACAGCGATCACAGACATTCGGCCTAATATCGGCCATCGAACGATATTTATCACATATATAAAACAATCCAATTGCTTTAGGATGTTCTCAGCTGCCTTTCGCAGCATGAGCGATTTACGACAGTTTGTGCGGTACAAATATAAGGCGACTGCTATATGCTCATCCTTGAATCTCATGTAAGGAAAATACGGTAATGGTGTTCTTTCTCCACCACAAAAGCGCAAATGATATGGTTTCAACGTAATATCAGTACCTTTGGAATACAATAGATATTCTTATTTTTAACACCGTATACCAAACATCCGATTTACGACAGTTTGTGCGGTACAAATAAAAGGCGACTGCTATATGCTCATCCTTGAATCTCATGTAAGGAAAATACGGTAATGGTGTTCTTTCTCCACCACAAAAGCGCAAATGATATGGTTTCAACGTAATATCAGTACCTTTGGAATACAATAGATATTCTTATTTTTAACACCGTACCAATCTTTACATTTCTCGATACTGCCTGAATCTGAATGACTGCCTGAATGACTGTATATTTATGATAGATTCGTATGTAAATATAAATATACCCTACCAACATTTATGCTCTTTTGTTGAGGAGAATACCTAGTGCCAAGAAATTGGCGTGTACCATACTCGTTAAATAAATATTGTATAGAAATAAAATGTGACCCCCGGTACCTGAGATGCTTGTAGTAGAGCTCAGGTTTGCATTATGACGGGAGGAGTCTTGCATGAATATGGATTGCATTAGAGATTGCAGCCTCGTATGCTAACACACACAAACCCGTTTGTAGCCTGCGTCAACAAGCTGATTAATGCTGGTCAACATCAAATGAGGTACATGCCAGAAGCGTTAGGATAAATTGGAAGATATACCCCCTCGGCACCCACAATATGAATGCATTGTATACAACGTATGACACGGTGTGTCTGATGCTTGTGGCGTGTAACGTCATATTCATGATCTACATGGTCTAGGCTCTAAGGCTGCCTGGTCAAAGTTACATATATATACCTTCTTAAGTATAAACAATCATTGAAGATGTCTTGTCATTGTTTCGATGCACGAGGAACGATTCTCCGAAGCGTTGTATGACATCCATGAAACCGTCTTGGATATTCCACCCAAGGACTACCCATTACTGCAAGCAAATAGAGACTTGTAAATTTGACCAGGTAGCCTTAGAGCGTAGACCATGTAGACCAGGAATATGACGTTAATACACCACAAGCGATACAATAATAAATTATTAGAGCTCTCATTTATATGGCGTTGCGCGTTTATATTGCTCACGAATGAAGTTTGAAGTTTTTGAAACCTCCAGTTAATAAAATATTGCTGTACATAGGACATAAATATCGAAAACATTATGATATTTAAAGTATATGCTCTCTGGAGCTGGAGAGTGTATAACTGTAAACATGCGCCATTGAGCTTCGATTGACTTCACTGCATTGTACATTTTACCCAGTATACTATTAAAACAACTTTTACCTGTTGCCCCAGGTAACAGACCCAAGACGGTTTCATGGAAACATACAACGCTGGAGAATCGTTCCTCGTGCATCGAAACAACCACAAGGCATCCTCAATGATTGTTTATACTTCCCGTAGAAGGTATTTGTAACTTTGACCAGGCAGCCTTAGAGCGTAGAGTCTTTTAAGTATGCTACACAGAGCATCTTCATGAATACCGATAGTAAAACCATTGAACACAAGGATAATGAATTTGAATATTGCTTGCACAGCACGAGTATGAATATGGGGACAAGGAGTATAGTGTTTTAGGTTGTGCAGCACAGTTGGGGAAATTCATGATTACTTTGTGTGCGGTTTCCGCATTGTGGGTGTTGCTACGTGTCGTGAATAGGATCCGGCAAACGTTCTATCCCACGACCGGGAGATAGTACCAAAGACTATTCATGGCAGTTCGTGATCTGACAAATCAGACAATGATATCATTTGATCACGTGACGGGTTTTAACCAATCGCGGTCCTAAAATTTTACCCAGTATATAATAATGCATAATATGCATCATTGAATGCAATAAATAGAATATAAGAACTATATCATTTTGAATTGAATCATGCGATCATAACAAGTTCGAGTATATGCAACTAACGGCCTTGATACGAATCGGCAAAACGTTGAACTGTTGCTGGCGATACTAAAAGTTGGTCAGTCAGAAGTCCACACATATCCGAATTTATTACATACTGGGTAAAATATTAGGACCGCGATTGGTTCAAACCCGTCACGTGATCGAATGATATATTTGTCTATTTTGACTAGTTCATCTGGTTGTCTTTTGGGAGTATCAATCCGCGATCTCCCAGGACTTGGACTGATGCATTCAGATCATTAGTGTTTGCAATCATATTCAATATTGGCAACTCCCTGGCATTGAAATGCGGGAGTAGTGTCTTTGCATCGTTGGATCAGATATCATTGTCTTCAACAATGGCATGGTTGACACTGTCGCACCTGCTGGTAGAAA
Organism: Terebella lapidaria; assembly: GCA_949152475.1. Lineage (NCBI taxonomy): Eukaryota > Metazoa > Annelida > Polychaeta > Terebellida > Terebellidae > Terebella > Terebella lapidaria. Next base: position 15,196,261 of record OX424564.1, on the reverse strand, counting down.
TGCGGATTCTCCACCAAGCTAGGCTGGTAGACACCTCCCAATCGTTTCTCAATGATGTCCTTCCTAAATATCTTTAGAAAGTACTCAAAACAGACTGGTTCAGTCGGTTTACTTGTGTTCAGTAGCTCGGGGAACCATTCCTGCAAGTGTGAGGATTGCTTTGTCAGTTAGTTCATCCTTTCGTAATCGGATTTGGTACACTCAGCCAGGGTATCTGTAAATTTAAAGCATTTTTCCGTAATGTATGTTCATGGAGTCATATTCAAATCTCTTCTGGTCCTTACTCCATAGCTTGATTTGTTCGTAGAGTAAATGTTTCCAAGATGTGCAACAAGCTTTGGGGACCACACAGTATAATATTTTCCTGTAGTCATCAACTAATATATTGTTGTACAATATTGTAAAATATTGTTCTGTCGATCTCACTTTGAAACTTTGAGCAGTCATTATCTCGAGACGGTTTTTCTTTGTTTGCTAGTACATGCTATAGTATTTTGAACAATTTGAGAGATAATTGCTGGGAATTATGGCTAACATCCTCATACTAAAAGTAAGTTAGTTTTCATACCATATGTCAATTTAAGAACTTGCTTTGGGTAACACCGTCGATCCATCAGCCCCATAACTTATGAAGACATTGCTTTGTCTGTTAGTTCATTATTTCGTAATCGGATTTGGTACATGGAATTTATTTTGGCGTTCCTTTTTGGCAAATTTCTACGATCGTGTCGTATTACCTGTATTTTATTGCTATTATTTTATTACTTCAAGGATCATCATTATACTCTAAGGTACGAACCGTGATACACAAATGCACTGCTTGATATACAACTGTACCCACGTCATTCAGTTCTATAGACACTATACTGAATAAGAATCGAATTACATATTGTTCTCCCAGTGGTAACAGATCGATATAAACATTCAAATGCTCACCTTTATATGGTCCGAAAAAAAATCGCCTGTAATTATTGCCTGAAGGGGACCATACGGACAAGATGTTGGTGCAAATTGTACCGTTTGCAGTCTATGAACGAAATTTGTGAAAGAGACATGACAATATCACATATTCACTGAATCCTGAATCAATAAATCCGCAAAAAGTTAAAGCAGAAATCGAAACACACGCGGTGACGAGGTTATTATTGAGAAACACTTCTAGTTACCACCTTAGAATCTTAGTCGGCCCACTGAGAATCTTAGTTGGAATAAATGTATGTTGATGAAATGTTTGGTATCCTAATAATATTGACAACAGTAGAAAATATATTTGGGATATACTCAAGGTATCGACAGAAATGCCAACAATGCATGGAGTAGTTGTACTTGTATTTTTTGGAACCGCGGCATCTGTTCGAATGTCTCTTTTCACGATACTTCAAGGTCTGGAATCGTCAGATGTACCGTTTCTTACAGTGACGACAAGATCTCGGATCATGTGTGCAGCTGAATGTAACATAAATCAGGATTGTTTTGAGTCCACAGTCACTAAAATCGATGCAGGTAGCGGTTCAGTGAACTGCGAGATGTACAAACTCAATCCTGGGAAACACGTTGCCGCAAATGAATCCGTGATTTTGACTAAAGGTATGTGGTGGACTAAATTGTAGGTCTGGTGAATAAATGTACAGGCAAAACAAGTATTCAAAATAAGGTTTTGTCTATTAGATGTTCATGGCTAACACTGAAACGTATAAACAGACCTACTCATCATGCGCAATCGAATTGCCACAAAACAGAGACGGAATAAGAATACATGTATGTATACTGTTCTGGTTTTCAGTGATGTTGGATGAGGTTACCACTAGAGATGGACTTTCCTGCTCAGCATCTGGCACACACTCTGTCTCTAGCTGCACTTTCGTCTACGACGGGAACACACAGCCTAGATCTGACGTCAGCGAGTGGGCCAGTAGTCGCATTAGTAACGGCTACTGGATCCGGATCAACCTCCCTGGACCTGAAAGGCTGTACGTGGCCAGTATCTGGTTTAGATGTTTATACGGCGAGCAACCGAGTCGACTAAAGTTCACTCTGAGTGATGGCATCTTCAACACAGTAAGTACGTGCACTATAACTCTCTCCATCCATTTGAGACATAACCCAACGAAGCATGAATGGCATATAGCAACTGCAACTGTTTGACTGTTTGGTCTACCAAATCGTTTGTCTCACTAGTCGACACTTTTGCTGTAATCCAGTCTTTCTCACACACAGGTTGACAGAATGTGCAACGGAAGTGGTTATTATCTCAACTGTGTCGGTCAATCGGGGGAACTATTTTCTTTGCCCAAGGATATCACTACATCCTTGATGATAACAGCCTTGGAAGACTGTGACGCTGATGCGGGTTATTATCCTGGATATAGAGAGATACAAATATGGGCTGTCAGTGAGTCATTATAGTTTCAGAAGCACCAGAGGAACACTGAAAGCCAGATTAATATATTTACATTTCGACACAAGGTGTACCGTTATTGTAAGATAGATAGGCCTACATCTGACTTTACAAAAAGACGTGTAAATATGTCGTTTGGAGACTAAACCTTCAATGTAGAGCTTAGTTTCGAACCATGAACTCCTCCATAGTCACAACACTTACAATAGCTGCTTTTGTAAAATACATCCATGGATCAGTATTGGAATATGAATTTGTCTGTATCCCTTCCATATTTGAGACCATTGACTCATAAAACACAACACACACGGGATAGTGTTGTATAGTGCTACCACGACGTAAAAATATAAATAAATACTTTTAATTTTACTTTAATCTCTATATAGAATACGGCAAATCACGCCAACATGTATTTAGTTAGTTGCATATCCTTGTTGGTATCCACATTCTCTTGTTTCTTTTCAGCGCGTCTATTTCAGTTTTATCTGCCTTTATACGTGTATGAATGTCTATGTGCTCTATGTTTTCTTTCCCTTTCGGATCCTATTTTCCCTAAGGTATCTCCGGAAGATATTCTCTCTTTTGTACTTGAACTGTACACCACTGTACATATTGTATGGGAAAATATACAATACAAAAAATATCACAATTGTTCTGTACCGCATAAATGCCGGACATTTTGCATCGAGGCAGAATCTGATGACGAAGTGTGCTTTGGAAGTGTAACTGTTCCATGAATTCAATACACGAGTTATCAGAGTGCAGTATGAATATAGAATGCAGGTATAAGTAATACATAAAACGTGACGGCTATAGACGCCATGTCTATAATTTAGTCATACGAAGTTATGGGCCTCTCACACCTATTCAATGTAGAAATCTGAAATATGGTGAAAAAATATGGTATTATGCCAAATAGAAACATATAAAATTTAAATTGATCCGACAATCCTAAACAAAGTAATGGTAGAAAATCACTTGAGGTGTTGAATTTGACTCTATCGGAGGGTTATGTGTCATGAATCTTATACATATCTATTTGGATTAGCTAATGATACTGCACTAATAAAAATGTATTTAATAATTTATTACATCTAATATAAATGTCATTGCAAACACTGATATGTTGGTTGTGATTAAAATATATGTGATACTTCGTATTCAAAACTACATACAATTAAACATACAGTTAGTATATAAAGTGAATATAACTGATCCGTCATTTGACTTTAGATAAGGGTCTGGCGCTGCAGAAGTCAATTTACCAAGAGGAATTTACTTAAGGAGGAACTGCATGTAAAATCCCGAATCAGGAATGCGCCAGTTCTCCATTCACTTATAATGCAAATATAAAGGTAACAAAATCATGAACTTCCAAACATCCATTTGGCAACATATTTAACTGTGCGACCTATAGCCATCAAGGATCACCAACCGAGACTTTGTTCTTGACTAAATTTGATTATTTGTCTGATAATTGTCATTTTCAAATGTCACTTTGCGACTTATTTCTCGAAAGACAAGGTACACTCAAAACATGCCCAACGGCAGGATTATTTTTTTTACTACGGACAACTAGTAATGCTAGTAAAACTGACTGGTGAGTTGCGCTCGGGTGCACCAAATCCGCCTATTGTATTCCTCTCGCAGAAATTCAGGTCGTATATACATCAATTATTGGATGGTCACACAACAAAACGTTCATACCAACAACAGCTTGTTGGTAACGCTGAAGATACGACGCGTTGTTTGCTGACGCGTGTAAAAGTGATATCTATAATCATCAATTTGTACAATCGCTATGATACTTTTTATAGAATCATGTCTCGGTTCATCATCCATGGCTATACATATCTCTGTTAATAAAGTTTCAGGAAGGAGGGTTGGGTAGTCTTGCTGATTTTGTTACCTTTATGTTTACATTACAATTGAATGGGACAGCGGCTCACTACAGTGTTTGGTTTGTTATCCCAAGGCAATCCTCAATTATAAAACATAATTACAACCGTAATTTATGAAAGTGGTTATATTGGGTGAGATCCGACTTTATCTCCATTGTATCAAAACCGCTTACACGCGGTGACCAACTTGCGTAACCAAGGGTTACACATATTTTCAGCAAACAGTTCAGCGCATCGAAAAATGGTCGTTTGTTTGAATTTCACACTTGGAGGTGATCCTTTCTGTTATTAGCTCCTTTAAGCTAAGTTAATTATAATTTTGGTGCAGTACGTTGTATCGCCTAAAACAAACTTTGTTCAACTTTCTTCGGTTCTTATTATCCTACTTGTGTGTTATATTTGGCGTACACGTACTGCATATCTGTAATCCACATTCAATAAATGTTATATCACCAAGCGGAGTTCGGATTCTCATATCTTTTTGTTTTCGATACATTTAGTAACACCTTATTGGGATAAGTATTTTCAGCTCTTGTGCTCTGTCATGAGCTAATAGTTTAAACATATTTATTTGAATTGGATAATTCGATAGCCGGAAGCTAATCACGGAACTCTCCAATGAAAAAAAAATACAAATGATAAAAAAAAGAAGAAGAAAAGAAAAGAAAACCACACACAACAACAACACATGAACGCATAGATTAACATAACTTAATAGAACAGAAAAAAAGTATAAACTGTGAATATCGACACGAATCATGGAACACAAGAATCAAACAACATAATCATATGCGTGGTAATGTTTCTAATAAGGTTCATATATGTACATTGTTCCACAAAAACTCGGCGGATTTGATATTCATCGGGAAAACCGGCCAGATGATATTATGTAGTTTTGCGTGGCACGCATAATTGATGCATTTATGTCGTTATCAAGAACACTTTTGCCATAGAGAACTGTTTCGAAAAGAATTTTATCGGGTATGTCTGCCAAAGGCTGATAATTTTGATTTGCTGAGAGAATACGTTTTACGGATTCCATTAATTTTTCTCGGGCAGAAATGTAATTTGAGCATTCCAAGATATAGTGAAGGGTAGATTCTATAGGCTCGCCACATGAGCAAGACGGACTGTCTGACAAGTTATTCTTGAACAAATGGCTGTTGAGCGTGCTATTATTAAGACGTAATCGTGTCAGCTGAATATTTGCTATCCTGTTGCCAACATCGAACCATACAGGAGACTTTTCACATAAAAAGATGGATTTGAGTTGGACTGTGAATGAGCCAAGACTGGCGATGCCTGTAACTGTGGTTGGCAGTGAGTTCCACAGGGCGAGGGCACGTGGTATGAATGAGCGGCGGTATCGCTCAGTTTTACAGCGAGGTAAGTTAAATGTTGGATTTTCACGTAGCGGTCTATATTCAACAGCGTTACGGATAAAGGGTGTAATCAAACCAGACAAATATGTCGGGGCCAATTTGTGCAAACATTTATATACAGTGCGCAAGGTAGTGATTTTTCTCCGCTCTGATAGAGGAGTCCACCCGAGTTCTCGTAGGAGATCCTTACGATTAGTAGTGGCGAGAGCACCAGAGCAAATTAAAGCGGCACGGTACTGAATCGCTTCTAACCTTGAAATTATTGATAAACCAAAGAAGCATATTCCAAAACCGGTCGAATGTAAGACTTATACAATGTTTCTAGGATATCGCGATTAAACTTCCAACATAGTTTTCTGAGTATATTCAATCTGGATGCCACTGATTTCTGGATATTATTCAAATGTTCATTCCACTTCATATCATTTGTTATTGTCACACCTAAATGACGATGGCTTTCTCCTTCTGACAATATGGTGTCATCTAAAATGAGCGGATCATATGTTATGGTATTACACTTCGTGGAAATTGTTAGTACCTCGGTTTTTGATGGATTCAAGGTCATGAACCATTCTGAAGCCCAGTCAAGGTCATCTTGTAGGGCGGTATTTAACGTCGCCACAGAGGTTTTTGGTTCATCTATGATTTTCCACAAAATAGTGTCATCAGCAAACAGATTAATATTACAGTTAACACGTTCTGGAAGATCATTAATATAGATTAAAAATAGGAGTGGTCCGAGAATGGACCCTTGGGGGACCCCGGACTTCACTGAGGCGGTATGAGATGTGCCTCCATTAATAACTACTTTCTGACGTCTATCGTTCATATATGATGATAATAAATTCAATAAACTACCCCTGATGCCGTAATGGTCCAGTTTATGAATGATGCCTCTGTGCCAAACCCTGTCAAATGCTTTTGCATAATCCAAAAAGACAATCTTGATGTCTTTCCGATCTTCTAAACCCAAATAAATGTGATGAATAAGGTAGATGAGTTGGTTGGTTGTGCCATCATTTCTTTTAAAGCCTGAATTTGACAAGGATAAAATATTGTTGTCTGTGAAAAACTGATACATTCTATTGTATATGATCCTTTCAAAGACTTTACTCATGTTGCAGAGCAAGGAAATCGGTCGATAGTTACCAACTGACTGACGATTATTTTTCTTGTGAATTGGAATAACGTTACTAAGTTTCCAACATCTAGGGTACGTGGAAGTACTTATACAATGTTCGAATATAATGCTCAACGGTAATGACAGAGTTTCTGCACAATTTTTCAATATGTGGTTTCCAATATAATCAGGCCCTGTGGCCTTCGTAGTGTTCAGACACAAAAGCACCTTGTATACATCAAGAACGTCTATAGAGATGTGTTCCAGAGAGGTAGCGCATCTGTTCTTATGGGATAATTCAGGTAAACTTATTGATTCAGAAATTTGGGGTAATTCACATTGAGACACAAAGAAATCATTAAACAGTTTGGCTTTTAAGGCGCTGTCATTTACGATGCCATTATCAGTAACGAGCGGTGGGATCGAATTCGATGAAGAGCTGCCAAAGCAAGATTTAACAAGTTTCCAGAAATCTTTGGGATTTGCATTGTAAGACAACTTATCATTAAGCCTGTTGTCATAATAATGTATTCGTTTACGGCATTCGCGCACTGTACGATTGCGTAAATTACGGTAAACTTCCAAATGTTCGTGTTTACCAGTTTTTTTAAAGCGTTTGAAAGCTCGGTTTCTCTTTCTTATCAGTTTTTTAATTTGATGATTCATCCACGGTTTATCGCGATATCGATATGATATAGTTTTGAAAGGAATAAACATCTCAACAATAGAAAACAACAGATTTGTGAAATGTGACGTCATGATATCGGCGTCATCGATATTGAGAAGCACATCGTACCAGGGCACGGATGCTAATGCTGCATTCAATCCATCAAAATCTGCTGCTTTGAAATCCCAAACCTGACGAGTAATCAATTCTGAAGTATTGCGCGTCAAATGTATCTCACAATAAACAAGACAGTGGTCGCAGTTTGAGATGGGAGCAGTAATACAAATATCGGTAAAAGCGGAAGGTGAGTCGGTAAAAATTAAATCCAGAATATGGTCCAGAGAACCATCGTCAGATTGATGTGTTGGCTCATTAACGAGTTGGGTTAGTCCCAGGGAGAGGCTTATCTCGTATAACTTATTACCCAGTTCGCTTTTCAGATGATCGCTATCCCAAGTTACACAGCGGTCGTTGAAATCACCCATGACAATGACTGTTTCTGCCTTGTCCATTAGGGCATTGGAACATGAGACCACAAAGTCATTCAAGAATGAGTCGCGAGCGTCTGCTGACTGGCCCGGGGGCCGGTAGTATATACCGAGCAAGACATGGGTGGAGGACGTTATATTGACTTGTAGCCACAAACATTCCACAGTATTTTCCAGATCAGTTCGGCGTCTATATGCAATTGACTTGTAGCCACAAACATTCCACAGTATTTTCCAGATCAGTTCGGCGTCTATATGCAATATCACCAGAGCAGTAGGCCATTATTCCACCCCCTCGTCCCGTGGATCGATCACGCCTTTCAGGGGGATTATAACCCTCTATTGATAGCAAATGATCTGGAATCTTGGGTGTTAACCAAGATTCAGTGACACCTATAATGTCAAAGTGATTTTCGTGGGAGATTGTAGCTATTTCAGCTAATTTTTCATCAGAGTTGTTAGAAAGTATGCTTCTGGCGTTGATAAGAGACAACTTCATTCCGCTGGATTTGATATTCGGACCCGGGTTCATTTCAACATCGCCGGATTTTTGTAACAATGGAAAACACACGTTCAATGAAAAGCAAATATTTCTATCATCACAAATCAATGAAGAGCACGAAAACACAAACAAATTCAACATGATGTGGAGAGAAAATATTACCCGATAACTGTGGGTTAGGTTACTACAATCATGATAGCATTTTTTTTTCGTGTCAAGGTTCAGGGGTTTTCCGGTCCTTGAGCGAGAAAAAGGAACGAATTGTTTTTGAGGGTTTTCGTGTGGAGTCTTTGTCAGAAGGACTGGATGGTGAACGTTTTTTTTTCTTGCTGGCAAGCGGCTTAACGGCTGGGGATGGCGGCGTCGGTTCGACTGGCACGTCGGTAGCTTCGGTCGACGGCTTGGTCTCACTGGGACAGGCAGAGGCCTCAGTGGCGTCAGGTTTCGAGGGAGTCGACAGGGAAATGAAGGCATTCGCTCGGTCAAGCAACTCTGGCGAGTCAAATCTGCCAGGTTGCATCACTTTGGTAATGAGGTCTTCTGCCAGAGTCAGAGCCTCTTGTTGGTCGACCGTCGGTGCGGAGGGTTTGCCAGGTTGAGTGGTTTTCAGCGTACGTAATTCCATCATCATGAGACCTAGTCGATTGGACCCAGGCCAAGAATCACACGGAGTCACGGCTGTTTTGGTAGGGGCCAGTCCTGAGGCCCAAAACTTGTCAGATGTTGCCTCGACCAGGAGTTTGTCATCACTGTCGATCAGTGCTTTACTGAATTCATCACATTGATCGAATTTAGCCTCAAGGACTTGGCGCATGACTTTGACTTTTGCCAGATCCCAGTCTGAGTCGGCAGTGCTAATTGCATCACCGACGTGTTTTGCATGGAGCGCTGTTTTAGACTGCTGTACCTTGTGAGCTGAATCGGTGTCACCGAGGTACATGGCTTTTTTATATTGATATATATGCTCAGCTGAGGTGAATGCAGTGTCCTCATAAATCAGGGGAGTCTCAAAGAAATTCGACAGTGGGTGTTTGGCGCCACGGAATATCACGATGTCCTTGTTTTGATTGGCAGCCAGGTCACAGTCTTTGGCCACGTGATCGATCGCCAAGCACTTCCGGCAGTTAATGCACTGTCCCTCATAGTAAAGGGTGATTTGAACACTGATCTTAACGGAAGGATCTAATGGGTTCGGAATGTCTTGCACAACGAATCGGGGTTGTTGTGTTACTACTTTCTCGACATAGCAGTAACGGTTTCCGTTTAAAAGCTGGTCATGTTTGTTGTTGCTGCCATCAGTCAGCTTTGCTCTGGCTTTCTGCACTGGCGTGGATCGGACGGCCCAGGTATCTACCCACTCCTCAATTTCTTGATCAGTGATGGTAAATGGGAATCCATGTATGGAGATTCTGAATGTGGGTTTAGTACTGAAACCTCTCAGTTCTCCTGATCTGAAATCCAGGAGGTCATATCCTCTGCCATGTACGTACACTTTTTTGACGGCAAGGATTTTGGATTTTGCGTTCTCATTTAGGCAATACAAAATCCACAGGGGCTCGTGAACTGTTATTTTCTGAACTGAGAGGATATCATTCAAGACCACGGTTCCATAGGAAGAGTTTATCAACGAAGATGCCAGTTCAAGTTCTGACAGGAAGGGCATGTCCTTGGCTTTGATAGTGACCCACAATGAACTGGAATTCAGGGCGGCATCCATAATGCACCGTTATGATATCCAAAAGCAAGTGATTGGTTTGCGTTATGATGAAGAGATTATGATCAAGGGTTCGATGGCGTTGTGATGGTCGAGCTCACAATACAGTGTCCAGTATGAACCATTCGACTATGCTGAACGTTATGATTTGTTTGTTTACATTGGATACGGGATGGCGATAATAGGAGCATAGAAAATCACGACACAGTATTTGGCAGGAATTCACAAAAATTCCACCAGAATGTCAATAGTCATTTCACCAACAGAGTCTATGCACATTACCCGATTCCATATACAGCTAGTCCTGTGCTGGTCCACCTAACTAGCACGGTATTATTTAAAAAATCTTTCCAGGTTTTGGCAGGTTCAGTTGTGCCATGTTTTCAAGCTGCCATGCCATAATATCCCAGTTCAAGGTTATGTTCATATATCGTCGTGTCAAATGTGAATAAGAAACTGTAGGCTGTCTTCAGACAATAACACAAATCATTTACATGAATTACGAGTAGGGAACACCCCAGGATATAGGCTACAGGATACAGGCTGCACCCAGGATATAAACACACATAGGCTACATCAATAAATTATGATGTCGGGGCAAATAACTCAAAATTGTGACAGTCCTGAGAAGAATGTCTCGATGCATCGTATCCTATGCGCGAGATGAATCACTCCTTTTCATACAGATATCACCATGATCGCCATGGCGGAAATAACAGACCGGCTAAACTAACATTTTCGATAAAAAAAAATTTTCATGACGAATCTAATTCGAACTCATGTGCCATGTTGTTACACATGATTTGTCCTTGGCCTCCCAATAGTATTTCTTTGTAGCCTATCTGAGAAATCAATCACACTGGCGCTCTACCAAGTCAGATTCCTTAGAATGAACAGGGGTTCGAAGCATATTTCATTTATGAATGTACACAAATCTATTCCATCACAATCAGCGGTAGCATACCTTACTTGTATCAACAAAACTCGCAGCATGGTCATATCGTATGCATGGCACAATCACATAGGGAAACATGATATTAAATTTATATGAACTTTGCGCTGTTCTTCGTTATTGTCAGAACTTCCTGTGCTGATATACAATGGATCTTGGGGGAATATAGTATGTACATGCGGGTTACGCTGTCTCTTATTTTCAGCAAATTCTTGTACTGAACGATACTGTCTCAAATATACATAATGTGAAACAACATATCATGGGCTTGATATTTGTGTTGAAATTCAGTATGACCGTTGCCTTGGTGACCAGCAATCAGTCGTCACGATTTTTCGTCTTTAGTGGAGTTGGATCATCACTCTTGCCCATGATATCGATAAAGACAAGAACCATGACCATGTGCGCGGCAGAGTGTCACAGGAATCCACAGTGCTTTGAAGCTACTCTCAGTGGAGTGGATACCGTAGGGGTCATGACCTGCGACCTGTATAACTTGAATGTAGATCGCATTGCCAACAGCCAATCAACTTTGCTATCCAAAGGTAGAGTGATGAATCTGAATATATAAACATGATTTGATTTTTGGGTTACCGGACCTTTGGTCCGATAACCTATTGCCGTGGCGTTGCGTCCGTCGTCGTCGTCCGTCGTCGTAGTCGTCCGTCTACATTTTTGTCTTTAAAGTTTACGGTCGAATCTTCTCAAATTTTGCACAAAAATACCTAAAGATTTTTCAAGAGGGATGTATTTTTTTTTATTTCCGCAAACTTTTCAAAATGGCATATACCTCTGTGATTGCCCTTGAATCGCCGGTCTGCATGTGGCAGCCAATTTTTTCTACGGGGCCCAAATGGGACTTTCCCATGTTAAATTCTCCGTATGCTTTATAATGAGAATCATTTTCCTATATATATCACCTAATATTGAGATTAGAGATTAGGAATCAATTGTGGACATATAGGTAATGATATGTGCCAAATATTCTCGTGACCTTGAATTTGACCTTTGACCTAATTTTCAAGGTCACTTCACAAAATGGCTGATATCTCGCTTTTTATCCACTTACAGCTTAGGAATCAATTGTGGACCTATAGGAAATGATACGTGCTGAAAATTGTCATGACATTGAATTTGACCTTTGACCTCATTTTCAAGGTCAGAGCACAAAATGACTAATATTTCGCTTATTATCGACTTTACAGCTTAGGAATCAATTTTGAACATATAGGAAATGATGTATGCCGAATATTTTGATGACATTGAATTTGACCTCTGACCTCATTGTTAAGGTCGAAGGGCAAAATGGCTAATATCTCGCTCATTATCGACTTTACAGCTTAGGAATCAATTGTGGACCTATGGAAAGGATACATGCTGAATATTGTCATGACATTGAATTTGACCTTTGACCTCATTTTCAAGGTGAGAGCACAAAATGGCTAATATCTCGCTTTTTATCGACTTTACAGATCAGGAATCAATTGTGCACATATAGGAAATGAGATATAATGAATATTCTCATGACGTTGAGTTTGACCTTGCACCTCATTTCCAAAGTCAATGCACAAAATGGATAATATCTCGTTTATCATCGACTTTAAAGATTAGGAATCAATTGTGCACATATAGGAAATGTATGCTGAATATTCTCATGACCTTCGACCTGACCTTCGACCTCATTTTCAAGGTCAGAGCACAAAATGGCTGATATATCGCTTAATATCAACTTACCAGGTTAGGAATCAACTGTGGACACATAGGAAATGATATATGCCGAATATTCTCATGATTTTGAATTTTCTCTTTGACCTCATTTTCAAGGTCACAGAACAAAATGGTTATTATCTTGCTTATCTTTGACTTCACAGCTAGTGAATCTATTGTGAACACATAGGAAATGATATATGCTGAATATTGTTAAGACCTTGAACTTGACCAAGGCAGAGCAGAAAATGACTAGATCTACTAGTAATATCTTGCTGATTGTTGACTCTACAGTTTGTGAACCGATTGTCTACATATAGGAATTGTGTACATATAGGAATTGATATAAGCTGAATATTCTCATCAACTTGAATTTGACCTTTGTCATTATTTTCAAGGTCAGAGCACAAAATGGTTAATGCCTTGTTTGTTGGCAACTTTATGGCTAAAGAATCGATTGTTTACATATAAAAAGATATGTGGTGAATATTGGTATGACCTTGAATTTGACCTTTGACCCCATTTTCCTTCATAAAGGTAGCTGTATGGAGTAAACTCCTAGAACATTCCAAGATCAATACGACAATTTGGATGAAAAACGTTGTTTTAAAACTAAACATGTTTCCGGTAAACTTCCTTAGCCCTTGGGCAAATTATTTGTTCATGTGCTACAGACAGTCACAGATAGATATCTGCTTCGAACGTTCTACATACTATACAAGGTATTGGAACCCGTCGGTAAGTTCAAATTCACTGCAAGAAATTGGGAGTAGATAATGTGAGATGGGCCTTCTATATTGAATTTAGGCCCACTTGTACTTTTCAGAGCTTTACAAAGAGCTGGTGATGTACCGAAGAGCAACAGGATTTACCACCTGTTAAATTCAATCCAGCATACATCTAGTAAAAATATTTCAGGTCTATCGGAAGCAACTACGGAGACAGGAATAAGCTGTACGTCCTCGCCCTCTTGGAGTTCATCTCATGGTTCATCCCACTGTTCCTACGTGTACGACGGCAACTTGCGGGCGGGGGCGGCGCATACCAGTGAGTGGGCGTCCAGCTCAGGCAGTTCTGGATACTGGGTGAAGATCTCTCTCGCCAAGCCGCATGTTCTAAGCTTCGCCGCCATTTGGTTCAGGTGCGTGTATCGAGAGCAGCCCAGGCGACTCAGCTTCACGCTCAGTGACGGAACCAGCTCGGAGGTCAGTATAGGATTCACCGAGTGTAACTTAAACTTCGTGGTTTATTTTGGTTTTATGTGATTGAAATGGGTAGTGTTTGTAAAAAGATATATAGATTGAGGATTTCACCCTGTTTCCACATGCTAACTGTACCAGTGTGCCATTGATCAAATGACGTCGTCTCAGAATAAGTAGTATGCTGCTTCACGTGATTCCGTATATGTATATATTGGAAGTATTCTCAAGAGTTTGAGAAGGCTATCTTGAGGTCTCATGGATATCTCATTTGGATTTGAAACCCGCAACAAAAGAGGATCAGCGTCTCAGACCAGACCACCTCCCCGTTACTGGATCAAACTGCTGCACTTCCTCAGAGTATCATGCCTATGAAAAAATGTTTCGGCTGCGGTATACTATTTTTAAATGACCATGATCTAAAGATGCGCATGATAACATGTCTGGTTTCTGAAGATTACTTATCGGAAGAGATCTGAGTTCCTAAGAAAAACAGTTGAAAGTGCATTCAAAGATATACAGACTGCCCGGTATGAAATACATGAAAACTATGGGTCAGAAAATGATCTCGACCTGAGAAAAAATGGCAAAAGCTTTCCTTAGGGCTGGCGCACATTAGGCAACTTACGACCAAAATCGCCCGGTGTGTAATTCATTACGACGCAATGGTCGGCGCCCAGCGATCCGATTGCCAGCAGTGAGAAGTGTTCAATTTCCGCGATCCAGTCGCCGGTTGATTTCTCATTTCTGATCCCCTTATTTGCGTGGATAAGACCCGGCAAATAAGCGTGGTTTATTCACGAGAATCATTGGTAACAAATTTACAGAATTTGGGTAGTGAGCTTTATATTAACAACCCTCGTTAAATAAGACGTGCAATCGGGATTTTAGACAGTTTAGACCATATCACCCTATCTATTTGTCTGTATATATCATGTAGATTTAATGTTCATTCACACAGGCTGACAGGACTTGCACTGGGCAAGGCCAGCGGAGTCATGACTGCACCGGCAATGTGCGGGAACTATTTTCATTGCCGCAGGATATCACGACGTCTGTGACAGTGACAGGTCTTTTAGGCTGTGTGTCCGGTAACCATGGTTTCCCGGGGTTCCGAGAAATACAACTGTGGACAGCTCCTGGAGGGTCGTAGGATGGGAAATCAAGGCAATCTACCATATTTATATTGCTGTGTGATATATATTATCTGTGAAAAGAATCCAAATGTCTCAATATGTGTATATGTAGCCCATATGTCTCCGGTTTTCATGTCATTGAAGATGATGAAAAAATCCCAATTTTTTTCGGTCAGATTGCATAGAAGATCCCATTTTGCTTTGAAATTCACCAATGAGGTTGGAGTCCGAAACGTGTTAGAAAACTGCCTATTAACTCCCAAGTGTGTCCTGACATACGAACAGAAGAAATATATGTGAACATATAAAAAAGAATATAGGCACTCGTGTTGGCATGTTGAACAGAAAACATTTATCGGGAAAATGAATTTCAAATCATTCAGATACTATTCTTTCAGAGTATACATTTGCACTAGAGTCCAATCGTTGTGAGCTTAATAAAGCATAGTTTACCAAGGCGTCGGACTGTTAAGGTGATAATTGGAATGTGTCAACAGACATGGTCCAACTGTTGTGTACTTAATAAACCAAGATGCCAGGTAATTGGAATTATCTCAAAAGACATATGTCTATTACGCATGTATAAATTACGTGTGTGTACTACTGTTGGTACATGTAGTATTATTTTATGGAAGAGATTATGTCTCTATCCAAATGTTTCGAATGTTCTATGTGGTGGGGTATATAACATAAAAGAAGTTAACGTTACATCACAATGTTTCATCATATCTGGTGTAATAAATTAATGGACTGAAGAACAATATGGAATGAAGTGCAATGATATGAAAGAACTTATTAACGATCTTCACATTAGGTAACCCGACCATACTATCTCATAAATTAAATTATTATGGTATCTTTCGACGATGACCAAGTGTACATTGTCTAGAGTACATCACCGTAATACAAAGTTCCCGACATTAGATTTGCTATCCGCTCGAGAGGATGAATGAGCAATCCAGTAATTAAAAAATGCATGTAATCAGAATAGTTGCAAGATCAATACACACAGTGCCAATTATTGAACTGCACGGGTCAATTGCATTTGGAATGTGATGTGTTATCTCACCTAGAATTGCAGTGAGATTTGGTCGAACATGAAATGCTAACATCAATCAGAGCGCTTTTGACTCGGCTATGTGCTAACCTGGTTAGGGTACTGAACCGATCGAGATGACTAGACTGGAGCCAACAAGGATGTTATCAGATATATCACTATATAGGTCTACCGTGTGTTATACATGTCCAATTGCTAACAAAAAATCGGGTTATTGAGATTGCGCACTCGTCCCTGTCCCTGTAGCCTAGTTGTAAACAACTCAATACATAGTAAATCGTCCATGCATGTAACCACCTAAGTAGAGTCCGTAGTAAGATTGGTAAATATGTGCGTGGGCGGGTCACGTGCCCATTAATCCATCGGGTCAACGAACTCTGAGACAATTTGTTTTTAGGTTACCGAACCATGGGTCCGATAAACTATTGCCGTCACGTTGTGTCCTGCGTCCATCTAGCCGTCTGTCTGTTCATCCGGCGTAAACAACTTTAAGTCTACGGGCGAACTTTTTTCTGAAATTTTGCACAAAAATACCCAAAATATATCAAGAAGGAGGTATTTTTTAGTTTTTGCATCTTGCACTTTTTTCAAAAGGGCGGCCGTTTAGAAATTAGAAATTGGCACTTCCAAATGGGAAGTCATATATGGCGACTTGTGTGGTGACCTTGAATCTGACCTTCGATGGCATTAAAAGGTCAAAACCTTTTTGGGTTAAAAAAACAAAAAATGCCCAGATTTGCCTCTATAGATGAAATGCTTGCAGCTTATGTTTGCATTATGAACATATAGGAAGACATATATGGCACAACTAATATTGACCTCGAACTGACGTGAGATGAACTTGAATGCCAAATGTCTGAATGTGTTTTTGGCCTGAGCGGCCTAAACGCTACACCCAGATATATCTTTGTATTTTGAACATATAGAAAATCAAATGCCGCGCACATACATGTACGTGTAATACTAGTATTGACATTGAAGTTCCAACGGATGACCTTGATTGGTAAATCTCAAGGTCATATGTTCACACTGATAACCTTGATTGATAAATCTCCGGGTATGTTACCGGCCAATGCTGCTCTGGCCAAACCAAAATTATCCGGTGACCTATCTTAGACTTTGGGCTATTTTTTTTTTTTTTTTTAATTATTCGGCATATATGTATTCTAAAGTTTTCTGCTTCACTGAGCACATGGGAGGGATTGGGGATAAGTTTCGGGTAACTTTCAGTTATTAACTCAGTCATAGTGACATGTATTTGATATGCTTTAAGTGCTGGGGAGGGATTGTTACATCGTGTTTTGTCCACAACACGCCTGCCGCCCGTCTCAGTGTAAGGAACATCTTAATATCGATGTCTACAGATAACATAGTTGACTGGGATGAGGTCTCGACTGATGACAGATTCAATTTGGCTTCGCTATATGATTCGCAAAACACTAGCGAAGACTTTGAGAACAACTTTCAATTATTTGACAGTAATGATCATGGTTACTATGAACCAAACCAAGTACCGACACTGATAGAAGATAAATTTTCATCCAAGCATGGCTCTGCACATGTGCAATCATATTTTCATCTAAATTGTAGAGGATTATCTTCTAATTGGGACAAATTTCACAATCTCATATGTGATATGCACACAAGCAAATTCTCTTTCGACTGTATTGGAGTTAGTGAAGTTTTTCGATGTGATCGGGATGATCGTCTTAAGATTACCGGATATCACAATATTATAACTCGTTGTCGTGAATTTTCTGACGGCTTCAGAGGGGGTGTCGGTCTATTCATAAAAGACTCGATAAATTTTAAAATCCGAGATGATCTGTCTGTTTTCATCCCGCATGTCTATGAGTCATTGTTCGTTGAGATTATTCCAAAAATCGGTAAGCACATAGTTGTTGGTGTTGTCTATCGTCCCAATTCCTTTCCCCGTGCTGACGTTGATATTTTCAGTGCCACACTGCTTGAAGCGCTGGATCACGTCACGAATGAAAACAAAACGGGTGTAATTATGGGTGATATGAATGTGGATCTGTTAAAATATGGTTCCCATGATAAGACAGATAATTACATTGATGGTATTTTCGCAAGAGGGTTTGTTCCTCGAATCATCAGACCAACTAGAGTTACACACACATCTGCTACTCTACTGGATCATATTCTTACTAATGACATTACTGTTAATGCCCATTCAGGAATTGTTATCAATGATATTGCAGACCATTTTGGTGTTTTCTTTTCATCTTTAACAAAACATGAGCAAAGCGAACCTCAACTAAAATATTCTCGCTCATTCTCTGATGAAAATATTTTAAAGTTCAAAACAGAACTAAGTTGTGTTGACTTTTCACCAATATTCCTAGCAGATTGCCCGGATGATGCCTATATGAAACTAAACGAAATAATAAAAGTACCATTCAATACTTCATTTCCTGTAAAATGTACAAATGCCAAAAATAGACAAATAAAGCGCGAACCCTGGATGACAGACGGACTGATGATTTCTTCTCGCAATTTATCGAAATTATTCCTTAAAAAATTACACAAACCGACGCCAAAAAATATTGCCTGTTATAAAACGCACTTGAACATTTTCAATAAGGCTAAACGCAAAGCCAAAATATCGTACTACAAGACTGTTATCGAAAATAATAAACAAAATATTAAACAGATTTGGAAAGTACTCAGAAAGGCTATAGGCAAGGAAAATGATAAGTCAGAGTATCCACAGTCATATAACATTGATAACCATCAGGTAAGCAATAAAGATGATATAGCAAGTGCCTTCAATAATTTTTTTGCTAATATTGGCTACCAAGTCAATCATAACGTGCCCATCTCGAATAGGAATTTCACAGACTATATGCCCAATCATAATGTAAATTCCATGTTTCTAGATCCGATTCTTCCGTCTGACATACTGGACATTGCGAATAAACTGAAACCCAAAACAAGTTTTGGTGCTGACGGCATTTCCACAAAATTACTTACAAAAATAATAGATATAATTGTGCTTCCTCTTACCCATATAATTAATTTGACATTTTCAACCGGAATTTTCCCGTCGGAACTCAAACGTGCGAAGGTCATACCTATATTCAAATCTGGCGACCCATGTTCCCTAAACAATTATAGGCCGATTAGTTTATTGTCATCAGTTTCCAAAATATTTGAAAGGATCATGTACAACAAAATCATGAATTTTTTGAACTCAAATAATATACTATATCGTCATCAATATGGCTTCAGAGCGAAGCATTCAACTATTCATCCTATAATTCACCTATTGAATCAATGTGCGGAATCCAGTAATTCATCCCCATCTAAACTAACCTTGGCTGCATTCTGTGACCTAAGTAAAGCCTTTGATACCATAAGCACCGATATTCTGCTGTACAAATTAAACATATATGGGATTCGTGGGCTAGCTAATGAATGGATAAAAAGTTATTTAACAGGTAGAAGTCAATTTGTTGACTTTGACTCGCATTTATCTGACAGTCTACCAATTAGGTGTGGAGTTCCACAGGGATCTATCCTAGGGCCCTTATTATTTCTTATTTATATAAATGATATTAATCACAGCACGGAAGAAAATATCTTATCATTTGCAGACGACACAACTCTCGTGCTATCTGACGACGACCCGACTAAATTATTCACTCGAGCAAACATAAGTCTCGATAAACTCTTTAACTGGTTCTGTGCAAATAAACTTTCTTTAAATGCTTCCAAAACTCAATATATGGTCATTCAACCAAGCGGAATACATCGCCGGATGATCAATAACAACAATTTGGTAATCAATGGCGTTACTTTGACACGCACAAATGCATGTAAATTTTTAGGCATAATAATTGACGAATCTCTCTCTTGGAAACAACAAGTTGCCAATATAAATAAGAAAATTTCGAGAGCATTATTTGCTATGAAACAATTGAAAATTTTCCTTCCCCAAGAAAGCCTGCTCACTTTATATTATGCTTTGATCCATCCCCATTTAACTTATGGTATACTTGCCTGGGGAAATGCCAGTCCGGCGGTATTACAAAAAACTGTACTTATGCAAAAACGGGCCATGAGAACGATACATAATAAAAAATACAATAGCCACACTGATCCACTCTTCAAGCGGTGTGGCATTCTGAAAGTAACTGATCTGCATCAGCTCCAGATTATGCTTTTTATGTATGACTATATAAATGAAAATCTACCCAAATCTTTCGATAACGTGTTCAGTTTAAATATTAATGTTCAAACTTATTATATCACGCGACAGTCCCAGTTATTCAATATATCCAGAACTAAATCTCGTTTTGTGGATAAACTCCCCCCTTTTCACTTCCCCGTAGTATTTAACAGATACTCATCAAATCTGAAACTGCCTTGTTCAAAAAATGTAGTCAAGCACACCGTCAAATCCACTTATCTGAATGCATATCAATCTGCTGTGAACTGTGACAATCCCAGGTGCTCTGACTGTCGCTAAAACTTATCATCTACATCTCCTTTGAATTCGTCTTTCGAATTGATGTTATTTGTATATAGTATATTTCTCGAGTCGTGTACCTCTCCCTAACCAATGTACCGGTTCCTGATTCACCGTGGCGGGTGGCACATGCGTGCTGTGGACAACTCCCTTCTAACAATCTCTCCACTACGACTATTTGTTCAGTATGAATATAATTATTTATGTGTTTATTTTATTTGGGGGCAACGGGAAGACAACCTCAATTGGTTACGTTGCTCCTCCCATCTCACTTTACTCCTTTTTGTATCATAATATCTGTATCACATTTTATTAATTTGCTGATTTGGGAAATAAATCTATCTATCCATCTATCTATCTATCCATCTATAACAATAACTATCAAGCTATATATATTGACATATAAATAGTACCTTCCCAGTTGCAGGAGTTCATCATTAAATGCTGGAGTAGGCTGTTTGTCACGATAATTGAGAAAACGCAATTGACAAACATCAACACTGAGACCATGTATAACGATAAGAAAACGTCTGTGAGCAGTTTACAACCGCACGTCGGTAGTTTTGTGGAAATTCCGGAAAACAACCACAGCTCACGCGGCCAACGAGATTCCGCCATATTCCATCAAAACTACGTTACTGATGCGAACACTATTTGGGATGACAATCACCATAACAACACCACCAGCTTGGTGCACAACTCTGATCTTTGCACCAACCTCATGAACGAGTCAGCCACAGATCTCTTTCCAATCCCAGCATCTGACATCGACACTGGAACGGAGTATGATTGTGATGCCACACCACCAGACCTAGTATTAAACGAAATGCCTCACACATGTCGATATATCAACGAGTCCTTCAGTTTGGCGAAGATTACGAACGATGTTGACGTAGAACAAAGTGATGTTGAATCTAGACCCGAGTGTGATGGGCAAGCCTGCAAGCAGCTGACTGAAGAGTCTGAATACAATAACAAGTCTCGGCAAAAAGAAAAGTTAGTTTACCTTTCTCAACAAAAGGTCAGGCGGGAAAGCCAACCCTTTTCATTTTCAAGTAGTTCTTCGCGTCAACCCCAAGACTCGGAGTTTCCAACTGAAGAACATCAGCTGGTGACCAGCATCAACACCAAGGTACAGCATTGGCTGCAGGGCTTGGCTACTCCAATATATTCCCAGCAGCGAGGCTTGATAGCCTTGCAACAGGCGCAAACCTCAGAAATATACCCAAGGTCGAAAGAAACAAGCCAAACAGAATATGATTTCATTACAGTTTCTTTGTCAGGAGGTCACGGCGATGGAAATGAAATGAAACCTGATACTGGGTATTTCTGCAGTACCACAAACTCTGATGAGTCATCCTTCATGCAACGCACAATGACGAGAACAGCGATATGTGCTAGAAAAATATCACATGATAGACGACGTGTTCTGGCAAGAAAAGTCAAACAAGTTGGGAAATTCTTCCATAAAATTAGCTATGAAAAACTTCAAGCGAAGACAATTGCTGTACTATGATATACATGTATGGCGCGAATATTTCCCTATTTAATAAATGGTTGTGTTTAGTTGTATCCCTTGGGTGTTGTGCTATGACAGTACTACAGCATTCAACAAATACTTCAATGTAAAATGCTTTAGGCATACAATTTTCACAGGTTTAAAATAGGAAGGTCCCGGGCACCTATCCAGGGATACATCTAGTATCCAAGTGAGGTATGCTCATGCTTCGAGGTTTACTTCGAGGTCTTCGAAAGATTCAACATGTACCAATATACATGCTCATGATGAAAACGTAAGAACTGATAACAAGGACTCCCTGCAGAGGTCAATATACATATTTTGGGTTAAATGTGACACTGAGACTAGAAGTCAAATCACCAATAGATCCATCATACATGATTTCCCATTATGTTTATAATACACCCTAAGCTCTATATAAATACACCCTAAGCTCTATATAACAGTATTAGGCCAATTTACACTTTCCAGATCAGACATGACCTTGAGGTTCACCACTGAAGATCATTTGAGATACGTTTTGAGGTCACCAAGAATATACCTTATATGAGTGCTCAAATGCTCATAGAACGAATTTACACTGTGTTATGTCTCGAAAGGCCAATTTGTGAATGTCGACCCATATCAGGCTTTTTGGGACTTCCTGGATTTCCCCGGACTTTTTAATGACTCAATGTCCACCATCTTCATACACGTTACAAATGGCCTGAAATGTCATGATTATACAGAACAAGAAAACAATATATATTATCAAGATTTTGCGAAGATTATCTTAAGTGTTTGAAATTATGTCAAATTGGCCATTTTCAGCACTAAAATAAACCAAACAACAGAATTTTATTTTATATTGGGTCGAGGTATGTTCTTACAGATTGACAGGACAAGTTACGGAGCCCCAAGAGGACACACTTGTTAGTTTTTTTCCCGTTCTCTCGCGAAGTTTCCGCGTTAGGACGCGATTTTTACGCGTTCCCTCGTGAAATGATCGCGTTTGAACGCGAAAAGATCGTGAGGGAACGCGAAACTGTGTCCTCTTAGGGGCTCCGTAGTAAATCATACCGTCAGAAAAAAAATATATTGCAGACGTAGACGTTGGGTGACGGACCGTGCAGATGGAAGACAATCAACGGACGATGAACCACGACAATTGCCAATTATCGGCTCAAATAATATAAGTCGGTAAGCTAACATGTCCCCTCCCCCCTTTTTTTGACTAGGTGTTTTGTTCAAAACTTCAGGCCAAATGTCTGCTAACTCCAAAAATACTTCATTTTTTATTGAAATAGCACAAAACTTAAACTAGCGTACCTAGTGCAGAGAACCTAGAATGATCCATAATGTTGTTGGGTGTAAAATAAACGTCATGACGATTCCAAACCACCAAACAAGTAAGCCTAACGCAGTCAAAATTCAGACATTGTTCGTATTGAGAGTCATGGCCGACCTAATAGATGAAAAACATGTTTGTCTTATGATATTATGATATAGCAACTATTTCCCTGAGACCCAGCAGTGGCCCGCCAACCTAGAAATCAGTGGGGGCGGTTGGACCCACCGGTTTCTAGGTTGGAGAAGGCCATTGCTGTGGCTACTATTTCGCTGTTTTAAATACCTACCATCTCTCATTGATCTTCCAGACATGTTCCGAGCGTTTACAGGTCACGTATGATATTGCTCGTCTACCATGGCAGGTTTACTGTTGAGCTGATGCAGAAACATCGCCGAGCTCGGAGTAGGGTTGAAATGACCAATTATTGTCTGCATTTAAATCAATGTTAAATTGGGCAACTTCGGGTGTGCGTTTCACCTTTCCAAAAAAAAATTAGGGCTTAACGGTTGACAGGGTGTGATAGTATAATCATAGTACTTCAATAAAATCTAGGTCACTATAGAGCATGATAGTACCAATTTTTCATAAAATGACGTTGAACAGGACCCCTGTCAATTTAGCTCGTTTTCAGATCGCAATTGCCGACATAGCATACATTCAGCAAAACCTTTCTCTACTCCAAATCCCGGGGAATACCATCGGAATTTTTGCTTTTCCCAAAACCAGACTTCCACACGCGCAAAATAAACCAGCACGTGGATCAATATCGCTTCGCGTTGTCTCCCTAGGCAACCATACATCTGGCGAAATGACGTCACTTAAAACGGAATCCTCAATGTGTGAGGCATCCCCAAGTCTATTTCTGGCTTATACCCAGTAGACACCTTTGCGGTGCCAGCATAATTATGATATCACCGTGAACAAAGTGGAAAAGACAACTTTGGATCCTGGACATCGATCATTGCGAATCTCATTATTACTTCATTACACCTCCTGATTCCTACCTTTTCCTAGAGAGATACTAAGTAATCTGCTTCATGGCAGCTTTATGAAATTTTCAGAAACGTTGTATGATGATACTATGGAATTATACATTTTCATATATATTTTTCAGAATTTAAATTCAATCCTAAAATGAAAAACAGCCTAGAACAGTTCCTTCCGGTCGAAGATCGAACGGTTCCCAGTGAAGAAGGAGCTGAGCACCATGCCGGGTGGATCATTTCAATACCCGCTTTCAACCACGGGTCACTTTCGTTGACTTTCCGCAACCTGAACCGCTGGGTTGCCAGGATACAAGCAGCTCCCACCCACCGTCCGGGACACGATGCTCAGCAAGAAGCTCCACATGCAGTTCCAAATGAGTTTCACCCAGAAAGCGCCCAAGTATGATTTTGATCTGGAGACTGCGACTGCTAAACCGTGAAAGACATCAAGATTCCAACGAACCGATGATATTTGATCTTCGGTTCTTATTTCTTCGGCCACACTCTGTCACGTATGACTAGTGGTAGCACCAGAAACATATAAGCTCTCTAATGGGTTTCTGATAGCCCTTGATCATATGCACGCACAAAATTGCAAGTCTTGTAAACTGTACTACAGAAAGGGTGCATTCTGAGCTGTTTCAAGATACTATGTAGTGATTACGCAGTGAATAATCATGTTCACAATAAGATGTTGTTTTACCTTTGATTGTTATTTTATATACATGTAGATTGTATTTTATACATGAAAGGAGGCGTGTTTTCGCAAATACACTACAATCAAGTGACAATGATATAATATGATCTGGCTACTCGCAGTTGAAATCAAGACACTTTGTTCGATGTCCATTATTATCCAGACATAATTATTTTTTATTATATCAGTCACGTTCTGAAATGACTTTGTTCTGGTCGTGATGCACTGTGAATCATAGTAAAAAAAATACAATAATTGAGAATTATATTTTTGTGTACACTTTATTTATCTTATTAGTTTTTTGTCACATTTCACACTTCGTGCTGAATATGACTCTTTCACGGCTTCCTGTGTTTTACTCATGGGCTTCATATAATACGTAGTTTTTTTCACATCACTAAAATCAATCAGACAAGCAATACCACGGTTAGAGGGATAATTTATTTCAATGCTTCAATTATATGAATGTTTATTAGTCATTCGCAAAAACTGATGCAGCATAAAAGATCACGATACCCTATTCTCCGGTATGATCTGATAGCGTCAAAAGAGCATTAGAAACAGTTGCTCACCGAGGTTAATGTATTTTTCATGTCACTTCTCCAGGTGTATCCAATTAATAATTATAGTCAATATCATGTAAACGAATCGATTTCAGATGATTTGATCTATAATGATCAATTTTGCTGTGTAAGACACACGGCGACAAGTACGTTTTTGAATTCGAAAAGTTTCATCTCTTCTATGTGATAAAGTATTGGCAATTTTAAAAACCAATTACAATGTAACTATAGAGTTAGACATTTCAAATGACACGAAAACAATCTCACAATCGCTACAGTGATTGTAAGACAGAAGTTTGATACTTTGTTCAAATTTTCAAAGGTAGGTAGCTATGCTATGGAAGCTTTTAATTAGAAAGGGTAGGCCAATTGTCGTCACACACATCTGGTTTACTGGCAGGAAATTAAGTGTACCCAAGTATGCTTTAGGTACTTTTTGGATTATGGCACATACATGGACATTGTTTCACAGATGCGGTACTTGATTGTGACAATCCTTATGATTGCAATTTGCGATGATCCCGCCAGTCGATGCTCCTGTTTACATTATTGCTATCGTCTGAGGGAGGATCTGTGATGTACTGATGTACATCTCAGTCATCCCTGTATAGTTTTCACAGCCGTACGTTCACGCATTAGTCTGTTTGGATGATCTGGATTACCTGTGACACAATCATGTTGCACATTTTTAGCAGCAGTATGAAGAATATGGTCCATAGGAAATATTAAAGGGATCATATCGAGGGTAGATATTCCATATGAGTCATCACTTTCAGTGCAAAACGATCCTGGTATTAAAATATATTGACATACTCGTGCACGGGTCTGCGTTTGTCCCTGCGACCATGCTTTCCCAGAAATGTTATCTGTTTTTAACCCTATGCTACCTGAGATATTTTCAGAGCCAACCATCGGAATCTGAATTAATTTGGGACTATTTAGATATCTTCGAATTTGGCATTTTCGACAGAAAAGACTTTCTGAAGCTTAACGAATTTTTTTTTTCTGTATCTGAATCAGAATGTTCTCCTCTTTCTGTCCGTATATCATAATTGAAAGTGCTACAAATATTGGCGAAGATGTGAACAATGCAATGACAAATACACACATCTCGAAAACACAAACAAAAGGCAACTCTAGATGACTAGAGGTAGTAACAAAACGTAGAGGTAGACCAGAGGACCAGAGGTAGTAACAGTAACAAAACTCTAGGAGGCATAGGGTTGAAAAGTAGTGCGTGAAAAATTACTATATATCGTGATAGAGTATTGAATTAACATTACTTCGTGCTGCGATATTATTTTCTAGATCTAGGTTAGTCTGTTAATCAATTGTGGATAAACAATTGTTCAATTTGTTGACATATATGTGGCAGTATTACATTTCATAAGCGATACTTATGATTGAGGACGTTATAATAACTTCAAACACTGCACAATAATTTATGCTCAGTGTATGAAGTATACTCAGTGTACGAATTTATTTGTGATTTTTTTTGTGTCAACTGATATTGACAATTCTTGTTCATTTGCACTAATGAAAGTTTGAGTATCGAAGAAACTTCCTGTCGTGATCCACAAAACATCGTCACATGAACCTGTTAGTCACATGATCTTGACTGATCGAAATATGTCGGTAATGCAACTATAGAAAAGGTTAAATAACTGAGACACTACACATGGTATTACTTGCAGACAGACTGTTTCGGTCACCACTGAGCCGTATAAATTATATCGTTCACCAATGAATCAGTCCGTACCATAAGATCACGTTACAATCAGGGGTTGATAAATGGATGGAATGCTTTGAAACCCCCGCACGTAGATGACCTTTTGGATCTTCTAGAGAGAATATCAAATAAATTGCACTTTTTCGGTGGTAGGCAGTTGATCTACATTTTGTTTGTCGATGGCGCAGCGATGTCTGGAATATTATCTAGCCACTCAGGATGTAAATGATTTGTATAAATCAATATGATGTCATAATGTTCCCGATAAAAATCAATTTATAATTATCCAACGAAGTTTGCACCAATCTAAATGAGAAAAATTCAGTTTTCTGAACTGGTCTGTGTATTCTGATTGTTCAGCATGCTGGTGACCAGGGAACGATGACTTTGTAATCAAATATTTATAACATGAATATGTCCATAAATCCAAGATGGCCGCCAAATTTAGATAAATTTTCACTAAAATGTCCATAACTTCGGACTCAGTCAACCTAGGATGTTCATTTTGGGGTCTATACCTAGGTTTTCATATACAGGGAATCCATTTAGACCAAAATAAATACAATCAAGCTATTTCTTTTGATGCATGTACACCTGCACACATGGTACACGCTACATATTCATTTAGATATCTCTCGAACATAGCCCCCTTGACACCCCTATGGTCTCAATTGTGGATCTTGCTTGGATATTTCTGATAGAGACTTTTACTGATTTGCAATCCCAATAAATCCTTGAACAAAAAGAGCTTGATTTGGTTAGTTTTGTTAATTAACATAAATTGAAGATGCCTGCTAAAAACACCCCGAAAATTCTAGTTCGTAACTAATTGTGCTATAAAGATGTGTGATACTTACTTTTAAGGGTATTTTGTTATGTAGATTCCATTTTTGGGCGGGTTGCGTGCAACCAACCCGCCTATTAGATTGGCGTGTCCGTCTGTCTGTCCGTCCGTCCGTCTGTCCAGCCGTCTGTCCGTCCGTCCGTCTGTCCGGCCGTCCGTCCGTCAACAATTTCTTGTGAACGCGATAACTTACAAAGTTTTTAACGAAATACCGCCAAAATCATACCAGAGGTGCATCATGAGCAGATCTCGGACAAGTTCGATGATGGGTGACCTTGACCTATTTTTCAGGTCGTGGCAGGACTTCGAACTTGACAATACATGAAAACAGGACTTTGTACCTTGTGAACGCGATAACTTACAAAGTTTTCAACGAAATACCGCCAAAATCATACCAGAGGTGCATCATGAGCAGATCTCGGACAAGTTCGATGATGGGTGACCTTGACCTATTTTTCAGGTCGTGGCAGGACTTCGAACTTGACAATACATGAAAACAGGACTTTGTACCTTGTGAACGCGATAACTTACAAAGTTTTTAACGAAATACCGCCAAAATCATACCAGAGGTGCATCATGAGCAGATCTCGGACAAGTTCGATGATGGGTGACCTTGACCTATTTTTCAAGTCGTGGCAGGACTTCGAACTTGATAATACATGAGAACAATGCCAATTCCTTCCACTAACAGCCCGCCCAATTGTCGCGGGCGCGACTTATACTTGTTGGTGTTATTCTAGCTGTATAATATCAATTTAGAATGATAACAGCATCTCATTAAGATGGAAAGCAAATAAGAACACATTGTTATTCGAATTTATTCATACACTTATGAATTACGCCACTGTGGTGAGACTGGATGCACTAACGATCGTTAGTGCATCCCGCAATGGCGAACCCACTCGCGGTTCGTTTGAATTTTCTTCATTTTCCCGATAATTACGATTGTGATCGATACACACATATATCTGCTGATTCTTATACGCACGA
The DNA here is from genome assembly GCA_949152475.1 of Terebella lapidaria. Classification (NCBI taxonomy): domain Eukaryota; kingdom Metazoa; phylum Annelida; class Polychaeta; order Terebellida; family Terebellidae; genus Terebella; species Terebella lapidaria. The sequence goes on along the minus strand of OX424564.1, from coordinate 15,166,888 downwards.
AACAACCGTTCGTTGCAAATACATGGCAATTTATGTTGGTTTGAGCATGAAAAACTCGTCTGAAAAAAAGCCGAAAGATTCCCTAACGATTGTTTTGGTAAAATCGAAGATTCCCTAACGAACATGTAAAGATTCCCTAACGATCTTTTCTTTATTAATTCAAATCTACGTTATTTAAATGTTAAACGTGAAATAAAGTACCAATTGACATGTATTGATGTGTACAGATGATCTTCTAGTACAGATTTCCTATTTTTAATGTGACATTCGCTAATTTATGTCGCATAAATCAACGAATTCACGATGGTATATGATATGGACCTATTACAATATACAAGTATTAGTCCTATATCGTTAGGGAATCTCACTCTTGTCGTTGGTGAATCTTATCGCTAATTCTTTTCCTCAACATATCTAAACAAAAAAGCGTGATCTGCTTGAAAAAACTACGCATATCTTTGACCAAAACACTAAGCTACCTTCAGAGTATCCATTTATCACAAATGGACCTGTCATTTGATAAAATACGGTTAAAAACCAAACTGATCGTGTTTACTGTCCGCCATTGCGGGATGCATTAACGATCGTTAGTGCATCCAGTCTCACCACAGTGTTACGCATTACTCACAAACATGCTTTGGATACATTTTATATCACAAACAGAGAACAATAATATAGATATCTTCATTGGCAATCTTTACACATGAACATGGTGGAACATGAAACTATGATATTGGTACTGCTATGTTGGATGAATTGACCTATCTTCACCATTGCCCTGCATGCTCTTGTAGTACAACAACGTTGTCTTGAGCTGTCCGACATCATACCCCTCAACATCCTCTATCTCCTCAGTTCTGGAAAAATCTACATCACTTTTGCCACAGCAGTCTCATTCATTGATCTAGCTTAGACACATCTTCGTGTATGGGTTGCCACACTCTCCTGGAGCAGAACAGTTGCTGTACAAGTGCATCACTGGTGTGTCCAGTGACAACTACTCAGTACATCCCTTGGTACTACAATTTTTCTGACTATCTTTCATTGACACTGGATGACATCACTGAGCCTTGAAGGGGCTGGGTCACTTTTGGCAACAGCATGAACTGAGCTGTCATCTACATGTATAATATCCCAGCCAAACAAGCAATTGTTTTAGTTGATCTGCTGATGTGAGTAGATCAGCTGAATGCTGTCCAAATTTCTTGTATGTTGGCATATGGAGAGGATGTTGAGTTTATGCTGCTTGGCCATTGCTTGTGTCTGGCAGAGCTGCAATGCGTGTATGGGAGAATGCGACGGATCATTACTGGATATAAAAGCAACATGTGCTAACCTAGGATCGAAGTGCCTGCAGCTATTTGGTATGCACCCTCTCAGCTACTGCATGACATCTTTCCCATATGAATTTGACGAATTGTTGTACGAATGGATGTATTCACTGTGGCGGAGCTTGCCCATGCGTGAGGAGATTTTTACCGGAAATTGCCCTTGATTTTCCCCGGGATGCCCGCGATTCTTTCCGGTGGTACACAACACGCTGATTAATAGGCATGGTAAATATATATTTCTCATTCATTATTTCAATTTGGTAGATGCATTGAAACAACTATTTAATTGTGAACAATGAAAAATTTTTCCTGATGTAGATACACTGTGCAGTGCCTGTTTTCCATTTTTTTCAAAAGCCCATGATTTTTACCTGGGTGTCCAGGATTTTTCCCGGCGTTTTAAACAGGGCCCATGATTCTTTCCGGTAGTCCATATGTATAAAAACACGTGTAAAAATGTTATAACTTCATGGATGACCTCACATGTGTGTAATTGAATAATATTATGTATTGTACATGTCCACGATCATTATCGCTGTTACCACTGCAAAGCAAAATATGAAGTTTGTCGATGGCGCAGCGATGTCTGGAATATTATCTAGCCACTCAGGATGTAAATGCTTTGTATAAATCAATATGATGTCATAATGTTCCCGATAAAAATCAATTTATAATTATCCAACGAAGTTTGCACCAATCTAAATGAGAAAAATTCAGTTTTCTGAACTGGTCTGTGTATTCTGATTGTTCAGCATGCTGGTGACCAGGGAACGATGACTTTGTAATCAAACTGCACATATGTAGATCTCACCTGCATTTCGAGTGCAGCTCAATGTCTGGGGAATAGAAGAATAAGTCGTCCATACGACTATCAATATCTGAAATCAGTATCTGAAATGTGTTATGTCCATGGTTAGTAGAGATGCTACTATATCACATGTAAAGTCCAATACCAGTTATGTCTAAATACATACATCATGTGTGATGGGCTGAACCATAATATCCATCAATACATAATGTTTCGCAAAGAGTATAGGGCAGTCCTTTACTCTTTGGTGTCTTGTATAACGACCCTCATCCAATAACACTGCATTGCATACATTATGGTCATACGCAATTGATACATCTTAAGTAGTTCACACTAATGTTTGATGATAACTGCATCACGAATGACCCAACGACAGTCGTCCATCACACGATCAAAAGCTACAAGTGCTTTGGTGTTTCCATTTCTTCAAATGTCCCTTGTGAGTAAGTTCATCCAGGTCTCGTTTAATGAATCATCCATCAATTAGCAGACCAAAGCTGCCTGATGTGCTGGATTCGAGATTAGGTGCTTTGATTTACTACTCATTCAGATACGATGTGCAGCTGGTGTATTCAGAGCTAAATGTACCTCACCGATCAACTCAAAAAGTGTTCAATATTGCACGATATAATGTTCCATCACCAATTAAAGAAAGTGACCTCATTTGAGGTGTGTGCCATAACAATATTCAATATCAATCACAGTTACAACAGTATTCATAACAAATGCTACTGAAGTGCTAAATTTGAAGTTAAATAAATTTTGTCCCTCGTATTAGTATGCACCAAATTCATTTCGATCACATTTTGTTTGCTTGATGATGATTCGTAACTCGCCTCAGAGGTATAGAAAGATATATGAGATGCATGTCAAAGCAGTCACATTCATGATAGACGTAGAATTAATACCCAGTATTAAGTATTCCGAGCAAACAAAACAGGGTCCGTATCTAATCTCATAGTCCGGGGACAGAAAGTCATATCAGGCATACGGAGTTATATATTAAATAATATTTATACATATTAAAGTATCTTATATTCTTGATTCAGATTATGCATATCATCGTGATGAAAAAGGTATGGACACAATATAATGAATGAGAGATTGATTCAATTTTTCGGAATATGAATATATCATTTCTATGTTCTATGTCTATGTCATTTTGGAAAATTTATCTGTTTCTAGGTAAATGGGAGATAGAAAGTGAGACATGAAACAAAAGTCAATCTGTTCATAATTGAGATGACGATAAGTGGATGAGACAAATCCACGGGTTGTCGTTTCTGCTGGTCTATTGAGTAACATGACAGTTTAAGTGATCCTCAACACCCGTATGTAACCGTCGGGTGATGGTTCTCTTCCAATGTACCTGTAGAAATGTTTGGCTTCAAACCACAATTCTAAATGCTCCAACATCCAGTTACAACAATCCAAATCAACACATCACAATAGTATAAGCTGCAGTAAGTACATGAAATAAAATGTTATTATTCGTTTAACCTAAATGTAACAAATACGGCTTTATATACTTTTAAGAAATATTTTGATATTGTAATACCCACTTAGTCAAGGATGAAACTTAGAGATTTCTATGGATTGCCAATTTCCGGACTGCATGGACGAGTTACAGATAATACAGGGTGCAGAGCCTGATTTTCATGGAAATGGCGACTCCGGAAGGAGTCCAAGCATGCCCCCAAATCTTCCGCCCAGCGTGCTGTCACATAAAATTGAAGTCAATTTGTTCGTTACTGAATGCGAGAAGGAGATGTGGATGAGATAAATACACGTGTTGCCGTCTCTGCTGATAGACTGATCACCGTATAATTCCCATACAATTTTATGGATTTTGCCGGACACTGGACTTTGAGTTTGGATTATGGACTTGGCTTTGTTCGCTCGGAATACTTTGTACTTGGGTACTGGTTCCATGTTTATGCTATGATCACCCAAGGATCGGGCCAGATCGTCCCGGAACACAGGGGTCGAACCACAGACTGATTCAACATGGAATGCCACGGAATGTCGATGACCAGTCTGGAGCATCATCGGTGACCCTTGAAGTCTCTGAGCCTGTAATATGAAGTCAAAACATCGATCAATAAGCCGAATAAAGCTGCCTGATGTGGTGGATGCAAAATTGGGTGCTTTGCAAGATTCAACACCAATGCAATTTGTACCTTGCATATTCAGTGTTTCGACATGTTCCTCCTTCGAATAACTCACATTGTGTGCAATCTTATACAACCTGCACCCCTATAAACGGGAATGGTGTAAATATAATTCATTTCACGAGAATTTATCAGTCACTGGTCACGCTAGAGTTCAAAACCAATGACCACATGACCAGCACATGACCAACACACAGCAGTATATGCATATCAACGTTCCCTTATCCATTTTTGATTCAGGGCAACATTTTAATAATATTCATAAACTATAGTCAATGTGGATGAATTTTCGTCATCCTTCTCTTCCTTCACAAATTCCTTGGCATATTTCGACACTTTCCATACCTTTTTTTTGCATTTCATGACTCTGAGTTCATCCATATAACGGGTGATTGCTCTAGATATTATTGAAGTGTAAATCATTTCTCTTAGTCGTGGAAGAAGGCCATTTCATTAGTAAACGACATATTGTGGTCTGTCACCTACTACACAGTGATTATAACCACACGTGTAACCATCGTTTTGATTCATACATCCATTGTGTATCAAACAGCTCATTTCTTGAATTGAGACATACTATCGTTACAAACGGCAGAGGTTTTTCATAATATCGCATTAGTCCAAGGACAGAAACACTTGGTCCAAAAAGAGCAATCCATCAAAATATGATCAGATACCCTGGAGTCTCCACTTTTCAATCACTTTTTGTAATTTCCCATATGACTTCTGCGGTGTTTATTAAATTTGTCTGGGTTTCACTCCACGGTGTAATGGGTTCAAAATATAATTATATTTGTGCTCATGTATTGTGGCGAGTGTTTAGAAAAGTGTGAGTTCATGTGACACCATTTCGTTCATAAGAATGTAGTATTTTTCACACACATACCGGTATTTACTAGTTACGATTGGGGCAGTTGAAAGCTAAATTGCTCAATTCCTCAGATGTACAATAGAAGCAATTGACCTATCCCAAATGCCCTCAAAAGTTGTCCGAGTTTCACAAATTACGTCAGAAAACTTCTCTTTGACCAATAGTAACGTTTTGCAGAATACGTTGAAAATGACGTAAAAAGACTCGGACAAATTGGATTTGGGATAGGTCAATTATGATCAGATTCTACCTATCATATGTGTGTCTCCGATGGCACCAATGATGTTTTGGATATGGCTGTCTCCGTGGGCATGTTTTGCACAGTGTTTTATTTGCAATTATTGCATCGATCAACCAGCTTAACGAAGTCATTGACCGACTTCCTTCTCTTATATAGGCTCATTTAGACACAATTCATATCGATTGAATGAACATAAAAATAACACGCCGAAGCGATTGGTGAAGTCAATTAATTTAGGGTGATTTTTTTTGCCTTTCATGTAACTATATTATGGGTGTATATCCGGGAACCTGGAATACCAATTGTACCTGATATTCTCCAGCCCTATATTTGGTAAAGCTTAGGGTCACGTCCTCAACAGATAAGTGTTTGTGTCGCACTGCCAATTAGTGAAATAGCTTCCACTCTACCTTTTGTGATAAACATCCGTCATATGTGAGATCGCTTTGTGTTGGATCTTGCTTTCGCAGTTTGAATAAAATCTACACAAGCACGTGAATATATATATTCTGCATCAGACTTTTCATGTTGTTTCAGTTATTTCCAATAAATTGGTATCATTGCCTTTGGGCACATCCATGTATCACAATTAAATATACTGGTCTATACTCAGGCATATAATCAGAATAATAGAACATATTACTTATCAGTGTCTGTTCAGTTGATTACTTCCAACATTGTACCAAACGCATACAATCAGCTTCAGAATTTCCAAAACTGGTTTTCAGGATCAGTCTTATGGCCTCGTCCTGGACAATCAGTTCAATTCGTTTAGGAATGTTTCATATTTTCCTTACTTTCATGTATAAACTCGACAAATAGCATGTGTATCAAGATACCATATATGGAAAAAAAACAAGATGCTTACATGTGGGGCATGGTTGATATAAAGTGATGTATGGCGTATATGGGAATAGGAGGCACCAGGGTGAGGCGTCATATTGCGGTGGTACTATATACCACCATTCACAGATGAAAATTATGGTATTTGATAAAAACCGTTGTAGAGAACTCAGAGGAGTTGATATCAGCAGATCCATGTGTAACAATTTTTTTGGTACTATTCAGACATAAATGTATCCCGTGATTTACAGTAGAAACAACTACATTTTACACACTGTCTGTCCCTGATGAAGACGTTATGTCTTTTGATAAAATAGGTTTTATTTCTATGCCAAACTTTCGTATTTAAAGTTTGTTGTTGCTATCATCAATATCTGGTTGTGTTCGTGGTAATAGGTTGATACTTTCTGTCAAAATATATGTTGACGAATATTCAGTGCATGAGCAATTATTGTATTTTTCTTTTATTTGTATTGAGTTATAACTAACATGTCTGTCATTAAGTGTTAGGATTATTGCAAGGAGATACAAAATGCAGAATGTATGTAGCGTGTTTGTCTATATATGCAAAAGTATTTTATTTGTATAATCTTTTCCATTGTCCAGAACATTATACTTCATATAGTGATGAGCGTTCCTGGAATCGTACATGACAAACCTATATTTGTGTAGGATTACTGTATAACATACGACGAGCTAAATGTAAGTAAACTTCACTCGTTAACAAAGTGAAATCTACACCACTAATGATACATATTATTCATATGGTCGGGCAATTAAAAGTTTTAAGAGTTTCGGTTTGTGCAATATATATGCACTCAAAAATATTTTCATCAACTGAACTGACCCAAGATATGTGTGTGGTATATGTCTGGCATGAAAATTTGTTGACAAAGGAGTGAAATGCTGGGAGCTGGACTATTGCCTTTGTCATCACATTTTCTCAGAAATGTTGTGCATTTATAAAATGATTTTGATAAATTTCAGTCATGATCAGACATGGGGTATTCGTATTCGGTATTCGAATATAATCGAATACCTTTTCTCTAGTATTCGTATTCGAATACTTCTATAAATACCATGGTGTATTCGTATTCGAATAGATGGTCAAAGTATTCATAGTTGAATACTTTCATGAATACTGTTGAATACATTACATAGAGGCTCATTTTCGACTTTTCACGGTCCTATTCAGACCCTCCAGCTCAATTACGAACACACACATTTTGCGACAACCCCCCCCCCCCGTCACTCCATTGCCCACTGCCTAGGCAACAGTAGACTAATTAACCATACAGGCTGGCTTGTTAGACCAGTTAATCTGTGCAAGACAGAGTGTGTGTGATCTCATCTGGAACGGAAGATGCTGACTGTGGTATATTATTTCTTGTATGGTCTTTCATTTATAATTATGTCATATTTGATCCCCAAGTTCCTGACTGATATCTGTGAGTTGATCTCTTGATTTATTCTCTGCACTGAATGTCATGTTTTGATAAGATGACCTAATGAAACACTTATGACATAGATTATATCAAGCAATATTTCCCGAGTTTCTTTACACCGGTTCTGTGTACACCACTCTGTGATGTTATCCATTGTTTTTTTATGTTTGTTGAATATGTTTTGTAATTACTTTCGGGATATTCTGAAGTAAGAACTGAGCAATCCGCACTTGTCATTGCAATGAATGTTTTTACAGTAAATATTTTCAATATTATTTTCGCACGTGATATCACAGCACAAAGTTATGGCAAAAGTATTCGTGAATGTATTCATGAATACTTCCATAAATATTCGTATTCGAATACACCGTAAAAATATGTATTCATATCCGTATTCATGTAAAAGTGAAGTATTCGTATTCGTATTCAAATACATTTCAAAGAATTCGCCCCATATCTCGTCATGATCAGGTATGTCAGGTATTGAATTTCCATTACTTAGTGTTCGAATCTTTCAAAGGTTAGTTTGTTTATTATGTACGAACATAAACCGGACAACATTACATTTTAGAAGTAGTATATGATAAAGAAAAATTTTATTATCTTTAGAAAGTGCACAAACATTTTCAGCATGCTGTTAAATTTGCTATTTTTTGTCATCGGTGACAAAGATTTTTCAGCGTGCTTCACTCAACTTCACTCAATAAACATAAGTGAAAACTGCACCACTGATGATACATGTTTTAATGGCGGGGCAATTAAAATGTTCAAGTGCATGGTTTGGTTTGTGCAATATATATGCACTCAAAAATATTTTCATAAACTGAATTGATCCAGGATATGCGTATGGTACTGAGGTCATATTAATTAGTTCGACATTCCGTAGTAGTTATTACCTGTACAAGGTGTGTGTTTGAAATGATAATTGCCTTTCTCATCACATTTGCTCAGAAAAGTGCGTTTATAAAATGATTTGTGATGGATTACTATATGTCATAATCAGGTATTGAATTTCCATTACTTGGTGTTTAACTCTTTTGAAGTTTATTCTGTTTGTTACTTCTGATATAAACTGGGTAACATTACATTTTAGAACTAACATAAAGTAAGTTATTATAACTTCAAAAACTGCAAAAAAAAAAATCAGCATGTTTTTAAATGTGTTATTGTTTGTCATCGGTGACAAAAATTATTCAATGTGCAATATTTTTTTTTCAGTGTGATATATTTGTGACAGTAATTTTGTCACTCCAAAATCTGAGACTGACATACATGGAAGGACGTTCATAGTTCTTGTTCATTTGTACTAAATCTGATAGATTACTAAAATCTCTAAATCGGTCTGTGTATCTTGATTGTGCAGCATTATGATTGTACAACATTATCGACAAGAGATCCGAAGCTTTGTATTCAGATTGCATAATATAATGTATATCTCAAGTGCATTTCGGATGTCATTCAATGTCTGGGGTATAACAAAGATGTCGTCACTATAACTATTAATAAATGAAGTGTATGTGCTACATGTGTTCTTCAGATACAACGAAGGTATTGTTTCCATTGTGAAATTCCTACAATGTTTAACTTAAGATACAATTATATGCAGTTCGAACAGCCACTGTTCGATCTAAGTATGTTAAATGACTGAGGTAAGAAAATCGACGAATTAAAATAATCGGTGAATGTAGTACAACTAGGTGTTATTGTTGCAATTTGTATTTCCGAAAAGGATGTGACAGTTCACAGGCGTATGGCACCAATCGATTACTGCTATCACCTAATATCGCCTATAATAATAACAAGGTACGTAACAACAAAGTCCCAACTCCGATTCAGATGACAATGAAATCGTTTTGCTTTGAATCACACACACAAACGATACCTACTTTTATTCCATATATATATATATCTCTTCCAAGATCTGGTACGAAAATCCACCTCATCACAATGTATATTCCATAATTACAGTTTGGAACATGATGTCAACTTTTTAGACAACCTCTGCGATTATTTTGATGCGGTTTCAGGACTGACTCGCCAGGTGGCGTCGCATTTTTTACATTGTTTTTGTGAACTGTAGATAAACCATATGCCTCAATAAGAGCATTGTAACTCGCTGGAAAGTGTACAATATGATACGAATCCAGTGACCAAAACGATTGATAAGGATTGTGGATTTGAATCATCAGGCAAACACAGAGGGTTTAGGGGGGAGGTTTGAGGGGGGGGGGGGGGGCTGTACATAGCCCCTAACTATGTTATAGTCCAAAAGTTGGCCCGTAAAGTCAGTCAGTTCGCACGTCCGGGAATAACTGTGTCCCAATTTATAGACGATGAACAAGTTATAAACCCGAGTGAAAGTGATACGTAGCTTTCAAAGTTCCCAACCTAACGAATATAGCAGGACGTGCATTCAACTCATACGTATCTGAAATCACCCTGAATTGGAGAAAGTCAATAACGTTCACCAACTATCTCAATTTTGACAATTATCTCGAAGTGATCATATGAATATGTAATTTCATTAAAATACAATGTGTGGATTGATCTGGTAGGAGAAAAATGTTTAGCAGGCCCTCTGTATAGTGCTATCAAATACAATCACTTATGCTGCAGCATTTAAAAGTAACATTTGACATGTGAAGAGTCAGGGATCAGTATGTACATTGGAGGACTGCAATGCTTTGGCATATTTGCACTCGTTTCCGACGACCCCGTAATTGTGAAGCGATAGATGATTTTCCTGTTCCAGCTTGATGAATAAACGTAAATTCACTATAGTTTATTCACTATATAGTTTATCACTATGCAGCATGGGTTTTGACACGCAAGACAGTTTAACTCAAAATATGTATGTTCATGTCAGTGTTTAAAATACTCAATGTCACGGTGCAGCCCAGGCTAAACCACAAGCCGCAAATGAGTTGTACTCAAGAACAGAGCCGCCTGGCGAGTCAGTCTTGAAACTGAATGAAAATAATCGCAGAGGTTGTCTAAAAAGTTGAAATCATGTTTCAAAGTGTGATTCTTTAATCTATACTGCAAAGAGGTGGATTTGCACACCATATTTTGGAAGAGTGATGTGTATGGAATAAAAGTAGGTATCTTTTGTGTGTGGGGAACAATGCAAAACGATTTTACCGGCATTTGTATTGAAGCTGGGACTCCGGCGTTACGTGCCTTGTTATTATATTATATTATATATATGCGATATGAGATGATGGCCGTACTCGATCGGTGCCATACGTCTGTGTGACAGTTATATAAAGCATATATCCCATGAGTTCTTCCCTACGATCAATTGATTTATATTGCTTTTGCATAATCAAGGCCGTTCAATAACTGTGCATTGCATACATCATGTTCTCAACAACATGGTACCGATGATCATTGCAAATTGGTTGAATTTTTTTAGTAGAAACCCGACTCGCATTTCGTGCCCCCTCCTGAGCAAATCATTCATGCACATCTGAGTCGGTACGGGTACTTTGGTCAACCCACTGGTCATCGTTGAGCAGTTTTACCTATAGCTTGGTGAAACTGGCAAGCAATTTAACGCTACGCGTCTTCTTTCCGCATTCTTGGGTTCATATTCTAATTTTACTGTTTTGACAAATAGCAGTATTTTTTCGTGTTCGAGAATGGTCTTATATGATTCCCTGACCAGAAAAAATATTGGAGTGGACCCAGAAAGCATGGTCCTACATGGAAAATTCATTGAGAAGAAGGATGACCGACAGGAGTTGCCAAAATCCCAAGGTTTTTTTTTACTGTTAACATCCTTAATGATAGTCACCCTGGAAATGGTTGTATAACACACACTGTGGGTCATATGGTGGTGGTGTGGCGGGGGTGGGGGGGGGGGGGGGGTGCAAGGTGGCTGTGGATGGACTGATACATCTTGCGTTATGTCCACTGCTGTTGAATAATGAATGTATCACGATGGCCAAGTGTCAGTCATCTATCACAAAATCAGAAGCTTCAAGTACACCAAATTGGTCTGGTTTTCCATCGCTTCAAATACCCCATGTGATTACGTTCATCCAGGTTTCATTTATTAAAACATCCATCAATCAGCAGTCCAAAGCCGCCTGATGTGCTGGATTTGAAACTAGGTGCTTTGCAAGATTTACTCATTCAGATACAATTTGTCGCTTGTTTTCAGATTTACAACCTCGTCCGATCAAATTAAACAATGTGCAATATTGCACACTGATCTTTACAACCGGACAAACGACGAGAATGCCATCATTTACCACAATTTAATAGTCACACTTAAGATATGAAAGCAGTTCATCAGATAAATACAAAATCAATCCATGGAACCAGTTTTAGGACAAATGCCCATAAATAGGTAAATTGCAAATTGCAGAATGTAAGTATCAATCTATTACCACCGATACAGTGAGATTTTAATGATGCCAATAACAAACGAAAAATACAATATTTTGCAATAGAAACAAAGCCCGACCAAATAGTTTATACGTATTCCCTTCGAATATTCCCTACTAGTGATTCGTTGCAAGAGTTTCCCACATCTCACATGTATGTACAAATTTGATTTAGGAAATGTATCTGTTTCTTACTGAAGAGGAGCTATTCAGTTCAATTTAGATGGGAGATATATCGAATGTGATACAAAATCAATGTGAGATTGTACATAAATAAATACAATATAAATCGAAGTGGCATTAAGTGGGTGAGTCAAAAAGACGGGTTGTGTCTGCTGGTCAATTTGGAATACGGGACGTGATATTGGTACCAAATGTTTCGAATGAACATGCTGGTGAGTCACCGGACTGTTACGATAAGTTGATCCATCAACACACGCATATATTCGTTCATTACGAAATGAACAGCGGTTCACTTCCAATGTGAATAGGCGTGGCTTTGATAGTCCCGTCAAACTCTCATCAAACTCTCTACAGAAATCCAACCCAACATGGCAATATATATGCAATATGCATGGTGATTTTTTACGGAAAGTTATTTGGTTTTCAACTGACGAAAAATAGGAAATATAGTTTCAAGCTATTTTGCTATTTCTGTGCCTTTGAGAACGGAAAGTTATTGTTTGATAAGTTCAATTGTGACAAACTTGGGATCATTTATTTGAACACATATATTTTGACACTGTATTTACCCACTTAAAAATATGTAACTTATTTTGTATGAAAACATTAAATTGATGGAGAGTGTTCTTTGAATCTGAATGAATATTTTTTTTCAGCCCTTTCTGGTTAGACTGAAGTGCATATTTTCATACTCATCAAACTGAATAAATCGTCATGAAAGGCATACTGATATGCTTTCGAGGAGTGATGGTATTTCATGCAAATTGCGGAAACTGACATAATCTAGTTGTATTCAATCTAAAATATGTTGCTTTGGGTGTGAAGCATTTGTTTGAGTCGTAAAAGAGAACTAGTTCATTAGCGAGCAATATATTGCATTTCACGTTCATTACAATAAAACTCCAAATGTGACAAAAATATTACATTAAGGGAGTGATTGTAGCTCATGAAGAATTGTTGAAACAGATGGATATAAGATGACACCCAGTCAGGAATTATATGTATAACAGAACCATTTCATTAGCGAGCAAAATACTGCATTTTGCACTCATTACAATGGCACTTCAAATGTGACGAAAATATTGAATTAAGGAAATGATGGTAACTCATGCAAATAGTGGAGACTGAGAAACATGAGATGGCACCCAGTTATTAATTATATCTGAGATTATTGAATATAAAATTTGCTGCATTTGGGTGTGAAGCTTTTTGTCAAGTTCTGAAACAGAGCCATTTCACTAGCAGCAAAATATTGAGCCTCGCACCATTTACAATGTATATTCTGGCTACTTTTTCGACCTCATACCAAGCATATTATAAACGTTTTTTTTTACATACATATTTCTGTGTATCAGGCAGTAGAATTATTCCATTAGAATACACCATCATCTTTAACGACAAAAGTAATTCAAATGAATAAACAACAAATATACTGCATCTCTGAGAATGATTCATCAAAATAGCGTACAATATCAGATATCAACCCCCTTTGTCATTCCCTATATGTGTCTCCCCCATTACGTTTTCATTTGGTAAAATCGTCTGGATTTCACTGATTGAATAATCGATCAATCAGCCTACACCATATTCAGGTGGTGTGATGGATTAAAAAAAATGATTATTTTGTTGAAACGTCTCAGAGTGATGGGTGTTTAAAAAGAAGGAATTCAAAGGCGGTGTTTTACTGATTTTATGTGTGATAACTTAGTTGTATGCTAATTCTGTCAGATGTATGATCAAACGGCAACAATGACGTTATAGATGTGATTGTTTTGATGGACATATTTTGCATAATTATAATAATTAGATATCAACTTATTCAATGTTGTACAAATAACAACCTGAGATGAATTTGGTTCACGGCTCGTGTTGATATTCGAAAAGTATAATCCCCAATCACTTCATTTGAAAAATTCCAAGAATTCTTTTATAATCAAACTTTTTAGTTACCAAAATGATCACTTTCCAGAAGCCGTCATGTGAGAGCGCTGTGAGCCATGTGCGATCACCATCGCGAGTTATGCATAGAAGATGTTGATGATTGTTAGAGAAAACGCTCGATACAAACGGCAAGAAATCGACAACATCATTAACACACAACATTTTGATTCGTGTATTTAAGACCATTCTTCAGTTGTCAGTAACATTCCCATTTTTATCTTAGGTTTTTGCCACTTGGGACTCAATTCCAAAAGTACCGATAGAGAGAGAGAATCATGACCGGACAAAAGCAAAGGTTCCGGATGCCAATTAACTTATATACGGGGCCAAATAAAGACACGTGAAATGGGAATTCAAGGATTTGGGCCAGAAATGAGCCTCCGGGCCTGCAATGTCTGTTGTAGATAAAACATCAATCTGCCGAATAAAGCTGTCTGATGTGCTGGATGCAAAATTGGGTACTTTGCAAGGTTCAGCACCCATTCAATGTGTAGCTTGCGTATTAGGTGTTTCGACATGTTCTTGAATCGATCAACCAAGCAGTGTGTGATATGGCACAATATGCAAGTCTTTAAACGAGAATAAAGTATAATCTAACGAATTTCACAAGAATTTAGGAATCATGCTCGAGATATAAAATGAATACATGAATTTGGTATTACAGAAAAAGGATAAATGGGATAGCATGCTATCTGAAACGACTGTTATTTCCTAGAGCGTGACAAAACAGTAGATGCAGGATGTTGTGTCAAGCTATTCCACAGTTTACAGATTGAGTCTCATTGTAAATTCATGAAAGTGAAGAAATTTAAGAAACATTCTTATGAATCATTTGCATTAGTCCTTTGAACAAATGCTAATGAGGTGCTTAAAGTAAAATTGCCTAAGATGTATACTATAGGGTCTACTCTCGCTGTATTCAATGAGAGTATTATGGACCATTTTCGTTGTAGTTTTCTTGCTGGTGATCCAGTGCACATTACAGACGTCTAATACTTTAGGTCTACTTGGATTACAAGTATCCAGTGTCACTTACAATCAATTTGAATTCGTTCATGGATGAAACCGACCTGTGCGAAATTGAAAGTGGATGAGACAAAAACCCAGGTTGTTGTATCTGTTGTTCTATTGTCAAGATACATCATGTAATATTGGTATCGTGAGTTCAAATAAGCATGATGGTGAGTCACGTGGCGGTCAACTTGAGCAGAGCAAACGTTCACTTCCAATGTATGAGGAAGATTGGATTCTAATGTCGTATAGAACTCCTAGGGAACTATCCAATTACAACAACCCAAACCATCAGTATATGCATAGTATATTTCTCTTCATATTTTGATACGGTATTGACCCACTTTTGATTCGAAACAACATTTTTATGATAATCATAAAAAACAAAGTCAATGTGGATTAATTTTCTGCATCCTTCTCTTCCTTCACAAAATCCTTGGCACATTTCGACACCGTCCAGACTTTTTCTGCATTTCATGACTCTGTCTTCATCCATATAATAGTTGATTTCCTTGGACATTATTGAAGTGTAAAGCATTTCTCTGAGTCGTTAAAGAAGCCCATTTCATTAGTAAACCACATATTGTGGTTTGTCACTTACTACACGATAATTATAACACACGCGTGTTACCAACGTTTTGATCGATATATCTCTGTGTATCAACCAGTCGATTTGTTAAACTGGGATATACTGTCACCACAACCGCAGAAATATCCCATATTAACTAGTTATAAATACACGTATCTCTGACAGTTGGTGGCAGGATAGCAATCCATAAAAATGTGAAAAGATACCCTGGAGTGTCCACGTTTCAATCACTTTTTGTAATTTCCCATGTGACCTCTGAGGTGTTTATTCAGTAAATCTGTCTGGCTTTCATCACCCGCAGACTCGATTCAGCAGTCTACTCCAAATCAAGACGGTGTGATGGATTAAAAATATAACTTTTTTGGCAGAAATTCATCGCTGGTGAGTGTAATAAAAATGTGAGTTCATGTGACACCATTTCGTTTATAGGTAGTTAGTTTTTTTCATACATATATGCATTTTTACCAGTCGTGCAGCGGTTGTATGCTAAATTTCTTAATTCATCAGGTGTACAATTGAAGCAATCATGTTCATATTCTACATATTATGTATGTCTCCAATGACACCAATGACGTTTTGGATATGGCTGCTTCCTTGGACATGTTTGTGTAGTTTTTCTTACGTTCATCTGTTTTAAGCATTTACTGCATTGGTCAATCTGCAGAGCGAAGTCACTGACCAACTTCCGTTGAAGATACATATTAATTTAGATACAATTCATATCGATTGTATGAAAACAAAAAATCCACAATGAGACCATTGGTGAAATCGATTAATATATGGAGATGTTGTTTCCGATATTCTAGCATCATAATTGGTACAGCTTAGGGTCACGTCCTCAACAGATAAGTGTTTGTTTCGTTCTGCCAATTAGTGAAACAGATTCCGCTCTACCTTTGACACAATCGTATATGTGAAAGCGTTTCTTGGAGGGTCTGATATTGTATGAAATTTACTCAAGCATGTGAATATATATTCTGCATCGGGCTTGTCATGTTGCCTTTTCCTTTCTCTCAGGTTCCAATTTGACAAATAACATGTGCATCGAAAAGATACCTTATTCGGAAAAGCCAAGATTCTTACATTTAGTACATGGTTGTTATATGACGTTTATGTGAATGAAAAGTACCAGGGCAGGCCACTATATTGCGCTGGTACTATTTACCACCATTTACAGTTGAAAATTATGGTCTGATATTACCCGTTGTAGAGAAATCAGAGGATTTGAGGTCAGCAGATCCATGTATATCAAATTTCTTGGTACCATTCCCAGGTAAAGGTTTTCCGAGATTTACAGTAAAAACAGACATTTTACACACACTGTCTCCCGCTGATGATGCCAGTGTGTCTTTTGGTAGGAAATATTTGGTAGAGTTTTATGACATCATCAAACTCTGGTTGTATTGGAGGAAATAGGTTGATACTTACGTCCATGATGTATGTTCGTAAATATTCATTGCACGATCAGTATTTGTATTGTTTGTTATTCACATTGATTTACAACTAATATATCCACTGGCATAAAGTGTGAGGTAAGTATCAATCTATTACCACCAATACAGCCAAATTTTTATTTTCATTAAATGTTTTCATCAAATTTTTGTTTTTAGGTTACCGGACCTATGGTCCGATAACCTATTGGCATGGCATTGCGTCCGTCGTCCGTCATCCGTCGTCGTCCGTCGTCGTCCGTCGTCGTTCACATTTTTATCTTTTTTGTTTACGGGCGAATTTTTCTGAAATTTTGCAGAAAAATACCTAAAAATAATTCAAGAAGGAGGTATCTTTTTAGTTTTTTGATTTTCGCTTTTTCTTCAAAATGGCGGCCGTTCTCGACGAAAAATGCCTGATTTTGGACTTTGGCGGCCATTTTCTCAAAATCTCTTCAGTAACTTTTTTTCTTTTTGATACATAAGACTCCTCATATGTACTTCTATGATGTTTATAAATTTCGTTGCACTTGAATCGCTCGAAGTGGGCCATTTTGGCCCAAACTCGGCCCAAATGGGACTTTCCCATGTTAAATTCTCCTATGCTTTATAATGGGACACGTTATGCCTAATATCTCACTTGCTATTGAGATTAGAGACTAGGAATCAATCGTGGACATATAGGAAATGATATATGCTGAATATTCTCGTGACCTTGAATTTGACCTCTGACCTCAAATGGCTTATATCTCGCTTATTATCGACTCTACAGCTTAGGAATCAATTGTGGACATATAGGAAATGATATATGCTGAATATTCTGATGACCTTGAATTTGACCTTCGAACTCATTTCAAGGTCACAGGACAAAATGGCTAATATCTCGCTTGCTATCGACTTTACAGCTTAGCAATCAATTATGAACATATAGGAAATGATATATGCAGATTATTGTCTTGACCTTGAATTTGACCTTTGACCTCATTTTCAAGGTCACAGGACAAAATGGCTAATATCTCACTTATTATCGATTTTACAGCTTAGGAATCAATTGTGGACATATAGGAAATGATATATGCTGAATATTCTCGTGACATTGAATTTGACCTCTGACCTCATTTTCAAGGTCCAAGGACAAACTGGCTCATATCTAGCTCCTCTATGGACTGTATGGCTTGGGAATCAATTGTGGACATGATATAGAAAATGATATACATTGAATATTTTGGTGATCTTGAATTTGACCTTTGCCCCATCATTTTCAAGGCCACAGCACAAAATTGCTAATATCTCTCTGATTATTGAATTTACAGCTTAGCAATCAACTGTAGACATGATATATGCTTAATGTTATATATGCTGAATATTTTCTTGACATTCAATTCAACCAGTGACCTGGCTAACATCTAAAATATTAAACATTGTCCGGTAACCTAT
Source organism: Terebella lapidaria (assembly GCA_949152475.1). Lineage (NCBI taxonomy): Eukaryota > Metazoa > Annelida > Polychaeta > Terebellida > Terebellidae > Terebella > Terebella lapidaria. The sequence goes on along the minus strand of OX424564.1, from coordinate 15,148,196 downwards.
CTTCGGCCCTTGGCCTAATTTTTTAAAGTGTAGGATTATTGCATGCAAGCGCACCATGTAAAATGCACGTGGCATATTTGTCTGCGTATGAAAAAAGGTAGTACCGTACGTGTTTTTTATCTGTTTGTTTGTATCCATTCGATTGACCTTGAAAATATCTTTGTGCATGTTGTGAATATGACACACACATGACACATCAATATTTGTGAGCTAAATTGTAAGTAAACTTCACTCAATTAACGTTGACGTGAGGGAAATTTTCACCACTAATGATACACTTTTTAATGTGGCCGGGCAATTAAAAGTTTATAAGTGTTATGGTTTGTACAGTATATATGCACTCAAAAATATTTTCATAACTGAACTGACCCAGGACATGTGTATGTTACTGAGGCCATATTAATTAGTTGAACATTTCATATTAGTTATTAACTCTAAAAGGCGTGTTTCTAAAATGACCCTGGTATGAAAATTTGTTGACAAACCAGAGAAAAGCAGGGATGTGGGTAAACCTTTGTCTTCATATTTTGTCAAAAATGGTGTATGTTCAGTAAATGATTAAACTGGACGATGGATATAAACTGGACGATATTACACTCTAGAAGCAATACATGATAAAGTAAATTATAATGACTTCAAAAACTGCACAACATGTTCAGCGTGCAGTATTTGTTATTTTTATGTTTTAGCAATTTTGTCACTTTAGGATATGAGACTGACATTCCTGTACGGAAATTCACAGTTCTCGTTGTACTAATGGAGTAATACTAATGAATTTGTCCTGATAGAAGAAACTTTCGCAAGAGAAGAAGCAAACTTTTCACATGAACCTGTTATGAATCGCCGGCTGAATTGCCTTTGTAATTTGACTGAACATGATGATAAACAACAATGATAAACACAGTTCTTTGCATTTGTAGAATCAATGGCTTCTTTAGTAATAAGAAGTTCAATAGTATTGTTGACCCAGTGCATCGATCTTCATCAGCAGACCATTACGGAATTAGGAATTGATAAGTTGGTGGCATAAACCACACATGTAGACAACTTTTCTAGTTAATCAATGTAGAAAATTTTGGTAGGAGCCACTTGCTCTACATTCTGCTTTTCGATTACTCACCAATGTCTAGAAGATTATCGTTAGCCACTCATATTGTAACTCATTTGTGATAAGTGAGTATAATGCCATATGTTCCCAAATAATAATCGGTTTATAATTGGCAAACGACGTTTGCAACATTCCAAATGGAAATAAAATATACTTCTTGTATTCACAGTCTGAAGAGCATTGTGAATGCCGTCCATGGAGAACGATGGCTTTGTATTCAAATTGCATATATCCACAGTTTCGAGAGCATTGTAAATACCACTCAATGTATGGGATATAACACATAATAATTATGCTGTCCATATAACTATTTATATCTGAAGTGTTTGTACCACCTGTGTTCGTCAGATACAACGAAGCTATATTGTTCCGTTGTGATAGTTCTACAATGTTTAGCTTATGATACTATTCTATGCAGCTCGAACAGCTCTGAATAGTGTGCAATATTGCTCAATGATCTTTACAATCAGATAAATGCAATGTAAATCCGTTGAACCAGTTTAAGGATAAATGCCCTTAAAGAGCAACATTGCGAGTTGCCTAAAAAATGTATTCCCTTCGGCTATTCCCTAACGGTGATTCATTACATGCCTCAGGAATTTCTCACATGTCACATGCATATAAAAGTTTGATTTAAGAAATGGATCCATATGTATAACATATTTCAAAATAGTATCTGATATGCCTGACTCAAGTTACCGCTTTATGTGATGTCACCACAAGAATAAGTTAAATCGATCGAGCGTATTGCTACAGAATATGAACAAATCATTTCTGTTTCATTCTGAAGAGGTATTTGGTTCTATTTAAATGGTAGTCATATTGCATCAATTGACAAAAAAAATCAATGTCAATTTTTTCATAATACAATTTGTTAATACATGTGGATGAATCGAAGTGGCATTAAGTGGGTGAGTCAAATACACGGGTTGTGTCTGCTGGTCAATTTGGAATACGGGACGTGATATTGGTACCATATGTTATGAGTATGCTGGTGAGTCACCTGACTGTTACGATAATTTCATTCATCAACACCCGTTCATTACGAAATGAACGACCGTTCACTTCCGGGTGAATACGCGTGGTTTCTATCGTTCCGTCGAACTCTCATCAAGCTCTCCGCAGTAACCAAACTAAAAGAGCAGTAGATATATGCAATATGCATGGTGATTTTGTGCAGAATGTTATTTGGCGTTTAACTCACGAAAAATAGGAAATATAGTTTTAGGCTCTTTTGCTATTTTTTGTGCCTTTGAGAACAAAGCGTTATTGATTGCTTAGTTCAAACTTAAGGTCATAATATTTGTACAAATTTGTTTGGACACTGTATTGATCAACTTTATAACGAATAACTTATTATTATTTAAAGTCTGAATAGCGTTGTAAGTGCCGTCCATGGAGAACGATGGCTTTGTATTCAAATTGCATATATCTACAGTTTCGAGAGCATTGTGAAAACCACTTAATGTATGGGATATAACAAATATGCTGTCCATATAACTATTAATATCTGAAGTGTTTGTACCACCTGTGTTCGTCAGATACAGGGTGTCCCATAAAAAGGGTCACGTAGAAAAGTGATTATCTTGACCACTTCATGCCCATTGACTTGATGTTGATTTTTTTAACACTTAGAGAGGAAAAGGTGTGGAAAATGCTAAAACGGGCATACTCATGTCCAACCAGGACCAGTTTGGTGTAAACTGTTGCCATAGCAACCCAGTCTATCGAATTGCATGGATCCACAACTACATCAATTTTATCAGCATACTAGTATCCCTCACGTCTGGGTGGATCCTAGGCAAAACAGAGACTCTGTAAATGTTCCTTAAACATACTCTGAGAAGCAGTAAAGCTAAGAGCCAATGTAACAGCTTATTGTATCGTATCACTGGGTATATTCAAAACCATCGTAATTTTCTGGGTCATGGTTGAGCAGATTGGAATTGTCTTACCTAAAAACGGTCATATTGTTATTTCTGCAAAAATCCCTGTATATGCGATTTTACAATTTAAAATACAATTTTCAAAAGCAATTTCACTTGTATTAGCATTAGTAAAGCATATGCTATTCAAATCGAATGCAAGCATGAGAAAAATCTTGATAGTTTTGAAAATAATGTCAATAAGCTACATGACCCTTTATTTTGGGACACCTTGTACAACTATATTGTTCCATTGTGATAGTTCTACAATGTTTAGCTTATGATACCATTCTATGCAGCTCGAACAGCTCTGAATAGTGTGCAATATCGCTCAATGATCTTTACAATCAAATAAATGCAATTTAAATCCGTTGAACCAGTTTCAGGATAAATGCCCATAAAGAGCAAAATTGCGAGTTGCCTAAAAAATGTATTGCCTTTGGCTATTCCCTACTGGAGATTCATTACATACCTGAGGAATTTCTCACATGTCACATGCATATAAAAGTTTGCTTTAAGAAATGGATTCATATGTATAACATATTTCAAAATAGTATCTGATATGCCTGACTCAAGTTACCGCTTTATGAGATGTCACCACAAGAATAAGTTCAATTGATCGAGCGTATTGCTACTAAATATGAACAAATCATTTCTGTTTCATCCTGAAGAGGTATTTGGTTCTATTTAAATGGTAGTCATATTGCATCAATTGACAAAAACAATCAATGTCAATTTGTTCATAATACAATTTGTTAATACATGTGGATGAATCGAAGTGGCATTAAGTGGGTGAGTCAAATACACTGGTTGTGTCTGCTGGTCAATTTGGAATACGGGATGTGATATTGGTACCATATGTTTTGTATGAACATGCTGGTAGGTCACCTGACTGTTACGAAAAGTTGATCCATCAACACCCGCATATATCCGTTCATTTTTAATGTGGCCGGGCAATTAAAAGTTTTTAAGGTAGTCCGCTCCAGACAGTGAGGGAAGGGGGTCAAAAGGTTTTTTAAAATGAATACCTGTATCAACATAATCTAGAGCTTCAAAATGATATATTTTATAGAGTAACTGTTCAGCATCCTAAAACTGAAAAGAAAATAGGGGGTCACCGTATCCGTTCGCATGGAAAACACGATGCAAGATGTGAATATGGACCAAAAAATGTGCAAAAATGCCAGAATTTATGTCATTTTAGGTAAATATGTGTGATTTTGATCGAATATGTAGAAGAAACGAGCACGGTGACACCCTATTTTCTTTTCAGTATTAGGATGCTGATCATTTACTCTATAAAATAATGCCATTTTGAAGAGATAATATTCAAGAAGTGACCTTTAAATTTTGACTTTCTGTTACCTCCATGTTTGTAGCGGACTACGTTAAGTGTTTTGGTTTGTGCAGTATATATGCACTCAAAAATATTTTCATAACTGAACTGACCCAGGACATGTGTGTGTTACTGAGGTCATATTAATTAGTTGAACATTTCATATTAGTTATTAACTCTAAAAGGCGTGTTTCTAAAATGACCCTGGTATGAAAATTTGTTGACAAACCAGAGAAAAGCAGGGATGTGGGTAAGCCTTTGTCTTGAAATTTTGTCAAAAATGGTGTATGTTCAGTAAATGATTGTACGTTTATAAAATGATGTCATCAGCTATTGAATTTCTATTCCTTAGTATACAAAGGTTAGTCTCATTATAACTTAGGGATATAAACTGGACGATATTACATTCTAGAAGCAATACATGATAAAGTAAATTATAATGACTTCAAAAACTGCACAACATGTTCAGCGTGCAGTATTTGTTATTTTTATGTTTTAGCAATTTTGTCACTTTAGGATATGAGACTGACATTCCTGTACGGAAATTCACAGTTCTCGTTGTACTAATGGAGTAATACTAATGAATTTGTCCTGATAGAAGAAACTTTCGCAAGAGAAGAAGCAAACTTTTCACATGAACCTGTTATGAATCGCCGGCTGAATTGCCTTTGTAATTTGACTGAACATGATGATAAACAACAATGATAAGCACAGTTCTTTGCATTTGTAGAATCAATGGCTTCTTTAGTAATAAGAAGTTCAATAGTATTGTTGACCCAGTGCATCGATCTTCATCAGCAGACCATTACGGAATTAGGAATTGATAAGTTGGTGGCATAATCCACACATGTAGACAACTTTTCTAGTTAATCAATGTAGAAAATTTTGGTAGGAGCCACTTGCTCTACATTCTGCTTTTCGATTACTCCCCAATGTCTAGAAGATTATCGTTAGCCACTCATATTGTAACTCCTTTGTGATAAGTCAGTATAATGCCATATGTTCCCAAATAATAATCGGTTTATAATTGGCAAACGACGTTTGCAACATTCCAAATGGAAATAAAATATACTTCTTGTATTCACAGTCTGAAGAGCATTGTGAATGCCGTCCATGGAGAACGATGGCTTTGTATTCAAATTGCATATATCCACAGTTCCGAGAGCATTGTAAATACCACTCAATGTATGGGATATAACACATAATAATTATGCTGTCCATATAACTATTTATATCTGAAGTGTTTATACCACCTGTGTTCGTCAGATACAACGAAGCTATATTGTTCCGTTGTGATAGTTCTACAATGTTTAGCTTATGATACTATTCTATGCAGCTCGAACAGCTCTGAATAGTGTGCAATATTGCTCAATGATCTTTACAATCAGATAAATGCAATGTAAATCCGTTGAACCAGTTTAAGGATAAATGCCCTTAAAGAGCAACATTGCGAGTTGCCTAAAAAATGTATTCCCTTCGGCTATTCCCTAACGGTGATTCATTACATACCTCAGGGATTTCTCACATGTCACATGCATATAAAAGTTTGCTTTAAGAAATGGATTCATATGTATAACATATTTCAAAATAGTATCTGATATGCCTGACTCAAGTTACTGCTTTATGTGATGTCACCACAAGAATAAGTTAAATCGATCGAGCGTATTGCTACAGAATATGAACAAATCATTTGTGTTTCATTCTGAAGAGGTATTTGGTTCTATTTAAATGGTAGTCATATTGCATCAATTGACGAAAAAAATCAATGTCAATTTGTTCATAATACAATTTGTTAATACATGTGGATGAATCGAAGTGGCATTAAGTGGGTGAGTCAAATACACGGGTTCTGTCTGCTGGTCAATTTGGAATACGGGACGTGATATTGGTACCATATGTTTTGTATGAACATGCTGGTGGGTCACCTGACTGTTACGAAAAGTTGATCCATCAACACCCGCATATATCCGTTCATTACGAAATGAACGACCGTTTATTTCCGAGTGAATAGGCGTGGTTTCTATCGTTCCGTCGAACTCTCATCAAGCTCTCCACAGTAACCAAACCAACATGGCAGTATCTATATGCAATATGCATGGGTTTTTTTGTACAGAACGTCATTTGGTTTTTAAATTAACAAAAATAGGAGAATTGTTTTAGGCTCTTCTGGTATTCTTTGTGCCTTTGAGAACGAAACGTTATTGATTACTTAGTTCAAATGTGGGGTCATAATGTAAGTACCATTTCGATTATGCCAATAACAAACATAAAATACAACATTTTACAATGGGAACAAAGCCCGACCAAATAGTTTATCCAAAGACACACTGGCGTAATCGTTTGAATAAAATGGTTTTGACACGGTATTGAGCCACTTTATAACGAATAATTTATTCTGCATTGAAATTGATGGAAAGTGTTTCTAGATTTGGATGAATATTTTGTCAGACCTTTCTCGCCTAACTAGATTGCAAACTGTCATACTTACCAAACTGAATAAATCGTTATGAACAACATTTCTTGCATTTCATAACTATACATCGTCCATATACTCGGATATGATTACATCAAGGAGGTAATGGTAATGCATGCAAATTGTGAAGACAGAGAGATATAAGATGACATCCGGTTATTAACTATATCTAGCAATATTGAATCTAAAATTTGTTGCTTTGGGTGTGAAACATTTTTTCGAGTCCTTAAACTGAGCCATATCATTAGCAGCAAAATTATGCGTTTCGCGCGCTTTACACTGTATCTTCAGATGTGACAAACATATTACATTAAGAGAGCGATGGGGATTCATGCAAATTGTGAAGACAGAGAGATATAAGGTGACACCCATTTATTAATTACATCTAGGGATATTGAGTCTAGAGTCTGTGCTGTTGTGGATGTGAAGCATTTGTCTGGGTCGTAAAATAAAACCGTTTCATTAGCAAGCAAAATATTGCATTTTGCGCTCATTAAAATGAAACTTAAACTGTGACAAAAATGTTGAATTAGGGGTGTGGAGACTGAGAAACATAAGATGACACCCGGTTATTAATTATATCTAGGAATATTGAATCTAAAATGTGTCGCTTTGGGTGTGGAGCATTTTTCTTGAGTCCTAAAACAGAGCCATTTCATTAGCAGCAAAATATTGCGCTTTGCGCCAATTACACTGTAACCATGGTAACCCTGGCTACTTCTTCTGTCCCATATCCAGCATGTTACACACTTGTTTTTCGTAAATATTTCTGTGTATCAGGCAGTAGGATCGTTTCACTAGAATATACTGTCGTCTTGAACTGCAGAAGTAATTGATCTTTGGCAACTGCCCCAAGGAGAGTGCTTCGTCAAAGTAGCATACTATTTCAGATGAAAACCCTCTTTGTCATTCCCTATGTGTCTTCTCCATCAAGTTCTGGATTTCACATACTAAAGAATCGATCAATCAGCCTCTAGATGGGAATGATGGATTCAAAATGTGATTATTGTGTAGAACGTCCCAGAGTGGTGTGTGTAACTCATGTTCATGTTCTTCAAATTCGGTACTTAGTATTCGTGTTTTACTGATTTTGTGTGTGATAACACATTTGTACCTGGTATGCTACTTTTTTAATCCATCAGGGGTACGGCCTAATGGCAACAATGACGTTATAGATATGATTGTTTTGATGAACATGTTTTTGCATACCTTTGGTAATTACATCGATACATATATTAATTAACCTATTCAATATTGCACAAATAACAAAACTGAGGTGAACTTGGTGCATGGCTCGAGGTGAGAAATCGAAGGGCATGTTTACCGATCAATTCACTTACAAATTCACACACAAACGGTTATGGTTATTGTACGGTTTCCCTGGAATATACATGCCAAACACTCCCCAGAAAAGCTGTCATGTGAGCGGTGTGCGCGATGTGCGAGCACTAGGGAGTCTATCGCGAGTAATGCCTGGAAGAGGTTGGATGATTGTTTAGAAAACATTCTATACAAACGCAAGATATCGACAACAGATAGTTTACCTAGAACTACCCAACATCATCCACACATAACATTTTGATCCGCGTATCTAAGACCAAGGCTGTATTGATGGTGACTGATTAAATTTATTTAGGCTTCCAATATAGAGAAAGTCTTCATTTGTCAGTGATTTTCCAATATTGATTATAGAAGTTGCCGCTTGGGACTGAGACCCAACAGTAGCTGAGAGAGATTCAGGGCCGAACAAAACCAAAGGTTCCGGATGTCTCTTAACTTGTGTATTACTATATTAGAATATTCGGGACCAAATAATGACATGTGATTTGATCCACGTCACTATGTATAATGATTTAGCCGTAGTACACATATATAAGCCTAGATATTCTGGCACAGAGAAAAATTAGCCCAATGGGCTAGAAAGGTTACCGGAGAAATATACAGAGTTAAGCCGAGAAAGTTGAAGGTCAAACTCAAGGTGACCACTGAAATCGCCATATCTCTAACCTTGAAAATGGGATCAAAGGTTAAATTCTAGATCACCAAACTATTCAGCATACATCATTTCCTATATGTTCACTATGGACCCCTAAGCTGTAAATTTGATAATAAGCGAGATATAAGCCATTTTGTAATCTGACTTTGAAAATAAAATGACTGACCTTGAAATTTAGGTCAAAGGTCAAATTCAATATCATTAAAATATTCAGAATATATCATTTCCTATATGTTCACAATTGATTCCTAAGCTGTAAAGTCGATAATAAGCAAGATATTAGCCATTTTGTCCTGTTGACCTTGAAAATGAGGTCAAAAGTCAAATTCAAGATCACTAGAATATTCAGCATATATCATTTCCCATATGTTCACAATTGATTCCTAAGCTGTAAAGTCCATAATAAGCGAGATATTAGCCATGTTGTCCTGTGACCTTGAAGATGAGGTCAAAGGCCAAATTCAAGGTCACGAGAATATTCAGCATATATCATTTCCTATATGTTCACAATTGATTCCTAAGCTGTAAAGTCGATAATAAGCGAGATATTAGCCATTTTGTCCTGTGACCTTGAAAATTAGGTCAAAGGTCAAAATCCAAGGTCATCAGAATATTCGGCGTATATCATTTCCTATATGTCTACAATCGATTCATAAGCTGTAAAGTCGATAATAAGCGAGATATTGGCCATTTTGTCATGTGATCTTGAAAATGAGGCCAGAGGTCAAAATCAAGGTCATGAGAATTTTCAGCATATATCATTTCCTATATGTTCACAATTGATTCCTAAGCTGTAAAGTCGCTAATAAGCAAGATATGGGCCATTTTGTCCTGTGACCTTGAAAATGAGGTCAAAGGTCAAATTCAAGGTCATGAGAATTTTCAGCATATATCATTTCCTATATGTTCACAATTGATTCCTAAGCTGTAAAGTCGCTAATAAGCAGGATATTGGCCATTTTGTCCCGTGACCTTGAAAATCAGGTCAAAGGTCAAATTCAAGGTCACGAGAATATTCAGCATATATCATTTCCTATATGTTTACAATTGATTCCTAAGCTGTAAAGTCGCTAATAAGCAAGATATTGGCCATTTTGTCCTGTGACCTTGAAAATGAGGTCAAAGGTCAAATTCAAGGTCACGAGAATATTCAGCATATATCATTTCCTATATGTTCACAATTGATTCCTAAGCTGTGAAGTCGATAATAAGCGAGATATTAGCAATTTTGTCCTGTGACCTTGGAAATGAGGTCAAAGGTCAAATTCAAGGTCACGAAAATATTCAGCATATATCATTTCCTATATGTTCACAATTGATTCCTAAACTGTAAAGTTGATAATAAGCGAGATATTAGCCATTTTGTCATGTGACCTTGAAAATGAGGTCAAAGGTCAAATTCAAGGTCACGAGAATATTCAGCATATATCATTTCCTATATGTCCACAATTCATTCCTAGTCTCTAATGTCAATATTAAGTGAGATATTAGGCTTAATGTGTCCCATTATAAAGCATAGGAAAATTTAACATGGGAAAGTCACATTTGGGCCGAGTTTGGGCCCAAAATGGCCCACTTCAAGCGATTCAAGGGCAACAAAATTTATACATGTCACAGGGGTACATATGAGGAGTGTTTTTCATCAATAAGAAAAAAAAGTTACTGAACAGATTTTGAGAAAACGACCGTCAAAGTCCAAAATTGGCCATTTTTCGACGAAAACGGCCGCTCTGACCTAGAAACCAAGGTCAGAGGTCAAATTCAAGGTCACGACAATATTCAGCATATATCATTTCCTATATGTCCACAATTGATTCCTAGTCTCTAATCTCAATATTAAGTGAGATATTAGGCTTTAATGTGTCCCATTATAAAGCATAGGAGAATTTAACATGGGAAAGTCCCATTTGGGCCGAGTTTGGGCCAAAATGGCCCACTTCGAGCGATTCAAGCGCAACGAAATTCATAGACATCATAGGAGTACATATGAGGAGTGTTATGTATCAAAAAGAAAAAAAGTTACTGAACAGATTTTGAGAAAATGGCCGCCAAAGTCCAAAATCAGGCATTTTTTTCATCGAAAACGGCCGCCATTTTGAAAAAAATGTGAAAATCAAAAAACTAAAAAATACCTCCTTCTTGAATTATTTTTAAGTATTTTTGTGCAAAGTTTCAGAAAAATTCGCCCGTAAACAAAAAAGATAAAAATGTGGACGACGACGACGACGACGGACGACGGACGCCGGACGACGGACGACGGACGCAACGCCATGCCAATAGGTTATCGGACCATAGGTCCGGTAACCTAAAAAGTAGTTCAGTTCCAGTGAGGAGGGTTGATTTACGGAGATTCCATAAAGGAATATATATAGCGAAACTCAAAACAAAATGTAAGACCTGAAATATGCTTATATAAATGAATAACAATATGTTTCCATAAACTTTGAACTGGAATCTCGGGTCTACGACTGATAACTCAGCTACAACAATTTGAATATCAATGAAGAGGAATAATATGAAAAACTTACATTTTTAAATGGTCACACTTGTTACCTTCTTCAAAGAGATTGTCCCCAATATTGATTATGCGATGGACATGAATACTATGACAATAAATATTCGAATGGGCACATATCATTGCAAACCATCTCGATCGAGATATATGCAAACTGTGTTCTACTTGTTTTATTAATCTTGTCTTATTAATCGCGATCTTGTAGCAAAACCTCCTCAGAAGTCATGGGCGTCAGCACAATCAAGTTTTCGCGTTCGAGATCAAGATCGCGTTTTCACTCACAGGTGTGTCCTCTTAGGGGCTCCGTAAATATCTCCCAGTAGAGAACTAAGAAATATACTTAGATGGTCCACACACTCACTGTCAATGAGTAATAACTGGCAGATTCCAGACATTATAACATATGGTGAAAGTCCACTCAAAAATAAGAGTGGCATACTGAATGGCAGAACACAACACACAACTACACTGAAATGTACATTGCAATTCAATGCTAATACCTGATGAGTTTCATGCAACACCTGTGCACGAGTGGGTCAGAGCTCGTTTTTTTACAAATGTTTTGTTATGGTTGCCATTGCTGTTGTTATGTTTTGCATGTTTTATGATACGTTAGGTACCCGATGTGCAGACTCGAATCGATTTCGATATATTTTCTGTGCTCCGGATGTTTGTGTTCTATTTTACACATGTAGTACATCCGTTGTGGCATGGCATGGACTCATCACCTGCAAAATAATCAACAGTCATAAATGAGTATAGTACTTAAAGTCAATAGTACTTATAACGAGACTAGTAACAATCTCACTGGTTTGGCTATGAGCCGAATAACGAGCAAAACATTTGGAATTAAACGAATGATTCTTTTCCATTGAATTTACAGATGCCAATGAGACATGATACAGCCGATTGCATATCAGGGAAAACACGAGTACATGCCTATTTGTGACGGAATGTTCCGTACATAGTATAAAGTTATGAACCAACCTTGAAAACACAAACTGAAAATATACACCAACCATCTTTTCAGCACGGAAATGTGTTGTTTGCAATGCAATTATTCCAATATCATATTGGGTCCTTAGATTTTTATGATAACGATTGATGAATGGATGGCTGGTGACAGAAGCAATGACGATTCGAAAACACAAGGATTGCTTTTTCTGTTGTTAAGCGAGCGCATATAGATCGTGGTTCCGTAAGGCCTATCATATGTATGTCTATATTTATACACACGCAAAAAGTCTGATCGAAATTGCATTCAAGTGATAACGCAAATGGAGATTTATTGGTAATAATTCCATTTTGTAATTATCATTTCGCGCTTTTGCGACGCCAAACCAGAAAATTAGCGGTATATGACTTTCACAATATCATCGGAAAAAATCTTAGTACCTGAAGAATTCATTTATTAGAAAATTTTGTTTTTGAGAGGATTGTCTAATGGCCACATTCCTCATGCGTTGTGGCTCATCGAACAGAAAATTGTAATTCAATCGGAAGGTATATGAAGACGACTTACATGTATATGTAGTATTCATATGAAAATTTTTGTTGTTCATTGTATCAATGCAGATAGCAAATCATACATTACACAAGACTGCATATCACGTATATACGTCCCTTTGAACATATCACGAATTACTTATGGATCTATCCGGTTCGAAATCTGTGGATTACTATTTGTAGGGCTATCTTTATTATTACACACCAATACACATGTAAGTGACATGTTGGCGTGCATATGGTGCCCCGTTCGTGCAATTAAATCTAATTTATGCTTGGTAGATAATAGAACACACGTATATGTAATTATGATAAAAAGTCATACGTGGGAGATACAAACTCATACATAGGAGATATCCTACGTCGTACGGAGGAACTATACTTCGTACGTTGGAGAGTACTTGGGTGTCTTGTACGTATAAGCTCGAATTATTCACTATGAATCAGTAACTCCTACGTATGAATTGTAGTATATGACTTAGTATCACATACGTATTAGTTAGAATCTCATACTTACGAGTTTTCTTTGGCACGAAAGGGGTGCCATACAGACTTGTGAGTGCCATACAGACACTCACAAGTGACTTGCTCAGCAAACAATAAAAAATATTACCCTCTGTGTGGTGTCAACGATGTTGTTGTGTTTGGTGGTGCCTTAAATATATCCAATAAATGAAGCGTACAAAGACTTAACTAGCTATGTATTGAACTAAAAAACAAATTTCCTGTTTTGGGCACGCGTAAGTAGGACTCTAACTTCTATTTATAATTTCATGGCACCTGTGCCCAATCATAATAAAGCAGTGCATAGTATTCGATGCTTTGGGACAACGTGACACAGACTCCCCATTGTAGCGCCACACCGCCGTTTTTCTCCCGTTCAGCCGCTCTCCTGCCTCTTTGACAATGCCCGGCCATTTCACGGCTAACACTCCCGTACCAATTCGTAACACACTGCTGTCGGTAGCCACTGCCGCCGACGCAGTAGCATAAGCGTCCAAGCCGTGCCGAGCAAGACACCTACTGCAGTCGCCTCACGCTTTGCAAACCGAGATCACACCCGCTGCTGGGCGTAACTCGATCTTTGATGGAATAGTTTGTACTCGTAATGATCAGTTGATAACGTGACGGTCCTCCGTGGAGTGGTATTATTGTGACAAGACATTCTATGGAAACGGGATACAGCGGTTCATTCCTGGAATATTTCAAATACGTTATCACTTCACCACGGATATTGTTAGCAGTAAACGAAGGATGGCAAGAAACAAGACATTGAAACTGTGAAACAAGGAAACGGTTTCAAAAAGCGATGCTGCAGACTGTGAATCCAAAGTGACCTCAGTGCTTCTTTATCGAGCAACAAATAGAAACTATAGTTTAGTCTACTGCCTGACAGCAAAGAATAATTGATATTGGCGCGATTCGATTCAATTCTCTTTTAGTGAAAATTCATTGATTAGCTGAAGAGCTTCTGGGAAATAAATATGAAGTGATTACGTGAAGAAAGCCACACCAATGATATTCGCCGACATAGGCCTCGATATGGCTGACACGAATGCGTCATACAACGAATCGTTCAACCCGGGCTTGTATACTGAAATACGGGATATGCCCATATATCAAATACGCGAGTTTCGTGTGGGGGTAGAGCTAGTGAAGTACGTTCTAATAATTTTGGTGATCGTCGGTACCATAGGCAATGGATTGTCCATCCTCGTGCTCATGCGCCGGCGCATGCTCAGTAAGTCCGTCAACTTCTATCTCGTGTGTCTTGCTTTTGCCGACACGGCTGTTCTGTACCTAAGCGGCTTCAAGACGTGGCTCAAGGTCGTCGCGGGAATAGAACTGCTTCATATGTCCAGTGCCAGCTGCAAGATCATAACATTCCTGTTTATGACAGTACTTCATGCATCAGCCTGGTTTGTGGTGCTTCTGACTGCAGATCGCTTTGTCGCCGTGTGGTTCCCATTTAAAGTGTCATCTGTATGTACACAAAGAAGATGTCGCATCGCATCAGCCGTCATGGTGTCCATAGTTGCCTTGTACAACGTGCACTTACTATGGACGATGGAACTCTTTGTGGTACCACCTTCCAATCGGATGGTGCAGTGTGCGGGCCCACCAGGGAACACGTTCATGAACGGACCTTACGAGATCATGAAGCTAGTGTCTTATGCCGTCATTCCATTTATCTTGGTGTTATTAATGAACATCGGGATAATAACCAGGATCTGTCAACATACGACACCTTCGGTCAGCATGACCCATCGTTTCGACGCCAGGACCAACAAGAGACTGTTACAGAGCAGACAACAGCTGACAATCATGCTGCTGGTTGTATCGTTCGCCTGGTTGATGCTGTCTGTGCCTTTCCCACTGATAGCCATCTTCCCGGTGTCTACACCTGACAACAAAGCTCGCGCCAAGCAGTTCTTAGGCAAGACTATCTGTTTCTTGTTGATGTACCTCAACCACAGCATCAACTTTTTCCTGTACTGTATTGCTGGGAAGAGATTCAGACGCGAACTCGTGTCTCTCTTCTGGGAATCATTAGCTACTTGTCAGAAACTGGAATATCGCGTGTCCTTTCAACTGGTATCTGCCAAAACCAGAACGAAAAGGACAAAGTGCACCCCTCCGGACATTGAAATACAAGACATATGGCGACAGCGTGATAGTGTGGCTGGTGTCCTTGATGGGGTATCTAAATGAGAAAAGGACGAATTCCACCTCGAATTACAGTTGTGAGTTTTTTTAACGTTCACCATGTCAGTGTTTTGTACGCATCAGATGGTAGATTAGTATGATGCACTCGCGTAAATTGCACAAAAAGAGGAAACTAAATCAAACAATACAACTCATGCAATCTGTTGTGAGCATAAGTCTACTTACTAGTTGGTTTCCGATGGTAAAAAAAAAGCCAGAGAGATTCCTTCTCCACACATACCGGTCTCCAGGGGCATAGTGCACCAAACCGTCGTAAAACAAGCGTCGGTTGAGTGTCGGTGGAACCTACGTCCGTCGTAGAAACGTCGGACGTGAAATGACCGCCCGTGTGGTGTGTACCAAGAAGTCTACCGACGGATCGGTTCATTTTTATTCGAGTCTTGGTTATCAAGATTATCAGTTTTAACAATCAAAATGCATAGTATATGGATGGCTGGAGTAGGAAATCACGAACAGTATGATTCTGGAAAGGTATGGTGTGGACATTAAATTATACGATTAACTACTGTAACATCTAATGTATGCACTGTAGCTGCATGCATAAACCTGTTGAAGCGTAAAATAAATCTGTAGACAATGAATGTACATTTTACTCAGTGCGATTCCAACATTTTACACATGTATTGTACTTTAGCATTGGTTAACACATAAGGTAAATAATTGCAACGGACCAACCATAACATGCCTATTGTTGCATAATGAGCAGTATTATCTTCCTTTTTCGTGATATAATCTCTCGCGTACATTGAGTTTGTGTATCAATATATCGAAGTATTTGGGGAAAAAAAATATAGAACAAATGATATAATACATTTTCATAATTTGAGTTTTCTCCGCGCTCAGTGCACCATCATAACAGCGCAACTGTTAACATAATTATACTGAGATTCTGCAATCATTAAAATTTTGATAACAGCTCGTTCCCAACGCTATCAGAGTGTTAAGGCCCAGTCACACTGAGTCGTACGATTTTATGGTCGCACGATCAGGTTCAAATTTGCTGAGTTGCGACTAATCACCAGTGATCGCCACTGCAATCGCAGGTAGCGACTGTTCATACGATTGGTGGTACGCTTGGTGGCACGATCACTGAAAGAATGGAAAATATTGATCGCAAGCAGTCGTACGACCACGTGGCAGTGACCACCGACCTGTCGTGCCTTCAGTCGTAGCGACCACCGACCTGTCGTACCTTCAGTCTTAACGATCACCGACCTGTCGTACAACCAGTCGCTGCAATCAATGACCAGTCGTACGATAAATTGCGATCTGACGCACGACCGTCCGTCTGATTAGATAGATGGGCACAAAACTTGAACAGAAACCATATTTTGCAGTTCTATAGTTTAGAAAAATGCTGGAAAATTTTGTTGTGTTGGCTAAAATTCTTTTCACTGCACGTCTATCCTCCTTTCGGAAAGCTTCAAACGGGTGTTACCACCAATCGTAAGGTCGTACTACCAATCGGCACAGGTCGTGATTAATCGCACCACTGATCATGAAGTTGTACGATTGATTGCACCACCAGTCGCCAGGTTGTACGACTAGTAGCACGACCATTTTGATTGGTCAATAACGTGCGACAATGTCCGATTGGTGGTGCCACCTTTCCCGACTGGTGGCACGATTGTGCAAGACCAACGTGCGACCAGAGATCGTAGGTTGGAAGTTTTGAACATGTCCATCGACCTTGCTGCGACTAGTTTCTTGTTTGCGACCATTCACGACATGTACGACCAGTCGTACGTTCGTGTCACGATTTGTCCACGATTACAAAAAAGGTCGTAACTTGGTCGTATCGTCAGTGTGACTGAGCCTTTATGTGAACATATCGCGCAGATAAGAAATATTTTACTACACTTATATTATATGGTACATGATTCCAAAAGTTGTACGACCCATCTACGACTGCTCAGTAGGAGTCGCAGATTTTACGTCCAGTGGACGTTAGTTTTCAACGACCGACATCTTGGTGCACACCAGGGGCCTAGTGCACCAAACCGTCGTAAAACAAGCGTCGGTTGAGTGTCGGTGGAACCTACGTCCGTCGTAGAAACGTCTGTCGTCAAATCACCGCCTGTGTGGTGTGCACCAAGAAGTCGCTAATTAGTCGTTGGTCCGACGCGTCGGCGTGCCTACCGACGGACCGGTGCATACTTGTTTGAGCTTTTATTTGTCAAGATTATCAGTTTTAACTGTTAAATGCATTTTATATGGATGGCTGATGTTGGAAATACACGTACAGTATGATTCTGGAAAGCTATTGTGTGAACAATAAATTTTACAAACATTTACTGTAACCACTCTGGTATGCACTGCAGCTGCAAACATAAACCTATTGAAGCCTAAATAAATCTGTTGACAATGAATGTACATTTTCCCCTGTGCGATTCCAATATCTCACACACGTTTTGAAGTTTAGCATTGGTTAACACATGGTGCATATAATTGCAAAGGATCAACCATTACATGCCTTTTGGTACATAATGAGAAGTGTTATCGTTCCTTATCACAATACAATCTGTACATTGGTTCAGTGTATAGATATATCTAAGTATATGGAAAACAAAATATGGCTCTTTACAATAAATTCAAAACGAATGATTTAGCACAGTTTCATAATTTGAGTTTTCTTCGCGTGTTCAAGCAACCATCCTAATAGCGCAGTTGGTAGCATAAATATACTGATACTCTAGAATCATTAAAGCAGCTGCCTTCGAATCCAATCAATATTTTTTGAAAACTATATTTCATACTAAACATGTTAAACTAACCGCATGAAACATACTCACATCAAATGTAGTGGGAAAAAACAGTCCTCATGGAAATTTTGCTCATTTGAACAGGCGGTTCTCGTGTAAATACAGGAACTGTATCCATCACACGCAGATGTAACCAAAGCATAGAAGTGCGAGAGAGACTGACAATTCCACGCACATCATGAAATATCACTGATTATTTTCTCATAACTACACTATACTCGGATTTTTCTAACTCGTTTACACTGTTTTTCGCTAATATTTTTGTGATGCTAAACGCTATCGTTCTATAACTTGGCATACTTCATCTGGGAGTCAAACGGCAATTTTCTACCAAATTTCAGACAGCTATCGCGAAAATTGAAAATGTTGGCAATCTACCTCAATGTTAAATTTCAGCCCAAAACGGGATCTGAGCATATTCGAGGAATTGGTCCTGTTTACATCCATCAGGATTCAAAATATTCTTGTAACTTTGAACCAGAAGATACACTGGGATGTTTTCTACACAAACACATTGATTTTGAAACATTGCTCCGCTACAAAACCGAGCAAATACACAAAATTGTGTGCGGGCCCAGAAATTGAATAATATGGCTAAATTTAACATCGGGGTAGATTGCCAACATTTTCAATTTTCGCGATAGCTGTCTGAAATTTGATAGAAAATTGCCGTTTGACTCCCAGATGAAGTATGCCAAGTTATAGAACGATAGCATTTAGCATCACAAAAATATTAGCGAAAAACAGTGTAAACGTGTTAGAAAAATACGAGTATATATATGCACATACGAACTGGAAAATGTACTCGATGTGGACTTTTAAGCGCGATTTCAGCATTTGTTTACATTTGGGTTTGATGGATACACTTCGTTTGTTTATTTACAAAATCGGTACAAAATGGGCACTAAAACGGATGAAAAAACAACTCTGACGTACTGTAATAATCAAATTCATTGAGCACATCTTTTGTTATATTGCATTAGATGTGTTTAACAAAAAATTGGTTTTGAAAAAAAATATTGCATACATTCGAAGGCAGCAGCTTTAAAATTTTGATAACAGCTCGCTCCCAACGCTATCAGAGTGTTATTTGAACATATCGCACAGACAAGAAATATTTTACTCCACTTATATTGTGCGGTACACGATTTCAAAAGCTGCACGACCCATCTACGACTGCTCAGTAGGAGTCGCAGATTTCACGTCCAGTGGACGTTAGTTTTCAACGATCGACAGCTTGGTGCACACCAACTTTCACACCGACGCATAATTCACGACGGACGTTGGTGTTTTTACGACGGACGTTGTCACCGACGCTTCACCGACGGTTTGGTGCACTAGGCCCCAGGTTTTTGACCGACGCAGAATTCACGACGGACGTTGATGTTTTTACGACAGACGTTGTCACCGACGGTTTGGTGCACTAGGCCCCAACTCACCGGATAGTTGTCTAGGTAATCGTATACATGTACGATGTCAGTATGATATGTATTCTCTATCACTGACCAAGAATTTCCCAAACCATTGCGGTACGTTTTTGCAGTAAAACATTGTAATTGCATTTTCACACAAATAACGTACATATCACACCGACTCTGCACCCTGCAACATATCTCAAGTCGGTGACTGACACGTAATGTTATTGTCACCAACTTGTGCTCAAATTTTGGATAGGAGATCGACAAACGGTAAGAAAAATTCAATTTCTGCAATATAACGAATATATGTAGTAACTGAGGGGTATGATACGATGTCCGAGATACTACTACCCAGTTATGTACTTCACAAATATTAGTAGCGGTTGATATTCCCCAGAAATAAGGTTTCTTCCGTCAATATTTACCCCAATTTTGACACGGTGATGACGTTCATCGTCATTTTCAAAAACTTCTGAACACTGTATTTGAATAATCTTTACACGCGAGTTAAGATAATCATCTCAGGTTCCATATATCATGTGCATATGCACAGCTGTATTGTATTCTTTCAGTTATTCCTAAATACTCCACATGCTTGTTGTGTCACCGATTTGAGTCAAGCGTCATCGACTTAGGTATCAGTTTTAGTAGAACATACCCACTGGTTGAACGAATCGAACTGTACAGTGGGTTCTTATGGAAGATTTCCTTGTGTCATAACCGTGGTATCCTGGTCCGTAGGTAGCAATATTGTGTGCGTTTACTCATGTGTGCGTTTTCGACTTTGAGCGGCAGATTTCGACGTGAATGATCGGGGTTCCTCGGGGTAACTACTCTATTTCTTCTGAACGTGCTCAGGAAACAATGCCTTATCCTTATAGAAATGAGAGTTTCTCTTGGGTTGATTTTTTGGGCGAATGTTTCGTGTGTGAAGGGATGGGGACGAAAATTTGAACTGATATTCCTTTTTAGACAATTGTAATGATTTGACACTTTTTAGGGTTTAAGGTGGGGAATCGCCCAGAAATTTTCATACCGGTGTACGTTTTTGTCCATATCTCCACGATTTCTGATCAAATCTATGTCAAATTTGGTCTGTAGTTGCTACGTGTCTATTCAATAGATATACTGTTAAAAGTTTTTATTTTAGTCTATGAATATAGATAACTGAATGTACGCAACAGATAACAAGGGAGAACTTTCTCATGACGGTGTTGTTTGCGATGATACTTGCACAACAATAAGTTCATATGTTCTTTGTCACAAACCGAATTACTTTCCAGAACTTCACTGCAAATAATGTGAAATATGATGTGAAATGTACAAGCAAGTTCATCCAGATGCTTCTTTTTCTAGTAGGCCAATGAACGTCGAAGAAAGTCTGGTGTATTGGGGCTTCAAAGTTGTAAAACTGTCACTAATAAGCCCTCCAAGGGCTGGATGCTACTGATGATTTTAATGTTATCTGTTACTTTTTCTTTATATGTATGCATGTGTGACGTTAATAAACAAATACTACTACTACTGTAAGCCCCATTTGTTATTGCATTACATAAAAGAAGAACGAGCCGTGACAAGTGCATGCCATTATGGCCCAAGTATCAAATCCTGCGCCTTCCTCTATATTCAATAAGGATTAAAAAGGTGCGAGACGGATTGACTGGTATGTTTTCAGTGGACGAGTAGTGTTAAAGAGCAATGTACGGTTGCTTGGGCCGGAATGGTTTCCATTGTGTTCAAGGCCCAAGTATCATATCCTGCGATTTTTTTTATATTCAATAAAGATTTAAAATGTGACAGACGGATTAAGGATGCTTATCAGTCAGGATCCATGCCTTATCAGCAGAATTCTGGTATGTTTTGTTTGGCCTACAACTCTGCAGTTTGGTAATGGATTGCGCTGAAAATTGTTGTGTAGGTTCTATTCACGACTACAATGCTTGTCCAATGACCATATTGAAGACCCAGTCGATATTCATACAGATCCTGAACGTTATACACCGCCAATCAAATGTAACTTACATAGAAAACTGACAGCGTTTTAGGGTACAGTTTCTTGACTATGGTTAGTTTACCTATCATAGAACAATAACCTACTGCCTGTTTTGGGATTTACCTAAACACTTGATGGGAGTTTGATGGTGAAAATAGCATGTTGTGTACCATCCGCATTGAAAATACACTGGGCGAAAGAAATTGGTTGTCAATCGTACTAATGACGTCTATATCCGTTGGCATTGTAAACTCAACCGCAAACAACATCAAGAATTCAGCGAATCTAATATTTTCTAAGTGCAGTATAGAACCAAAATCACAACATCTCACTCCTGAGTACAACGTTCTCGACAGCTGAGCATTGACGGTATTTGCCATACGAATAATCCGCTGATCTGCACTTAGCGCTTCACTGATCAGCGGCACAAGACATTTTTGCGGGATTGCAATAGATATACACATTTGCGCATCAATTTGACATGATTATCGATGGGATACTTAAAATTTAAGGGTAGGTTATTGATCACGGATATGTGCACTAGCTGCAGTTAAGAAACTACACCATGTAATGCTTCGTGTACGCAACGTAAGTTACATTTGTTCGAGCAACATTCAACTCCATTTATATACTAAGTTATCAATGAAATCTTCAATCTCTTATTCAAGTCAGCTTCATAGATATATACAGAATATATATTCCAAATTTCATGTAAGTTTGTTATGAAACGGCCGAGAAATGAACCATCATTGCACGTGGTATGGGCCCCATTGTTGATATTGCGTGGATCGTGCTCGATACTCAATCTTAAATGGCATTCATTCAGTGGGCGAGTAGTATTAAGACGCAGCGTATGATACTTGGGCCGAGTTGAACACCTCGGGAAAGTCAGATCGCTAATTTGCTGAGTAGAGTCGTGGTCACTGTAACGCATACAGCGTAATCCGCTCATGTGCACCGACCGCTGCACAGAGAGTGAGACATTTATAGACTAGGGTATATAGTGTTTCACGGGGAAAAAAATTGCAACACTAACAAATCATGTGGAATTGTTTGCATTGAAGGCATCTGAATAACATACTAAAAGTCTAAAGAGATAAAAAATCAGGAACATTCCTAAACATGGGTTGAACTTTTCTAGTTTTTCACTCTGGAAACGCCACAATTACGTATGTTTGTTGCAATAGAACATTGTGTTTATATCGATTTCACTGCAAATATATTCAACGAAACTACTCCTATACATGCACATTAACTCCTATACATGTATATTAACATATAAGATGGTTACCCATACAGCCTACTTAAAATATGCGTCCCACATAGCGAAACCCCCTATGCGAAATATTAAGGAATGACCTCACTCTTACGGAACACCTGATCTCACGCTCCGCTGGATGGGTGTCTGTGATGTTCACATGGCTTTGACTTTGATACTTTAGTATCACTTCGATTTGACCTCGTACACTGATTTTGTGAAATTCATCCCTGGATTAGGTCTTGGAATTATGAATTTGTCTGTTTGTCGGTATCCATTCTAATCCCTCGACAAAGTCATGAAATGGCAGAATAGTGTCAAATTCTCCCATTCTCCTACTCATCGGAACAGCACTACTTATAACCAACTCTTATAATCCGTGTCTTTCTCGTTGCTTTTTACCAACTAGGTTGTTGGAATCACTAGGATCATCCCTCTTGGGGCCCGGCCTTCCATAGGAACTCGAGCACTGAGTCGGAATGTCGGGTCCTGATAGGAACCTGGTTTCAAATAGGACAATCAATGCCGATGCTGTCAGCAGTGATTCTCCATATCTTTTACTTCTTAGATCTTTGGATCGAATATATCCTCTTTTCCTGACGATGTCTCAGCCTCGAACCTTGTCTTCGCTGCCGCCATTGCAACGAGGGATTTAGAACTCTCCTCCGGGCTCTCCTTGGCTTTGGGAACGCTTAGTGGGACTCCCAGCTAAGGCCCATTCCGTGGGATTTCCGTCTGGTACAATACCTTCAGGAGCTACCCCAGGCAGTTGGGTCTTGGGCAGTTGGAGCTGAGCCTCGGCGCTCGTCAAATGTTTCAGCTCCAGACGATGTTCAGTTCTATGAGTCAGTAGCTGAAAACTCAGATGACCTATGGTTTGTTGCATGCCAGCCTGCACAAGAGCTGTCTCCGCCCGGTATCTTCTTGCATTCCGCATGTTTAACCCGGGAAGCCATGTGCAGCTGGCTGTCATCCCTGCTTCGACGCTGCCAGGCTCTCCAGCCCGGGCTAGTTCCCAAGGGAACAATTTCTCGTGGTTACTCTGGTACAGAGTATTTTTTACATCCTAATTGCATTTCCTGTGCTTGGTTACACCAGGCCAGCCTCAGCGACCAATAAAGCTCTCATTAGCTCCACCCTATCCGCCTTCATCGTTGGTATTGCACCCAGTGAAATGCCGTCACCAGAAGACTCCATGGGGTGGATGAGCTCGACCACAGTTCCAACATCGCTCGTTCCCAAGAAGTGGATGGCAGGACTTACTCTCCAAGGAGAAGCTCCTTCTCGTGCATTCACACCTGGGGTCACAGTTCCCACCTGAACCCCCAATTAAGTCGTCCATTTCGGTGGACCAGGCGTTGCGCCTGCGCCACTTATTCACCCCTAACTCGGTTTCTGTGCCCATGTCTCAGCCAGGGGAGGTCCAACGACCCCTACAGTCTGTAGTCTTGATAGACACTACCCTAGATTGGCTGGCAGCTGTTACAATATAATATGCTCGACCAGCTTGTCTCACGTAAGGTCTTGGAGGAATGTGGGCTTAACAAAGTGGGCTTCATGATCAGGGGATGCTTCCACCAAGCCTCTTTTGGAACCTTTTTGTATTGCACAGTTGCGACAAGTCACTGCATTTTGCAGTCGCAACTTCCAGAGGACAAAGTTGCGATGCCTCATGCTGGCGTCCTGTGCTCAGGAAACATGGAACCAATACCCAAATATCATCACAACCTTTCACAACAAAACGTGTTGTTTTGAAAATATCACGTCATGGTGTCAATCATAGTAAATCAATTTGAGCAGTTCCTTTGGAACAGCAGCACGATCCGAGCCAACATTTAGGAACTTTCAAGCTCGTAGATCCCCTCTGAAACCATTGGGCTCAAAATATATGCCATGCCAAAACTGAACTTACAGGAACATGCGGGTTGTTGGAGGGATCTCAGCAGAACCACTTGTTTAGGCCCGATGGTTTCATTGTGGGTGGGATTTGTGGATGTGGATGAGCTCAGATCCGTTGTGACAGAGTTCCTGTCATGCAATATTCTGCTTTAGAAGTATATGTAAGCATGCTCCACCAAGATTTTTGACATGCTTTGTCGAGCATAAATTAGCATCAAAAACTCTCTGGCCACAATAACTGGATAAGCTAGTCTTCCCATTTGTGAATATGACAAGGTATTATCAAAGCTCTTTGTTGTGATGCGCAAGCACCATTCACACAGTTGTGGAATCATTGCACCGTGAGGAGTCATTATTCATCAAAATGGTGGACTTATTCCAAGCTACTATCAAACAGATGATTGTGCGAGAGGTAGAGCTACTCTAAGTCAATACAAAGCTGAGCTGCCTGTCTCCAGCATATGGCTCTGCTAACATGCAGTCCCTCCAAGTCTGTACTGTGATTGTCATTATGTCTTATCAATAAATTGTAGTGAGTCCTTGTATGTGTTGGTCCATGTATGTGTTTGATTAATTGAATATCGGTCCAATGGTGCTGGAATCCCTTTCCCTGTGTATAAACATCAATATAGGCACCAAATTCTTGCTTCTATCTGTAACAGAAGCTGATATATAGTCAAAAATTGTCACAGAATTTTATGACAGCCACATTTATTTCTGATGCAACCAACAGTTACAGAGACATGGCGGTATCATCACTGTATTTTTGGGGTCAGATAATATAGGGGTAGACACCAATATTTCGCCTTCATCTGACATAAAAGCTGAAACCTAGCTAGAAACGTCTTTTTTTTCGAATTTTCCAGGTTTTTCATGGCAGCCATTTCAGATATTGAAACAACCAACAGTCACAGAAACTCAGCAATACCACCATCTGATTCCTTGGGTCAGAAAACATGGGAGTAGACACTTAAATCACCAACGTAGGTGCAGTAGATAACTCGCTAGTTCAGTTTTAAGCTATTTCGCATATAAATGGCGGCCATCCTGGATTTTTGAGAAAACCCCCCATGGGATTGATGGGGATTTTTTTGTGGGTTATCGATATGGTCTCCAGAGTCACTGTGCAAAAATTCAGCTTTGACACCCAAATTTCTACCCCAAACCCTGACAGTAGACTAAATTCTGACATGGCGAAATGGTGCGAAAATTACTCAAATGGGGGTCCAAAGAATTGTGATTTTGTCCATCTTCCCATATTTTGAGAACTTTAGACTTTTGATATGTTGTTCAACATATATTTCTGTAATCAAATCACGAATGATATGTAGTGTTGCAATTTTTTCCTATCTGACCCCATTTGGGCCATAAAAGCCCTGGACTATTAATATGAATGTCGCATGTTTTTACCTGACAAATTTGCTACATCTGCTGAATTTGCTTGTAAAAATCCGTTAAATACTACACATACATGGACATCATAAAAAAAGTAAGTCTCGGTTAGTGATCTTTATCATGTCGCCCCACTATCCTGAAAGTTCCCCCCACGAGGCATGTAAATGAATTGACTGTATGTATTCATTGCGTAATCGAATAAGTTATAACTTTGTTGCCAAAGTATTCATTGACCAGGGTTAAAGCAGCTATGGTCTCATTGTGGGACAATTTGGTGTTTATATGGCGAAGTTATAAAGACGAACATGGATCAGTACAAAATTAAAGATATTCCTAAATGCTGGGCGATTCCCGCTCTCAACATGATGTTAAGGGAAACTATTTTTCGACATTGTAATGATTCGAAATTTTTAGGGTTTAAAAGCCTGAGAATGTGAAGGGAAGCCATTATACATGTAAGTTTGACGACGGCAGTCGGATGACAGGAACCGAAGGTGGTTTTTCTCTTACAAAATGGTTACTGTGGTCACAGTGGTTATAGTACAGCCTCGAAGCTGAGGCGATCGCTATTGCGAAACAACGCACACACGAATTATATAATTACATCACCCGCAGCTCATGATGTAATTAGACTTGTGGATATTGAACGTAGCACCGGAAATATAAAAACACACATTATAATATTATTAGTCAGCTGTTCCTAACAATGTGATTGCATAATATGGTGGTTAGTTTATGATGGTCACATTAATCGGGCGCTGTCAGTTCCTGGTTTTTTGTTTACTAAAGTAGATGTGTAATTGTGGTGGAACCTAATTATGGTGGAGACCCTTATTAGTTTTGATTGATTTTATTCAAAAACATTACATACGGCTCGTCACATACAGCTCTTCATATTTCAGTAACATAATTAGATGTCAGGTGGATTCGGTAATAAATTTGATGCAAATCAGTTCATAACGACCACCATCATTGTTCATGACACATAACTCGAAGTCTGTTCAAGTTGCGCCAAACGACATTACTCTTTGTATTCTGTTTCACGAATAGGAGTTCATTCTTGGCTCCCGATGCCAATGTTACAATGGAGACTGCTCCCATTGACTTGTATTACACATATCTGTTGATTTTGAACGTGCGATTAATATTATTGAACTTCTCCTTAGCGGTCCTTCGTTTGACACAACCCAATTGGTAAAGACAGGGACATGATCGAGTTTGTTCCGTGATGATAGTGGCGATCCGACCAGGGACCAACAAAGAAATTCGTCTATTATATTACACACGTCATATTAAACGGTAATATAGATATACGAAATATGACGGGAGCTATCTGTAGTTGCATAGTTCATATGTGCATATTTTGTAATATAAAATCTCCTCTCGCATCTATAGGCATTGAAATGCCAAACTAATGTGTTCAAAGCTTTAACCGCATTCCATGAATTTTCAATTGCGTTTGTGACGAATTTCTGTGTGTTTAAAGCAGCAGGGTGAATAACTCACACTAGACTTGACTGTCAAAAGACCTTCCAGGAATGAGTTAAAGCCGTCCCCAAGGACATCAGTCTACGTGTCACACTGACTCGGAGTTCTTTATTGATTTCTCTGGAATTGCCACACGTTTCTGTTTCAAGGCCAGGGGAATTATTACCAACACAGCTATTCATAACATGATATTAACTCGAGAACCGATAAAAATGGCTTTATGAAAAAAAAAACATACCAGCTACTCCTTTACGTTAGTTGCACCCGGACTCATAGAAGGTGCTCTGGGCCTATGCCACATTCATATTATGATCAAACTGTTCAGATACCGGCCCAGATATACTCCATTCAAAGACTCGTGGTATAACAACGACCCCAAATATATTTCCATTCCACGATGTAAGTGCATATTTGGCTCTCTTATTATTGTAAGAATAACCATATTTGAATCCGAATCAAGGTATATTATTCAAAATGCATAAACTATCGCTCATGCTGATATTGACTAACTGATATACTATCACCTGTGTCACGTTAATGTGTTTAGTTGTGAGAAGACTGGCCAATTAGTATATTATGACAGCTGGTAGAGATTTCATTACCAGAACACTCGATTTGTGGCACAGATCAATCTGTGTCATTATTCCAGAATGCATGATAGGAGCAGGTGCATGCAATTGATTGTATGATTACTTACTTGTACAAGACTAGCTACTTTGGAAACTGGATATGGATATGGCTTCATGTTTTACCTCGTTTAGCTCGAGAAACAACACTCGTAGACGACACAATCTCTGTGATGCATGGACCAAACTTTTCCAAGCACATCATGTACAGCCATAAAATTGGCCGACTTTACAAGAACGTTCTTGTGTGTTTTGAATTCAACTGATCTTGTGCCCAATAAACGAAACAAAACAATATGAGATGTGCGATCAATTAGATGATTGATTGGCTGAACACTGCTGTTTAGTTGCAAGGTTGTGAGAATGGTTGTTTACTGCTCACAACCAAAACCATCCTTGAAATATTGCAACTGTAAGTTCACAATATCCGGGTTGTGTCCAATTATTCCGTTTGTTCAAGTTCAAGGCAATCGAGGCACACATAAATAATTACTTTGCCGAAATGATCACAATGACCACAAAGTCACCAGAGTCTTCAAGGACTAATTCAGTTTGTGGCCTGATTGTAGAAAGTATATTCAAAGGAAAGAAGCCGCTTCATGAATTATTCATATTCAGAAGGATACTAATCTTCTGAATCCTGCAAACCGATCTGAGATGGTCATTACAATTCAAGGTATAGCATTGCTTATGTGCCCCAAAGTGTCCAGGATGTGAGTTCCATAAAATTAATTTTTAACCTCATAATTGCCTATTATTTGCAGTTCATGTGAAGTAAGCACTCAGAGGACATGTCAAATTAGACAAAGAGGAGACTGGGACTGAATGACTAGAGACTGAGAAGTAATAACATGAATTTACAGCCTATCAGATCCCAAGACGTGAACTCCTCCTGCCTCCCATGTGGCACCTGTCAAAACAATATTATTTTGTCAAAAACACAATAGATTGTATTAACCTGGTAACAGAATATCAGCGTTTGTATCACGATCGTACCGATTCCTATTTATTGGAAAACGACATTTCGTTACTGCTCTGGTTTTTGCCGGTGTGGGATTCCCTTCATATGTTTATGGTTATCATCCCAGCTCTGCTGTTGATGTCTCACTCATAATTGAAGGTGACTCATTTCCTCTTTGTAGGCGTTCTCTTACTGGGATTTTTCACACGTGATTGCTCCACTTTTTTTCGAAATTTTGTCGTTTCGCTGCGTTTCAGAGAATGGCTAATATCATTTATCGTCAAACGTATTTTGCGTTTCCTATGAGTCCATTACCTGATGGTACTACACTCATCACAGAAGAATAACGACTACCTTGCTGATAACGAAGCAGCAGTTATTTATATCCTTTGAAGGAAATCATGAACTATGAAACCAATACGAATGTAAGTATCAAAGTGAGGCCAATTTGCTCGTTATCATGAGCCAGAACATACGTAATATTGACGTTTTCACTATTCATTTCAATGAGTGATGAGAATTAAATTTTCGTTCATATGCATATATTATGCATCCAAAAGATAATATTAGTGTTAATGATATTAGTGTACAGAATATCATTTGAGCAATATTTCAACCACCAGCAGAATTTGCCAAACAAATGCTTTTGTTGGGCCAAAGTTCAAATAGAAATTGTTATTACCGCCACAGATCACAGAGTGAAGGAATTTCAGTTGCCAGAAATATTTGACGTAACGACTTCCGCGAAAATGTCATCCGTGGGACATATTTTCTACATAGCATTATTCTAAACGTGTGGTGAGTACACAAAGGAGTCCTCTCGGCATCCTTTCATCAGTAAAGCAATGAACTGGTCAAGGAATCTATGAAGAGAACTGATTAGGTCCACAATCGCATTGTGAACAAAATCTACAATTCCATGATACCAAATTCCCCACAGCACACCGAGGTCCAGTCAGTTATTAGGAAGTGTGAATGTCATCCACAACATGACGATAAAGCAATAAAGATTTATAAAGAATGATCTGTTCGCACATTTCGTTGAATATATAATCGGAGTATATCACACACCCAAAGATAACTAGATCTAATCCTGTATTTATTTTGCGTGGAATTTCTTAAACCCCTATTGAAACAGGGAAAGCACTCTGAGAAAAGCTTGCCTAGGGTGATAAATTCAATAAATAGTAACTGATCACTTAGTTTATTACGGTAATTCTTTATCATGATGACAAATTTGATCCGATAGAAACTAGTCAGTATATTGGGTGAATGATATTGGGTGAAACAATGTTCGGGTAGTAAATTGATTGAGAGGTTGATTAGTTCATTCTTTCTGTCTGTCATCTTATTAGGCGTATTCGCTGGACATAGTGACTGAATTAAACTAAATTCGGCAAACAGATAATTGAACCTTTTTCCAAACGCATCCATCGCAAAAAGGTGTTACTTGAATAACAGGAATGCAATCAACTGAATTCGACCAACTAGGCTGGATCACGGCCAATTGGTAACATGACACAAAGAATACCATTTCGCCATGACGAATTACAGTGGCTTATAGTTTATTATGTTAAAAGTCTACTAATTGGCCTTGGACAACTACTAATTGACCTTGGACAACTACTATTTGGCTTTGGCAAACTACTAATTCGTCTTGGCAAACTACTAATTCGCCGTGGCGATTTAGTAGTTAAAGCTCTAAGTATGCTATATGAAGAGATACCGTACAATCCCTTCGAGTTTTTGAGACATACCCTGAACCTTTCGTGCTGACTGGTGACGTAAGTAGGTGCCTTTGGCCTAGGCCGACCAGGGGGATTCTCGGTCGTATAAAAGGAGGGGGCGACTGACCTACAGTGTGGCATAATCAATAGACCAAGGAGGCATACACATCGTCCTCAATGTCCGTATGTAATGCCTTTCATTATGTGTATATCTATATTTTAGCATTTATAGAGTATTGGTTGAATGTAGGGTGTTAAAATATGGGTGACATCTCTGACGGAATATTTTGTAATCATATAACATTGATAGCGTCACCCTTGATAGTCTGTCCAATTGTACATGTACATGCTATGTTACACGTATGCACTATGCACCTATTGGCATGTACTCTAGGTTAGTTTTAGAGCATACAATGACTGTGCACTGCTCCACAACATATGAGTATAAAATTTAACAGGTTACACAGCCTGTTTGTATGTTGTGTACAAATATGTATGATAACTTTACTGTGGATGTGGCTACATTATCGGGAGATATCAATGCACTTGAATTACCGAGAACCATACAAATTCGTCACACCAATAGATAATATGGGTATTACGGCTAGGAGGGAAATATGTAGCCCTAATTATATGGATAATTGTGTGCACGTATGGATATTATGCAATTATACTTTGCAGTTTGTGTGTTCTCTGACATCTGGGTTGTGGGGAACTTGTCAAATGATCACCGACACATACTGCAAGAATGGCTTTATACCACTTCGCCGTTACAGCCGACTGCCTCTGGCCTCTGTCGTGGGCGGCTTGACTCGCGCCAGTGCATAGACCCGCCCACATGCAAAGCAAAACAAACAACGCGTGGTTCTGTGGTTTTACGTTCGGTTTATCCGTCGGGGAAGATCGTGGACGTTATCATAATAGTTTTTACATGGTCGTTTATCTATTTATAACATACTTAAAGCTTTAACCGTGGGCGAAGTGGTATCTCGCCGAGGCGAATTACATTGTTTGTATCGTGTCACCAATACGCTTCTGTGGATGTGTCGTTGATTTACAATATACATTGTAAACCAGCAACAAACCTAGTTGGTGTATGATACCATTCATTCATATATCATGTATTATGGGGGGGACCTTATTAGATTTGATTGAATTTATTCAGAAACAATACATACAAACATACATGTTCGCCATAACATATTGAAGAATAATAATCGTTACAATATTTTATTCAGCCCTGATCTATGGGGTAGGAGTGTAGCAGACTGTATACCTCATTCGTGGTTGAAACAATATACATGTGAATAATCTGAGATTATGATAAATGAGGCACCTCACAGCTCGTTAAATTTCATGAATATCATTATATGTCAGATGGATTTGGTACATAAGTGTGGTACAAACAGTTTCATAACGACCACCTTCAGTTACATTTGTGACGAATTTTTGTGTGGCTAAAACAGCACAGTGAATAACTCACACTAGATTTGACTGTCAAAAGACCTACTTCCAGGAATGAGTTAAAGCCGTCCCCAAGGACATCAGTCTACATGTCACACTGACCCGGAGTTCTTCACTGATTTCTTTGGAATTGCCATATGTTTTCGTCTCAAGGCCAGAGGAATTATTACCAATACAGCTATTAATAACATGATATTAATTCGAGAACCGATAAAAATGGCTTTATGAAATACGTACTAACTACTTCTTTACCTTAGTTGCACCCAGATCCATAGAAGGTGCTGTGGGCGTATGCCACATTCATATCATGATCAAAGTATTCAGACACCGACCTAGATATGCTCCATTCAAAGACTTGTGGTATAATAATGCTCCCAAATATATTCCTAGTCCATGACGTAAGTGCATATTTGACTCTCTTATTATTATAAGAATAACCATATTTGAATCAGAATCAAGGTATTTTTTGAGTACGCATGAACTATCGCTCATGCTGATAATAACCAACTGATATTGACTAACTGATATACTATCACCTGTGTCACGTTAGGTGTGTGGTTGTGAAAAGACTGGCCCATTAGTATATTATGACAGCTGGTATAGATTTCTGAACATTTAATTTGTGGCGCAGATCACACCATAATCCACACCATTATTTCAGAATGCATTACGAAAACAGGTGTAGGCAATTGACTTTATGATATACTACACAAAACTATTCGGGAGCTGGATATGTATCTTGTTTAACTGTGATACCGTGTTCACACCCAGAAGCGACACACCCCCTGTGATTTGAGTGCATTTTCAAGCACATAATGTGCCACTCCATAAATTAAGAGAATTCACATTGACGTTGTTGTATGTTCCAATAATCTTTTGCCCAATAAGCCAGTAAAAACCCCGAAAATAAAATATGAAACGTGCGATTTATAACATGACTGACCACTGAATACCGCTGTTTAGTTGCACGGTTGTGAGACTGGTTGTTTGGGGCTCATAGACACCACCGTCCTAGATATATTGCAACTGCATGTTCACAATATCAGGCTTTGTGCCCTACTACTTCTATTGGTAGCGTTCGAGGCACACATAAGTAAATTATTTTGTGATTGTCACCACAATGGCCACTAAGCCCCCAGACTCTTCGAAGACTAATCCAGCTTGTGACCTGGTTGTATTCAATGAAAGACATCAGCGCCGCTTCATAAATTATTCATATTCAGAAGGACCCTAATCTTCTGTGTTGGACACTAATCTTCTGTGTTGAACAAAAATATGGTCATCACAATCCAAAGTACAGAACTGGCGTTTTGTACCACAAATCGCTATAAAAGATGTGAGTTCCATAAAAAGTATTTTATGTAGTTTTTAACTTCATATTTGCTCATTGTTTGCAGTTCATGTGAGGTAAGCACTCAGAGGAGGTTACTAGAACTGAATAACGGGTGGATTGTTACAGCATATCAGACCCTAAAGCGTGAGTTCCTCCTGCCTCACACGTGGCATCTGTCAAAACAATAGTATATTGTCAATAAACCAAAAGATTGTAATACCCTGGTGATAGAGTGTACGTATCAATCTATCACTACCAACACAGCCAAATTTTGATGATTCAAATAACAAATGTAAAACAACATTTTGCAATAGAAACAAAGCCCAACCAAATATTTTGTCAAAAGACACATTGGCGTCATCAGGGGCAGACAGTGTGGTTAAAGTCATAGTAGCAAGGTACCATTATATGGTTTTATTCCTCTTCAGATAAAGGCATTGTGGACATTTGGTGATAAAAAAGATGTTCGCGTTAATTGGTAATTAATAACAGCGACATATAATCGAGTATATTGAGCCAGTATTGCAATCGTCTTCTCATGCCGATGAAAAAATAGCTTCGGCATTTTCCGTAATCGTGACGTCAGTTGAGGCAAAATGTGCTTTGATGGCTGGCCAAAAACGTAAAACACGTAATTTGGGCGGTCAGCTCAAAGATAGAAAATCACTCCAAAATGCATGAGATTCAAAAGAAAACACATGAAAACCAACAAATACTGGACATCTTGCAATTCAATAAACCTCGCTTCTGGGAGAATGAATAGTACTGATTCTAAATATCAAGACAAGAAATGCCGTATTCCAACCATCTCACCCGTTCACTTGAATTGTCAAACATACACAACGAGAATGGATATGCGACATGCAGTTTACCTTGCTGGCTACATGTACTTTCAGTACTGCCTCAAATGACGTCACAAACCACGTGACCCATACTAAAATCGTGATCAAAATCTTCGGCAATTTACGGAAGGAGTGCCTATTTGATTCAATATCTCGAAACCCATTGATTGTATTTGTAAAATTCGTTCGAATTTACAGATAACTATTCATAATGGACTAAATGAAAAGCACTTTCATCGGCATGGTACTAGGTCTTTAATGTAGTCGCTTCTATTGTACACCTGATGGAGTTAGTATACAACTGCCCAACAACCTATGAATATAATATAGAAATCTGAAACAAACCCTATGGAATAGATATATGACAAGTACATAAGTACCTCATCACAATCCAAAAGGCTACTTAGTTGATAGTAACTCTTTGCAACATAACCATACCAATTCTCTGTTTATCGACAAACGATTTTTTGTTACTGATTCGGTTCTTCCGGTGATAGTTCTTCTACATATGGTCATTTTCACTTCCCAGCTTTGACGTCTCACTCATAATTGAAAGTGATGCGTTTCCACTATGTATGTGTTCTCTTACTGGGATTCTTCGTACGTGGTTGTTCCAGTTTTTCTTCTTTAAAGCTGCTGCCTTCAAATGTATGCAATATTTTTTTAAACCAATTTTTTGTTACATACATCTAATGCATTAAAACAAAAAGTATGTTCAATGATTTTGAAGATTACAGTCCGTCCGAGTTGTCTTTTCATCCGTTTTAGTGCCCATTTTGTACCGGTTTTGTAAATAAACAAACGAAGTGTATCCATCAAACCCGAATGTAAACGACTGCTCAAATCGCGCTTATATGTCCACATCGAATACATTTGCCAGTTCGTATGTGCATATATAGTGTAGTTATGAGAAAATAATCAGTGATATACCATGATGTGCGTGGAATTGTCAGTCTATCTCGCATTTCTATGCTTCGTTTACATCTGAGTGTGATGGATACAGTTCCTGTATTTACGCGAGAACCGTCTGTTCAAATGAGCAAAATTTCCCTGAGGACTGGTCATTTCCATTACATTTGATGTGAGTAAGTTCCATTCAGTTAGTTTAGAATGTTTATTATGAAATATAGTTTTCAAAAAAATATTGCATACATTCGAAGACAGCAGCTTTAAACTTTGTAGTTAGGATGAACGGTTCCGAGAATGGCTAATATTACATTAATCGCCAAATGTTTTCTGCATATCATATGAGTCCATTACCTGACGATACTACATTTATCACGGACGAATAACTACTACATTTGCTGGTAACAGCATTATGTGCCAATGCAGACGTAACCTTGAAGTTGTCATGATTCTTTAAAATGAGTGATGAAAGGTAATTTTTCTTCGATGTGTGAATGTATTCGGCAACCAAACGTTGAAGTACACAGATTGTCCTTTCAGAAATTCTTCAAAAAACCAGCAGAATTGTAGTGGTTTTGATACGCGAAAACTGATATGGAATTATTATCACCACAATATCACACAGGAAAGACATTTCAGCTGCCGGAAATATTAGACGAAATGACATCCGGGAAAATGTCATCCGCGGGACATATTTTATACATACATGTAGCATGATTCCGAACGTGCGGTGAGTACACAAAGGAGTCCTCTCAGCATCCTTTTATCAGTAAAGCAATGAACTGGTCAAACAATCTTTCAAAAGAACTGATTAGGTCTACAATCGCATTGTGCACAAAATCTACAATTCCATGATGATAATTTCCCTACCCAAGATCACATACGCTTTTTTTTTTATTCAAAAGCAGTCAGTTATTGACAAAATTGCAAATGTTATATACAACATGAAGATGAAACAATACATATTGAATATATGATTGCATGATTTGTTGAATATGATCATGTATTATGTATTATGTAATGAATACCAAAATTTCCCAGATCCTGTATTTTTGGCGTGGAATGTATTACACAGCCCCTACATCAATAGGGAAAAGATTTTGTTGAAATACATTTTTCATTCAAATGGGATAAATTCCATAAATAGTAAATATTCACTCGGTTTACTAAACTTTCATCGTAAAGACAAATCAGACCCGATAAAACTATTTGGTATAATGAGTAAATGATATAATGTTATGATTACTTGGAAAGCTGAGTGAGCAAAGTTTATTATTTCTGGCCGTCTCGTTTAATTTGACTATTAATAAAAGCTGACAACATATTTCCTTGCAGACAATTAATACTCCCCAGTCAAGGATGAAAACATAAAAAACAGCTGTGATATGAGGCTAGGAACTAACTGCAGAGAGGTATCAATAGAATTACAGTGCTTTGGGTGGATCATGTTCATATGTCACAGGCATCGTTGCTGTCTTGTCTTGTGGAGCAATGATTTATGGACGATCACAGAGAACTGGTACTTTTACAGCTGTTTTATTGAAGAGCTATAAAATGTCAAATCTTATCGGATACAACAATTTGCATATGTTTCTGTAGTTGAACCTATTTTGCGATATGTGACTATCATAAACACTCATACGTAACGAAAATAAACGATTATCGTCCAAACAAAATTATCGTAAGGCCCTCGACATACGTGAGTGGCACGGTTTCTGGTATAGATTAAGATTTTTAACAAGAGGGCATTAAATGCATCCAAGTTCTTCACATGAGTTGGATGAAAAAAAAAAACTGGCACGAATACCCAGCCCCACCAATTACTGATTCAGTTTATCCATTTAAGGTAAAATAATAATGGTCTGAGTCATGAGAAAACGAAGCTTTCATGCAAGAGAGAGACAGATAACCAGGTACCCCGCATTGGAAGGCGGATCCACAATGCGTATCACTATGCGCATTCACTATGCGTATGTATTGGTGGTAATAGATACTTACATCCATAACCGTAATCCACATCCATGACCTTAAGACTCTTTTACAATGCATGAGCTGTATCTATTCGGTCATGATATATACAGGCGATAAGTGAATTAGACTACTCATGTCTGTGGTCACTCATGTCTGTGATTTTCACATGGCTTTGACTTTGATACTTTAGTATCACTCGGATTTGACTACTCACACTGATCTTGTAAAATTCGTCCATGGATTCGGTCTTGGGATATGGATTTTCTGTTTGTCGGTATCCATTTCTACTTTTAAACTCTGAATAGACCTAGAGAAGGCAGAGAATATAAACTTACGAATGCTGTAAATTACTTACACGTGACCAAACGTTTTGGGGAAATCGACAGTGCTAATCACATTAGCCTCTGGAAGATCGGAACAGCAATATGTCACAAGCACAAATTGTTGTCAATTGGTCAGAGGGCAGGATGGCATTCCATGTCACATGTCACACATATGATATCTGCCAAACAACACATTGTGAAGAAATGAATGTATTGCACAGACAACACTAAATCACACTTTTAGACATTTGATACTGAGGAAACGGCTTATGTTCTTGTCTCAATTTCGAGCAGATGGGATATATTTTAAAGATGTTGGCGTTGTCCATGGGGATTGTTTGCACGCGATTGCTTTCTTTTTCCGTCTTCAAATTTGTTGCATTGAGGTTATACACTGTCAAATAGGGTGTCCCTTAAAAATAAAGTTTTGAATTGCAAACCTGCCACCCCTTCATTTCATTCCTTTCATGGATAAAATTTAATGTGCAAAATACTTTTGCAATTGTAGTAGTTTTGGGGGTGGCCCTCCAACCTTGAACTTTGAGTGAAATTGCATGAAGTTTGAAGTATTATAGTATGTTCCCGACGTACGGTACGGTACGGTACACTGATTGTTGATTAATTTATGCAATTTTTTCCATAATTTGAGAGATAAGATGCAGCTAACAAATCAATAGGCCTGTATTGGTGCATAGGATGGACATGATACCCATTGTCCATTATATTTTAACAAATGACATGCCACTCATTGTTGGCGACTCATTGGTCACTGACATAGTTTGTCATATTACCAGGTAGTTCATCATGATGGGGGCTTGAGATATTTATTTGTACTGTGATTATATAGGCATTTGACAAAGTGGGGGCATCATGTTCTCTATTTGTTCTTTATTGGTGTTCTTTATTTCCTAGCTAATAACGTTACCATGGCAACACAGTTGTACACAGTCCACAATAACCATGGAATCCAAGACATTTATATGAACTGTGTTATACTAGCAGTTGATGGGAGCTTATTATCTTCCTTATATGTTCTTCATTGATGTTCTTTATTTCGTAGCAACATATGTTACCACGGCAATACAAAGAACATATTAACTAATATAACTAGGGGTTCCAAGATACTTATGTGTATTATACTGTATAAGCAGTGGAGTACAATTTTCAAAACTGTGTGGCAAGAAAAGTTTATATCCAATATACATATTGTATGACATGCATTTATCCATATAATGATGGCTATTATTCAACAACTAGTTCAAATAGAATCAATGCATACTGTTACTAGGACTCACCTTAATGTTTATTTACTCGGACAATATGAACCGGAAATTCAAATCGACAGGCGCTTGCGCACTTTCTTCATCTTCACAAAGTCAACATGTTTGTTCGAGAATCCAGCAGACAGGCAATTGATGCTATATCAGCACTTTGGATCAAGGCTGGAATACCTGTTCGTGCAGCAAAGCACACGATTGTCAAGTTGGAAAAAGTGTTCGCTGAATGGAAAGGTCTTCAGAAGCATAAGAATCGAACAACCCCGGACACAAACTGAGGGAACACCAGTTTGTTGAAAAGCTTGATGACCTGTTCGATATCATCCATGCTGATGCCTTGGATATGATTAAGTTTCCAGAAGATCGAGCATTTCATCTGTCACAGAGGGAGAAAGGTCGTCCTGGTTCAATTGCTGGTTTGGATACTGTCGAAACCAATCGAAGAAAGCGAGCCCTTGAACAACATGAGGCTGAGGCGAGGCACAAGAAACGTTCACTCGCAGAAATGGAAAGTTCAACAAGACAGGTTGTGATCTCAAGTGATTCCTCAGAGACAGAAAACAACGGCGATGACAGTGATCCTGAATATGTGGATTGAAAAACAGTATCTGGCACAGAGAGCAAGTCAGGTGATGAAGATGCCAAACCGAAGCGGGCCACAATTAACATCATGACTCCTGGACTGGCAGCTGCTTTGGACAGAACGAAAACTACCTCCAGGAACGCCACCTATGTTCTCTGTGAAACTGCAGGAAGCCTCAGTCATGATGTCACCGCACTGAATATCAATAGGAACTCCATTCAACGTGCAAGATCAAGTCATGGAGCCAACAGATTGGTACATGTAAATGCACAGATTTCAACATCAGTTCCTCTCACAGTTCACTGGGACGGCAAATGGAAGATCATACTTCACATGTACATGTAGATCGTCTGCCAGTGCTGGTTTCCGGTAGTGGAGTTGAGCAGCTACTATGTGTTTCAAAACTGAGCTCATCAACAGGAGAAGCACAAGCATCCGCAGTGATGCGTTGTTTAGAAGATTGGGGCCTTGAAGACCAGGTTACTTCATTATGCTTTGACACAACATCACCCAACACTGGCCGCCATGCTGGCGCATGTGTGCTGATTGAACAGAGGCTCAAACGAGATCTTCTTTTCATGGCATGTAGGTACCATGTGATGGAACTCATCATAGGAGCTGAGATTCTTATCTTTAAGAGATTCAAGGACGCCTGGTCTTTCATTGATCAAGACAACTTCCAAACAGCTTCCTCAGAATCCTCAGTTGAAACACTTGCGGCCCCGTTTCGAGCAGAAATCCTTGAATTTGCTCATACACACTTGCAAACAAATCAACCAAGGGACGATTATAGAGAATTTCTCGAGCTGTCAATTATTTTGTTGGAGATACCCCTGCTAGAGGAATCCGCTTCATGGCACCAGGGGCCATGCATCGTGCTAGGTGGATGGCTAAGGTGATTTACGCTATCAAAATGTGGCTGTTCCGTGGCCAGTACAGAATCACGCGGAATTGCCGACATTGTCGCCTTCTCAGTTGTTCACTTGAAAGCTTGGATGACAGCACCCCTTGCTGCTCAGGCCCGCTTGAATGATTTCCAACTGATGATCCAGCTCCAACGATATCCACATGCTGCAATGTCTGCTCAAACCACCAAGAAACTCGACCTCCACCTGTGGTACCTTTTTGAAGAATTGGTTGGTTTGGCTTTGTTCGATCCCCGAATAACACCTGAAACAAAAAAGCTGATGATTACAGCCATGGAAGAAGAAGCCCCAGACCAACCCAGTAAACGGCCGAGTGTAAAGCCTGGGGCATCCATGGGCAGGAGGGGCCTGGAACAGTTCTGTACATCAAACTCGAGGAAAATTTTCCGACTACTTGGAATCCCCGAAGCTGTGCTCTACAAGACCCTCGTGAATGGGGAAAGGATGCATCCTTCAAGCGAGGCTTACAAATTGTCAGGGCTTGCAGTCTTCAACGACCGGGCCGAGCGTGGTGTAGCACTCATACAGGACTTCAACCGTCAGCTCACCAACAACTCCAGTTTCTTCTCCAGGTTGTGAGTGAACACCGCCGTTTGTTTCCTGACTGCACCAAGAAAACCATCGTGGCCAACATGACACTGGGTAACAAGAAGGATGATTGAAGCTTGCAATTTGTACATGTGGTGACACCACCAAGTGGATATCTAGCAAACTAGTAAAGCACTAGTTGACTATGGATCTTATCATGGACACTTACCTCATACTTACCTTGCTGGATAATGCTGTTTGTTCATTATTGAAGTTCTCCGTAAATTTACAATTTTATCATGTCGACTGGGTTGAGAATTGCGCTCCGAAGATCATGGTTTTTTCGAATTATGAAATGATTACAGTGTTGTTATTTTTTTCACAGCATGTAAAGCATGCAAATAAACAAGCATGCAAATAAAAAAAACTATTTTTTTCGTTGACCGACATAATGATAGCATTGATTTCTTCAAATAAATGTGATTTGTGGTATATTTTGAAACCTGAGGACCACCCCTAAATATAATCCTGTTGTGTTATAACTTCGCAAAGTGGTTTGTTGCCTTAATTGGCATTATTTGGGAGGGTGGCAGGATCAATCTTGATAACTTTCATTTTTCATGCTATGCTAAGGGCACCCTACTGTCTAATATTACAATTACCTTCAACTGAAGGTCACTCATATTTACCACATGATACCTCTGAATTAACAATATTAAACTAACTTTTTTTGGAACGACGAATAATCATTTAGCACCTAAATTTTCTGAACACAGTAGTCCAAATTCGCTGATAAAATTCATCTCTAGAACATATGTTTATGGTCCCACTTATTTTCTTGCCTATTGATTGCTTGGAAATTGCCTTCCTATATGAAATCAGATTGCTCACCTGCGTCACTCTGTCGGTTTATAGACATTCAGGCTACATCAAGGGCGTTATTAAAGCAGTTGCCTTCGAATCCAGTCAATATTTTTTGAAAACTATATTTCAAATTAAACATGCTAAATCAACTGAATGAGACATACTCACATCAAATGTAATGACTATAACCAGTCCTGTGGGAAATTTTGCTCATTTGAACAGGCGGTTCTCGCGTAAGTAGAGGAACTGTATCCATCACACGCAGATGTAAACAAAGCATAGGACTGCAAGATGGACTGACAATTTCACGTACATCATGGACTATTACTGATTATTTTCTCATAACTACACTATGTATGCACATACGAACTGGAAAATGTACTCGATGTGGACTTTTAGGTGCGATTTGAGCATTTGTTCACATTCGGGTTTGATGGATACGCATTCGATATACAAAACCGGTACAAAATGTGTAATAAAACGGATGAATAAACAACTCGGACAATTGTAATGGTCAAAATCATCGAGCACACCTTTTGTTAGCTGGCATTAGATGTATTGCACAAAAATTTAGTTTTGAAAAAAAAAATATTGTATACATTCGAAGGCATCATCTTTAAGCATGCCGACTACACATGGGTTTTAATTTGCATATACCTCGGGTCGATAAATTCAAGACGAAATAAATATCCTTTGTCGAAGATTCATAAACCCGTACATTTTATTTGTCCATTTTGTATACTTCAATGGATGTCTGTGAGTAAGTGACACTAATTGTGTATTTGTAGCGATCGTTTGTCAATTAGATAATATAATCTATTCGGTATAGGATATCACATGGATATTGATGCAAAATTGCCCATATCCATAAGGGCAGACAAGCGGAAAAGCAGCCAGTTCTAGATTTTTAATATCAGACTGAGAAACGAATCAACACAATATTTTATATTTATTGATGTGTAAGACTGGCATGACGGGTGTGGTTATTTACATTTTAATCCACCAGGTACACTACGAATCATTGCTCGTAGAACCTTGTTCATTAAAATTATGCAATTAATTAATCAACATAATTAGCCATGGATATGAAAGGACTGAAAATATCTGATCACAATTGCAGGTAGATCTGTTTCTCAATGATGACAAGATATCCATCCGGGACTATTAATTGTCAACCATATGACGTCAGCTCTATTTTCCGGGAATTCATTATTAGACTAATAATTGAGTACCAAATGACGCCAGCATCGCGAGCAGAAGGTAAGCCATTTTTCAAATTAGTTTCCCTCATTAAGGTAAGATGATCCGCAGTAACACTGGTTCACCTAATTCATGTATTTATGAGTAATGTATTTCGCGTGAGGCAAACGTAATATATTGGTTCCACACTGGACTTAAAATGTATTTCTGGAATATGTCATGAAAATAGCTGTTAAGGTCAAATGAAATCGTATTACAAGAGGGTATTAGTTGTTGCCACTAAGCGTGATATGTACATAAAACAATGATGTCTACATTCATCATATTGATAGTGAGAATCATTGTGTCCAATGTCGGTTTGATCAGATAGTACAATACACATGTTCTTAACCTGTATTTACACAAATTAGTGGATGAAATTATTGCACAAACTGGATAGTCATGGTAAACTATACTTGTCATT
The DNA here is from genome assembly GCA_949152475.1 of Terebella lapidaria. NCBI lineage: Eukaryota > Metazoa > Annelida > Polychaeta > Terebellida > Terebellidae > Terebella > Terebella lapidaria. The sequence continues at coordinate 15,104,403 of OX424564.1, read as the reverse complement.
AGAGCCAGGAGTGAATACAAGTACCTAACAGTGGGACGAATTCACCTCAGGGCAAAAATGCATCAATCATTGTTGGATTTTTATCAAACCAGCTCACCGACTCCCGAACAATCATGCCAAAATATTATGAGTGACTCATACTATCTTTGACACAACTCATAGCTGAAATTAGACAATGAAGTATTCATCTTTCCAGACATCACGACATCACGAACATTCCCAAAAAAAACACAACATCAATAACCACAAGAGATGTGTTAATGAAAGATGGAAAATCTCAGCCATATTAATCAGTTTGTGGACGCAGGCTACAAACGGGTTTGTGTGTGTTAGCGTGCCGGTAGTCTATCCCCAAGGTTATCATTCCCGCCTTTTTATCCGTTCTTCTAATTTCTACAGTCCGCATTTTATGTAGAATTGGTATCCCTTGACAACGTTACCTGATTATTCAACCAATGACAATCTCTCTTTTCGACTAGAAGCTTCTCGAGGTTGTTTTCCTTTCAATCTTTCAATTTTTAATCCAAGATATTCTGCCCCATCGCTTGAAGTATAGAATTAAAACTTTATCACGCTTATCATTAGTGATCACTGTTATTATAGGGTTTTATATTTTTTGAATCCCTCCTAGCATCTAACAGATTTATTTATTTTTCCCCGAGGCCGGTGAAAGACCGAAATTTTTGCCTCGATCGCTTCTCCAGAATCGATAGGCCTAGCATGTTATAAATATTTTGTCATATATAATATATTAAACACATTTTATATCTACTGTAGCCGTATTATACAAGAGTATCAATTATTAATCGGATCGACACATCTGTCTCCAATGGTTAGTGTGTTCGCCTTCAAATACAAATCTGGATAAGCCCCTATCGTGTCATCGGTCGATCGTCTCATTGACCGGCTCGGTGATGCTGCGACATTTTATGCTCAAGGTGGTCATAACGTTGTTTGTACAACTTTGTAAATTCGTCACGAACGACAAACGTGGATGTATTTTTGACCTCTACTCCCGCTCCACCCCTCTCCCAGTATTTTCCCTATTCATACTGCATCCAGAAATTCCGTGGGTGTAAAATGATGTACACAACATCATGTAGACAACATCACACAAATTTCAATTAAGACATCCGTTTTTAAAAACCGGTAACAACATTGTTCACGGACTAGATCTAGTGTGGTGTAGATCTATCGCTTAGAACATCATCCAACTGGTGACACTTGACGGCTACGTAAAGTATTTTATACGGTATTTGTTTCCTTTGAGAGTGTGGGCCAGCATATCCATGTACATCGACAGTTCTTTCATCAGTTCATTCTATCTTCATAACAAACATAAACTTATCATACTACATCTAGTAATAGTTTATCTAATAACGTATAATAATATATATATATACGTTCAAATGTTTAGGTCGATCAATTTTTACATAGTCAGAAATCCATAAAATGTTTTCTATATTTGTTTATTCCTCAATCTGTTATCATTTGTTAATTCGTCTGTACTCTGCAGGTATATATATATATACTCTCTAATGTGTCAGTTATCCTCTGTCATTCATACAAGTATTTATCATATTACAATGTAAATATATAATATTTATTATTTATTTTGTTTTATAATGGAAGTCCAATTCCGCTGACGGTTCAAGGCTGTTTGCCCTAGTTCCAGTGTTATTATATACATCTATAATTTCATTATTTATATATCATAGATTATATTTTACACAAAATATGTATATAATGTTTTTCGTGCCAGTGTCTCCTCTCGTTGCGGGATTTATCCTGGGAGTCCAATTAACAGGCTCCAGAGCTTTCACTGTCAGTTGTGGGCTGTGTGCCCTAGTTTCCAGTTTATTATTCATGTCTTTTATATATATTTACATTTTTTCCAGTATTTATTCCTTTATTCTATATGTACTATCCTATCATTTTTTATACCATATATACATATATACAATATCTAAAAAAAATAAAAAAAAATATGTATATATTTACCAATATGTGTTAATGTCAGTGTCTGCTCTCGTTGTGGGATTTATCCTGGGAGTCCAATAACAGGCTCCAGAGCTTTCGCTGTCAGTTGGGCTGTGTGCCCTGGATACCAGTTTTATTATTCATGTATTCTATATATATTTACATTTTTCCAATATTTATTCCTTTATTCTATATCTACTATCATACCATTTTTTATTCCATATATACATATATACCATATCTACAAAAAATATGTATATATTTACCTATATTTACCATATAAATAATGTGTTAATGTCAGTGTCTGCTCTCGTTGTGGGATTTATCCTGGGAGTCCAATTAACAGGCTCCAGAGCTTTCGCTGTCAGTTGTGGGCTGTGTGCCCTAGTTACCAGTTTTAGTATGCATGTCTTTTGTATATATTTACATTATTTATATATCATATTATATATATATACATATTTGAAAATATTTCAGTTGTGGGCGGTGTGCCCTAGTTCCAGTATTTATTCATTTAGTCTATATGTACTATCAGACCTTGTTTGTATACCATATATATATATATATACATATATATCATATGTACTCAAAAAAAAAAAAAAAAAAAAAAAAAAAAAAGTTTATATTCATCAATATTCACTATATATATATAATGTGTTCAGTGTCTGCTCTCCTTGCGGGATGTATCCTGGGAGTCCAATTAACAGGCTCCAGAGCTTTCGCTGTCTGTTTCGGGCTGTGTGCCCTTGTTACCAGTGTTATCATTCATGTCTTTCCTAGATTATATATCTACATTATTTATTAAACCCTGTCACTTACTGGATGTAAGTGGCCATGACCTTGGTATTGTTTAGGGCTGATTGCCCTTGGTAATATTTAGGGCCAACTGCCCGTGCTAACGTTTAGGGCTCACTGCCCGTAGTAACGTTTAGAGCTGACTGCTCATGGTAATTTTAGGGCGGACTGGCTGTGATAATGTTTAGGCCTGGATGACCGTGATAATGTGTAGGGCTTACTGCCCCTGGTGAAATTTAGGTCGGTCTGCGGTAATGTTTAGATTTCAGTATTATATATTTTATATAGTTCCTCCATTAGATATTTTCATATATTTCATAAATTAAATTTAAGTATACGTGTATATTTTAAGTACGGTACTTCACAATTCATTTTATCAAATTTAATTAAATTTTCACTTCCTCCTGTCTCGCTTCAAAAGATGCTAGCGTATTATAAATTCGTTGGTGTTTATGGTTCTTGTTATTCATTTCCAGTAAATCTGCATAACGATACCTCTTTCATTTCGGAGTTCAATCTTGTTCAAGTATTTATCACGTTAAATGTTGTTCCACAGGTACTCGTTCTCGTTTTCTAATATTGCAGAATATGCCTCCACAAGAAAACCAAGGCTGTTGAGCCATGTGCCAACATAACAGTACCCCTCGACTCTGGAGCCGACAATCTAATAACTGCTGAGCATGTCTTCACGTGTAAATTCGTGGGATGCTCACGCTCCGGATCCCAGTGCACCTGAAACCACTTCCAACATCAATACTGCCATTACGGGTGTAGGTCGGGTGCCTCTCCTGTCAACAGCCGAGGACCTCAGGCTGTTATTACCCTCCGGTTACACAGCTGTGGGTCAGGAGTTCCAGCCTCCCAGTCAGGGTGCTGCAATTATAATCATCGATCTCAATCTGTGGGTCATGAGCCCCAGTTCCATCTCTAATTCTAGACCTTAGTGTCTAGCTGTGGGTCAGGAGCCCCAGCCTGCAAGTCCGGGTACTCAATTCTAATCATCGATCTCAATCTGTGGGTCAGGAGCCCCAGTCCCATCTCTAATTCTAGATCTTAGTGTCTAGCTGTGGGTCAGGAGCCCCAGCCTGCAATTCCGGGTACCCAATTCTAATCGTCATCTCAATCTGTGGGTCAGGAGCCCCAGTTCCATTTCTAGTTCTAGATCTTATTGTGTAGCTGTGGGTAAGGATCCCCAGCCTGCAAGTCCAGGTACTCAATTCTAATCATCGATCTCAATCTGTGGGTCAGGAGCCCCAGTTCCATCTCTAATTCTAGATCTTAGTGTCTAGCTGTGGGTCAGGAGCCCCAGCCTGCAAGTCCAGGTACTCAATTCTAATCATCGATCTCAATCTGTGGGTCAGGAGCCCCAGTTCCATCTCTAATTCTAGATCTTAGTGTCTAGCTGTGGGTCAGGAGCCCCAGCCTGCAAGTCCAGGTACCCTAGTCTAATCATTAATCTCGATCTGTGAGCCAGCCCCCCAGTTCCTTCTCTTAATTCCAGATCTCAGTCCCTAGCTGTAAGTCAGCAGCTCAAGCTGCCCCTGTTCTGGGTTTTTCTATTACAGAATTATCGCCAGTCCTTTCCTCTTACCCTTCCCTATCCTAAACAATATTTATGAGAAATGGTTAGGAAACCAAGAATTCTTCACAAGCACTCCACCTGGTTAACCCAACCCCTTTTTCAATTTTTACAATATCTTTACGTAGCTTTACACTTATCTTCCACTCTCATACACAAATCTAAATTTGTTCCTCAATACCTTTAAATTACATTATAAAAACTTACATTCCTCTTTTATCTCTACCTTACTAATTTCCAAACTCATCCTATTACTGAGTGTCGTCTGGCACTTGTTGCAATATTCAATATCAATATTCCACATATCATAATCCTATGTCAACATTTTTCATCAATTAATTATAGTCTACCTTTATGTAAGTGTGTTTAAATTATAACTCTAGCTCCAGAATATTAAAACATTTTGTTGTCGACCTTTTAACCCATCGTTCTACATCAAGTCTTATTTCTTTAAAATTTTTCCCTAAGAATTAGTGGCCTTTTCATAGTATACCATGAACATTTTCACTGCATATATATGATTAGTGAGCTCCCAGAGATCTAGGAGCATGGATGTCCATCTTCTCTATGTTCAAGGGTCGTCCAATCTATCTTTCCCTTTACTACTAGTAATTTATTTGCTTCATCCCATCCCATTTGCTTCGTTTCTATGATTAATCAACAAAGTCGTGGCCAATAAGACTTCCACTTCCAATTTCCAAATGTTCCTCCTCCAAAATACAACTATTATGTTTTTGGTACTTTCCCCGTTGTCGATTATATTTCATACAATTCACAATTCAGTCCAAACATTCTGGTACTAAGGGTATCACCATTACAGTTCGGCTTCGTTTTCAGGTTTCACCCCTTTCTCGTTTGACAGATCCTCGTCCAACAAACTTCACTGACCCAGTATCTTATCCATTCACATTCTTCATCGGAACCAGTATCATTTCCGGTGTTACGGTACCTATATGTTAATCCAGAGTTTTCATCAATCGCCGTTGGATTTTTACTCTTGTCATTCTCATCCTTCGTAATCAATTCGGGTCAAACTAGTAACAGTCAGTCTCACCATTACAGGCATGTTGATTCTAGAATATTCTGATCATTTTCTACCCAACACCTTACCTCTGTTACTTTAATTACATTGTTCTTTGTCAAGACCTACGGTCTATCTATTCTCATCTACTTTTTTCTTCACATCATTTAAAGGTCAATTTTTGTTCATTCCCAACTCCCTCCGTCGTTGTTCATTTATATCGGGGTTTCATTCGGGTCTTATGTTTTACTCCTAAGCTGAGACGGATAAAATCAGCAACTGTCTTACTTGCTTATATCCCACAATTATAGTTTAAGGGTCGTAGTTGTCGTCCTAGGTTTTTCTTTTTCGTGGTAAATGTATGTCCTCTGAACGGATGCTTTACTTTCTTGGATCCGGCTGGGTCGGTTTTGGCTGTCACCATTCCCAGTTCCTGTGAATGCCTTGTGGCGCGTGTCAGCCTTAGGTTCTGATTTTTGTCGTTCATATTTGTGTTATTTACCCACATATCATGGTAATTGTTAGTCATAACCCATTTCCAATAATTATGTCTTATTTCTCATTGTAACTCATTTTATTGTAACTACCTCAACTTCATTATGTTTGTATATTATAATTTAAATAATTATATTTTTAAATAAACCAAGGTTAAATCCCAGTCGGTTAGTTACTTTATAACAGCAACACACACAATAATCAGTTTGTGGACGCAGGCTACAAACGGGTTTGTGTGTGTTAGCGTGCCGGTAGTCTATCCCCAAGGTTATCATTCCCGCCTTTTTATCCGTTCTTCTAATTTCTACAGTCCGCATTTTATGTAGAATTGGTATCCCTTGACAACGTTACCTGATTATTCCACCAATGACAATCTCTCTTTTCGACTAGAAGCTCCTCGAGGTTGTTTTCCTTTCAATTTTCCCACCCAACCCACCCTTTTTCCTTGTCAATATTATTTACATACAAGTACTGTTGTATACTATAGTACTATATACCATATCATTTCATTGTCATGTAATCTCGTGTTGTTTCTCCGTTATATTCAAAATATAATCTTATCTTGTATTTCTTCACTTTCCTATATTATGTGTTATTGTACTATTTTAGAATTATGTCTAATGTATCTTTTTTCAGTTTGTGTACTATGTTTCTTCCATGTATCATTATGTACGGTAGATCGTATCTACTGTGAACGCGTGTCAGTCTTAGGTTCTGATTTTTGTCGTTCATATTTGTGTTATTTACCCACATATCATGGTAATTGTTAGTCATAACCCATTTCCAATAATTATGTCTTATTTCTCATTGTAACTCATTTTATTGTAACTACCTCAACTTCATTATGTTTGTATATTATAATTTAAATAATTATATTTTTAAATAAACCAAGGTTAAATCCCAGTCGGTTAGTTACTTTATAACAGCAACACACACAATAGTGTTTATGTAAAACGATGTCAAGTTCCCTGGTTTGATTTGACAATGTATTGACCGTCAAATTCGCGGTATAAATTGATTTCTCCCTGTTTTGCATGAAATAACAATAAATCACCAGACTTCAGTGATGTTGGTGGTCTGGTAGGAATCAGGTATAGTCTCTAACCTTCTGTTCTCAGAAACTATTCGTCAAATAGCCAACTCATGTATGAGGTTGTTTGCGAAGTTTCGCCACGTGATATAAAATTGTGATTCTGGTGACAAACAAGCATACCTCATTTCTGTTACCCATGTACTTTGAGTTTCGAATGGAGTTCTACTCAATGGAATTTGAAGGATGTATAATTGTTTGATTTGTCCGGAATACCGTTCTTTGATGGTGCACAATCAGGACTCTAATAACAATGCACGTGACATAAAAAGGAATAACATTAAGAGCCACGTTCTTCATCAATAAAGAAACAAAATTTCCACCACAAGATCAGCCTTCGAAGAACTTCTCTCCAATTGCGTTCTCTCGTCCATTTCGATGGGGTGATGGATATTCATCTATGATTTGTAAATAATTTCATTCTTTGTTGGAGGGAGAAAATACTTCTCTAAATCAGGGTGATTTGGGTGGCGTGTTAGTAATCACGTATACAGTAGACTTTAACGTCATGTTCTCCGAATCAAGTCATCAAAAAACAAATCCAGCATGTGGGTGTTTGCGAATCCAACTCATCCGTCATCGTGAGCTAATCTGATGTGTGTCAAGGTTTTGGAGATTCAATGATGAACCGGCTGTTTGTTCGACAATGCTAGCGTATAACTGATAGCATTGTACCAAAACTGGAATACCACACCATTTAGTACAAAACTTATTGCAAGTGAACCGCAATAACGCGTTTAAGGTGCGGTATGAACACATTGGTGAGCTATAGTATATTTGAGTTGGTGCTAGGGGCTATCTAACCAATGAGGGGGGTTAGATCACCATGGTGAAAGTCGAATACCGCACCTTACTCAATAACGCTTTGTCATTTTAAGTATGTGTTGTATGGAGTGGCGAAATGTATTGTACATTATATAATGTGAGTTTTACTAACTCGCTCACACCTCGCTCACATCGGGAGTCTGAGCATTTACCAGGGATTTAGTCGTGTTTACATCCATCAGTTTTCGAAGTATTGTTGTAATTATGGACCAGAAGACACAACATTAATAGCCATTTGGCTGCCATGTGAAATATGAAATATGATCATACAATACCATTTATCATCGCAAAATACCAGCATGAACCGATGTAAACAAGTTAAAAAAATCATAACACAGGTATTTCAGTTTATATTTTTATGACGTATATTTTTGCGAAATACCGTAATTTCTGCTCATAGCTGAGGTAGTGAGATACACTATAATGGGGAGTCTGAAAAGAGAAGAACATAACCCGTCATTTTCTCCACAAGGTCGAACAGTATAAAGCTTCAATATTACGTGTACTTCAGTAGCCGGAAATATCAAATGACATGACCAGAATGTCATTCAAAGCTTCACCAATAGTTTTGTATCGGAGTGCCATTTGGCGATTTCTCGGTCCACGGAAGTTTAGTCCACGTGTTCCTGCACGGTTATTGAAAATATGTATTGTATACGGTACATGACTATTTTATAAACCATAGAATTCAAGGATTACGGATAATTTACTCACTGGCTCACACATTCAATAACACATATCAATTTGCTTGAATATTGCATAAATACCATAGCCTATATCATCATAGCAACAATGAAGTATCCTCTTGCATACGCGTGATTAACATGGAAAATCTGTAATTGCATGGTTTTGAATTCGAAAGGAACTGGAGAGTCATCATCAAGTATGGAAACATGACTAGGTGTAAGATTAAGAAATTCTATGGACGTCATCATGATCTGGTGGATGAATACAGCAAATCCATGTCTGCCATGCAACTAGATCTATTTTCATGTTAATTTGGGGGAATTCATGACGGGTGCCACTAGTGGGGCAGGAAATGCTCACTCTTTCCGGAACACCTGATTTCACCTCCTAATGGCCATTTTTGGGGGTTCATGAGTTTCCCTGTCATTTTCGTTTTCTCTCACTTCATATGCCTGATATGACTTTCTGTCCCCGGACTATGAGATTGGATAACGGATCCTGTTTTGTTTGCTCGGAATACTTAATACTGGGTATTGATTCCACGTCTATCAATTTCGCCCACTATTATTGACTGTTGTAAAATTCATGTAAAATTGGCTGATGTAACATGCATGCAAAATTCTGGTGTTGCATATGACAGGGGATTGTCACAGTGTCATATAGTCTATTTTCATCTCGTAGCCATGTTTTAATTATACGGCCATATGAACACTCGGATACCACATTAGGGGGGGGGGGGGGAGTTTTGGGCGGGGTATTTATTGGATGGAGGGGAATATACTGACAACTTCTGGCTGATTACAGCACAGCACAGCACATACTGTTCAGACATCGTGATTCCAAATGATGATAAATACATATATTAGTCCCTCCAGCAGCTTTTGACGGCAATGCAACGGACAGGTCAAGGAATCTATCGTGAAAGCTGATTAGGTTCGTACTAAGTCGTTCACCGAACTACAGTTGCATTCGTTTTCTGTACTTTGTCACACACGTGATTTTCCTGCCACAAATTAATCGCTTGAGATGTTTTGAAAGCAAAAATATGCGAAAATGTCAACCACAACCACAACGGCAAATTGCCAATGAAGATTTGACATGTTTTTACATGCATGGCAAAATACAATTGAATATTTTGGTCGAAGAAAAGTCGGGAGATGTCATCATGTGATTCAGGAGATGTGATCCTGACTCCTGTAAAATGAAAAAAAAATCCCAAGAAAACAATCAAAGATTATATACCCTCGCCTTGCTGATTCAGTCAATTAACATGTGAGGGCAGGTGGCGTAGTCAGTTAAGGCGCTCGTCTCGTGACCAGCAGGTTGCTGGTTCGAGCCGTGGCGTTGGCGCTGCTGTGTTGGCTGTCTAACAGCCGTGCATCACAGGTGTGCATCACAATGTGTCTCGGTTCACTCAATCGTACAAATGAGTAACCGATTGGCAGTGTTTGCTAAATGTACTTGTGACTTAGTCACCTTGCGCCAATGGCTGCAACATATAGGTGATTGTCAATGGACGGTGGTCGGAAAGTGGTTCCAGGCCATAAAATCGGGGGTAATAATTGTAAAGCACTTTGAGAATGTTGGAAAACGTTGAAAAGCGCTATATAAAAACCTACAATTATTATTATTATGTGGAACACATTAATGATGCAGCATACTTTTAACGTGTTTCTTCTTTTTGTTATTGACTGAAAATGAAAAGAAAAAACACAGGCATATCAAGTTTCAAGTAATTTCATACATTGTTGACAAAGTTGTGACGTTTTGGAAGTCTAGAAATTTTATGTTTATGGCGCCATTGTCAAGTCACTGTATGTCGTAGCGCCAAAAGTGAGATTTATCTGAAAACTGGGGCTCAAGACTTTCCTTATGGTGTAATACTCGACAGATTTCAAAAGATTTGCAAATTTGACCTCAATTATCTCTCCCAGTCGAGATTGAACGGCAATTCAAAATACATTGTGTGATTGCAAATCCTCTTTTCATGTTATGGTCCACATTTCTGTACATCGCTTTGACATGGAGTTTTGAAAATGTGTCTTTTGGGTTCTCAGTGACCTTCCCCATGACCCTTGACCTTGATAGGTCGTCCTATTGAGTTCATGGAATGTAAAGAGCATATCAAGTTTGAATCGATTTAATGCCATTTTGACAAAGCTATGGCATTTTGAAATATCGGAAATGTGATGTTTATGACGTCATTGTAACATCACCATACGTCGTAACGCAAAAAAAGGTATATCTGGAATTGTGGGCTCGAGATCTTTCCAACATGATACACTATTGGATGTGATGCGCAAAGATTTGTAAATGACCTTGTCCCTTGATGAACGATTCAAATTCAAGGTCAAATGCCAAAGTCATATCTTTTGCGCTTGCCATCGCACTACAATATGAACCAAGTTGGAAATCTCTACAATGATGTGTTCAGAAGTTATGGCAAAAAAATGTAGTTTTCACGTTTTCAGTTGCCATGGCCACCATTTTTACCCAATTTCCTCCGAGATCGAGGAGCCACGGGAATGCCAATTCATCCATTCAGATTTCAGGGCGATCGGACTATTCCTCTTCGAGTTACATGCCCGGACATACAAACATACATTTGGAAATTTATCACCTCAATTAATCATTGAACCCTCGTGACCCCATTATAATAATTAGATTCATTATGTAAGTATCAACCTAATAGAAATTAACAATTATGATTAGGTACAAAAATGAGGTATGATTAGGTACAAAAATTTCTATGATTATAACTCTTCGATCGCACCGACAAGTAACCTAAAAAGATGAAAACGCTTTACACCATTAGCAAAAGAACAATAGCAAATAAGCGATCCAATACAAAGCACCAGTTTAAAGTCTAGGTGTTTCTGGGGTGTGAGCATGTTGCACCTGCAAAAACAATGCATTGTAATACCAAAACATCACATATGTAGTGATAATAAAATATCACTTTTCACAACATTATGCATGCTATGTGTTTCCTCTACATTCAAAATTACTACTTTGGTTTTTTTTCCGGCGTGAAATCCCCTTCATTTGGGTTATTAGCCAAAATGTGCTTATTTACTCATGATCTAGCGGCACATTTCTCAGTTATAATCAGGGAATATTCATCAGATTAGCCTCGATTTATCGTAATAGTCAAGAATAGTCCCACAGTGGAATAAAGAAGCAATCTGGAGAATATGTCAAGAATGCACAATAAATAAATAAATGTGTACCAGAGGAGCATGTGGATATAGCAGGATATAAACATGGAACAGTTGTGCAGATTTATATCCTCATTAGTACTATTATCCTAATGGTTGCGGCATGATACCCAATTAAGACACAAAATTTCAAGTTGATACGACGATCCAAAACAAAAATACGGCCAAGAAGCGTGCTTCATTGACAGATGAACTTGATTTTAGCGATGACGCAACTGAAATAATATCGACCAGGAATATAACTACAGAATGTAAGTAGCAACCTATTTCCAATACCAGGTTTTGATAAAGTCAGAAGCAAACCTAAAATACAACATTTTTATAGTTAATAGTTTACAGTTAAAAGCTTACATTTACAGTTAATATAGTGATATCATGAACAAAGTACTACTTTTTAAGTACAATTGAAGTATGCAATGGATGCATCGTAAATATAATGATCAGTTAGTGTGAACAATACAGACACATATATACAATATACCTGATTATACACAACAATTCAATCACAAATACTCATTTGTATCCGGAAATCTAAATATAACAGTAAGACTGATTGACACAAGGACACAAATCTAATTTCGTGTGAGATTCCAGAAATATGACATTATCGGTATGACCATAAATATTCATATTTAGTTCAGGATGAACAATTGCGATAATCGGGTTTGCATAATTCGGAGAGGAAATGGTTTTCAGAAAATACTGCTTCTTTGATCCATAGACAAGTGAACTGGGCACAAGGGCACATGCTTATCGGGAGGATACAGACTCGTTCCTGTCGTGTGTTTTTATCCCACTGGAAGTCTGATACATATGGAAGTAAATATAGAACGCATCAATTTCTTTCCCGTTTTCATCAAACCACACTAAAAGATCGAAAAATAATGGCTATCACAAGACCAGGACACCTGTCTTTTGTCGTCAGTGGGCGTGCTCCAGGACTTGGGAGATGTTTGTTCATTGATTGATATTGACAATGTGGATGAGTGAATCAACCGGTATTACAACACTTCATCTCGAGGCAAAAACACATCCACCATTGTTGGATTTTCAAAGCAGTTCACCGGCTCCCCCACAATCATACAAAAATAATATGACTGAGTCATAATATCTTTGACACAACTCATAGCTGAAAAATTGACAATGAAGTTTTCATCTTTCGAGGCATCACGAACATTTCCAAAAAAAACATAAAAGCAATTAGCAAAAGAGAATATGTTGATGAAAGATGGAAAACTCAGCTGAATTATTGTTATGTAGAACGATGTTTAGTCCCCTAGTTTGATTTCACGACGTATTACAGAGCGTCATATGCGCTTTGTAAATTGATTTCTTCTTGTTTTGCGTGTAGAACAAAAAATCACCAGACAAGTGTGATGGTGGCGTGGTAGGAGTCATGTGTAGTCTCTAAATGGTGCACAATTAACACTCTCTATTAATTAACAATGCACAAAACATAAAAAAAAGAATTGCATACATAGCCACGCTGTTCATCAATATAGAAACAACATTTCCACCACAAGGTCAATCATCAAAGAAGTTCTCTCCAAACACGTTCTTTCCTGCATTTCAATTGGGTGATGGAAATTTCTCTATTCTTTGTAAATTGACCTTACGACGGTGTATGCTTTGAGTTGTTTGTCCGAGGGGATTACTGTTGACGTTGTTCGGCAATATTTGTCCGAGGTGTATGCTTCACAGAAAAGGTGTTCAACCATGACAATCGTAAGGTCAATTGATTTCATATTGGAGGAAGGAAACACTTCTCTAGATCAGGGTGATGTTGGTGGCGTGTTACTAGTCACGAATACAGTAGACTCTGACGTCATGTTCTCCTAATCAAGTCATCAAAAAGCAAATCCATCATGTGGGTGTGTGCGAATCCAACTCAGCCGTCATCGTGACTAATCTGATGTGCTTCAAGGTTTTTGGAGATAAATTCCACGATATTACCGGCTGTTTCTTTGCCAATGCTGGCATACAACTGATAGCATTGTAGCAAAACCTAAATATCACACCATTTAGTACAAAACCTAATGCAAATGAACCGTAATCACTCTTTATCATTTGAAGTATGTGTTGTATGGAGTGGCGAAATGTATTGCACATGATATACCGTGAGTTTTACCAACTCGCTCACACCGTTTTTCGTGGATACGCAGGCGATGTTATATTGTATCATATTATTACTTGGCATACTTCACCTGGGAGTCAAACTGCAATTTTCTATCGAATTTCATGCTTCCATCACAAAAATTGAGAAAGTTGGCAATCTAAACCAAGGTTAATTTTCTGCTCAAAACGAAAACTCGGGAATCTGAGCATCTACCAGGGATTTGGTCGTATTTACATCCATCAGTTTTCGAAGTATTTTTGTAATTCTGGACCAGAAGACACAACATTATGCTGATTTCCAAAGATTACACATCTACAAAAGCGAACAGATGCACAAACTCTTGTGCAAACTCAACTATTCAATGATTTGACAGAAATTTAATATTGGGATAGATTGCCAACTTTTTCAATTTTTGCAATACCGGTAGAAGTCGGAAATTCAGTAGAAAATAGCTTCTTGACTCCCAGGTGAAGTATGGAATATGATCATACAATACCATTCATCATCGCAAAAACACCAGCAAAAACCGATGTAAATGAATTAAAAACTGATAACACAGGTATTTCTCTTTCTGACGTATACGTTTGCGAAATACTGTATTTTCTGCTCATAGCAGAGATACGATATAATGGACAGGAGAAAAACATAATCCGTAATCACTTTTAAATTCTTCTATGTTTGATCACAAGTTTTGCATAGGAGTCAGTAGAACCGTTCTTGGTTTTACTGATAACATAAAAACAACTTCAAACTACACTCTAATATCACAACCTGAAAATTTGAGAGTGTCTTGAGGCCATAATACATTAACGTTACTTCGGAGATAGTTTTTCTGCCCAACACGGCATCTCACGGATCTGGACATATTCCAGTAAATTATAATGGAAATGGGAGTATTGTTGTAGTTTTGGACCAGAAGACACAATAGCGTGTATTCTACAAAAGCATTTCAAAAGATTGCACCCCTACATAAGGAAGGAAATGCACGAGGTCATGTGCAGACCCAAAAATTCAAAAGAGGGCTATAGTTAACACAGGTGTAGAATGCCAACTTCAGTTTTTGGAAAAGAAGTCTGAAATATGGCAGCAGATAGCCGTTTGGCCCCCAGGTTGAGTTCACAGAAGTGAGTGAGGATGAATACAAAATTTTCAGGGACTCGATTTTTACACGGAAAATAGGGGTGATTTATCAATGTATCCATGTTTGAATACACGAGAGCTGAGTATATGCGATTGCTTCAAAGCATTTTCTCACGTACATTGATCACAAGTAGATGAGTACATCGTTCCCAATCCTAATGCAAATTGTAACATGATTGCAATAAACCTAGCCATGTAACAGGTATGAATGTTGTTTATGGGTCACATATCCTGAGGCACTTACACAGTATTGATTCGTATAAGAGATCCAACAGGTAACAACAATAGCACAGACTGAAAAGCAGAACAGTTAATTTTGCAGTGGAATTTACAATTCGACTACATGCGACACAGGTTAAGATTGCTTATCGGTTATCAATCTTGTAATTTGGACGATTGATACCATGTTGCATTTTTGCTAATATCTCGGCTGTTTTTCGACACATTTCCATGAAAATTGAAACAGGTCTTATGTATATAGTCAGAATGGTGGGCCAAATATGAAATTGACTATAGCATTAATATTTTAGTATTTATATACAGTCGAATGTCACTTGTACAAATGTAACTCACGTAGCGCACACACAGCTTTACATGTTGTAATTTCTAAACTACGTGTAGTGAACATATCCGTGACCAAAAACCTACCGTTTGATTTTACGATTTTCACCCTTATCCACGACAAATTGATGTGCAAATACGTATGTCTACTGTAGTTTATGAATAGTTTCTTGCGCCGCAGTCAGTGAAGCGCTTAGTACACTTTTAGCAGATTATTTATGGGAAATACCTTCATTGCTCAGCGGTCGGAAACTTGGTACTCAGAGATGAGATGCAATAGCAACTTTGGATGTATACTACTTTTAGAAAACAACGAAAGCCACTGAATCATCCGTAGAGCTTGTCATTGCGTTTACAATGCCACATAATAGAGACGTTAATTATATGGCTGACGATCAATTTCTTTTGCCCTGTGTATTTTCACTGCAGATGACATAGAACATACAAATTTGACCATCAAATTACCACAAAGATTTGAAGTCAACCTCAAATCAGGCAGTGAGTTATTGTTCTATGATGAGTAACATAATCATAGTTAAGAAACTACAGTCTGACACGCTGTCTATTTCTTATGTAAGTTACATTTGAGAGATGGTATTTAACGCTCTGGATCAGTATAATTATTGACTGTTTCAATTTGGCAAATGGAGCAGCCTTGTGACTATGTATATAACGTATACATGAATTTTCAACAAATCAATCACGTAATTGCTGAGCTATAGTCCAAATAAGATATACCTATAACTGACTGATAAGGCTTGGATTCTAGTTGATGAGCAACCTTCACTACTAATCAATATTATCGTTGAGGGCAAGTGAATAGACACGTCACTATCGAATGAGTATGTACGGATTTGATGTAACGAGAACGTGATTATGAACGTGAATTTTTACGTTTATAATCACCTACTAAAACTAATTAATCATGAGCTGTCGCCCCTGTAATTCACATATTACCGACACGGACAAAAATAAAACACGCTTGGACAAAACTGGTGTAAGCCACGTAAGACGACATGTGTTGAGCGACAAGAGGTACGTTCTAAGTATTACATCGCATTAGTTCGGCTGTCGCTCCTGAAATTCGCATATTACTGATACTCACAAGAATAAAATACGCTTGGACAGAACTGGTGAAGGCCGATTTAGACGATATGTATTGAGCGACAGGGAGTACTGTTGAGTATTACATCACATTCGTTCAGTTGTTGCATATTACGGATATGGACATAAAAACATTGAGACAGAACTGATGTAAATCGAATAAAACAATATGTATTGCGCGACACGAAATATGTCTTGGACTTCGATTAAAACAGCTAATATAAATTCATATTTGTATACCAACTCAATTGATATCTACAATTGGTATGATATTGATAGAATTGGTATGATGAAATGAGTCATAGTACAAAATTAGACACTTATAGAAATTATCAAAAGGTTTTATGCTTCGAAATGTATTTGTCTCGAGATATTTATTGGAAACACAAGGCAGCACTTACTCGATTTCGATGTTCAAATCATAGATTATCGATTGAAAGATACAGACACGTTAAATATGAAAGATACCAACGTTTATGTAAATATTGTAAAGAAAATAACTCAGAAGTTGTAGAAGACGAATTACATTTTTTACTAGTGTGCCCTTTGTATAGTTTGTTGAGGGAAACTTATTAGGTAAATACATGAATCGAAATAATTCCTTAACGACTCTATTTGTAAATATCATGAACTCCAAAAATCCGCAATGTATCAAAGACTTGTCAGCATATGTTTACTATGGTTTAAAACTACATGCCCGAAATATTGATGGTAGCACATAAAGTTATTCTGCTCTGTTGTTTGTTTGCATCACAATATTTGTAAATTTTCATGCATATGGGCCTGAGGCCTTTGTGAATAAAGATTATTATTATCACAAGATACAAATGAACTATTATTAATATTATTATTAACATTGTGTAAATTGTTAACGAAGGATGTACATTCAGGTCCTGTGTTTTCCAATAATTGATCGACCTTGATATTTCGAATTTACACCTGGCGATTCTTCACGATCGGGAGCATCAATATATTACAATGGAAACGACTGTTCTCAGTCGACCTGGTGGTGTATTCCTTCGTATATTCACACTGTCTGCCCCTGATGACGCCAGTGTGTCTTTGGATAAACTATTTGGTCGGGCTTTGTTTTTATTCCAAAATGTTCTATTTTACGTTTGTTTTTGGCATCATCAAATTCTGACTATTGGTGTAATAGATTGATACTTACATTCGACATGAAATACATGAACGAAAATATAGGAACACAACAATATCTGTATAGCCTGGTGGATCCTGGTGGATCTAATAAATCGAACCTTCAAATTGGTTATATTATGTGAATAATTTACAATGTTGGTCTCCTCAATTACGTCTCAAATGTATATAGTCTTCCAACTGTCAGATATAATGCTTGAAATTTTTGGTGGTTAGGTTATTTATTTGACTTCATGTTCATGTCGCAAAATATTTTCTCCAGTGAACGACTCCCATACAGGGCGAAAGAAACAACAAATTTTATCCCAGCGAAATATACGTGTTGGTGTTGGTCATAAACGGTCATGTTGGTCATATTGGTCGTGTGTTGGTCATATACGGTAGCTACAACAAACTTCTTGGGCTGAATGAAGCTATCATTGGACTGAAAATGCACTTGAGTAAGTCGTTCCATATCTATCTGCCATATTGGGCATTTTGGTCGAAGAGTACAAGTCATTTTGTTCGTGGCAAGAGGTATATTCCAACACAAAGGCCTCACAAGCTGCGGGACTACAATGCCAACCAATTTGACACCACACAATAATGTTAACTATTTCTCTTTGCGGTTTTAGGCCTTTTTTGTAACTCTTTAGACCATACAATATCCTCTGCTATATTGAAGATGACAAGTTGTCACCATACATTTTCAATCACATCTCAGTAAACCATATTTATTTCACAGTAGTGATGAATACATATTCCCTTCCATGCAAAAACATATCACCCAGCAGAAGTATCCACGCTATCTGAAACATATTTGTTTTTATGGTAGACTGTATAGACAATTCCCTAATGTAGAAGCCAGTATGACTGGTCATACCAACTCTTCAACATTTTAGTTGCATTGAACCAAACATATCAAGGTGTGCTTCTGATTGCCATTAAATCTAATATAAATTCACCTCGCTCGAATTATCAGATAAATCATCAATAATAAAATAGGTTGATGAATTGACAATAGGTTGATGAATTGATGCGATTACTTTGGTGGTCGTGTTCTTCAAACATTCATATCATCTATCGTTTTAATATTTGTGATTGCCATCCATGTGTCCTGGCTCAGAGATTACCATGGAAAATGAACACCGGTAATGGCCGCTGAAAAATATACATCTGCCCATTTTCTCTGTTATAGCATAGTGTTATTTGGAACAGTGTTAACGCATCGATACCATCAGGTTCCTTTCTGAGTTAAAAGTAACAGAAATGTCTTGACAAATAACTTCATCTTCACCGGACAGCATGTAAATTGGCTTATTTGCATGTCACATATTACATATAATGCAGCAGGTTGTTGTACTCTGTAACCTTGAAGTGCATGGGCAATCTGCTCATACGTGATGGGAATAGAATATTGGAGAATATGACGCATCCATCGGACATCGTGTCCATCACCATGAAGTACGCGGGGTGACTTATCATTTCTTCTATGTTTGATCACAAGTTTTGCATGTCAGTCAGTAGTACCGTTCTTGGTTTTACTGAAAACCTAAAGACAACTTCAAACTACACTCTAATATCATAACCTGAAAATTTGAGAGTGACTTGAGGCCATAATACATTAACTTTACTTCGGAGGGAGTTTCATCTAACATTGTAATATCTATCACTAACAAAAAAAAAACGAACGCAGCAAATACCAGTAAAAGAATGGAATACAGCTATGCTAGTTAATGATCATGTTACCCGCAGAAATACTGAGTTGAGAAAGAAGGAAAGGGAGAAATAATGTATTATCAATCATATCTCAGTAAACGATATATTTTACGTAAACACCAGTGATTATTACATGGCTCCATTCATACAAATGCTTATCACCCCAGCAAAGGTAACCATCTTATCGCAAAACATCTGCTTTTTTTGTTGCAGACTGGGAATTGTGATAATGATCACCCAGTTTACGCGAGTGGTGGTAGTAACTTTGATATCAGATGAGAGGCAATTTTCAAAAGTCAAGCCATCAAGATGATGACTTGTCATACCAAAAGTAAGCTTTTATTGTACTGACAATAACAAGTTGTGCCTCTGATTACCATAAAATCTAATATAAATTCACCCCACTCGAATTATCAGATTAATCATCCATATCAAATTAGGTTGATGAATCGACGTTAATTATCATATTGGAGGAAGGTTGTACAGAAACAAGTATTACGTGATTACTTCGGCAGCCGTGTTCATCAAACATGACACAAAAACAATTTAGTGGTAAAATATCTGTAATCGATATTAATGTCCTGCAACCTAGGTGCTCTGGATGCATTTGTCTGAGATTACCCTGATTGATAAATACTGGCAATGACCGCTGAATAATATTCATCTACAGTGTTGTGTTCTCAATGAAACAGTGTGTTGCATCAAGATCTTCAATTTATTCTCTGTGTCAAAAGAAAATGAAATGTCTTGGCAAATTACTTCAGCATCGCCGCGTACAGCATGTAAATTGACTTATTTGCATGTCGCATATTACAGATAATGCAAACGATTATTGTACTCTGTGACCTTAAACTGCATGGGCAATCTGGACAAACGTAATGGGAACAGAATACTGGAGAATATGTCGCATCCACTGGGCATCATGTCCATCAATATGAAGTACGCGGGGTGACTCATAATCTTTTGTATGTTTGATCACATGTTGAATCTAACAACAATCAACTTTCCACACTAGTATTTTGTTTCAAGTGTGTATATATTCATGATCATATCAAGAGCACATCATATAATGTTTGTAGACATGCTATATGTAATTACAGTACATTGCACATGAGTCATCACTACCGGTCTTGGTTCTACTGAAAATCTACACAACAAATACACAGCAGTCTGAAAATGTGGATGTAACTGGAAGGCGATAACGCAATAAAATTGGTTCAGAATAGAATATTGGTTCAGAAATGAAAACTATCTCACAATACAATGTCAATAGAACATCCGTTCGGAAATGAAAGGTATCTCAAAATGTAATATGACTAAAACAATTGCTAGGATTGCGTACTGTTGTACATTTGATCAAATATTAATATATGGATGATAATTCTCTCGCTCTATGAAAATACCCTTGTTTCATCAAACCTTTTCAAAACTCATCATATGTGTTGACTGTGGGTTCGGTATGCAATGCAGGCATTTTTCTTAGTAGTATATGAAATCTCCAAAATGACGTTCAAAGATGGCCCCTCTTTATGGACTCGGTTTTGTTATAATCCGAGTGATATATTTTAGGCAAAGAAACACACTACCACATGGCTCACGTATTGCTTGTTGGCACATTCTGCCTCCGGGATGCAGGTCGAACGTGAAATGTCAGTAACATGACGTCGAACACATGATGACGGTGGCAGCATCATATACTACTATTATTCAGATGCACACAGGCAGCTTGGATATCTGGGATTCATCGAAGCAAGATTCGTGGGATATTTACTATAGGCTGACGAGAGCCTCGCGTGTATATTGGTTGGAATCCATTAGTAATTAAAACCATGAGTTATATGAACCCTGGTTTTGAGTTCAGGACAAAGTCCGTTCGTTTCCACCATATGTAAATCACCTTGAATTATGTTAGGCATTATGACATGGTACCTCTTATAATTTCCGACATTTTTCCCACCATCAATTTCTGAGGGTGCAGGTATGCTATCACTTATAACTTAATAGAAGTGATGTTTCACATCATATTCTTTGGTAACATTGATGAACTAAAATGCATCTAGTGAAGATTGGCCGGTTTTGTTTAATTTATTGAAGTGTTCAAATATATCGTTGTGTATACATTTTTGTACAATGCAGTTTGGTCAGATTTGAAAACAAAATCGATACGCATATTACTTCGCTCAACAGTACCATCAGTGACATGTAATCTCTCCACAATCCGCCGAGGGGCTTCCAGTTTTTACATTCTGGAATAAAAACTCATCAAGAGTGCCATTGAATACAAAATATTGATTATTGTGTCTACATACTGGCAACATACACACACTGAACATAAGAAAAGTCACCCACTGCATTGTGAGAAAAATCGCAGGGCTTTTTATATCCATCTGTTGAGAAATTCCAGTAACATGGTAATAAGAGATATATATCTATATAATGCCAGTACATGACAGTGAGATATATCAATTCATATTTTATTCCATATTCTTGATGAGAAAGCCGAATATCATTGAATACACACTTCATTGTTTAGTAACTAGGTTTCGTTGTTCCTCTATTTTTCGAAAATGACTAGGTGACACTATATGTCCAATGTGTGAAATTGATCCAGGATTATCTTAACTCTTTCGAATAATCCTAGTATCTTAGAAATCTTCGGAATTTCAGGATTTGACAACGATACCCATTGTGATGCAATTATTATCATCACACATGATGACATTGGGATAATGCCGCAGCCCGATTACACCGAGACTGAGAGTGATTGCTATCAATTTGCCACATCGAATTATTTCAGTTTCTAATGTAATTACTAGAGTTTGTTCGGAATGTTGTTGCTGGATTGGCATTTGTATCATGAAAAACACTATTGAAGCCTGGAATAAATTGAGTTTGCATTAGTCTTCTTGATCAAGAAACATCAATAGAAATGAAAGGCTATAGTAGTACCCAAACAGTAAAAATGAATATCTGGATTTGAGATACAGCACAATTGATGCGAAATTTATGTTTTAACAGGTGAAGAGCCATTGAGCATATAGACTTGAATTCTGAAATGTGTCGTTGTAGGTGAAATGTCCGATGGACAGGAAAATGTTTTCTATCACCTTCAAATTTGTCAAGGGAATAAAATCATTATACTAATATGATGCCAATCATAAGTGTTCAAAACATGAAGTGAGTGAGGATGATTTCACAGTGAGTACTGTGAGGATGATCATAAAACTATATACGGGACGTGATGTTCGCATTGCTTTGACTTTGATATTTTAGTATAACAAGGATTTGACCACTCACACTATGTTTGTAAAATTCGTGTATATATTCGGTCTTGGAATATGAATTTGTCTATTTGTCGGTATCCATTTCTTCGTACACGGAATATATGAGTACTTCATCAATGTATGTGAATGCTTAAGTTCCATACCTTTACTAGAATAGGGCCTACATTGATCACAAGTGTATGAGTGAATCCACGACAAAACTTCCATAAACTATAACATAGCCGCAGTAACTTCTGCCATGTAACTGGTGTGGATGTTTATATAACCTGAACCAACTTCATAAGATTGATTCCTATGACATATCCAACAGGTAACTCTTAACAACTGCAGCACGGACATGAAAGCTTGACAAGTCATTTTGCAGTTTATTTTACAATCCGAATCCATACGATACAAATCATTACAAAACATCATGGTCGTTGAGGGCAAATAAACAAAAAATGTTACTATTGAATCACTATCAACGGACTTCAATGAACGAGTAATGAGGACGTGATTACGAAAGTATAATCATTTCCCGGAACGATTCCCTCTGGGCTGTCGCTCCTATAACTTACATCTCACATTACTGGTGTAAACAGATTAAGTGACATGTACGGTGGCTTCTATCTAACATATTTTTGAGTTTCACTCTCAACAAAAATTCGAAAAAGGAATCGCAGAATATAGTCAATTTCAACACGTCTAAACCATTCTGTATGCTTATTCGAGGCAATTCCTAAATGTAGACATTTCCAAAGCTAACATGGTGATGATTCATCCTAAACTTTTTTTTGCATGACCTGTGTCAACAATAACAATTATGTGCTTCGATATAAAAAAACTCTTCAATATTGAAATATGTTGATGAATTGATATCAGTTATCGGATTGTTGGATGGTTGTGAAGAGACAAGTATTACGCGATTATTTTGGTAGTGGTGTTCGTCAAACATCCACCAAGATAATGTAGTAGTATAAAATCCGTAACTGATATTTATGTGTTTTCCCACCTACTTTCCTGAACCCACTTACTATGGATAATAAATTCCGGTGATGGGCGCTGAATAATATATATCTATATATTTTCTCAGCGATAGCACCATATTGTGTTCTCGACGGAACAGTGTTAATGCATCAAGACCTTCACGTTCTTTTCTGAGTCAGAGAAACAAAAATGTCTTGGCAAATTACTTCAGCATCGCCGGACTGACTGCACGTAAATTGGCTTAATTGCATGTCACATATTATAGATAATGCCAGTAGGTGCTATACTCTGTAATATTGAACCACATGGGCAATCTGCTCACACGTGAATGGGAACAGAAATGCAATATTTCCATCAACCAGAAATGCGCGGGGTGACTTACAATCTCTTCTATGTTTGACAACAAGTGTAATCTACTTTCCACTGGTATTTTGTTTCGAATGTGTATATACTCATAACCATATCAAGAGCACATCATATGTTGGTTATAGACATGCTACATGTAACTTACAGTAAATTGCACATGATTCAGCAGTTGATTTTCTTGAAAACCTACACAATAACTTCGTCACTGCACTCTTACATCACAGCCTGAAAATTTAAAAGCAAATTGAAGGCCTTATTGCAATGTAATTACTTCGGAATATAATATTATCACAATGTGATATCCCCAACAAAAAACTGGACACAACATACACCAGTACAAAAATTAGCCCAAGGGCTAAGATAGGTTACCGGACAATTTTGGTTTCAAGCATTGTAGGTGACATATGATTCTGAGATTTACCAGTCAAGGTCATCTTTGTGAATCTCAATGTCACCATCAGGTATAATGCATATGACTTCGTATGTTCATAATACAAACATATAAGGTTTATCAACAAGTATTTCGTGTGTAGAGGCCAATTTCAGATTTTGAGATTCGACCTTCAAGGTCTTTAAGGTCAAGTTCAAGGTCACCAAAAAATGTGCCATTTATACATGACTTTTTTACAGGCTTATACACAATCCTAACCTGTATGTGCAAAAGTTTATGCTTCAGAGGCCACTTTCAAGATTTCAGGTCAGACATTTAGCACTCAAGGTCATCCGAAGTCAAAATCAAGGTCATCATTAGTTGTTCCATATATGACTTCCTATATGTTCATAATGCAAACTGAAGCTCTATCTACATGCATTTCATCTGTAGAGGCAAATTTGGGCATTTTTTCACCCAAAAATGGCTGTTTTGACCTTTCAAGGTCATCAAAGGTCAAATTCAAGGTCACCTCCCAACTCGCTATATATGACTTCCTATTTGAAAGTGCCAATATCTAAGCTCTATCTTCAAGCGTACTATGAGTACAGGCCTGGCAGCTCCCATTATGAAGGAAAAAAGTGCCGAAAATTTTATAAGTCCAAAATTTCTTTCAAAGGGTGAAAACAATTTTTTTGTCTAAAAATGACCCAAAATGAATACTAACGCGATTTGGGGCAAACAAAATTTTTTTCGCCAACCCGTCAAAAATTCAAAATGGCCGCCACACGGAGACCGGCGATTCAAGGGCAACAAAACTTGTAAACATCATAAAGGTACATAAGGGGAATATTTTGAAACAATAATCTCAAAACTGATCAGACAGTTTTCGAGAAAAGACAGGCCAGGTGCAAATTTGAGCATTTCTCGACCCAAAAATGGCTGTTTTGACCTTTCAAGGTCATCCAAGGTCAAATTCAAGGTCACCACACAAGTCGCCATATATGACTTTCCATTTGAAAGTGCCAATATCTAAGCTCTATCTTCAAGCGTTCTATGAGTACAGTCCTGGCAGCTCTCATTATGAAGGAAAAAAGTGCCTAAAATTTTCTAAGTCCAAAATTTTTTTCAAAG
Organism: Terebella lapidaria; assembly: GCA_949152475.1. NCBI lineage: Eukaryota > Metazoa > Annelida > Polychaeta > Terebellida > Terebellidae > Terebella > Terebella lapidaria. The sequence goes on along the minus strand of OX424564.1, from coordinate 15,078,816 downwards.
GGTGAAAAAAATTTTTTTTTCTAGAAATGACCCAAAATGGATAGTAATGCGATTTGGGACAAAAAAAATTTTTTTCGCCGACCCGTCAAAAATTCAAAATGGCCGCCACACGGAGACCGGGGCAACAAAACCTATACACATCATAAAGGTACATAAGGGGAATCTTTTGAAACAAAAATCTCAAAACTGATCAGACTTTTTGAGAATCAGTTTTTGAGAAAATGGCCGCCAAAGTCCAAAATTGGCCATTTTTCGTCAAAAATGGCCCCCATTTTGAGAAAAATGTGAAAAACTAAAAAATAACCCCCTCTTGAAATATTTTTAGGCAACTTTGTGCAAAATTTCAGGAAAATCCGCCTGTAAACTTTAAAGATAAAAATGTGGACGAACGACGGATGACGGACGACAGACGGACGACGGACGCAACGCGACGGCAATAGGTTATCGGACCATAGGTCCGGTAACCTAAAAATGCGGTATAGTTATGTTATTTGATGGATTATGTTACCAGTTACTAAGTTGAAAAGCAATGCAGTGCTAGGATAGAATGAAGGATTGTGTTTTCAATCATATCTCCGTAAATGATATTAGATACACAGCAGTGTAGTCCTGTTCAAACAGTGTCCATATCATTGAAGGTAAGCACAAACATAAAGGAAAACAAAGTTTTGAGAAACGAGTCATAACAGATAGAACAATTGAAGTCTTCAAAGAATATCTTAATAACACAAATTTCACACACATATACAATGAAACAAATCCAGATGACGCATACAGCAAGTTTCACGAATTATATATGCAATCATTTAATAAAGCTTTTCCAATAAAATTAATTACTCCCAACAAAAGGTATAATAAAATAGAACCCTGGGTCACCGCAGGTATGATGAATTCTATGAGGAAAAAATCAAAACTGTTAATAAAAAAACTACAGCACCCAACCGATGAGAATACAACAAGATACAAAAGGTACATAAATATATACAACAAACTGAAACATATATTAAAAACAGACTACTTTAAACATATGATAAACCTAAATCAAAATAACATGAAAAGAACATGGCAATTACTTAGAAAAGCTCTTGGTAAACAAAATAATAAATCTGGCTTTCCACAAACATTCATGATAAACAATACCCAAGTTTCTGATAAACAGGTCATAGCAAAAGAATTCAATAGTTATTTTGCAAGTATAGGTAAGAAAACAGGTGAAAATGTTCCCCAAACAAACAAAAATTATTTGGAATATATGCCCAAACGAAACTTAAACAGTATATTCATTGAACCGATAGAAGAACACCAAGTTATAGAAATAGTAGAAAAACTAAAACCAAAAACTAGTACAGGACATGATGGTCTATCCTCGAAATTGATTAAACAAACTATCACGAACATTCTGACACCACTAACATATATAATAAATAAATCCCTCGAAACAGGAATTGTACCAAATGAACTGAAAATTGCTAAAGTAATCCCAATCTATAAAGCCTCTGATACTGACAAGTTGTCCAACTATCGGCCGGTCAGCTTGTTACCAGCATTTTCTAAAATATTAGAAAAAATTATGTTTAATAAAATTATTGGATTTTTCAACAGTCAAAGTTTATTCTATAAACACCAATATGGTTTTCGTCCTAAACACAGCACAATACACCCGATTATACATCTACTAAATGCATGTGCTGAAGCTCATAATTCTTCTCCGAAACAATTAACACTGTCCATTTTCTGTGACCTCTCTAAGGCCTTTGATGTGATAAATCATGACATATTATTGAGAAAACTAGAAATTTACGGCCTTAGGGGGGTTGCAAATCAATGGATAGAGAGCTATATGTCTGATAGAAAACAATTTGTCGAATTCGAAAATGTTAAATCAGATGTTGTTCCAATAAAATGTGGTGTACCACAAGGGTCTATATTAGGGCCACTTCTCTATCTTATATATGTGAATGATATTCCTAACTCTACAGATGCCAGTATACTTTCATATGCTGATGATACTTCCCTGTTTATATCTCATAGTGATATCAATACTCTGTTTGATGAGGCTAATTCAGAAATTAATAAATTGTACAAATGGTTCTGTGCCAATAAACTATCATTAAATGCCAAAAAGACTAAATTTATTGTATTGAGAGCCCCGAACCAGAAATGCAATTTCCGCAATTTAAAGGTATTGATTAATGGAATACCCTTGTCTCAAATTGGATCAGATTTTGAAGAGAAGAACACTAAATTTCTAGGCTTGATTATTGATGAAACTCTGTCGTGGAAGTATCACCTCATCCATGTAAACAACAAAATATCCAAAACCCTTTACCAAATTAAACAAGTAAAAAATCAATTAACAACCGAAAGCTTGATAACACTATATTACGCAATGGTACACCCATATATTACATATGGAATTACAGCGTGGGGAAATGCCACAGCCGCAAATTTAAACAGAACAAATATCTTACAAAAACGTACCATAAGAACTGTGCATAAAGTTAAATATAATAGTCACACTGAACCACTTTACAAAAGCTCCAATATACTGAAGGTAAATGATCAATACAAATATGAAGTTTGCATGTTCATGCACGACTTTGCAATGTCTAAGTTACCTATATCATTTTCAAACGTCTACAAGTACAATCATGAAATTCAACAAACACATATTACTCGACAATCTAAGGAATTATGTGAAAAAGGTGCAATTCTAGTTTTGCAAAAAAACTTCCATTATATAATTTCCCTGTCATTTGGAATTCAATTGTACAGCAAATTGGCAATTATGATTCCAAACATACTTTCAAAAAAGTGTTAAGAAATTATATGACGTCTTTCTACTCTTCAACCATAAAATGTACAAATGTTTTTTGTACAAGTTGTCGCACTTGACTGATTTATTTCATTAGAGCCTGGTTATGGTCACGGTATGATGTATTCCTCTCCTCCTCTCCACTGGTGTTTCCTTGTCAGGCCGGGCAAGCCTTACAAATCAAAACTATCAACTCAACTTTAGTATTATTCATATCTATAATATAAATATTATACAGTAATATATTTATATTTGGTATATGTGTTTAGGTTGTTTTGTAAATGTTCACATTTTTTATTCCGAATTATGTTATTTTTTCTAAGAGACCAAATGGAAGACAGCAGATGCTAATTTGGTACCCTTGTTTTCCATCAAACCCTGAAAATATTTGCACATATCTGTATATATATATTGACTCGTACTGCTGATGTGAAAACGAAAATAAATTCTAAATTCTATTCTATTCTATCACCTCCAGCAAACGAATCCATGCTATCTCAAACATATCCGTTTTTATCCCAGACTGGGAATTGTGATCAAGATCATCTGATTTACGTGAGCGAAATAAGTGATTTGGATTTCAGATAAGAGGCAATGACCAAACTAAAAGCTTACATAATCATGACTCGTCATACCAAAAGTATCTTTTCCACATCAACTGTACGGAGATTAGCAAGTTTTGCATCATCAAGGCTACTAGTACATATGGATAATAGTACCCTGAAATCTAATATAAATTCACCCACTCCAATTATCAGATAAATCATCCAAAATAAAATAGGTTGAATTGATATTAATGATCGTATTAAAGGACAGTAGCTTACAAAATGACTATGTGAACACAACATACATCAGGTCGATAGGCGTATTCATCAAACATACCACAAAGAAAATTCAGTGGTATAATATATGTAATCGATTTTTGCCCTGCAACCCAGATGCTTGGAGCTTGGATGCATTCCTCTGAGATTACCCCGAATGATGATGAATAGTGGCAATGACCCCTAAATTATATTAATCTTCCTATTTTCTTACAACTTACAAAGGCAATAATGTTGTCAGAAAGAGTGTTCTTGCATCAAGACCTTCAAGTTCCTTACTGAGACAAAAGTAACAGCAATGTTTTAACAAATTATTCCAGCATCGCCCCACTGCATGTGAATCTGCTCATTTGCATGCGAAATATTACTGAGTACTGTGTGAACTTGATATACGTGGACAGTCTGCTGATGCGTGATGAGAACAGAATACTGGAGGATTGGATCCATCATATTATATGAACCAACTTTTGGCATTAAAACATCTATGTCCAACGATGTAAAGTATGCCGGTTGACTTATAAATTTCTCCTATGTCACCTAACTCTCCATACTTTGTTCCAACTCTGTGGATATCCATACAAAATCAACTTCGCATTGATTGTATACATGCTACATGTTATTACAGCACAGTGTAGATGAGAAAGCAGCACTTTCTAGTTTATTAAACCTTACAATGCAACTTGGTTTCCAACTGCTCCCTTTTCATCACAGCCTGAGATTTTGAAGGCAACTTGAAGGCCTTAATGCAATGAAATTCGTCCAGACTAGAATATGGGAAATAAATATTACTTCATAATGTAATGTCAATAGAATATTGGTTCAGAAATAAATAGTATCCACACTGTAACAATGTAAAATCAGTAGAATATTGAATCGGAAATGAACAGTATCTAACAATGTAATATCGGTAGAATATCGGTCCGGAATTTAATAGTATCTCACAATGTAATGTCAGTGGAATATTGGTTCAGAATTGAAAAGTATCTCACAATGTAATATCAATAGAATGTTGACTCCGAAATGAATAGTATCTCACTAAATGACTGAAAGACAACATAATGTTTTAGATCATGATTCGTTCATGATATTATATGTATATATTCATATGTGAGATTGAATATTATGATTGAGTATTACACAATCACACTTTATTTTGTCACGAAGTTCACATTAATTCTGGGTCTTCGCGTGGGGTATGTGCTGATTGTGAACCAAGCTGTGGTCTTTCCACCATAAAGACGCTCTCTCAATACTGGTGTTCTGGACAGGTCAAGGAAAACCTTCACATTATTCCAAGGCCCTTTTGTCCGTGTCTCTGCAGTTAGTATGATTTCACATCCCATCTACAAGGTCAAACAACTTCATCTGCCCTATTAAAGCACTTATTGTGATTTCCAACAATTATGTTGGAAAAAGCGTCGAGGTTTATCAAAGCAAACACAATTAAATCAGGTTAGCCAATTTCACTTGACATTTCTGTGTTGTGGATGAATAATGTTGATGAATAATCCCCCCCCCCCAAGTAAAACGTGTGTTAACTCGAAGTCTTTGCGGCATTGAAACAACGGAAATAGACATTGGCTTTAAAACTAGCAAAAATTGACAGATGCGTTGATGATTCCACAATGCTCTACATAATATACAACCAGATATTATTGCATTTCTGCTAAATATTTTTCTAAACGCCCCTGTTATGTCGTACATTTTCAATACTCATAGTGAATGTTGACGATGGATTCGATCACGAAATAAATACTAAAATGCAGTCATTTCTCTTAATGCATCCTCCGAATTGCCTTGGGAATGGAGGTTCACAGATGTACCTTCTTATTGGACTCGGTTCAGTTGGAATTCGCCTAGTGCTATATAATATTCAACTAACTACAATACGACATTGCCCACATATTGCTAGCGGACAGATCTGCATCCGGAAGCAAACAGGACGTCGAGCACACGATAAGGTTGGCAGCATTATATACCATCATTATTCACAGGTACCCAAGAAGCTTAGATACCTGGGATTCATCGAAGCAAGATTCGTGGTGACCAATAAGATAAGGACGAAACTATATACTAAGCGTTTCGCGTGTATACAATCAAGACTCCAGTAGTAAGGAAGCAAACACTTATATTAACCATGTTTACCTTCTATTTCGTTATACCCAAACAATCGATACCAGGTAAATGTTTCAGGGATATTACTGAGTGCTTGTTTCCACCACATCTGAATCACCTTGAAAAAATTGCATTATGTTATGGTACCTCTAGTAAATTTCCGACAGTTTCAGTTTTTCTATCACTGAAAACGTGAAGTGTCACACAAGTTGCTGCGATAATATTGATGCATCAAGTGAAAAACGAATCAAGTGAATATTTGGCAATTTTGTTCCATTTTCCACATACATCGTTTTGTATAACTTGTTTTTATATTATGCAATTGGTCTCGCGTGGATCAATTTATGTCGGATTAAAGTATCATTGTATTACCACCAATACGGTTAAATTTTGATGATGCCAATAACAAACGTAAAATACAACATTTGCAATAGAAACAAATCCCGACTAAATAGTTTATTCAAAGACACATTGGCGTCATCAGGGGCTGACAGTGTGGTGAATGTAGTTGTTTCTACTGTACACCTGATGGAATTAGTACACAACTGCCCAACAACATTTGCAATTAATTCAGAAAACCGAAACAAACCCCATGGAATAGATACATGACAAGTACATAAGTATCTAACCGCAAGCCAGAAGGCTTTCATAAAATATATTGACGCTTGTGATGCCTAAACATGTACATGGTAAGGTTAAGGTATATATACTTTGTATAACATTGTGATGCCTGTCGTCAGTATAACTTTTAGCGCCTTAACACATGCAAAATTATACAATAATTCGAAACATGCCACACGTTTGTATATCCTTATCAGACCCTTTATCACAGCCTGTTTGCTATCAAATCCAACAAAAGGGTGACCATATAAAGAGGGAGCCTGTCAGGCCTACCCGTGAATAGGGGTAAATCAAGTGTGGGTTAATCATGTTTCGAAATCGATTTTAAAACATCTATTCACTCGTATTGATTTTTCTGTTCATGTTATAGTGATCCTGTACATTTGTAGTTTTGTTGCGCAGCAGTCGTAAACATGCTGAAAGAGCTCAGATGTTTATTGTGATCAATATCTCGTGTAGACGAACATCATATAATGTTTCATCCACAGCTTGTCAGTGCGATCCAACAGACGTAGTATCCATTTCTGTTCGAAGATAACATGTGTATAAACATTCAATGACATGACACTAACAAAGTTTATGTGTCAAGATGAAGATAATGAACCATATGTCATATGATGTCAAATACTAATATCCAAGTCCGAGTACTTTCAAGTACTGAAGTACTGAATACATGAGTACTGAGCATATGCGAATGCTTAAGTTCCATACCTTTGCTCGAGTAGGGCCTACAGTGATCACAAGTGTATGAGTGAATCCACACCGAAACTACCATAAACTATAACATGGCCGCAGTAACCTCTGTCATGTAACTAATCAGCATGGTTTGAAACAAAAATATGAAAACCGATAAGGCAGTTTTCGAGAAAAAAGCTAAAACCAGAATTTTAGGCCTTTTTGTGCCATTTGAGCCATAATTTTGGGCCTATTGATCGATTCAAGCCACTCCATCTTGATAAACAATGCAAAGGACATCAATTAGCATGTTTTGAAACAAAAATCTCAAAAGTGATGAGACAGTTATCGAGAAAAGACAGACAAGGTGCAAATTTGGGCATTTTTCAACCCAAAAATGGCTGTAAAATCGATAATAAGTGAGATATTAGCCATTTTGTCCCATGACCTTGAAAATGAGGTCAAAGGTCAAATTCAAGGTCATGACAATAATCTGCATATATCATTTCCTATATGTTCATAATTGATTCCTAAGCTGTAAAGTCGATAAGAAGTGAGATATTAGCCATTTTGTCCTGTGACCTTGAAAATGAAGTCAAAGGTCAAATTCAAGGTCATCAGAATATTCGGTATATATCATTTCCTATATGTCCACAATTGATTTCTAAGCTGTAAAGTCGATAATAAGCGAGATATTAGCCATTTTGTTCTTTGACCTTGAAACTGAGGTCAGATGTCAAATTCAAGGTCACGAGAATATTCAGCATATATCATTTCCTATCTGTCCACAATTGATTCCTAGTCTCTAATCTCAGTGAGATATAAGGCATAATGTGTCCCATTATAAAGCATAGGAAAATTTAACATGGGAAAGTCCCATTTGGGCCAAGTTTGGCCCAAAATGGCCCACTTCGAGCGATTCAAGCGCAACGAAACTTATAAACATCACAGGAGTACATATGAGGAGTGTTGTGTATCAAAGAGAAAAAAAGTTACTGAACAGTTTTTGAGAAAATGGCCGCCAAAATCCAAAACGACAGTGACTGTGGGAAGTTTGTCTTTCAAAAGACATACAAGAAGAAACTGACCAAACTTGAGAGAAAGCTATCGAAAGTGTGCTCAGCCATGGAGTCGAAAGACACACACGAGTCGGAAGGATCACATATATACATTGGTGGTGTCGATCCGGCATACTGCGAGGCTGATGTTAAAGACTATGTCCAGTCACTGGGCGTGGACTCCACAGGGATAAAGGTGGTGAATCTCGCGTCAAATACCAGCGAATCATCCTACAAAGTGACAGTACCCCAGCAGTCAGCAGACACTGTGTTGGACTCCCGTAACTGGTCCGATACCATCCGCGTGCGGCCCTTTCGTCCCCGCAGCTATCCGAGAGCTGCTCCCCGGGACCGACGTCCTGGACCCCGTCACCGACCACACAGAGCCCGAGACAGATGGGAGTCCCCTCGTTATCGACAACACACATCAAAACTACGACTTCCGACAGGTCTAATGTGTGTAATCCTAACAGAACTCTTATTGATATTAATATGTGTACTTTTAATTGTAAGGGTTTTAAACAAAGTTCTGAATATATATGTGACTTAATCAGTCAGATTGTGAATTGTGGAAAAATTGGTGATGACAAATTGTGTGTATTTGCAAAGTCAGCATTGAATGATTTACCAGATAATTATGTAGGTCGACCATTTGGTGGAGTAGCAATTTTATGTAAACAATCTAAACTATTGAACCTTCGAGAGATTGGAACTTCCAGTGATAGAGTGGTATCTGTTGGTATTCATGATTTATCTGGTGATCTAGTACATGTTATCTGTAGTGTTTACATGCCATATTATAAAGGAGGCAGCAATGACCACTGTGAAACATTTATTAACACAATTGAAGCATTACAATCAATAGTGGATCAATATGGTGGTCTGTAAAAATACTAGGGGACCTAAATGTAAAACTCCCAAGACAGAAGGTTCTGTCCAAATTGTGGTATAAACATAAAGGTTTTAATAATCACTGTGGCATAATGTATAATTTCATTGACGCTAATAATATGTTGGTGGCTGATGTTTTGTCTGCTCAAGATATTGATTATACCTACTTTAATGATACACTCTGTGTTTATACCTGGATCGATCACATACTTTGTTTCATTCATGATCAAACATTGGAATCTTGTAGTATTGTCCCATCAATTATAGTGATCATTTACCTGTACAGGCCAAATGTGTGATAGAAGTATGTTGTGAAATTGTATCATGCAATAGGGGAAAACGTCAACAGTATAGCTACACCCCAGCAAACTGGTTGAATGATAACCGTAATGATATATATCGAACAGTTCTAGAATCTCAACTCAATCAGCTATCAGTACCTGATCTGTCAATACTGGTAGACCAAAAGGAAATGACTCGTGCACTAGAAACTTATGTGAATAATGTAAACACTGCAATCCATGCTGCTGCTAGAGAGGCAGGTTGTGTCACTCCTAGAAAGTTTACTCCTAAACCTTATTGGTGTCCACAGTTGAGTTATATTAGAGACAAGAAAAGATTTTGGTGGTCCTTATGGGTAGAAAATGGGAAGCCAAGAAGTGGCGCAGTATTTGACAGTTGGAAAGGTGTGAAAAAAATATTTCGTAAAGTATCTAGGCAATGTGCAAATGATACACTGGCACTCAGCTGGGCACATTCTAATAACCTATATCGAACAAAAAATATGCGTGGTTTTTGGAACTGTTTGAAAAAAGCCCGCAAGGACAAATCTGTCAAGTCAAATATGGTTCCCAAAGATTTCACTGATTTCTTTAAATCTACTATGCAGTTATCAGGTGCATTGTCTAAGGAACAAGAAGTTATCGCCCGAAAGGTTGATCAATGGTATTCTGAGGAACATGTCTTTGATCCGGAGATAGTTGGCTTTACTCCTGAGCTAGTTGATGAATATATTAAATCCTTGAACACTGGTTGTTCTCCCGGTATGGATGGTATCACCTCGGAACATTTACAGTATGGTAACACTGAATCACTACGGAACTGATTGTCGGATCTTTATAATATTCTGCTTAAGTATTCTTAAATCCCTAATATATTCTATTGTGGTGTGATCGTTCCCATTCTTAAGAAGTCCTCGTTAAATCCAAATGTTGCTTCTAACTATCGACCCATCACTCTGAGTTCAGTTCACAGTAAGCTAGTTGAGATGCGGTTACTTCCACAAAATGAGGTTGCGGATAGTTAATTCGTTTTCAGGCCAAAGCGTGGCACTGCCTTCGGATGTACCTTACTGAACGACATAATGAGATATTTTGACCACAAACGGAGTCCACTATATTTGTGTAGTCTGGATGCAGAAAAGTGTTTTGATAGCATTTGGCACCCTGCCCTCTTTTATAAACTTAAAAATAAAGTCCCACATATATATTGGAGGTTCCTTCTCACATGGTATAGTAGTCTAAGAGCTGTTGTTCGCTGGAAGGGTCAGTATAGTCATTCATTCTCTGTTACTCGTGGCACAAGGCAAGGCAGTATTTTATCGCCACAGCTGTTTAATATTTTTATAGATGAATTACTTGAAGAATTGCAGCATACAAACTTTGGTGTGTCTATAGGAGGTGATAACTATACATCTTTTGCCTATGCCGATGACATTACGGTATTCAGTGCTACAGTCCCCGATCTTCAGGTTTTAATTGATAGATGTGTAGATTATGCAAGAAAGTGGCGTTTTAACTTTGGCATCAAAAAAAAACTAAATGTATGGTAGTTGGAAATAATTTATTCAAGGAGGAACCACATTGGAACCTTGGATGTCATGTTATAGATAATGTTTCATCTGTGGATATTCTAGGTGTAACATTTAATAGTACTTGTAAATTTAATTCTCATGTTAGTAATCGCATTCAAAAATGATACAGAGCCTTTCATTCCTTGCGAGCCTGGGATTTTCCTACCCAGGTCTAGACAGTGATGTGAAGTCATACATGTGGAAACCATTGTGCCTACCGGTATTAACATATGGATCTGAGTCTATTCATGTTGGTGTAAACGAAATTAAGAAAATGGAAACATGTCAGGGTAATACTAGACGCTTCCGGTCGCCTACGACCGCTTGGGTGTATCCCCCGTAGCCCTATCATCCCTGTTGCCCCAAATATATCGCTGATGTACATTGTGAGTGTGAAACCTTTCAAGCTTATTGGAGGTCGAATTCAAGATCATCACTAAAATCACTGCATTCGAATTTCCATTTCGACATGTTCGAAAAAAATAACGAAATTACAGCCACATAAAAGTTTTCACCTAAAGCTATATTTCAACTCAGAATATTTGACAAACTTGGTTCCAAGTTGCGAGATGACTAAATTGGAGCCAGATCGAACTTTTCACTATAAGTTATATTTCAACTCATACTATGTGCCAAACTTGGTTCCAAGTTGAAATTCAAAGTAAAAGTTGACCAGAACTACATTTCAAGATGACGAAATTGAAGCCAGATCAACTTTTAACCATAGTTTAAATTTTAATTCATAATATGTGCCAAACTTGGTTTCAAGTTGAAATTCGAAGTAAAAATTGACTTTACTGGTAAAAATAATGTTAACTTATCCGGTTACACCCTTGAAATCTCTACTGGACAAAAATTTTAAATTGTTGAGCTCAATAATAAATGTTTCTTGTCTTAACTATTTTTCTTGAGGTCAATAATAGACTTAACTAGTGAAAATGATGTTAACTTATTCGGCTACAGCCATGAAATCTCTACTGCACAGAAGCTTTACCTTGTTGAGCTCAATAATAAATGTTTCTTGTCTTAACTATTTTTATTGTGGTCAATAATAGACTTAACTAGTAAAAATAATGTTAACTTATTCGGTTACACCTGTGAAATCTCTACTGGACAAAACCTTTACCTTGTTGAGCTCAATAATAAATGTTTCTCGTCTTAACTATTTTTATTGTGGTCAATAATAGACTTAACTAGTAAAACCAATGTTAACTTATTCAGTAATATTGTTCTTTTTTCACCAAAAACATCAGTTCTGTATTCTGAACAAGAACCCAGTGCAATTTGCTTTCATAGTACAGGTTATTGGAGTGATCACACATGTCAAAGTAGGTATTTTAATTGTCGTAATAAGTTAACCTCTCAAACTTATTAATATTTATTCGATCATTCTGAAAAACAATATGTTTCGTGTGATGGTCTTTCTCATTGAGCCTGTGCGATTTCATCATCATTCATTGAAAACTCCCACCCGTAGAGCGTTCACAACCCATGTGTGTTAAACAGGCTAATTTGAGCACAAAATGTTACGCCAATCGGCTATTTTGGTTGCTATGGCAACCAAAATCGATAGGTGTCCAGATCTCACCATAAGACATGTCCATATGAAATATTATCAAAATCGGTTCATATTTGCAAGCTGCAGCGCGTTCACAAGAAAGTGTCTGCGGACGCGGACGCGGCGGCGGCGGCGCGACGATCGTAAATCCATAGTATCCGCCGAACTTTGTTCGGGGGATACAATTATTAAACAAAGCCTAGGCCTAAGTAAGTCAGCCAGATCAACTAGCTTATTACATGCCTTGGGTATAAAGAAAATTACAGATGTCATATCACATAATGTGTTATCATTGTGGAATAGATTGTTTAGTGTAAAGTCACCAACTAGAACTCTCTGCTCATATTTTTATTCCTTATACCTACAAGGTGTTGTCATTCCTGGCACTTTACTGAGTAAAGTTGTTCTGTCTCGGCACTCGCCTTCAGAGTGTGCTCTCCGTAGAACCAAATATATCCCACATCATGATGTAAACATTGGATTAGTGGACTCACTACGTACTGTCCTTCTCAGTGAAAATTTTATGAAACCCTACTCGGAAGAATACCACCTTGCAAAACTTTTAACCAAGTCATATTGATGTGAATGTTGTACTAAAGTGCCTAATTTTTAGGGGTCTACCGTCTCCTTAGACTGCCTGCATGTACATGATGTATACACTATTCTGATGAATGTGTGTTTTGTATGAATGGTTTTATTGTATTTTTATGTACTTCCCCAATCATGGGGGTTGAATGAAATAAATAAAAACAAAATAAAATAATGGTGAAGATAACTACAGCAACGATCAACAGGCCGAACATTTGCATAAAATACATCAACATAACATTGGGAAATGTTATAGATACCGATTGAGTTTGAAAACTAACAAACATCGCATTGATGTCACAAAACCTCTTCCTCACTATGGTCATCTAGCAGTGCTGTTGTGTCTCCTGCTTCAGTGGACGCTGCATCGTGCCGACCAAGTCTATTCAGTTGGCTGTGGGATAGGCTGTATGCGAAATACACTACGAGACCTGCACCAAAATAGAGTCAAGTAAATTTAATTAGCAAAATGAATTAATATAAGACAGGGTGATGATAAAAGTAGACGCTCTCCGGTCACCGACGACCGCGTGGATGTGTCCCAATGATGTCATATCATCCCTATTGCCCTGTTTCGTGGTAGTCCGACAGACTAACTGGTACAAGTAGGAGCATGTAGTATTTCAGATTGGTAATGTTTAAAATAAACTATTGTAATTTCAGTCAAAATATTATTGCATAACTGAATAAATAGATATATAGCGGAAGCAAACTGATGTTTGTTTGAAACTAGACGATTCAGTCCCCGGCGACCGTGTGGGTGTATCCCCCCTGGGACGCTATTATCAGGATGTCGTGTTTGGGGAATTGTTGTTGATAATCTAGTTGTAGTTGGTTGTGACACTTGAAGAAAAACGATTAATCCAGTTCCAGAATTATTGTAAATAATCCATTATGACATTTGACATTGCGTAATAATTGTCACAACGATGATGTTATTTCGTCTGGACTAAAGTCTTATATATATCCAATTCTCGACGCTGATGTTTTGCGTCCGTACACAGTGGAGCCCAAGCACAAACTGAAGATTTTGAATTTTGAAAAGGGACCCTAAAAATCTGGTGATATTTGTGTGCTATATGGAAATTACCAATCACAAGACAGTATAGATTCAAACTGACTTTGGGGGCTGGACTATTGTTACAAATAAGGGGATCCAGAAAGGGTTGCCAGGGCAACTGAGACAAAAGGGTAGAGATTTAGCCGAGGTATCCAAAACAATGAATATTCATACATAAAAATGAAGCATTCTGGGATGATAACAAATTTGAACAGACTATACAAGTTTGAAATGACTTCCAAGATTACTAGTTAACCGAGTATTCTAAATACAACATAAAATATAATATCACTTAACATCTGATGTCAAATATGAATTTGATAATGTGGTTAATCATGAACAGTATTAACATAATGGTTTAAACGTATTTTATTGAACAAATAAGGCATTGACTAGCAGGGTAAACCCTATGTGAAAGTCTCTGCTGGTGCTGGTATTTACATTGAGTGATATGAACCAGAACCGAACATATATACAATATGCACATATAAGCATTGTAATATCAATTATTTTGGTAATCAAAGGTTTCCTAAATCTTTCTGGTAATTGTATTTTAGGTTTTGAATGAATAAATATCCGTAATAATTGAAACAATAATTAATACCAGCGACCATAGGTCGTAAGCTTGACGAAATGTCGAAAGAACCAAATTTGACGTTATGACGTCAATGTGACGTCATCGAACGTCATAGAGCCGAAAATAAGATTTCTTGGGAATCAGTGGCCCAAGGCCTTTCCAACGATATACTACTCGATATGGTGAGATGAACTTCATGTTTGACCTCGATTTTGACCTCATGGTGAACTATCGAGGTCAAAGTCAAAGGTCATGTTCAAGGTCACACAAGGAAAGGCTCTTGTTTTGCTACAATGTGGTCCTAGTTTGAACTCACTATGACGAATACTTCTGGAGTTACAGTCATTTATGTGATTTTATCCTTTTTTTTCCATGACCTTGACCTTGACGTTTGACCTTGAGCTCAATAAAGAGTACGGGATCCTCCTCTGCCAGCCATGAATCTTCCCACACAATCCGCTTCTCTGTATGACGAATATTTTCCAATATATACTGTAACGCGTTACGGTAATAGCCTCAACCGGGGGTTCCTACAGTGATTGTTACTCTAACTGTCTCAGTCGTCTCTCTATAATTGCTGCATATACATGTTATAAATATCCTGAGACTGATGCTCCAAGTAATAAAGATCAAGGTGATTAAAAGATGTTCATGCATGTACATGTATTTGTCAAAAAGACCGATTTTCACATACAGTGGTGGACATAACGTAATCTTGATTTTGAACTTGGTCAATTACCATTAGTAAGTCATTCGGGCCAACTTCAAAGCCACTAAAGGGATATAATTCATGTACTAGACTATGAATATATCACTTCCTAAAAATGTTCATAATAAGCTAGCTGAACAAACATAAGCACCATCTTCAAGGTTCCGATTTCAGGCGACTTCATCACATGTTCATATATTCTCAGAATCAACCCGGGCAAGAAAGAGGTAATTTGTCAGATAAATGGACGGCTAGACAGAGAGATATGAAAATCTTTGATATTTACACAACACGCCAAATTTGACCAAAATGTTGCATTACTTTTGTATCGAGGTAAATTTTGATGGAAACGAATACATGTACGACACTGTAATTTCATGGCCAAGTACTTACCTCCAAACTCTAAAGCTATAACCTCCAACCACTGTAGGGGCTCAGCCATGGACACCATCATGTAGATACAGAGACACATACACAGAACTGGCAGCAATGGCACCATAGGCATCTAATGAAAAATAACAAACTAAAAAAATTAGCCCAAAGGTTAAGACAGGTTAGCAGACCATATATGTTTCATAATTTAGATATTAGCCATTTTGTCCTGTAACCCTGAAAATAAGGCCTCTGGTCAAATTCAAGGTCACGAGAATATCCAGCGTACATGTACATGATGTATATCATTCCCCATATTCCCACAATTGATTGCTAAACTGTAAATTCAATAATACCGTAATTATTCAATTAGTTCGAACAGCTAAAAATACCGGCAATTAAGTTTTGAAATGTTCGAATTATCAGATTCACGATAAAATCACTCCTCAAAACAGAAAAATTAGCCCAAAGGCTAAGATAGGTTACCGGGCAATTTTGGTTTGGCCATGGCAGCATTGGCAGGTAACAGACCTTGAGATTTACCAATCAAGGTTCGCAGTGTAAACATATGACCTTGGGATTTACCAATCAAGGTCATCCGTATGAACTTCGATGTAACCATTACATGTATGTGTGCGGCATTTGATATTCTATATGTTGGGTGGAATCGTTTAGGCCGCTCAGGTCAATTTACACATTCCAAGTCAGACATTTGGCACTCAAGGTCATCTGACGTCAAGTTCAAGGTTATCATTAGTTGTGCCATATATGTCTTCCTATATGTTCATAATGCAAACAGGAGCTCTATCTGCAAGCATTTCATCTACAAAGGCAAATCTGGGCATTTTTTGACCCCAAAATGGCTGTTTTGACCTTTCAAGGTCATCCAAGGTCAAATTCAAGGTCACCACACAAGTCGCCATATATGACTTCCAATTTGAAAGTGCCAATTTCTAAGCTCTATCTTCAAGCGTTCTATGAGTACAGTCCTGACAGCTCCCATTATGAAGGAAAAAGTGCCGAAAATTTTCTAAGTCCAAAATTTTTTTCAAAGGGTGAAAATTTTTTTTTGCCTAGAAATGGCCCAAAATGGATAGTAATGTTATTTGGGGCGAAAATTTTTTTTTTCGCCGACTCGTCAAAAATTCAAAATGGCCGCCCCACTGAGATCGGCGATTCAAGGGCAACAAAACTTATACACGTCGCAGAGGTATATAAGAGGAATCTTTTTAAGCAAAAATCTCAAAACTGATCAGAGAGTTTTTGAGAAAATACAGACCAGGTGCAAATTTGAGCGTTTTTCGACCCAAAAATGGCTGTTTTGACCTTTCAAGGTCATCCAAGGTCAAATTCAAGGTCACCACACAAGTCGCCATATATGACTTCCCATTTGAAAGTGCCAATTTCTAAGCTCTATCTTCAAGCGTTCTATGAGTACAGTCCGGACAGCTCCCATTATGAAGGGAAAAAGTGCCGAAAATTTTCTAAGTCCAAAATTTTTTTCAAAGGGTGAAAATTTTTTTTTGCTCTAGAAATGGCCCAAAATGGATAGTAATGCGATCTGGGGCGAAAAAATTTTTTTTCGCCGACCCGCCAAAAATTCAAAATGGCCGCCACACGAAAACCGGCAGATTTAGGGCAACCAAACTTATACATATCACAGAGGTATATGAGGGGAATCTTTTGAAACCAAAAACTCAAAACTGATCAGACAGTTTTTGAGAAAATGGCCGTCAAAGTCCAAAATTGAGCGTTTTTCGACAAAAACGGCCGCCATTTTGAAAAAAATGCGAAAATCAAAAAACAAAAAAATACCTCCTTCTCAAAATATTTTTAGGCATTTTTGTGCAAAATTTCAGAAAGATTTGATCGTTAACTTTAAAGATAAAAATGTTAACGCCGGACGGACGGACGGGTGAACGGATGGGCGTTACGGACGGACGACGGACGCAACGCCATGCCAATAGGTTATCGGACCAAAGGTCCGGTAACCTAAAAACCAATAACGCAGGATCGGCGAACGTGCAGACACGAAACACGACAGATGCATTTTGTCCTGTGACCTTGAAAATGAGGTCAAAGGTCAAATTCAAGGTCACAAAAATATTCAGCATATATCATTTCCTATATGTTCACAATTGATTCCTAAGCTGTAAAGTCGATAATAAGCGAGATATTAGCAATTTTGTCCTGTGACCTTGAAAATTAGCCCAAAGGCTAAGATAGGTTACCGGACAATTTTGGTTTGGCCATGGCAGCATTGGCAGGTAACAGAGCTTTTACCAATCAAGGTTCGCAGTGTAAACATATGACCTTGGGATTTACCAATCAAGGTCATCCGTATGAACTTCGATGTTACCATAACATGTATGTGTGCGGGATTTGATATTCTATATGTTGGGTGGAATCGTTTAGGCCGCTCAGGTCAATTTACACATTTCAAGTCAGACATTTGGCACTCAAGGTCATCTGACGTCAAGTTCAAGGTCATCATTAGTTGTGCCATATATTTCTTCCTATATGTTCATAATGCAAACATGAGCTCTATCCGCAAGCATTTCATCTATAGAGGCCAATCTGGGCATTTTTTGACCCCAAAATGGCTGTTTTGACCTTTCAAGGTCATCAAAGGTCAAATTCAAGGTCACCACACAAGTCGCCATATATGACTTCCCATTTGAAAATGCCAATTTCTGAGCTCTATCTTCAAGCGTTCTATGAGTACAGTCCTGACAGCTCCCATTATGAAGGAAAAAAGTGCCGAAAATTTTCTAAGTCCAAATTTATTTTCAAAGGGTGAGAAAAATTTTTTGCCTAGAAATGGCCCAAAATGGATAGTAATGCGATTTGGGGAGAAAAATTTTTTTTTCGCCGACTCGTCAAAAATTCAAAATGGCCGCCACACGGAGATCGGCGTTTCAAGGGCAACAAAACTTATACGTGTCACAGAGGTATATAAGAGGAATCTTTTTAAGCAAAAATCTCAAAACTGATCAGACAGTTTTTGAGAAAATACAGACCAGGTGCAAATTTGAGCATTTTTCGACGCAAAAATGGCTGTTTTCACCGTTCAAGGTCATCCAAGGTCAAATTCAAGGTCACCACACAAGTCGCCATATATGACTTTCCATTTGAAAGTGCCAATTTCTAAGCTCTATCTTCAAGCGTTCTATGAGTACAGTCCGGACAGCTCCCATTATGAAGGAAAAAAGTGCCGAAAATTTTCCAAGTCCAAAATTTTTTTCAAAGGGTGAAAAATTTTTTTTGCCCTAGAAATGGCCCAAAATGGATAGTATTGCGATTTGGGGCGAAAAAAAATTTTTTCGCCGACCCGACAAAAATTCAAAATGGCCGCCACACGGAAACCGGCTAATTTAGGGCAACCAAACTTATACATATCACAGAGGTATATGAGGTATATGAGTATATGAGTAAAACTCAAAACTGATCAGACAGTTTTTGAGAAAATGGCCGTCAAAGTCCAAAATTGAGCGTTTTTCGACAAAAACGGCCGCCATTTTGAAAAAAATGCGAAAATCAAAAAAACAAAAAAATACCTCCTTCTCAAAATATTTTTAGGCATTTTTGTGCAAAATTTCAGAAAGATTCGATCGCTAACTTTAAAGATAAAAATGTTAACGCCGGACGGACGGACGGACGGACGGACGGACGGACGGACGACGGACGCAACGCCATGCCAATAGGTTATCGGACCAAAGGTCCAGTAACCTAAAAAGAGGTCAAAGGTCAAATTCAAGGTCATGACAATAATCAGCATATATCATTTCCTATGTGTCCACAATTGATTCCAAGTCTCTGATCTCAAAATTAAGTGAGATAATAGGCATAGGAGTATTTAAAACGGGAAAGACCCATTTGGGACCAGTCGAGAAAATTAAAATGGCCGCCACACGCAGACCGACAATTCAGGGTCAACCAAACTTATACAGACTACAGAGGTATATGAGGGCAATCTTTTGATACAAAAATCTCAAAACTGTCTGAACAGTTTTTGAGAAAATGGCCACCAAAATCAGAAATTGGCCGTTTTTTTGTCAAAAATGGCCGCCATTTTGAAAAAATTAGGCCAAGGGCCGAAGATAGGTTACCGGACAATGTTTAATATTTTAGATGTTAGCCAGGTCACTGGTTGAATCCAAGGTCAAGAGAATATTCAGCATATATAACATTAAGCATATATCATGTCCACAGTTGATTGCTAAGCTGTAAATTCAATAATCAGCGAGATATTAGCAATTTTGTGCTGTGGCCTTGAAAATGAAGGGGCAAAGGTCAAATTCAAGGTCATCAAAATATTCAGTGTATATCATTTTCTATATCATGTCCACAATTGATTCCCAAGCCATACAGTCAATAGAGGAGCAAGATATGAGCCAGTTTGTCCTTGGACCTTGAAAATGAGGTCAGAGGTCAAATTCAAGGTCCGAGAATATTCAGCATATATCATTTCCCGCATGTCCACAATTGATTCCTAAGCTGTAAAATCGATAATAAGTGAGATATTAGACATTTTGTCCTGTGACCTTGAAAATGAGGTCAAAGGTCAAATTCAAGGTCATGACAATAATCTGCATATATCATTTCCTATATGTTCATAACTGATTCCTAAGCTGTAAAGTCGATAACAAGCGAGATATTAGCCATTTTGTCCTATGACCTTGAAAATGCGGTCAAAGGTCAAATTCAAGGTCATCAGAATATTCAGCATATATCATTTCCTATATGTCCACAATTGATTCCTAAGCTGTAGAGTCAATAATAAATGAGATATTAGCCATTCTGTCCTGTGACCTTGAAAATGAGGTCAAAGGTCAACTTCAAGGTCATGACAATAATCTGCATATATCATTTCCTATATGTTCATAACTGATTCCTAAGCTGTAAAGTCGATAACAAGCGAGATATTAGCCATTTTGTCCTATGAACTTGAAAATGGGGTCAAAGGTCAAATTCAAGGTCATCAGAATATTCAGCATATATCATTTCCTATATGTCCACAATTGATTCCTAAGCTGTAGAGTCGATAATAAGCGAGCTATCAGCCATTTTAAGCTCTGACCTTGAATTGAGGTCAGAGGTCAAATTCAAGGTCACGAGGATATTCAGCATATATCATTTCCTATATGTCCACAATTGATTCCTAGTCTCTAATCTCAATATTAAGTGAGATATTAGGCATAATGTGTCCCATTATAAAGCATAGGAGAATTTAACATGGGAAAGTCCCATTTGGGCCGAGTTTGGGCCAAAATGGCCCACTTCGAGCGATTCAAGCGCAACGAAATTTACAGACATCATAGGGGTACATATGAGGAGTGTTATGTATCAAAAAGAAAAAAAATTACTGAACAGATTTTGAGAAAATGGCCACCAAAGTCCAAAATCAGGCATTTTTCGTCGAAAACGGCCGCCATTTTGAAAAAAATGCGGAAAATACCTCCTTCCTGAATTATTTTCAAGTATTTTTGTGCAAAATTTCAGAAGAATTCGCCCGTAAACAAAAAAGATAAAAATGTGGACGACGACGACGAAGACGACGACGACGACGGACGACAGACGCAACGCCATGCCAATAGGTTATCGGACCATAGGTCCGGTAACCTAAAAAAAATGTGAAAATTAAAAAAACTAAAAAATATCCCTTTTAGTATATTTTTAGGCATTTTTGTGCAAAATTTCAGGAAGATTCACCCGTAAACATTAAAGATGAACATAGCACCAAGAGTGCTGTAGCTTACCGGCAATCATGAAACATAGCACCAAGGGTGCTGTAGCTTACCGGCAATCGTGTGAATTGCGTGGAATGCTGAATATATATAAATTGTTACACTGATGTTAAAATCTATATGTTAAAACATGTCGTAAATGTTGATAGAAACACGTTTTCTGTATGGACTTCAATACAAATCAAGTTACATCTTGAAAGATTTTTTTCGTTAATGACAAATTTTCACAGACAGTCCATTCGAAGGCAACAAAACTTATACACATCACAACGGTACATAAGGATAATCTTATACATGATTTTGAGGAAAACTGTCTGAATAGACTTCGAGAAAATGACCACCAAAGGCAAAATTCATTGTTTTTTCGACAAAAAAGGTCGTTTTGACCTTTCAAGGTCATTGAAGGTCAAATTTAAGGTCACCACTCAAACCGCAACATATTATTTCCCATTTGAATGTGCCAATACTTAGGCTCTATCTTGAAGTGTTCTATGAGATTACTCTGCATAGCTCCCATTATGAAGGAAAAATTGGGTGAATTTTCTAAGTCCAAAAAAATTTTCAAGGGTCAAAAAAAAACATTTTTTTTTTGCTGCAAATGGCTCAAAACGAATAGTGACTTGATTTGGGACAAAAAAATTTTTTTTCGCCGAACCGTCAAAAAATCAAAATGGCCGCCACATGCAGACCGGCGATTCAAGGGCAACTAAACTTATACATGTCATAGATGGGAAAGTCCCATTTGGGCCGAGTTTGGGCCAAAATGGCCCACTTCGAGCGATTCAAGCGCAACGAAATTTACAGACATCATAGGGGTACATATGAGGAGTGTTATGTATCAAAAAGAAAAAAAATTACTGAACAGATTTTGGTCCGATAACCTAAAAAAAATGTGAAAATTAAAAAAATTAGGCCAAGGGCCAAAGATAGGTTACCGGACAATGTTTAATATTTTAGGTGTTAGCCAGGTCACTGGTTGAATTCAAGGTCAAGAGAATATTCAGCATATATAACATTAAGCATATATCATGTCCACAGTTGATTGCTAAGCTGTAAGTTCAATAATCAGAGAGATATTAGCAATTTTATGCTGTAGCCTTGAAAATGAAGGGGTAAAGGTCAAATTCAAGGTCATCAAAATATTCAGTGTATATCATTTTCTATATCATGTATATCATGTCCACAATTGATTCCCAAGCCATACAGTCAATAGAGGAGCAAGATATGAGCCAGTTTGTCCTTGGACCTTGGAAATGAGGTCAGAGGTCAAATTCAAGGTCACGAGAATATTCAGCATATATCATTTCCTATATGTCCACAATTGATTCCTAAGCTGTAAAATCGATAATAAGTGAGATATTAGCCATTTTGTCCTGTGACCTTGAAAATGAGGTCAAAGGTCAAATTCAAGGTCATGACAATAATCTGCATATATCATTTCCTATATGTTCATAATTGATTGCTAAGCTGTAAAGTCGATAATAAGCGAGATATAAGCCATTTTGTCCTGTGACCTTGAAAATGAGGTCGAAGGTCAAATTCAAGGTCATCAGAATATTCAGCATATATCATTTCCTATATGTCCACAATTGATTCCCAAGCTGTAGAGTCGATAATAAGCGAGATATAAGCCATTTTGTGCTCTGACCTTGAAACTGAGGTCAGAGGTCAAATTCAAGGTCACGAGAATATTCAGAATATATCATTTCCTATATGTCCACAATTGATTCCTAAGCTGTAGAGTCGATAATAAGCGAGATATAAGCCATTTTGTGCTCTGACCTTGAAAGTGAGGTCAGAGGTCAAATTCAAGGTCACGAGAATATTCAGCATATATCATTTCCTATAGGTCCACAATTGATTCCTAGTCTCTAATCTCAATATCAAGTGAGATATTAGGCATAATGTGTCCCATTATAAAGCATAGGAGAATTTAACATGGAAAAGTCCCATTTGAGCCGAGTTTGGGCCAAAATGGCCCACTTCGAGCGATTCAAGCGCAACGAAATTTATAGACATCATAGGAGTACATATGAGGAGTGTTATTTATCAAAAAGAAAAAAAGTTACTGAACAGATTTTGAGAAAATGGCCGCCAAAGTCCAAAATCAGGCATTTTTCGTCGAAAACGGCCGCCATTTTGAAAAAAATGCGAAAATCAAAAAACTAAAAAATACCTCCTTCTTGAATTATTTTTAAGTATTTTTGTGCAAAATTTCAGAAAAATTCGCCTGTAAACAAAAAAGATAAAAATGTGGACGACGACGACGACGGACGACGACGGACGACGACGGACGACGACGGACGACGGACGACGGACGCAACGCCATGCCAATAGGTTATCGGACCATAGGTCCGGTAACCTAAAAACTAAAAAATATCCCTTTTAGTATATTTTTAGGCATTTTTGTGCAAAATTTCAGGAAGATTCACCCGTAAACATTAAAGATGAACATAGCACCAAGAGTGCTGTAGCTTACCGGCAATCATGAAACATAGCACCAAGGGTGCTGTAGCTTACCGGCAATCATGTGAATTGCGTGGAATGCTGAATATATATAAATTGTTACACTGATGTTAAAATCTATATGTTAAAACATGTCGTAAATGTTGATAGAAACACGTTTTCTGTATGGACTTCAATACAAATCAAGTTACATCTTGAAAGATTTTTTTCGTTAATGACAAATTTTCACAGACAGTCCATTCGAAGGCAACAAAACTTATACACATCACAACGGTACATAAGGATAATCTTATACATGATTTTGAGGAAAACTGTCTGAATAGACTTCGAGAAAATGACCACCAAAGGCAAAATTCATTGTTTTTTCGACAAAAAAGGTCGTTTTGACCTTTCAAGGTCATTGAAGGTCAAATTTAAGGTCACCACTCAAACCGCAACATATTATTTCCCATTTGAATGTGCCAATACTTAGGCTCTATCTTGAAGTGTTCTATGAGATTACTCTGCATAGCTCCCATTATGAAGGAAAAATTGGGTGAATTTTCTAAGTCCAAAAAAATTTTCAAGGGTCAAAAAAAAACATTTTTTTTTTGCTGTAAATGGCTCAAAACGAATAGTGACTTGATTTGGGACAAAAAAAATTTTTTTCGCCGAACCGTCAAAAAATCAAAATGGCCGCCACACGCAGACCGGCGATTCAAGGGCAACTAAACTTATACATGTCATAGATGGGAAAGTCCCATTTGGGCCGAGTTTGGGCCAAAATGGCCCACTTCGAGCGATTCAAGCGCAACGAAATTTACAGACATCATAGGGGTACATATGAGGAGTGTTATGTATCAAAAAGAAAAAAAATTACTGAACAGATTTTGGTCCGATAACCTAAAAAAAATGTGAAAATTAAAAAAACTAAAAAATATCCCTTTTAGTATATTTTTAGGCATTTTTGTGCAAAATTTCAGGAAGATTCACCCGTAAACATTAAAGATGAACATAGCACCAAGAGTGCTGTAGCTTACCGGCAATCATGAAACATAGCACCAAGGGTGCTGTAGCTTACCGGCAATCATGTGAATTGCGTGGAATGCTGAATATATATAAATTGTTACACTGATGTTAAAATCTATATGTTAAAACATGTCGTAAATGTTGATAGAAACACGTTTTCTGTATGGACTTCAATACAAATCAAGTTACATCTTGAAAGATTTTTTTCGTTAATGACAAATTTTCACAGACAGTCCATTCGAAGGCAACAAAACTTATACACATCACAACGGTACATAAGGATAATCTTATACATGATTTTGAGGAAAACTGTCTGAATAGACTTCGAGAAAATGACCACCAAAGGCAAAATTCATTGTTTTTTCGACAAAAAAGGTCGTTTTGACCTTTCAAGGTCATTGAAGGTCAAATTTAAGGTCACCACTCAAACCGCAACATATTATTTCCCATTTGAATGTGCCAATACTTAGGCTCTATCTTGAAGTGTTCTATGAGATTACTCTGCATAGCTCCCATTATGAAGGAAAAATTGGGTGAATTTTCTAAGTCCAAAAAAATTTTCAAGGGTCAAAAAAAAACATTTTTTTTTTGCTGCAAATGGCTCAAAACGAATAGTGACTTGATTTGGGACAAAAAAATGTTTTTTCGCCGAACCGTCAAAAAATCAAAATGGCCGCCACACGCAGACCGGCGATTCAAGGGCAACTAAACATGTCATAGAGGTACATGAGAGGAATGTTTTGAAACAAAAATCTCAAAACTGATCAGACAGTTTTTGAGAAAATGGCCACCAAAGTCAAAAAATTTTTTGCCCTAGAAATGGCCCAAAATGGATAGTAATGCGATTTGGGGCGAAAAAATTTTTTTTCGCCGACCCGACAAAAATTCAAAACGGCCGCCACACGGAAACCGGCGAATTTAGGGCAACCAAACTTATACATATCACAGAGGTATATGAGGTATATGAGTATATGAGTAAAACTCAAAACTGATCAGACAGTTTTTGAGAAAATGGCCGTCAAAGTCCAAAATTGAGCGTTTTTCAACAAAAACGGCCGCCATTTTGAAAAAAATGCGAAAATCAAAAAAACAAAAAAATACCTCCTTCTCAAAATATTTTTAGGCATTTTTGTGCAAAATTTCAGAAAGATTCGATCGCTAACTTTAAAGATAAAAATGTTAACGCCGGACGGACGGACGGACGGACGGACGGACGGACGGACGGCTGGACGGACGGACGGACGGACGGACGACGGACGCAACGCCATGCCAATAGGTTATCGGACCAAAGGTGGACGGACGGACGGACGGACGACGGACGCAACGCCATGCCAATAGGTTATCGGACCAAAGGTCCGGTAACCTAAAAAGAGGTCAAAGGTCAAATTCAAGGTCATGACAATAATCAGCATATATCATTTCCTATGTGTCCACAATTGATTCCAAGTCTCTGATCTCAAAATTAAGTGAGATAATAGGCATAGGAGTATTTAAAACGGGAAAGACCCATTTGGGACCAGTCGAGAAAATTAAAATGGCCGCCACACGCAGACCGACAATTCAGGGTCAACGAAACTTATACAGACTACAGAGGTATATGAGGGCAATCTTTTGATACAAAAATCTCAAAACTGTCTGAACAGTTTTTGAGAAAATGGCCACCAAAATCAGAAATTGGCCGTTTTTTGTCAAAAATGGCCGCCATTTTGAAAAAAAAATGTGAAAATTAAAAAAACTAAAAAATATCCCTTTTAGTATATTTTTAGGCATTTTTGTGCAAAATTTCAGGAAGATTCACCAGTAAACATTAAAGATGAACACAGTACCAAGAGTGCTGTAGCTTACCGGCAATCATGAAACAAAGCACCAAGGCATTTTTGTGCAAAATTTCAGGAAGATTCACCAGTAAACATTAAAGATGAACACAGTACCAAGAGAGCGATTCAAGGGCAACAAAACTTATACACATCATAAAGGTACATAAGGGGAATCTTTTGAAACAAAAATCTCAAAACTGATCAGACAGTTTTTGAGAAAATGGCCGCCAAAGTCCAAAATTGGCCATTTTTCGTCAAAAATGGCCGCCATTTTGAGAAAAATGCGAAAATCAAAAAACTAAAAAATAACCCCCTCTTGAAATATTTTTAGGCTACTTTGTGCAAAATTTCAAGAAAATCCGCCTGTAAACTTTAAAGATAAAAATGTGGACGGACGACGGACGACGGACGGACGACGGACGCAACGCGACGGCAATAGGTTATCGGACCATAGGTCCGGTAACCTAATGAAACATAGCACCAAGGGTGCTGTAGCTTACAAGCTACAATCTACATACCTACAGTACTGATTTCGCAAAACCTCACTAGCCATGCGAATGCTACATGCTAAATGCTAGGCCATGCGATTACGTGCGACTTGATGCTAGCATCAAATCGCATGGTGCGACCAGTGGGCGCGATGCCATCGCATCAGGCGGCCGTCTTAGTTGAACAGGCGAGCATTGTCTCGCACAGATGCGCGCATCCTTTATTTCGGATGCAAATACTGACTTTAATATGAACTGAAATGAAACACTGCATTTTCCCATACGATCTACATGATACAGACTGTTTATAAACCACTCGACCATGTGTTTGCGAGCATATGCGAGCATATAATGGCCTTCACAAAAAATGCGAAATGCGAAATGCTTTTAGTGCACCACAGTGCCAAGAAGCAATGCTAGCATCGAGGGATGCTCGCATACACAATGCTAGCATCAAATCGCATGATGCTACGTCAGGCGAAGTTGGGCGAACACGTGCTAAATGCCAGGTGTCCCATGCTGGCATTTTGGTGAGGTTTTGCGAAATCAGTACTGTACAAAATTTTTCTTGCAATATTCTTATCAAAGAAATGCATTCTAATTCTAAACTCTGGGGAGACATCGGTAGATGGTTATATCGCCAAAACCATAGTGTCTTTGACTTGTCATCCAAAGATTTAATATGTGAAATTTGTTGACTTAGTTCACCAACCTTCACAGTTTGGCCTGCAACATTCTGGAGGTGAGCGTACATAGACACGATCAATGCTACGATGGTAATGCAACAGGACACTAGCATGCTGACCGCCCACCAGGCACATTCCATGACAGCCTGGCTGAAATGTACACAAACAACTGACAGTCCTATCATGGGCAAGCACAGTAAGAGTGTGGCGAGCTGTGGCCAGCGTCCAGGAACCATCAACCGACACGGCCAGAGACAGCTACAGACATCCTTCAGGTGACCTGCCCCTGCCGTGTCTGGCACCATCCCTGATCTGCTTGTCGAGACGACTGTCTGTGGCTCTTCCTCCTGGCTGATAGGTGGAGGGGATCCATTCTCTCCATGCTGAGGGTTGCTGTTGATTTTGGCTGAGTGTTCATCATGGTCAGACAGATCAGAGTTATGTACAAGTTCTTCACAAAGATGTGTTGAGATTTCTTGGCTACTTTTCAGATGTGTCACTGCCGAGGACATCATATTGTTGGGAGAGTATCTCATGATGACAACACATGCACACACAAGAACGTAGGACAACAGGATCAATATAATGCTGAAGTTGATCAGTTCACTGATGTCCAGTAACATAGCCACAACTGACATGATGAGCCCAAACGTGACAACTGAGATTACAGGAACCCGAGAGAATGCCATAACATGAGACATCCACTGGAAGAGAAGTCCATCTTCCGATATTTTATACGCAATACGCACGGCACTGTAAACTGTAGATATGAGTGTCGTAGTCAGGCCACATAGTGGGCCTACTGATACAATCAACTTGGCCCAGTACACATCCTGCTCCGCAAAAGCAGACGGGAAAGGAGCAGCTATGTCAATAGTGTTATACGGGGTGATGAGAGTCAGTGACATGGAAGTACCAGTGTAAAGTACCATCACCAACAACAAGGAAATCACAGTTGCCAGAGGAATATCCCTCTTCGGATTCACGGATTCTTCAACGGCACAAGACAGAACCTCAAATCCACTATAAGCCCAGAAACACACGGCTGAACCACTGACAACTCCAGGAAAACCAAAAGGGAAGAACCCACCAAGACTTGGGTCAGTCCAATTTTTTAAATTCCCATAAATGCATCCCATGATGCAGACAAAGGTCAAAATGGCAACGTTTATGAGGGCAAAGACAGTGTTGAACCATGAGGAACATTTGGCGCCAAGGATAATGATCACTGTGATAACCAAGAGTATAGTCATGGCTGGGATATCCAGATAAGGTCCAAGTGGGCGGCCTACATCTAAAGTGCCTAGTGTTATGATGGTGTAATTGGATATAGCTCCACTGAACAGTGAGTCGAGGTAGGCACTCCATGCTCGGGCATTTGTTGCTCCAGCCATGATACTCACTGGAAAAAACGAAGTCATTACTAGGCACTTGCTGAATACTGCTGATCACATGGGTGTTTCCCCCTTAATCCCACATATCCTATCATCCCAGCATCATCCAATGTGTTCCAATGACCAACTAGATCCAGCTGCTAGCTACCAGTGACAAGATCTCATTTTCACGCTTCTTATGACAGCACATGATTCATCTGTAATCTGTACAAAGCTAACCAGAAATGAGACGTTCTCTGTTTCATTGCACATGAACATGATGAATGGTACCTGAGTGAAACTAGACAACAAGGCATAAAGATGCCTTGGAAGTATTTCAGTGCATAATTTATTTTTACGAGGATTATTACTCGTTATTCAGCCATATATGTTTTTTTTCCATTCCCGAGTACTCTCAAGCAATCGCGTCACGCGCACGTGTATGAACCATTTAAGAGGGCACGTCTTTGTCCATTTCACGTGCGCGTGTATGAACCATTTACGAGGACACGTCTATGTCCGTCTCACGCGTGTTTAATAGCTTAGACCAAAGGGCCGGTAAGCTAAAAATTAGCCCAAAGGCTAAGATAGGTTACCGGACAATTTTGGTTTGGCCATGGCAGCATTGGCAGGTAACAGACCTTGGGATTTACCAATCAAGGTTCACACTCCACAGTGTGAACATATGACCTTGAAATTTACCAATCAAGGTCATCCGTGTGAACTTCGATGTCACCATTACATTATATTATACATGTATGTGTGCGGCATTCGATATTCTATATGTTCATAATACAAAGATATATCTGGGTGGAATCGTTTAGGCCGCTCAGGTCAATTCACACATTCCGAGTCAGACATTTGGCACTCAAGGTCATCTGATGTCAAGTTCAAGGTCATTATTAGTTGTGTCATATATGTCTTCCTATATGTTCCTAATGCAAACATAAGCTCTATCTGCAAGCATTTCATCTATAGAGGCAAATCTGGGCATTTTTTGACTGCAAAATGGCTGTTTTGACCTTTCAAGGTCATCGAAGGTCAATTTCAAAGTCTCAACACAAATCGCCATATATGACTTCCCATTTGAAAGTGCCAATTTCTAAGCTGTATCTTCAAGTGTTCTATGAGTACAGTCCTGACAGCTCCCATTATGAAGGAAAAAAGTGCCGAAGTCCAAAATTTTGTTTAAAGGGTGAAAAAATTTTTTTGTCTAGAAATGGCCCAAAATGGATAGTAATGCGATTTGGGGTGAAAATTTTTTTTTTCGCCAACTCGTCAACAATTCAAAATGGCCGCCACACGGAGATCGGCAATTCAAGGACAACAAAACTTACACACATCATAAAGGTACATAAGGGGAATCTTTTGAAACAAAAATCTCAAAACTGATCAGAGAGTTTTGGAGAAAAGACAGACGAGGTGCAAATTTGGGCATTTTTCGACCCAAAAATGGCTGTTTCGACCTTTCAAGGTCATCCAAGGTCAAATTCAAGGTCACCACACAAGTCGCCATACATCACTTCCCATTTGAAAGTGCCAATTTCTAAGCTCTATCTTCAGTCGTTCTAGGAGTACAGTCCAGGCAGCTCCCATTATGAAGGAAAAAAGTGCCGAAAACTTTCTAAGTCCAAAATTTTTTTTCAAAGGGTGAAAAATTTATTTTGCTCTAGAAATGGTCCAAAATGGATAGTAATGCGATTTGGGGCGAAAAAATGTTTTTTTGCTGACCCGCCAAAAATTCAAAATGGCCGCCACATGGAAACCGGCGAATTTAGGGCAACCAAACTTATACATATCACAGAGGTATATGAGGGGAATCTTTTGAAACCAAAAACTCAAAACTGATCAGACAGTTTTTGAGAAAATGGCCGTCAAAGTCCAAAATTGAGCATTTTTCAACAAAAACGGCCGCCATTTTGAAAATAATGCGAAAATCAAAAAACAAAAAAAATTAGCCCAAAGGCTAAGATAGGTTACCGGACAATTTTGGTTTGGCCATGGCAGCATTGGCAGGTAACAGACCATGAGATTTACCAATCAAGGTTCGCAGTGTAAACATATGACCTTGGGATTTACCAATCAAGGTCATCCGTATGAACTTCGATGTAACCATTACATGTATGTGTGCGGCATTTGATATTCTATATGTTGGGTGGAATCGTTTAGGCCGCTCAGGTCAATTTACACATTCCAAGTCAGACATTTGGCACTCAAGGTCATCTGACGTCAAGTTCAAGGTCATCATTAGTTGAGCCATATATGTCTTCCTATATGTTCATAACGCAAACAGGAGCTCTATCTGCAAGCATTTCATCTACAAAGGCAAATCTGGGCATTTTTTGACCCCAAAATGGCTGTTTTGACCTTTCAAGGTCATCCAAGGTCAAATTCAAGGTCACCACACAAGTTGCCATATAGGACTTCCGATTTGAAAGTGCCAATTTCTAAGCTCTATCTTCAAGCGTTCTATGAGTACAGTCCTGACAGCTCCCATTATGAAGGAAAAAAGTGCCGAAAATTTTCTAAGTCCAAAATTTTTTTCAAAGGGTGAAAATTTTTTTTTGCCTAGAAATGGCCCAAAATGGATAGTAATGTTATTTGGGGCGAAAAAAAATTTTTTCGCCGACTCGTCAAAAATTCAAAATGGCCGTCACACTGAGATCGGCGATTCAAAGGCAACAAAACTTATACACGTCGCAGAGGTATATAAGAGGAATCTTTTTAAGCAAAAATCTCAAAACTGATCAGAGAGTTTTTGAGAAAATACAGACCAGGTGCAAATTTGAGCGTTTTTCGACCCAAAAATGGCTGTTTTGACCTTTCAAGGTCATCCAAGGTCAAATTCAAGGTCACCACACAAGTCGCCATATATGACTTCCCATTTGAAAGTGCCAATTTCTAAGCTCTATCTTCAAGCGTTCTATGAGTACAGTCCGGACAGCTCCCATTATGAAGGAAAAAAGTGCCGAAAATTTTCTAAGTCCAAAATTTTTTTCAAAGGGTGAAAAATTTTTTTTTGCCTAGAAATGGCCCAAAATGGATAGTAATGCGATTTGGGGCGAAAAAAAAATTTTTTCGCCGACCCGCCAAAAATTCAAAATGGCCGCCACACGGAGACCGGCGAATTTAGGCAACCAAACTTATACATATCACAGAGGTATATGAGGGGAATCTTTTGAAACCAAAAACTCAAAACTGATCAGACAGTTTTTGAGAAAAAGGCCGTCAAAGTCCAAAATTGAGCGTTTTTCGACAAAAACGGCCGCCATTTTGAAAAAAATGCGAAAATCAAAAAACAAAAAAATACCTCCTTCTCAAAATATTTTTAGGCATTTTTGTGCAAAATTTCAGAAAGATTCGATCGTTAACTTTAAAGATAAAAATGTTAACGCCGGACGGACGGACGGACGGCTAGACGGACGGACGGACGGACGGGTGAACGGACGGGCGTTACGGGCGGACCCAATGTTAAATTTCCTATCTTAACTTTCCCCATAAGTCCTGAAAAAATCCCCATAAGACCGCACTTTTGGCTTAAACTGTGGTTGTGGGGCGTTTTCAGCTTTATTCCCCCTAAGAAATCCCCATAACTCCGTTCCGTTTGCCCGGACAGACGGACGGACGGACGGACGACGGACGCAACGCCATGCCAATAGGTTATCGGACCAAAGGTCCGGTAACCTAAAATCGGTGTGACAGACTTTGAAAAATCTGAGTAGGCTTTGTGTATTGTGTATCAATACGAACGCCAGAAACTACGGACATGGTCCTACATCACAATGAGGGGTTAGTGGGTCGAACCAGAAGGTAAGGTAGGGGGTGCGTTGACCAAAACGCACAATATCAGAGTCCTTACTGTCATGAATCCGATTTAATATGCAAAAGAATCGACATTTGAGCGTTTGTTTCAGTGGAGGTCGAAACTATGAGTTTTTGAAAATATTGCCAACATCATTCCCACTGCAACACACCTATATCCTTATTCGTAGGTTGGTAGTTCTTGTTATATATAGGTAATGCGAATGAACTAAATATCGATTGATATTGTATTGCTTTCCAATATATAAATGTAGAAGAAAGCAAATAATTAATTTATAGGCCTCACAACGAGATTTCTCGAAAATGTGTGGCATACCATTCTACAGTATAACCATCATGCGTGATCACAGAGTAGGCCTAGCATTCCATGTATATTTCCACCAGCAAACAAGTCTATCATTTGTCCAATCGCTGGCACATCGAAAAAATTGTGTAATTATATCAGTGTTAATATAATATCGGACATATTCATTTGAATGTCTATTTATTACGCCCTCTCCCAAGATCGCACCATTCACGGTTTATCCTGTCTGGTTTTTCACCTTCCGGGGAGAAGGGTGTGTGTTGGGGGGGGGGGGGGGGTAGAGGGTTTACGTGCTAATCCACCATGTCATTCACAATATTGGATGTATGTGTGATAGGTTACCGTATCATATCCATAATTTCTACTTTGTATTTTGTATCTCATTTGTAGGCCTACCTTGTATGCATGTTCAGCTCTAACGAAACATTGTACACCTGGTGTGAATTAGATCCTGATTAGATCGTGTATCTTGTGCCTCCCCGCCCCCATTTCAGCCTGAAACACCTTTTCGTGATACCCCCCCCCCCCTCACCCCCGCCCTAAACCCGTTCTTCAGTGCTTTACCTCATACAAAATTGCAACCACTTCCCAGCGTCATATTCTGTACCGAGAATCTTTTCCCCCGTGACGTCAGAAACGTCATTTTACGTAAAAATATGCTGACCGCTCTCCACGTGGAATATCGGTCTTCTGACCGCTGTAGATCTCATCTGTGTGTTTAAAAAAGGCTCTATTTCCACCTGTATGCATATATATATGAATACTATTGCATGTAGAACGATTTAATAATCACATCAAATATCATGTCCATGGCCCTTTAATGTGTCCCATTATAAAGCATCGGAGAATTTACAGTACTGATTTCGCAAAACCTCACCAAAATGCCAGCATGGGACACCTGGCATTTAGCACGTGTTCGCCCAACTTCGCCTGACGTAGCATCATGCGATTTGATGCTAGCATTGTGTATGCGAGCATCCCTCGATGCTAGCATTGCTTCTTGGCACTGTGGTGCACTAAAAGCATTTCGCATTTCGCATTTTTTTGTGAAGGCCATTATATGCTCGCATATGCTCGCAAACACATGGTCGAGTGGTTTACATGTATAAACAGTCTGTATCATGTAGATCGTATGGGAAAATGCAGTGTTTCATTTCAGTTCATATTCAAGTCAGTATTTGCATCCGAAATAAAGGATGCGCGCATCTGTGCGAGACAATGCTCGCCTGTTCAACTAAGATGGCCGCCTGCTGCGATGGCATCGCGCCCACTGGTCGCACCATGCGATTTGATGCTAGCATCAAGTCGCACGTAATCGCATGGCCTAGCATTTAGCATGTAGCATTCGCATGGCTAGTGAAGTTTTGCGAAATCAGTACTGTAACATGGGAAAGTCCTATTTGGGCCGAGTTTGGGCCCAAAATGGCCCACTTCGAGCGATTCAAGGGCAACGAAATTTATACATGTCACAGGGGTACATAGGAGGAGTGTCATGCATCAATAAGAAAAAAAGTTACTGAACAAATTTTGAGAAAACGACCATCAAAGTCCAAAATTGGCCATTTTTCGACGAAAACGGCCGCCATTTTGAAAAAAATGCGAAAATCTAAAAACTAAAAAAAACCTTTCCTGGAAATATTTTTAGGTATTTTTATGCAAAATATCAGAAATATTCGCCTGTAAACTTTAATGATAAAAATGTGGACGGACGACGGACGACGGACGCAACGCCACGGCAATAGGTTATCGGACCAAAGGTCCGGTAACCTAAAAAGTTACTGAACAGATTTTGAGAAAACGACCGTCGAAGTCCAAAATTGGCCATTTTTTGACGAAAACGGCCGCTCTGACCTTGAAACCAAGGTCAGAGGTCAAATTCAAGATCACGACTATATTCAGCATATATCATTTCCTATATGTCCACAATTGATTCCTAGTCTCTAATCTCAATATTAAGAGAGATATTAGGCTTTAATGTGTCCCATTATAAAGCATAGGAGAATTTAACATGGGAAATTCCCATTTGGGCCAAGTTTGGGCCCAAAATGGCCCACTTCGAGCGATTCAAGCGCAACAAAATTTATACATGTCACAGGGGTACATATGAGGAGTGTTATGCATCAATAAAAAAAAAAGTTACTGAACAGATTTTGAGAAAATGGCCGCCAAAATCGAAAATCAGGCATTTTTCGTCGAAAACGGCCGCCATTTTGAAAAAAATGTGAAAATCAAAAAATTAGCCCAAGGGCTAAGAGAGGTTACCGGACAATATATATTTTAGATCTTAGCCTTTTGTCTGGTGACCTTAAAACAAGGTCATTGGTCAATTCAAGGTCGTGAGAATATTCACCATATATCATTTCCTATATGTTCGCAACTGATTCCGAAGCTGTAAAGTCGATATTGAGCGAGATATTAACCATTTTGTGCTTTGACCTTGAAAATGAGGTCAAAGGCCAAATTCAATGTCAGGAGAAAATTCTGCATATATCATTTTCTATATGTCCACAATTGATTCCTAAGCTGTAAAGTTGATAATAAAAGAAATATTACCCATTTTGCACTCTGACCTTGAAAATGAGGCCAAAGGTCGAATTCAAAGTCACAAAAATATTATGGATATATCATTTCCTATATCTCCACAATTGATTCCGAAGCTGTAAAATCGATAATAAGCGAGATATTAGCCATTTCGGGCTCTTGACCTTGAAACTGAGGTCAGAGGTCAAATTCAAGGTCACGTGAATATTCAGAATATATCATTTCCTACATGTCCACAATTGATATCTAAGCTGTAAAATCGGTTATAAGGGAGAAATGAGCCATTTTGTCCCATGACCTTGAAAATGAGGTCAAAGGTCAAATTCAAGGTCATGACAATAATCTGCTTATATCATTTCCTATATGTTCATAATTGATTCCTAAGCTATTAAGTCGATAAGAAGTGAGATATTAGCCATTTTTAACTTTGACCTTGAAAATGAGGTCAAAGGTCAAATTCAAGGTCATCAGAATATTCGGCATATATCATTTCCAATATGTCCACAATTGATTTCGAAGCTGTAAAGTCGATAATAAGCGAGATATAAGCCATTTTGTGCTCTGACCTTGAAACTGAGGTCAGAGGTCAAATTCAAGGTCACGAGAATATTCAGCATATATCATTTCCTATATGTCCACAATTGATTCCTAGTCTCTAATCTCAATATCAAGTGAGATATTAGGCATAATGTGTCCCATCATAAAGCATAGGAGAATTTAACATGGGAAAGTCCCATTTGGGCCGAGTTTGGGCCAAAATGGCCCACTTCGAGCGATTCAAGCGCAACGAAATTTATAGACATCATAGAAGTACATATGAGGAGTCTTATTTATCAAAAAGAAAAAAAGTTACTGAACAGATTTTGAGAAAATGGCCGCCAAAGTCCAAAATCAGGCCTTTTTTGTCGAAAATGGCCGCCATTTTGAAGGAAAAGCGAAAATCAAAAAACTAAAAAATATCTCCTTCTTGAATTATTTTTAAGTATTTTTCTGCAAAATTTCAGAAAAATTCGCCCGTAAACAAAAAAGATAAAAATGTGGACGACGACGACGACGACGACGACGGACGACGACGACGGACGCCGGACGCCGGACGACGGACGCAACGCCATGCCAATAGGTTATCGGACCATAGGTCCGGTAACCTAAAAACTAAAAAATACCTCCCTCTCGAAATATTTTTAGGCATTTTTGTGCAAAATTACAGAAAAATTCGATCTTAAACTTTAAAGATAAAATTGTTGACGGACGACGACGACGACGGACGACGACGCCGGACGCAACGCCATGCCAATAGGTTATCGGACCAAAGGTCCGGTAACCTAAAAATGTGGAAGGACGACGACGACGAATGGCTGGCCGGACGCCGGACGCCGGACGCAACGCCACGGCAATAGGTTATCGGACCATAGGTATATTCTTTACGGATGGAGATGGACGGACGGACGCACACCATGGCAATAGGTTATCGGACCATAGGTCCAGCAACCTAAAAAATTAGCCCAAAGGCTAAGATAGGTTACCGGAAAATTTTGGTTTGGCCATGGCAGCATTGGCAGGTAACAGACCTTGAGATTTACCAATCAAGGTTCGCAGTGTAAACATATGACCTTGAGATTTACCAATCAAGGTGATCCGTATGAACTTTGATGTCACCATTACATGTATGTGTGCGGTATTTGATATTCTATATGTTCATAATACAAAGATATATCTGGGTGGAATCCTTTAGGCCGCTCAGGTCAATTCACACATTCCAAGTCAGACATTTGGCACTCAAGGTCATCTGACGTCAAGTTCAAGGTCATCATTAGTTGTGCCATATACGTCTTCCTACATGTATATGTTCATAATGCAAACATGAGCTCTATCTGCAAGCATTTCATCTATAGAGGCAAATCTGAGCATTTTTGACCCCAAAATGGCTGTTTTGACCTTTCAAGGTCATCCAAGGTCAAATTCAAGGTCACCACACAAGTCGCCATATATGACTTCCCATTTGAAAGTGCCAATTTCTAAGCTCTATCTTCAAGCGTTCTATGAGTACAGTCCTGACAGCTCCCATTATGAAGGAAAAAAGTGCCGAAAATTTTCAGTCCATTTTGTTTTTCAAAGGGTGAAAATTTTTTTTTGCCTAGAAATGGCCCGAAATGGATAGTAATGCGATTTGGGACGAAAAATTTTTTTTTCGCTGACTCGTCAAAAATTCAAAATGGCAGCCACACGGAGATCGACAATTCAAGGGCAACAAAACTTATACACGTGACAGAGGTATATAAGAGGAATCTTTTTAAACAAAAATCTCAAAACTGATCAGACAGTTTTTGAGAAAATACAGACCAGGTGCGAATTTGAGCATTTTTCGACCCAAAAATGGCCGTTTTGACCTTTCAAGGTCATCCAAGGTCAAATTCAAGGTCACCACACAAGTCGCCATATATGACTTCCCATTTGAAAGTGCCAATTTCTAAGCTCTATCTTCAAGCGTTCTATGAGTACAGTCCGGACAGCTCCCATTATGAAGGAAAAAAGTGCCGAAAATTTTCTAAGTCCAAAATTTTTTTCAAAGGGTGAAAAATTTTTTTTTGCCTAGAAATGGCCCAAAATGGATAGTAATGCGATTTGGGGCGAAAAAAAAATTTTTTCGCCGACCCGCCAAAAATTCAAAATGGCCGCCACACGGAGACCGGCGAATTTAGGCAACCAAACTTATACATATCACAGAGGTATATGAGGGGAATCTTTTGAAACCAAAAACTCAAAACTGATCAGACAGTTTTTGAGAAAAAGGCCGTCAAAGTCCAAAATTGAGCGTTTTTCGACAAAAAAGGCCGCCATTTTGAAAAAAATGCGAAAATCAAAAAACAAAAAAATACCTCCTTCTCGAATTATTTTTAGGCATTTTTGTGCAAAATTTCAGAAAGATTCGATCGCTAACTTTAAAGATAAAAATGTTAACGCCGGACGGACGGACGGACGGACGGCTAGACGGACGGACGGACGGACGGACGGACGGACGGCTAGACGGACGGACGGACGGACGGACGGACGACGGACGCAACGCCATGCCAATAGGTTATCGGACCAAAGGTCCGGTAACCTAAAATGTGGATGGTCGAACGGACGAAGGACGCAACACGAGGGCAATAGGTTATCGGACCATAGGTTCGGCAACCTCAAAATACCTCCCTCTTGAAATAGTTTTAAGTCATTTCTGTACAACATTTCAGAAAAATCCGATCTTATACTTCAAAGATAAAATTGTTGATGGACGAAGGACGAACGGGTGATGGACGCAACGCCATGGCCGACAAATCGGCAAAAATGACTGAATAAAGAAACGAAAAAAAAGTCTCAGGGTATTAGCCCAAGGAATGCTTTGGTAAATTTTCAGAAAAATTCATCAAGGCAAAAAAAAAGTTATTTGCTGGATGGATGATGAGCGGACGGACGACAAACGGATGGATGGCGGACCGACCAAGGACGGCAAACCACGACAATAGCTTATCGTCCCATATGGGCCAGTAAGTTAATAATAAGAAAATCGATAAACAAATAAATCCTTCTTCTTGCAGTATTTTTCAGTATTTTGGTTCAAATTTTCAGAAAGATTCGATTGTAAACTTTAAAGCTAAAATTTTTTTCAATTATCAATGATTGATGACGTTAGCTTATTAGACGAACCATCTGAATCTGAGCACACAGCAATTATGGCAATCAGTTATGATTATGAGAATCAGTTGAAATCTGTGGTGTGTGAATCTCTGCGGATGCTTACATGGTGTGGCGATTGCAAATACACTGTACACTACAAACACAGATCGAAATGTTGATTGTGATCTCTAATACAAATATCATTTCATCACAACTTACTGCAGAGAGTACTGAAACCAACAAGGAATGCTGGTAGTTCGCCCAGGATCACATAGACGTAGAGGTAAGTGGAGCCGGTCTTCTGTAGTCTAGCAGCAAACTCTGTGAAGCAGCCTGCCACCATCAAAATCACCACTGCTGACAATAGGAATGATATCACTATTGCTGGACCTGACAAGTAAAATGATGAGAATAATATTCTACATGTACAACATGTACTGTAGTTGCACAGATCATTTGTACACGTATATACCAGTATGCAAGCAATTCCTCCCAATTTGGCAACTTACATCTTCAGTTAATCATAATCTTGAGGCTGAGCACTCAATTTCAAAGTTACCAAAATATGCACCACATACCGGTACATGTAGTGGTATACCCGGTATTATCCTATATGTATGCTCAAACATAGCACCAAGGGTGCTGTAGCTTACCGGCAATCATGAGAAATGCCGAGTATTGATTTTCGAACATATAAACTATTACACTGGTCTTAAACTCTATTGTCAAAACATGTTCGTAAATGTTGCTGGAAACACATTTTCTGTATGGACTATAATACGGAATCAAGTCACATCTTTAAAGATTTTTTTCTTGTAAATGACATATATTCACAGACCGTCGATTCAAACGCAGAAAAACTTCTACACATCACAAAGGTACAGATCACAAAGGTAAAAAATCTTATGCATTTTGAGGAAAATTGCCTGAATGGTTTTTGAGAAAATTTTCACCAAAGAAAAAATTCATCGTTTTCTTGACAAAAAAGGTTGTTTTGACCTTCCAAGGTCATTGAAGATCAAATTCAAGGTCACCATTCAAACCGCAATATCTGATTTCCCATTTGAATGTGCCAGTACTCAGGCTCTATCTTGAAATGATGTTCTATGAGTTTACTCCGCACAGTTCCCATTATGAAGGAAAATTAGGCCAAGGGCCGAAGATACATGTAGGTTACCGGACAATGTTTAATATTTTAGATGTTAGCCAGGTCACTGGTTGAATTCAAGGTCAAGAGAATATTCAGCATATATAACATTAAGCATATATCATGTGCACAGTTGATTGCTAAGCTGTAAATTCAATAATCAGCGAGATATTAGCAATTTTGTGCTGTGGCCTTGAAAATGAAGGGGCAAAGGTCAAATTCAAGGTCATCAAAATATTCAGTGTATATCATTTTCTATATCATGTCCACAATTGATTCCCAAGCCATACAGTCAATAGCGGAGCAAGATATGAGCCAGTTTGTCCTTGGACCTTGAAAATGAGGTCAGAGGTCAAATTCAAGGTCCGAGAATATTCAGCATATATCATTTCCTACAGGTCCACAATTGATTCCAAAGCTGTAAAATCGATAATAAGTGAGATATTAGCCATTTTGTCCTGTGACCTTGAAAATGAGGTCAAAGGTCAAATTCAAGGTCATGACAATAATCTGCATATATCATTTCCTATATGTTCATAACTGATTCCTAAGCTGTAAAGTCGATAACAAGCGAGATATTAGTCATTTTGTCCTATGACCTTGAAAATGGGGTCAAAGGTCAAATTCAAGGTCATCAGAATATTCAGCATATATTATTTCCTATATGTCCACAATTGATTCCTAAGCTGTAGAGTAGATAATAAGCGAGATATCAGCCATTTTGTGCTCTGACCTTGAAATTGAGGTCAGAGGTCAAATTCAAGGTCACGAGAATATTCAGCATATATCATTTCCTATATGTCCACAATTGATTCCTAGTCTCTAATCTCAATATTAGGTGAGATATTAGGCATAATGTGTCCCATTATAAAGCATAGGAGAATTTAACATGGGAAAGTCCCATTTGGGACCCATGGATAAAATGAAAATGGCCGCCACACGCAGACCGGCGATTCAGGGGCAACGAAACCCATACACATCACAGAGGTATATGAGGGGAATCTTTTGAAATAAGCTATAAAGTCGATATCAAGTGAGATATTAGCCATTTTTGTGCTTTGACCTCGAAAATTAGGTCAAAGGTCAAATTCAAGGTCATCAAAATATTCGGACTATATCATTTCCTATATGTGCACAATTGATTCCTAAG
Organism: Terebella lapidaria; assembly: GCA_949152475.1. Classification (NCBI taxonomy): domain Eukaryota; kingdom Metazoa; phylum Annelida; class Polychaeta; order Terebellida; family Terebellidae; genus Terebella; species Terebella lapidaria. Next base: position 15,036,901 of record OX424564.1, on the reverse strand, counting down.
CTGTAAAGTCGATAATAAGCGACATATTAACCATTTTGTGCTCTGACCTTGAAAAACAGATCAAAGGTCAAATTCAAGGTCATGACAATATTCAGAATATAACATTTCCTATAGGTTCACAATTGATTCCTAAGCTGTAAAGTCGATAATAAGCGAGATATTAGCCATTTTGTGCTCTTGACCTTGAAAATGAGGTCAGAGGTGAAATTCGAGGTCACGAGAATATTCAGCATATATCATTTCCTATATGTCCACAATTGATTCCTAGTCTCTAATCTCAATATTAGGTGAGATATTAGGCATAATGTGTCCCATTATAAAGCATAGGAGAATTTAACATGGGAAAGTCCCATTTGGGACCCGTCGATAAAATGAAAATGGCCGCCACACGCAGACCGGCGATTCAGGGGCAACGAAACTCATACACATCACAGAGTTATATGAGGGGAATCTTTTGAAATAAAAATCTCAAAACTGTCTGAACAGTTTTTGAGAAAATGGCCGCCAAAGTCAGAAATTGGTCGTTTTTCGTCGAAAATGGCCGCCATTTTGAAGAAAACGCAAAAATCAAAAAACTAAAAAATACCCCCATTTTTAATTATTTTTAGGCATTTTTGTGCAAAATTTCAGAAAGATTCACTCGTAAACTTTAAAGATAAAAATGTGGACGGACGATGCAGACGCCGACGCCGACGCCGACGACGCCGACGACGGACGCAACGCCATGCCAATAGGTACCTAAAAACATATTTACGTACAAAAGGTTTTGGTATAAACAAGAAGAAAAACAGAAATTAATTTGTGACTGCTAGGACTAATTTTGATAAATATCTAAAAGTGTGTCAGAGGGAATATAGGAAAAATAAGATTGTAGAAATTGAACATGTACATGTATGCACAAATAATCCTAGGGAATTTTGGAAACATATCCAAAAAAAAATTAGCCCAAGGGCTAAGATAGGTTACCGGACAACTTTAGTTGAAACAGGACAGGTGAGATATGACGTTCAGATTAACCAATCATCCTCGTGAACTTCAATGTCATCATTAAGTGTGCAGCATATAACATTGTATTCATGTATGTTCAAAATACAAATACAAGGTCTATCTACAAGTCTTTTGTCTATAGACGTAATTTACATATTTGACACTGAGATATAGAACTCAATGTCATCTGACGTCAAGTTCAAGGTCACCAAAAAAAGCCACATATACATGAGGCCAATTTACACACTCAAGGGGCCTTTTAAGCAATTCAAAGCACTCCATCTTTATACACAATGTCAGGGACCCCAATTTGCATGTTTTATAACAAAAATCTCAAAACTGATCAGATAAATTTGAAGGAAAACGACCATAAATTAAACTTGGGGCCTATTCAGCCTAAATTTCGAGCCTTTTGAGCAATTCAAGGCACTGTATACACTATGTACATCTTACACACAATGTCAAAAACCCCAATTACAGTACTGATTTCGCAAAACCTCACTAGCCATGCGAATGCTACATGCTAAATGCTAGGCCATGCGATTACGTGCGACTTGATGCTAGCATCAAATCGCATGGTGCGACCAGTGGGCGCGATGCCATCGCAGCAGGCGGCCATCTTAGTTGAACAGGCGAGCATTGTCTCGCACAGATGCGCGCATCCTTTATTTCGGATGCAAATACTGACTTGAATATGAACTGAAATGAAACACTGCATTTTCCATACGATCTACATGATACAGACTGTTTATAAACCACTCGACCATGTGTTTGCGAGCATATGCGAGCATATAATGGCCTTCACAAAAAATGCGAAATGCGAAATGCTTTTAGTGCACCACAGTGCCAAGAAGCAATGCTAGCATCGAGGGATGCTCGCATACACAATGCTAGCATCAAATCGCATGATGCTACGTCAGGCGAAGTTGGGCGAACATGTGCTAAATGCCAGGTGTCCCATGTTGGCATTTTGGTGAGGTTTTGCGAAATCAGTACTGTACTATGTTTTGAAATAAAAATCTCAAAAGTGATCAGACAGTTTTCGATTAAAGACAGACAAGGTGCAAATTTGGCTCAGGCCGCTCAGGCTGTTTTGACCTTCAAGGTCATCCAAGGTCAAATTCAAGGTCACAACACAAGTCGCCATATATGACTTCCCATTTGAAAGTGCTAATTTCTAAGCTCTATCTTCAAGCGTTCTACGAGTACAGTCCTGACAGCACCCATTATGAAGGAAGAAAGTGCCGAAAATTTTCTAAGTCCAAAATTTTTTTCAAAGGGTGAAAAAATTTTTTTGCCTAGAAATGGCCCAAAATGGATAGTAACGCGATTTGGGGCAAAAAAAATTTTTTTCGCTGACCCGTCAAAAATTCAAAATGGCCGCCACACGCAGACCGGTGATTCAAGGGCAACAAAACATATATACATCATAAAGGTATATAGGGGGAATCTTCCGAAACAAAAATCTCAAAACTTATCAGACAGTTTTCGAGAAAAGACAGAAAAGCTACAAATTTGGGCATTTTTCGACCCAAAAATGGCTGTTTTGACCTTTCAAGGTCATCCAAGGTCAAATTCAAGGTCACCACACAAGTTGCCATATGTGACTCCCCATTTGAAAGTGCCAATATCTAAGCTCTATCTTTAAGCATTCTATGAGTACAGTCCCTGCAGCTCCCATTATGAAAAAAAAAAGTGGCGAAAATTTTCCAAGTCCAAAATTTTCTTCAAAGGGTGAAAAAAAATTTTTTTCCTAGAAATGGCTCAAAATGGATAGTAACGCGATTTGGGGCAAAAAAAATTTTATTCGCCGACCCGCCAAAAAATCAAAATGGCCGCCATACGGAGACCGGCGATTCAAGGGCAACAAAACTTATACACATCATAAAGGTACATAAGGGGAATCTTTTGAAACAAAAATCTCAAAACTGATCAGACAGTTTTTGAGAAAATGGCTGCCAAAGTCCAAAATTTCCCAAATTTTAATTGTAAATTTGCCGTTTATTGTTATTACTCACCTCTAAACTACTACATGCTCCTTTTCGATCCTTTGGATCGTTCTGGATAGAAATTCGCGTACTGAAAGCAAGGCACGATCGTCTGCCTGCATGACTCGAGCGCTCCTTTTGCCGCCAAAACCGCCGCGCATATGCGCGCGCAACTGCGCAGAAGCTTCACTTTTCTGTCCAAAAAACGACAAAAGGAAGCCCCTAGCACACAACTGGCGGGGATGGATGGGAGGGCCTTTACTGTAGTAGTTTAGAGGTGAGTAATAACAATAAACGGCAAATTTACAATTAAAATTTGGGAAGTTTATTTTATACATCACCAATCTAAACTACTACATGCTCCTTAGAATCAAAGGATAGGCGGTGGAGCAGTAGTGCTAGAGAGTCATGAAAACAGACGATAGTCTTGATTTCAAGCGAATCGCTAAAATGCTACATTTTCGATATATCTTTAGTAATATAATAAAGATACTCACCTAGCGGTGCGATCGCTTGCCTCCGACATGCACGAATTTCTTCTTCACCCATCGGTGGAAAACGGAACTCTACTTGAGACCGTTACAAAAAGAACTCAAAGACAAACACAAAGTGTTGCTTATATACACGTGCACGTTAAAACCAAGACTTTTCTGTCCAGCTGGTTCAAACAACAGCTTGCGCTACGACCAGCGGACCCAGTCTAAATCTGGACGACTGGTCCTGAAGTTCGGCAGCATTGGACAGATAGAACCCGATGAACGTCGTAGAATTAGTCCACATTCCAGCCCTCACGATATATTCCAACGGAATATTCGACCTGGCCGCCAAAGACATCGAGATGTGTCGGATTTGGTGGGACGATATTTTGTAAGTGACTCGATCGTCAGCACCTGATTCCGCATAGACAGTCCTCACTACAACCTTCACCCATCGGGATAGTGTAGCTGTGGAGATATCCGTAGCCCTGTTAGGCTGATAGGAAATAAATAATCGCTTGCGATCTTTCCTGATCGATCTGGTACGATCGATGTAGATTTTCAGCGCTCTTACCGGACACAATAGAGCGTCCGGCTCATTCCGTCCTACGTAACCGCCCAGTGACGGAATTACGATAGGGGAGAACGCTTTCCCGCCCTCAACTGCAGCACGTGTTTTAGGCATAAAATCACGTACTGGGTATAAGGAAACGGACCCATCCGCGCCAAATGCGACTCGCGATATGTCGATCGCCGCGACATCTGAGCGTCTTCGACCACTTGCTAGCATAACTAGCAGGAAAGTCTTAAGAGTTAACCTCTGCAAGGAAACTTCCTTGAGAGGCTCCCAAGGTGCTTTAGTAAGACAATATAGCACAAACGCCATGTCCCAATCCGGTAGAGTAGGAACTCCGCGTGGCCTTTGCGTCCTAAAGGACGCCAAGAGATCAGCAAGGATACGATTATTAGTTAAATCGATCCCCCTAGCACGGAATACAGGGCCCAGCATGGACCTGTATCCCTCGATCGTAGTAGGCTTCAAATTAAGCCTATCAAAGAGATAGCAGAGAAAGTCTAGCACTGCATTCAGAGGGGCAGAGAGCGGATCAATGCGCCTTCCGTTACACCAACGTACGAATACTCTCCATTTAGCCTCATACGTTTTAGAGGAGGATCTCCTATTCTTTCTCGCGAGATGTACGGACACCTGCTGAGAAAATCCTGCCTCCTGAAAGGATCGCTCGATAGCCTCCACACGTGTAATTTGAGCACGTGGACGGAATCGTGAAATATATCCCGCCCCGGTTGCTTCAGCAACCTGTCCTCGATCGGGAGAACCCGTGGTACATCGATCAGGAGGGACAGTAGCAGGGGGAACCACGCCTGCATCAGCCAACATGGCGCCACCAACAGAATCTCGCACTGAGACCTGGCTACTTTGTGCAGCACTTCTGTTAGGAACCGAGTTGGCGGGTACGCATACCCGAACATCCCGTCCCACGACTGCGACATCGCGTCCACAGCCAGTGCCTCGCTCTCTGGCAGAGGTGAGAAGTAGACCGGGAGCTTGTGATTCCGAGAGGTTGCGAACAGGTCTATGTTCGGTGTCCCGAACGCCTGACAAACGCGCCGAAACACCCCCGGATGCAGACTCCACTCCGTGCCTATGATCTTGTCCGGTCTCGACAGAGCGTCCGCTAGGACATTCCTGTGACCCGGCAGGTGCCTCGCCCTGATAAACAGACGGTACTTGAAGGCAAACCTGATCAGACACTCGGCCTCCAAACAAAGCTGACTCGACCGAGTTCCACCTTGTTTGTTTATGTGCGCCACTACTGTGCTGTTGTCTGTGAAGACCAACCACTTCGTCCCTGGGGAACTCTGAGGCCCCCAGATCTCGAACGCACGTCTCACCGCTCGCAGCTCTAGGACATTGATGTGCAAGGCCCTCTCGCTCGTGTTCCACACAGCAGAGAGTTCGTGCTCGTCCATATGAGCTCCCCAAGCCAATTCTGACGCATCGGTGAAGAAGGTCCGATCGGGCAGATACTCCGCGAGTGGCATCCCTCGGAAAAGATTCCGATGGTCCCGCCACCAATGCATTGCTTCCCGAGCACGATCGTCCACCGATACGACTTGGTCTAGTCGATCGGTGAGGATCCGCCATTGCAACGCTAGACACCATTGAATGGGTCTGAGGAAGCACCTGCCGAACGGCACCTGTTTCTCCATCGACGCCAACAGACCGATGATGGACAGAAACTGTCGAGCTGTGATCGACGACTGCGTCAGCGCGACCTCCATCGCCGCAATCGCCTTGAGAACTCTCTTCCGCGGAGGAAGAGCTACTCCTCGCTCTAGATCGTAATCTACCCCGACATACTCGAACCTCTGTGTCGGGGACAGATGAGACTTCGCCCAATTGGGGATCCAGCCGAGGCTGGTCGCCAACCTGAGGACGAACCCGGATTGCTCTATAGCCTGAGACGGGGAGTCGGCTATGATTAACCAATCGTCGATATAATGGTGGAATTGAATTCCAACCGATCGAAACCTGGCTGCCATCGTCCTTACGATACGGGTGAACACGTAAGGGGCGGTGGCTACTCCAAAAGGAAGTACCCTGAACTGATACACCGAACCTTCGAAGGCGAACTTGAGGTATCGCCGATCGGCTGGGTGTATTGGCACATGTAAGTACGCGTCCTTGACGTCGATACTGACTGCCCACTTCCCCTTGGACAGAGCTTTCTGGACGGAAAGCGCCGACTCCATCTTGAACCTGGGTATGATCAGGAATTTGTTGAGGTTTGACAGATCGAAAACGGGACGCCACCCGCCTGTCTTTTTCGGCACTAGGAAGATGAGAGAATAGAATCCTCTCTCGTCCTTGACCACCTCGATCGCACGTTTCTCTAGCAACTGCTGCACCTCGTGCTGCAGAAGCTGAAAACTTTTCCCGATCGCCGGGCACAGGGAAGAACCACGCTTTGGGTCTGATCGGTGGTTTTCCAGCCTCCCATCTGAAGGTGAGACCGAACTTCACCCATGCCACGACTGAATTGTCTGACGACGCCAGATCGCTCCAGTTCTGGACGAACTGAGCCAGGCGTCCCCCGACTGGACCAGGTTGTGGAAGATCGAATTCCGACAGAACTGAACCTTCCACAGAGCCTACGCTTTCCCGCAACGAGTCACTTCTTACCAGAAGCTTTCCCTTTGCCCTTGAAGCGTCCACCCCCTTTGCCTCCGCGCTTGCCATCCCCCTGGGGGGGGGGAGGCTGCGCCCCACGAAAGGGCGGCTGCGTAGAAGCGGGTGCATGTGGTGCCTGAGGTTGGGCAGGCTTCTGACCCTTGGTCTTCTTGCCTGTCCCAGACCCCGCCGACTTCCCAAGCAAAGCCTTGGCCATAGCCTCATCCCGGAGATGTTCCCGCATGACGGAAATATCCGATCGAGAGAGGTTGGCGTAGGTATAGCCTGAGAACAGCGGCCTCCCACGTAGCTCAGCGACGTCCGTAGCGGACACGTCAAGCAGACGGAGATCGGCATCACGCATGGTGAGATCCAATTGTGCGCCCAGGTGCGCACTGTCACGCTCAGCAGCATGGACCACTCCGGCCAAGACGCCGAGTGCTGCATGAATGTTGGCGCGACTCCCCTCCTCCAGATCCGCCTCGTCCACAAACTCCTGAACCAGAGTGGTCAGGTGATCTGTCAACGAGAGCTGCCCCATCAATTGATGAGACAGCGTCTGCCAGTGAGAAAGACGAGCCTTTTTCACATAAGCTGACCAGACCGTACCCTGCTTCCGGGAAAGCAGGTGAAGGTTAGGGTCTTCGACCGGGACGGAAGTCTGATGTCCACCCTCGGACTCTACAGTCCGATAGGTGTCGATCGACTCAGGTCGAACACGGCTAGTCGGGAATGTCGACTCCGTACGAGCCACATCCTTCTTAGCCGTAACTCCCTTGTTGATCTTGTCGAAGGACTTGACCAACGCGGGAGCCACAGGGAGCCGGATCGGCCGACGAACTGGCGCCGACGCGAACCTACCGGTTCCCCGTGAGGGCCCTGGAGCATCGATCGGCAAGTCCATTCGCCTTGCGACCGACTCCAAAGCCCACCGGAAGTTAGAACCCCCGGCCTGATCGGAAGTCTCATCCTCCGAGGAGGACGACTCCTGCTCAGCTTCCACTCGACCCCCCCGATCGTTGGACCTCACAGGTCCGATCGAAGACCTCGATGACCCCAAGGGTACATCAAAGGACGGGCGAGGGAATGCCTGCTCAGCGATCGCGCCCGTCCGGCGACTTACATCCGCGTACACAGGACTTGAGTGGCCCTGAGGAACGACCCCAGCACCACCCGCCCGATCGTGCCCTGATCGAGGACCAGGAGCACGATCGCCAAGTGAAGACTCCCGATCGCACGAACGATCGAGAGCCTCACCCCCAAACAAAGGGAACTCTCCCCCCTCGAACCTCGAGACCGAGGACCCGAATGAGCCATCCAAGATGCTCCGCCGATCGAAGCCCGAAGCCTGATCGTCGCCCACCGAGAGGTCGGACGAAGCCTGAGCCACATCGAAAATCGATGTGGTCTCAGCACCACGGCGCTTAGAGGAAGCACGCTTCCTCTTCTTGGAAGGCCCGGGGGAAGAGACGACGGACCCCTCCACCTCGATCGGCCCCGACTGAGGGACGACGAAGGTGGAGTGCGGTTCCTTGGCTGCTTTCGCCTTGGCAAGAACTGAAACCTTCTTCTTAGAAGATTTCGACTTCTTGCCAGCAGGGGGAGCAAGCTCTCCCTGCGACGAAGGGGCAGCCGAAGAACCGGCCGGGACTCCCTGTCCAAGCAGGGAAGAGAGACCCGGCAGGAGGGGACCCTGAAGGGACGATAACGACTGTGCAAAGAAAGATTGCACAGCCGCGTTGACCATGTCCTGTGTTAGCCCCAGGGGCTGGCTAACACCGGACGCAATCTGTGCCGTCACAGGCGGAGTCTCCACCTCCATGGGCGACTGGCGGACTTGCGGAGCCGAAGCTTCCGCAAGCCTCAAAGCATCCCGACGAGCCAACGAGGCTTCGGAATACTTTGCAGTCGCCTGCACGAAGGAAGAGGGACGCCAGAAACGACACAGATCACACCTCAAATCCTCCATAGATACCGGGCCATGGTCTAAACAGTCGAAACACAAACTGTGTTTCTCCCCTCCTCGGAGGGTATTGACCAGACACTTCGGGCATGGACGTTCGTCCATGGCACCGGTACCAAGGGAGGATTGTGAAGTCATGATCACACAAGGGAACTAACCACACACAGTAACAGGGCGGGCAAAATATGCAAACCTGAGACCGCGCTGAAAAAAGAACCCTAAGAGGACTACGAATATATAAACTACAGTATACGTATACACAATATATACAGTAGAAAATTAACGTAGAACTATTGATAGATGTAAACAACAAGTACACTATCAAGTACGACGGATGGACGATAATAGGGTGAACTGGCTATACAAATCGCTGACGATCTAGCAAGTAACAAACTATCGACCAATACTTATCCAAATAGACACAAAACGATGTCTATGAACGTGGCAGGTGAAATTCCGTAAGAATATATCGCAAAAGTCTAGTTTGCAGACTAAATTCTACGAATTCACCGGGAACCAAAATCCAAAGCTGCCAAGCAAAAATGGCGGTGGACAGAAAAGTGAAGCTTCTGCGCAGTTGCGCGCGCATATGCGCGGCGGTTTTGGCGGCAAAAGGAGCGCTCGAGTCATGCAGGCAGACGATCGTGCCTTGCTTTCAGTACGCGAATTTCTATCCAGAACGATCCAAAGGATCGAAAAGGAGCATGTAGTAGTTTAGATTGGTGATGTATAAAATAAACTGCCCATTTTTCGTCAAAAATGGCCGCCATTTTGAGAAAAATGTGAAAATTAAAAAATAAGAAAAAATTTTTTTTGAAATATTTTTAGGCATTTTTGTGCAATATTTCAGAAAAATCCGCCTGTAAACTTTAAAGATACAGCTGTGGACGGACGACGGACGCAACGTGACGGCAATAGGTTATCGGACCATAGGTCCGGTAACCTAAAATTAGCCCAAAGGCTAAGATAGGTTACCGAACAATTTTGGTTTGGCCATGGCAGCATTGGCAGGTAACAGACCTTGAGATTTACCAATCAAGGTTCGCAGTGTAAACATATGACCTTGAGATTTACCAATCAAGGTCATCCGTGTGAACTTCGATGTCACCATTACATGTATGTGTGTGGCATTTGATATTCTATATGTTCATAATACAAAGATATATCTGGGTGGAATCGTTTAGGCCGCTCAGGTCAATTTACACATTCCAAGTCAGACATTTGGCACTCAAGGTCATCTGAGGTCAAGTTCAAGGTCATCATTAGTTGTGCCATATATGTCTTCCTATATGTTCATAATGCAAACATGAGCTCTATCTGCAAGCATTTCATCTATAGAGGCAAATCTGGGCATTTTTTTACCCAAAAATGGCTGTTTTGACCTTTCAAAGTCATCCGAGGTCAAATTCAAGGTCACCACACTAGCCGCCATATATGACTTCCCACTTGAAAGTGCCAATTTCTAAGCTCTATCTTCAAGCGTTGTATGAGTACAGTCCGGACAGCTCCCATTATGAAGGAAAAAAAAACCGAAAATTTTCTGAGTCAAAAATTTTTTCCAAAGGGTGAAAAAAATTTTTTGCCTAGAAAGGCCCCAAAATGGATAGTAATGCGATTTGGGACGAAAAAATTTTTTTTCGCCGACCCGCCAAAAATCCAAAATGGCCGCCACACAGAGACCGGCGAATTTAGGGCAACAAAACTTATATATATCACAGAGGTATATGAGGGGAATCTTTTTAAACAAAAATCTCAAAACTGATCAGACAGTTTTTGAGAAAATGGCCATCAAAGTCCAAAATTGTGCGTTTTTCAACAAAAACGGCCGCCATTTTGAAAAAATGCGAAAATCAAAAAACCAAAAAAAATACGTCCTTCTCAAAATATTTTTAGGAACTTTTGTGCAAAATTTCAGAAAGATTCGATTGTTAACTTTAAAGCTAAAAAATTAGCCCAAAGGCTAAGATAGGTTACCGGACAATTTTGGTTTGGCCATGGCAGCATTGGCAGGTAACAGACCTTGAGATTTACCAATCAAGGTTCGCAGTGTAAACATATGACCTTGGGATTTACCAATCAAGGTCATCCGTATGAACTTCGATGTAACCATTACATGTATGTGTGCGGCATTTGATATTCTATATGTTGGGTGGAATCGTTTAGGCCGCTCAGGTCAATTTACACATTCCAAGTCAGACATTTGGCACTCAAGGTCATCTGACGTCAAGTTCAAGGTCATCATTAGTTGTGCCATATATGTCTTCCTATATGTTCATAATGCAAACAGGAGCTCTATCTGCAAGCATTTCATCTACAAAGGCAAATCTGGGCATTTTTTGACCCCAAAATGGCTGTTTTGACCTTTCAAGGTCATCCAAGGTCAAATTCAAGGTCACCACACAAGTCGCCATATATGACTTCCGATTTGAAAGTGCCAATTTCTAAGCTCTATCTTCAAGCGTTCTATGAGTACAGTCCTGACAGCTCCCATTATGAAGGAAAAAAGTGCCGAAAATTTTCCAAGTCCAAAATTTTTTTCAAAGGGCGAAAATTTTTTTTTGCCTAGAAATGGCCCAAAATGGATAGTAATGTTATTTGGGGCGAAAATTTTTTTTTTCGCCGACTCGTCAAAAATTCAAAATGGCCGCCCCACTGAGATCGGCGATTCAAGGGCAACAAAACTTATACACGTCGCAGAGGTATATAAGAGGAATCTTTTTAAGCAAAAATCTCAAAACTGATCAGAGAGTTTTTGAGAAAATACAGACCAGGTGCAAATTTGAGCGTTTTCGACCCAAAAATGGCTGTTTTGACCTTTCAAGGTCATCCAAGGTCAAATTCAAGGTCACCACACAAGTCGCCATATATGACTTCCCATTTGAAAGTGCCAATTTCTAAGCTCTATCTTCAAGCGTTCTATGAGTACAGTCCGGACAGCTCCCATTATGAAGGGAAAAAGTGCCGAAAATTTTCTAAGTCCAAAATTTTTTTCAAAGGGTGAAAATTTTTTTTTGCTCTAGAAATGGCCCAAAATGGATAGTAATGCGATCTGGGGCGAAAAAATTTTTTTTCGCCGACCCGCCAAAAATTCAAAATGGCCGCCACACGAAAACCGGCAGATTTAGGGCAACCAAACTTATACATATCACAGAGGTATATGAGGGGAATCTTTTGAAACCAAAAACTCAAAACTGATCAGACAGTTTTTGAGAAAATGGCCGTCAAAGTCCAAAATTGAGCGTTTTTCGACAAAAACGGCCGCCAATTTGAAAAAAATGCGAAAATCAAAAAACAAAAAAATACCTCCTTCTCAAAATATTTTTAGGCATTTTTGTGCAAAATTTCAGAAAGATTCGATCGTTAACTTTAAAGATAAAAATGTTAACGCCGGACGGACGGACGGACGGACGGACGGACGGACGACGGACGCAACGCCATGCCAATACATGTAGGTTATCGGACCAAAGGTCCGGTAACCTAAAATGTTAACGCCGGCCGGACGGACGGGCGAACGGACGGGCGTTACGGACGGACGGCTAGACGGACGGAGGGATGGACGGACGGACGGATGGACGGACGACAGACGCATCGCCATGCCAATAGGTTATCCGACCAAAGGTCCGGTAACCTAAAAATTTCAATTGGGATGCCCAATGATTATGTCTACAGTGCATGTAGCCACAATCTGTTGAGCACAACCTGGTCTACAGTTGTACACTATGAATGAATGAAATCCGTACATGTGCCACACATCATATCGCAAGTTGTGAGTCTGCCACAGCCATGTCTTGGGCAAACCCTGCCATGGTGTGGGACTGTACCTGCGGTTTCCTTGATGACTTGACCAGTCATTACATAGATGCCAGAACCAACCATGGCACCAACACCCATGACAGTCAGGTCGAATGCAGTCAGACATCGCTTGAGGCAGGTGTCAGGTGTCACCAAAGCCAGGGATTTCTTTCTGAATATTCTGGCAATGATCCTATCCATCCTCAATTTCAGGCAATTCTGTCGGTAGAACATGTAGAAAGATCAAAGGTGATGGTCAGTGACAAAATTAGCCCAAGGGCTATGATACATGTAGGTTACCAGACAATTTTAGTTGAAACACGACAGGTGAGATATGACGTTCAGATTAACCAATCAAGGTCATCTTCATGAAATTCAATGTCATTATTAAGTGAGCAGCATAACCTTGTATTCATGTACATGTATGTTCAAAATACAAATACAAGGTCCATCGAAAAGTCTTTTGTCTATAGACGAAATTTTACACATTTCTTGTTGGACGTGACACTGAGATATAGCACTCAATGTTATATAAAGTCAAGTTCAAGGTCACCAAGAGAAGTGGTATGTATGACTTCAAATTCCAGCTATACATGTACCTACAGACATTTTTTGGCTGTAGAGGCCAATTTACACATTCAAGGGGCCTTTCAAGCAATTCAAAGCACTCCATCTTTATACACAATGTCAGGGACCCAAATTAGCATGTTTTATAACAAAAAATTAGCCCAAGGGCTAAGAAAGGTTACCGGACAATATATATTGTACATATTAGTACTTTGTCCCCTGACCTTGAAAATAAGGTCATTGGTCAATTCAAGGACACGATAATATTCGGCATATGTCATTTCCCATATGTTCACCATTGATTCCTAAGCTGTAAAGTCAATAATAAGCGAGATATTAGCAATTTTGTGCTCTGACCTTGAAAATGAGGTCAAAGGCCAAATTCAAGGTCATCAGAATATTCAGCATATATCATTTCCTATATGTTCATAATTGATTCCTAAGCTGTAAAGTCGATAATACGCGAGCTATTAGCCATTTTGTCCTGTGACCTTGAAAATTAGGTCAAAGGTGAAGTTCAAGTTCATGACAATGTTCAGAATATATCATTTTCTATATGTCCACAATTGATTGCTAAGCTGTAAGGTCGATAAAAAGCGAGATATTAGCCATTTTGTCCTGTGACCTTGAAAATGAGGTAAAGGTCAAATTCAAGGTCATGACAACATTCAGCATATATCACTTCCTATATGTCCACAATTGACTCCTAATCTCTAATCTCAATATTAGGTGAGATATCAGGAAAAATGTTTCCCATTATAAAGCATAGGAGAATTTAACATGGGAAATTCCCATTTGGGACCCGTCGAGAAAATCAAAATGGCTGCCACATGCAGACCGGCGATTCAAGGCCAATGAAACTTATACACGTCACAGGGGTATATGAGAGGAATCTTTTGAAACAAAAATCTCAAAAGTAGTCAGACAGTTTTTGAGAAAATCGCCACCAAAGTCCAAAATTGGCCGTTTTTTTTACGAAAACGGCCGTCATGCGAAAATCAAAAAACTAAAAAATACCTCCGTCTCGAAATATTTTTAGGCATTTTTGTGCAAAATTTGAGAAAAAAACGATCATAAACTTTAAAGATAAAATTGTTGACGGCCGGACGCCAGACGGCCAGACGCAATGCCATGGCAATAGGTTATCGGACCATAGGTGAAAACGAAAACGACCGTCAAAGTCCAAAATTGGCCATTTTTTTTTACTAAAATGGCCGCTCTGACCTTGTTACCGAGGTCAAAGGTCAAATTCAAGGTCACGAGAATATTCAGCATATATCATTTCCTATATATATATGTTCACAATTGATTCCTAAGCTGTAAAGTTGATATTAAGTGAGATATTAGCCATTTTGTACTTTGACCTTGAAAATGAGGTCAAAGGTCAAATATAATTCAAGATCACGAGAATATTCAGCATATGTCCACAATTGATTCCTAAGCTGTAAAGTTGATATTAAGTGAGATATTAGCCATTTTGTACTTTGACCTTGAAAATGAGGTCAAAGGTCAAATTCGAGGTCATCAAAATATTCGGACTATATCATTTCCTATATGCGCACAATTGATTCCAAAGCTGTAAAGTCGATATTAAGCGAGATATTAGCCATTTTATGCTTTGACGTTGAAAATGAGGTCAAAGGTCAAATTCAAGGTCATCAAAATATTCGGACTATATCATTTCCTATATGTGCACAATTGATTCCTAAGCTGTAAAGTCGATAATAAGCGAGATATTAGCCATTTTGTGCTCTGACCATGAAAATGAGGTCAAAGGTCAAATTCAAGGTCATGACAATAATCAGCATATATCATTTCCCATGTGTCCACAATTGATTCCTAGTCTCTAATCTCAATATTAAGTGAGATATTAGGCATAATGTGTCCCATTATAAAGCATAGGAGAATTTAACATGAAAAAGTCCTATTTGGGACCCGTCAAGAAAATGAAAATGGCCGCTACACGCAGACCGGCGATTCAGGGGCAACGGAACTTATACACATCACAGAGGTATGTGGGAGCAATCTTTTGAAATGAAAATCTCGAAAAATGGCCGCCCAAGTCAGATATTGGCCGTTTTTCGGTGAAAATGGCCGCCATTTTGAAAAAAATGCGAAAATAAAAAAACAAAAAAATAACTACCACTTGAAAATTTTTTAGGTATTTCTGTGCAAAATTTCAGAAAGATCAGATCGTAAATTTTAAAGATAAATATTAGCCCAAAGCCTAAGATAGGTTACCGGAAATTTTGGTTTGGATAATGGAATGCAACAGACCTTGAGATTTATCAATCAAGGTTATCAGTGTGAACATTATGACCATGAAATTTACCAATCAAGGTCATCCATGTGAACTTCAATGTCACCATTACATGTACGGGTGCGGTGTTTGATTTTCTATATGTTCATAATACAAAGATACGTCTGGGTGCAAGTGTATAGGCCGCTCAGGCCAATGTACACATTCTCAGTCAGATATTTGGCACTCAAGCTCATCTGAGGTCAAGTTCAAGGTCATCATTAGTTGTGCCATATATGTCTTCATATATGTTCATAATGCAAACATAAACCTTATTTGCAAGCATTTAATCTTTAGAGGCAAATCTGGGCATTTTTTGACACAGAAATGGCTGTTTTGACCTTTTAAGGTCATCCAAGGTCAAATTCAAGGTCACCACACAAGTCGCCATATATGACTTTCCAATTGAAAGTGCTAATTTCTAAGCCCTATCTTCAGGCGTTCTATGAGTACAGTTCTGGCAGCTCTCATTATGAAGGAAAAAATTGCCAAAAATTTTCTAAGTCCAAAAATTTTTTCAAAGGGTGATAATTTTTTTTTGCCCTAGAAATAGCCCAAAATGGATAGTAATGCGATTTGGGGTGAAAAAAAATTTTTTTCGCCGATCCGCCAAAAATTCAAAATGGCCGCCACACGGAAACCGGCGAATTTAGGGCAACCAAACTTATACATATCACAGAAGTATATGAGGGGAATCTTTTGAAACCAAAAACTCAAAACTGATCAGTTTTTGAGAAAATGGCCGTCAAAGTCCAAAATTGAGCGTTTTTCGACAAAAACGGCCGCCATTTTGAAAAAAGTGCAAAATCAAAAAACAAAAAAATACCTCCTTCTCAAAATATTTTTAGGCATTTTTGTGCAAAATTTCAGAAAGATTTGATCGTTAACTTTAAAGATAAAAATGTTAACACCGGACGGACGGACGGACATGCGAACGGATGGGCGTTACGGGCAGACCCAATGTTAAATTTCCTATCTTAACTTTCCCCACAAGTCCTGAAAAAATCCCCATAACACCGCACTTTTGGCTTAAACTGTGGTTGTGGGGCGTTTTCAGCTTTATTCCCCCTAAGAAATCCCCGTAAACCCTTCTGGTATGTCCGGACGGACGGACGGACAGACGGACACGCCAATCTAATAGGCGGGTTGGTTGCACGCAACCCGCCCAAAAAGAAAAAAAAAAACAGACAAAAACATAAGGCCTCCTGATTTTCAATCGGGATGCCTAATAATCATTTCTTAGTCATTCGTCGTTTTTTAGTCATATTTTTGACGCATTCAGTGGGCTTTTTTTGTCACTGTCCTAAATTTCCCCTTCAGATCACTATCATTGGTTATTTAATATACATGTACACAAGAAAATATAAGTTACGCCACAAAAAAATTCCCTTCTGTGTATTTGACTGTATTTGATTCCAAATACATCAAATACAGACCTCAAATACAAATTCAAATACAAATACACCAGTATTGAATTGTCAAATACAAATACAACTACGAGATTTAGTGTATTTCAAATACAAGTACAAATACGTATTTGACCCCATCCCTGCCATACAGGTAGGGGATTAGACAAAGTACGTCTTTCGGGAATACCTGCTGAGGACCGCAGGTCCGAAAGACGAAGTGCCATGCATGTTAAAAAGTGTACCTCGATGCGAATGAAATCTATTCGCCGTTTGACCGCTCAAAACATGGAGAAAACTGACAAAAATTCCAGCTAATCATACCAAAATGGCTAGGATAATCATTTATAAGTTGTTATCTGCACTAAAATCGCTGATTTATTATGTTTTACAAACATCTTGAATCGTTTGAACCAAAGATGCAAAATCTGGCAACTTTCTCGCTTCGATTCAATGGCGGTTTTATACGATGTTGAATCGAATCGAAACTGGCTTAGTGTTGCGTACATGTTGTTTACATGTAGCATTACGCAACACATGTCCGTTTCGATTTGATTCTACACCATATTTCTGCGCACGGAGTTTATCGAGGCAATGGTGAAACCGCCATTGAATCGAAGCGAGAAACTTGTCGGATTTTGCTGTTTAGTTCACACGATTGAAAATGTTTGTAAAACACAATGAATCAACAATTTTAACACAGATAACAACTTTGAAATGATTATGCTTGCCATTTTGGTAAGTTTAGCTGTAATTTCCGTTAGTTTTCACCAAGTTTTGAGCCGTCAAACAGCGAATAGATTTCGTTCGCATCGAGGTACTCTTTTTATCATGCATGGCACTCCGTCTTTGGGACCTGCGGTCCTCAGCAGGTATCCCCGAAAGACGTAGATCTACTATGTCTAGTAGGGGATCAAATGTCGATCAGCACCAAATGTCGAACACAGTTTTTAATGTTGTCAGTGCTCAGAAAAGAATGAACGTAAATCACAACTTACGGCACATGAGCATACAAATGTTAGATATGAGCAATTCTCGCACTCTATGACCTGTCTCCCATGCTGAGTACAGTTCTGAGATAAACGTGTATCGCACTCTGAGGTTGTCAAGCAAGTTACGTAAACACAAACAGGAACGTCATCATTGAAAAAGCTACGTAACTAAGGCCATGTAAACATTGACAAAATGGCTTGTATTTTGGAGTGAAATGTGTTGATTTTCTGATCATTTCCTGTGTTTTGAGCAATTCCAACACTTGTAAGTACTCAAATTGTGCGAGAAAATGCATACGGCATTGTTTGTCGTGCGATACTGGTTTATCTCAGCACTCGTGTCACCATGTCTAAGCCTCGCCTAAAGGCTCGGCCCAGATTTGGTGACACTTGTGCTGAGATAAACCAGTATCGCACTCCAAACAATGCCGTATGCATATAATCTTACTCATGAAATTTTCAATTAATCTCAGTTTTTGAGTCCTGCAAAAATTAAAAATTGTGTTCGACATTTGGTGCTGTTCGATACGATATTTAGTTAGGTCTACATCGGGGGACATAAATATCGGACACTTTTGAATGTTAAACCGATTATATCTTGCTGAAGGTATTGAATGTCTGAATTTATTACTTCTAATAATGAAGTAATATGTGATAAATACCTTTACGGTTAAATAAGTAGCAAGTGGCAAAGCGTGTGTGGAGCTTTGCTGTCGGAACTAGATTTGTTGTGCCACTTCGGGTTTTCCCCAACGGACGCAAATATCGGACACCCAAAAAACCGACTACAACTTTTAACAATCAATGTATTGTATCACTAAATGTGCATTGCTGCGAGTGCAATTATGGAAATACATACAATGGATATGTAAATTAGTTAAATATATATTTTTTTTACAATTCTAAATATATTACACATTAGGAATTACACATTATAATTGCGAAATGATTCAATGTTTTGAACACCCAAATTCTGTAAATACTTATTATATAGAGAAGTAATTAAATGTTCTACGAAAAAGCAACAGAAGTTCAGTTCATGCATTTAGGCCACATCCTCCCGGCATTTGTTGCACAGCCAAAGTGTTCCCAGTAACAAGCTTGCGTCCACGTCCGTCTGCTCTGAGGAGGGAAGGCACTCGTGGTGATACCACTGGGGACATCGGTCGCACTGTACCCAGAAGACGTTAACGTCGAGGCTGGTGAGACAGACACCACAAACAGCATCGCCTTCCCCGTCAGCTGTGATGTCCTCCGTGGGCTGATCATTGGTCACTGGGAGTTGAGACTGCAGTGGGGCACTGAAATTAGAACGGGCAGTCCTCTTCCTCTTCGACTCAACAGGGGGGCGCCGGCCGCTTCTTCGGAAGTGTGTCCGGTCTGTTGCCAGGCAACTGAATGTCTCCCACAGGGTCTTCAACAGCTGGAGTTTCTGGACCTGTAGGTGTTGGGGTTTGTGGAGGACTCGTAGAAGTGTGATCTCCAGTTTCGTCAACTGTTGGCCCGAAGATCAAGAGACGTCCTGTGACAGTGGTCCTGGAGCTCCGCTTTTTCTGCACGGGAGGAGAGATGAGAACACTCTCGAGCTCTTTGGGCACGATTCCTAGCTTCACGAGAATGTTGCTCCTGGGATAACCACACCCATCACAAACCTCCTCAGTCTCCACTTCCGCTGATGAAACCCAGGCAGGATTGGTTACATCATCAACCCTGACATCTCGTCTTGGTGATATGCCACAGGACCTGAAGGCAGCTTTCACAGTCTCCTTGCCTATGCTGTTGATGGCTTGGTCCAGCACTTTCGGAAAATTCTGTTTGGGGACTGTCTTCACTCCACCGTAACCTAGGCTCACTGTCAGGTCGGCCATCTTCTGCTTCAGTACGTTGAAGTATCCTCTATCAAGAGGCTGAAGCAAGTGAGTGGAATGAGGCGGCAGGCAGAGGAGGACTATTCTGTTCTTCTGCGCCAGATCGATGACATCTGCACTCAGATGGCTGACATGGTTGTCCATGATGAGAATGGCTGGCCTGGTATGTGCTGTTCTAGGTACAAATACCTCTCGGAACCATGCAGTGAACAGATCAGAGTTGATGAACCCTTTCTTGGATCCAGAGAAAGACCAGGAGGATGGAGCGCCAGGTATCTCAGTGGGGACGGAGCCTTCGTAAATCACATATGGTGGTAGAACTTCACCAGAGGCTGAAGCAGCAACAAGCACAGTAACGTGGCCAGGAAATTTCACCTTCTTCTGGTAGACTCTTTTCTTCCCACGTCTGGCTAATACTTTCCCATGGAAGACTTCCTTACCAGAAAATCCGGTCTCGTCACAGTTATAAGTGTGACTTGGATCACCAATCTGCATCCTGTTCAGGACCTCATCTAGGATACTGAAGTAGTTGTCTACGTCTTCTTGATCGAGCTGTCGATTCATCAATTGGGTCAGGCTTACGCAAACTTATTTCTGGGTGTCTTCCGAGAAAGCGTCGAACCCACTTGGTCGAAGGACCCTTCTCCACATTGAATGGCGTTTTGATTTTCAGCTTCTTCACGGACTGATTTACAATGACCCACAAGGTTTGTCGAGTTAGAGGAAAGCAAAAATCAGCCATATACTGAATATATTGGATAATTGAGTTTTCCAGTTCCCCTGACAGTGCTCGTCCCCGACCCCTTCTTGGAACACCGCTCTTGTATTTGCCGAGAGCCTGATCATAAACTGTGCTGCGTGGGACCAAGGATCGTCTATATCCTTGGTGGGACTTTGAACACCAGAGCTGCTCTTCTGAGTGTTCATAAGCTGAATACCAAGGATCATCTATAATAGGATGTCCAACTCTGCTCAATGTGGACGTAAAAAACGTGATTACGTAAAATGACGAAATCTCGTTTGAGCGTGTCAAAACGGTGACAGGTGCTCGAAATTGAGTTTTTCATACTGCTTATCATTTCGCTCATAGTGAGAACATACAGAATCGAGTCCCGGGATTGAGCGCAGTGATCTTGGAGGGCACGCGTCAGGGGTGGAGCCTGCTTTTCATCCACAGTTTGCCTTTATTCCCGCTCGCGGGAATATTTTTGATGTGGTCCAAGCACGTGATGTCTGTATGAGTGTTTTCGAGCACATCCACGTCAATAATTTAAAAAGTTACCATTCCATCTTTTCAAAAGTTTAGGATTGATAGGCATTATCCATTGTCTCGGAAATATCCCGTTTCCAAGGAAATCCGATGAAAACTGTCGGTATGAGAACGATTCTAATATCATTGCATTGCAATACTCAACTGTCACTAAATTTGGAGGTGAATGTTCTGTCTCATAACTCTGAAATGAATCTACCTTTTACCTGAAGAATACCACCGGATGTAGGATCCCACCACTCACCCCAACAAAATTCTTTTTATTCCAAATCTCTGACAGTGCACTGACGAACAATACAATATTGATTTACATGATGAACCGCGCGTGCAGGCTGTCTTGGCTGTCGGCGACTATGGTACAGTTTATGCATGCTAAATATCATGTATGAACGTGACTGTGGATGAGGCATTTTTGTATCCTCTTTCGCCGAGGGTGAGCGGGGGACCATTAATGTATATTAAATTTTATATACTTTTTTTGCTCTCACATTAGAGATACACTATTGATATATATATTGCGTTGCATGCCCCGGCAGTCAGAGTGTGTGTGTGTGTGTGTGAGTGACACTGTGCTTGCCAGTTGTAATGTGAATAAAGCGAGCGACTCATAATCGCTCTGACGCCGGCCTGGTGAATTATTCCAACACTTGAATATTAATTTAATTTATTAATTATTTGAAAGAGCACAACGTCTTTCACGGAGTTACATCAGAACTTGCTCTCTGTTATGTGGGATTTTTTGAATGAGGGGCCAATTTTATTGTCACCATGAGTGGGTCGGTTCTACAGGCGTTTTCCATGGCAGTAAAATGGCATTTTAGGATTTTGAACGGTTGCCATGGCAACAAAAGTCAACCGATTTCCATGGAAACTGAATATTTTCAAGCTGAGAGGTAATTCCTCCCACTGCTCAAATTTAAAGACGATTGGATTAAACCCGTTTGAGATACAGCCACAAGCATATAAACAGACACTTACAAATCCCGACCCCAATACCACATCATCGGCAACGCGAATGCTGAATATTGTTGAAGAAATTTAGGCCACACCCCCAATCAATGCAATCAGCTATCATTCATTTCAATATATGATTCACAACTCTGCTCATGTTCATTACAAATCGATGTGCACATCCTGATTTTAGTGCCCGGCACCGTTTCAACACGCTCAAATCAGATTTACGTCATATTACGTAATCACGCCTCTTTAGGCAGAGTTGGATATCCTATTGAGAATTTCAAGATTTGAGAAATAACACTACCAATCAATAAAAATATGGTTAAATTACGAATAATCACTAATTACAAACAAAATGAGCAATTACAACGATTATAATACTATTATTATATGGATATACCACCAGGTACAAACATAGAATAACTCCTAACGTCACAGATATATACATAACTACAACTGACAACAGGTGGCGGGATCGTCACATGAATAGTGAATCAATGTCAAACTTAAGAGTGGTAAGAGTGGTATATCTCGGCCGTTCCGAACAAACATGAAATTTGCACTATATATTCTGCATAATATCTATGAAGGTGATGTGAATGAGAGATTGACGACTCCATTGATAAATCAGTTAATAAATAGAGTTGAATGTTGCTTGAACAAGTGTCACTTACGTTGTGTACACGAAGCATTTCATGGTGTAGTTTCTTAACTACAGCGAGTGCGGATACCCGTGATCAATAGCCTACCTTTCAATTTCAAGTATCACATCCATATTCATATCAAATTGATGTGCAAACTGATGATCTATTCTGATCCACTGAAAATCTTGTGCCGTTGTTCAGGGAAGCGCTTAGTACAGATCAGCGGATAAATCGCATGGGAAATACCGTCAATGCAAAAAAAAATGTATACTTTATTCATAATAGGCCTCCGGCCCACATGCATATATAGCTATTTAACAGAAAACACGCAAAAAACAGCAAATACTGGACATCTTGCAGTTCAACAAACCTCCGTTCTGGGGGAATAAATAGTGCTGATTCTAAATATCAAGACAAGAAATGCCGTATTTCTTCCATCTCACCCCTTCACTTGAATTGTCAAACATACATCAGGGGAATGAATATGCGACATGGAGTTTACCTTGCTGGCTACATGTACTTTCAGGTCTGCCTCAACTGACGTCACCAACCACGTGACCCACACTAAAATGTGGATCAAAATCTTCGGCAATTTATGGAAGGAGTGCCTATCTGGTTCAATATCTTGAAACCCATTGATTATATTTGTAAACGTTCAAATTTATTGAAAACTATTCATAATAGACTAAATGAAAAGCACTTTCATCGGCATGCTACTAGGTCTTTAACTATATTTTTCAAAGATTGACGCACAAACACCGCTATCCCCTCGGGGGTTCTACCTCGTTGATAACGACGGCGACCATGCGCATAATGTGAAACATGAGTATCCTGCAATATATCTACAAAATCAGCATCATGTTATCGAGTGTATCAACTGACCTTATTGTTTTCAAACCATGTATATTCCACGATATGATAGACACAGTTCTGCATTTGTCACTGATGTTTTCTGACTTTTCAAAAACACTTTTTACCTCTAGCGTCCCAAGATGTTACTTTTACCTCTAGCGTCCCAAGTTCTAATTTACTAAAGGGTGACTGTACTCATTCCTCGCGTTGACTGGAGTCGATGCGCCTTGGTATCCGTTGATCCTTAGTGGCGGCGCGCAGAAGCTGGACATACCTGGCGGCGGAGGCGTGACGAGCGGAGGCGGGCCCTGTGGCAGGACTGGTGGCGGTGGAATGCCTGGAGGATATCCGTACTGGCCTGGTGCTGGTTCGTGTGGCAAAACCGATGTCGAAGTGTGGAGCGGCCCTGGATAGAACTGCGAGATCACCGGGCTTGTGGGTAGAGAGCTGTGTTGAGCATCTATGCCTGTACCTGTAGTTGGGTACACTGTCGCGGGGCTCACATGAAGATCTAGGGGGTGTTGAGGCATTTATTCCGTTCTTGGTACTGGCTCAGCGTCTGCTCGCACCAGTTTGCCGTGTGCTGCCATCTTGAGTTGTTTCTTCAAGTCCGGGAGAGAGTCCAATATGGTTCGAAAGTTATTTTCTGCTACTCGTTCAGTATGAGGCTTTGACGTCCTGATGAAAATCCTTCGATACATGGGGTTGTTCAACAGGTTACTTTTGCACCTCAATACCCGTAGCTTGTCAGCAAGTGTAGCCAGTTCGATTTTTACGAGGCCAGGTTTGTTGCTTCGGCTTTTTAGTCGTATTGCCCGAACACTTGTTATGTCCGTAAGTCACAGGCCCTCAATCAGTAGACGCTCACTCTGTGCCTCTGGACTGTCACCAGTGTCAGGAAGATTTATCACAACCACAGTCCTGTTAGGGTCAAACGGTTGATGAGCAGCCTCGCTGATACTAACCACTCTCGACGTCAGAGAGTCAATCTCACTTTGAAGGTCTGATCGAACGTTTTCAATATGTTCTGTGACATTTGCATTCGTCTGATCAATTACCTCATAGATATCCTTGATCTTGCTTTCCATCGTTGATTTCATATCAGAGAGAGAATTTCGCATATCCACAATGTGTTTATCCAACCGTTCAGCTATGGCATTTTGACCATCGAGCAGCTTTTGTAACATCGCAAGCATATCGGTCCCTGGGCCTGAGGGGCTGGTGCCTGTCGTACATATACTGGAAACCAGCCACGATGTATTTTGACTTGCCTCGACCGCTGCGACTCTTTTGTCCAGCAACACACTACTCACGTTAGCCGCAGCCTTGGCTTTCTTCCCTCGGGTAGCCATATTTCAAACGTCACAGTTCAGTAGTTTCAATAACTTCAGAAAAATTCATGAATGTGTCTCTATCCCAACAGGAAATTCACAAGATTCAGTTTCAGCAGATTCCAGATATCATCATACACAAGTATTCCAATTTTCGTACGCGTGCGTTGGCATAAAACACCTGAATTTTACAAAAAAATTCCAACATATTCTACTTGCAGCATACTGTTTCAACTCTGATTATTTTATTATGCTCAGCTTTCAAGACGTTATACTCAGGAGTGAGATGTTCTGATTTTGGTTTTATACTGCAATACTAGAGTCGCTGAATGCTTGATATATTTTGCGGTTAAGTTTACAACGGCAACGGATATACCGATAGACGTTCTTAATGCGACTAACAATCTATTTCTTCTGCCCAGTGTATTTTCAATGCGGATGATATGTAACATGCTATTTTGATCATCAAATTACTAGCAAGTGTTGAGATTAACCCCAAAACAGGCAGTAGGTTATTGTTCTACGATTTAAGTAATGTAACCATAGTCAAGAAACTACACCCTAAAACGCTGTCTGTTTCCTAGGTAAGTTACATTTGATTGGCGATGTATAACGTTTAGGATATGTATGATTTTCAACTGGGTCTTCAATCTGGCTTTTGGACAAGCCTTGTATCAATAAATATAACCTACGCAATAAATTTCAGCGAAATCCATTTCCAAATTGCAGACTTATAACCCAAATAAAACATACCAGGATTCGGTTGAAAGGCAAGGATCCTGACTGATAAGCAACCTTAAACACATGGTAAAGCGGAAATTTTCAACGCGGCAAATTCCGTTCTCGATATTTGAGATCGTTGAAAATATTAACGTTACAAGGCGAATAAAAAATCGGATACCACCAAATTTGTAATATATAATATTCGTAAAAAAAATCAGCCCAAGGTCTAAGAAAGGTTACCGGACAATGTTTTTATATTTTAGATATTGGTCATTTTGTCCCCTTACCTTGAAAATGAGGTCAAAGGTCAAATTAAAGGTCACGAGGATATTCAGGATATATGTCCACAAGTGATTTCCAAGATGTAAAGTCGATAATAAGTGAGAGATTAGCCATTATGTGCTCTGACCTTGAAAATGAGGTCAAAGGTCAAATTGAAGTTCATCAAAACATTGAGCATACATTATTCTTATATGTACACAATGTATATCCAAGGCTGTAAAGTCGATAATAAGTGAGATATTAGCCATTTTGTGCTCTCATCTTAAAAATGAGGTCGAAGGTCAAATTCAAGATTGTCAGGATATTCGGCGTATATCATTTCCTAAATGTGCACAATTGATTCCTAAGCTGTAAAGTCGATAATAAGCGAGATATTAAACATTTTGTGCTCTGACCTTGAAAATCAGGTCAAAGGTCAAATTAAAGGTCACAAGGATATTCAGGATATATGTCCACAAGTGATTTCTAAGATGTAGAGTCGATAATAAGTGAGAGATTAGCCATTATGTGCTCTGACCTAGAAAATGAGGTCAAAGGTCAAATTGAAGTTCATCAAAACATTGAGCATGCATCATTCTTATATGTACACAATGTATATCCATGGCTGTAAAGTCGATAATAAGCGAGGTATTAGCCATTTTGTGCTCTCATCTTGAAAATGAGGTCAAAGGTCAAATTCAAGATTATCAGGATATTCGGCGCATATCATTTCCTAAATGTGCACACTTGATTCCTAAGCTGTAAAGTCGATAATAAGCGAGATATTAACCATTTTAACAATTTTTTTCGACAAAAATGGCCGCCATTTTGGAAAAAATGCGAAAATAGAAAAACTAAAAAATATCTCCCTCTCGAAATATTTTTAGGCATTTTTGTGCAAAATTCGGGATGATTCGATCGTAAACTTTAAAGATATTGATGTTGACGGACGACGACGACGACGGACGACGACGAAGGACGACGACGGACGACGACGACGACGACGACGGACACAACGTCATGGCAATAGGTATATTGGACCAAAGGGTCGGTAACCTACAAAAACTGAGGCTTTTCAAATGGCGGCTAGCTGCTGTGTGTTGAGAGTGGCAGGAACTGGTTGTTGCTGCTTTGACATGCTGTGACCTGAACATCGGGAGAAGCTTGTATGTTTCAGAAAACTTTTCATTACCATCATTATAAGTCGTGGGAAATCGGCTACAAATAAAAAGAAACCTCACTGTAGGCATAGCATAATATAACCTATGAAAGCTATTCATGGTTCATGCTCGAAATGTATGAACTGTGCAAACTATAGATGAATCTGGATAAAACTAGAATTGTCACTGAAGTGGACCCCCTCTACTGTGCAAACTATAGATGAATCTGGATAAAACTAGAATTGTCACTGAGGTGAACCCCCTCTCTTCCGCAAGTGAATCATATGTAAACCGTACAACGATGTTTTTTTTAGGAAACATGAGTAAAATGCATGTAGGTATACACGCTACCTACGTCTTTCAAAAACACGTGTAGGTAATGACAGGTAAATCTGTTAAATACAATTTTCTGGAATTCCTGGAAAATGGTTGATTCCTGAAAACAAGTTCTCTGTTACACAATAACATGATCATATCATGTCTGCACAGTTGCAGTTAAACCGACAGGAATAACTAAACTGAGTACACTATCCAAGAGTGACAGATTACATATATTTTACTATTTATACTATGTACCTGTTAGTATATGTATGTGAGTTAAGTTGTTTCATTAGTAAAACTAGAACAGTCAGCTAGAACATTGAATATCGAATGAATAAAAAAAAAAAGAATTTGGGTCTATACTATACGTGTTATCACTATCAGAGATCGATGGTTTAACCCGCTAAATTTGCGCATCCTTCTGAGGCTAAATCTTCTTGTCTATTTGGTACCGTTATGATACTCGAATTTTATGAAATACATAATAGGTGTAAAGAATTTTACATTCATTCTACATGAACCGAGATAAAACTTCTCACAACTATGCAAGCAAATTTCCAGTTCGAAAGTAAATAAACACTTAAATCAGCGTGACATGGTGCATGTTCCCCAAGAGTTACTAGTACTCGCGGTCTTGTTGATAGATTTATTACAACCCAAATTTCTTAATGGATCTACACGGATCTCCAAAATGTGTTATCGGCCTACTATTGAACCAAGACTCGAAGTATTCCATACCAGAAAATGCACTTTGTATGTCTTTATTTCGAAAACTATCTGATCAGTTTTAAGATGTTCATTTCAGAACATGATCATTTTAATCATTGATGCTGCTTTGAAAGAAGGAACGCCTTAAATTAGTTTAATAAGCCCGATATTTAGGCCAGAAAGGCCCAGAATGATATAATATTCTCAATTAGGCCTCTGAGGCCAAACGATTGTACATAGAACTCATTAGGTCTAATATGGAGTATATTTTAGTGACCTTGAAATTATCCTAAGACGACCTTGAGTGATGATTTTCGATTCAACACTGGAATCGAATACTGCAGACAGAATGCTGGTAGATGAAGCTCAAGTTCATATTTTGAGCACATATAGGAAGTAACATCAGTCGATATTTCTGGTGACCTTGATTTGACGTTTAGTCAATTTGATATGTCAAAGCAGCAATTTTACTGAAATAAAATTAAGCCTAAACCTGTACTTTTCCAACTAAGCTTTCTCA
This sequence comes from Terebella lapidaria, assembly GCA_949152475.1. Classification (NCBI taxonomy): domain Eukaryota; kingdom Metazoa; phylum Annelida; class Polychaeta; order Terebellida; family Terebellidae; genus Terebella; species Terebella lapidaria. The sequence continues at coordinate 15,008,623 of OX424564.1, read as the reverse complement.
ACCCTTGCCTTTATCGCCGGATAACCTACAGCCATGGTCGATGAGGATTTTTTTTTCTCAAAATCTGTGCAGTAAATTTTTTCACCCGAAAGTACGCTCAAAGTTGCACTTTTGGCACTTTGCTCGCCTCGAAATTTATCCCGTAACTTTTTCTGTAATTTCACATATGCATGGCATTCATGACAACTCAGTTCGAGTATATAGATAGTAGGGTTTTAATCGCCTAAACTGCCCGAATATAAGGGAAAAGTAGCCGAAGTTTCACTTTTTAGCACTTCTCACAAAAACTATTCAGCAATTTTCTCTCTAATTCGCATGTGGATAGCACTCAGGACTGCCTAGTTTGAGCATGAAGAAATAGGCATTGATTCACTCAAACATTGCTCGAGATATATTCAGTGACTTTCTCTCTAATTGTACAAGTGGAGAGCATCTAGTACTGTTTAGCTTGTGCAAGAAAATAGAGCCTTGAATTGTTCAAAAAGTCCGAAACGTCACGCTGGGTAACGTCAACGGTTGACCCAGAGGCGCAACTGACGGACATGGAGGTGCAACGGTTGAAATCGAGGAAAAAACAAAACAATGGACGCGTCAGTGGACAGGCCAGTCCAGAAAATGTACATATATTAGGAGATAAACACATTCAAAGTACATATCAGAACGCCCATCAGCTATGGGAATCATAATGGGAAGCATGTAGCATAAGTTGTTGGACCTAACTGTTACAAAATATCCGTAATCAGCGGCCCCAATTTATCCCCAGAGTTTCGGCGATTGAGAAATGCGAAAATGGCCCACAAAATCCGTCGTTAACAAGTAGAAATGTGGCCGAAAGCGATCAATGCTACTATATTACGTTCAGATGAATAATAAATGTCAGTGTGGCTGTGAGGTTTACAATCATTGAAATAAAAAAGTGGGTTTCAGTTCGATTTTGTCGGAAGTTGCTTGCAACTACCGGACCGGGAGGGATAGGATATTTGGCAACTACGGACCTGAGTTTGAGAGGAGAAATTGAGGGGCGAACCTTGGTAATAGAAGACGCTGCCAATATCCGCTGTGATCTAAAATGTAAAGTACTAGTACATGCATTCAGACTATGGATAGGCTAGTTGCTTTTATCACAAATTTATTGTTGCATTGGTAGAATGTATTGCCGTTATACTGCTCTCAAAGATGTAATTCGTATAGACACAAATGAGAGTGAGGGTAACATAACACTGTGGGAACAAAACGAAGTCAAAACTACCAAGCTATTTGTGGAATGGTTTTCTTGAATTGTACTTTTTATTTCCACGCATACGTGTAGGAAACGAAAAATCCACTTGGCACTGACCATGAGCAGTGGAAAGCAGCGAAAAAGACGGTTGTTTGAAACGAATGACATTTACATGTATTTTGGGGGAAAGACCAAATAAAAGAATTCACAATTAATTAAATTCAATCAGACAAGTGTTTTCACAGTTTTTTACAGGTATCATATCAAATTCCGATAACTGTTGCCATATTTATTTTATAGGCACAGTTTCTGTAGGCCTAGTCTTGATTGGTAATGTGTAAGAGAGTATACCACGGCCTGGAATTTGTGCCCGATCAGTGATACATGTGGTCAGACTGTTTCAATACACTCATCCTATATGAACTACTTGAAAAAAAGATTATAATTTAATGGCAGCCTTCATTTATTTTGTTGGCGGTTTTATCCATGTACATCTACCAACGTTGGTCCCCGTATTTGCGTCGACACTCAAGGCTAGAGTTGTCACTATTTTCGGTTGAGAGTTGCAATGCCATTTCACAAATATGCCAATTTCTCTTATACAACAAGACATATGTTGAACGATCTGTTGAGCATCATGAAGATTGTCATATTTTATGTGAGCGAAACCCTAAATATGGTCATCAGTCCATGATATTTCCCCAAAATACCTGCTTTTGTGGGAGTTTTGACCTTTTCCGTCAGAGCCGAGTGCGACATGTAAAACGGGGCCAGCTGTCATGACGTGAATATTGCATTTTCAATCAAATCGGCGTTATTTATCTCCGGCATATACATTCCCATAGCTGATGGACACGGTCATATTTGCCAATTGCTAGTATAACAGGTGGAAATCGTCCGATTTCTTGCCAGTTTCTTCCGATGGCAGAGCATGATTCGGATTGTTTCCTCGATTTCAACCGTTGCACCTCCAGGTCCGTCAGTTGCGCCTCTGAGTCAACCGTTGACGTTACCCAGCGTGAACGTAGGTCCAAAAGGCCCAAAGTGGCCAAACTTTGACTTTTTGACACCTTTTCGGTAAAAAAAAGTATTTAAAAAGTCGGTATTTCCCCAATATGTATGACATCATGTAGTATCTATCTGTTGTATAATGATGGCATGGCTTGAATCGCTCGAAAGGCCCGAAACTCAGGCTCAAATGGCACAAAATGGCCTGAACTGCATAAATACCCCCTGTAGACAAAACGCTTGTAGATACAGCTCGGACATGTATTAGGAACATATCTGAAATCATACATCGCGAATCTGTTGGGTTGAAGTTGACCTTCGACTGTTGACTGCTGACTGTTGAGTGCGACTGGTATAATGTGAATGTCACATCTGACCTGACTTGTTCAGATTGAACTCTGCATGCAAAACGACTGTAGATGGGTCTTATGTTTGTATTATGAACATATAAGAAGTTATATATGGCGGATCTTCTGGAGGTATTGAAGTTGATATTCTGATGACTTGAGTAGTCGTCATCTGGTCATTATAGTTTTATAATTATGTGATGTTTAAAATCACAATTGTCTCAGACCTTGGGACACTGTTTTTCACTGCTTATGCATGCATATGATTCCTATTGGCCTAACAATGTACGCGTATCAGTGTTGTTGCCCTCAAGTCAGGTCTCTGCACGACGGACATTGGATTCTCCGACGGGTGAGCGAAATAAAAAAAAATGAAGAACGATCAGTCAAATTATACAACATACATAAAATTAGATGCAATGTAACTAATCAGTGGCATTTTTGCACCACTGCAATTTGAAGCGTGGATCAAGTACAGCAGCCACCTGGAACACTGGTTTTGAGTCATACGTGGATAGACGACGATCCAATGACTCCTTCAAGGAGTGGATGAGCTTAAAGATGTACCTGAGTGACACAGTTGATAAGCTGGCTCTCAACCCACGAATACAAGGAATCACGCATCTTGATGCGACAGTGTTCTCTCTCTGGACAAAATCAGTGGCCTCCTCAAATGGTGTCAATATGTCCAGCAGATCAACGAGCACACTACGATCATGAGCAGTCAGCTTGGTCGTGTCCGAGGAGTCAAGTTTGTCCTGGGGCAGACGCAGCACAGATCGAATCATCTTGACCTCCGAATTCCACCTGGTGGCAATAGCGGACTGAAGTCGGATTTCCCCCTCCAGCTGATCTGTCGCGAGACTGGATTTGCGGACATGGGAGACGATTGTGGACACTTTATTGATCACCTTGCGCACGCCTGTGGCCGCCTTCATGCCGTCCTTGATGACCAACTGGAGAGTGTGGGCAAAACAACCATCGTGATCTGGCAGGAATTCAAAGACATCAGTATCTTCATTGCTGTCAGTCTCTGCTTCAGACTGTGAATCAGAATCTAACTCGGCATCAGGTTCATGGTCGTTTGCTGTGAAAACACTGAAGCCAGGTAGGCCGAATGCCTTCGTCATGTTGGAGGCGTTATATGTGTTGACATGCGTGATTTTGTCCTGGATCTTGTAGAAATTTGTTGTCTCTGCATACTGTGCAGCAATGTTCTCAGCACTGAACCTCTTGCAATCCAGCATGACTGACTCTAGTACATAATTGTCTATGTAATGGCCAGTGATACCCAAATAGCTGCGCATCTGACGGTTGGTCCAGATGTCAACGGTGACACAGACACTGGGTGCAGATGAGAGTGCCTCCCGCATGCTTGCGTGAATTCTGGTCATCTTTTTGTCAATCAGTGTTGTGGAGAATGTTTTCCTGCTGGGGTGGGCATAGTTGGGGTCAAGACAGCTCGTGTATTCCTGGAAGGCCTTGTATTCCACTAGTGACAGTGGCTGCATTGTTTCAGCCACCAGAGTGATTAGCTTGTCGGTGATCAGTAGCTGGCGGGGGTATGTATCATTGTACTTCTTCGATGTCTCTACAAAGGAGGCTATCTTTGGCTGTTCGTCTTTTTTTTGGCTTTTACGGGTATGTCAAGTAGTTGTTCTCTATGTGTTCCTCTGGAAGGACAAATTTTGATCTATATACTACATGATTACATACCACTAGCATGTTATTTTTGCCAACACAATGGGAAACAAGCAATGACTATGATACTAGCAGTTTTAATCAACATCGGGCTTGGAATCTGAATTTGTATTTGTCGTTTTCTATTTTAGTCTAGTCATTCAAGGTCACATACATTCTACAACTCTTTTTTATTTAGCGCTATAAACCATTTTTCATTGTGTGTTGTATATTCAAGTTTTCACTGGAATATACAACACACATAGCTTGAGATGCGTCACGAGATTTGATGTCGTATTGTCCTGTGCCGATACTTTAAGTCCACAGTGTTTACATGTAGCCTTGTAATGTCCATTAGTTTCTGATGGAAGTTCATAATGTTGTTGAACAACAGATTTAGTCCGACTGGCCATCTCGGTGTTGTAACATTAAAAAGAGTGATTCAACCATCAACACCAGAGCAGCAATGACCGATCTCTGTTAATACGTTGTTTATGAAGAAAATGTATTAACAGTGCTAGTTACATTGGCAATTATTTGAGCTAGCTGAGCTCTATGGTCCAATCAGAGCTTCACACTTCATTCAACATGTCTCTTTCACTGCCCTGATCAATTGTGGAGGGTACCTGACATAATTAGTTTTTACAAAATTGTTGTACCATTGTTCGGAGAGTTGTTTTAATCACCCTGCAGCCAGAGTAGATCTCTTGTTATATAAAAGATAGTCTTTGAAGAGCAATCCCGCCTGTCATACATTGTTTACTGGACCGCATCAAAGCCGGTGATACTGTAATTGCTATGTGGCTGAATATTCTATAGTTTGTTACTTGCTGAGCACATCAAAAACGGACCATTGATGAAATGTAGACATCTGTGAAAACTTTGGTCACAGCATTTGACAACGATACAATAAAGCGATACTTCAAGGTCATTCGAATTTAGTGATAAATCAATAATTTAACCATGTAATAATAATAATAATAATAATAATAATAACAATAATTGTGGGGGTATGTACGACAGATTATCTTGAACTACCCCATGGTCTCCAAGTAAGGGCCGCACATACCCCACCCATGAGGGTACATGAAGGTCGGGCATGCCCCACACGAAAGTCATATATACCCCTGGCAAGGCAGGATATACCCCATCGGATGGTCAGACATACCCTTCTCAAGACAGACATACCCCCATTGAAGGCATGACATGCCCATTTCAGGGCCCGACATACCCCCTTCGAAAGTTAGAGATACCCCATACAAGGAGATACATACCCCCTTTGAAAGCCTGACATACCCATCGGAGGGTGCTACATACCCCTACTGAGGGTACTACTTACCCATCAAAAGGGACTGATATACTTATTTGGGAAGATCAAAGCAAACCAACTGAGCTCGAATCGCAGGCTACGATTAACATACAAACCAACTCTAACCACATTACTAGTTGTATGTACTGGTTAGGCATACGGGAAAGAGACTAATTTGTGTCATGTCCATAAAATTGATGAGTGTCATAACTACGTCAATCGCCATGAATATATATACCGTCCTGCTGCTTCTACCAGGGGTGGTCCATATTACACACCGGTCCATATTACACGTCTTTCGTCTGGACCACAATGTAGTGATAATGGACCACGTCTCGTGTAATTTGGTTTCTAACGAATTGAAGGCATAATCACAACTAACCTTCGAAATACTATATTTAATGACATGTAATAAGGAATCACAACGTAGCCCTTGGGATAAACAATAGTTGACCAGATGATAATACTTACGATTAAAAAATAACATCCTTTTTAGCGATTTTCACTCAAATTTCATTAAATACACCATGCCTTCTGTGATGTTGTTCTCCTCGATGACAAAAAGACACAATTGATGAGTGTCATAATTACGTCAATCACCATGGATATATATGCAGTCCTGCTGCTTCTACCTGGGGTGGTCCATATTACACACCCGTCCATATTACACGTCTCTCCCCTACATGGAGATAATATGCTTCTTTCCATTGATGCCCTGGCACAGCAGGCACAATTGGGACTTACATATCCCATCATCCCTAGGAACATTAAAGCAGCCGTAGCCGTATATAAGGGGAGGCGTCCCCCCCCCCAGCCCATGCTCTGCAGTGGGCGGGGGGAGGGCACCCCTTATATATGGCTCCGTCAGCTTTAAATCTGGTTGCCTAGGCATGTAGTCTAATGTATGTATATATTCATTAACGCGCCTGAAAAGTTGATCTTACCACCTCCAGGTCATATAATCCACTAGCATATTTTAATCTATTTTACTCACTTTTGTGTTATTTAATAATGTTTTGTACACTTTTGTGTTGTCTAACTTGTGGTTTTATTGTTAAGCGCATCGAGAATTTTATTTTGTATGCGCTATATAAAAATAAAGTATTATTATTATTATTATATATGCCAATACACCTCCTTAGGCTGGCTTAGATACCCCGTCATCCCAACTTAGGCCTACTAGTCCACTATTTTTCATAATATCAGATGCACCCAAGAGTCTAGGATCATTAAATCTGCTTGTCTAGGCATGTATTAACGTATGTCTATATCCATTTACGTGCTTGAAGTGCCGATCTTCCCACCTTTCAGGTCATACATACCAATTCCAATCCTTATGCCGGCTTACATATTGGTCACATCCTTACGCATCCGTATACGCATGGGTCACCTCCTGTCCTTAGGCCTCCTGAAGCATGGGTCACCTATCCACCTTAAGCCTCCTTAGGCATGGGTCACGTTCCCACCTTAGGCCTGCTTAGGCATGGGTCACGTCCCCACCTTAGGCCTCCTTAGGCATGGGTCACCTCCCCACCTTAGGCCTCCTTAGGCATGGGTCACCTCCCCACCTTAGGCCTCCTTAAGCATTGGTCACCCCCACCTCAGGCCTCCTTAGGCATGTGTCACCTCCCCTCCTTATGCCTCCTTAGGCATGGGTCACCTCCCCACCTTAGGCCTCCTTAGGCATGGGTCACCTCCACGCCTTAGGCCTCCTTAGCCATGGGTCACCTCCACACCTTAGGCCTCCTTTGGCATGGGTCACCTCTCCACCTTAGGCCTCCTTAGGCATGGGTCACCTCCCCACCTTAGGCCTCCTTAAGCATTGGTCACCCCCACCTTAGGCCTCCTTAGGCATGTGTCACCTCCCCTCCTTAGGCCTCCTTAGGCATGGGTCACCTCCCCACCTTAGGCCTCCTTAGGCATGGGTCACCTCCATGCCTTAGGCCTCCTTAGGCATGGGTCACCTCCCCACCTTAGGCCTCCTTAGGCATGGGTCACCTCCCCACCTTAGGCCTCCTTAGGCATGGGTCACCTCCCCACCTTAGGCCTCCTTAGGCATGGGTCACCTCCACGCATTAGGCCTCCTTAGGCATGGGTCACCTCCCCACCTTAGGCCTCCTTAGGCATGGGTCACCTCCCCACCTTAGGCCTCCTTAGGCATGTGTCACCTCCCCTCCTTAGGCCTCCTTAGGCATGGGTCACCTCTCCACCTTAGGCCTCCTTAGTCATGGGTCACCTCCCCACCTTAGGCCTCCTTAGGCATGGGTCACCTCCCCACTTTAGGCCTCCTTAGGCATGGGTCTCCTCCCCACCTTAGGCCTCCTTAGGCATGGGTCACCTCCCCACCTTAGGCCTCCTTAGGCATGGGTCACCTCCACGCCTTAGGCCTCCTTAGGCATGGGTCACCTCCCCACCTTAGGCATCCTTAGGCATGGGTCACCTCCCCACCTTAGGCCTCCTCAGGCATGGGTCACCTCCCCACCTTAGGCCTCCTTAAGCATTGGTCACCCCCACCTTAGGCCTCCTTAGGCATGTGTCACCTCCTTTCCTTAGGCCTCCTTAGGCATGGGTCACCTCCCCACCTTAGGCCTCCTTAGGCACTGGTCACCTCCCCACCTTAGGCCTCCTTAGGCATGGGTCACCTCCCAACCATAGGCCTCCTTAGGCATGGGTCACTTCCACGCCTTAGGCCTCCTTAGGCATGGGTCACCTCCCCAACTTAGGCCTCCTTAGGCATGGGTCACCTCCACGCCTTAGGCCTCCTTAGGCATGGGTCACCTCCCCACCTTAGGCCTCCTTAGGCATGGGTCACGTCCCCACCTTGGGCCTCCTCAGGCATGGGTCACCTCCACGCCTTAGGCCTCCTTAGGCATGGGTCACCTCCCCACCTTAGGCCTCCTTAGGCATGGGTCACCTCCCCACCTTAGGCCTCCTTAGGCATGGGTCACCTCCACGCCTTAGGCCTCCTTAGGCATGGGTCACCTCCCCACCTTAGGCCTCCGTAGGCATGGGTCAACTTCCCACCTTAGGCCTCCTTAGGCATGTGTCACCTCCCCTCCTTAGGCCTCCTTAGGCATGGGTCACCTCCCCACCTTAGGCCTCCTTAGGCATGGGTCACATCCACGCCTTAGGCCTCCTTAGGCATGGGTCACCTCCCCACCTTAAGCCTCCTTAGGCATGGGTCACCTCCCCACCTTAGGCCTCCTTGGGCATGGGTCACCTCCCCACCTTAGGCCTCCTTAAGCATTGGTCACCCCCACCTTAGGCCTCCTTAGGCATGTGTCACCTCCCCTCCTTAGGCCTCCTTAGGCATGGGTCACCTCCCCACCTTAGGCCTCCTTAGGCATGGGTCACCTCCCCACCTTAGGCCTCCTTAGGCATGGGTCACCTCCCCACCTTAGGCCTCCTTAGGCATGGGTCACCTCCACGCCTTAGGCCTCCTTAGGCATGGGTCACCTCCCCACCTTAGGCCTCCTTAGGCATGGGTCACCTCCCCACCTCAGGCCTCCTTAGGCATGGGTCACCTCCCCACCTTAGGCCTCCTTAGGCATGGGTCACCTCCCCACCTTAGGCCTCCTTAGGCATGGGTCACCTCCCCACTTTAGGCCTCCTTAGGCATGGGTCTCCTCCCCACCTTAGGCCTCCTTAGGCATGGGTCACTTCCACGCCTTAGGCCTCCTTAGGCATGGGTCACGTCCCCACCTTAGGCCTCCTTAGGCATGGGTCACCTTCCCACCTTAGGCCTCCTTAGGCATGGGTCACCTCCCCACCTTAGGCCTCCTTAAGCATTGGTCACCCCCACCTTAGGCCTCCTTAGGCATGTGTCACCTCCCCTCCTTAGGCCTCCTTAGGCATGTGTCACCTCCCCACCTTAGGCCTCCTTAGGCATGGGTCACCTCCCCACCTTAGGCCTCCTTAGGGATGGGTCACCTCCACGCCTTAGGCCTCCTTAGGCATGGGTCACCTTCCCACCTTAGGCCTCCGTAGGCATGGGTCAACTTCCCACCTTAGGCCTCCTTAGGCATGTGTCACCTCCCCTCCTTAGGCCTCCTTAGGCATGGGTCACCTCCCCACCTTAGGCCTCCTTAGGCATGGGTCACATCCACGCCTTAGGCCTCCTTAGGCATGGGTCACCTCCCCACCTTAAGCCTCCTTAGGCATGGGTCACCTCCCCACCTTAGGCCTCCTTGGGCATGGGTCACCTCCCCACCTTAGGCCTCCTTAAGCATTGGTCACCCCCACCTTAGGCCTCCTTAGGCATGTGTCACCTCCCCTCCTTAGGCCTCCTTAGGCATGGGTCACCTCCCCACCTTAGGCCTCCTTAGGCATGGGTCACCTCCCCACCTTAGGCCTCCTTAGGCATGGGTCACCTCCCCACCTTAGGCCTCCTTAGGCATGGGTCACCTCCACGCCTTAGGCCTCCTTAGGCATGGGTCACCTCCCCACCTTAGGCCTCCTTAGGCATGGGTCACCTCCCCACCTCAGGCCTCCTTAGGCATGGGTCACCTCCCCACCTTAGGCCTCCTTAGGCATGGGTCACCTCCCCACCTTAGGCCTCCTTAGGCATGGGTCACCTCCCCACTTTAGGCCTCCTTAGGCATGGGTCTCCTCCCCACCTTAGGCCTCCTTAGGCATGGGTCACTTCCACGCCTTAGGCCTCCTTAGGCATGGGTCACGTCCCCACCTTAGGCCTCCTTAGGCATGGGTCACCTTCCCACCTTAGGCCTCCTTATGCATGGGTCACCTCCCCACCTTAGGCCTCCTTAAGCATTGGTCACCCCCACCTTAGGCCTCCTTAGGCATGTGTCACCTCCCCTCCTTAGGCCTCCTTAGGCATGGGTCACCTCTCCACCTTAGGCCTCCTTAGGCATGGGTCACCTCCCCACCTTAGGCCTCGTTAAGCATTGGTCACCCCCACCTTAGGCCTCCTTAGGCATGTGTCACCTCCCCTCCTTAGGCCTCCTTAGGCATGGGTCACCTCCCCACCTTAGGCCTCCTTAGGCATGGGTCACCTCCATGCCTTAGGCCTCCTTAGGCATGGGTCACCTCCCCACCTTTTGCCTCCTTAGGCATGGGTCATCTCCCCACCTTAGGCCTCCTTAGGCATGGGTCACCTCCCCACCTTAGGCCTCCTTAAGCATTGGTCACCCCCACCTTAGGCCTCCTTAGGCATGTGTCACCTCCCCTCCTTAGGCCTCCTTAGGCATGTGTCACCTCCCCTCCTTAGGCCTCCTTAGGCATGGGTCACCTCCCCACCTTAGGCCTCTTTAGGCATGGGTCACCTCCCCACCTTAGGCCTCCTCAGGCATGGGTCACCTCCCCACCTTAGGCCTCCTTAGGCATGGGTCACCTCCCCACCTTAGGCCTCCTTAGGCATGGGTCACCTACCCACCTTAGGCCTCCTTAGGCATGGGTCACCTCCCCACTTTGGGCCTCCTTAGGCATGGGTCACCTCCCCACCTTAGGCCTCCTTAGGCATGGGTTACTTCCACGCCTTAGGCCTCCTTAGGCATGGGTCACGTCCCCACCTTAGGCCTCCTTAGGCATGGGTCACCTTCCCACCTTAGGCCTCTCTAGGCATGGGTCACCTCCCCACCTTAGGCCTCCTTAAGCATTGGTCACCCCCACCTTAGGCCTCCTTAGGCATGTGTCACCTCCCCTCCTTAGGCCTCCTTAGGCATGGGTAACCTCTCCACCTTAGGCCTCCTTAGGCATGGGTCACCTCCCCGCCTTAGGCCTCGTTAAGCATTGGTCACCCCCACCTTAGGCCTCCTTAGGCATGTGTCACCTCCCCTCCTTAGGCCTCCTTAGGCATGGGTCACCTCCCCACCTTAGGCCTCCTTAGGCATGGGTCACCTCCATGCCTTAGGCCTCCTTAGGCATGGGTCACCTCCCCACCTTTTGCCTCCTTAGGCATGGGTCATCTCCCCACCTTAGGCTTCCTGAGGCATGGGTCACCTCCCCACCTTAGGCCTCCTTAAGCATTGGTCACCCCCACCTTAGGCCTCCTTAGGCATGTGTCACCTCCCCTCCTTAGGCCTCCTTAGGCATGTGTCACCTCCCCTCCTTAGGCCTCCTTAGGCATGGGTCACCTCCCCACCTTAGGCCTTTTTAGGCATGGGTCACCTCCCCACCTTAGGCCTCCTTAGGCATGGGTCACCTCCCCACCTTAGGCCTCCTTAGGCATGGGTCACCTCCACGCCTTAGGCCTCCTTAGCCATGGGTCACCTCCCCACCTTAGGCCTCCTTAGGCATGGGTCACCTCCCCACCTTAGGCCTCCTTAGGCATGTGTCACCTCCCCTCCTTAGGCCTCCTTAGGCATGGGTCACCTCCCCACCTTAGGCCTCCTTAGGCATGGGTCACCTCCACGCCTTAGGCCTCCTTAGGCATGGGTCACCTCCCCACCTTAGGCCTCCTTAGGCATGGGTCACCTCCCCACCTTAGGCCTCCTTGGGCATGGGTCACCTCCCCACCTTAGGCCTCCTTAAGCATTGGTCACCCCCACCTTAGGCATCCTTAGGCATGTGTCACCTCCCCTCCTTAGGCCTCCTTAGGCATGGGTCACCTCCCCACCTTAGGCCTGCTTAGGCATGGGTCACCTCCCCACCTTAGGCCTCCTTAGGCATGGGTCACCTCCACGCCTTAGGCCTCCTTAGGCATGGGTCACCTCCATGCCTTAGGCCTCCTTAGGCTTGGGTCACCTCCCCACCTTAGGCCTCTTTAGGCATGGGTCACGTCCCCACCTTAGGCCTCCTTAGGCATGGGTCACGTCCCCACCTTAGGCCTCCTTAGGCATGGGTCACTTCCCCACCTTAGGCCTCCTTAAGCATTGGTCACCCCCACCTTAGGCCTCCTTAGGCATGTGTCACCTCCCCTCCTTAGGCCTCCTTAGGCATGGGTCACCTCCCCACCTTAGGCCTCCTTAGGCATGGGTCACCTCCACGCCTTAGGCCTCCTTAGCCATGGGTCACCTCCCCACCTTAGGCCTCCTTAGGCATGGGTCAACTCCAATACTTAGGCCTCCTGGCGTGGGTCAACTACCCTCCTTAGCAGCTATACACTTCCTTGGGCTGGCTTACATACCCCTGCCGAGGGGGCATGATATTAAATGCAAGGGTCTAGGGTCATTAAATCTGCTTGTCTTGGCATGTGTTGTATGTATATATTGATTTATGTGCACGAAATGTCGATCTTCCCACCTTGTTCCATGTCATACATGCCAATATGCCTCCTCAGGCGGGCTTACATACCCCTTCCGAGGCTGGTTTACATACCCCACCTGCGGCTGGAATCCTGTACCCATTTTCCAAACATGCAGATTTTAATGATGTTAATGCACCCAAGTGCCTATGATCATCATTACCGCTTCTCTAGGTATGGAACATATGTATATACTCACTCATGTGCATGAAAAGTGAATCGGTCAAGGGTAAATAGATGTCTTTGTTCTAAACAACATTTGCGTGTCAACGGAAGCTTTCGAGTGTGATTCAAATACTACCCCGGAACCGCATGTTCTCAAATTCGGAAATTTCAACTTTTTTCTTGCTGTAGATAATGAGAAATGCTGTTAATGAAAATTATTGACACCCAAATAATGCTTCTATGCTGAAATATATTTGAAACCCGCACATCACAAAGGTATTTCATCACAATGCATGACATGCCCCGTTTCGTAAGACTTTTTGAGAGTTATCTCAGAAACTCAAAAAATGAAAACAAGTTTGAACCAGTAGCCATCTAAAACTATGCAAGAACAATAATATATGTCATATTTGTTGACAAATTTTACAATCTGAGGGAGTTATAACAATTTTTAGGAGAGGTCGCCTTTTATGGGTACGATCCTTATTATAATAATAATAATAATCTTTGTTCAGAAGGCACCCTTCCTGTGTATTTTAGGAAAATAGATAATTGTGCACTGGTCAAAGCTAAAAAAAAAAACAACATGCAACTGAAAACAAGCAAAAATGTCACAATCTTTGTGATGTAAATAACAGTTTGGTGCGATTATAATATATATCGAAGTAATCATGAAAGTAATCATGATTTACGATTACTTTGGGTTTGTAATCGATTACGATTACTTTATAGTTTTGCCATAAGTAATTGATTACGATTATGTAATCATAATCGTAACCCATCCTCTGATTACGATTACCGATTGCGATTACCCCATGTCTGGTAACTATCAACCAACTGTTACTGGTATGCACACGAGCGAGCATAGGCTGATCAGGGTAGATTTGCAGAAAATAGTAATTATTTTGAAAGGACACATATAGGTGACGATAGAGGCACATTTTTGAAAAAAAAATCGTCATCAGGGCGCCATCTTTCTCGTCCATTAGCGAGTTCGTCAATTATGTCTGAGGAAATTATCAATTTCTCAATTATCTCTGTGCAAATGATGGAATCTGGATTCCAAAATAAACGGAGACGACCATTCGGGGGCCTATGTACAGCGACATACATTAAACGGGAATATTTATTTCCGTATTCCGTATATCATTTGCCGTTTTGAAGGTTTGTTCCATATTTCGTTCATTTTACGTGAGTACGAAGACGTATTCAACTACCCACTTGATGATTTATTTCCCGTTTTGGGGCGTTACGATTTATATCCGCTTTACCTTAGGCGACACTACGTTTTGTGGTCGAACAAGGCGTTGGCATAAATATCTCATAGGTTGTTAAGAGTTTCTAATCGATCCCACTCCCGGTTTCGAGCCCTTATTTTGTGGTTTTGAAAGCCATGTTCGTCCATACACTTTGTTCATAAGACAGGTCATTCAACGAATCGAAGCTCACACCAGCTGAAGAGTGTCCAACGATCGTTCATGGTTAATCATTTATTTTCGAGTTGGACATCGTAAACAACCATTGCAGGTCCGATATCATACCCATCAATAAAACAATAACGTGATTTTTTAGGGCTTTAAATATATTTGAACGCCGACCTTTGTCGAAGGTCAGGGACTTCAAACATCTATAACGACCCGTCCTACAAAATCATGTTATCAGTTGGCTTCATCTTTTATTAGTCTACTGTGACGTGATGTGTCATATGACAGCCGCCCTGAGTCTGTTTTGGGAGGTTTCACGAACGAACATGGAACGAACTGCCTCGTAAGTTCTATTTATGGTGTAATTTCTCAGTTCAATGGAATCTCTGGTATTTTAGCATATAAAATGAGCTAAGATGTGATCATCACCTCGGAATCAAAAGAGCACGGTCATTCATTAAATTATTAATGCATCTACATGAGCACGGTGACTTCTCATACAGAAAACGGTGACCTTTTTTTACCATTTGTGCAGAGCACGGTGACTGCCAAATCGTAGAATGCCTGTGCGTTTGAGGTCTCAATTTTATGCTTCCTGATACAATAATTGCCATTACTTTATAAACTAATACATGAATTCCGAAATTTATTCCTATATGATATTGAAAGAAGAAAACATTATCCTGGCCTTTGATTGAACTGATATTAGCTGGGGCCATTGAACTGATATACAGCGTCAGTCCGACCAGAGATGTCAGGATCCAAGCTGGGACAGGTAGCCAGTCATCATGATTGGTGTGTTCAATATAAGTACATACAATCAGGGCCAGATGTCGGTACTCGTGGTCCTGGATGTACATGTAAGATAACTCTCTTTCTCTCGTCATGTAATGTGTGAGAGCCACATGTGAAGCAAATGCACTGCAACAGTTACCAATATACACGAAAAGGCCTACTCTTGCAGTGTTTATGCTTCACATGTTTATTTTGTTATGATTAAAGGAGTACGGTGACGCCACGTGCTCCTCAGTTACCGTGACTATATGTATATCCCAGTTATGTACATCGCGTTAATCACGGAGTGGGGTTCCCTGCGATCACTCATTGGTTCAAACTCGAAATCCTCGCAATTTTCTGTGGCTATTAGATATGAATAAATTGTAAAACCTCATAAGAATTAACGCAAATATTCTAGTGGGAATTTCTTTGATATTTTTGCTGAAACCACTCTTCTCAAAACAAAGGCTGTCGTAAAATAGCATGACCGGAGACGCCAATCGCCCCATGGACAGTTTTAATGGTACATGTGTTTGAATATGTCGCCTCCTGATGGCGGTGACATTAATGAGCAATGTCCTTCTCTATCAAGTGTTTACTAATAGCTTCATATGACCCACACGGATATGGGTCATTGAAATCTTTAACCCGAGCTTCAGGTAATATAAATCTTGTGTTAATATCCGGTGATATAGATGACTCAGGTGATATATAAATCTTGTGATAATACTTACCGGAGGGTTATCTTTTATTACATATTTCCACGCCATTCCGTCACGCCATCGGCATAAAACGCAAATCAGAACATGTGCACTATTAATGGAGTGGAGTAGTTGTAAAATTGAGATTTTGGCAAACATATGAGGAACATACATTTGTTTTATATATGCGGTGATGTCAACATATCGTCCAACAACATTCAATTTTAGGTCACCGGTCCCAAAAGTGCGGCTTCCAGCTTCAACACAAATAGCAATAAATTTGTGCGGATAAGCATACTCTGGATTTTTATTTATTTGATTTTTTCTACTACGCAAGACTACAATATATATCGACTGTTTGATTATAACTTAGCAAATTCTTCAAATGAGACCATGGAATAGAATCTCCCGAAATTATGTACAGGGACACTAAGGGATGTCTGCAAAAACAAACGAAGAACGAAACAAAGACACCTCACGAAAAATGAGAGTCCAACAAAGCTTGATGATAACTGTTGAATAATTCCCTACCTTATGCGCAAACAAATGTAGATTTTGATCGTTCGGCATATGTTGTATATTCATTATTTCTTCCCAGTTTATTTCTATCGAATCATAAACGGAGATCATGCAGATTGATGTGCACTCTCAATGACTACATATACAAATACATCCCACCAAAGACAATTCTAAGGAAGCACACAGGAAATGACCTCGTTTTCCACAACACCATTTCACCTCTTTACGACCATATAAGGTGGTTTCTAAGGTTCTTCGTGAATTTCCCGATTTTGTCCGACACTGGACTTCAGGATTGAATAACGGGCTCGGTTTTGTTTGAACACTCTAAACTCGTCATTGGTTTAGTGATATATTCCCCCATCATGATGATCTTGTTGATGGGATATTATCTAGGCTACATATAAACTGTGGTGCAGATGCAACGACATCAGTCTGAAAACATACAAATAAATTTGATAATGAAAAAATGTGAAATAACATCTTTGTTCTTCATTCAATTTTACCTTGTCAATATCGAGATCGCATCGGGCCTGGAATGGACAGATTGAATTATGAAGGCAATTGACACAACTTCGGATTATGAACATGTAGGGATAAACATGGGATCGACTTGATATTCATTTTTCACCTTGAAATTCGAGTCACATATATGTCACATCATTGGGTGAAATTGATCTTGACCTAAGATGACTTCGATTATACCCAATCGAGATTCTTTCCACCATGGAATATTTATGTGAACTAGTCTTGAAGGACACAATTTCTTGTAGCGATCTGGATACGAACATTTTACAGCTGATGCTTGTTTAAATCTATAATTCGTAGGAGTGCAAAACTACGTCTACAACTGACGGAATATTCAAATACCGGTATGACCTGCCGGCGAGTTACAGGGACATTAATAAATATTCAAATACCGGTATGACCTGCCGGCGAATTACAGACACATTGATAAATATTCAAATACCGGTATGACCTGCCGGCGAGTTACAGGGACATTAATAAATATTCAAATACCGGTATGACCTGTCGGCGAGTTACAGGGACATTGATAAATATTCAAATACCGGTATGACCTGCCGGCGAGTTACAGAGACATTGATAAATATTCAAATACCGGTATGACCTGCCGGCGAGTTACAGGGACATTGATAAATATTCAAATACCGGTATGACCTGCCGGCGAGTTACAGAGACATTGATAAATATTCAAATACCGGTATGACCTGCCGGCGAGTTACAGAGACATTGATAAATATTCAAATACCGGTATGACCTGTCGGCGAGTTAAAGAGACATTGATAAATATTCAAATACCGGTATGACCTGCCGGCGAGTTACAGGGACATTAATAAATATTCAAATACCGGTATGACCTGTCGGCGAGTTACAGAGACATTGATAAATATTCAAATACCGGTACGACCTGCCGGCGAGTTACAGAGACATTGATAAATATTCAAATACCGGTATGACCTGTCGGCGAGTTACAGAGACATTGATAAATATTCAAATACCGGTATGACCTGTCGGCGAGTTACAGAGACATTGATAAATATTCAAATACCGGTATGACCTGCCGGCGAGTTACAGAGACATTGACCGGTATGACCTGTCGGCGAGTTACAGAGACATTGATAAATATTCAAATACCGGTATGACCTGCCGGCGAGTTACAGAGACATTGATAAATATTCAAATACCGGTATGACCTGTCGGCGAGTTACAGAGACATTGATGTGATGTACCAACATATGATACCCACTATCCAATGCTATATATTCACAGTTTGTGCCAAATCCCTTTGCAAATAGCCATATGCGCAAAAGTTTACGGGAATGCATTTTCTCTTGGGCATGGGTCACAATAGATCAAGAGTTGTCTTACTGTGGTTTTAAGTGGCATATACGGTTTTTGGTTTTCCAATTGAAATTGACCAATAGTTGTCCCCACAGAAGCTGTACAGTGCAAAAATTCCAATGCGCACAAGAATTTGTCTGAATTTGACCGAAACGGTTCCCATGCAGTGATACAAAATTAACAAAAATAGCTGGTATAAATCCAGAAAATTAGACAACCCAATCACTTGAAATCGTATATGTTGGTATATTATAATGATGGAACAGCAAATATTCAGTCTGATTCTTTTGTGTTGCAAATAACGGGAATTTATGTCTTTGTTTATGTTAGCGCAGTTGTGAATAATTCGTTCACATCGTGCGATTTTATGGTATGTTCAAACTCTATTGCAGGGTCAGGCGGAGTTTGTGGGCTGTAACAGTGCTATATCAAACGCTAGCCAATTGATTGATAACGATTTTCAGACCGATCAGTTCACTTTGGAATTACACTGTATTAATATGCCTAGTGACAATGTATTATTCAAGCTTCTGTTAACGAACGCTTCATATTTCTACTGAACAAAATTTACCTTTCAAAGATGTTCAATAATCACCGTTTTGTTGTTCATGTTGTTATCGTTCCCTTCAAATTCCAACAACCTTTTTCCAACTTAAGGTCACCACTGAAATCTCTACATGTGACTTCTTGAAGTATTTTTGAAGTCTTTTCTCTACTTTGTGCATAGGATTCTTCATATATACCTGCGATGTGTATAATTTTTGTCACTTTCATTCATTGTTCTGCATGTGACGACCATTTCAACTTTTTCAACGGGTCGGCAAAAACATATTTTAGTCACTATCTTCTTTGATAATGAAAAAAATTCGAGTAAAAAAATGCAATTCAAAAATATTTTGCACTCAACAATATACATTTCTCCGGTAACCTTTCTAAACCCTCGGTCCGGGCCTCATAGGGGGGGGGGGTCCCTTTTGAAAACCTAGTGATACAAACAGGACATAAAGCGTCCTTGGGAAAGGTTTAACACAAGTTCATATAAAAAGAGCCGATACAGGGAACTTGTACACTCGACTTCGACCACATCCCTGGTTCCGTGCTGAGGAGAGTGGACTCGCGACGATTGAAGATGGGGTTCCGCTACATTTTAACGTTTCTTGCTGCGGGTCTGGCGATGGCCCACGCTGTGTGTCACTTCGAACAGTACATAAACAGCACGACACAGACACCGGACACCGCGTACGTTCAGTGGACAGTTAATCTCTATGACCCGCCGGCGTCTACTGAATGTCCGAGCAACTCCAATCCTCACAGACGCCAAGGTGTCCTGCAGATCAACACGCCATCTGACGCGACCAAGGTCATCATCCGAGTACATCAAGAAGGTGAGACTTGCTTCGCTTCCTTTCACCTGGCGATGGACTGGACTGACGGTTTTGGAGGACAGAATGCTGAGTTCCACACATTTGGTAACCAACTGAATGCGTATGGACGTTATCCTGGGCCTGGCCCTTACGATCGACCACCCTCGATCACCTATCAGGAATTTGTGTCCAGGATGACTCGTTCAGAGATCGAAATCAGCATCTGGGAACGGGATGTAGGATCATGGATCGACCAATACAACCGCGTGAGCAAGGTCTACCCGGACTGTGATCCAGAGAGAGCTCAATATACGAATCAGAACATGTTCCGTATTGACGACATGAAGACGAGCCCCGTGTACCTGGGACTGAACCGTGTCGTGAGCGGCAGCAGTGGTCGTGAAGGAACCGGCCTGTACTACGTCTGCATCGAGTTCGAAACCTAAATACAACAATTTCCAGCGGTAAATTAAAAAAAATTGATCATTTTTCCTCTCTTTCTTGTTGGAAATGGTAGCATTGAAACATATTCATGTAGGCGTTTCAACACCGTCAGAGACGTAAATCAAAGCCTACGCTTGCAATATAAATATATGTATCGAACTTGATTTCATGCAACACACTGGTTTGTGACACTTGCTCAGAATTTCAGCGTAGACAAATTGAT
The DNA here is from genome assembly GCA_949152475.1 of Terebella lapidaria. Lineage (NCBI taxonomy): Eukaryota > Metazoa > Annelida > Polychaeta > Terebellida > Terebellidae > Terebella > Terebella lapidaria. The sequence continues at coordinate 14,988,379 of OX424564.1, read as the reverse complement.
ATAATCTTGATTATTTGGTAAACATTTTTTGCATTATCGTGATGATTTGCTGATTGATCGTGTGTAAGGAATATACTATCCTATGCATAATTATCTTGCCAATACAAATGCCGCTAATTCGTGTATCCCAGAATATCGAACTTGTGTATAGTGTACTTATAATCAATCTTCGATGTGAGGATATTCATCAGTACTTTTCTTGGAAGCCGTGTTGACTAGAAATGACAATAAATTTATATTTTACTCATCTTGCCACCCTTCGTTTGACTCTTGTCATTATATTGCTCACTGTACTGAAGACCTGTAAAATATATCACAGTAGACAACTCGTTTCACGATAGAATAGCTTGATGCACAGGCAGTAGAACATGTCATCGTTGTAGAAACATAATCTCCGTGAAAATATAGGTAGGTAGGTAGTTTATTTAGATGTGCATACACATGATACATAACAGTGACTTATGGCGAAAAATACATAGAAGCACACCCCAGGTGACCCCAAAGACAATGTCTGTAATCCAGAGAGCTGGGATCACATGTAAAAATTCCTAAGGGTCACACCGACAAACCCTAACAGAAATACAATATACTACTAATTCGGTCGTATAAATTTAGGTTCCTGGAACCTGAGTTCCAGTCACATGAGAAAAATCCTTAAACTGAAAGGCTAATTGAGTTAGGGCAAAAATTTACAAATTATTGCTCATTAGTAGTTAGAAAAGAACATCTGTTTTAATTTACGTTAGAATATAGACTTAGAGTTAGCGCTCCTGATGTCAGTGCTCAGCGACATAGCGTATAGACTGAAGCCTGAAATTTTATGCATATAAGTAGTAAGGCCGGCACTTTAGGCAGGTTTTTCCAGGTTTCGGTTTCGGGGGTTTTCCCGTGGTTATATGACGTCACTTCCGGTTTCGGTTTCGGTGGTTATATGACGTCACTTTCGGTTTCGGTGGTTATATGACGTAATAGGTGGTTATATGACATAATAGATGACGTATTAGGTGGTTATATGACGTAATAGGTGGTTATATGACGTAATAGATGACGTAATAGGTGGTTATATGACGTAATAGATGACAAAATAGGCGAATAGATAGTAATAGGACGTATTAGATGACGTAATAGGTGGTTATATGACGTAATAGATGACGTAATAGGTGGTTATATGACGTAATAGGTTTTTATAGGATGTGATAGGTGGTTATACGATGTAATAATGACGTAATAGGTGATAATATGATGTAATAGGTGGTTATATGGCGTAATAGGTGGTAATATGGTGGTTATATGACGTAATATGTGGTTATATGATGTCACTTTCGGTTTCAGTGGTTATACCTCACATGATAAAGTTGGTTAGGTTAGGTGATTATATAATAAGTGCTCAATAGGTGATGTAATAAGTGCCCTTAATAGGTAGTTATGAAACATAAAAGGTGGTTATACAGTACCTATATGACATAATAGGTGGTTATATGACGTCACTTTCGGTTTCGGTGGTTATACGTCACGTGGTTTCGATGGTTATACGTCACATGGTTTCGGTGGTTATGCGTCATGTGGTTTCATAATAGGTGATTAAGTAATAGGCGGTTGCAAAATAGGCTAGGTAAATTATGACGTAACCGGCGTCCCCCATTCGAAAGGACCAATCAGAGCCCCCGAATTCGTACAGATTCAGACAAGTCCCCCACGCTCGTTAAATGACGTCACCAGCGTCCCCTATTCGAACGGACCAATAGGAGCCCCGGAATTCGTAAATGTTCAGACAAGCCCCCCACGCTCGTTAAATGACGTCACTAGCGTCACCCCATTCAAACGGACCAATCAAGCTTATTGTATAGGCCATATTGTATAGGTCATACTTATGTATCTTTTAACTTTGTATCAGTTATATATGCACACCGGGAAACTCATATTCACAAATGACTGTATATCGCAAAATAAATCTTTTACGCACTATTATACACTTTATTTCAACTTTTAAAACCGAACCATCGAATCATTCAAATTATCATGCGATTATGTTCGTTACCCTTCTAAACTTGTCAGAATGAACCAGTCACATCGAGCTTATCCTCAACGATAAGTGATACGTGTACTGAGTAGATTGTGGGCGAATAATGACGTACAAGTAATATTATTGATATTGTAATGAACCTCCCCATGTATAAATTTATCTTGCTACTCTGAGAGGACGGGTAAACACGGGGTAGGTGACGCAAATGAAATTCCATATAAATATCCTATTTAAAACAAATCTTGTTTCTGTCCCCGTTACTCTTGTATGTATGATAGAGAATTAAGTTTGTTTTAAATCAGATCTCCTTTTTTCGTGTGAAGTTTCGTCGGTTTTTTTTTTGTACTTTTGGGCGCGCGGTTAAAGTCGGCAGTTAAATCACAGCCTAATCGGTATGCCTTGGCGACTTGGAACCTACGGTCGAATGGTCCCGAACCTGAATGGCACCTTGGCCCAGTGCTCGAGAATTATCGGGGTACGGGATATATAATTCCCTTTCACCAGACACTTAGCGTGTTATCGTATTGCCAGGAATGACTCTGGGACAGAGCCAGGCAGTAAAGTCGAATAAAAAACGAGGTACTGTCGGACTATCCAAAACTGTTATAAATCTATTGTGTCATGAATAATATACACACAGTGTGTGAATAAAGAAAGTTTTTCCCACCTTTCAATGCAAAGAAGAAGTTTTAGTTTTTTTTCTTCAAATCTGACAAGAAATTCTGAAACTGAAACAGGAAATGGCTGTGTGTATACTGTTGGTCAAAAATTTGGTATGTAGTACATAACTCCCATCCTCCAAAATGCCGAAAGTTTCACTTCGACAGTCGCGCAACCCCTCTGGAAGATTTTATCTCACCCTCAACTTCTGATATAAATCTGGTAAACCAAATTTTGGCTGATTTGGTATCGATCAGAAGATCGAAACTGACTTTTGCCGAGTTGTATATTTGTTTCACCAAACCTCAGAGACCCCTGGCGAATGAAAGCTCACAGACAAAAATGGCCGGTGGGAAAAACGAAATTACACCTCGTCTTTGATTGTGGAAATTTCTTGTATATAACTCACTTCCTCGACTGCTAAACTGCTGCTAATGAAGAGATTATAGGTAACTGAAACTAATTATATTAAAAAGTCGTGGCGCTCAATGAAAAATAATAAACCGTCGTGCCAACATCATTATGTTCTGCCTGGCTCTCTCAGAGCCATCCTGGCAAGTTATCGTAGCCTTGTACCCTCACGGCTCAAACACACGTCATAGCTATCTGGCTACTGATAACCGTTTACCATCCGCGTTTAGTCCCTTGTCTGCAGGTACCGACGGCTCAATGTAAAAATACTCAGAACATTGAAGGATTTAATTCGCCATTGCACAGCGCAATCTTTCAGACGAACCAACGCTCATGTATATTACGGAAATTTATGTTGAACGAGTGAATCTCTGTATTAGTGCATGTCGTGTTGGAACCAGTCATATATTCACACGGTTAAGAAGAAATGTATATGCTTAATTTCTTTATCATGCCGTGGCAGCTGTCATTACCCCAAGTACATACCATTGTATGAGTACACGTCTTTATACCGGCCTCCTCGCGGGCCACTGGCCATGAAATGTCAGGGAAAGTTGTAGTGTGAGCGTTATATCAGCCGCTCACGGAATATCCCGTTAATTTCACATCCTAAATCTCCCGAATATTATCAGATTTACCCCCGTTCAAACGAATGTAATGCGTGGTTTAATCCCGTATAATGTTCTCCCATTGGTTATATATTGTTCATTTCAATGCGAGTGTTCAGCGCTGACGTCCCTGTAAACTTTTGATGCCCAGCGCGGTAGAGTTATTTTAGCAGTCTGGAACCGGTGTACGCGTACCAGCCATGTACTGAAGTGTGTGTGGGGTGTAACCTCCAGACAGGCGTGGGCCGGATCCTCTGGCTGGCTGGTAGAACGTGTGCGCTGTGAATATCGATTTTTCTTTGTTAGGGCTGGAAACTCTTGAGGCCTTCAGGTAGATCCGTATGCGTTATAAATCTGTATCCCCGTGTTCCGCGTATTCTCGGCGAGACCGAGTCAAACTCTCTCGGCACATTAACTCTCCAAACGGTACATTATATTTTGAAAATATATCCTCATTCTGTCGCGTTCTCGTAGACTTTGGAATGAATTTATCCAGCTTCTCACTACTCTATATACCCACGCTCAAAGCCGTGACGTAGAGTATCGCGTCGCGTGGGGTGGGGGAGAATGCCTCTATCCTGGCGTAATATATCGCGTCGCGTGGGGTGGGGGGACGCGGGTACCAGTTGCATACACTCCCGGGGTTCATAGACTATAGCACGCAAAAGCGTCGGGTGGGGGAGTGAGATGGAAGTAACGTGGACAAATACGGTAGGCGTACTTCCGACCAATAGTAACATTTTACGAGTGTAATCCAGTTTTCTGGATCCAGCATGCTCTAAAAATAGAAATCCTTCCATAATGCTTATTCATATAACTCGAGCCGAATTCGAATGAAGTTCCCCCCGCTACCGGACTGTATATAGTTGCACCCAGCCGGGGTAAAATAGTAATTCTACAATAAATATATGTATCGTATCAACCCCGGAATGTCCATAGAGTTACACCATTTCATTACCATCTCAATTTGGGACAACGCAGTTAATGGTTCGTTCTCCTTCTGCGCTATATCATTATTAATCATTGGTAATAATAACGCAGGTCGCGCATTTATCCTTCGAGGTGTAAAATATTGATCGAAAATAGCATATAAGGATTTTGACTGATAATTTGAACCAGTTATATATTATGGTCTGAAAAATTAATTTGCGAGCATGTATGTTCATCGGAGAAAAGCGTGCGGGGGGGGGGGGGGGGAGGGGCGGACTTGTGGAACCTGTGTCAGCGCGAATACACGCGGCATTGGGTGTGGGCAGAGTGATACACGGCGGTGATAGTATAGGTGGTGGGGGGATTAGTTAGAGGCGATTCTACGCCTCGGGAAAGTTTTAAAACTGATACACGTTGTGCTATCGCGCAAGACTTGTATGCATTGTCCCATAATTCAGAGACGGTCTTCATTTTTGTATTTATGGTTAGTGATTATGGCGTCTTCATTGTAAGTTATTTTACAGTTTATATCACATTGAGCGTGCATTATTATCCAACGTGCTTCATTTATATATGCTTTATCTAACGCGAAGAAAACATGTAAAACATATCATACATGAAGAAAACGAGTAATTTTTCCAGTTTTTATTTCACAGCACACAATATTTACAATTTCTACACACTTTTTTTTTTTTAGTTTTTCGCAATTTTGTATTTTTGTTCGCTAAACTACGCATGCACAATATACAGTTATCATGGCAGATATGGGGTAGGGTTTCTTAATATTCAATGTCCTCATCCATAGAGTCCTCTTCTTCCGGCTGAACGATATCGTCGAAGAGATGATTGAGTTTCTCCATGGACAAATTAAGGGCTTCCTCGAAGTTGGCTCCCCGTCCCATATATTTTTCCACAACTTTCATGATTTCTGTGTGGATCATGCTTCTTTGCAACAAATGGTTCATCTTTACCATGGTTTTGTACATTTCCATCAACCCCGTCTTCATTTCCAGTTTCACCTCATCTTCGGGCAACTCGGGTGTATATTCCATGACGCGATGCAGCAGGTACTCGAAGGCCGTTTCGCATATGTCATGGTCCTGGACTCCCTTGCATCCATTTTGGAACCAGCTTACGACTTGATCGAACCAGTCATGTTTCATCATGATAGCCATGTTGAGCGCATCTTTGAATGTAGCACCTCGCGCTCTGTATTCTTCAACTGCCTTTTCAATTTCAGCATGAATCCGACTTCTCTGGAGCAGATGGATGCAATTCGCCACTCTCTGGTAGGCATTAATCAATTCTTCTTTCGTTTTTTGCGCGACCTCCTCCTCCGGCACTTCTTTTTCCTCAATTTCGCCCTGAACAGACTTCAGCATGCGTTTGAAGGCGCTTTCGTCCATTTTTCTGGGGAACTCGTCTTCCGACGACTCCTCATCGTGTGCGGGACATCTCGGCAAATGCATTTGTAGCTCGTAGTTACTCGGAAACAGGGCTCCGCAGCTGAAACATTTCGCTGTCTTGTCGGACTGCCATCCCACGAATTTTGTGATACTTTGGGATGATGCGGGCTGGTCCGGGGCTGGACTCTCATTAGACTGACTCGAAAGGGGGTTCGGTCTCAGGCGTTTATCTTCCCGCGTTGTCGGCTTCAGGTCCACGACGAGATGTCCGTAGGGCTTGACGGTTGCTCTGTCGAACTCTTGAAGAAACTTTTGGGGGCAGGCGGGATACATTTGCCTGGCCAGGGTCATGATTTGCTGCTGATCGATAGGGTTTCTGAACAGAGTCAGATAATGACAGTTTCTCCTCTGAGTCGGGTCCTTGCTGTAGTAGAGGTTCTGGTTCAAGCAAATGACGCCCAGGTTCCGGTGGTGGCTCCCTTCCGTGAACAAGTCCGTGATTCTCGGATCCTTGGCGGAAATAGACATGAGGTCGTCCAGGACGATGACGTTATTTTCCATAGGTGAGACGAAGTCATCGGAATCCAGATTGACAGGTATCCCCTGTATGAACTGCACGGGAGGCTGAACAGTAGACCTTATGATGTCATAGAGGGGTTGCCATCTCTTGTACAGCCATATGATCCTGGTAGGGGCGGGGAATATTTGACCGGACTCAAAGAGGGATTTTACCCAAGCCGTCTTCCCACAACCAGTAGGTCCCGACACGTTCAGGGTGAAGGGGTGTTGAAATACCAGGGGATCCATATAATTGACGGACCAGTGCTTTTGCTGCTGAGGCTGAGGCTGAGGCTTAGGCTGAGGCTGAGGCTGTGGCTGAGGCTGAGGCTGAGGCTGCCAAGGCTGAGGCTGAGGCTGAGGCTGAGGCTGTGGCTGAGGCTGAGGCTGCCAAGCCTGAGGCTGTGGCTGAGGCTGAGGCTGCCAAGGCTGAGGCTGAGGCTGCCAAGGCTGAGGCTGAGGCTGTGGCTGAGGCTGAGGCTGCCAAGGCTGAGGCTGTGGCTGAGGCTGAGGCTGAGGCTGTGGCTGAGGCTGAGGCTGAGGCTGTGGCTGAGGCTGCTGAGGCTGTGGCTGAGGCTGCTGAGGCTGAGGCTGCGATGGATAATCCATATGGTGCAATTTTTGATGTCTTTTCAGGTCTTGCGGCCAATTATATGTCTTGTGGCAGAGAGCACAAGAATTCATGTTGCCTCTTCAACGTCTCTTCTTCGAATGACAGTCCCTAGCTGATATCGCCACTTTTATACTCTTCAGGAACGGGAACAGCAGTTGTGTACTTCAAAATGATGTCTTCCCTTGCTTGATCAGCAACTTGGCCCGTTCCACAGTCTGTTGTGTTTGTGAAACCAGTTTCACTTCTATGGGCTCAGTCCGTTTCTCCTCGGTGGCGTGACTCTTTTTTTCTTTCTTTTCCTGTTGATATTTCTTCCAGGCATCCACTGCGGGAAGGTACGGCTTGAGGGGCATGTTGATCCTTCAGCGTCCGAAATGCGAATGAGGAAAGAGCTCAGTACAAAGACTTATATAGTTTTCTCCTTCGAAATGCTCGATTCTGATTGGCCCGTTTGAATGGGGTGACGCTAGTGACGTCGTTTAACGAGGTTGGGGGGGGGGGGGGGGGGGTGGGGGGCTTGTCTGAACGTTTACGAATTCCGGGGCTCCTATTGGTCCGTTCAAATAGGGGACGCTGGTGACGTCATTTAACGAGCGTGGGGGATTTGTCTGAATCTGTACGAATTCGGGGGCTCTGATTGGTCCTTTCGAATGGGGGACGCCGGTGACATCATAATTTATCTAGCCTATTTTGCAACCGCCTATTACTTAACCACCTATTATGAAACCACATGACGCATAACCACCAAAACCATGTGACGTATAACTATCGAAACCACATGACGTATAACCACTGAAACCGAAAGTGACGTCATATAACCACCTATTATGTCATATAGGTACTGTATAACCACCTTTTATGGTGTATAACCACCTATTAAGGGCACTTATTGCATCAGATGAGCACCTATTATGTAATCACCTATTACGTCACCTGATACATCATATAACCATCTAAACCAAAAGAGATGTCATATAACCATCTATTATGCTGTATACCCGCGAATTACGTCATATAACCACCGAAACCGAAAGTGATGTCGAATAACCATCTATTACGTCGTATAACCACCTATTACGTCATATAACCACCGAAAGTGACGTCATATAACCACCTATTACGTCACCTATTACACCATATAACCACCTATTACATCGTATTATCACCTATTACGTCATTATTACGTCATATAACCACCTATTACGCCATATTATCACCTATTACGTCATCTATTATGTCGTATAACCACCTATTACGTCATATAACCACCGAAACCGAAAGTGACGTCATATAACCACCGAAACCGGAAGTACGTCATATAACCACCGAAACCGAAACCGGAAGTGACGTCATATAACCACGGGAAAACCCCCGAAACCGAAACCTGGAAAAACCGACCTAAAGTGCCGGCCTTACTACTCATATATATTTATGCTCGTGTTCGTTAAATACCGGGAACAATTATAACAATTACGAATAATTAACAATTACAAGTATTATAGTGCCATATTCATGATATTATATCCGTATGATACTATTATTATTGTATTGATAATTTATTGGGTACAAACATAGAATAACTCATAACTCCACAGAGATTATCAATTATCCCATTGTTGTTCGCGGAATACGGAATTATATATAGGCCTACGTCTAGCTGTCCGTATCCCAAGAGGCCGAAGGTCGAGTGGGATACGGACAGCTCGACGTAGATAAAATTCCGTATTTCGAGAACAGACATGGGGTAACGAATTTATCACTGACTGAAAACGAGACTCGCAATCGATACGGGAACTCGTATCGAAGGTGGCACGTGTCAAATTAGATATTCAGGATACGGGTTCATATCACCGTTGTGATTGACCAATCACAGTCTCGGCTTTGTGTTCAGTCAGTGATAAAAATAGATACGGCTAACAACTGGTGACGGGATTGTTACAGATGAACAGTGAATCGTTCTCAACTTTAATTATAGGGTTGACTTCTCGTTAACACTAAATAGCTGAATAGCGTGTCGTTGAATACCGTATTCATGTTTAAGCCCCAGTCCCATATGAGGCCGGTGCACTGTGACCATACACGGTGAAGCACGGCAGCTGGATCTCGAAGATCTGGGTGCTCCGGCATGTGTTTTGCGTAAAAATCTTTCCGTTTTACCCCGGTGTATATTGAAGACGACTTAGCACGATACATCACGGCTGATCAAGGTGGACCCCCGGTAAGAGCCGGCACCAACACGACGTCAACACGGCGAATGCTGATGTTCCCCGGAAGTCAACATCGGAGCAACATTTAGCATTCCGGCCTATGTCGGCGTCAACACGGCACTTCAAGGTGACAAGCACGGTGTACCCCGACGTATGGCGGCCAATGCCGGAGCAACACGGTTGTAGCCGGCAGTAACACGATGTCCACACGGCGAATGCCGTTGTATCACGGCGGAGCCCCGCTAGAACCCCGGCGTTTCACGGTAGACCCCTATTGATAACAAGTACTTGAATGTTTTAATGAAATATCTTTCATTTCGAAACAGAGTTTGTTTCACTGCAATAATGGTATTAGAAATTAAAAATAAATTAAGTAGTGCGAAATTATTAGAAAATAAATTACTTCAAAGTAAATATGAAGGTCTACATGCATTATACAAACTAATTCGAAATTTATTATAGAATAAATATTCTGAAGGTCAATACACTATTTTAATAGTGTTTGAAGGTCAATACAATAGGTCAACCGACTGTTATATCCATATATATATATTCTAAATTTCGTATATATGAGTGTAAATATGCGGAATCTTACACCATGTACATTTCTCAACTGATCAGAGTAAAAACAGAGGAGTGGTCAGCACACATGAATTACACTTTAAATATTAACTTTGTTCAAACATTCGTTGTCCTCTCGTCACTTGAAACCTCGTTAATGAACGCATGGTCATGGGTTGGTTCTGAATGAAACAGTTATGATAAATTATGTTAACATTTTATGAGAACTATGGCATTATTATATACCTTCAAATTCAGAATAATGAAGGAATGGATATTATTCGAAACCGTACGATTTATAAGAGATGCACAAACATGTTTATGTACGAAAGAGTTTATGCGGTTTCCAGCTGTTAAAAGAGAGTCCTGTGACTGTAGTCCCCAAAATCACACTGTGGAATTAACATATGGAAATCAGGTTATTTGAGGCTTTTTACGGCTATCAGAATTTAAAGAGGAAAGAACAGAAAAAGAAGAAGATAAACTAGTCCAAAGCTAGAAACCATTACATGTATGTGTATGGTAATATAGGAAGTTTTTTTTAACAATGAGCCATAGTTCTTTATTTAGTACTTTTTGTAAAGAAGCAAGGAAGTTTCACCACCGCGTGTAACCGTGTTGATTCCGGCTGTGAGTTGTGTTTCTCCTGCAGCATCCGTGACGAAGCATCATTCACCGTGTCTTCTACCGACCTATGCCGTGTTGACATCGGGCCCCATCGTGTCGGCCACCGTGTTTCACCCCCATGAACCGTATGCTGCCGTCCTGTACCGTGCATGGAATTCCTCCACCGTGTGTCAACGTGTTGGCGCCGTGTGGCCTCCGGTGACAAACAGGACCTACCGTGTATTACAAAGAATACCCATGGGATCCTGGTCCACCATGGCGCCAACCGAACTTCAACGGCGCCGCTACGTTCCATCACGTCGCCAACACGACGTTCACACGGTGCAATCCGGAATAACCCTCAGGGCCGGTGCATCCCGGAGGTTTTCGACCGACCAAAACCTCCGGGCTCGACTGACGGTCACCTGCGGTGCACTGGAGCATCACGTCACATCCCGACCCAGTCCGACATCAATATGGCGTCAACACGGTGCAGAGGCCGTTCAAACCCGGTATTCCTCAGAGATGCACCTTGCTCCACTTCTTAGTATATGACACTGTAGCTTCACAGTTACTGTTTGTATGCAAGGAAATTTTTCGCAGATACATGTGTTCGCGATTAATGACAATATTATGATCTCAATATAGAACTTAAAAAATCCCATTAAGGCCATGTGTTATGGAATCGTTCATGAAAGATAGCTGTGGTCTGAACTACCAACATAGCATCATTGTTGACTTCGAGCTCAAGGTCAGTTGGTGGTCAGTTGGTGGTCATAGTATGCACTTTCATGAGACATGTTGACACAGGTAACATGAATCTTCATTCACCAAGTTTTGAACTGCAAATTCAGTTTCAACGACCAGTGTTTTTTCCGGAATTATTGTGATTTCATCGTGGAATTCCCGTCGACTATCACGTCATATACTCTGATTTTTCTAACTTGTCTACACCGATTTTTGACGATAATTTTGCGATGCTGAATGTCATCGTTCTATAATTTGGCATGCTTCCCATAGAAGTCAAACGGCAATCTTCTGCCAAATTTCATACCTTTATCGCCAAATTTGAAGAAAATGGCAATCTACCCCAATGTTAAATTTCAGCCCAGAACGGGATCCCGAGAATCTGAGCATATTCGAGGATTTGGTCCCGTTTATATCCATCAGGATTCGAAGTTTCATTGTAATTTTGGACCAGACGACACAATGGGGTATATTCTAACAAACATATCGATTTCGAAAGACTGCACAGCTACGAAACCGAGCAAATGCTTAAAATTATACGAGGACCCGGAAATTCAATGATGGGGCTAAATTTAACATTGCGGTAGATTGTCAACTTTGTCAATTTTCGCGATAGAAGTCTGAAATTTGGTAGAATATTGCCGTTTGACTCCCAGGTGAAATATGCCAGGTTATAAACCGATATCATTTAGCATCGCAAAAATATCAGCGGAAAACTGTGTAAACGAGTTAGAAAAATCAGAGTATAGATGAGGAAACTGTTGAGGCTACTGTTCATGCTGTTGAAGCATGAAAATATATTTTTGAAGATACTAATGATTTGATCATTTGAGTGAACTATTTGAGAAATTAAGCGAACGGTTTAATAGATTGAGTGAACAATTTATTAAATTGAAGGAATGTTTTTGATATATTGAACAAACGATTTAATAATTTGAGTGAACGACTGAAAATCGTTGTGACTAGATAGTCTGCGACAGAAATTGATTGTAGGTCGGGTTATGTGATCATTATTTCGGCGAGTAATTATATATTTCGATAATCATTATTTACCGTACTAAAGATTTGATTAGAAATTGGTGAACTGTCATTTTGCAAATCGAACATAAACATTAATACGCTCAGTTGGTATGAATCATCCAATTTAAGTATTCCAAAACTTTGAGGGATGGTTCTGTGTGTGTCCTATATAATGATGTGCTTATGATAAACGTATTGCACGTTTTTTTGTATTTGTAACGACTTTTCAGCATGTAAGAAGTTGTCTCAGGCTATAGGGGCATAGTTCAATTAAGACTCGACAAGCGTAAAATACAAATCAACGAATGCTTTCGAATGCAAGGAATTTTTCAATCATTCAGTAAAACCCTCAGGAAATATCTTCGATTAGATAATCAATATGGGTTTTGTTAGGTTTGAATGCTTATACTCCTGAAAGTTTATTTTGTCGCTCTGCACAATTTTTTGCATCCACTCGACGAGGAATGCATGAAATTATATGAAGTGTCCGGTGGAGAAAAAAAGACAGCAAATGTTGTATTGTTAATATTCAGTTTCAATCAATTTGAACATAGCCAATATTGAATCCCCCTATTCAGCTCAGAAATTACAAATGGCGCAATTTTAGTTTGATCACTCCCTGGTGTAAAAGCTGTGGCATTAACTGCAAATGATAATATATATTCAGATATGTATTGTAGTTTTAAAATAGTACGGGACCCAATATGGATCCTTGTGGTACACCAAATTCTATTTCGAACGGGATTGATTTAGAATTTCGCAATACTGTCGGTCTGGTAAATTAGTGTTCAACCAAGATTTTCAACTCACCATTATTGTCTGAAGAGGCTTTCTCACAAGAACGCACGAAGATTGTAATTCCTGATATCATTCTTTCAACCTTAGCATTTGTGTAAATATGGTCAATGACTGTGGCGGAATGACGGGTTTCGTTATGACTGGAACAAAACCAGATGTGAACATGTTATCAACGTACGTTTTAGATTTTTCATGTATATTATATTCAACAAGTCTACATTAAAATCACCCATTAGATAAGCCAGCTTCCTCTCGGTTTGAATTGAATTTGTAATTCCATAGAGCACATTCGTAAATACAACTAAGTCTACGATAAGTGCAGAGTTGGGTCGATAAATACAGCCTATCAAGATTGGTATACTTTTAGAACTATAATTTCTACGGACAAGGATTGGAGAATGCGCGGAATGAAGACGAAAGATCATTTCGAATTTTATAATTAGTTTTTTTAATGAATAAACCGATGCCGCCACCCCTCATTATCATCATCTATTGTATACCAAATCATGATAACCATATAAAGAATGATTTATGCCCTCTTTTGTAGTGATTGTTTCTGTTAGTTCGATTATGTCATTAATGTCCCGCACACAGTATCTGTCCATGCATGATAGTGGGATTTGTGTGTAAGTACTAATATATTGCACCTTCCTTACCGTGTCTCCAAATTCTGTCAGAAAAGTGAGCAATAAAAATGATTATCGTAAACATCACGTGACCAAGAAACCAAAAGATGTAGATCGATATCATTTTATACCCTACAACAAAGTAATATAGAAATCACGCCACGAATCCATAAGAAGCACAAATCATTGTTACACAATTCGAGAGTTAGCAGTTCGCTGAGCCGAGATGAACTATTGGGGCTTTTTTTTCCGTAGATTGGAGCAGCACTTGCTATGCTCCTGTTCTTAATGGCTACCCAGTGCCAACCCTTAAACAGGGCCATGGGATTCCACAGCGGTTGGAGAAATTTGGTATCTCAAAGCTCACATAACAAATGATAGGCCTATATATATACCGGCATACATATGCCGGAAACGGAGTCATCGCATCACCAGTTACATGTTCGTAAGGGGCCTATTATTACTAATAGTCCTTGAGCATATGTCACAGTTTGAGGTTCCGAGTTTTTCTCTGTGAATTCTTGACACCAAGCATTTTCTCAATGTTCAGTCATCCTAGAAATGGAAAAGTTTTGGTGCCATTTTTTCATAAACCCAAGAATGCATTTTGCATTTGGCGCAAATTTTGAATAATTTTCAAACATGTAAGACAAATGTTGTGTAATATATACCAAACTGATCGGTGAGATCTCCAGAATGGAACTAAGACATAATTAGTTTTTCGGAATACTATTTGTAAGGTTATGGATGATATAACCAAGTAAAGACCCCAAAATGTGGGTAGGGTTAAAATTGGTGTCAGAAATATGGCAATTTGTGATAGTCGGGCATGTATAGTAGGTGTGCCTGTAACCCCTCAAGTATCCTCCTAAACCAACTTCATTTATACGATACCTCTGAATACTAGTTGCACCATGATAGGAAATGTGATTTCTGCAGGTTTCATTGTTAGCCATTTTGAATTTTGAAGCAACCAAGAGTCACAAGTACTCAGCACTGACACCATTGCAATCCCCGTTGTCAACAACATGGTATAGATACCAAAACCATGCTTCTTCCTGTGATAGAAGTTGAGTTATCGCCCACAACATGATTCTGGAATGTTCGACGGCGGCCATTTTGAAAAAGGCCCAGAAACCCATTTTCCCATAAATGGGCCTCCAGAAAATTAGATAATATTCAAGTATCATATAAATGAACTTAGAAAGTTGGTTTAGGAGGATTTTTGATGGGATTCAGGCACACACGTTATACATGCCTGACTATCACAAAAATTTCCATATTTTATGACACCAAATTTATCCCTACTCACGTTTTGTGGTCTTTACTTAGTTATAGTCATTATTGATTGCAAAACAATAAACAATATCTGGCCTAAGCATGATACACTGCGCCTTATTACTACTCGGCCACTAAATGAATGCTATTTAAAGTGATGTTGGCAGGAAAACTATTTTTTTCCAAATCAATCACATATATGTATGGCGCATCGTTCGTGCCACAAAAAAGAGAATTTTTTTTTCTAACTCATACGTATGAGATACTAAGTCATACGTATGAGTTACTAAGTCATACGTATGAAATAAAAAGTCATACACATGAGATAAAAAGTCATACGTATGAGATACTATCTCATACATATGAGATACTAAGTCATACGTATGAGATAGTATCTCATATGTATGAGTATGTCATAGTATCCCCTACGTATGACATAGTATCTCCTACGTATGACTTAGTATCTCATACGTATGACTTAGTATCTCCTACGTATGTCATAGTATCTCCTACGTATGACTTAGTATTTCATACGTATGTGTTAGTATCTCCTACGTATGACTTGTTATCTTATACGTATGTGTTAGTATCTCCTACGTATGACTTTTTATTTCATACGTATGAGATAAATAAAAAAATAACTTCCCTTTTTGGTGGCACGAACGGGGCGCCATATATGTGTCTGTGGTATCAGAAAAATAGGTTACAAAACACACTATGCTTGATCAGATGGATGAATCAAGCAGGTTAAATGGGAATGAATTAGTGAGAAATATAGTGTCTCGAGACATTTTATTGGGAGTATATGCTTGGCTTGGTTAATTGCAAACAGTGCATCGGCTATTTTCTTATTGATAGTCGATATGTGATATTGCCATGTTAATGACTCGTCAATATGTACTCCTACAAAATTTGCTGATATTTCCTAACAGTCATTTCCAATGCGATTTAAAATAATATTGCTGATCATCACGCTATCATGATGATGATAAAGTTTAAATAGCCTATACGTTAATTTAGTGACTAGTTTTCATTAAGCAGACCCATGCACATACTTTTCAAGTGTAAATATGACTTAAGTGCCTGGAAACTGTACGGTTTTCTCTATTTCCAAAATTCCAAGAATGCTCAGCGTGATTGCCAGCGCGTAAGCGCTTTTTCGGACAAGCCATTTCATGAACTATGCCTGTTGCGTAGCTCACTCGCATCGACAAATAAATTCTAACAAATATCATATCGCCTCCCCCCCCCCCCCCTCCCCCTAAAGCAAAAATGGCGTAAGTCATTTTTGGTGGTTTTGAGATAATCCGTTTAAAAGGTTTCCTGCTTTTAAATTCCAAGTGAGAGCTTCCAAATTCAGAGACCTGTGGCATAAATTTCCAAGTAGGATACCACTGAAGTTCAATTACTATCAATGTTCTTCTTCCTTTCAAGAAAATGACTAATTAACTAAGATTAGCATTGCTTACGCCAAAGATGCTCTTGTTGCCAACTTACAGGACAAAATCACTAATGCAATTTTCGTACTTCTCACGAACACTGTAGACAAGCGGTAAAATAATTTTGAACGGGCTGGATGATCAATTTCGAACGATTGGTGATCTATTTCGAACGGTTAGTGATCAATTTCGAACGGCCCGCACACTGAAACAGGGTGAAAAGTGAGTAAATTGTGAAGTAATTTCAGATTCATAGACATAACCTTTCAATTTGGGCACAAAGAAATGATCGTATGTCATTTGTAAGCAGTTGAGGGTTTCCAGGTAGACGTGGAAACACAAGTCATCTTGTATTTCCTGATGATTCCTATATATAGACCAATTTTATTATCGTATATTGATGATTTTCAAAGCACATATGGCCCACATCCTATATCTAAAATTTGAAGTATGGAGATCAAAGGATAAAGATGCGAACACCTTGAAAAGAATAATATTGATAAGCGATCAATTTCGAACGGGCGGTGTTGATTTCGAATGGTTATTTTTCATAGGCGATCAATTTCGAACGTTCAAAAAATATTTTATTCATCCTGTATAATGTTTTCTATGGGTTCCTATCGGCGTCATCATGGCCAATTTTTGGTGCTACCACTGTAAGATTCATTATGATGACATAGAACACGCGGAAATGAGAATTATCATAAGTGTGCAAAGATAATAAAGGCTATAAGCGTTGCACTACAAATGTATGGCAAAGGATATGCCAAGCGATGTTTGCACGGTTGAAGAGGGTTGACTGACTTAAGACATAGGAAGCCCCTTGAAAAAAATACCTGAGCAAAGGTATTTGTCAACCCCCAGAAAAGTCAGATGTGTCTAAGAGACTGGTGGTTGGAGATGTACCACTGCCAATGGATGAAGATAGTGATGACTACGACTTTGTGGGATCAGATGTGACATCATCGTCCATTCAAAGATATTCATTGCTGGTTGAAGGCGGAATTTCTAACAGTTTAATGTTCATTAGATATATTGTCACATTCATCGATAGAGCCTTCATATATATTATCAGTGCTTATATGAGGGACCGAAATGAGCTGGCCCGTCACGCCGGGATACCATGCACCCTAGCCTATGTAACTTTTCGGCATGTTGACCTATATGTGCACGTATATTATTCATGCATATACAGCTACATTTCACTACTACGGGATAGTGATTCAATGCTTGCGGATACCGATTATGATATACAGCGTACATCACAAGTAATGGTACATGTATTTATCACGAGTAATTTCAGCATTATATATATAAAGGCAAATATACTTCTGATACATTCATCTTTCTTGTGTGACATAATAAATTGAAAGCATGCTACTGTGCTACAGTTTGGTACAATGAATTTGTTTAAGTATTTCTGACTTAAGTTATTATATAGTGGGCAAATTAGGACAAAAGGACATTCATCTTCTATTAAATTGATATTATTTACTGATTTACAATACTGGCAAAAGCGTGCATCTTGTTTTGTTTTGTTGTGCCTGTTCTTCTCTATACCAAGCTTATGATTTGAACATCTAAATCTGGCCACAGATAATATGCGTTTCCATTATACAAATTTATGAACAAGTACTTTTCTAGAGTCAGTTCTGTTTTGTAATTTCAGTAGTAGTTTAACTTTTAATTTACAGACAATTTCGAAAACCAATTTTGTTGTGCAAAATCTGTTACCCTCTGCCGAAATGTATTCACAAATAGTTCTGTATTCCTTACCCCCTGAAAATACCACACATCCCAGAACCCGTGAGAACTCAACATCATGCAAACATCAGATACCCAGTTTTTACATCCGTTTTCGTCGTAAACTTTCAATATATTATACATTGCATTTTTATCCTTTTCACATCTCCATTTTGGGCAATACTGAGCCAGAACTTGATACATTTCACATTGTATATGTATACCGATTATGTGTTTTCCAGACATATTTTATACCCACCCGTACTACTAGACTAATCATTTCATGTACATGGAGAGGAGAAGGGGAAGGGGAGGTGGCTAGATGCTCAACATATATGCATTTATTCAAATTTACTGTGTCATGTACAGTGTATGTATGTAATCCTTTCGATGCTAAACACCAAATAGAATTTTGGCTTGTCATAGGTTTATCCAATAGATAAAAAGTAATGAAAAGTAATAATGACTAATACCCCCGTCACACTGGACTGGCGGTGCCACTACGGTAAGACAACCGTTTTCAGTCAGAGCCGCCATCACCGTAGTGACACCTCCAGTAGGGTTTTCGTATTTTTTTCCCTCTCATCATACGTGAGTTTTTTTGTCACGGTACTACTGAGGATCCAGGGAGGAAGCACGGCGGCGTCACTGCGAACATGGCGATCCTACTGAGTTACCACTACGGTTTGTTTGGCGGTTCCACGGCGATCATTGGCGGCAGTACTACGGTGTTGGGGGAAGCATTGAGGGGCCACTGAGGTGCTACCACGGGGATGGCGGTGCTACGACGGTGGCACTGCGGCAGCATCGCGGAACGACGCGGCTATATAAAACGAAGGTGGTTTTCGGTGAAATCCATTACCTTTTTTGCTGAAGACGTGTACACTACGGTAATTGTGCCGAAACGTACCACAACAAGGGGAAGAGCTACCATGAAATGCCCTCCTACGCCCCCTCCACCCACGGAAGAGGAGTCTTCCCATGAGGATTGCTTGCTCATCTGGCAGCAAGTTTTGCATGACGATCAGATTTCTGTTATCTGCCATTATTCTTTATCAATGAATTGATCTGAAGTGTTTCAAAACTTTCAGAACACTTGTAATTTATTCAGAAAACCAAAGCTTTTATATGCAAAAATTTGACCGCAGTAGCACCGTGCAAGACCTTCAGTGCAACATCCGTGCAACCGCAGTGGAAACGCCATTGCCGTACAGACACCTCAATAACACCGCCACCACCGCCGTGTGAACGCAGTGGCATCGCAGTAAGATCGCCTAGTTTTCTCGAATTCCTCATTGAGTCCGTCGTGGCACCCCCCTACCCGCAGTGCTCCCGTGGTAGCACCTCAGTAGCACCGCCATCACCGCCACTTGATCGCAGTAGGGTTGCCAGTTTACTTTTCTGGTGGTTGCACGGCGGTCTTACTGAGGATGCATGACGGTCATGGAGATGCTAATGAGGTCCTTGTACGGTTCCACGGCGGTTATGGCGGTGCCACGACGATCCTTCTGCGGATTGGCCCACTCACGGTGGCACTGCGGAAGTTTTGAACATGTTCAAAACTTCCGCCATGCCACCGCGAAGGTCCGCAGTGTTGACAGTTTTTCGCGGTGCTACGGCGATCAAACGCGGAATCGCCGAGGAACCACGGCGATCATGGCGGTGCCACGGTGATTTACATCGTACGAGCCCCGCCGTGGCACCGCTATTCCAGTGTGACGGGGGTATAAGCTACTAATATTTGTAACCCCCACCCCCCCACCTAAGAAACAGAAATCAAAAGAAATCACAACACATATACAATTTTCACGGTGAAACAGTTCAGCAGAGCTATCAACAAACCATTCGAAACTACTCGCATGACCGTTCGAAATTATCCGCCTGCCATTAATGAGCGTTCGAAATTGACCACATTTAAATTTTCTATTCCAATTGATTCGGGCTCGTTTTGAGGAATATGCATCAATCAAACAGCATAACGTGATTCACTTTAGCTATGTCTAGGTACACGTTCGATTTAACTGACTCATCAAACGTTTGCACACACTAATAACGATATTACATATTAATGACAAGTATACTGCTTCTCGCCATTCAAAAATAAATAATAAATAATCATAAAAACTCCCGATATGCTTCAAAAGCATTCCACAGGTCAGTAAAGTTTCACCGAGGTGGTAAACATAAATATTTGTGACATAAACATCAGACAAATATACTTTTCACCTACCTTAATGTGTGGATCGTTCAGAATAGATCGCCAACCGTTCGAAATTGACCATCAACCGTTCGAAATTGATCACCAAGCCCGTTCGAAATTATTTTACCGCGCCACCGCTTATATGCAGTGACATGGATCCTTTGAAAGTTCTCATCGTGATTACCGTAACGTGAAAGGCAACTTTTGTTGTGATTACCGTAACGTCAAATTCATCATAGACGAATGATAACCGTAAGATGGGATGATAATGTGCTGGGAAATGTTTTGATGAATAGAATACCAACCACCCTAAACACAAATGCAGAAGTAATTATCGGAATATCGTGCGCGTACCAATAACATGGCATGTTGAAATTACGTTTTAAAAAGACAAGATATCGATATGCCAAACACACACTCGAGCAAAGTGTATGTCTTGTACTAACACATATGTAACATGACGAATTTTCATCAATATACTTATAACAAAATGTGATAGAATAAACCAAAATTTTTGGTGGGGAATTAAGAAGCCTCGATAACTCGCTAGTAGAGCAGTTGCTTTGTAAGCGGACTCTGTTATTCGAGTCCCGGTCCGGTCAAACTGCGTTTTCACTAAAATGTTTTCCATCCACAACAATATGGTTTGTGAAAAATGAAACGTTCACTTCGAACTACATTACTGACATCTGAACTAGAATAACTGTAGTCACAGTCACCAACCTTGTGCTGCCTCGTATATAGGACAATACTAGATATATCATATTATTATATTAAGTTATTATTACATTTAATTTGCCACATTTTCTAAACATTTTCTAAACGAGTGGCATCACAGTACAATTATTATAGGTATTGTCATGCTAGCTTCTCTATGATACGATAATCAGCCCCGTGTATTCATTGTCACGTTACTGTAATCATCAGTACACGTTACGGTAATCAACAATGGCTTTGTTCAGCCTCTTTGTTCAGCAATCTTTTGAGATTTTCCAACTGATAAAACTGCCTGAAAAATCTCAAAGCGCTGTGTTTGAGATATTCTTTCTTGTCACCTTTTTTCCTGCGTTCTGCACATTGACCCCATCGTCTTATGTGTTATTACCTGCACCCTCGAACTGATATCTTCTCTAGATGTCCTTGAGTTTTTCGTTTTCTAGGATTCCTTCCTCGTATTTCCAAATGAAAACTTTTTCCAACTATGATACTGGAACATCTTCCAAAGCCGATTCCTCCATTCTCATTTTTATTGGTCAGAAATGGAAACTTGTTCCAACTGGGTCACTGAACCATTTTCTTCAGAAGATGCTGAATACACGGCGTACTAACAATACACTTTTTTCAGAGAAAAACCTTTTTTTCTGGTGCCAATTTTCTCTAAAAAAAGTCAGTTACATGAGTGTTGTTCTGGGATGGCGACACCATTGCCCAGTACATTCATGCTCACATGCCTTGCCATTAGCATGCCTCCCAGAAACGTGAATTCGGGATTGACAACAAGTCCATGCAAACCAGAATTTGTTTTTACAAACTGGTCCTTCGCTATCTATTAATGACCGATCCCATGAAATGTGGTCGAAGGTGGCATTTGTGTAGGTTGGAATATTAACATATTGACAATGAATACATGCACGATACGTCAGCGGAGAGTTTCCCTGGATATAATAAAGATAAACTGTTATATACCACAAGAAAGATTTTTACATTTAAACACCACAAGAAAAATTTTGACTTTCAATATTATCAAATATTGATAAAGCATTATGATAAACTTTTCGCAAATTCATAGAAAACGAAACTCCGATGCGCAAACGAGATTGAATTCTCATTCGCGCATTTATACAGAAGTTGGATTCTGTTCATTCAACATAGAACCAGAACAGAAGTGATTCATCTCAAACTTGCAGTGTGTATGTTACTGTAGTACAGCTTGTACTCGAATTCTTCTAATTGTACGTTTGCATGCTGAATACATGTAGTTTGAATTATTCATTCAAAACGTGACGTTTCAGTCCATATACATACATTATCACTACACGGAAATCTGCACAAGGATCTTGGTTTTTGTTATCAAACTTTGAAACTGAAAATACGACATTCTTTGATGAACCGGCACCAACCTTGTTATACACAGAATTTTGTTTTATGTATTTATATACACACACATGTATATATTTGCCTACCTGTCTCGTATGGCCATCAAGCTATTCATTGCAAAATGGTATGTCTACTGCGATATGTTTACTGGTAATCAGTAAGGTGAACAATATACCGTAAAAATTCTAATATACGCCGGGTCTACGTACATTGTATAACATATGTGACGGAATAGCGGAGTTCTTCGGGCGGCTATTACGCCCACTGATCGAATAGTTCGATGTATGTTGTGCGTTAACACACCAACAGTAAGTCCGACGTAAATTTCAACAATATCCGAGTTTATTGGGATGATTTTGGTCCGATGTACGATCACTCTCACACTCAATCGTAATCCCCACAATAGTCCGAAGTATTAAATAGTCCAATATGAATTTGATAACTTCTAATAACAATATTTGACGTAGTACCTCTCAATCCAACTTCTTACTACAACAGCCTAGAATCAAGTGTGGGAAAGCGCGGGGCTAAGTCTATGATGTGTGTGGGTTTTCCCGCGTAATGTGGCAGGTGTTCATGTAAATGGCGGGAAAGTGATGTCATGTCTGTGTGGGCGGAGTCATGTGTCTGGAAATGTGGTGATTGGAGGGAATGTTGGAAGTGATAGCGTGAGCGGTGTTGTTTACATGTAGGTGCGGTGCGAGGACGGTGCGTGCCCGGTGACGTAAGGTAAGTAAGTATGAAGTCATGTGATGAATCTGTGCCGTGTATGTCGAGTGGGAGAATGTGTCAGGGACGGGTTTCGGGCCATAACAGTCATAAATATTCTACACATAGCAACGTAAAGATAGGCCTGGTAGAGAAGAAATATTTCTAAAGTTATTGATGCCATAGAAACGAACATAGAATACATCGCTGCACATGCTGTAGAACAAACAGATACTAGATAAACGTTAACACGTCCCAGTCGATAATTTCCAGCTTTTAAAATCTAAACTGTCATCCGATTTGTCATGTCGTAACACAGGCCTCGCCAATTACAATAAACTCCGGGTCCAGACAACGACTGAAATCAATAAACGCCGGGTTCTAATAGACACCGAGTCTAGAGTGTAACTGAAATCAATAGACGCCCAGGCGTCTATTAGAAGTTTCACAGTAGTGACAAGATTCAAATAAATGAGCGCAGATAGGAATTTATTGTCATTTCCGGTCAACGTAACATATGAAGAACCACACATCGAAGATTGAATGCAGTAAAATATTCTTGGATTCACGAATTAGCGTCATTGTTAGTGAGAAGATTAGGGTACAAAGTATGGGATACTTCTTATAATCGATCAATTAGCAAATCATCACGATAATTGCGAAATTGTCTGACCCGTAGGATAGTCAACTGTAACTTCAACATTATGGCCCAAAAGACGTTATACAGTGTCAATATATCATATCTTTATCGTTAACCAAGCCATGAGCATACACACCTACACAGCCACTCAAAAGCCTCTACATGACTACACTTTAGTTACAATTTCCACGAAAAAATAACATTATTTGCGCATCACGCTCACGTGCGCCTATATATGTTCCTTTCGGATTCATATATGGTACAGTAAGTTTCTTTCAATCTATCATCTGCCAAATTATCAAGATGATATAGGATTATCTGTCCTGCAATGTTGATAGATAATTCAGTGTGTCCTCTCTTTTCAAGAAAAAAAAACAATTTGAATGTTAGTGTATGTGCATAATTATATTCAATTTCGAGGCATATATGTTAAATGTATTGCAAGCAACAGGATGGATTTATATGTCAAAATGTTTACATGAATAATTATGTTTTAATGCTACCAGTTGAACAAAAAGAGAACAGAAATAATCAAAATTATTTGAATTACCGCTGATGCTTTTGCATTCAGGTTTCAAAATCGATGCAAACATAGTACAGCCCAGTTCCTTCACGACCACTGCGGCCGCTCACGACACGGTTCAGTCCCAGGTACACGGGGCTCGTCTTCATGTCGTCAAGACGGAACATGTTCTGATTCGTATATTGAGCTCTCTCTGGATCACAGTCCGGGTAGACCTTGCTCACGCGGTTGTAGTTGTCAATCCATGGTCCTAGATTGCTACCTGTGAAGATTTGGATATCGATCTCTGAACGCGTATTCCTGGACACAAATTCTAGATAGTAGATTGCAGGTGGTCGCTTGTAAGGGCCAGGTCCAGGATAACGTCCAAAGGCATAGAGTATCTGACCAACATTGTGAAGCTCAGCATTGAGTCCTCCATAACCATCAGTCCAGTCCATCGCCAGGTGCCAGGAAGCAAAGCAAGTCTCACCTTCTTGATGTACTCGGATGATGACCTTGGTCGCGTCAGATGGCGTGCTGATCTGCAGGACACCTTGGCGTCTGTGAGGATTGGAGTTGCTCGGACATTTTGTAGATGCTGGTGGGTCATAGAGATCAACTCTCCACTGAACGTACTCAGTGTTTGGTGTCTTTGTCGTGCTGTTTATGTACTGTTCGAAGTGACACTCAGAGTGAGCAATTGCTAAACCAGCAGCAAGCAAAGTTAAGATGTAACGGAACCCCATCTTCAATCGTCACGAGTTGCGTCTCCTTCGCAACAAAACCAGGGTAGAGTGTACAGAGTGGACCTCGCATTTTATATTGATTGAACCTTTGCCAAAGACATACCTATGCTAACGTCCTGTTTGCATCACCCAGTATCCAAAGGGAAATCCCCTCATAAGTCTTCAGGTCGATTTCATAAATAAGACTCTTAGCCAGATGCTTGGAAAACATCGGCCTTTGTGGCGAGCAGAAAAAAACAGCACCAACGTAATGTTAAGCGAAACGACGTGATAGGGGTGTCCACAGCGTGCAAAAGTTTAAGTGCAGGGCTGCTAAAAACATACTAAGAACCAGTACCCAAAAATTCTTTTGCTCGAGTGTGTGCCGTGCAACAGCAACAAGTCACCAAAAATGCTTCATGTTACAGGGCTCGCGTGTGTGCCGTGCAAAGCAACAAGTCACCAAAAATGCTTCAGGGCACGCGTGTGTACTGTGCAACAGCAACAAGTCACCAAAATGCTTCATGTTACAGGGCTCGCGTGTATGGCCGTGTCCCTATTTTAGGTGTACATGTATTGTTACGTTCCTGAGAGGCAAGTTTCTATTTTGTCTCATACATATGAACATGATTTCAGTTTGCAAAATGTCTTCATAAAGAATTACCACATTCAATTCGTAATATTTTAGGTAAATGTACCAGTATGATGTACCAGTAGAAGAATAATTAGGTGAAGACTTCCTAAACGCTCTCTTAGATTCCCATGGGGGATATACTCTGCGACTGGAGGAAAAACCTGCTGTCGGAGAGAAAAAACTTGAAACGTTTGTTTCACAGTGTTGGACGTACACAATTCAGTTAATTAATATACTCTGACGAATATTTCCCTCGAATGGAGCAAATTTCTCGTCACTAACGCCGATTCACGTAAATATTTGCGTGTCAGCGGGATTTGAGAGTAAACACATCAACACAGAGTGCATTCAGTGAATTGGGTATCATATTCGACCCTATACTGTCGAGCCATCGCTCACTTCGCATGTCTCTATATGGGCATATATTTTCGTCTATTATCCTCTATTCGAACAATATTTACCAATCACAACTTTATGAATATATTTTGAATTCCGGACCAAATTGAAAAATGGGCTGAATTTTATGAACACCTTTTTGTTTTAGTGTGCGTATTCGATCAAGGACTACTAGTACGACCATTCCGTTTACACACTGGTATTCGTCCTGCATGGACATCGTATATATGAGCACGAAATTAAATTTGAGACTTTCTTGAAAGGAACTCGCTTTGGCTTCGTATCGGGGGAGATCTGGCACCAGGTATGATTACGCTCGCCCCCGTAGGGTGGGGGGGGGGGGGGGAGGGGCGAGGGTATTG
This sequence comes from Terebella lapidaria, assembly GCA_949152475.1. NCBI lineage: Eukaryota > Metazoa > Annelida > Polychaeta > Terebellida > Terebellidae > Terebella > Terebella lapidaria. The sequence goes on along the minus strand of OX424564.1, from coordinate 14,961,878 downwards.
GATTTGGGTCTGTCTGTTTGTCTGTCTGTCCGCGCGCATAACTGAAAAATAAATGGTCCGATCGACGTAAAATTTATGGGGATGAAGCGGTATGTCAATGGCTCGGTCCTCCTCAAATTTGGTGAAAATCGGATGAAAACGGTTGCCATGGCAACGGAAAATGTGAAAATCACATAACTGGCCCTAACTCCGGTTCTATTTGATATTAATTTTTCAAACTAATTTTGTATTTTTCTATGGCCAATTCCCAATCGCATGGTATACGACCGAAGGTCGTACGACGAAAACTCTCCATTTTTGTCTGATGTCGAAAAATTGGGGGGTCACGATTTCGGTTATTTTTTGCCAGCGACGTTTCAGTGCAAATGTCTGCGCTCATACCTCGATAAAAAAAGAGGTCCGATCGAGCTGAAATTGATAGGACTGAAGCGATATGTTAGTGGGTCGGTCTCCTTCAAATTTTGTCAAAATCGAATGAAAACGGTTGCCATGGTAACGGAAAAAGTGAAAACCACATAATTGACTGTAACTCCAGTTCTTTTTTATATCAATTTTTCAAACTATTTTTGTATTTTTCTTTTGCCAATTCCCGATCGTATGGTGTATGGCCGATGGTCGTACGACGAAAACTCTCCATTATCGCCCGATATCGAAAAAAATTGGGGGTCACGATTTCGGTTATTTTTTTGCCAGCGAGTTTTCAGTGCAAATATCTGAGCTTATAAATCAAAGAAAAACGATCCAATCGATGGGTATTTTATAGGACCGGAGCGCTATGGTAGTGTCTCGGTCCCCGTCAAATTTGGTCAATATCGAATAAAAATGGTTGCCACGGCAACGGAAAAAGTGCAATTCACATGATTGACTATAACTCCGATTTTTTTTAATATTAATTTTTCAAACTACTTTGTATTTTTCTTGGGCCAATTTTGGATCGTATGGTGTACGGCCGATGGTCATACGACGAAAACTCTCAATTATCGCCTGATGTCGAAAAATTGGGGGTCAGGATTTTAGACTTCTGAGTGTTCTGAGATTCGAGGCCATATTGTGAAGCTAGTTTTTAATCGTTTTAACCCATTTTCGTTCAGGAGATGTACCCGGATGATAGAAACGATACTGTGGTCAAGGTCAAGGTCAAGGTGAGAGAAAAGATCAAAATCGAAAAGTTGCAATAACTCTTTATATTCATGATTAATTTCTCCTATTCATTTTGTATTTTTCTGTGCTCAATTCCCCATCATTTGCCGTATGACCGATGGTCCTATGATCAAAATCCCCCATTATCGCCAAAGGTAGAAAGTGTAAGGGTCATCAGCTGAAATCACTGATTTGTAGTATTTCAAGGTGTTGTAATTCCCAAACCACTGACGATATTCAATAGAATGTTGAATTAAAGCATGCAGAATAAACTTGTGAGAGCTGGCGAAGTTTGGGTGTGGGTCAGTATAAAGATTTCAGGTCATGGTCGAAATCATGTCTTATGTTCAAGACAGAAAAAAAGAACTCTACTTTTATTAATGATTATTTCTCCAATGATTTTTGTATTTGATTTTATGGCCAATTTCCTACCATTTGACATATGATCAATGATAGTACGACCAAAATCCCCGATTATCTTTCAGGTAGAAAATGTAAGAATCATCAACTCTATTTTCAGTAAAACTAAATCTGGAAGGGCGAGGGTCTGCAATCTCTGATTGTCTCGTTCTTGTTTGAGTTCAAACACTCGGAATTTCAACAAGCTTTCAATTTGTGCGTTTTGGGGCTTCTCTCGCCTATAATTAGATCTATGCCCAACAATATTATTTCACAAACTGATCTGCACAGACTGCCATTCTCATACAACACTGGCAGAAAGTACTGAACAAATTTTGAAAGAAGTAAATGCAAAACAAAGCAATCAAATCTTCAAAAAACGATCCGATCAAAGATAGAGAAAGAAACTCCTGAAGAGTCAAAAGTACATTTGGTAAGGAATGCGGGGGGGGGGGGGGGGGGAGGGGGACATAATCGGAAGCTACAAACTATCTTCATCCTTTTGTATGTAGACCCGACTTACTATAGCCCTATACGGATATTCTAATGTCTAAGAGTTATCAGGCATGGCTATAATCGATCAATATTCATGGGAGCTGAGCAGCGCTGACCAGTAGGGTGACCAAAGCACTTACTTTGCTATGAATGAATAATTTCCCCCAGAAGAGGGCGTGAAATGCAAGTCGAACAAGATGACACAACGATTAGCAGAGTATAATAATGAAATGGTAAGCTAAGAAAGCGTTAAAGCTGAAGGAATGGGAAAAACTGGTTTGAGCTTGAAACAAAATTGCACGAGACGTCCGGAATCTACGTGATAATCTATCTCTAGGCAGATTGTCAAATTTTGTGCACCTATGACTTTCGAAACTGTAGGTAGGTAACATTTAACCATTTTAGCTACTAGTATTTTGTCCCTTCTGATGAACACCGATCACTCTGTATTGTATGTTAGTGTTTACATAGTACGCTGAATAAAAGTTATGAATTCCACTGCTAGTATGTACGGACTACAGTTCATTCACTTTAGTATTTAACTTGAATATTTGACAATAAAGTTACACGTATATGTATATCCATGCATGCTGGACATGCAAATATACATTGAAAGCATAGTGAAATATGTTTAATGTTTTCGGCTTGGGGCATTTGGCCACAAAGCAATATACAAGTATATTGGATAGATTGGACAACGGACTAACAGACGGATTGGAGAACGGACGGATTGGATTAGTAGATTGGATGACGGACCCTGTTTTGTTCGCTCGGAATACTTAATACTAGGTATTGATTTTAAGTCTATGAACCTGTTAACACTAATACAACCAAGTTTTGAAGACGACATCACAGCCAATAATGAACTGGTCTAGATACAACTTCATTTCTATAATAAAATTACCAGATATATGAACTTCGTGATTGCCTAATGTCTCTGTAAACATATATTTCAGCAGGTGAATACGAATGAGGCCATACTACAGGCGAACGTCGTTTGAACTCTGAAACTTTTAAATGTATAACTCGTGTAAATTGAGAAGAATTGAAATAAAAATTGATGTTGTTCAACAAGACTCAATATTGGACAATTTGTATAATGGATACGCCTTTTGTCACCAATTCAACTATGAAACGTGCTCAAATGACACTGGCCCGTTCTGTTCATTGGTGAAATGAAAAATTCGTAACATGGAACCGTGACCGGGGTTTATACAGTAAAGGTAGAAAAACAAAAACAACATAGGAATGATTGAGGTGACTTTCTCTCTAGTATGTTCATGCATTATCAAGTTTACCGAGTGAAAGGTCCTTGTAAAGTTCAATTGTTCGTACTATAGGTACACGAGGATAAAATAAATCTTCTCTTACAAGACTTCTGTTAGCAATAGCTCCTATGACTCAAAAGAGCAGCTCATTGATAAAAAGTCATGCGTTTCCATTCTCATATATATACACATTCATTCCTAAAAAAATGATACTTGGTATTCATAACTAAATCTCAAGTTAATATTATCCGGAGGCAAGTGACAAAAAGTACGATAAATGCTTTCTTATTGTATGACACCGCCCAGTGTTATCTTTGGGGTTTACCAAGTTGTGTGCAACAATTTTTATTCAATATCCATAAGTGGCATATTTTATTCACTCTTGTTGAATGGAATATCATATTACGTGGACTAAAAAAAAACATCTCAGGAAGCTATGAATAATATAATAGATGTTTTTTATTTCTTATTCCACGCGTGATATTCCATTCAACAAGAGTGATTAAAATATGCCACTCCCCCTAAAGCAAAAATGACGTAACTCAATTTTTTGCGTAACTCAATTAGACATACCAAAGTAATGCTTGTCATGTCCACTACCTGCTCGTAGATCAATCTTGGTTGTGTTCAGCACCATAAAATAACTATAAGCCTATAACATATTGGCGTATCTCGAGGCTTGACTTACGCCATTTTGATCTTGAGTTATGCCAAACTGTTCTAGTGTTTGTGGTGACTTACGCCAAAAACGTCACTACTGGGTAATGACTTACGCCAAAATTACATTTAGCTGTTGAGATACGCCATTTGTGCTTTAGGACCTTCGTCACTGCAAATAAGCGGTGGCACGGTAAAATAATTTCGAACGGGCTTGGTGATCAATTTCGAACGGTTGACGGTCAATTTCGAACGGTTGGCGATCTATTCTGAACGATCCACACATTAAGGTAGGTGAAAAGTATATTTGTCTGATGTTTATGTCACAAATATTTATGTTTACCACCTCGGTGAAACTTTACTGACCTGTGGAATGCTTTTGAAGCACATCGGGAGTTTTTATGATTATTTATTATTCGTTTTTGAATGACGAGAAGCAGTATACTTGTCATTAATATGTAATATCGTTATTAGTGTGTGCAAACGTTTGATGAGTCAGTTAAATCGAACGTGTACCTAGACATAGCTAAAGTGAATCACGTTATGCTGTTTGATTGATGCATATTCCTCAAAACGAGCCCGAATCAATTGGAATAGAAAATTTAAATGTGGTCAATTTCGAACGCTCATTAATGGCAGGCGGATAATTTCGAACGGTCATGCGAGTATTTTCGAACGGTTTGTTGATAGCTCTGCTGAACTGTTTCACCGTGAAAATTGTATATGTGTTGTGATTTCTTTTGATTTCGGTTTCTTGGGTGGGGCGTTGGAGGTTACAAATATTAGTAGGTTAGTCATTATTGCTTTTCATTACTTTTTATCTATTGGATAAGCCTATGACAAGCCAAAATTCTATTTGGTGTTTAGCATCGAAAGGATTACATACATACACTGTACATGACACAGTAAAATTGATTAAATGCATATATGTTGAGCATCTAGCCACCTCCCCTTCCCCCTCTCCTCTCCATGTACATGAGGTGATTAGTCTAGTAGTACGGGTGGGTATAAAATATGTCTGGAAAACACATAATCGGTATACATATACAATGTGAAATGTATCAAGTTCTGGCTCAGTATTGCCCAAAATGGAGATGTGAAAAGGATAAAAATGCAATGTATAATATATTGAAAGTTTACGACGAAAACGGATGTAAAAACTGGGTAACTGATGTTTGCATGATGTTGAGTTCTCACGGGTTCTGGGATGTGTGGTATTTTCAGGGGGTAAGGAATACAGAACTATTTGTGAATACATTTCGGCAGAGGGTAACAGATTTTGCACAACAAAATTGGTTTTCAAAATTGTCTGTAAATTCAAAGTTAAACTACTACCGAAATTACAAAACATAACTGACTCTAGAAAAGTACTTGTTCATAAATTTGTATAATGGAAACGCATATTATCTGTGGCCAGAATTAGATGTTCAAATCATAAGCTTGGTATAGAGAAGAACAGGCACAACAAAACAAAACAAGATGCACGCTTTTGCCAGTATTGTAAATCAGTAAATAATATCAATTTAATAGAAGATGAATGTCCTTTTGTCCTAATTTGCCCACTATATAATAACTTAAGTCAGAAATACTTAAACAAATTCATTGTACCAAACTGTAGCACAGTAGCATGCTTTCAATTTATTATGTCACACAAGAAAGATGAATGTATCAGAAGTTTATTCGCCTTTATATATATAATGCTGAAATTACTCGTGATAAATACATGTACCATTACTTGTGATGTACGCTGTATATCATAATCGGTATCCGCAAGCATTGAATCACTATCCCGTAGTAGTGAAATGTAGCTGTATATGCATGAATAATATACGTGCACATACAGGTCAACATGCCGAAAAGTTACATAGGCTAGGGTGCATGGTATCCCGGCGTGACGGGCCAGCTCATTTCGGTCCTTCATATAAGCACTGATAATATATATGAAGGCTCTATCGATGAATGTGACAATATATCTAATGAACATTAAACTGTTAGAAATCCCGCCTTCAACCAGCAATGAATATCTTTGAATGGACGATGATGTCACATCTGATCCCACAAAGTCGTAGTCATCACCATCTTCATCCATTGGCAGTGGTACATCTCCAACCACCAGTCTCTTAGACACATCTGACTTTCCTGGGGGTTGACAAATACCTTTGATCAGGTATTTTTTTCAAGAGGCTTCCTATGTCTTAAGTCAGTCAACCCTGTTCAACCGTGCAAACATCGCTTGGCATATCCTTTGCCATACATTTGTAGTGCAACGCTTATAGCCTTTATTATCTTTGCACACTAATGCTAATTCTCATTTCCGCGTGTTCTATGTCATCATAATGAATCTTACAGTGGTAGCACCAAAAATTGGCCATGATGACGCCGATAAGAACCCATAGAAAACATTATACAGGATGAATAAAATATTTTTTGAACGTTCGAAATTGATCGCCTATGAAAAATAACCGTTCGAAGTCAACACCGCCCGTTCGAAATTGATCGCTTATCAATATTATTCTTATCAAAGTGTTAGCATCTTTATCCTTTGATCTCCATACTTCAATTTTTAGATTGTAGGATGTGGGCCATATGTGCTTTGAAAATCATCAATATACGATAATAAAATTGGTCTATATATAGGAATTATCAGGAAATACAAGATGACTTGTGTTTCCACGTCTACCTGGAAACCCTCAACTGCTTGCAAATGACATACGATCATTTCTTTGTGCCCAAATTGAAAGGTTATGTCTATAAATCTGAAATTACTTCACAATTTACTCACTTTTCACCGTTTCAGTGTGCGGACCGTTCGAAATTGATCACTAACCGTTCGAAATAGATCACCAATCGTTCGAAATTGATCATCCAGCCCGTTCAAAATTATTTTACCGCGCCACCGCTTGCCTACAGTGCATGTGTTAAACGGAACGGATATACGCCTCACAATCTACTAACGATACATCCAGCACAACATAAACTTATCACAAAGAGTGTAAAATAACATTCTTTGCTTATCATCTGAGTTGGTTTGATGTTATTATATTGGATGATTTACGATAATCAGGCCTGAAACTTTTCGAAGCAACATACCCTCCGCCATTTTCTACGATTACCGTAACGCACGTTACGGTAATCGTACGGTAATCGGGGTATCAGCAGAGATTGAAATCACCCCTTTCTCATCGCAGTAACTCCACGAAATTGAATTCTGTTCGTTGCCAAGAAAATCGTATGGCTGACGATGTACAAACCATCACCTTCAGAACATTAAAAAGGTACAGAACGGAGTGTGTTGAATACATTGAATGTCGATTGTACGATCGGATCAGATAACCTTTACATGTGGCGCGCTAAAAGGAAGTGTACTTGGTCCGCTTTCATCTATAATTCGCATGAATGACTATCTACCACAATGAACAACAGTGAATGTATATTATTCGCGGACGATACCACAATATATCAGTCATCACAAATGTGCAATCATTACTCTCCCTACTAGAGAACGATTTTTTGATGCTGAGTGATTGGATCTGTGCGTATAAACTGTCTCGCAATATAGTATCTCTAAACTACTTTTTTAGTATTTTCCTGAAACCGGTCCCATATACACATGGCAGAAATATGATCAAAATAGGAAACCAGACTATGAATCAGGTTCAGATTTCTAAGGTGTCTAAGGTGCAGAGAAATACCGTTGTTATTACCGTAAGGCAAAATTTGTTCATTGTTTTTAAGGGTGACGATGACATTGTCTAAGGGAACAGTGTGACAGAAACATAGCTATAATAGGAAAGACGATGGTGGATGAAAAGAGTAAACATGGGGCTGTCCATTTCGATATCAGTGTAGAAAATTGACGTGTACTGCTTGAAAAGTCCAGTATCATTCATGTACCTGAAATTTGATTGTTCTGGCAGAGCACATAGCACATAGCCCACCTGCAGAAATGGTCAAAACTTATACCAAGAGTGATGTTTCCAGAAATACAGTAAGCTGAATTATACATTTGTCTCTGCAGATAACCTTTATCACTTTCCCTGCGGATATGAAAGCTTCGTTGAAAAATATTAGAACACATAATTATAATAGAATTATCGTAACAATGTTCTTACTTGTGAACAATTATTTTCATAAAGGGTCGGAGCACATCACGAGGAAGACATTGGAAATATCAACTCTGCTGCAAGCCGGCTGATGTTGTGTCATGAAAAGTTTGACGTTGTTGAAAGCCTCTCCAAAGGAATGCTAACCTACTTCCCAGCTAAAAGTCCAGAAAGTGGAAGAAAGCGGACACGCAGAACAGTGGTCAACATTTCTGAAGCTACTGAGTAACTGCAAATGTCCGACTGACAAAACCAGCTCCTGTTATTGTTGAATGTACAGGGTCGGCCAATATGATGGAATATATATTTTTTTGATTTGGTGAATTTGTATTTGGTTCTGTTGCTAAACATACTCAACTCAGATATATAAAATTAATACTCGTATCAAAGAGTATAATGACAATCGGAGGCGCCACTCTCTAAATATCCCCATGTAACAAGCACAAACAATAGGGCGTGTAAGTGAGATTTGAAACGTCACGTTATTTTACGTGATTTGACCTTCCTGGTGACATTTGATTTTCCCGCCAAATTTTTGGGCCAATTCGTGAAATTCTACATATTCGAACTCCTGCAACTTACACGGAAATTATCGGAAAATTATCGCATGTTCGTACTTTGATCATGACCCGTTCCTACGATCGTTAACGACCTAAATATGCATTTTTCGTAAACATTTCATTCCATTCAAAAGGGATGAAAAACGTATGTTTTCATGTTCCAAGGTCATGACCTTGACGGGAGAAAAAAGCTCATTCTCTTGAAACTACATGACTAGTAGCCAAACCGTCGGTGGTGTTTGTGACTATATATGATGTGGCATATTGTTCTGTACACTGTTTGTCATAACATCACAAAAATAATCGTGTTATAACGGTATATGGAGTTCAAAAACATGCTGCGAAACACAACATAGTTCGGGGGCGAATTGGCCATGAAAAAATATCCATTCATTATTAAAAACAGTGGTATGTTGTAGTTCGGAGCAAATGTAATTAAGAATAAAATGAATTGTAACAATATTCTTAATAATATTTTTGTATGGTGCTTCTAAAGTCAAGCAAAATCAGCAAAAATGACCACGTGGCAATGTTTGTCACCACTACGTACCTAAATACGTCATTTTACGACATATATGAAACGAGACTTACAGGCCCTATATAAACTTCAGGAACTTCATCGGTGAGGGAACGGTCCCCGGGCATTGAAGAGTAGATGCACTGGGAGTGAAAGGTTGACGTTCGCTGGTTACAAGGCTAGGATACTGATCAGGCGACCTCTTCTTCAACAACGACACCATGGGGCACGTTTGGCATGGGTCAGGCAGCATGAACCCCTGACTTTGCAGCACTGACGTCATGTTTTCTTCACTGACAATCTTTTCTTCGTCACCGTGGACACTGTAGATGGCAGGCTTATGGTGCGTCTTATGACCGGACAAGCCATCCAAGATGACGATATACTGCCTATGAGAGAAGGGGCAGGCAGATCAGTTAATGTCTGAGGCGCTATTCACCACGATGGTAAATCGGACTTGGTGATCCTTGATCAAAATGTCACGGGAGCTGATGGCAAATACGGCTCCTCCGTATGCTAGAGGTGGCTATATATGCTGGTAACTTTGTGTGGCAGCACGACAATGCCCCAGCCCACCGATCCCGTCCAGGTGCTGATTATCTGGATCAGGAAGAAGTGACTGTGCTACCATGGCCTGCTCGCAGTCCCGATTGTAACCCCATCGAAAACTGCTGGGATCATCCAAGAAGGGAAATCCACTCCCCGGACTCAATACCTCAAAATCTACTGAAACTGGCGACTGCATTGCAGCGAACATGGCGTAATGTAGATCAAACGTACGTCAACAACTTGGTGAACAGCATGCCTAGACGAATTGCCTCTGTGATCCGGGAAACGGACGTCAAATTGCATATTAACGTTAATATGCTGAACATTGGCCTGTATCACATATGATAAGCCTATTGTCGAATTGGTCCGAAGTGTATGCAGCCTCTAAATCTGGTGGTTTTGGTTATTTATTGTAACAGTCAAATGGACGTTTTGTTTCATTCTCTGAACACACAAATCATATTGCTCGTTTTGTGCGTGCGATATATGATAACATTACCAAGATTGGCTTCATTGTGTCCCATGTGTGCATGGATATAACAATCCAATCTTGTTGATATCATTTTGTATATTTTGATCACATCATCAGGACCGAAAAAGACACTCACTATCATGCGTTGACTATATTCAATTATATTGGCCAACCCTGTACATGTAGTGAAATACTACAATACCAATATCGTGAATCAGGAAGACCAAATGAGATTACATCCGAAGTTAAACAATTTTCGACAGTTTGATTAAAACTGTTTAACGTAGTCCGCTACAAACATGGAGGTAACGGACAGTCAAAATTTAAAGGTCATTTCTTGAATATTATCTCTTCAAAATGACATTATTTTATAGAGTAATTGATCAGCATCCTAATACTGAAAAGAAAATAGGGGGTCAACGTGCTCGTTTCTTCTACATATTCGATCAAAATCACACATATTTACCTAAAATGACATAAATTCTGGCATTTTTGCACATTTTTTTGTCCATATTTACATCTTGCATCGTGTTTTCCATGCGAATGGATACGGTGACCCCCTATTTTCTTTTCAGTTTCAGGATGCTGAACAGTTGCTCTATAAAATATATCATTTTGAAGCTCTAGATTATGTTGATACAGGTATTTATTCGAAAAACCCTTTGACCCCCCCTTCCCTCACTGTTTGGAGCGAACTACCTTGAGAGTAAGTTCATAAGGTTTATTGGAGATTCAAGGCTCTTGGTAATACGTCATTGATATCATTGAGATGAAACAGGTCCCGAAAACACACACACGAGATTTGAACTGTGTATGTCCAGACTTGGTAATCCTACGCAACGGATAACTGAAAAATGGCCAGTGAGACAAAATCTCTTGGGATACTGAGGGCAAACATAGACAACTTTTCAAAACACTTTGTGGGCAATCTTCGTAGAAAAAATCTAGCTCTTAGTTTCGGTAAAGTCATGGGATAAGAGGATTTATTTGGACATGAATCCGTCCCTACTCTATATTGAGAAAAGTGATCTGTATGCAGAACAAAACATTGTTGGTGATATGATTGCCATGCTCAGCCGAATGGAGGAAATGGACTAGAGGAACAACAGTGAACTTCTGAAGCAAAACTTATGTGCTTCAGCAATTACATCGATAAGTAAGATAAGCAACATAATCATGTAACTCTGACAAAAATCAAATCAACGAAAGCGGGCACAGACTGATGAACTGTAGAGTGGAAAGAATGTAAACAGGCCACTGCTATCAGCGCTGTCAATTTTTACACAAACACACCGTATACAGGTAACAATGAAGACCTGTTTACAAGCAATTGACATATTGGGACCAGCTGGGATTCTAGTGTACAACTTGATGACCAAGCCCAACTACGTATGAAATGGACCAGGAACGTTATCAAGTGTCCCGTTTTGTGAAGCAGCGATACGAGAAGTGGCATCACATCAGAGCAAAGGCAATGATATCAGGGAGTACGCCTCACCCTGCTCAAGGCCTAGGTACGTTGAAGAAGCATGCGAAGCACTACAGTTGTATTGTAAGGAAAAAGCTAGAGCAGCGCGAGCAAAGGAAGTAAAGGAGGCCATGCAACATGGATCAGATCATGAACTCGATGCTCTGACGACCACCATGGCAAATATTTTACCTGATTCACAGCCAAGTACAAAATGCCAGGAAGTTCGATGTTACATATCATATGTGGATGGAAAGGTCTTGATGGCAGTGGAGACATCGATAGAACTATAGCAATGGTGTATGAAATAAAATGCCCTGTGCCTGGTAAGAGGTTCACTACCATAGAGTTCCAGATGCACGTTTACGTGGACGTGGCCTTTACATGAAGATTAAAAAACGAAATGACATCATGATGCTTCCCAAGAAGACAACCTAAATATACCCCTTTCCACACTGGCGCCAAGCCATCTTTCGTAAGTTCAATACCTGAGTAATTAGTTCGGTGTTCATACATGTAGGCCCATATATATGTATACCGGTTTACAATGTTCATGTAAGTTTATTAACTTATATATAGGTGATGATTTTAATGGTACTAAATATTAGTGAACTGGTGTGAAATCAGGTCGACCTGTGGGCCCTTCAATCATCATTCTAAAATTTTCTCAACGTCACTTTATAGTGGATCTGTGCCTATTATCACAGCGTGAAAACGGATTGAAGGAGTGCGTGTTTCTTAGATATATGGAGAAATGATTCATGCTGCGGCAGGTTGCGACTTTTTTGGTATTTTTATTGTATTTTGTCAGAACATGTAGGCCTATAGCCTATCAATGATTTCCTGTGTTTCTGGGCTCTACAATACAACTTTGTATAACGCTGAACCTGTACTAAGAATCTAATTATATGCCTATAATAGAGACTATGAAGATATGACGGTAGGCCCCTATGCCTAGATCCGAAACTAGACCTAGAGTTCTATCTGAAATATTTACTTCCTGATTTGGTTGAAAAAAAGTGTGACCTCCCTCCTACTAGCTTGGCTAGTGGGATGCCCCTTTAGCTCACTTGGTAGAGCGTCGGTCTCAAAACGCAGAGATCGTGGTTTCAATCCCCGATCTGGGCTACGAATTTTCGTTGTCACATTTGGCGCTGCGAGCAGGGTAGGTTGGTAGGGTGCAGTTAGGGCATGTCCCCGGTGTGAAATGGATATATTCCAGGGGATTAACGGATAAGGACACCCCACACATCGAGGACGATGTGTCCCACCGCTGCCACCATATGTGACCTCGCTCCTACTAGCTTGGCTAGTGGGATATCCTTTTAGCTCGCTTGGTAGAGCGTCGGTCTCAAAACGCAGAGATCGTGGTTTCAATCCCCGATCTGGGCAACGAATTTTCGTTGTCACATAAGTTATCACGATTATTATCAGTTAGATCAATTGGTGATATTTTGATAAATGATATGGTCGGTAATAGGCCCTAGGCCCAAAAATAATCCTTTTTAAAGCGTTAATTTTTGCCCCTGTACTGGTCAGAAAGCGGATTTTCTGTAACAATGGTGTTGGTTATAGCTAGGTAGGTTGATACAGCCATATTCTCGAATATATAGCTCTCATATAGCCCCATCTGTTCCTCTCTCCGACCTGGTGGTGGGTGGTTTCTATGTTTGAGAGAGCCACTGATATGGGACTAGCGGCCCAAACTAAGATTGAAGCTACATGTAGACAGCTTGGATAGTTATTGTGCCGACATTCACAAATGCCGCAGTCCTCCCCGCTGGCGCAAACGAATCCAGAGTGAACTGCTGGTATATATTGGGATGGTGTGTGACGTGTATTTTTGACGGTTCTGAAACGTTCGCGTATGTCTTTGAGCAAATCAAGCATTATATAGCTAGGAATAGTTTTATTATAAAAGGTTATCAGCAAGAGGTCAGTGATAGATATGAAAAAAAATTGTTTATAGGGGATAATGAAATTGTTCCGACACCCCAATGTTCCGACACCCCATTGTCATCTGACTGCATTGAACACTGTTGTGTCGGATCTAACTGTCAACTCATTGCATTAAAACACTGTTGTGTCGGAACAATGGGGTGTCGGAACAGTGGGGTGTCGAAATATAGTGTAGACACCGCGCTATACATATCAACGTCGTTCAGTATGGCGACGTGGAACACCAAGCAGATCGCTTCACTTTTGGAATTCTGAGCTGACCAGAAAGTACAGCATATGATATCGTCATCCACAGATGAATAAAGACGTATTCACAAAAAATATCACAACAACTAAAATTGTCGTCTGAGCAGTACCGAAGCAAGATGATAGTTTGGAAGAAGCACTACTGCTGCAAAACGCAACAACAAAAAAGGGGAGCAGCACATGATTCTTTTTGGTACGTATTTCACCTTGTATAGGTTGGCCATATGGGCCTCTGGTGATCAATCATGATGCTATCCAATAACCTAATCCTATGCGTGGATAGCGTCTAGCTGCATGGTGCGATTTGAGACCAACAACAAAGAATGCAAATGTAAATTTTAATGAAATACGAAACGGCATTCGGGTCAGGGGTGGGTCCCAGAAGCCAATGATTCCTAGGTTGGGTTTGTCATCAATTACTAAGTGATTTGCCGTCTTTATATTTGAAATCATGTTTATATTTTACGCACATTTACCTTTAACGTTTCAACGTTACCAAACTGCTGTGGTCATGCAGTTAGTTTTGATGTAATGGTAACATTTCATTTTGAATTTATCGACTTTGTTTCCATTACCAGCTTTGTAGTTTATTGGGGCAAGTTACCAGTGCCAGCAACACAAATATAGTAGCCTACGTGTCAGCCCAGAGAGAATATTCTGAGCTCTCTAATGTAACATTTTCCTAATGAGAACCACATACAATTCCCAGTTTTGCCTTTCGCAATGCAACGAAAATTCTTTTGCTAACAGCTTCTCATTCCGGGATGGCAGAAATTATGACATGTTAATATGACGTACCATTCCGGAATCATTCCCGATGGGCAAAAACGTAGTGTGGACGATCGATGCCTGAATTATTCCGGGATAGAGTATGAAAGCAGCTATGGAATGAAAAAAGGTCAAAACACCACGTTCTAGAAATAACTAATCAAACGTAAGTTTCCCACGGACGTAGAGGTATCTGGAACTCTCTAATAATAAATCAAATACTATATTATACTGCACTTGTTCCTTCTGCAGAGCATTCGTAAATTCGTGCTTCGTAAATGGACACGTGCGGAATAATTCCAGTACAATGAAGCTTTTGCTAAATATCGGATCGACACATATGATTATTACTAGTCACCAGTAAGGTGGGTAAATACAGGTGGGTAAAAACTTGACAATCGATATATCAATTTATTGCTAACACCAGCGATTACAGTGTAAATATATAGCATAGTTTAAATTTTTTTTACAATCTCTCATTTAGATGATCATAACGATACTAGCAATAGAGTAATAATTGTCTGCCCTGCAATATTGACAAGTAATTTAGACTATGTAATCTACAACGACAATTCAACATATATTAGTCACAAGTGTTTCCCCTCAAAATCATAGGCAATAATATATATGTAGACATATGCATACATTGTATATATCATAATTATATCGCCAGCCGTCCCATGTACGTTTGAATACATACGATTTATACCATATCGATAACATAAAAAATTATGTTTTCATTACCATCGACAAGCACATTGCACCCGGATGCATGTACGGCGGAGTTAAATCTTGTCAATCGCTCATTTAACAAATCATCACTATCGTATAGACTGTGTCATCTGCAACTTTGATACATGATTTAGTCCCTCTCTAACAAAAACTATACATATCAGTCACCGATATGTTCACCACAACAACAATATCATGTGTGAAGTATCACTGAAAACTACATGAATGTTGCATTTAGGTTTCGAAATCGACGCATACATAGTACAGGCCAGTTCCTTCACGACCCCTGGCACCATTTACGACACGGTTCAGTCCAAGGTACACTGGCCTACTTTTAAGTTCCTCGACCCGGAACATGTTCTGATTGGCATATCTTGCCTTCAGCGTATGACGGCCCGGATAAACCCTCTCAACCTCGTTCACTTGGTCTTTGGTGCGTTGGTTTTCTAAGAACCTGATATCGATCTCCGAACGTGTCAGTCTGGACACAAATTCATAATTGTAAACTTCTGGGGCTCGCCTTATGGGACCAGGTCCTGGAGAACGTCCAAACGCACAAAGCGTGTACCCAATATTGTGGAGTTCAGCGTTGCTGCCACCATGACCGTTAGTCCAGTCCATTGCCAGGTGCCAGGAAGCGAAGCAAGTCTCGCCTTCTTGGTGGACTTGGATGATGACCTTGGTCGCGTCAGATGGTGCCTTTATCTGTAGGACTCCCTGCCGTCTGTGGCGATTGGTGTCGCTCGGACATTTCCTAGACGCTGGAGGGTTGTGAAGGTTAACTTTCCACTGAACATACCGGGTGTTTGGTGTCTGTATGGTGCTGTTTATGTACTGTTCAAAGTGACACGCAGAGTGGGCAATCGCCAGACCCGCAGCAAGCAAAGTTAAAATGTAGCGATACCCCATCTTCAGTCGTCTTCTCGGCACGAATATCAGGGATGTGATCGGAATTGAGTGTACAGTATACTCGCATTGTTCCTTCTTATATATTGGCTACCATTGGACTTTTGCCAAGGACACTCTCGTGTTTGTTTCATATATATAAAGCTCAGTGTTCAGATGTGATATTACGTTACACAAGACACCCAATACTATTTGGTCTAATATATTTCTATTAACCACTCCAAGATCGAGTGTGATAACAAATACTTGGGAGATTTATTTCATTTCATTAGCTAAAAACAAATACGTATAGACACCCAATACTATTTGGTCTAATATATTTCTATTAACCACTCCAAGATCGAGTGTGATAACAAATACTTGGGAGATTTATTTCATTTCATTAGCTAAAAACAAATACGTATATCAAACACCCGATAATTATAAAATTCATACATTTCCTGGTAGTCCTATATCTCACAGATAAAAAATATAGCTCGCCCTTACTCCTTGTGTGTAAAATATAGGGAATAATACCTTTATTCTAAGTCGATATTGAAAGGGTGGAAATATTTATTGGTGTCGTCCACTTGATGCTCAAGAGTAAATGCACTATTCAGAAAATTGCAAATGGAAAGAAAGGGCAGATTTACAAAATGAGGTAACGTTAACTCTTGAGTTTGGATTAAATTTATTGAGTTTGGTATAAAATGAGTTGATTTAAATTTATTGTTCTTCTTGATATTAAATTAGTCTGATTACGTCACATTATCTTCATGTCCGTCAGGTTGATAACCTCCTAGAATAGTATGCACATACTTCAACCATGTACTATTGTGATTAAGAAGCTGTTTATTTTGACACTGAAACGCATATTTTATTGCTTTTATATTGCTTATTCTCTAATAAATTCGTGCATTGTGTTGCTTAATTTTTTCTAACTAGGTTCAGCTAATAATTGTTATGAACATATTACACCACGACATACCGAAGCATCTAGTGTGAAAAAAATCTTTCATGCATTTCACGATACATCTATCCAATTAGAACATTTTGAAACCAGTTCGCTTTTGTCATGAAATCGACGGAATCATTATAGTTCAAAAATATCCCAAAACGTGAGATAATTCTAGTTTCGGTAATATGTGTCTTTTGTTCAATTTTAATCAATAGGTCATCGTATCAGGCTAGTAATGACACCACGACTATATACTTCTAATCTGAATCATATATTCGAAAAAATTGCCTGGAAAATAACCATTTAGTCCGCCTTACAAAAATAAGCTCTCTATACGGAATGGGGCCCAAGTATCATATCCTGCGCCTGGCTCTATATTCAATAAGGATTTAAAAGGTGGGAGACGGATTAAATGGTATGTTTTCAGTGGACGAGTAGTATTAAGGAGCAGTGTACGGTACTTGCGCCCGGAATGGCATAGACGAATCAAATTGACTTTACGACTGTGTATGCTTTGAGTTGTTTGTCCGAGGGGATTACTATTGTTCGGCAATATTTTTCCGAGGCGTACGCTTCACAGAAAAGGTGTTCAACCATGGCAGTCGTAAGGTCAATTATGCTGATACCTAATATGGAGTATACTAGTAAAAGCTACATCACTCAGTTCAAAATTAGAGCCCTCGACTTCCTCGGAGGCAACAATAATAACTCGAGTGAAGCTTCAAAACTTCTGTGTGTCTCACGTGAAAATGTTAAACTATTGTAGGCGGAATACGACTCTCTACAACAGCTGCCTGGGAACAGGTATTCAAATCACGAAGTCGCAGATGAAATCGTTACAATGTAAGTATCAATCTATTACCACCAATACAATCAGATTTTGATGATGCCAATAACAAACGTGAAATACAACATTTTGCAATAGAAACAAAGCCCGACCAAATAGTTTATCCGAAGACACACTGGCGTCATCAGGGGCAGACAGTGTGTTAAATGTAGTTGTTTCTACTGTACACCTGATGGAATTAGTATACAACTGCCCAACAACCTATGACAATAATTTAGAAATCCGAAACTAACCCCATGGAATAGATACATGACAAGTACAAAAGTACCCAATCACAAGCCAGAAGGCTACTGAGTTGATGGTATCCTCGGGGACAGATTTAACGTCCGCCAGCAGTGACACCGACTCAGTGGTATGAATGTAAGTATCAATCTATTACCACCAATATAATCAGATTTTGATGATGCCAATAACAAACGTATAACAAAAGTGTGAATGCACACATCCAATGCGGAGCAGAAATTTGAAAAGTTATTTAGAAAAGTAGAAATAATTATGTTTATATTAGTGCAAATATTACTGATCTCCATAATTCTAGGTTTCATTTTGTACTACTCTATCTACTCCGTGACTATGTGACCTCGCTCCTACTAGCTTCCCTAGTACGATATCCCTATAGTCCATTTGGTAGAGCGTCGGTCTCAAAACACAGAGATCGTGAGTTTGATCCCCGGCCTCTGAAACGAATTTTCGTTTGGTACACGTGGGCTACTTTATTCACGGTATTGATTATTTTCATGTTTCAAAGTCATAGGTAGGATGCCTGAAGATCGAGTATTGAAATTGGATGAAAGAAGATCACTCCATACAACATAAACGTATAAAAGAAAATATACATGGGAAAATGGCATTGAGCTTTGAAACAATCTGCGATATCAACAGGGTTGTGTTTTCGGTTTATGAAAAGGATTGGTCTCGAGAACAGAATGGTGACAAGTACTGGCTGACAATCCCACAAAAAGCTCAAGCAATGGCTCGTGCGATTTCCATCAGCTGCCATACACACCAGTGATCAGACTTTGTTTTGCTACGAGTATCATTTGCTATTTATAAACCCTTTTGTTTGTTGGTATGTACGTTGTGTTGAAAAAATTCGACAATATTTGTTACAGCCTTAATTTGATCAAACAAGATGTCGTGGTCCCAGATGTCGCCGAAGTTGAGGAGGTATCAGACGATGACGACGACCAGACCGACGAGGATGGGGGGGGGGGGGGATCCTCTGATAATTAGGGTGTGATGTCAACTAAATCCTGAAATAAATGTGTTTGAAATGTTGAACCAAGTATCTTTAATTCGACTCAATTATACATGCAGCAACGTCATTTGATTATGCAATTAGAACGGTGCTAAATAAATGTCTGACAAGGAAATTTTAGTCATATGCCTGATGAGATCTTCGTTATCTGAGAGAAAATGTAAGTCTATTGCCATTTCATTGGCCCCTTCCCTGACACTCCTGAACCGACTCGCTCTTTTGTATGTGACGAATGCGATTTAAAAAAATATTATGCGATTAGGTTAGTTAGTTATTTATGAGACACCATAAATCATACAATTTTGAGTGTGATTCAGTTAATTGAATAATTGAAGCCATACCAGAATGCATACCACATATATAAAATCATAATTACAAATAGTCCTCGAGTTAGATCTACTGTTTCAACAAACATGATCATAGATCTGCGATAACGTATTCCAGTAAATTATTCTAGTAAAGTAGGCATCATATATTTTGTACGTATATAGCGCTAAACCACTTTTTAAAGGCATGTATGTTTAGGTTGAACATCAAGTATGTTTAGGTTGAACATCAAGTAATAATAAATGACAATACTAATACTTGATATGGTGAGACCTTTCCGTTCTGCTTGTACCACTTGGTCACCAATCGTGAAAGTTCAATTGCAACATGCCCAATAATGCATCCGTTGTTATTATGAACACCGATGAAATTTTGATATTTTGCTTCAGTGTCGGGCTGTATTGGAATACGACGATAAATGTACATGCCTCTGCACTATATCCAGTGAGAAACCGATGAATACAATTGGCACCATTGATGTTAATTATCCCAATAGTATTCTTAGCAGAATAGCATTCATTGTGTAGTACACTGGTCACAAAAATTTAGACTCCAGAATGATGTTTAAAAAATTTCAATGAAGATAAAAAAACATATTATCCTGGGCTATTTCTATGTTTGTTCGGGCTATTTGCCATTATTCCAGACTATGTTTCGTTTATTACGGTTCATTGATTACAGTTGAAAAGACCCATTCATGTCATACAGTTCAATATCACTGTTCATTTTATTGAAACACAGAATCAATTCCAAATATGGTTCCTACAATGAACATTTTGGTTGGATTTTCCTTTATGATGTGTGTAATAGGTGTTAGGGTGCACCTGACTGAGGTGCAGTGTGCAAGGGCTTGTCATGATCCAGGACGGCAGAACACAAGGCGATGTGGCCACTGAGCTTGGGGTCAGCCAGAACTGCATCCGGAATGTGTGGAAACGGTTCCAGGAAACCCAAAGCTACCGTAGACGTCCTGGTGCTGGTCATCCGAAGGTCACACTTGCTGTGGATGACCGATATTAGACCATTTGCATCAGACGAAACCCATTCCGAGTGCCCATAGGATCCGGAAAATCCGAAAAGACCCATTCATGTCATACAGTTCAATATCACTGTTCATTTTATTGAAACACAGAATCAATTCCAAATATGGTTCCTACAATGAACATTTTGGTTGGATTTTCCTTTATGATGTGTGTAATAGGTGTTAGGGTGCACCTGACTGAGGTGCAGTGTGCAAGGGCTTGTCATGATCCGGGACGGCAGAACACAAGGCGATGTGGCCACTGAGCTTGGGGTCAGCCAGAACTGCATCCGGAATGTGTGGAAACGGTTCCAGGAAACCCAAAGCTACCGTAGACGACCTGGTGCTGGTCATCCGAAGGTCACACTTGCTGTGGATGACCGATATTTGACCATTTGCATCAGACGAAACCCGTTCCGAGTGCCCATAGGATCCGGAATGAGTTCCAACATGTCACACAGATAACTCTCAGCACCTAGACTGTGAGAAACAGATTGCATGAGGCCGGACTAAATTCCCGAATACCACGTGTTGTCCCAAGAATGACAGCAGACCACAGGAGACAGGAGATTTTGCGATATGAATGGGTCTTTTCAATTGTGATCAGTGAAGTGTGATAAACAAAACATAGCCTAGAAAATTGACATATAGGCCACACAAACACAGAATTAACCCCAGATAATATATTTTCTATCTTCATTGAATTAGTTGAAACAAAAGTCTTACATTTTGGTGACCAGTGTAGTATATCATAAGTTTGTCAAGGGACCAGAATGGATGTTTTGGTTCTCAAGCAGCTGTAATGATATAGCTGAATCGATACAATATACACACTTCTGAAATAAACATATTATACGTGAATCGTCGCATTTAGGGTAACCGTTATCAATGAGACCAATGTATCCGTATCAATAGACGAGCAAGTTTTTTTGTCATGATATATCCAAACTTTCTGCTTGGAATATTAGGCAATACTGTGGTTTATGAACGTCTTCATGAAACAAGACAGTTAAGTTAAGGAACAGTTCGGTCTGTCCTTGAAGTTGGTGTTTGCACTGGAACTAGAGCTATGGGTGGGAATGGTGTGCAGAGTAGTGCAAGTCACGAGGATGCACGTGGTGTAATATTGTGTTGATCTGCTGCCTATTGCGGATATCTTCTTGACTATCTGCCTTTCACCACTGAACGTAACATTTGGTGGAGATTGTGCACATAGGTTCGTGATTACGACCGGGGTGAATGCAATGATTGAGTGTGACTCTAACTTCATCATTTCGTATGGTATATTCATGACAGTGTTGCCGCGAGCATCAGTAAATTGTTGTAAACAGTAAATCAGTAAACATGTTGACATGTTGTTCTTTTGAACGAACATTCAATGTTTTGAATGTTTTATTATATTGGATTACATTGGTATAATGCTCTGCAATCTAGGCCGAGCCTTTACGGGCCTTTAAGATGAAAAGCTTTTAAAATTAATTAGCCACATTGCATTGTGCGTTTGCCCCAATGAGATAATCATTCATATCCTTCCAGAGCAAGTTTCAAAATAGGAACTTTGATTGCGTCAGAATTTACTAAGACTTACGTAGTGAAGCCTTACCATTTAATTATATTGATGAATACAACGAAGCCATATATTTCCAACGCCATGCGTCACAATGTTTTTCGGAATCCAAGATACGTGTAGGCAGAAAATGTTTTCCAGAACTTATTTGTACCAGATACACACATCGCCCAGTAAAAAAATTAGCCCAATGGGCTAGAAAGGTTACCGGAGAAATATACAGAGTTAAGCCGAGAAAGTTGAAGGTCAAATTCAAGGTGACCACTGAAATCGCCATCTCTCTAACCTTGAAAATGGGATCAAAGGTTAAATTCTAGATCACCAAACTATTCAGCATACATCATTTCTTATATGTTCACTATGGACCCCTAAGCTGTAAATTTGATAATAAGCGAGATATAAGCCATTTTATAATCTGACTTTGAAAATAAAATGACTGACCTTGAAATTTAGGTCAAAGGTCAAATTCAATATCATTAAAATATTCAGAATATATCATTTCCTATATGTTCACAATTGATTCCTAAGCTGTAAAGTCGATAATAAGCGAGATATTAGCCATTTTGTCCTGTTGACCTTGAAAATGAGGTCAAAAGTCAAATTCAAGGTCACTAGAATATTCAGCATATATCATTTCTTATATGTTCACAATTGATTTCTAAGCTGTAAAGGCGCTAATAAGCAAGATATTGGCCATTTTGTCCTGTGACCTTGAAAATGAGGTCAAAGGTCAAATTCAAGGTCATGAGAATATTCAGCATATATCATTTCCTATATGTTCACAATTGATTCCTAAGCTGTAAAGTCGACAATAAGCGAGATATTAGCAATTTTGTCCTGTGACCTTAGAAATGAGCTCAAAGGTCAAATTCAAGGTCATGAGAATATTCAGCATATATCATTTCCTATATGTTCACAATTGATTCCTAAGGTGTAAAGTCGATAATAAGCGAGATATTAGCCATTTTGTCATGTGACCTTGAAAATGAGGTCAAAGGTCAAATTCAAGGTCACGAGAATTTTCAGCATATATCATTTCCTATATGTTCACAATCGATTCCTAAGCTGTAAAGTCGCTAATAAGCAAGATATTGGCCGTTTTGTCCTGTGACCTTGAAAATGAGGTCAAAGCTCAAATTCAAGGCCACGAGAATATTCAGCATATATCATTTCCTATATGTTCACAATTGATTCCTAAGCTGTAAAGTCGATAATAAGCGAGATATTAGCAATTTTGTCCTGCAACCTTGGAAATGAGGTCAAAGGTCAAATTCAAGGTCACGAAAATATTCAGCATATATCATTTCCTATATGTTAACAATTGATTCCTAAACTGTAAAGTCAATAATAAGCGAGATATTAGCCATTTTGTGATGTGACCTTGAAAATGAGGTGAAAGGTGAAATTCAAGGTAACAAGAATATTCAGCATATATCATTTCCTATATGTTCACAACTGATTCCTAAGCTGTAAAGTCGATAATAAGCGAGATATTAGCCATTTTGTCCTGTGACCTTGAAAATGAGGTCAAAAGTCAGATTCAAGGTCACGAGAATATTCAGCATATATCATTTCCTATATGTCCACAATTCATTCCTAGTCTCTAATTTCAATATTAAGTGAGATATTAGGCTTAATGTGTGCCATTATAAAGCATAGGAAAATTTAACATGGGAAAGTCACATTTGGGCCGAGTTCTCACACAAGGTCACGACAATATTCAGCATATATCATTTCCTATATGTCCACAATTGATTCCTAGTCTCTAATCTCAATATTAAGTGAGATATTAGGCTTTAATATGTCCCATTATAAAGCATAGGAGAATTTAACATGGGAAAGTCCCATTTGGGCCGATTTTGAGAAAATGGCCGCCAAAGTCCAAAATTGGCCGATTTTCGACGAAAACGGCCGCCATTTTGAAAATATTGTGAAAATCAAAAACTAAAAAATACCTCCTTCTTGAATTATTTTTGTGCATTTTTGTGCAAAATTTCGGAAAGATTGGTCCGTAAACAAAAAAGATAAAAATGTGAACGCCGACGCCGACGCCGGACGCAACGCCATGCCAATAGGTTATCGGACCATAGGTCCGGTAACCTAAAAAAAAGATAGTTCTATCTATACCTGACATTCTCAGTGCATTGTGATCCTAACATTGTGGACCTAGTTGTGACAAAACCTAACACCAAAACACCTATATCAACCAATCTTACGAAAATTACAGTTATTTTAAGGAAATTTGTACCCATCGCCAGCAAGGTGGAGGTGAAATCAGAGAGAAATGACCTTTATGCCCCTCCGGGAATCCACCTAAATGTATGAAATAACTTCTACACCATCACCTCCATGCCAAATTATTGATTGATTCTTGGCAATCATATTACATTGAGGTTGTAATGTCATAAAGTGATTAGCATAATTCCTAGTTATATATGCATTTGCTCAGTCAGAGGTAAATGATGAAGACAGCTTAATACTGTACACCATTATGGTGATGTGTGGAAGCCTAGCGCTGCGACATTTTGAAACGAAACTAACTCATTTGAATGACATATTTGTTTCTATATTTGTATTTGTTTGATATATGGTTGTTTGATATATTTATATTTATATATTTACCATATATTATATACCATATATTATATCATATATTTATATATGACCATATATTTATATATAGTTATATATATATGGTTCAACCATATATTTATATATGGTTGTTTGATGTATTTATATTTGTTTGATATATGGTTGTTTCGGATTTCTAAATTGTTTTCATAGGTTGTTGGGCAGTTGTATACTAATTCCATCAGGTGTACAGTAGAAACAACTACATTTAACACTCTGTCTGCCCCTGATGACGCCAGTGTGTGTTTGGATAAACTATTCGGTCGGACTTTGTTACTATTGCAGAATATTGTATTTTTCGTTTGTTATTGGCATCATTAAAATCTCACTGTATTGGTGGTAATAGATTGATACTTACATTGACTTGATCGAATGTCAAGGTGAGATTGTAAGTATCAATCTATTACCACCAATACATCCAGATTTTGATGATGTTAATAACAAACCTAAAGTACAACATTTTGCAACAGAAACAAAGCCCGACCAAATAGTTTATCCAAAGACACACTGGCGTCATCAGGGGCAGACAGTGTGTTAAATGTAGTTGTTTCTATCGCACACCCGACGGAACCAGTATACAACCGCCCAACAACCTATGAAGACAAATATATAAATCCAATACGAACCCCATGCAATAGATATATGACAAATACACAAGTACCTAATCACAAGCCAAAAGGCTACTGAGTTGATGGTATCCTCGGGGACAGATTTAACGTCCGCCAGCAGTGACACCGACTCAGTGGTATGAATGTAAGTATCAATCTATTACCACCAATACATCCAGATTTTGATGATGTTAATAACAAACGTAAAGTACAACATTTTGCAATAAAAACAAAGCCCGACCAAATAGTTTATCCAAAGGCACGCTGGCGTCATCAGGGGCAGACAGTGTGTTAAATGAAGTTGTTTCTACCGTACACCCGACCGAACCAGTATACAACCGCCCAACAACCTATGAAGAAAAATATGTAAATCCAATACGAACCCCATGCAATAGATATATGACAAGTACATAAGTACCTAATCACAAGCCAAAAGGCTACTGAGTTGATGGTATACTCGGGGACAGATTTAACGTCCGCCAGCAGTGACACCGACTCAATGGTATGAATGTAAGTATCAATCTATTACCGCCAATACATCCAGATTTTGATGATGTTAATAACAAACGTAGAGTACAACATTTTGCGATAGAAACAAAGCCCGACCAAACGGTTTATCCAAAGACACACTGACGTCATCAGGGGCCGACAGTGTGTTAAATGTAGTTATTTCTACCGCACACCCGACGGAACCAATATACAACCGCCCAACAACCTATGAAGAAAAATATATAAATCCAATACGAACCCCATGCAATAGATATATGACAAGTACATAAGTACCTAATCACAAGCCAAAAGGCTACTGAGTTGATGGTATCCTCGGGGACAGATTTAACGTCCGCCAGCAGTGACACCGACTCAGTGGTATGAATGTAAGTATCAATCTATTACCACCAATACATACAGATTTTAATGATGTTAATAACAAACGTAAACTACAACATTTTGCAATAGAAACAAAGCCCGACCAAATAGTTTATCCAAAGACACACTGGCGTATATTAGCCTTTTGGAACAACGGACTAGCATTCAACTCACTTTAAATATAAAAAACATAAAAAATAAAGCATTCCCCAGGTGTGTCTATCCTACTGTATATATTCTATTTAAACACAATCCCAAACAATCTGGTGGCGAAAATTGAACAAGATAATTTCCGCCATGAAATAATCCAATCAAACTGCCCATAATTACATAACCATTTGCTGCTTCGCATCCGGGGTAATATACAGCAAAGATAGGACGCACAAAATGTCTAGACGCGGCTTTAATTCATGTCGAGCAGGTTCTTTGTACTGCTTTGTGGATAAATATGTCTTCAGAACCACGTTTAGGGACGATATCTTCCTGGTAATTTCCGCAATTCAGTTGGGATCTTGCGATAGGATCATGTTCCAGTAAATCTTAATGTCTTACTTCATGCATACAAAGCACCCATTTCTCGATTTACGCCCAATGGTCGAAATTTCTGGAGTGTACAAGCATTGTCGTGAGTTACAGTCGAAACACATAATTGTATGAAGATATTACCTCCTAAAGAGTATGAAGTTCAAAACAATCCTAAGCACTCCAGATGTGTTAACTGGACAAACGTATATAACCCATGAAAGACTTTGAAACCCATGAAAGACATTGATACATCTCAAGTGTTAGTATCCAGAAGCTATTCTTCCATGAAAATATGAGCACCATTTGGTCGTACGTGTCTTTGTTTTAAATGAACTTCGAAACATCATTCAACAAAGATAGTATTTACCACCACCGGCAATCATGTGATTGGTGCGATTGCTGCATTTGATCACGGAAGTGATGTAATTCACTGGCAACCTGACTACACAAGTTGCTGTCACGAAAAAATAACAATTTCCCCACATGGAAATATATTTCAATGCCCAATATCTCAACTGTAGCTAACAGAAAAAGACACCCCAAAACATGATTTACCATTTAATAACTTCACATATAACTGCATAATTATCATGTTTGTCATCTCGAATGATCTCAATTTCAGCCAGATGCAGTCAGTAGGTTATTTATGGCATTGCTAGTTTCAGTTCTTCTGGTAACTGAACATGAAGGTATGACACCTCAGCGTATTTGAATAATATAAGTGTCAAGGTACCATGATGTCATGCTGTATATTTTAACGAGTTGTCTAGATTGGTACAATATATCACAACTGTGAAATGGAAGTACACGAGTAGATTATCAGCATTATAATTGATATTGATGCTTCACTATCAATAGATGAGCAACTTATGAAACAACACCAACAACACCACAGTCCAAATATTTAAATTCATTTCAAATTTCCACATCAATGGTAAGTTTTGTTTTTAGCTGTAGCTTTGCCTTTGAATTTGAAAGGCCATAAAAAAATGGTTTCTTTCTCGTTCACAATTCTGCAATATCCCAACACATTATGGGATTTCAAAAATGACTCCCCTCTTAACTACCTACCTGTGATATGGTAGGTAATGAAATTTATACTGTGGTTAGAGAAAATCATCATAAAACGACTGGACTGCGGGAAGTGCAAATAGACATGGTCTGCCCTATCCAGTAGATATCCAGCAGAGTGTATGTTAATGATGTGCTCAGGTTCCACCACCTGTTGAATGGAGTATCCCTGTCATGACTTGGCGGACAAAGACTACATCTTCGTCCATCATGCGGCTCAGGAGACGTCTTTTTTTCTCGCCGTTCCCTTCAATTTTCCACTGTATAGATTTAAGATGTATAGATTTAATCCTTGCCTATTATTATGGAACTTTTGACCATTTATCATACTGGCTACGACATGGAACTGATGGCGAACGTTTGAGTGATCATCGTTTATATCTGGATTGAGCACATGATCTGGTTTGATTATTTTATATGTATCTTCATAGCAAAAATGACGCCGTGTTAAAATGATCTATATTTTGATATATCAACGCAACACATCATAGAATTCAGAGTCTGTCATGACTCGTTCAACAACTTGGATAATTGCATTCTTTTGAATGTTTATATTGGATAACCTTGATATAATGTTCTGCAATGTAAGCCGAGCCTTTGGCATTTAAGATAAAAATCATTTAAAACTAATTAGCCACATTGCATTGTGCGTTTGCCCCAATGAGGTAATCAATCAGATTCTTCCACAGCAAGTTTCAAAATAGGAACTTTGATTCTGTCGGAATTTATTGAGACTAACATACTGAAACCCTGCTGTTTAATAATATATGGACGTAATATGGATGAACACAACGAAGTCATATATTTCCAACACCAAGTGTCACAATGTTTTTCTGAATCAAAGATGCTTACCACGTGTGGGCAAAATGTTCTATTTCCAGAACTTATCTGTACCAGACACACCACGTCGCCCAGTAACAAAGATCACTCTATCTATACCTGACATTCTGAGTGCATTGTGGTCCTAGATGACACCTGGTTGCGAGAAAATCTATCACCAAAACACCAATAACAACCAATCTTACCAAAATGACATTTATTTCAAGGAAGTTTTTACCCATCGCCCCCAAGGTGGAGATGAAATCAGAGAGAAATGACCTTTATGCTGCTTCGGGTATCCACCTAAATGTATGAAATAACTGCTACACCATCACCTCCATGCCAAATTATTGAAAGACCTAGTAGCATGCCGATGAAAGTGCTTTTCATTTAGTCTATTATGAATAGTTTTCCACAAATTCGAACGAATTTTACAATTACAATCAATGGGTTTAGAGATATTGAACCAAATAGGCACTCCTTCCGTAAATTGCCGAAGATTTTGATCCTGATTTTAGTGTGGGTCACGTGGTTTGTGACGTCAGTTGAGGCAGGCCTGAAAGTACATGTAGCCAGCAAGATAAACTGCATGTCGCATATTCATTCCCCTGATGTATGTTTGACAGTTCAAGTGAAGGGGTGAGATGGCAGGAAGACGGCATTTCTTGTCTTGATATTTAGAATCAGAACTATTTATTCATCCAGAACGGGGGTTTGTTGAACTGGAAGATGTCCAGTATTTGCTTGTTTTTGCGTGTTTTCTGTTGAATCGCATGCAAGTGATTTTCCCTTCTTTGAACTGGCCAACAAATTACGTATTTTACGTTTTTGGCGAGCCATCAAAGCACATTCTGCCTCAACTGACGTCACGAGTACGGAAATTGCCGAAGCAATTTCTTTCATCGGCTGGAGAAGGCGATCGTAATACTGGCCCAATATACTCCATTATATGTCGCTGTTATTAGTTACCAATTAACGCGAACACCTTTTTCATCACCAAATGTCCACAATGCCTTTATGTGAACAGGAATAAAATCATATAATGGTACCTTGCTACTATGACTTTAATGAATCTTATTCTTATCTTGCATGGAGGTTGTAAAGTCATGAAGTGATTAGCGTAATTCCAAGTTATATATGCATTTGCTCAGTCAGATGTAAATGATGAAGACAGCTGAGTAAGAAGGTACTACACACCAGTATGGTGATGTGTGGAAGCCTAGTGCTGCGAC
Organism: Terebella lapidaria; assembly: GCA_949152475.1. Taxonomy (NCBI): domain Eukaryota; kingdom Metazoa; phylum Annelida; class Polychaeta; order Terebellida; family Terebellidae; genus Terebella; species Terebella lapidaria. Next base: position 14,931,929 of record OX424564.1, on the reverse strand, counting down.
ATTGTGAAGCGAAAATAACTCATTTGAATGAAATATTGACTTGTTCGAATGTCAAGGTGAGATATTAGCCTTTTGGAACAACGGACTAGCAATAAACTCACATGGGAATTAAAATAACGCATTTCCCAGTTGTGTCTATCCGACTGTATATATTCTATTTAAACACGATCCCAAACAATTCGGTGGCGAAAATTGAACAATATAATTTCAACCATGAAATAATCGAATTAAACTGACCATAATTAAGTAACCATTTGCTGATTCGCATCAGGGGTATATATAGCAGAGATAGGACGCACAAGATGTCTAGACACTTAATTCTTATTTTATTTCCTATCTTTAATTCATGTCGAGCAGGTTCTTTGTACTGCTGATTTGCTTCTTTCAATCTTTCTTTTTTCTAGCTTACATATATTTGAGAGTTTTGTTGATAAATATGTCTTCATCGTTTAGGGACGATATCTTCCTGGCAATTTTCGCAATTCAATTGGGATCTTGCAACAGGATCACGTCCAGTAAATCCTAACTTCTTACCTCATGCATACAAAACACCTACTTCTCAATTTATGCCCAATGGTCCAAATTTCTGAAATGTACAAGCGTTGTCTTGAGCAAATTACAGTCATAACACATAATTGTATGAGAATATTACCTTCCCAAGGACTTTGAAGTTCAAAACACTCCTAAACATTATAGATGTGTAAACTGGACAAACGTGTATATACCATGAAAGACATTGATGCATCTCAAGTGTTAATATCCAGAAGCTATTCTCCCATGAAAATTACCTAACATTTTGTCGTACGTGTAATTTTTTCCCAGGAAGAAATGAACTTTATCAAAACATCAATCTGCAAATATTGTATTTACCGCCACGAGCAATTATGTGATTGATGAAAATGCTGCATTTGTTCACGAGAGTGATGTAATTCACTGGCAGCCAAACTACATAAGTTGTTGTCACGAAAAAATAGCAATTTCCCCACATGCAAATGCCCAATATCTCAACTGTAGCTTACAGAAAAACATCCCAAAACATAATTTACTATTTAATAACTTCACATTTAAATGCATAACTAAAAAAACATAATTTACTATTTAATAACTTCACATTTAAATGCATGACACTTCAGCTAATTTGAATAATATAGGTGTGAAGGTACCATGATTCAGTCATACAATTCATGTTGTATATTTTAACGAGTTGTCTGGATTCGTACAATATATCACATTTGTGAAATTGAAGTACATGAGTAAACTATTAGCATTATTATTGATATTAATACTTCACTATCAATAGATGAGCAACGTATGAAACAACACCACAGTCCAAATATTTAAACACATTTCAAACTTTGAATTTGAAACCATAAATGGTTTCTTTCTTGTTCACACTTCTCATTATCCAAACACATTATGGGCTTTCAAAACTAACTCCCTCGGAAGTACCTACCCGTGATACAGTAGGCAAAGAAATTTATTCTGTGGTTAGAGAAAATCATTATTAAACAAGACCGAAATATGTGGCCACAAGTAGCACCGTCGTGACCTTCTGCCTATCCCGAAGAATCTTCTTGTCTAGCCGATTCTCACCACTAAATATAAATCTTGTGGAAATTGTGTTAGGTGACATATCCTGATGATTATACATACGTTCATTATTAGGACCAGATTAATATGACTGATGACTGAATGATTGAGTATGATTCTAACTTCATCATTTCGTATGGTCAATTCATGACGGTATTGCCATGAGAATCAGTACATTGTGTCATCTGGAAACTCGGCGGTTCAACAACTCCATCATCTAGAGGAGGTGTATATCGTGAACAATTATGAGAATGAACACCTGTCCAATCGCAATGAGGCCTCGCTATGCGTATACATGGTTCTGGCTCTGAACAGGAATGACACTATGACAAATCGGATCGCTGTTACCAAGTCGACCAGGCGGATACACAAGAACTCGTCAGGGAGAGCAAAATGACCATGCACCTAGCTGCCTGCAGACATATGCAGGATCTCTAAGTCGCTGACGACTCTAAACCACGTCATGGAGCAACTGTGGTGGAGCCTACGAGAATTGCCATGTCGGTGGACGCTAAACAAGCCAGTTAAACATTAACAAATTACTGTGCATGCGTATGCATTGTCGCAGTTCTGCACTGCTCCAGCTGTGTAGAATTATTGTATTGTTGAAGCTCTGCACGGACTCCGTCTATGGATTCGCTCTCGGACAATGAGTTTGTCTCTTCGTCGGTATACCTTTGTGCTTTACTAAAATGACGCCAACTTGTATTTAATATACTACTAGTAATATTCTATTTTCTGTGTTTTCTTTATTCAGCAGGATTGGACAATAGCACCCTGCAGCTAGCCGCCGAACGTTATCTTACCCAATTGTATTGTGTTGGGGGTCAGGTCATGATTATGTTAACGTTTTGACGCCTTCCAAACTCGACATATAATTTCCAAGTAAGTACACCTTACTTGCTGCAGATACACCCTATTGCTGCAGCGATGGGGGTAAATCAATATATGTTTGTGCGAAAATTATTTTATACGTTAATATATCATGGATGTTTCATTGTTTATCCACAGTTTGAGTTCTCCCAAATGGTGTACTACACTAATCTCATGGTGCACTTGTATGTCGTTTACCCGTCATGAACGTTTTCTAGGCATTGTTAAGCAAACAAAGATGTCATTAATGTGTTACTTGCAAATTCGTGTTTTCTGCTGTTGGTAGATTGTAATCTCCCAAATGATGGACTGAGAACGCTTTAACGCTCATTCCATCCAGAAGACATTCAGCATATGTATATGCCAGTGACGTGCTCAGGGTCCACACTGAATCGCCTGGTGTGTGGAATATCCCTGCCGTAGCCTGTCGGACAAAGACTACCTCTTCCTCCACCATGCGGCTGGACAGATTTCTCGCCACACATTTCTGTGTGGATTATCGCGTGATGAATAGATTCTATCCAGCCTATTATAATGACATTTTCGACAACAACACTTCACAGACACTATAGGTGTTGGATATCCATTTCTCCTGATGGCAACAAAATGGAAACGATGGCAAGCGGTTTAGCTTGAGTATATGAATACATTGTATCATGTTTTATGTAGACATATTTTTATATCTACCCAACTCATGATATAATTTTGAGCCTGTTTTAACTCGTACGATATAGTTCGTGCAATATTCAGTTGTAAAAACATTGTTAATGAAGCATCATGCGTGTATTATATGTAGATGCATTCTGCCATATGGGTTAATCTTGGTACAATTATTCGCAATATAGGCCCACACCTTCGGTCTTTCTGGGCCTTCAAGAGAAAAGCTATCAAAATTTGATTAGTGATCCATATTGCTGATGCGGTTGGCGCCATGATATAATTATACACCTTTTAGCAGGGTGAGTTTTAAAATAGAAGGATTATGGTAATAGAAGCTACATCGCTCGATTTACCGAGAGTAACGTTAGTAGAAATCTACTTTTTAATTGATTATATAAACGTCGTAACGTCATATTGATGAATACAAAGAAAACATGACATTTGTAGCACCATGCGTGTGCCTTCGTGTCAGAATTCAAGGTGTATACCACATATGGACGGAAATTCATTTCCGGTATAATGGGCTTCGACTTCACATCTGTTCAATTAGGAAACTCCTTGCAATTTTACGATTAAATATGATAGTGGATGTTGGGACTGGGTTGCGCACTCGAACATATTCGATTGCTAGGACTGCTGTACTCGGTGGTATCGCATATCATTCAGAGCTAAGGGACAAACACAGCGTCAACTTGTACTTGGGGTTAAGGGGGGGCGCCATAACTAGATGATATGCCCCCCTAGACAGAAACCCGGGGTCGGGGAAATCCCCTACTCTTTACGATAAATCCCAAGGGATATTTTAGGTGCCAGATACCATAGACACCACCCGGCCTTTGTCTTTACCGCCAGTCGTGCTGCACTGGCGTGGGAGGTTTTCACGCACAAGTGGCGCTGACCTGACTCGAACCAAACACAGCGTCCAGCAACAAAAAATCTTTTATACCCGACATTTTGAGTGAAATGAATTGTTGTCCTAGCTGCCACCTGGTGGCGACATAACATGACACCGAGCTCCTCATCCAGACGTAACATGAAACTGGATCATAAAGAATCCATGAAACATAGGCTGTAATCTTGTGTCAATCGGTGTAACAGGATGGTATCATGCCATGGCCTAGTTGACACTGTGCGACAGCAGTTGTACATTATGCACTCCGGATTAAATGCAAACCATTTTATTGTGGGAAATTGTTGGGTCCAAATAAAATCTTAGAGACAGTATGCTGCGTCAACATGTCTAAAGCAATGAAAGCCGAAAATATTAATGTTCCACGTTGTGAATTCTGTCAACAGGAATAGGCAAAAAAAACAAATCAATGACACAAAAATGTACCCAACCCTGCAGAATTTAATGGCGTTCCAAGAAAATCGCGACTCGTCAACCTTACGTGGAAGTAAAATCAAAACAGGTTTCAAATTATGTTCTCAACAGGTATCTACTCCCATATCAAATCACCCAAATATGACACAATGAAATAATATTGAATGTGTCATATTTTATTGACAATACATAACAACTGATAGACTGGCATAAAACATATCAGGTTCTTTCGGACGTTGTTGTGAAGATAGCTATAAATGTAAGTATCAATCTATTACCACCAATACAGTCAGATTTTGATGATGCCATTAACAAAACTTAAAATCCAACATTTTGCAATAGAAACAAAACCCAACCAAATAGTTTATACAAAAACACACTGGCATCATCAGGGGCAGAAAGTATGTTAAATTTAGTTGTTTCAAACTTTGTTTGAAATCGTTAGTGATGTTCTTCATGATATGTCGCATTGCCTCCTCTATGGTTTCAATCTTATAATAAATTTTATGTAATGTTAAGTATCGTTCACATTACATATATCTTATGTCACGGTGGCTAGGCGTTACGCGTTATTCAGGGAGTGTCGCGTAAAATCATGAGTATTACGCGTTATTCGTGAGGAAATGGAAAATATCGGCATTAATAAAAGAATTTCTCTGAGCATTCTATGATTTACCAACCCGCACTTTGTTGGTTTCAATTGATAGCCGATGATATTTCCCAAACGAGTCGCAAGGGTGCGGGTGTTGTCACGAACTGTGTGTCCATTTTCGTGAAATATAACGATGTATGCAAGTAATAATAGTAGCATACCTAATGTTTGCTCATTGGGATGTTCCGTGTAAACAAAATTTTAGGAAGAAAATGAACTTTTTCATTGATTTTCCTCATTTGAAGTGGGGACCTGTGTCGTTTCCTGTGCCATTTCCTCACGAATAACGCGTAATACTCATGATTTTACGTGGCACTCCCTGAATAACGCGTAACGCCTAGCCACCGTGTATGTGGTATGCCTATTTAACTGCAAACAGCTGGCCAACCACACCTTGACAAATCTCATCTTTTTCTTTTGGTTAGAAACGGTTTCAACCAGCCTATTCCCAATCCATACGAGGAACCAACCCATTTACCTGTCGGTAATATCCCAGACATCTCGGGTGACGAGTGAAGCTTTGTGGGAAAAAAACAAAATGAAACGGAATAACCAGAAGTTTCATAATGTGGGATTTTTCAAGGTCCTTGTGATCGTAACACAAGTTACCCCCATTGTCTCCCCACCCCCCTCCTCCACCCCCTCAACGTTATGTCCAATTTCAGGCTGTGGCGTAAATTCCACATCACCACGTATATAGTCTGCTAACGTGTTTCTTTATATAATGGCTACCACCGTTACGACATGGCGTAGTTGATTTGTGGACGAATCGGATTGGATTTAGAGACACGAAACCATAATATTTTCTGGATTTAGACAGAAAGTTGGACTACATTTGGACAAACGATACGCAATTCCTTTTTTTTTACGCAATTCCAATACGCTACTAATATTTATTATGTTGTACTGTCTGCATGATTGATCGTAGCATTGCTCAGGTTTCAAGTATCGGATTATGATCCATCGATAGGAACATACTATGACAAAACTAATTAGTTATATCTCCTATTTGACAAGGAAAAATGTAATCTTTCTTGGGTCATAACGTTTTCAGAAAATCTGAATTTCTACAGCATTACAATTGAAGTGACTGGGCATAAAGCCAGTAGTACGAGGTTCCGAGAAGCAGAAACAATGGATAACCATTAAAATACTAGAAAACCATTAAATACGAAATTAAACCTTCTTTTCCTCACTAGGACCATACGTGTACATTCAGGTTATTATATTCCAAGGGTCTGTCTCGTAGCCATGCCGTTTTTAGATGTAGTCTAAAGCAGCTTTTAATTTTTGTACCAAAAGATGACTTACACTAAGCCAGGATTGACAATTGGAACGGAGCTTTATAGCGTTGAGTGCGACTCAAACTGAAGGACACGTCCTTCATGCCTCCTTGAATATAGTCAATTGATTTCAAGGGCGAGCGTGTGAACCACTATACATGTGTGCATTTCCTTCGGTGATATACCTTTCGGGTCATGTAATGGAATGAAGCCTCAAGTGGCGCTTTCTCGTATCGCACGTCTGTAGTGAATTTGTATGACAACGGTTAAAAACTAGTCATTTGTGCACAAAAAGTTAAGAAGAGTTTATAACTTGAACTGGGAAATTTAACACAAATGGTTGGCTGCGGCGATTAATGGCTTGGAATTCGAAGTGTGTGAATTACTTATTGTAAATGTAAACACCTATTTAAAATACTTCTTGCCGATGTATCCATTGTATAATGTGTGCGCTATATCAACGAAAGAACGATCACTTGCAAATAAAGCACTGCATTACCTAAAATAAAGCACTGCATGACCGAAAATAAAGCACTGCATGACTGAAAATAAAGCACCGCATAACCTAAAATAAAGAACGGCGTGCGTAAGCTCCTCGTCCGAAATGTTTCCAGTAGATGTGTTGTATGACAAATGTTCAGGAGCAGTACATTCGACATTCCCTGCTATATTTGTGTTAACATAGCGTCAGACAATTCATCGTACGTACACTCGTTCCCTGCGTTGTAGTAGCAAAACAGCGAGATTTTCGTTCCAGATTTAGTTCCGCATGTGTGTTGTGTCATAAATAACGAGTCTATCCATTTTGACGTTGTGACCTCGTGGCTTCCAACATTCAAAATGAGCGCATTTTCTGGCGTGTGGGAATCTCAACGTGGTATACTTTGACATTGAGTAGTACTCAGTATATGTGTACACAAGCAAATAAAGAACGGTTATTGTATTGCAACATACCGTCTTTGGACCGTGAGCTGTATCCGGTAAATATAATACACACGTGAACAATAAAGAGCGATTATGTGTATAGCACAGCATTCGACCGCTTGACTGTATACCGTCGATGTCTTCTAAACGCTGGTACGCTGGTATACTGGTACAAGCATTGTGAGGCTTATTGAGGCATACACGAAGTGAGCAGTATTGTTGAGTTCATGCACCTTGCAATGCTTGTACCAGCATACCAGTGTACCAGCGTTTAGAAGACATCGGTATACCGTAGGTATTTTAAGTCCGTTAAAGAATTCGACATCGTGCCATCGCTAATAAAGAACTCCGGCCTTCGGCCGTCGTTCTTTATATTCGCGATGGCACTCTGTCTCATTCTTTAACTAATATACAAATATTGGATGTTGAGGAGTCCAATATACAGTTTACGGGATGAAGAAATGTTATATTGGCCGAGGCGCAGCCGAGGTCAATATAACATTTCTGAATCCCGTAAACTGTATATTGGACGACTCTCAACATCCAACATTTGCTATATTATTTACCAATGAATGTAGGAGAAACCCAGAGTGGGGAAAACCCACATGTAACACACGCTCTGATTTGCTGATAAGCACCCGCCCGTCCAATATACATTTTTGCCGTCCAATATAGACTTTCGCCGTCCAACATTGAGTATGTAGGATAGTCACGTGGTACAGATCGCCCAATCAGGAGTGTCCTTACAGTGGGAATACCACCGAGTGAATAATATTACATAATACATACATTGTAATCTGATTTTCCGTGCATTTGATATTTACATGTATCTGTAAACCATACCACACTGCATTTTTCGAGACATACCCCCATGAAATATTGAACTCCAATATCATAAATGAATATTGTAATAAGAAATATTGCCTCAACGTGTAGCTAATCGTGTTTGGTCACTTTCAAGGATACGGCGTCTATTAGATGTAATAACTCCCAGAGTTGGTCACCACCTGATCTCGTCTAAGCTGATTATATTGCTGTTTATTCCACCAGCGTATAAGACACACACGTGTGCAGGAAGTTGTGCAATTCGATACCGGGAACCATTAGCACGGCATTGACGGATGGACCCTCTAGAGGATGGATACAAGCCTGTAGGGGGATAATTCTCGGTATGTCACTCTAAGCGCAAGGTCGCAAAAACGGAGGATAATATCATATTAACGACTCACAGTCTTCATTTCAAACGTATGGCTTACAACCTTTGTTATCATGTCCACCCATTCCTGAAAATACTGTTCTACATCCTGATTTCATGATACACGATGCTACACCTGATTTGATGTAAATTATATGGAAGGATCTTCAATTTCCGTAAAATATCACCAATTTTGCACCTGTGATATCCAACGCAGGGATTCAATTGCGGACTTCTTTAATTACTCGAAATACCCTCTCGATCACAATAGCATTTTGTTTCACCATCCTGTCCGTAGTTCACTCCACATTGCCTCAAGAACAGAATTATTGTGGAAAAGCAAAAAACGCTCATTCCTACAACAATGGCGTCTCTATGGTATCACTGGGAGAAACAAAATCATGCATTTCCTCCCTCCAACGGACCACGCGAAATCACGCGCGAGTGTGTTTATGAATAATATTCAGGCGTTGACATTACGCTCCAGTTCTGGTATTGACATTGAGTGTTTTGTGTTACGGCATCGCACTGTTTGGTTACCTGTTCTGTAATAATTAATGACTGTTTCAACAGCCCTTCACCAACTGTCATGTAAACAATGACAAATATAATTCATTCATGATCATACTGACAAACACGGACATGTATCCCGTACCTGGATGTTAAATGTAATACGGAAACAGAAGTATTATGAAAAATACATGGTATGTTTTCAAACATATATATTCTAATATGTTTTTGCTGACAATCAATAATGGAGAACGTGCACGTAGGCCTATATTACATGGGTAAAATTTTTGTCGGGTCAAAATCGGAACACTTTTGAAATACTGTGATTACCCTCGCCCCGATAGGGGCAGAGGGTATTGTAATTGGGTCTGTCAGTTTGTATGTCTGTTTGTCTGTTTGTCTGTCCGCGCGCATAACTCAAAACCGAATGGTCCGATCGTCCTGAAATTTATAGGGAAGAAGCGGTATCACCGTGGCTCGGTCTTCCTCAATTTTTGTCAAAATCAGAAAAAAAATTGTTGCCATGGCAACGAAAAAAGAGAAAATCACATAATTGGCTATAACTCTAGTTCTAATGAATATTAATTTCTTGAACTAATTTTGTATTTTTCTTTGGCCAATTCCCAACCCTATGGTGTACGGCCGATGGTCGTACGACAAAAACTCTCTATTATCGCCCGATGTCGAAAAATTGAGGGTCACGATTTCGGTGATTTTTTGCCAGCAACGTTTCAGTGCAAATGTCTGCGCTCATAACTCAAAGGCAAACGGTCCGATCGATCTGAAATTTGTAGTGCTGGAGTGATATGATAGTCGCTCGGTCCCGTTCGAATTTTGTCAAAATCGGATGAAACCAGTTGCCATGGCAACGGAAAAAGTGAAAATCACTTAATTGGCTGTAACTCCGGTTCTACTTAATTAATTTTTCCAACTATTTTTGTATTTTTCTTTGGCCAATTATCGATCGTATGGTGTACGACCGATGGTCGTACGACGAAAACTCTCCATTATCGCCCGATGTCGAAAAATTGGGGGTCACGATTTCGGTTATTTTTTGCCAGCGACGTTTCAATGCAAATGTCTGCGCTCATAACTCGAAGGCAAACAGTCTGATCGATCTGAAATCTATAGGACTGGAGTGCTATGATAGTCGCTCGGTCCCGTTCGAATTTTGTTCAAATCGGATGAAAACAGTCGCCATGGCAACGGAAAAAGTGAAAATCACTTAATTGGCTCTAACTCCGGTTCTACTTGATATTAGTTTTTCCAACTATTTTCGTATTTTTCTTTGGCCAATTCTCGATTGTATGGTGTACGACCGATGGTCATACAACGAAAACTCTCCATTATCACCCGATGTCGAAAAATTGGGGGTCACGATTTCGGTTATTTTTTGCCAGCGACGTTTCAATGCAAATGTCTGCGCTCATAACTCAAAGGCAAACGGTCTGATCGATCTGAAATTTATATTGCGGGAGTGCTATGGTAGTGGCTTGGTTCCGTTTGAATTTTGTTAAAATCGGATGAAAACAGTCGCCATGGCAACGGAAAAAGTGAAAATCACTTAATTGGCTCTAACTCCGGTTCTACTTGATATTAGTTTTCCAACTATTTTTGTATTTTTCTTTGGCCAATTCTCGATCGTATGGTGTACGACCGATGGTCGTACAACGAAAACTCTCCATTATCGCCCAAGGTCGAAAATTTGGAGGTCACGATTTTATTATTTGTGAGTGTTCTGAGATTCGAGGCCATATTGTGAAGCCAGTTATCAATCTGTTTAATGCGTTTTCGTTCATGAGATGTGCCTTGATAATAGAAACATAACGGTGAAATTTTACAGCTCAATATTGAACGACAAGGTCAAGGTCACAGAAGAGGTCAAAATCGAAAAGTTGCAATAACTCTGTTTATATTCATGATAAGTTTTCCCTAATAATTTTGTATTTTTCTGTGGTCTATCCTCCACCTTTTGCTATATGACCAATGCCGTACAATCAAAATTCCCCATTATCCCCCAAGATCGAGAATGTAAGGGTCATCAGCTGAAATTACCGATTTCGTAATATTTCAAGTAGTAATAATTCAGAAACCACTGGAGATATTCAATAAAGTATCACGCATTATAAATCTGAGTGAGCCTTCAAATTTTGGAAGGTCAGTGTCAAGGAATCAGGCCGTGGTCACAAATATGGTCCAAAAAGAGAAATTGCATGAACTCTACTTTTAATAATGATTAATCCTCCCATGATTTTCGTATTTTTCTATGGCCAATTCCTGACCATTTGATATATGGCCACTTGTCGTATGACCAAGATCCCCGATTATCGCCGACGTTGAAAATGCAAAGGTTATCAGCTTTAACTTTAGTGACTAAATCTGAAGGGCGAGGGTCTGCAATCTCTGATTGTCTCGTTATGTTCTGTTGTTGCTACAATTTTGGCTGACGATAGGACTACATGTATTTGTCATTTGAACAGGTCCGTTTTGGAGAGGTTGCTGCGCCGCACGTGACAACCAGCGGGACTTCTTTTGAAGCGTAAAATCTTTTTTGAGAGCTCTCCAATCCGCTTGAATGTTGTCAAAGCACATAGGCTTTGTTAAAACAGCCACTACGTACAACTTGCGCTTATTACACGTATGAAATTTTGATCATTCGTTATACGTACATGTAATTCATAAATGTTTCATGCGTTTTTCATTCGTCGATGTGCGCATACCCGTTGAGGGTTTCGGCAAAAGAGTCTTTACGTGATTCCGATTTGAGCTACGCAAAATTTTCGGTCGATTGAGATTCACACATTATATTACGTAAATCCTACGCAGTTGTGCGTGATTTAACGTACATCTTACGCAGTTGTGCGTGATTTTGTTGTGAGATGCATACGCAAATTTTTGGCTTTCCACGACCGTTCCACGTATATCCACCTATGTTAAGCGGACCTTTCACGCATGTACCACGGATGTATCACTTTTATGTCGCGTATACAGCGCACATATAGCGTTAAAATTACGTAGTTGACGCACAAATCACGGGTGAATTGCAGATAAAACATCGCAATAATCCCGCACGGTTTGGCTTTCACGTAGATTTACGTGTTCTTTCACTTCTTTGTGTGGTCTATTCGTACATCTGTCAAATTTTCACGCAAAGACCCCAATTTTTCTCAATTTTTTCCACGTATATCCGCGATTGACCAAATATTTATACATGGAATATGCACAAATTGTATGTAGTGGCTGTGTGACATGCGGCTTGTCTAACTGAATCGCTCAGAGTCAAGTGTGTGGGTTGTAGCATAAGTCACATAGAGAAATGCACGTCCAAGATGAATTTTACAATTATAAGCACACAAATAGTACGCGAATTGCATCTCGGTGTTCGTCACAGACGTAGCTCGACCTTGAATAAAAAATGTACATCACAATCGGTGAATAAACACACACTGACGATTTCGCATGCACATCATATGGTTGATGTTTAAATCCATATTTAACGATCTTTTTGGGACATTCGATAAGTGTAAAATGAGGTTTCGCTGAGACGGTGAAAAGCACCTTGCACACCTGCTTCAGAATGTAACGTTGTGTAGTTGTCACGCGAAGGGCAAATAGACTCTCGCAAGTGGTTTCTACAGTCAATTATTGAGCAGAGCGGCGGAAGGAAGCAACATTATTATGGGATATTCGAGAGAGTCAAGATCGAAACTTATCCCGCAAAACAGGAATGAAGTCAACGTCATAGGCTAATTGTAGCTTCTTAAATTGACGAAACCTTTTCATCTGTTCGGTATGAATCAATGTGGAGTCGTGTCCATGTCCTGTTTTTTTTCTATTCTATTCTATTCCTGTCAAAATGCAGTACATTATAATGGTTAAGTGTGATGATACTTTCAACATTTCACTTCGAATGAGAGAAGGCTATTTCTAATGCATGAGCATATGTCATGTGAATATGATAAATGAGTAACACGTGCTGTAGAAGGGTTGTTATGTTTATAATATCACCGAGGTACAAGAAAAGCTTGCTCGACGTTCTGTGCCGTAATTCCCCTGTTCATATGGTTGCAACGTGAGCGGAATGGGAGACGGAACTTCTTCCGGATTAAATTTTGTCAATGTTTACGTGTGTAATCATTTCGATGATGCGGATGCTGCTGCTGCGTCTAATTTTGATGATGGTTTCTTCGAACTGAACAGCTTGGTTTATGTCCATAGGACTTGTGTTTAAAACTGGTGAAAGCAAAGCAGTATAGTTACGTTGACAACAGCACATCAATCGGAATGACGGCTCATTCCTGTGCTTCCAATTTATCAAATTACTCAAGTGTATCACCCACGTGCATAAATATGTCGAGTATAAGCAAAGAAACTCGAGTAACTATGTACACGTAGTATGCCTAAATATAATGATTAAATGTTCATTTTACCCGGAATTCATAGTCAAAGTACAGGTTTTGACTATGGGCGTTATAATGATCTGGTTGCAGATAACACCAAGTCTATCACACACATGATGGAAAATATCATCCCATCCTCATGAATATTCCTCCTGATCTCATTGCATTTGCGTCACGATAAACCAGTGTGGATATCGCAGCGAGGCAGGAGATGCTCACTCTTTTTGAGCGCCTGATCTCACACTCAACTAGTTGAGCGTACGTTTCATTCAAATGGCCTTGATACTAATTAGGGTCACTCGGAGTTGATCATTTATATTTTACTTTATTCTTGGATTTTGTCTTGGAGTATGGCTTTGTCTATATGCCGGTATCTAATTGTGTGATAATAATAGCCTTCGATCACAGAGCAAATTCATCAGAATTTTTGTGGTTTGGTGTCAGATCGGAACATTTCACTTGAAATACAATGTGGTCATTATTGTAGATTTTTATGTGACACTGTGACCCAAGAGGTTTACAAAGTTATGGGGTAATTACCATGACAAATATCATTTAAGCGAATTCGTGAGACCCCATAGATATATAGACGTGGAATCAATACCCAGTATTAAGTATTCCGAGCAAACAAAACAGGGTCCGTTATCCAATCTCATAGTCTGGGGACAGAAAGTCATATCAGGCATACGAAGTGAGAGAAAACAAAAATGACAGGGAAACTCATGAACCCCCGTAAATGGCCATTAGGAGGTGAAATCAGGTGTTCCGGAAAGAGTGAGCATTTCCTGCCCCACTAGTGGCACCCGTCATGAATTCCCCAAAATTCCGAGCGAGCAAAACAGAGTCCGTTATCCAATCTTATAATCCGGGGGCAGAAAGTCATATCAGGCAAACGAAGTGAGCAAACAAAACAGGGTCCGACTCTATTTTATCATTTATATATGTTTTTTTTCTATTGCTAGTTAGTGAGTGAGTTTTCCACAAGCTTTTGTTCCAAACACACTCAAGTGCTAATGTTCATGACGGGAAATAATGTTTATCATAAGGAATTTTTATCATACAAGTTTTTGCCATGTGGTCGTCAAATACTTGTATCTACATGTATACCCATCAGTCATGCATGGCTTGTGTACTATACGAAAGTATATCTACAATATCAATTACACCGTAAGCCATTTAGTAATCGAATCTGAATTATTCAAAATGTAACTAGCTCGTTCACATCGTTAACTAGGTGTGCCGAAACTCTACTACTGCGATTTCCACCAGATAACGATGTTACTAAAAGTGAATATTACACTTAGCTCAATGCCAATTTGATTCGGCGAATACTGACTCAGAAACACAAATTACTCTGATCGAATTTTGAGCATATTCTACATGCATACACTTTATCATGAGAGTGCATAATTCCAGTTCAACGTTTGAAGATACACAACAATTACAACTTTGTAGTGTCAGTTCGTATGTGGAAATAAAGCGGTGAAGAATAATACACGACGTCTGATCAATTGTCAGAATGTAAATGATGTTTATTTCTTTAAAACACACACATATCATTATAACACGATAATAGATGCGTATCAGCTTACATAGTATCAATGTGCACACATCTATTCACTAGAGAAATAAAATCATTACAAAAGACACTTGTGAAATACTGTCTGATATATATGCACATTGCACGAACTTGTTGCAATCTCGAAAGTAAATAAATAAATTATCATCGACATCACTGAGTATGAGTATTATCTTCCACTCCCCTTCAATACTATATGTTTATATGCGGATCAACACACGTTGAAAGGCAGTGACCTCAATGACATTCGCGGCGAATATTATATCCACGCGACCCACTTACAGATATATCTTTTTTTGATTACCTAGAACTGAAGGCTACTTGTCCTTGTGGGAATTGGCCCCGGAGTCAGAATTTTGTGATTTATCTTCCAGCAAGATGTACGTGAGCGAGGTCTTCAAAGCATAGCAATGGTCCTTTTCATCGATATGATGTTATTTCTCGGTACATGTATATCAACCTATTACAACCAAAAACAACCAGATTTTGATGATTCCAATAGCAAACCTGAGATACAATATTTTGTCTTTCTCGGTTATGTTATCCAAATACTTTGATACAGAGTTGGAAGTAGGGGGGTGTTTTTCCGAGGGGGAGGGGGGGGGGGGTGGGGGTACGTGGTTCAACGATAAATGCTGCTATTGATTGACACCAAGCTATATTAAAGACCTAGTAGCATGCTGATGAAAGTGCTTTTCATTTAGTGTATTATGAATAGTTTTCAGTGAATTCGAATTATTGGGTTTCGAGATATTGAATCAACTAGGCACTCCTTCCGTAAATTGCCGAAGATTTTGATCACGAGATTTGTATAGGTTACGTGGTGGGTGACGTCAGTTGAGGCAGAACTGAAAGTACATGTAGCCAGCAAGGTCAAGTGCATGTCGCATATTGATTCTCCTGGTACATGTTGGACAATTCGAATAAACAGGCGAGATGGCGGCATTATGGCATTTCTTGTCTTGATATTTAGAATCAGTAATATTTATTCACCCGGAAGGGAGGTTTGTTGAACTGCAAGATGTCCAGTATTTGCTGGTTTTAGCGAGTTTTCTATTGAATCTCATGCTTTTTAGTAGTTGCCATCTTTGAGCTGACCGCCCAAATTACGTATTTTACGTTTTTGGCCAGCCATCAAAACACTGGCTCAACTGACGTCACAATTACGGAAACTACCGAAGCTATTTTTTTCAACATGAGAGGGCGATTGCAATACTGTCTCGATATACCCGATTACATGTCGCTGTTATTAGTTACCAATTATTGTGAACATCTATTTTATCACCAAATGTTCACAATAGCTTTATCTGGACAGGAATAAAACCATATAATAGTACCTTGCTACTATGACTTTAAATATATGTATCCTTATATGCCGCAACAAATTTTAAATGGTCGAAATTACCCAAAAAAATCATATGTTGGACAAAGGCCAAGTAGGAAAATCAGTATTTATACCATATCAATTCTAATATATATATAGGTACATATTTGATTCACTAATATTTTATTACTAGATGTCGTAATAGAAACTACAGTCTATCAAAGGCTCGAGTAGCCCACTCGTGTACACGAAGCACAAAGTGAACAAGGCCACAAGCAGTAAAGTGGTATCAAACTCCAGGGAGAAATCTATAACCAACTTTCATTATTTGCACCGAACACGTCACATGATTGCTAGACACCCACACATACTCCCAGAATATCCGGCTTACTCACAAGTCCATAGCAGTGACAATATATGTGCAATTGTTGTGAAAGAAAATGTAATATGAGTAAAAGTTACATCTGATTTACATGTATACATTTCAGCGGTGCACGGTCATACCTCTTTGAATATATATGGACGATGATACAATAGAATTCGAAATATTTACAGAAAAGATGACTACGTGTGACTAGGTTTCCGGAATGGTTTGATGAGAAGATCTCTTCAACAGTGCATTGTGATTATGACAATTATTTGCTCATCGACACACCATTTTACCTATTAATATTAGCTTTCTCGTATATTCTCGTACCGAACACCAATATAAAACAATGTTTATGTTTACTGGAAATACCACTAGTTTGAACACAGAATTATAGAGTGTTTAATGACTCCAAAACATTCTTATCGTGTTAATATTCAACATAGCTATATGCACAACACATGCAGTATGTGCACAAAAAAGAAATTCGTTTAGATATGACACCTTTGCTCAAATAAATGTACACTTGAACGTGTATCTTGAAACAGTTCCAAACACGTTTACTGCCTTGGACCCATATCATTTAGAACAGGTGGGAAGTGAACAATGCATAGAGGTCCTCGATGACCGTTACCTTTCAGTCTAGAATTCATCATCTTCAAACTCTGGCGGTGTCAGCTTCGTGCGCCTGGTTTTTGATCCAAAGGAGAATGAGCTGCGGCGCTCCAACTTCCGGCAGAGATTGAAGAAGTCTCTGAGCATAGAAAATAGTTCGCCGCGGAACTTCTTTCCAGCGACACAATACAAAAAGAAATTGATACTGTGGTTGATATACATCAGCAAGAAACACACAGTCTTTGCAAGGAACTGCTTCGCACGAGCACTCTGGTTCTGGGGGTTGACCGGGAAAATGGCGATCAGTGAGAATGGCGTTGAGAGAATCAGCCATGCGAACGAAACAACGAGTAACATGATGGTCATCTGCTGCCTGCTCTTCAAACTTCGGGAGTCCTCTCTGACGTCATAACGAAGGCGTACGCCATCTGTCGAGCGCGAGTGCTGGCAAATTTTGATGATGATTCCGACGTTCATCAGCAGTACGAACGTGAATGGTATGATCGAGTAAGAGATCAGCTTCAGCATCTCGTATATCCCGTTCATGAATCTGTTGCCATGGGCACCAACGCACTGGGTCATCTGGGGCACGACGAACAGCTCCATCGTCCAGAAGAGGTGCATGTTATAGACGACGACCACGATGATCATGACTGCTGATGCGATACGGCCTCGCCTCTGTGTACACATGGTCGTGGCTTTGAACGGGAACCAGACGACGATGAACCGGTCTGCCGTTACCAACACAACGAACCATGCTGACGCATGAATGGCAGTGATGAAGAGGAAGGTCAGAATCTTACAGCTGGCCCCGGACAGATGCAGGAGCTCGACATTGGTGACGACCCTTAGCCACGTTTTGAATGCGCTTACGTACAACACTGTTGTGTCTGCGCCAGCGAGACAGGCGAGGTAAAAATTCACGGAGTTGCTGCGCATGCGTCTACGTGTGAGCACAGCAACTGACATGCCGTTCCCGATAGTTCCAACCACAATAATAACAATGAATACATACTTGGTGATGGCCAGTACTGCTTGGAACTCCCATATCTGAGATATTGGCATGTCCTGAAGCGTGTTATACACTTGATGGTCGGTTTCGTTACTCCAGTTCCACGGATCAGCCGTTGTGTTTGGTATCAACAGATCCATCCCTTTGGTGTTTTGCTCCCTGAAAAGTCAAACCTTCAGTATTTTTTACAGGTTAGTATCCTGATTTTGCCTCACTGACGCCACTGTTCTATTAGTCCTCAGGACATCTCACTGCTTGAAATGAGGTCCAACTGATGATCTAGCGTCACCAGTGTTGATAATCCTCATCAAGCTTGCGCAGTTTATCAATTTAAATTCAAAGCAGGAACCAATTATGCATTTGTTTCCCCCGGTTTGATCTACACAGTTGGTAATTTAAAGATAACGTCAGTTGCGAAATACCTTGTCCGATGAAAACTTGTTGCATAACTGTCGCTGTGGGCGCTTCCGAGAGTCACGTTAACAACCATTTAGGCTCATCATAGATTGTCAAGTTTCAATTACTCTCCTTCCTGTGTCAAATGAAATGTCATCACACTGCGGTGGAACTCACGGCGATGACTTCTCATTATCTCCGAAGTCTCCCATACGTCCCTCTTCAAACAAAATGTTTCTTCTCACCAAGGACTTCTGGGAAATTTTGCAGCGTGACAGCCACGAGCCAGCGCCCTCCCGAGACGAGAAGCCATAGCACGTGCTCACTGCGAGTGACTTCTCAGCAGGGACGCCCAGGGTTTATATCGGTGGTCCCGCGCCGCTGTCTCTTCTGGTCTCCACCGCACAACACATTGCACTTCCCGCAGACACCGGTGCCGAAAATAGTCCGGCGCAGAGCTTACCCGTGTCCGTGTTGTGCTCGTTCCCTTGACGGTGATATGTTCCCAGGTATGGAAGGCGCACGGCCAGGCAAAAAAGGAAATACTAAGATCCCACCTTAAACATCGATCACAGCTAAAACACACCGTGGGAGAATACACATGATAGCAGATAATAAGGGAACTTCGTCGCGCGTGTATCAATTTTCGACTTGGGGATTTCCATGCTGTTGCTGACATGCTCGTTGTTTACCAATTTAATTGGCGATGGAGCATGATAATAAGACCGAGCCAATTCCTACTGAAACGTTTCCTCGAGACACTAATCGATCGTCGTTTACATTTTAACATGGAGGGTTTAAAATAAGAGCAGGAATTCAATATGCATGTATATTGTTTTTAAAATTAAATGATGTGAATTAATATTTCTCATAGCTTTATGCATACCATTACCCTTCACTGGTTTCACTTCGCGTTCAAAGAACAGATATGTTTTGTTTAAAATTATTTTAAAAGTAAAGCGAGGAATGATGTGCCATGAGCTGTAAACAGCACAACTTGAATTCAAAGTTTACTTCCATAAAAAGGCACCAACAAATCGAGAGTGTTGACAATCGTGCGGCCATTTCGGGCTAATGCGTGCTTGACCAATCAAAACACCGACCACTGTGGTAGGCTCAGGACTGTGAAGACCAATCAAATCGCTGGTCCTCGTCGTTCACTTTCAATCAATTATGTGTGAAATAATACACTGTTACTGAGGCGATATGCACGATATCATGCCGAGCGTCAGCGAGGCGTGATGATCGTGTATATCGCCGAGGGGTGACAGTGTATTATTTGTCATACATACCGAGTAAAACCGATTGTTTTTATTGCCAAAAAACGACCAGAACCTCCCCAAATAATGTGGAATGGTCCTCATATCGCCCCTAGAGCGGGATATGAAAAATGAACTCGCCCGTCGCGCTTCACTTCAGCGAGGCCTGTACATGTGAGACATACGTCTGCTTCACACGTAAGAGCAATAGATAACCTAAACTAGGTGGCGCCAGTGTTACCTGCATGGTATCGACACCATTTCTATGTTCTATATCCTGGCTATGATAAGGGAATGAATTTCGTTTGTTGACACAACTCCTAGTAATGCCACACAAGGCTATAAACGTTAAATTTTGTCGTGCGCCTTCTACATGCAAATGATTGATTGAATACATCTAGACTGGTCATTGATTGGTCATTCCAGTCATACATCCGTATCATTGAAAATTATACGTCTATCCCCAACCCTCCCGTTTGGTCGCTGTTTTGACACCTATCGTCAAATGGATGTGGGTTCAGTATGAACACCACAAACATATTGCAACATAGTATCTATATAATTCTGCCTCGACCCACTGTGTGTGCTGTCAAACGAATTAACTTTCGGCAATGATGACAATGACTCAAGCAAACAACACGTGTTGTTGTTGTTTTGGCATACACAGTTTGTACACTTGTAGTTGTTGTTGGCTGGTTCCACGCATGAAGGCGCAATATCGCCTCGGGGGATTTTTCATATAACACACTCTCTCTAGGTATGTATCCTCACATATCATTGGATATTCTCTAACAACGTACGTGCTCACTTTATACTTTTTGAATCCTCGAGATATTGACCAGATACAGTCTTTCATCGCGAGTGTGATGTCCACTCTCTACACGTGTTAGTGAAAGCACGGCCTGAATTGGAACACATACGTAGATCTGAATGCATTCTTGATAAGATGCAATTTTCCTCGATGGATCGCTTTTATTGCCTTGATTTGACTTTTATTGGTATTTGTGTGAGGATAGTTACGTTAATTAATAGTAATATGTATTTTTATTTACGAACATTGATTTACCTCAGTCACTACACGAAGTTGTTGATTCATAGGTTCAATGGGATCCTATACATTGTCACGTTTACGCTCGAGTCAGTTCAGAGATTTAGCCATCAATTACTCATGATTTAGCCCCCGGGCTCGATGTTGACGTTCCAGTTTTCCTCACAAAAGAGGTGTCATTCTAGTATCATTGAACATTTCCCATTTAAGAATAATGTACAAGGTCGAATGTTGAGCTGTATCCTATTGGGTGTGTGTAGCTACTTTATTGTCGCGGTAACTAGCTTCATTGATAGTTCCACTGGAAGCATTAATATTCATGATTGTAGCTGCATGGAAAATCTCGCTAGTGTGAACAGCTCAATCAATAAATCATGAATACACAACCGTCTGCCAAAGTCAAACAATCCCCAATCCGCTCAACGAGAAGCTTATGTTTCAAAGGGTCTCTGCCCACAATTTTATGTAAGTACAGGATATTATACAAATATTGATTTCTGCTGAGGTTGATAGTGATTAGCTTCACCTCTTGGAAAGTTGTATGCATCACCGAGCTTGTATGAGGCGATTGCATGGCTGAGATCGAACAGAATGAGTGACACTAAATACTAGATGTACAGTTTGTATATTCTTTGGTAATTCCATTTCAAACTTTCGGTTTGACTACCGTACCTTTTTTCAGCTGAATACTGTAACTGTGTGCATCTACCGTAACGTTGATGAACAGTGCTTTTCGAATGTTGTGACAAGATATTTATTACGAAATTAAAATATTAATGGCGTCGATAAACAGTAACCGGTGTGGAAGGGCGTTTTAGTTATATTTGCTATTATTTAACATGTATATTTAACATGTGTTTTATTTTCTCCTGTGCCAAATGACTGTCAAATGGTTGCACGTGCTGTAGAGCATGGTGTGACAAAACTACCAAATGTGCGTCAGCGAAATGCGCGTTGATAACACCTGGCATGCATAAACACTGTACCGGATCATGTTGCTCATCAGAATGTTGAGAATCGCCTGGCTTTCGCGTGACATTCCCTCTGTCATAGAACGGCGTTTTAAGAGAGACCGTACGTCACCGAGAGATTGTCCAAGATTTTGTAGCCTAGCCACCAGGCTTCCTACTCCCACGCGACAGGATTTCCTTCAGGTACTCGGGTGTGGCTATTCGTGGACATCTCCTGCATCAATCAACCCTGTGGATGACATCTTATAGCATGCGGGTATGGTCGCTCATAATTGTCAGTACTCAATGTCTCCTAGTTGATCTATGCTACTCTATGAACCCTTTTTTAATGCGTCGCGGGCGAGACAATCTAGATTCAGGACCAAATCTGACCCTATCATGTCCGTTCTATCTTGATAGGTGCAACACTGTCTGCTTTCATTCAAACAAATCAAACTTATAATGTAAATATAAAGTTAACAATATCATGAATTTGCGCACGTCCATCCCACACCAGAAATAAATATATAAATAACTTTCATAGGTTGTTGGGTAGTTGTGTACTAATTCCATCAGGTGTACAGTAAAAACAACTACATTAAACACACTGTCTGCCTCTGATGACGCCAGTGTGTCTTTGGATAAAATATTTGGTCGGGCTTTGTTTCTATTGCAAAATGTTGAATTTTACGTTTGTTATTGGCATCATCAATATCTGATTATTGGTGGTAATAGATTCACATTTTAAGTGAATGGGAAACTGACTCTCCACAATCTCTGGTTCATTAAGCGTTAAACCCAGGCCCTAAACGCCGTTTTTTGTTATATCTCAACTATAGGGAGTGTAATTATACTCTGATTTTTTAAAACTCGTTTACTCGGTTTTATTTTGCCAATGTTTTTGCGATGCTGAACGGTATCCTGTCATAACTTGGCATAACTCAGACTTCTACCCATGAAAATGCTAAATACAATAGAATGCAATGATAAATTACTCCTGAACTGTTTTCGTCTGCATGTCTGACATTTTGTTAATGTGGGCGCGTGCGGAAGAGTCTATTCGGATGATTCGCTTAGGTAGGGCGGATTTGCAATAGGACCGTCCTAGCATGTAATTTGTCCATATACTACAGCGTTCGGCCCCGTAGTAGACCTTTAAACTTACATGTGCACTCGAATTGCGTAACGAAAAAGGCAATATGTCAGCGCCCTACAACAATGAAGGTTAGGGACCAGTATCGATTTTCCTTATATGGTCAAACTGGAGCATCAAAGTATAATATTATTAAAACAATCACAGTTTCTGCTCAAAATGCAGAGGTAATGGTATAGGAAAGCTTCTTTTTAGTCTGTATGCTTGTTGGACAACCATATCCCTTTCTACATGTGAGTTTCCAATATGATATAAGCTTTCACTGGGCGGAAGCACAAGTGAGTTAATCGGCCCTTTATCATGTTTATTTTGGCGTTTGTTTCTCGAGGTATTCGCCAGGTGTCAGCCAAGTGCTCATAGTGAACGATCTATTCAAACAACTTATGCTGATTTAAAAAAATATTTTAGAAGTCATATACAAGGCTTTGACCATGTTCACATACTAAATTTATTCGAAAATTGAAAATATTTTACTAAGTATTTTCCAGCAAAACTTGGAAGTGTATTTGATTCCTAATAGAGTAAAGATACCTGAAAAACCTCGCTTTAGCCTTTCACTGCCAACAACTATTTCAGATCTTGTCATTGCCAAATTATTTCAATGTATGTTTTAAATGGTATATTCACTGTAAAACATTCTCAGTTATATTAAAATATCAAGTGGTTTTGTCCTACGTGCAATATATACAATTTAAGTTGCAATTTCTCGTGTTCCAGCTGTGAACCCCTTACCCCTCTATCGACTATCCGGCAGTGAAAGTGTTAAGTGAATATTTTGAGTAAAGCTATTGCCGTTTTCATCAAAGACATGCAATATTCAGTTAAATAGTTCGGGCGAAGTAATTTGACTGGAATAAAGGGGGAAAAAAGCAGTGTAAACGAACCAAAACAAATCAAGGCATAAGAGTTGAATGTCATTCGCAACGCATGAAAATCTTTTTAATGGGATGACAGCTATTAATTCAAAAATATGTGATATAATATTGAACATTGGATCAGTGAAATATGCGTCACACCATGTGATGAAAAACTGACGAGTTGCTACCTTTAAAGGCCAAACATGCAGAAAAGGGCGCATTTTTTTTTCATTTTCTAAGCGGCACGAAACTGTCGAGTCATGAATGCCGTAGTACTACATGCAACGGCTACCAGCCGATTTAGCAGCAAGAGTAGCAAAGATTCTCCACTTAACGGTTTCGGTAGGATGACATCGTCCAAACGTCATTTTACACCATACTTTTCACAACAGGCCATAATACACGAATATTAATAATCCCTACGCCCACCGTTGAACACAACGTTCCCTGTGATAGGCTCAGCCATAAATGCCGCAAGGTATCTAACAAACATGGAACATGAACATTCAATATGGGATCGACAGATTAGTTTTTTTCTTGTTATGGTTTGTTGAAAATTACTGAATATGGTTGACAACTACCCTTGGTACGAACTCTCACAGGACAATGTTTCAAACGCTGTGCGAATATATCAATAACATTACACTGTCACATCCACCATTAACTCACACACACTAAACATTACTCACCGATATTACCATAACGTAACCCCACAGTAGACCATGTGGGAATCATATGTTTTTGTTTATTCGTATTTTCGTTTTCAGTTGATATATATTCACCCATCTTGGTCAGCATACAGAACATGTGACACCCATCATCCTATCACAACATTTACATATCAAACTGACACAAACCCTTGCTGACTTGACACAGCATTTTCTGTAGATTTCACATTTATCCCACCAAAATACTGGCTCTTTCAAAGCCACTCGCTGTGCTGAATGTACCAATCTTTACAGGATGTTGGTATCACGATTTGATCAAGTGAATATCTCCGTGTAGTCTTGGAATATCTCTCGGCTAATAGGGACATCCGGAGTTTCACGTTTAAACCCACGTATATTTATTCGTGCCTATATACGTACGACTAAATTCACGTTTAGGGGGGCGTTCATTTTCACATTCACATAGTGAGCTGTCCTCAACAGCATTCGTTACATGTGGTGTGCAAAATATACATCAGAACATCCCTATCCGTGAATGTATATGCCAAAGATGTGTATCTCTACAGTTGTGTACAATTAATCATTGCATGTATACTTTGGGAAGATTTAACATTTTTAAACATTATTTATTTTACAACAATTGACGAACAAGCATGTGCTTTCATTAACATCTCTTGTTGGCTCGGATCTTGGCGTAAGTGTGGTCATTATGGCCCAAGTATCATATCCCGCGCCTTCCTTTATATTTAATAAGGATTAAAAAGGTGACAGACGGATTAAATGGTATGTTTTCAGTGGACGAGTAGTATTAAGGAGCAGTGTACGGTAATTGGGCCGTCATTATCATGGGAGAAAACCAGAGAAACTTGTGAAAACCCACTTGCCCGGTTTGGTGACAACATACCACCTCACATACTGCCGAGGCCGGGGATTGAACCCATGCCCAAACCGACTGCATTGGTGAGAAGTCAGACCACATATGAACTGAGCTAACCGGGCAACCCAAGTTTTAACATTTATGTAATTCCAGCTGATTTAACATTTATGTAATCCCAGCTGCACTTTCCTTTTCAGTGTCACCATATTATTGAAATATTGCTTTCTTAATGCTCATCGTGAAATAAATATCGTGATTTTGCTCGTGTTGTCCCACAATCTGATCAATCTGACGATACTCATACTTATTCAATTATGTATAACGTAGATGTCACTCATCATTGTCAGATTATGTATATAACAAGGACGGTGACATAGACTCAAACATTTTGTCAATTTTTAGTTTTCTTCCATTTCATCAATTTGTTGTTTTGCTGCCTCTTAAGTTACACGCCCTATATGGTCTGATAACCTATTGGCGTTGCATCCGTCGCCCGTTTGACCGTCCCTCAATTCATTGAGGCCCATTCACATTTTTATCTTTAGAGTTTATGGACGAATCTTTCTAAAAATTTTGGAAAGAAATAAATTAACAGTTTTTTTTGGAATTTGATTTCTAAATTTGTTCTAACAAATGGTGGTCATTTTCGTTGAGAAATTCCAAATTCTAGAACTTGGAGGCCATTTCATCAAAATCTGTCAGACAACCTTTCCCTACTTTATGCATGGGAATCTTATTATGTACTCTTGTGAAGTGTATTTTTTTTGTTGCTCTTCAATCGCTGGTCTGCAAATGGCGTCCATTCTGATTTTCTAACTAATTGATAGAAATATATTTCAGTTCGAAATCAAATCACTACTAGTATCTGTTTTTGGCCATTTCAAGTCAAATAAAACAATTTTGGGGATCAATAAATTGTTGAAACTTTTTCCTTCTTAGTTTCAGCTGTATGGAGTAAACTCCTGGTATACTTCAAGATTGTGGTTGGAAACATGGTATATATGGTATAGTTCTTCAGTAATCTTTTTAGGCCTCCTCACCTAATTTTAGATACTTCGGATTTTTTTTATTTCGATGAAAATTCGCAAACAGTTTGTCTCGTTTGGTTTTGCCATAGTATACACGGCGAGTTCCTGGTATTCATCTGGGCAATGAAATAATAAGGCTCCCTTCCATAAACGTGGATTTAGTCGTACAGAGGCACGCATAAATAAACGTGCGTTTAAACGTGGAACTCCGGATGTCCCTAATGGGAATACACGTGAGATGTTCCGTCATTGACAGCTAGCTTTTTACTGAGGCATTTTATCATGTAACAATTGAGAAATTCGTGTTCATAATTTGGTCACCGACATCCATTATCTATATAATTTTCAGTTGGAAAAGTCTAAGGCTAACATTCAAGATAAAACACGATAGAAATGTTCCAAGCCAATTCAGATACTGACAATATATTGTGGAATTAATCAACATTAATCAACTTAATGTTCCATAACACTCCTTAGCAGCCGATACAATCTGTCAAATCATTGGAAATGGGTGGATGCCATTATCACTGGTTAAAAAGCCTGTATTGATTGCTATAAAGGGTCAACAGACGCTTGATGTATACCAAAAGGTATCGTTAATGCTCTGTTTTCTGATTTTTTTTTCAATTCCCCATCGAAAATGCAAGGATCATCAGCTGAAATCACCGATTCGATCGTGATATTTCAAGTAGTAGTACTTCCAAAACCAATAACGATATTCAATAGAATATTGAACATAAAGTATGCAGTATAAATCCGAGAGAGCTTGCGAAGTATGAGAAGTGAGTATCAAGAATACAGGTCGTGGTCGAGTCAAAATAGAAAAATCGCAAGAATTTTACTTACACTGAGCACCGAAAGTTTAGGTTCAACATGTCAGCGACACCGGACTCAGAAGTGGTGAGCCCATAGTCCAATTCTGTACTCCATCTCAAATCTATCTCTCATCTTGATCAGCTGTTACACAGACGTCGCCAGACACCTTGCCAGCACTTGAGATTAGTCTGCAAGACAACTGGGCAAGAATCACCCTGGATACTTGGTGATCTCTGGATCTCACCAGGAGTTTGTCATGCAGCGCACATGCCTTGGGAGAAACCCTAGGACGACACGCATGTTATTGTTGTAGTAATTTCTGTACTTCTCGGGTTTATTCATTGATAACATGTATGTCTTCTTCGAGCTTCTCACACGGCCTGAACACTGCACTGCAAGTTCCTGACAACATCCAGACAAGAGCCAGAAAAGTGTCCTGGTTAGTTCTTGCCCAGTTTTAATGCAGACTTGTTTCACGAGCTACCAGGGTGTTTGGAATGTCAACGAATTATCGTCAAAACAACTAGATTTTGATGATGACTATATCAAACGTAACAAAAGACACGCGTTAAAACACAACTTGTAAAATTCCACTTGTTTCACACACTCAAATTGTAGTTGAGAATAATACATCCTCTCGGAACATCAGTGTACGGATCATAACGAATTTGGTGTCAGCTTGCCTTGTCTGCACAGCGCTCTATGATCCCTTGGACAAGAGGGTTCTCAATAATCCCCGAAATGGAAATTCCTCCAACTGCATGGCACTCCAGGTGTATCAGATAGTTATTCAATCATCGTGATTTATTCGAAAATATTTTCAATATGGTATTGAGCCCTGTATGGACAAGAACATTATATTTTGTTAGTATTGATTGAAAAGTATTGAAATATCGACAAAATTAGTATTGAAATATCGACAAATATTGATTGCTATTGACAAGACAAAATAAACATTGAAGTGAGCAGACAAGAATATTCATTATATTTCATTAGCGGTAACCTTTGCTTGCTTGTTCCAACAAATTATGCCATGCCGCTATAACTATTATGCAGTATGCGTATAAGGTCACGATTATTCTTACTCATGGTTGATTTGTTCACCTGAAAACTTTCTAATCCATTTTGCTCTAAGTTATGTCTGTACATGGTACCCAACAGGATGAGTATGGGGGCACCACAAAAAATTGTCAGGAAGTTTTTATACCGAATTTTCGTAATGGAGCCCCTGACCATCTGTGTCTTGTTCGCTTATGTAACCAGTATGAATCAAACGAATCATACCTCATTTGGGTCATTCATTTGAAATAGCTGGTTTATTGACAAATATTGATCGAACTGTTTTCATATGGATAAGCAACATATTATACAACAGACAATTTATTGATTACACGTGTGTTGTATCGATTGTGCGGAAATTTCTGTGAGGAAATGTTCAGAACTTCATAGATAGACTATATTAAGTGGAGTGAAAAAAAAACCATGAAATTATTTTGCAAATAATGTTTGAGTTTATGAATATATTATTATCCATCAAAGTGAGAAACAATCATTAACCACGAAGTATGTGGATCGTAAAACACAAACGTCTTAGCGTAAAACACCATGTCTTAGCGATGGTAACCGATGACACTCTAAAATATAATATACAATTTGTCTGCATCAAATATAATATACAATTTATCTGCATCAATACTTATTCCCTCGATCGATTTTAACATGGCTCTCGTTTCCTGTGAATTATTATGTTTTATCATAGGAATGTCTTCAAGGGCGGATACAGGATTTTGGAAAAGAGAAGGCGCAGTTGGCTAGAGTGACAAAGTAAGCAGGCGTGGGGTCTTGGGCCCGCCTAGGGCCCCAGAAGCCAACGACCCCCAGATGCTCTGTGGTGAATTTTGAGGTACTCGGAGCTTGAAAATGTGTTGTTATCAATTAGGCACTTTTCAGGTAAAACCATATACTTTCAACTCAACAATATGTAGAATGTTCATTGAAATGGAAAAAAATGATGAAAAAATAATGTTATACCGGTAATAACATACTATAATGATATATTGGTAGTTTTACTGCATAATAATCGGCCTCCCAAAGTGTGATCTTTTTCCATACAATATACACTGCATTATAGGAGCGGATTCAGGGTGAGGGTGGGGGTTCTGGGGCCCGCATAGGCCCAAAAGCCAACGACATCTAGATGCTGATGGTGAATACAGAGCCTGTCGGATCTTGAAATGCAAGGATCATCAGCTGAAATCACCGATTCGATCGTGATATTTCAAGTAGTAGTACTTCCAAAACCAATAACGATATTCAATAGAATATTGAACATAAAGTATGCAGTATAAATCCGAGAGAGCTTGCGAAGTATGAGAAGTGAGTATCAAGAATACAGGTCGTGGTCGAGTCAAAATAGAAAAATCGCAAGAATTTTACTTACACTGAGCACCGAAAGTTTAGGTTCAACATGTCAGCGACACCGGACTCAGAAGTGGTGAGCCCATAGTCCAATTCTGTACTCCATCTCAAATCTATCTCTCATCTTGATCAGCTGTTACACAGACGTCGCCAGACACCTTGCCAGCACTTGAGATTAGTCTGCAAGACAACTGGGCAAGAATCACCCTGGATACTTGGTGATCTCTGGATCTCACCAGGAGTTTGTCATGCAGCGCACATGCCTTGGGAGAAACCCTAGGACGACACGCATGTTATTGTTGTAGTAATTTCTGTACTTCTCGGGTTTATTCGTTGATAACATGTATGTCTTCTTCGAGCTTCTCACACGGCCTGAACACTGCACTGCAAGTTCCTGACAACATCCAGACAAGAGCCAGAAAAGTGTCCTGGTTAGTTCTTGCCCAGTTTTAATGCAGACTTGTTTCACGAGCTACCAGGGTGTTTGGAATGTCAACGAATTATCGTCAAAACAACTAGATTTTGATGATGACTATATCAAACGTAACAAAAGACACGCGTTAAAACACAACTTGTAAAATTCCACTTGTTTCACACACTCAAATTGTAGTTGAGAATAATACATCCTCTCGGAACATCAGTGTACGGATCATAACGAATTTGGTGTCAGCTTGCCTTGTCTGCACAGCGCTCTATGATCCCTTGGACAAGAGGGTTCTCAATAATCCCCGAAATGGAAATTCCTCCAACTGCATGGCACTCCAGGTGTATCAGATAGTTATTCAATCATCGTGATTTATTCGAAAATATTTTCAATATGGTATTGAGCCCTGTATGGACAAGAACATTATATTTTGTTAGTATTGATTGAAAAGTATTGAAATATCGACAAAATTAGTATTGAAATATCGACAAATATTGATTGCTATTGACAAGACAAAATAAACATTGAAGTGAGCAGACAAGAATATTCATTATATTTCATTAGCGGTAACCTTTGCTTGCTTGTTCCAACAAATTATGCCATGCCGCTATAACTATTATGCAGTATGCGTATAAGGTCACGATTATTCTTACTCATGGTTGATTTGTTCACCTGAAAACTTTCTAATCCATTTTGCTCTAAGTTATGTCTGTACATGGTACCCAACAGGATGAGTATGGGGGCACCACAAAAAATTGTCAGGAAGTTTTTATACCGAATTTTCGTAATGGAGCCCCTGACCATCTGTGTCTTGTTCGCTTATGTAACCAGTATGAATCAAACGAATCATACCTCATTTGGGTCATTCATTTGAAATAGCTGGTTTATTGACAAATATTGATCGAACTGTTTTCATATGGATAAGCAACATATTATACAACAGACAATTTATTGATTACATGTGTGTTGTATCGATTGTGCGGAAATTTCTGTGAGGAAATGTTCAGAACTTCATAGATAGACTATATTAAGTGGAGTGAAAAAAAAACCATGAAATTATTTTGCAAATAATGTTTGAGTTTATGAATATATTATTATCCATCAAAGTGAGAAACAATCATTAACCACGAAGTATGTGGATCGTAAAACACAAACGTCTTAGCGTAAAACACCATGTCTTAGCGATGGTAACCGATGACACTCTAAAATATAATATACAATTTGTCTGCATCAAATATAATATACAATTTATCTGCATCAATACTTATTCCCTCGATCGATTTTAACATGGCTCTCGTTTCCTGTGAATTATTATGTTTTATCATAGGAATGTCTTCAAGGGCGGATACAGGATTTTGGAAAAGAGAAGGCGCAGTTGGCTAGAGTGACAAAGTAAGCAGGCGTGGGGTCTTGGGCCCGCCTAGGGCCCCAGAAGCCAACGACCCCCAGATGCTCTGTGGTGAATTTTGAGGTACTCGGAGCTTGAAAATGTGTTGTTATCAATTAGGCACTTTTCAGGTAAAACCATATACTTTCAACTCAACAATATGTAGAATGTTCATTAAAATGGAAAAAAATGATGAAAAAATAATGTTATACCGGTAATAACATACTATAATGATATATTGGTAGTTTTACTGCATAATAATCGGCCTCCCAAAGTGTGATCTTTTTCCATACAATATACACTGCATTATAGGAGCGGATTCAGGGTGAGGGTGGGGGTTCTGGGGCCCGCATAGGCCCAAAAGCCAACGACATCTAGATGCTGATGGTGAATA
This sequence comes from Terebella lapidaria, assembly GCA_949152475.1. Lineage (NCBI taxonomy): Eukaryota > Metazoa > Annelida > Polychaeta > Terebellida > Terebellidae > Terebella > Terebella lapidaria. Next base: position 14,899,946 of record OX424564.1, on the reverse strand, counting down.
CAGAGCCTGTCGGATCTTGAAAATTTGTTTTTATCAAGCATACACTTTTCATATGAAACCATATACTATCAAGTCAACGATATGTATTTTTTTAGAATTTTCATTAATTTAAAAATAAAACTAATTAACACACCGGTAGTTTTTTTCTGCAAAACAACCGCCTCCCAGTGTGATGATTTTTTTGCCATATAACATACAGTGCATGTCAGGGGCGGATTCAGGGAGAGGGGGGTAGGATCTAAGGCCCGCCTAGGGCCCCAGAAGCCAACGACCTTTAGATGCTTTGTGGGTAATTCTGAGGCTGTCGGATCTAGAAAATGTGTTTTGTTAAGCAGACACTTTTCATATAAAGCCATATATTTTCAACTCAACAATATGTAGAATGTTCCATCGAATAAAAAGTAACTAACAGACCGGTTGTTTTACTGCATAATAACCGAAGCCTTAGAAAGTGTGACGATTTTATTTTACCATATGATATACACTAATCAGGGGACAGATTCAGATAGAAGGGCGGTCGGACTGGAGGCCCGCCTAGGGTGCAAAATCCAACGACCTCTAGATGCTAGGTGCATTCTGAGGCTCTGCGAGCTTGGGAATTTGTTGTTATTAAGCAGACACTTTTCATGTAAAACCATACACTTTCAACTCAACAATACAGTGAAATGTTCATTGAAATGAAATATAACTAACATATTGATAGTTTTATCGCTTAATAACCGTCCCTTAAAAAGTGTGATAACTGTCCCTTAAAAAGTGTGATGATTCTCTTTTGCTAGAATATGTCAGATGCCGAGTCAGGGGGAGGGGAGGGGGGTGGGGGATCTGAGACCCCAGAATCGCAAGGCTTTTTATGCTTCGATGCGTCTTCTTGTTCTCTCTTGGGTATAAATTCTACTTAAATACCCACTGATGCCTCTGTTCTGGAAAGTTTGTAAAAAATAAATTGGAAGCGAAGCAAATGAGCTTCAGTCTGGATTCTCGGGATAAGCGTTACCGTTTGAGTAAATATATACCATATACCATTTAATAACAACTGATGGCATTTTCCCCAGACATCTGGTATTTTCTTTTTATTGCAATCTGAATATGTCAATCATTTGCAAATATCCACTCTAAAATAATCAGTGGCATCATGTACATTATCGCTACATGTACCATCCGCCTTGTGAAAACGTTTGTGAACTAATTGTGAGAAAACAATTAATTCACATTTACTTATTTGCTCCCCCTCTCACTTGCCATATTACATGTATACGAAATACATTATACAGAATTGGTATATCATATTCGTAGGCACATTTACATGTCCCACTAAAATATATTCCAGAAAAAATCAGGAACAAAAGTTTACAAAGCACACACACAAATACAAAATTCAACCTAGGTCAATTCAACTTTCGTTCTGGAATTATAGAGGGCCCCCCCCCCCCCCCATGGTCTTTTCACCGTCGTTATGATTAGAAAGTCACTGCTCTCAATATTTTAATCCCCTTTAGGATGAATAGTTTCCAGCCTGTCGAAATTATTTATGTTTGATCGACCTTGGTACAAATCTCAGAAGATTACCTGGTTTCGGCTGTACGAAAGACGTATTTGAACGCTAAAAGTGAAATCAAGGCATTTTTAGTAGAAAACAGTAATGCTAAATGTGAAACCTAACGCTAAATGTGAACATTAATAAAATCACCCTTACGTTAAATGTGAAAGAAAATTAAATTGTAAACGGAGAAGCAACAAGGGCACACAATTGGCTATTAGGCCACTCGACATTTTGTATCCTATCAATTTCCAGAATGATTGGCCATTCAAGTATATTTTCATTCTTCAAACTGAATAATAAATAATTACGATTGTGATCGATACACACATGCATCTGCTGATTGTTATGCGCACGAAACAACCGTTCGTTGCAAATACATGGCGATTTATGTTGGTTTGAGCATGAAAAACTCGTCTGAAAAAAAGCCGAAAGATTCCCTAACGATTGTTTTTGTAAAATCGAAGATTCCCTAACGAACATGTGAAGATTCCCTAACGATCTTTTCTTTATTAATTCAAATCTACGTTATTTAAATGTTAAACGTGAAATAAAGTACCAATTGACATGTATTGATGTGTATAGATGATCTTCTAATACAGATTTCCTATTTTTGATGTGACATTCGCTAATTTATGTCGCTTAAATCAACGAATTCACAATGGTGTATGATATGGACGTATTACAATATACACGTATTAGGCCTATATCGTTAGGGAATCTCACTTGTCGTTGGTGAATCTTATCACTAATTCTTTTTCTCAACATATCTAAACAAAGAAGCGTGATCTGCTTGAAATAACTACGCATGTCTTTGACCAAAACGCTAAGCTACCTTCAGAGTGTCCATTTATCACAAATGGACCTGTCATTTGATAGAATACGGTTAAAAACCAAACTGATCGTGTTTACTGTCGGCCATTGTGGGATGCACTAACGATCGTTAGTGCATCCAGTATCACCACAGTGATATATATGACCATTGATAGTACAACCAAAATTCCCGATTATTGGTTTTGTTTATCGAAGTGCCCAGCTAGTCTCTAAACTGCTGCGACAAGGATATGTTTTACTAAGACTAACGAAACTGCCTTTAAAAAATGCTATGGATGTCATCATGATCTGGTTGAGAACTACACCAAATCCATGTGCCATGCAACTAGATCTATGTAAGTATCAATCTATTACCACCGATACAGTGAGATTTTAATGATGCCAATAACAAACGAAAAATACAATATTTTGCAATAGAAACAAAGCCCGACCAAATAGTTTATCCAAAGACACACTGGCGTCATCAGGGGCAGACAGTGTGTAAAATATAGTTGTTTCTACTGTACACCTCATGGAATTAGTATACAACTGCCCAACAACCTATGAAAACAATTTAGAAATCCGAAACAAACCCCATGGAACAGATATATGACAAGTACATAAGTACCTAATCACAAGCCCGAAGGCTACTGAGTTGATGGTATCCTCGGGGACAGATTTAACGTCCGCCAGCAGTGACACCGACTCAGTGGTATGAATGTAAGTATCAATCTATTACCACCGATACAGTGAGATTTTAATGATGCCAATAACAAACGAAAAATACAATATTTTGCAATAGAAACAAAGCCCGACCAAATAGTTTATCCAAAGACACACTGGCGTCATCAGGGGCAGACAGTGTGTAAAATATAGTTGTTTCTACTGTACACCTGATGGAATTAGTATACAACTGCCCAACAACCTATGAAAACAATTTAGAAATCCGAAACAAACCCCATGGAACAGATATATGACAAGTACATAAGTACCTAATCACAAGCCCGAAGGCTACTGAGTTGATGGTATCCTCGGGGACAGATTTAACGTCCGCCAGCAGTGACACCGACTCAGTGGTATGAATGTAAGTATCAATCTATTACCACCGATACAGTGAGATTTTAATGATGCCAATAACAAACGAAAAATACAATATTTTGCAATAGAAACAAAGCCCGACCAAATAGTTTATCCAAAGACACACTGGCGTCATCAGGGGCAGACAGTGTGTAAAATATATTATTTTCATGTTGATTTTTAGGAATTCGTGATGGGTGCCACTAGTGGGGCAGGAAATGCTCACTCTTTCCAGAACACCTTTTTTCACCTCCTAATGGCCATTTTTCGGGGTTCATGAGTTTCCCTGTCGTTTTTGTTTTCTCTCGCTTCGTATGCCTGATATGACTTTTTGTCCCCGGACTATGAGATTGGAAACGGACCCTGTTTTGTTTGCTCGGAATACTTAATACTGGGTATTGATTCTACGTTGATTCTATTGATTCTACGTCTATCGCCCAGGTCGAAAATTTAAGGGTTATCAACTCTAATTTTAGTGACTAAGTCTGGAAGGGCGAGAGTCTGCAATCTCTGATTGTCTCGATGAATGATTGGCCATCATGGTGTTGATGCCACTCGTGCAATCAGCACACATTTTGTATCAACTTCGATCAAATATGTATCGTTTGGACAGGCTGGAAAATATTGAATCATCCTAAAGGGAGAAATGTCGAGAACTGTTACTTTCTAACCACAAGGAGAGTGATCAAATACCTGCACGACAATACAATTAGTCAACACCAATCTGCTTGATATGGGGACCTTCTTGAAAACTGCACAAAACTTCCGGGATTTAGATAGCCGTTCCGTTTGTGATTTTTAGGTTACCGAACCTTTGTTCCAATAACCTATTGGCATGGCGTTGCGTTCGTCGTTGTCCTTCTACATTTTCAACTTTAAAGTTTACAGTCGAATCTTTCTGAAATTTTGAACAAAAATACCTAAAATATTTCAAGAGGGAAGTATTTTTTAGTTTTTTAATTTTCGCAATTCTTTCAAAATGACGGCAATTTTCGACAAAAACTACCAATTTTGGTCGTTTTCTCAAAATCTGTTCAGTAACTTATTTTCTTATCGATGCATAACACTCCTCATATATGCCCGTGACGTGTGTAAGTTTCGTTACCCTCGAATTGCTCGAAGTGAGCCATATCGGCCCAAACTCCTCCCAAATGCGACTTTCCCATGTTAAATTGTCCTATGCTTTATAATGGGACACATTATGCTTAATATCTTACATAACATTGAGATTAGAGACTTCTAATCAATTGTGGACATATAGGGAATGATATATGCTGAATATTCTCGTGACCTTGAATTTGACTTTTGACTTCAATTTCAAGGTCACAGGACAAAATGGGTAATATCTTGCTTATTATCGACTTTACAGCTTAGGAATCATTTGTGAACATATAGGAAATGATATATGCTGCATATTTTCATGACCTTCAACTTGACTTTTTATCTCATTTTCAAGGTCAGATCACAAAATGGCTAATATCTCACTTATTATCGACTTTACAGCTTAGGAATCAATTGTGGACATACTAGAAATGATATATGCTGAACATTCTCCTGATCTTGAATCGACCTATGACTTTATTTCAAGGTCAAGGGACGAAAGGCTACACTATATATTGTCCAGTAACCTCTCTTAGCCCTTTGGCTAATTTTTTAAAAGATGCTCGTGCAAAATTACTCGATCAAATGAGTAATGACGCATGTTCACTGAGATATTTGGTATTCGATTGCCACATTCACCATTGCATATTGGGAATCACATTATCGATTTAATGACTACTTGTTGAATAATTACTTCTCATTCGATGGATAATATTTTATTCTTCGATAAGTTCGAACATTATGTACTGTGATAGTTCAGTATATCATGATTTTTTTGATACCACACAATATAGTCTCTCTACAAATATTTCCTCACAAATATTGCCTCACAGAATATTAGTCAATACAATTAGTCAATACAACACAAGGAGAATTCTTTAAAAAGTGTTTGTCAATGGGTTAACACTTGGCTTATCAACAGCGTCATCAATGTGATCACAGCATTGCTGAATAGTTGCCGATATAGCAGCGATCAGTGATGATTGTAGTTGACTTGAGTATTTAGTGGTTAGGGAATAGCGCGATCATCCAGATGGTCAGAGTTTCCAATATGCAAGTCCGGTCTGTATCCATCCTGCAAATTGTTTGTGGTGCGATTATACTCATAATTCTGAGTACTACGTACAGACAAAGAAGCTTTCAGCAAAATGGATTAAAATATTCCCAGGGGAAAAGTTCAGCCATCAGTAAGTATAACCTGTTTGCACAAGAGTATAGAGACAGCGTTCTTTTCACAAATGATTTGTGAATTGCATAGTGTAATCTTGAGAATGACTTTTCACATAGAATCACCAATATCTGTGTGAAAAAAAAAACTGATCCGATGAATGCTCCCACAGTGTAGAAATAAGAGCTATATTGTTGGATTCATTTGCACTGCATGTTTCCAGAGGCAAGTCATAAAATGGAACCCCTTGTGTGTTCCCAGGAAAATCGAATATCGCACTACAAATCTGTGTGTGCGTCTGAGCCTAAATTCTCCAATCGCAGCAGCATTGCCATCTTGGATCATGATAGACACACGATTGGTTGCCTTTTAGGCAAGACCGGTTCACTCTCCTGGTTGCAATACCTCGCACGTTCCAAGAACACCATGGCCAAATTGAAAAACCTTCGTGTGAATGCCACCCTGATGAAACGCTTCAACATCGAATTCCACAAAGAAGCCAAACTGATGTCGTTGCTCAGTAAGTACCAAGATTGGAGTAAATACCTGTTGGTGCGTCATCCACTCCAGCGCCTTGTCTCCGCTTACTACGAAGTCGTTGTTCACCGTGGTCTCTTCCCGCGGGCTGACAACTCGACCATGGACCTAGAAGAGTTCCTGGAGACAATGTCTCGTGGAAATCTGGAGAGTGAAAACCACCATTGGATGTTCTACTGGCGCCGCTGTAGTGTCTGCTCTGTCGATTTCAACATGATCCTCAAACAGGAGACACTGGATGACGACATTGTACACTATAACCGGCATCATGACGTACCAACAACGTACACTGTGGAGCATACACATAAAAATAGTCACTTGAGAGAGGGACAAGCCAACAAGAGAGACTCGTACAAGTATGATAATCTACTGCGAGACTTTCAAGCTGCACACCCAGATTCAATGCGAAGGCTCCTGGACATGTACGGGTATGACATGCAACTGTTCGGATACAACTGGGACTGGGACAGTGGACAGAGTTCTTGTGGGTATGATACATATTCCGAAAGCTGCTGCTGAGGTCAAACAAAAAGGATTTTAAGCAGATCTTGCTTCAATTTGTTTTGTTTTTATCTGCACCAATATGCAATGGTGAATGTGGGAATCGAATACCAGATGTCTCAGTGAACATACAAAGTGATGATAATAAAATAGAATATACAATTTTTCTGCATCATTATTCATTTGATAGATTGGTATTGCAAGAACATCTAAAAATTCCCAGGCAGCACGGTTATCTAACTCCCGGAAATTATGTACAGTTATCAGGAAGGTCCCCATATCAAGCAGATTGTTTTTGACTAATTGTATTGTCATACACGTATTTGATCACCATCCTTGTGGCTACCTATTCATAACATGACAAGCTACAGGATAGTACGAATGGACAGCGTAAGAATACGTCCAGGAGACATGTTTTTTTTATCCATACCGTATGGCACAAATTGTGAATATGTTGTTTAAACCACATGGTTGTTTGAGTCAGAGGTGATTCCCTATTCAATGATACCGAAACTGTCTGTACAGTTGTATTTGCAATTTTTCGGCCCTTTATTACCAAACCAGATATTTTGTGTATGTTGCTTTAAACCTTAATAGATTCCATTACATCAGCCCGTGCAAAAATTCACTGGCGTGAGTAGACGGACCAACCACATTTGCGACCCACACTATATACGTACAGATGTATTTACTACAGTTTACAGAATAGTACAGGGGTCAAGCCGCACAATAGCGCGCAACGCATGCCCACCGTGGTATCGATTGTTGTTAGTCACTGCCGAGACCTCGGAAACGCTTCAAACTAGGGAAAATATCTATATCCGGGAAAAGCCCCGAAAATGAAATTTCGTGATAGAAACTTTGTTTTGGAAAAACAAAACAGCTCATTGTATCGATCTGATAAGAGTTCATTACGTTTTTGAACTTCAGATAAATGACAACTTCTTCAAAACTGATGAAAATGGAATAGAACTGGAATGTGGAATCTTATTTCGTTATGTTTTTTAATTCAGTGTGAACGGATAGTGCTGCACCATTTAGGCTGGAATAGATAAAAAATAAAAATGTACATTTGATATAGCACCCTAACTAGCAATGCCATTCAAAGGTGCTCAACATAAAAACGAGATAATACAGGGAATAATATACAAAATATACTAGTAATAAAGACAAAAATAGACTCAATATATAGATATGAGATAGAGAGTAAAAAGAAAATAGGGCTGAGTAAAAGTGAAAATCAGTAGAATAAATAAGGGAATAAATTCTTGACTAGGATGAATTGACAAGACATAGTAAGTTGATGACTAGAATGCTTCATGAAATAGATGAGTTGTAAGGAGAGTTTTAAAAGCACATAATGATTTAGCGTCCTTGATAATGATGATACTTGTTTATTATAGTCACATATACAATTATAATTAAATACACAAACAATACAATTACTTTGTATCCAGCTCAGGTCGGGCTTACAAGTGACTCCAAATCAAAATTTAAAACCAGTGGACGGTTGTGTTACACACATACACTTAAATAAAATATTCTATACATACAATAAACTCTTTCAACATATTTCAAGCCAATCCTCCATTCATCTTCATTACCACCCTAAATTTTTCATTTTCATCTGAAGACAGGAAATTTGGACAACGCTGTTTACACATATCTAACATATATTTACGTTCATCCTTGTATACTGAACATTCAAACAAAAAATGCTTTTCATCTTCTACATCACTCATACATAATGGACAAATACGTTCTTCAACTGTCATTTTCCTAAATAAGCCAGTTGAATTTTCTTTAACATTTAAATATTTTCCAGTTTCTATACGTTAAGCTAATATACCTGTTCTGAATCGAGCATGAATGGACCTTTGAAATTTAGATAAGTTGTTATTTCTAACATAAGACTCAACAGTAAAGGACTCTTTTAATATCGAATAAGTACGAAGTTTCGGCTTAAGGCTAACCATTTCTTTCCATTCCCTAGTCATCAAATCCAAACATCTTTTCTCAATATCGTTAATACTAAACAGACTTCTAGTTTCATACACACGTGTGACCCCTAACGTGCTTGCAACATTTTTTATGTCTTTACACCAATTATCACAGGGATTTCCATAACACCACATAAATGCTCGTTGTTAGTCTTGTATCTTCCATTTTGATTAGCATTATTACATATCGCCGGTATTTCAAAGAAACCCAACCCATATAAAGTATCGGTTCTAAAGAGTAAGAGCAGCAACAGAGAAAGACGCATCTCCATATAGGACTTCAGGCGTGAGGTAGGATGTTGGAGTACTATGTGGTTTGATGAGCGAAGTGGATGAGCGAAATAGACGTGATGGAGGCGAAGAGACTGATAGAACATGATTGTCCACCTATTGAAAGGATTCAGAGAACAGCATAGACCAACTGAGAGGCGCCGGGTACTGACAGTAACACATGCTGCACATTGCCATTATGCGTGAGATAATACACTCATACAGGAGAAGTGATATCACTAATAATTGCGTATCAATTCCACATGTTGTGCAGTAGGAACAACATTTACAAACTGTCTGTCCCTGATGACGTCAGCGCAGCATTGGTTTGGTCGTTTTGTTTCAATTCGAAAATTGACATCATACTAAATCTGTAAATAAGGTTGCTAAAATCCGATGTGAAATCGGGGATGTAAAATGTTCTTTCTCGATGTATCATTTATGATGACCACAGTGTTGAACGTGAGTCAGATGGACCGACACTACAGGATACAAGCACGTGTAAGCACGTGTATATTCCTTCCAGACGCAAAGATCGGCGTCAAGCATAATTATTTCATTAACCATATAAACCCCCCATATATGATCCTAAAAAATTGCATTGAATAAGATTGCAATAAGATAGGAAAGCATTGATGAGACATATAATAATATATAGTTATCGCACGATATGGGGTTCCGGAATGCCCAATACATTAACAAAGACAGACGGATCGAGGGATTGTCATTGACTTGATATTCAGACATAAATCCTCGTACTGTTGAATAACACTGTCATCATATGCCAAGTTTAGAAATTAAATTACACAATCACACTAAAGCCATGACTACTTTAGAATAACTTTGGAGAACTTGTCATTGATTTGAATTAAAACCTCGTATCGTGCAATAACCCTGTCATTATATGTCAATCCTATATCAAATTATACTACATAATCACACTAAAACCATGATTACTTTCAAATTGATTTTCAAATAAAGAAATATGTTATCAATAATATATTGCCATTATGTCCAAGTGCAGCGTTCGCACAGAATAAGGTGATCAATAATCATCACACACTATTATGTTATTGCACGATATGAGATTTTATTTTCGAAAGCATAAGATTTTGACAAACCCGATGCAGAAGGATCCGTTAAATCTTGAATAAAAGTTGATATTGAATACCGTATGGTACCGTATGGACATACTATATATTGCACATATATGAAATAATAATGAAATACAATTAGCCTATTTCAATTACGTCAACTCGCAATATTAACCTTACAAATCAATTCATTTGAATCACGGATAAAAATCAAATACAACTATTGAAAACACCAAACATTCAAATGTGTGATAAATCACATACCCCGAGTGTCACGTCACCACACCTATTAGGTATGTGGCTATGGACACATAGGTTCCCTGACTCAAGCAGCTGCATAACTAAATAACAAACCGTGAGACCCAATATTCTACACAAAAAAATATATCTAATTTCAAAAATTGTTTCCAACTAAATTCAATCACGTACCCCAATTCCAGATTCTGTTCAGTTTGTATTGCTTCTGAGGCGGCGTGTGGTGGCCACTTTAGTCCAACAAGAATCACATACACTTCCACTGTAAAGTTTTGCTGGAAAATACTTGGAAAAATATTTTCAATCTCTGAATAAATTTAGTATGTGAAAGAATTGTATATGACTTCTAAAATATCAAACAATCAGCATAAGTTGTAGGAATAGATCGTTCGCTATGAGCACTTGACTGACACCTGGCGAATACCTCGCGGAACAAACGCCAAAATAAAGGGCCGATTTACTCAGTTGTGCTTCCGCCCAGTGAAAGCTTTCTTCATCTTGGAAACTCACAGGTAGGAAAGGAACTGGTTGTGCTACAATCTTACACACTAAAAAAAGCCTTCCTACACCATTACCCTGTGAATTTCCAACTGAAACTGTGACTTTTTAAAATAATATAGTACCTTCATGCTCCGTTTTGACCATATAAGGAAAATCGGTGCCGGTCCATAACTGACCGCGATTGTTTTATCATCATTCATAGGTCTGAGCATATGATTGTTCACGTGACAGTCAGTAGCAAATGTATGAAGTATGATTGGATGGAAATGTTATGAAACCTTGGTAACGAATATATTATTCATTAGCAGCGAGTATATTAAATACATATTAGTATGGTCAGACACATATTGGAAGTAGAGTGAATAAACCGGACCGCAAATACAGAAATAACGAATAAATCAAACGGGCAATATGACATTTTGCAATCGATAATAGCAATACTATACGGTAGGCGGTAGATACAACGCACTGTACATACATTACTGTGCGATTTATCGGGCAATACGAGATATATAGATCTACGATTATCAAACTAATATGAACATTTGCAGTACAGTACGCGTCAAGGATATATCTTATAGGCATATATCCACCTGAAAATGTGAGCCCATAATCATTGTTCTACATGAAAATAAAACATGTAAATGTAAGTATTAATCTATTGCAACTATATAATCTATTAATCAAATTGAACTTTAATTACATTGAAGTAATTTATATTACTTTAATGTAATATGAATGTAATGTGAGCCCATAATCATAGATCTACATGAAAATAAAACATGTAAATGTAAGTATTAATCTATTGCAACTATATAATCTATTAATCAAATTGAACTTTAATTACATTGAAGTAATTTATATTACTTTAATGTAATATGAATGTAATGTTTGTAGGCTATAGTCTAGATCTAGATCCCCATTCAGATTTAGACATGACATCTATCAGGCCATAGTCGGACATACCCCTATCGATATTATTATAGGGCCCTATAATATTAATAACCCCTATAATATTATTATTAATGATATATGCATATATAGAGACCTGTCTCTCTATCATATGTGGGATAGGCCCTATATATTGTTATTCTTCCTTCGGCAATAATCGGCATCAGCATATAATTTTTAGGCTATTAATGTAATTATTGTTTTTGATATTTTTTCTCAAGAAAAAAAAACATGGCAACCACAGACGTCCTTCACAAAAAAGAACCCAAACGTTTTAGGTTCACTGTCCTAGCCTATAAACCTGCTGAATGAAGTAGTCAGTTGTAATGTGTTCGCTGACAACAACTTGCTTGACGCCAGCAATATCTAGGGTGGGAGCTTCAGGCCTGTTCCTCGAGTCTACGAAGAGAGAATCGTGCTCCTATAAGATATTTCCGAAAGGAAGACCTTGATCGGCTGAACATGATCGTATAATTTTGAAAATAAACAACCATGCCATAAAGGAAGTGCAATATATATTATTGGTATTGTTTGCTGTCGTTGCTATTGTAGATCTGGATCTGATGAGGACAACGGGGAGCGTGAGACTATGTTGCAGGAAGTAGGGGAAACCGGGGCAAGTTGTTACATTTTTCTTGTGTCTTACTGTACTAGCACAATTTTGCTCTTGATCTCAACTCTTGATTCATTTTGAGGATGGTATAACTAGTGTCCATGAAACTACCGCATTATCGATTTTTTTTCTATTTGCATGCCTTTTCTAATCAAGGCAAAAGAATACTTCCCCCATGGGGCAAGTTGTTACGTTACACGGGTAAGTTGATACACACCAGGTTGTAAGAATACGTGCAAAAGTGAGTAATATGTCGAGAAAACCAATCCTAAATGTACCCACACATTTATGAAATTACGCAAACTCCCATTTAAATATTGCAGCTACCACTCAATTGTCATGATCGATATCGATCACGATCATTGTGGAACGAATAGGTTTCACCAAGACCTTTTCATGGGTTTCACCAATATCTGAATGTAATATTGACCTGATTATAATATTGACCTAGTCGATCACATGCACCTTGTTTGTTTACTAATCAAAATGTAATTTATTTGTGATTTTTCTCTAGTATCATTACTAAATTTTGAATGCATAGATCATTAAACAAAACAACTGTGTTAAATTTATAATCAATGAGCGATTGATTCGGTGGGCGATTTTTGGGGGGAAACTTTATATGTGCCGACAACACACATTGTCAATACATGAAGTCAAAACATATTAATCTGCCAAGATGGTTATTGTGAGCTCCGAACTTGACAACAAATACTAGCATTGAACCACAAATAATGACATTGATCCTGACGCCAGCAAGAATTTTTTTTGCAGTTTGATAATGAAAGGAAGCATTCGGTAATGGTTCAGTATTTAATGCTACAGACAAATCTTCAGTCTCACTGGTAATTGCAACCGATATTGTGATCATGATGGCTCCGTGAAACCACTAATCCTAAGCCAATTATAGTGACTATCATATGACCACAGTGGTAAATTCTACCTACGATTCGCTAATACAACATAGAAATATTATCCAGCAAAGTTGCTTCTTGAGACCACGAAGGAGCGAAATCAACCCAAAATCAATTTTATTGTTACATTTCTTTGGCATTAGCATTCATGTACAGATGATTCAGCAGTATTTGAACAAACAACAACTATGATGCACCGCTTTCCAGATATCAATGAAGTGGAAAAATCCCAACTCAGCAAAAAATTCTTGGTCAAGGTCAAGGTTTTTTTTTTTTTTTTTTTTTTTAAACGTAATTTATTTTCCGAGGATTGTTACACGCAGAATATGCACAAAGGTAACGTTCCTCGTCCAGAACGAGTGAGTATTTAGCATGGCTACTCAGTATAGGCAGCACAGAAGCAGGATTCACATAAAACGCTCAGTTTCCATAATAAAAGCATGTACAGCATTGAACAATTCAATATTCCAAGCAGTTCCCAAAGATTCATTCCCAAAAAGAAAAAGTTCCGTCAAATATTTTTTTTGGTTTTGTGTGAATGAAGTTATATCGAGATCAGGCATCATTATCAAGAGGAGGGGGGTGGTGGAGGCCAACAGTTTGTGACGGGCAGCTCGATAGGAGGGACAGTCAAGTATGTAATGTACAACGTCTTCGATTCGAGACCCACATGACCCACAAGAAGCATCGGATATAAAATTATATTTTTTCCTATGAGAATTCAGTCCACTGAGACCCATTCGCAGCCGGGCCTGAAAGACAGGTGCACGTCCAGTACCATGAGAATAAAGTGGGTTGCTTTCAGGAAAAAACGAATCTTTCAGTCGCTTTTTGAACAAAGGGAGGCTAGCAGTGCCTCTGATATTTGCATCAAGGTTGTTCCACGCCCGTGATGCAGTAGGAACGAATGATTTTTTAAAGGAGACGGTCAAGGTCAAGGTTCATCCTAAATATCCCTTAGACATGTTTGTCTAGGGCGATAAGTCCAAAATTAACGTCCGATTCACTCCATGACACACCGTTTTTTTAGATATGCAGGAAGCCACAAGGATGAAACAGCAAAATATCTCCCGAGCATGGCAGGGGCGCATGAATTGGGCATTTTAGCGATATTTAGAGACATGATCAGACCCATCAATGTGGCATTTGTTAGTTGTGAAGACATCACTGATCACATGGGGTAAGTTGTTACACTGTAACAATGTGCCCCGTCTGTTTTGTAACAACTTGCCCCAGGTACTGGTTTAACACCCATCGCTACATTCTAATGTCCATTCATTTCGTATTTTCGCCCATGTTTCGGGTCATACCGAGGAGAATGAGACAAGCTATGCTCAAACGAAATTTAAAGTGAAAACGGGACCAAAACCAAACGGATTTGGCAGGTCGAGTAATGTGGAGAACAACAGTTTTTAGACAAACTCGATGTTTCTATTTCCTTATGGAGATTTAACTTGGGAGGGCCAAAGCCATGTTTTGGGTGGCTGGGTTGGGCATGAAAATCCAGTATCGCATAGAGGACGACAGAGCAGTAGAAATTTAATTGAAAAATGTATCGTGTTTTATTTGATGTGAATTTCTCTCGATAAACAGTCCGCTTTTCAATAGGACTGGAAAGCGGAAGTACTGATCGATGACAAATTCCAATGAATTTATTCGGACTAGGGATAAGCACCTGACGCCTCCCTATCTTTTAACATGGGGGTGCATCCCTATCTTTCAACATGGGGGTACATAGTGATTTTAAGTATATAAACGATGTCTTTAGTGTATTATAGTATCCATACATAATGAAGATATACAAAAACTGTTGTAAAAGATGAAAAGTATCCAATTCCACAGCATATTCAAGCTTTGAAGAGGCACTGAAAAAACGGCACTTCGAATAAAGCCTTGTTCCAGCAAAATTGCCGGCAGAACTGTATTATTCATTATGTGTAGACGTTGATTTTACTAGTGAGCTAAAAGTACCTAACCAATATCAACCAGGATCTAGCGGCCATATCCAATATATTATCAATCTCTTCATTCATCCATTTCATATCCAACATTCTATTTGCTCCATTTTGCTGAAATTCTAATTGTGGCTATTGTGAGTATGGACGTTGTTCTTTACACACAGGCTCTAATCGTGCATCACTTGTGATGTACGATACGTCATTAGAGAGTTCCAGATGCACGTTTACGTGGACGTGGACTCTACGTGAAGATTAAAAAAACGTTATGACGTCATGATTTTGGGGTTCCCCAAGACAACAACTTCACTAAAAAAGCTTTTGACAAAACAACATTACCAATGCCCTGTAAAAATTTATTGAATTATATAGCCTTAATCCGGCCTACATGACATTCACACAAACCGAGGATATAACAAGGGATATATGAGCAATATGCAAACATAATATGAACAGATGTCACTGACCAGAATGAAGAAATATAGCGTGTACATAAACACACGCTATATATAGAAATTGATACAATGTATTCAATCCGGTCTGGAACCGGAACACGGTGGATAACTAGTACTAATTTTTACGGGCATTTAATTCAGCTTATGAAACGGAAAAAAAAACGTCAAACACGACGTTCTAGAAATAAGAGAATCCCATGTCATTTTTGTGTGGGATAGAGATTTCCCGACCAGTCATCAGTGCGAATCCAAGGCGAGCCTTTAGGCGAGCCTGGGATGTACTGAGGACGAGTCGGGAAATCTTTATCCCACACAAAAATGACAAGGGATTCTTTTTCTCGCCCGTCCAGTCCCGTATTGACAGTTTTTTCATATCATTTCTGTAGTTTTTCACATGTTTTGCCACTTTTTGTGGAAGAAATTCGGTGTTCGATCATCCATGACTATCCATTGTTATAACCTACCAAACGCGTCATTTGTATTGTTACGTCATACCACTTGACACAACAGACCTGGGATAGAGTTTTCCCAGGTCGGTTCACACCAGACAAATTTTCACTATCCCATATACATGACGTATTTTGACAGAGGGTGAGAATAGCTATTCTCACGTAAGTTTCCCACTAAATCACTTCCGTGGACAAAGCGCTATTAGGTGTGAATACTATGTTCACACCTAATAGTGCTGTGATCGCGCTATCCTCCTATGGAGCTATCATAGCGCTATGAAACCACTTGGAGCGTTCGCATTTCTTTGCACGAAAAAATATAACTTGAACATGACATTTAAATCAAAATGCCCTTCTCACCCTCGTGAATAGCATCCATTTCAACTGATGTGACCTCAGGTGATGGCACACTTAGTGGTAATGAGAGCAACTTTTCCATGCATGATTGTACGATGAAGGATGAGGGTGAGCGATTCATACTGATGGGATCAACAGCTTGACTGTGTGATCGTGTCTCGATTGTGTGAAAATGACGTCCAAGATTTTTTCTTGTGTGGATGATGAGTTGCAGTAGTAGGAAGAGCTCATCCTGTGCAAGAAATAACCCAACGAAATCTGTTGGTCAGAATGCTGGTAGTCATACAAGTTTGAATGTATCTGAATTCCGATCCCATTGGCTAACACAATGCACAATGGTTAAAATTTACTGTAAAAAAACTCGCGATGAGTTGACGACTGCCATAATAAGTGCAAGCTCAACTACATCTAATAAAAATAAATTTGCAGTGTTATACAAATAATTACCGGTCATGTATTGAAGTTGACCAACATCTCGTTGCAACAATATCAGTGATTATTCTTGTCCCCCTTGAGATCATCCAATAACTTATGCACAAGACTGATGCTGAATTGGCCATTTGTCTGTTATTGTAGGACCACTGTCACCCCATTTGACGTATCAACTGACTCTTCTACATCAAAGCTCTGTAAAAATAATTTAAAATCCCAATGATTTCATTATGTTATGGTCAATTCCTGTAACTGCAACTAGTATATATCATCAGATGTTTTTTTATGACCAAACATCAGCTGTGGGAATGACCAGTTTCCCAACAATCGCTCTCTTTTTTTACAAGAATCTTGTTTAAATCACTCCCACAAATCTTGACACAGTGTGATCCTCGCATTCCAAACCCTGGAACGTCTAGTCGCAACTTTAAGTTCTGTCTGAGCATCAGTACAAACATGACTGCAAACATGGTCAAATGATCATCGCGAACTGGATGAAGTGGAAGACCAACATTCCTAAGCAGCAACATTCCTATGTCGCCAAAATATGGTGTGTTTGTCTCACAACTCGTACGCTATTCCAGAGCTAGTTGCATGATATGACAAGGATATATATATGTTTTACCAAGACTAGTAGCTGTTTTCAAGAAATTCTATGGAAGTCGTCAGAAACTGGTTGCCAAGTACACAAAGTCTGTCACAAGTATGCAACAAGACCTGTTTGCATGTTAATGCTTTGGAATTCATGACGGTTGATCTGTTCACTCCCTCAGAATAGCTTGTGTCTGGGTGTTGGATCCATACAATTGCCAATCAACAAATTAAAGCAATTAATATTTTCGAAACAATTCACAAGCCTAATCACAAGCCAAAAGCTACTGAATTCATATTCATATTTCTGCGTGTGTGGATATTTCAGGTCTTTGCCATCAGGTCTTTGCGTCTCGTTGTTGGTGCTCATGCCGAACATCAATCATCTCTGCTAATGGCAATGTGCAGCATGTGACAGGGTCGTTCGTAACTGTCAGTAGACGGTGTCTCCCACTTGGTTCGTGCTGTTCTCTGAATCATTTTAATGGGTGGGATGTGTGTCATATATTCACATGACAATCCCGTTATATCATCGACTATGTCTCCATCACATCTATTTCATCCGAATCGGTGCAGCACTATCCAATTTCAAAAGTACAAAACATACCTTTTGGTTGATCTGTTCACTCTAAATTAAAAAAAAAAAACAGAATAAAATGTGATTCCACATTTTTTATATTCCAGTTACATCAGTTGTATTGAATGAAATCAATTCAAAGCAATGAGCTGAAATTCTGACGTGAGAACTCAGTAATTATCGACGGGTGAAAGGCAGAACGTCGTAAGTGACATTTTTGGACAAAATGGTTTTAGGGCTTCATTTCATTCTGTGTAACGACGCGGATATGTACGCTTCGCTTTGTGCTTCAGATCAGCTTATGAACAAAGAAATATGCAAATGTTAAAATACACCGTAAGT
The DNA here is from genome assembly GCA_949152475.1 of Terebella lapidaria. Lineage (NCBI taxonomy): Eukaryota > Metazoa > Annelida > Polychaeta > Terebellida > Terebellidae > Terebella > Terebella lapidaria. The sequence goes on along the minus strand of OX424564.1, from coordinate 14,881,453 downwards.
GACAACTCCTATGTATGCAACCAGGCAGAATGTCGTATATAACACAGATTCCCGGCAGAATGTCGTAACTGAACAGTGTATGCCAGTAGAACATCGTATCTGCACATCCCAGACCGGCAGAACATCGTAACTGACATGTTTCTCATCGCGTAGGGATTTTGACAAAAGAACAGATATGTCTCTGTACACATAAAGGTGTGGGTGCGTTATTTCTGTATGGATGCACGCAGACACATAACATTCCTGTTGATTTAATCCCAAAACTCGTGTAATCCTCAAAACCTCCCTCGAATTGTGTTGGCATTTGACAGGTCCCTTTAGCATGACCTAGGGGGGGGTGGAAAGGACGGGGCTTAAAGTTGGTAGATCGGAGTTGGAAAGTTGCATAGCTAACTGAAGTCAACCTCTTCACCTGTTCACGCTCAACTGTTACCAACAGCACGGGGGACTATCCGTTCCCTACAAATTGGTTTACGGCGGTTTGGTTCCGATTTACGTGTGCTTGTTTGTTTCGCCATGTGAGAGAAATTGTGGGCAAAAGTTTAACAGATTGTATGTGAGACCCGTATGCCTATTTTTATAATGTAATGCTTAGGAGTATATAAAGTGTTATTTGCGTGGGGAAAATGATAGTTTCGGTGTAGTATGGGGTATATTGGATAGACGTAGAATCAATACCCAGTATTAAGTATTCCGAGCAAGCAAAACAGGGTCCGTTATCCAATCTCATAGTCCGGGCACAGAAAGTCATATCAGGCATACGAAGTGAGAGAAAACAAAAATGACAGGGAAACTCATGAACACCCAAAAATGGCCATTAGGAGGTGAAATCAAGTGTTCCGGAAAGAGTGAGCATTTCCTGCCCCACTAGTGGCCCCCGTCATGAATTCCCCAAAATTAACATGAAAATAGATTTAGTTGCATGGCAGACATGGATTTGGTGTATTTATCAACCAGATCATGATGACGTCCATATAATTTCTTAAACGCAGCTATAAATCTTGGTATAACATATCCTTGTCGTAGCAGTTTAGAGACTAGCTGGGCACTTCGATAGACAAAGTCCTCATATTTGCAACTAGCTCTGGTGTGGTTCCATGTTCCGATTTACAAGACGAATAAAAACATTAGAATAGATAACAATATGAAATGTTTTAAACTCACTTTGGCATATTAAAGTTGGAAATATTGAATTACCATCTGACCTAACGACGTTTGATGACTGAAGGAGCTTTAGATAGAAGGGAATATGACCGGTTCTGCTCTATTCTGATATATTTTATAAATTTTATTCATTTATTTTCTGCCATGGTTCATTGACCCCATCCTTCTGTCGAACCGGGTAATAGTGGACTCGCGAATTTCCCAAATAATTTAATCATATACATTTAATTCATTTCTTCTTTTTCGTTTACGCTCTTTCGTTTGATTGCTTATTTTCTTGATCAGTAGTCGGATGTGACCTTGCAACCATTCCACTTTTGATGAGATTCCACATTTTCACATCATGTGATGACATAAAACATCGAGTTCAACACAAAACCTGAAATAATTTTTTACCATAAATATATTTTGGTTCGTCGGATCCATTTGAATTTTTTATCTTTCCATTTGGCATAGAATTATATCTTAAAAACTGGTAAGGTCGGCAAACTACTTCTTAAATTTCACCTCAAACAAGATATTTGCGAGTTTGATCACAGCTTGGCAAGTCATTCGATGTTTGAATCACACATTGCTTTGGTAAGAGATTATTTGATCAAAATACACTCTTCAAACGTCTTCAAACTAAAAAAAACCCATCAGAATTGGTAAATTGTTCATGGTCACAACTATTAAAAGAATCCTCAATTTGCTTGAATTCACGTGATCCTATTTGGGGCTGAAATTTACCACTGAGGTAGACTGTCAACTTTTTCAGTTTTGAAGATCTGAAATTTGATGAAAAAATATGATTCAAACAGATTCAAGTTGATCCGACGGTCCAAAACAAAATTACGGGCAAAAATCATACGAGGTTGTGTGTTGATATTGACTTAATTTGCATACACATTTCATATGCGGACACAAAGTATGAAGGTAAGGAAATTGCCACGTAAGCGTTCGTATTTGTTTTCAACAAATGATATTCTTACCTTATATCTAGACATATAATTAAGTGTCGGTAAATCTGAACATCAAAACATGTAAACCAACGTAAATCGGAATCACCATGACGGTAAAACGGAACTTGTGATGCGACATAAAGACTGTGCGTGTTGCGATGAAAGTAGTTGAATATATCAAAAACATGCCTCAAAGACATAATATGTTAATGTTTGGTGATAAATGGCTAATTATTCAGGTAGTAATCAAAGCAACATCGCACAGGTCGCTTTTGTTTTGACTGTCGGCAGATACACGTAAGTCGGAACCAAATCAGAACGGATAGTCCTCCGTGAACAAGTTTAATAGGAAAAAAGGATACATAATAATAATAGTTCAATTAAAATCTTCGATAATCTGTTTGACAATGATTTATGTGAGAAATTGGGCGGCGTTGTGATAGGTATTCTGAAAGCATAGTAAGCGTTCATTGGGGTCAAGCAACCGGTTGTGTGCTGGTATAGACAATTTTTCCCCGGGAAGATATTGATTTAGCTATTATGACACAATTAACTTATTTATCATGACAAGGGAGACCGCATTCATCTATTGCCATATCTTGAATCAGTATAACATCTTGTTTAACTCGTTATATGCAGGGCCAGTTCACATAAACTTTCTTGTTCTGAAACATTTCCGCTCTACGCAGGTCAGCTCTGCACTCATCGTCCTTGTACAGGTGAGTAACGGCGTCTCCGAATTGTTGGGTGCATATTGCATTATTATCAATTAGGATGTTTTTTTAAGATTATAATAATAATATTTATAAATTATTATTATAATTATTATAATAATAATTTGATTGCAGATGGAATTGCAGACGGGATCCGATACTCAACACTATATCAGATTTGGGTTGGGTGGTGTGGTAAGGACACGGCATTATAACGGGTATTATATCGTTGCCAAAATAAAGGAATCAAGAGGAGCGGTGGTATGGGAAGTATCCTTTCGTAAATAATTACTCTGACAAGATATGGTTCTTTTTATTGCCTAGTAGGGGTAGATGAAAGCCAATAGGAGGAGAAATGCCTTTCATCAATGTGATCTCAGACTTCGAAGGGTTCCAATCGTTGCCGTATAAGGGATAAGAGGGGAGGCGGAAAAGGAAGACACCTTTTAGGTAAAGTCTCAGTCGGGGACAAGGTTACAATCATTGTAAAATAGGGGATTAGGAGGGAGGATGGGAAAGGAAGAGTCCTTCCATCAGTAAGCTATGAGGTGGTTCTAATCGTTTTCGAATATGGGTTCAAGAGGGGCGATTGCAGGGACAGTCCCTTGTCAATAAACTCTTAAGTGGAGAAAGGATTTCAAGTGTCAATGAAAACCTTAGGCGTTAACATGGTTCTAATTGTTGTGAAATAGGGTTTTAGGAGGGGCAGCGTGAGCGGGAAAGACCTTTGATAAATAAAATCTCTTCTGGGGGGATAGGCTTCTAATCGTTCTAAAATAAGAGTTTAGGAGGGGTGGGAAGAGTTTGTTCCCGAATAATATATCAGGCTTGGTTAGGCTTGTCTATACAGTGGTTCAAGAGGGCGATGATGGGAGAGTCCTTCAAATCTCAGGCGGATACAGCGTTCCAATCATTGTCAATAAAGGGTTTAGGAGGGTCGATGGGAACGGAGAACCTTTTCGTAAATAACCCTTCTAGCGGGAATAGGATTGTAATATCAGGTTGTCGAATAGGGATATAGCGAGGTGGTGTGAGGGAAAGAGAGCCTCAAGCAAAAACAGGGTTTCACCATGGTAAAATAGGAGATTTATCTGTATATTCATATTGTAAATACAATTATCTGAATTGAATGAATCAACCATGCACAGGACCCACTCTGGGGCACCTAATCACCGTCATCTTCCGAGCCCATATATACTCTCTTTGGTGTTTGCCCCCAGCCCTCTTCTCTACAAAATCCTGGATTCGCTCGTGCAGGTGTTGTTGTGCAGTTAATATTTTAAACATTGATTCAAATATCACATGTCACCTGATATAAAAACACATTTGGTTGCACAGAGGTTCAATTTGATAGGTGCTTGCACCGTGTTACTGCGATATTTTGTAGTATGAAAGTTCGGTTTCCTGAATCGATTTCATTGTTTCAAAAGTTTTCAAGCAATTCAAATCGAGTACTAATATTGAGAATGGCAGATAATTACAGAAATTTGGTCCCATGCAAATTTGCAGCAACAGCAGGCAGAAGATGAACAAGCAACAGCATCATCATTATCATGTGAAGAATCCTCTTCCGTTGGTGAAGGGGTGTATAGGAGGGCGCTGATTGCTGGTTTCCCCTTTGTAGCATGTTTTGTAGCATAATTATTGGGTGTCGCAACGTCTTTGGCAAAAAATGGTAATGAATTTGACTGAAAACCACATCCCTTTTACATTTGCTGGCCCTGTGTCTCTTCAGTAGCACTGCCATCCTCGCAGTAGCACGCCAGTGGCCCTTCAACATGTTCAATGCTGAGTCCAACACCGTAGTACTACCGCCGTGAAACCGCCAACAAACCCGTAAGGGTATGGCCTCAATGACACCTCCCTGGTTCCTCAGTACCATCTTGAAGAAAAATACATGTTTGATGGGTAGGGAAAAATACGAAAACACTACTGGATATGTCACAACGGTGATGACGGTTTTAGCAGAAAACGGTTGTGGTACCGCAGTGGCACCGCCATTCCAGTGTGACAGGGGTATAATCAGGACATTTCGCTCAACATTGATGAGGTTGTTCCAAAATTTCATAGTACTGAGCCTGAAATGCACAGGAAGCGATATTTGTGTGGAATAAGGTTGAACTCAAGGGTTATTAACAAATAATATTTCTTTCTTGCAGTTGGCCGCGAACTCCTATCACTATTATCTTCCCAGTACCAACATGTATGACAATGAGACCCGGGCAATGAGACCGTGGGAATGAACATACGAACGAATTTCATTGATAATTATCGGGAGCATGCTAACCTACATGTAGGCAGATACGACATTCTGGCGGGCCAGTGTTCAGATAATATGTCAGATACGATATATTGCTGCCAAATCCTGGGAGTGTGTCTGAAACGAACACTTCTCGATCCAAATATTGTTCATCCAGCCAGAGAGACACAGGCTGAGAAATACACTTATAGTTGCCATAGCAGTCGAATAAATACTGCCTGAAAAACTTATACGACATTCTGCCTGTTCGATCGGCACCCTTGTCAGATATTTTGCGTCCGACAGAACGTCGTAACAAACAAACTTGTTGAATCGTAGTTAGAAGTGAAGATTGTGTTGTTCTGTGATGCAAGGAAGGTCGTATTAGTTTACCGCGAGCATACAAACAATAAATATGAATAAAAATGGGTTTTAAATATGTACTTACGACCTTCTGCCAGGTTGAAAATATTTTCCGTCGCCTTCAGAAGTTGCAGGCAGAATGTCGTAAGTAACATTTTGTTCCATAAAAACGTTAAAGCAACACATTTGCAATTTATTTGTATTCGGGAAGAACAAGGAAGATAGTTTACATGATATATCAAAAACTCCAATCGCTGGATAAAAGCAGGTACGTGTGGGATGAAAAACATGTCCTCCTGTAAAATTACCGAAATGTCACTTACGACGTTCTGCCTTTCACCCGTCGTTATCATGATTATAGGTAATCGACTGGATACAGTGTTTGCGGCCCGAGGTCGTGTCTGGGCCGTAGGACGCACGAGATTGCGAGTGCGTTCCCGGCACAGACACGACCGAGGGCCTGAAGCACTGTATCCAGTCGATTAACTTTTTATCATATGCCGCATCATGATATGCATACCCCTCGGGAGAGATATGATTACAAATGCTGACATTTTCTAGCCATTTTAGACCTGAAAGCAAAGAATTTTATGGACATTTTCATATACTACAAAACCAAAAACGTCATTTCACCAGCGCATGAATACGTAAAGGTCAATACCGCAATATATCGGACCGAATGCACTGTGTAATCCATTGTAGAATTTTCGTAGGCATATACAAATATTGAATATAATATGAATAGCTGTATCGTTTCCCCTGCTCTGGATATACAACGAAATATGCTATTACCCTGACCTAAAAATTGACCTAAAAATTGACACCAGAGTTTATTACTTTCATTATGAGCCTACTAAGTTCATAAACTTTGCTTCCTAGCTGCAACGTAATTTTGAAACAACTGCTGAAAGTGTTTTCTTTCTGATCTCGGAAGCAGCTTTGGGCCACTAGTGGGGCAGGAAATGCTCACTCTTTCCGGAACACCTGATTTCACCTCCTGATGGCCATTTACGGGGGTTCATGAGTTTCCCTGTCATTTTTGTTTTCTCTCACTTCGTATGCCTGATATGACTTTCTGTCCCCGGACTATGAGATTGGATAACGGACTCTGTTTTGTTTGCTCGGAATACTTGATACTGGGTATTGATTCCACGTCTATTATAACCACAAGAGCGCCGTCCGCTGTTCCAATCCCAGTTGAATCTGAACAGTTGCATGTTATACCCGTACATGTCCAGGAGCCTTCACATTGAATCTTGGTGCACAGCTCGGAAGGTTCGCAGCAGACTGTCACACTCGTACGAGTCTCTCACAGTACCCTCCCTCTCCCCTAATTGCCTATTTCCATGTGTATGTCCCATTGTGTACTTTGCTGGTACGCCATGACGCCAGTTATATCGTACAATGTCGTCGTCCAGTGTCTCCTGCTTGAGGATCATGTTGAAATTGACAAAGTAGACACTACAGCGGCGCCAGTGGAGACAAGGCCAGTGACAGCGGAGACAAGGCGCTGGAGTGGATGGCGCATTAGGAGGTATCTAATACAATTCGTGTGCGTGCTGAACGACGTCAGCTTGGCGGCTTTGTGGAACTCGATACTGAAGCGTTTCATCACGGTGTCATTCACACGAAGGCTTTTCTACTTGGCCATTGTGTTTTTGGAACGTGCGAGGTATTGCATCCAAGAAGTGAACCGGTCTTGCCTAGAAGGCAGCCAATCGTGTGCCTGTCATGATCCAAAATGTCAATGCTGTTGTGATTGGAGAATTGAGGCTCGGACGCACACACAGATTCGTATAGTGTGATATACTACGGTCCATTGGCCGAATTGTGTCTAAACCTTTGAAAACATAGATCCAACTATATATAGAGCTATCCCTTGTTTTTGGCATGTTTACCTTTTCTCAGTTCTGCAACTTCTGCTACTTGAGAAGTCATTAATTTGGAAGTCGTTAATTCGTAAGAATATACCTTTGTTCACGATGTTGTCACAAACCTTTATAATCTCGAATTATTACGTTGTATTATAGGATCACGAGTATACTTAGTGATGGTTGAATTGGTCATCTGTATATATTCTAATCTATTTCAATCTAAATTACCACGTCTTGCTTGATATTTATAATGCAAAATGACGAGTATAGGCAAACCAAATATTATTTTAATAAAAAACGATACAGATCGAACTTTCACCATATAAACTTGGAGCAGCTGTTGACGTTGTCGTTTCACAACCAGTGATCAATTTGTACTAAAATTTTAACCCATCTCGGTAAATAATTAGGATATGCTGGCACATTAGCAACATCATCCTTTCTGTGTAATTCACATAAACTGGTACAACATAAATCATAGTCAATCAGTCAGAGTTTCGAGAAAGCAAACCTTCCTGACAATTCTGTTAGTTTTGCAAAAAGCTATAAATTATTCTCAAACACAGGCCCCCAACATGAGATTTGAAATGCCACAAAGGTGGCAGAAATGAAAATAGTGACTGTGCTTAATAATCCATTCAAACTGAAATGAGACCATCTGCCAACTTGATGGCGCATAAATTATAAAAAAAACAGTATTGGAAAATATATCATCCCGCTCATATATCATCGAGCTCTACAAAGCCATCAACTTACGGGGGTTTAATCATGTGCGTGATAGTTACGCCTCAATTTTCGTGAATATATTGAATCAGTGTGCCAATATATTGGATGTATTGGACAACTAAAGTTGATACGACTCCGACACTGTTGAATAATCGACATCAAACAACAAAAGCACATAAAAATATAATTCCCATGATGGGATATTCTGGGTGATTTGTAACTAACCATCACAATAACAACAAGAATCACACCTGGTGCAAAGCTCTAGATCTCCCCTAATATAAAAAGTCAATAACGCGCTCATTTCTAGCACTATTTTCAATTTAATTTCGTGCGCATATACAATGTCCATGCAGGAGGAATACCGATGTGAAAGCATTTGGTAGTACTTATGAATAGTAGTCCCTGATCGAGCACGCCCATCAAAAATAGCAAGGTGTTCATAAGATTCAGCACCGTTTTCAATTTGGCCCAAAATTCAGTATATCGGTTAAGTTGTTTTTGGTCAATATTGTACAAGTAGACGGCAATATATGCCCATATGAGAGGTGTCTACAGAATTTGAGTACCGTCCGAATAGTTATAAGCACAGAAATATTAATGTGGAAGTCGGTGGTATTGAACTCAGAACCCATTCCGACTTTTGCACATTGCCAACGATCAACATCTTTTGCACTCTGCGAGCGGAAATCAGTTCATTGTGGGACAGTGAAAAATAAATGCATATCATTGTTAAAAGCAAATATGCACTCAGAAAATGAAAAGAAACAAATGTGGTAATTTTCCTGCTCAAAAAAAAGGAAAATTAGGCATTGACAAAAACTGGAAAAGTGAGAAGTGAGCAATTGCAAAAATGATACCCGGTTAACTGCTTGCGCACCGTGGTGATGTATGTATTCTCAAATCCCGCTATTCTCAAAATCGGCGATTGTGACGAAAAATTTGTTCCATTCAACGAAAATATTCGTCAGATTATATTATTTGATTCATTTACATCCAACTCCAACTGAATTAATTACGTCATTACGTTCAAAGTATTTTCTCTTTGAAACAAGGTTTTTTCCTCAGAATCGGAGTCTCAGAGAGCGGTTAAGAAGCGGGGAGACAATAACCCAACGCTAACGACATATGACCCAACAGACTCAATCGCGCATCATAACCAAAACTCCCAAACACCTTCTGGTTCTCCATGGGCATATCTGCATTCTCTTAGCGAATGTTTGAACCTTCTCCTCCCAGACCACTCACAGAAAGCTACATACTCGTATTTGGTGTTTGAGTTCTTATGATTTTCCAACCCTTGCTTATAAAACTGAGTAATAAGGGCATTTATTCGCTATATGTACACTTTATAACTAGGTGTTTAGTTCGTAATGTGTTTAGAGAATATACACGCATCTACACACGCGAGCGTGGTGATTTTACACTAGTATTGCAGAAAAGTGGTATGTTATTTATAGATATATAGGCTAAATACCTGCAATATCTAATCTATAAACATGATGAACCCGTGTCACCTCGCAATCTAGCGTGAGCATTTATTTTTGCTAGATTCCAATAATATATTTAAATTCAATGTCTTGAAAAAGTATGACATTCATGAAATTGAACTTACGGTAATTAACAAGAAGGCTTATCCGTGGAATATTTGTAGCCAAATTATTTGCACATCAGACACTGGGCACTTGGAACGTGCGAGGTATTGCATCCAAGAAGTGAACCGGTCTTGCCTAGAAGGCAGCCAATCGTGTGCCTGTCATGATCCAAAATGTCAATGCTGTTGTGATTGGAGAATTGAGGCTCGGACGCACACACAGATTCGTATAGTGTGATATACTACGGTCCATTGGCCGAATTGTGTCTAAACCTTTGAAAACATAGATCCAACTATATATAGAGCTATCCCTTGTTTTTGGCATGTTTACCTTTTCTCAGTTCTGCAACTTCTGCTACTTGAGAAGTCATTAATTTGGAAGTCGTTAATTCGTAAGAATATACCTTTGTTTACGATGTTGTCACAAACCTTTATAATCTCGAATTATTACGTTGTATTATAGGATCACGAGTATACTTAGTGATGGTTGAATTGGTCATCTGTATATATTCTAATCTATTTCAATCTAAATTACCACGTCTTGCTTGATATTTATAATGCAAAATGACGAGTATAGGCAAACCAAATATTATTTTAATAAAAAACGATACAGATCGAACTTTCACCATATAAACTTGGAGCAGCTGTTGACGTTGTTGTTTCACAACCAGTGATCAATTTGTACTAAAATTTTAACCCATCTCGGTAAATAATTAGGATATGCTGGCACATTAGCAACATCATCCTTTCTGTGTAATTCACATAAACTGGTACAACATAAATCATAGTCAATCAGTCAGAGTTTCGAGAAAGCAAACCTTCCTGACAATTCTGTTAGTTTTGCAAAAAGCTATAAATTATTCTCAAACACAGGCCCCCAACATGAGATTTGAAATGCCACAAAGGTGGCAGAAATGAAAATAGTGACTGTGCTTAATAATCCATTCAAACTGAAATGAGACCATCTGCCAACTTGATGGCGCATAAATTATAAAAAAAACAGTATTGGAAAATATATCATCCCGCTCATATATCATCGAGCTCTACAAAGCCATCAACTTACGGGGGTTTAATCATGTGCGTGATAGTTACGCCTCAATTTTCGTGAATATATTGAATCAGTGTGCCAATATATTGGATGTATTGGACAACTAAAGTTGATACGACTCCGACACTGTTGAATAATCGACATCAAACAACAAAAGCACATAAAAATATAATTCCCATGATGTGATATTCTGGGTGATTTGAAACTAACCATCACAATAACAACAAGAATCACACCTGGTGCAAAGCTCTAGATCTCCCCTAATATAAAAAGTCAATAACGCGCTCATTTCTAGCACTATTTTCAATTTAATTTCGTGCGCATATACAATGTCCATGCAGGAGGAATACCGATGTGAAAGCATTTGGTAGTACTTATGAATAGTAGTCCCTGATCGAGCACGCCCATCAAAAATAGCAAGGTGTTCATAAGATTCAGCACCGTTTTCAATTTGGCCCAAAATTCAGTATATCGGTTAAGTTGTTTTTGGTCAATATTGTACAAGTAGACGGCAATATATGCCCATATGAGAGGTGTCTACAGAATTTGAGTACCGTCCGAATAGTTATAAGCACAGAAATATTAATGTGGAAGTCGGTGGTATTGAACTCAGAACCCATTCCGACTTTTGCACATTGCCAACGATCAACATCTTTTGCACTCTGCGAGCGGAAATCAGTTCATTGTGGGACAGTGAAAAATAAATGCATATCATTGTTAAAAGCAAATATGCACTCAGAAAATGAAAAGAAACAAATGTGGTAATTTTCCTGCTCAAAAAAAAGGAAAATTAGGCACTGACAAAAACTGGAAAAGTGAGAAGTGAGCAATTGCAAAAATGATACCCGGTTAACTGCTTGCGCACCGTGGTGATGTATGTATTCTCAAATCCCGCTGACACCCAAATGTTGACGTAAATCGGCGATTGTGACGAAAAATTTGTTCCATTCGACGAAAATATTCGTCAGATTATATTATTTGATTCATTTACATCCAACTCCAACTGAATTAATTACGTCATTACGTTCAAAGTATTTTCTCTTTGAAACCAGGTTTTTTCCTCAGAATCGGAGTCTCAGAGAGCGGTTAAGAAGCGGGGAGACAATAACCCAACGCTAACGACATATGACCCAACAGACTCAATCGCGCATCATAACCAAAACTCCCAAACACCTTCTGGTTCTCCATGGGCATATCTGCATTCTCTTAGCGAATGTTTGAACCTTCTCCTCCCAGACCACTCACAGAAAGCTACATACTCGTATTTGGTGTTTGAGTTCTTATGATTTTCCAACCCTTGCTTATGAAACTGAGTAATAAGGGCATTTATTCGCTATATGTACACTTTATAACTAGGTGTTTAGTTCGTAATGTGTTTAGAGAATATACACGCATCTACACACGCGAGCGTGGTGATTTTACACTAGTATTGCAGAAAAGTGGTATGTTATTTATAGATATATAGGCTAAATACCTGCAATATCTAATCTATAAACATGATGAACCCGTGTCACCTCGCAATCTAGCGTGAGCATTTATTTTTGCTAGATTCCAATAATATATTTAAATTCAATGTCTTGAAAAAGTATGACATTCATGAAATTGAACTTACGGTAATTAACAAGAAGGCTTATCCGTGGAATATTTGTAGCCAAATTATTTGCACATCAGACACTGGGCACTTGGAACGTGCGAGGTATTGCATCCAAGAAGTGAACCGGTCTTGCCTAGAAGGCAGCCAATCGTGTGCCTGTCATGATCCAAAATGTCAATGCTGTTGTGATTGGAGAATTGAGGCTCGGACGCACACACAGATTTGTATAGTGTGATTTACTACGGTCCATTGGCCGAATTGTGTCTAAACCTTTGCAACGTGAAAACATAGATCCAACAATATATATAGCTATCCCTTGTTTTTGGCATGTTTACCTTTTCTCAGTTCTGCAACTTCTGCTACTTGAGAAGTCATTAATTTGGAAGTCGTTAATTCGTAAGAATATACCTTTGTTCACGATGTTGTCACAAACCTTTATAATCTCGAATTATTACGTTGTATTATAGGATCACGAGTATACTTAGTGATGGTTGAATTGGTCATCTGTATATATTCTAATCTATTTCAATCTAAATTACCACGTCTTGCTTGATATGTATAATGCAAAATGACGAGTATAGGCAAACCAAATATTATTTTAATAAAAAACGATACAGATCGAACTTTCACCATATAAACTTGGAGCAACTGTTGACGTTGTTGTTTCACAACCAGTGATCAATTTGTACTAAAATTTTAACCCATCTCGGTAAATAATTAGGATATGCTGGCACATTAGCAACATCATCCTTTCTGTGTAATTCACATAAACTGATACAATATAAATCATACTCAATCAGTCAGAGTTTCGAGAAAGCAAACCTTCCTGACAATTCTATTATTTTCGCAAATAGCTATAAATTATTCTCAAACACAGGTCCCCAACATGAGATTTGAAATGCCACAAAGGTGGCAGAAATGAAAATAGTGATTGTGCTTAATATATGGTCCAATCCATTCAAACTGAAATGAGACCATCTGCCAACTTGATGGCGCATAAATTATATAAAAAAACAATATTGGAAAATATATCATCCCGCTCATATATCATCGAGCTCTACAAAGCCATCAACTTACGGGGGTTTAATCATGTGCGTGATAGTTACGCCTCAATTTTCGTGAATATATTGAATCAGTGTGCCAATATATTGGATGTATTGGACAGCTAAAGTTGATACGACTCCGACACTGTTGAATAATCGACATCAAACAACAAAAGCACATAAAAATATAATTCCCATGATGGGATATTCTGGGTGATTTGTAACTAACCATCACAATAACAACAAGAATCACACCTGGTGCAAAGCACCAGATCTTCCCTGATAAAAAAAAATCAATAACGCGCTCATTTCTAGCACTGTTTTCAATTTAATTTCGTGCGCATATACGATATCCATGCAGGAGGAATACCGATGTGAAAGCATTTGTTAGTACTTATGAATAGTAGTCCCTGATCGAGCACGCCCGTCAAAAATAGCAAGGTGTTCATAAGATTCAGCACCGTTTTAAATTTTTTGGCCCAAAATTCAGTATATCGGTTAAGTTGTTCTTGGTCAATATTGTACAAATAGACGGCAATAGATGTCCATATGAGAGGTGTCTACAGAATTTGAGTACCGTCCGAATAGTTATAAGCACAGAAAGATCAATGTGGAAGTCGGTGGTCTTGAACTCAGAACCCATTCCGACTTTTGCACATTGCCAATGATCAATATCTTTTGCACTCTGCGAGCGGAAATTAGTTCGTTGTGGGACAGTGAAAAATAAATGCATATCATTGTTAAAAGTAAATATGCAGCCAGAAAATGAAAAGAAACAAATGTGGTAATTTTCCTGCTAAAAAAAAGAGGAAAATTAGGCACTGACAAAAACTGGAAAAGTGAGTAGTGAGCAATTGCAACAATGATACCCGGTTAACTGCTTGTGCACCGTGTTGATGTATGTATTCTCAAATCCCGCTGACACCCAAATGTTGACGTAAATCGGCGATTGTGACGAAAAATTTGTTCCATTCGACGAAAATATTCGTCAGATTATATTATTTGATTTATTTACGTCCAACTTCAACAGAATTAATTACGTCCATTACGTTCAAAGTATTTTCTTTTTGAAACCAGGTTTTTTCCCCAGAATCGGAGAGTATTCCTTCATCTGATTCTCAGAGAGCGGTTGAGAAGCGGGGAGACAATAACCCAACGATAACGACATATGACCCAACAGACTCAATCGCACATCATAACCAAAACTCCCAAACACCTTCTGGTTCTCCACCCGTCATTATGTATCATCCTGCCCTCCCCATTATCTGCATTCTCTTAGCGAATGTTTGAACCTTCTCCTCCCAGACCACTCACAGAAAGTTACATACTTGCATTTAGTGCTTGAGTTCTTATGATTTTCCAACCCTTGCTTATAAAACTGAGTAATGAGGGCATTTATTCGCTATATGTGCACTTTACAACTGGGTGTTTAGTTCGTAATGTGTTTAGAGATAATACACGAATCTACACATGCGAGCGTGGCGATTTTACACTAGTTTTGCAGAAAACTGGTATGTTATTTCTAGATGTGTAGGCTAAATACCTGCAACATCTAATTTATAAACATGATGAACCCGTGTCACCTCGCAATCTAGTGTGAGCATTTATTTTTGCAAATTTTATTTTTGCTAGTTTCTAATAATATATTCAAATTAAATGTCCTCGAAAAAGTATGACATTCATAAAATTAAACTTAATTAACCAGAAGGCTTATCCGTGGAATATTTGTAGCCAAATTATTTGCACATCAAACAATGGGCATCAATGTTGATTGCTGTTATCATTCACTGTTAAATATTTTCGTGAGTATTCAAGACTTACATTCACAACATTAAAACGAAAAAAAAATATTGAACTTGCCGAAAGCGCTGAATCGCTTTCCTGCTTCAAAGAGCTATCAGTTAGGGACCATGCTGAGCATGGGGACAGGTGCCAAAAACTCTATGAAATGTCTACAGAGGCTATGTTTTGCTGGAGCAAAATGTGGGGTATCAATGGGAAATTAGGCCTATACAAAGAGAAAACTTCAAACAGAAATACAATCACGATAACAACAAATTGAAGCAATACTGCTACAGGTTTATTAATAATATATTATGCTCAATATTGACTTTCATTATACATTTTATGCTGTTGAAATTCCGAAGATCGAAATGGCAAAATTTTATGATGTTATTCCAGATTGTTTCCATAGTTCTAGTCAAATCCAGAGCAAGCTGTGTGCACACACCACGTTATAATACATGAGGAATATTCTACTCAAGTTCACACTCAAGTTCCGCTTGGAATATGAATCACACTCAAGTTCCGCTATTTGCTTCATATAACCAATCAGGTTTAAGTTTATTTTGACCCGTCAAAACAGATTGGTGCACGAGGTTTGAGGTGAAACACGCTTGGTTCAATCAACAGAAAACTAAATATTTCATAAACATAATAAAATCCTGGTCTTATGTAAGAAACACCAAGTCACAAGGGCCGTATTTCAGAGAAGATTGCGTATGCTGGAGATCATGTGGGCTGTGGTGGTGAACTAAATTGGGGAATTCTTTTGCTGCGTTATTTTTTGTAATAGCGCAAACGGCAGAGTCTTGTTGAACATCAGTCGTTCATGGTTTGATAATAATGTGCTATAGCTGTAAAGAGTTGGATGTCCAGTACCTCGACCGTGTTCCTAAACTTCAGTTGATTAAATATATTCTAAATCCTTGATTATTTAGCAGAAATATTTAGTAGTTAACACTTAGCAAGTGGGGAACTGATGGGTTTTCGGGTCACATTGCTGAACTGCTTAAAGTCTTCATGTAGGCCAAATATCCCTAGTATAGACTTAGCCATTTTGTGCATATACGTTCGAGGAAGATGTAGATGTGCAATGCGAAAGTCTACAATATTCTGAACATGAACCAGATGAGCAGTGAATCACCATAATGCATCGATTCGTACTCTGTGCAAGTCAAACTCTGTTATTGTAGCAGCCAACTGGTAGAGGATCCATGGTGCAAAAATGAGCTATGCCATTGCAAATGTCTCAATGTATCAAAAATATCACAATTTGCTGAAATGATTTTACAATATACATTTAAATATTCATTTGGATCGTGGAATTTCAACATTATTATTAAAAGCTTGTTATGAATGGACCATATAATACATGTAGTATCTACTAACTATTTTCCTATAAATATTGCTGTACAAATTAATTATTGTATTTATATATAACAATTTTATTCCAGGGCGAGAGAGGTTGAAAATGAGGAGCGTGTTTTCAGCTGTTCTCGCAAACGAATGGTTTCCATATCAACGTGAAATCCTCACGTCTCAGGAGATCATACTCCTGGAGGAGGGACACAAATTGGGCAGAGACGTGCGCTATGACATCAAAGGACCGCGACAGAAAATGTTTTCATTTCTCATTATGCTCGATTATAATCAACAGAATCAACAACATCATTATCAACAACAATGACAAACAAGAAACAGTATGAACAACAACAGAAGCATTCACTGTTCAAGCAATATACACTGACCGATATATCGCTGTGCCGGCTCGTGATCAGGGCTGGTCGGAAAAGTCTTGGCACCTGATGCTGAATGGAGAAAGTTTTACAGTGCCAGTGCCAAAAACTTTATAGTCCAGTGCCAGTTCCAAAAACTTTATAGTCCGGTGCAGTGCACTCGAGGCGGTGTAATCGCAAAGAATTCAGCCATGAAATACGATTTTAACAAACCTTTTTATTCACATGACAACCAAACTTTACTCCATCCCGTTCATTTGATAAGAGAGGGGGGGGGGGATCAGGAGTGTCTGAATCCGCTACCGGTACAAAATACCAGATTTATCTCTACTGTGAAAGCTACATGCACCACCTCCTTTAAAACCGCTTCACTGCAAACCCCAGTAAGCCTTTTCACTTCACTTCTGTCATGGCACCGGTTCAGCAAAAGGTTGCCACATGTGCCCACAAAACTAATTTCCAAGTAAATGGAACCACTATATTTTCAAACACGTTCATGATGCTGTTCACATTCCTATCCAGCATGGTATATTGGCACCCCTTATTGGCTTTTCCGCGTAGGACCGAGTCTTTGAGTGGAGGCTGGTGGAAGGAAGGGGGTGGTTGGAGATGTCGACATTCTCTCCTATTGTCGCGAGTCTTTCACAAGTTGTGTTCACCGGAAGGAAGTCTCACCAAAATATAATTATCCCCGGCTGACAATTACAACTCAAGGCCATCCTCCTTCAGATGCGCCAATGCTTGCTGTCTACAAAAATGATGTCATTGGAGTGCTCTACATTGCCGCTTGACTTCTGGTGGTTGTGAATGGAGAATGCTTCTTGACAGAACATCGGGACATATAAAACCTGCTCGAAATACCCGACATATCTATATTGGATGGCATTAAAACAAGATGATCATTTTCCACATGATGGTTTCATAGAGTTAGCTTTTGTTATCCATATGCCCTTCAAACAGAAGAATAACGACACACTAAGGCATCGTGGGCAATCGTTTACCGTCAAACGCTAGGATTTCTCTCAAATCCCCTCGGATTTCTTCATTGATCGTATGGCATATAATCGGTTACCCGCTCTACAAGAATGTTATGCTCAAATAATGATGCACATAAATCGATGGAAATAATGGTGGGTTTAACATGGGAAACAATGTATGTCATTTTTTGCAACTCACAGAGTGCATGCGCAATCCCTAACATAATATAAAACGGAAGTTTTTTGAAGATATGTGCTATCATTATGTTAGTTGATATATATTATCTTGCTGTTGAAATCTATCCACAAGGAACCTCAAAATAAATGGACAGTCATGAACTTGTCCGTACAGAGTGCTAATGTAGAAACATCAGACAACGGCTTCCATTCCCTGAAAGAATCGAATGGTTGGTCTGTCACCTGGAATAACTAGTAACAGTCTCAGATTGATTATTGCATCAGTATCAGAATTACTGGAGCGGTGTAGCATAACAAATGCGACGTGTGAGAAAACCGAACATCACCTATGTCGCATTTTTTCACAGTCGAATGCTTATTATCGCCCATGTCGCATTTTTTATGTTTGATGTGATCAGGTGGATAATACCAATGTGCTTGCAATATCCAAAAAATAGATTATTCGACTTCTAAAATGCTTTTTATTAGATTAATTATTCTATCAGGAAATGTGAACGGAAAGAGCCATCTGTTTTTGCTTTGCTAGTTGAGTAGGCCTACATGTAAGCTTGTCATTTCCAAAGAAGGCTGGACATTTCCATACTCTATAATTTACGTACCCAAAAACTCGTTACCATGTATTGGTCGAATATCGCACCATAAAACCAGAAAAAAAATCATAATTCGAGTAATGCCTCAAGCTCTGCTGATCCTGCCTGCGAGCCGGGCACGCATACAAGTTTAATTAGCCATAAGGTATTCAGTCTACTTTCCGAAGCATATTTTGTAATAATGTGATAGCAAGTAAATTTCTGAGGCGCTTCTCATCTTGACACCCCGAATCCCAAATTGAATATACCCCCACCCCCTCTATTTCACCTCTGTATGCTGATTTAATACTGCATACAGTATATATCTAATCAATCACATATAAATATCGCAATATAGACTATTACTCTTAGCACTGCTGATAAACTCAATGTGATATATCATTGGTTCGCTGTTAAGATATCCACATAACTACAAACTGAACCATCAATGTACCTTTGATACACAATGCAAGTAAGTAGTTTATTTTTGGAAGGTAAAAAATGTCATTATGTATTAGTATGCAATGAAAGAATTACACGATTCAAGGTTGACAACCAAAGGCCTTTAGCTTGTGAGGCCAACTGGTGTCAACCCTTTATATTAGTAGACACTAATTATTTAAAGTTGCTTCGAAAAAAAATTACTTACAAGAACGAAACACGAGCAAATATGAATACACACAGTGAGAAGAATGAAAAAGAAATCAACGGGAGAGACACACACAAAACACAAGCGAGGAGGTATAATTATAATAACGGATAATCACCACATATACTAATGTCAACGGCGATTTATAAATGATACATACACCAGACGAATTATAACTTTGGCTTAAATTGTCACACATATGAACACTTATATACATGCTCTTTACCAGGATGCAAAGACTGATCTTGAATATAAGTTAGTCAGCCCCCCCCCCCCCCACAAACCTCCCAAGAATAACTTTCATAAGATAATTTTGTTAATTCGTCTCATGAATAGGTTCAGAAAAGAAAGGTTTGAATTAAAACAAACTAAAACACAACAATATCCTTAAATGAACCGTCAGTAGAATTTCATACGTGTTCAACAGGTATAGCGCACTAGATATTTGTTGGTGAAGTGTTCAATATTGACTTCCCAATTTATATGGCGATCGATATGCACACCAAAAAATATCACACTGAAGGTAGAAAGAATGGTATCCTCACTACCAGTCGTTATATGAGAGTCGAAGTTACCAACTGAATGTTTGGAGAAAAGAACTATATGAGTTTTATCGATATTCAGCGAGGGTTAATTGCTTTTGACTCACTCAATCATGACCAATATACCGTCACCGACAACAAGATATGCGTTTTCCGAATCAGAGGTCGTATCGTCAGCGAATTAAATACACTTTGGCCTTATTCATTGATTTTGGGTCGTGATTGGAATATATTGTAAAGGGGAGTGGTCAGAGAATCGAGAATTAATGGTTTTATGAACGATCATTGATATTTGGATTCAATGTTTTTGTTTTGTATATATTCTGAGCATTATTTAGTCAGATGGTCTCTATTTTAGTTTGAATGCTCGGCGCCCTACTGCTCGATTCCCGTCTCAGTGAAAGGCGCCCTACATTCAACATCATGACCGATTTTATTTATACTGCCGTATAACCCATATGGATGAGCTAAATCACCAAGAAGTTTTGTTTTCCTGAGACTTGTGCTGCTTGGCGCTCTGGTATCAGTTTATGTGGATGACACGTGCTCGATTAGCAGTGTTCAAAATGCAAGTGATATCTGAATGATTTAACCGGATGTGTTAAAGTTGGGATCGATTTTAGAATCAGGAAAAACTAGCATTCTTGTTTGCCACGCAAACTTGAAAGCACATCTCGAGATTGTCAGGAATAAACAGGAAACATGTACAACTCGATGACAGATATTCAGGAAATCGCTGTTAACTGTGCATGAATACATCGGATAGAGAATGATCGGCCTGCATTCATTCCCGGTTGCCACAGTTTCTACACTAATACCAATGACGTCACAAGACTCTTTGTAGAACTCACCCGCAACGCGGGCCGCTTTGAGGAAAAAATGGATGCGGCCCGAATTTGAATCTTGATTTTGCAACTCCATTTAGGCACATAATATATTTTTGCACGAAAACTTGACTTGCACGAATTCTCATTCTATAGACAAAATCTAGCTATTGCATACTAAATAAATTTTGCCATTTCTAAAAGTGTTCATGTCTTTAACATTGTAGTAGCCCAATGGGTTACCGCTATTTTTTTTATATAACACAGCAAAGACACTTCCGCTTCCAATATGGAAGTCTCGTCTGTATCGTTCTTCTTCAAACTTATTTGCGGTTTGTCTATACTCACCATTTTGAGTTATATATACATTGATAGATATGGTAGCTTCGTGATAAATAGATCGGAATATTCCCAGGTGACCAACTCAACCATCAGTAAGTATATTTGGATTCTTGTTGTGCATAACAGACTAATACTATATTATAATTTTTTGTGTATGAAATCAACAACATTTCCACAATTTGTTATTCGTGTTGTGTCATTATGTGAATAATGTCTACTATCTATGGTATCCACAATAGCTCAGTAACTCATAAATTCAGCTGCCTTTTGGCTTGTGACTGGGTACTTATGTACTGGTACTTACATGTAGGCCTACTTATCATACAGCTATTCCGTGGGTTCGTTTCGGATATGTAAATTGTTGTAGTAGGTTGTTGGGCAGTTGTTTACTAATTCCATCCGGTTTACAGTAGAAAAATATATTTATACATATATATGTTGTATGCCCCTGACGACGCCAGTGTGGATTTGGCAGTAAATATTTGGTTGAGCTTTATTTTTATTCCAAAGTGTATTTTAAGTTTGTGTATATCAAAATGTGGTTGGGTTGGTGTTATTATGTTGATATTCACAGCAAAATTACAATTACCATTTGTGCACTAATAGAACCGAATGAAAGATACATGTATAAGAACCGAGATAACCAAAGTAAGAATAATAGCTAGTGATAGCTAGTTTTTTTAATCATCTCTACTGCATGTTTCCAGAGACCATTCTTGCTATGGAGTTCCCTGTGTGTTCCCAGGATAGCCGGGTATCCCACTACAAATCTGTGTGTGCGTCTGAGCCCAAATTCTCAAAAAGCAGCAGCATAGCCATCTTGGATCATGACAGACACACGATTGGCTGCCTTCTGGGCAAGACCGGTTCACTCTCCTGGTTGCAATACCTCGCACGTTCCAAAAATATCATGGTCAAGTTGAACAGGCTTCGCGTGAATGCCACCCTAATGAATCGCTTCAATATTGAGTTCCACAAAAGCGCCATGCTAACATCGTTGCTCAGTAAGTACCAAGATTGGAGTAAATACCTGTTGGTGCGTCATCCACTCCAGCGCCTTGTCTCCGCTTACTATGAAGTCATTGTTCATCGTGGTCTCTTCCCGCGGGCTGACAACTCGACCATGGACCTAGATGAGTTCCTGGAAACAATGTCATATGGAGATCTGGAAAGTCGTAACTCTCACTGGATGTTCTACTGGAGGCGCTGTAGTGTCTGTTCTGTTGATTTCAACATGATCCTCAAGCAGGAGACACTGGATGACGACATTATACACTATAATCAGCATCATGGCGTACCAGCAACGTACACTGTTGAGCATACACATAAAAATAGTCACTTGAGAGAGGGACAAGCCAACAAGCGAGACTCGTACAAGTATGACAATCTACTGCGAGACTTCCAAGCTCAACACCCAGATTCAATGCGACGGCTCCTGGACATGTACGGGTATGACATGCAATTATTCGGATATAGCTGGGACTGGGACAAAAGAGAGAGTTCTTGTGGATACAATATGTCTTCTAAAAACTGCTGCTGAAGTCACACATTCTAAGATAGGCAGGAGGCCAAAGTCAAAAAGAGCCATATTTTTCGAGTTCGTATGCACAAGAGTTATTCATGAATGTGGTATCAATGGAAAGGGGAGATTCTCAGGGTCTCATTTCTACCACATGTAGAGTTGGCAATTATGTCCGTCACCATGGCAACGGCCCTTGAACATGGCAACCACTAGAAAATCTGCAAAACCCAATAAAACTCTAATTTGGCCTCATTTTCAAACTAATTGGAGATATTTACAATAATTTATCACACAAAGATACGTTTTAGTACCATGCATTATATCAGAGAGAAATTTAATGAAAACTTAATTTTTTGTATCCATGGCAACGGAAAAAAATTAAAAAATGGCAAAAATATGACCATATTTATTGCCTGACAAAGTGCTACTTAATTCAAAGTTGATATGAAATATGGTCAGATATCGATGACAATTATTTGATAATCCATATGTTTCAGTGTGATACTAATATCTGAAATATTACACTTTCAGGACTTTCCCGAAAACTTCAAAGAACTTCAGTGCCGAAATTTGCAGCCGCCATTGTTGAAATTTCCGTTTCTGGCAATATCTTGATAACTAATCATCCAATCACAATGAATGAAGATTCTATACCTATATTTTCATGGTCAAGGAACATGCCTGTACCATTAAAAATTACATTTTGTACAAATATACCTATTGAAACGTCATTTCTGTATCCATGGCAACGGAATAAATGTAAAAATTGGGGGAAATCAATCAGTTTTATTCTCAATTTCATTTTGCTCTGGGGGAAATGAAAATCAATGAAGAATTTCACGAGACCACGTAGTTGCCATGGCAATTTGTCTTCGTATTGTGATGTCATAGAATAAAAGATTATGACATTAAGATGATGGCATTCCCGGATTCATCAATACTGACGCCATTTCTAGCGGTTTGGGAGAATTAGAGCGTATGGCAATATTGGTTTTTCGAAAGGAGCTGATACACCGTGAAGGTAATTATTATAAAAGTTTATGTTTCCTTTCTTTAAATTATCTTCCCAAATATATATATTTAGATGCGCTCTCGAAATAATACAGAACTCGTATGTCAACAGCGCGGGAAACATTGTCGATTGTGGTACAATGATCCAGCTGGTACATCGTGCAAAATGATGCTCATCGCTGCATTTCGGTTGACATTTATAAGTCACCATACTAAAAATATTTTAAATTTATACCTTAATATACTACAGACGATGTCGTTGCACCATCTCAACCAGAGCACTTACATTGGTAGAAGAATTCACTTGGTATAAACACCAATGCATCTTGAGCAAGGCGGAAATGACCAAATTGACTTATTCCTACAGTTATACAGGAACACGCAGTATGTATCCTGTTATAAATATGTATACTCATATACCTATGCGACTCCATGAATATAATCTATGTAAGGGGGAGGGGAGTCAAACATTTAGATTGTCACCACAGTGGACATGATGTTTAGTTTATGTGAAAGCATTCGCATAATACATATTATTAAAATTATTCTTATTACCTACAGCGTATATCCGCCTTTGAAGTGACCAGTTTCAGCCTTACAGTACAGTACGCCTTTGAGAGCATGGACTGCACCTGTGTTCCAGAGAAAAATTACTGAATCTCTTGTCAAATGAAAAAAATGGACTCCTGAAAAAATCAGCAGTTGATAGGTACGGAATGTTCCATATGTTCTGAATATACATGTGGAAAATCAAATATTGAATACTGACTGGTTATGATATTTGAAATAATAACTATACTAAACATCTATACACCACACAGGATTCCAAGTTGTAAAATTTCAACCATCGAAAAAAACAATATTGATACGGAAATGTTTGCACCATAAACATCGCATTGAGCACAGTGGAACCGAATGAATGAATGGATCGAGTCGAATATATGGAACGCGCAGTATGTATAAATGTTTCATTATAATCATATGACGTGTTCAGTGTTCAATGACATTATATATTCTCAATACATAAAGTGGTAACGACAACGAAAACATACTTGTGGTCATTGTTGATCATCTGTTTCCTGACGAAACTGTGAGAATATAATTATACCCCCCCCCCCCCCCCCCCCGTTGAGCAGAGATCAACCATCTCGTCGAGCGGGTTCGACACTGCGGCTGTCCACAACAACGCAAGCATCCATGCTACTTTTTAGCATAATCTAGGTATGATGTGTATTTCATGCTGTATTAAGCATTAATTTATTAAGGAATATTTCACACAACGAAGCAGTTCGAGACTAGATTTCTGAGACATCTGATCTGCCTATTACGTCACAATTTAATGATCGCTATAGTTTGTATCCGGGTTCCAAATAATATAATATATGTCATACCTATGTGTATGATTACAGCGGAAGGTCTGCCCATATCTGTAGAGATGGATTGTCTGTACACTCCAGTATTGAACGAAATTTCAGGTGTTGTGCTGAGTGTAATTGCGATGTCATGGATGCGTTTCCGCTTGGACCCGTCAAACGCCGCCGGCTCTCTGCTGATTGGAGCAAGTGCGTCTTGTGTCAAGCAAAGACGACAGAACGATATGCTGTCCCTGGAGAGATAGGTCTTAAACGACTTTTAGAAATATCCCAGTTACGTAAAGATGATGTGTTCACACGTATTCAGCCCCACACTGAGAACTTTCAATCTCTTGATGTAAAATGGCATCCCTCTTGTTACTCAAAGTATACATCAAAAACAAACATACAAGCATATTGTGAACAACCATGCTTAAAAAGAGGTGTCAAGTCGGTCCCTAGAGAATTACAAACGAGATTGTCTACTAATCATGGTAGCAATTTCAATATCGCTCGATGTGTCATTTGTCAACGCATCCGTGACAAATCGGGTAGTCCGAAGTTGATGACAGTGTGTACACCCGCGGATGAGCAGAGTTTGCTGAGAGCAGCGAGAATCAGAGAGGATGAAGTTTTCCTGAGGATCAATGATATAAACTTGGTCGTGAAGGAAGTTAAATATCACAAGTCTTGCAGAGCGAAATACGTGGGTGAAAGGAATTTGAAATTTGCAGTTAAATCAAAAGCTGATACAGGAATCGGTGATGATGCTGGGAATGCTGACCACTGGGAATCTGCTACCCGCCAACTTATGCAGAGCATTGAGAAACCTCTGATGTCCGACGGTCAAGCACTGGAGGTATCATCTATAAGCAAGTCATTCAATGAACTTCTTATTGCCGAGAATAAAGAAGGTGCTGTCCAAACCTGTGACAATCGACGATTGAAGAAGTTGCTCCTAAAACATTTTGGAGATAAGATAACATTCCAATCTCAATCCAGTCTCACTTCATCTGAGCTTGTTTATGCTAGTAGTATACGTCAAGCTGATATCGTCAAGAAAGTGGCACAGCTGACAATTTCAAACCAGTACTTGCCAGATGAAAAAAATGAGAAATCACCAGACGTCAAGGGAGATGTGGATACGAATTTCTTGACATATGCTTATGAAACGGCAACAAAGCTTAGGAAGGACGTAAAAATGGTGGTTACAGACGAAAACGATTTTCGAATAAATCGCGAAACAGCAATCAAACTCATTCCTGACAGCTTGTATTTCTTCATGACATGTATGTTGACGGGAGAGTTAGCCACTGGTGCAACGGTCGATGATATTATGGGTGATCATCAATCTGATCATGAATCAGAGAACATAATCCTGAGCTTATGTCAAGACATATTGTACCAACTGTCGAATAGACGTCAGCCTACACCAAAACATGTTGGTCTGGCTTTGGCTGTGCACCAAGCAACACGCTCTAAAGATCTCGTCCAGCTCTTACACGCTGCTGGTAACTGCATCTCATATGAACAATTGCAACGGATAGACACTGCTATCGCCAGAGATCATATCCGTAGATTTGAAGAAAACGGGAACACAATTATCCCTCAAAACATTTTGCATGGAAAGTTCATCCATTTTGCAGGGGACAATATTGATATCCTAGAAGAGACACTGGACGGTAAGGGCACGTTCCATGCCACGCAGATGGCAGTGTTTCAGGTCGGACCAGCGACAGAACATTCTCCAGTGATACCTATTAAAGGAAGAGATCGAGTCCTGAAGCCAGTGCCAGCAGAGCTTCATGCGATATTCACAGTTAACATGCCTCCCAAACGACCGGCTCCAAACTTCTCGGATGCAACGAGGATTGAATCAGGCAACTTCGGTTTGGTGAACCCAAGAGATCTACCATGGCTGGTTAGTCGCTACGTGTCATCTGGCGAACAGAAAGTTCCAGCATGGACTGGATTCAACAGATTAACATCAAGTTCCAAGCGGATTCAGGATGTGATAGGGTACATGCCAATCTTGTGTGCACCAGCACATGAATATGACACATTGTGGACTGTAATCCTGAGGGCACAACAGATAGCTGCACATGTGGGTCAGAAACACACAGTGCTAACATTTGATCAAGCTTTGTATTGTCGTGCAAAAGAAATCAGCTGGCTTCGTCGTCAAGAGTGTGAGAACTTAGTTCTACGATTGGGTGGTTTCCACATCGTGATGAATTTCTTGCGATGCATTGGCCAACACTTTGCAGATGCTGGGTTATTAGATGTCTGGGTTGAGTCTGGTGTATATGCAGAGTACACAGCGAGTAGCATCCTACAAGGCAAGATGTGGAACAAAGCTGTTAGAGCGCACAAGCTAACATTTGAAGCAATTTGGCGATGCTTATGGCCTGTTCTCCTCAAGTGGTCTTCTATCAGTGAACATTCTTTGTCTTCAGATGTGACTGCTCTCTGTGAACAGCTCGTCACTAGCCTGATAGAACCTGATGCAACCCGTCCGGCGTCTATTCTCCAGACACTGATGCCAGACATGCACAAATTGGCTGAACTGTTTAAAGCATTTGAGGAAGACCAGTCTGACATCAGCACAACGATGTACTGGATGCAGTACTTGAGGATGGTCTCCACCGTACTCGACTTTCTCCGTGCAGAGCGTGAGGGGGATTGGGCACTACACAAGTCAGCTTTTGCTGAAATGATGCCATTATTCATGGTGTATGACCACACAAATTACGCACGATGGGGACCTGTCTATCACTTAGACATGCAACATCTCAACACTACTGCACCAGAGGTATACCAGGAATTTGAAGCAGGGAACTTCGGTGTAAGAGAGACTGCACAACCCTTCAATCAAGTACATGCTGACCAAGCACTTGAGCATGTGAACCGCTTGGGCAAAATATCTGGAGGCCTGGTGGGGATCACCCGAAGTGAAACCACCCTGGACAGATGGAGTTTGACCTACAATGACAGGTCTTGTGCTTCAGACAGTACGTACAAGATGTACGGTTTGGATCGAAATCCCAAAGAGGAGACACACCGGCACAAGGATGACGGCTCATCTAGGATTCTGAGAGATGAACAGGATGTAGCCAAATTAGTAAGGCAAATAGAAACTTTTCAAATGTTCGAGTCCATGAACCTGGAGTTAATTAGCATCTCAACAAAAGACGTTGCTCCAGAAGATGTGAAGGATGATCTCATGAGTGTATACGCCCGTGGTAATCAGTACTTACACAACTACATAAGTGATAGACTGTCTTCAGAAGCGACTTCAGGGTTTTATGAACCTCTACCGAAACGCAAGTCTAAGACATTTGAAGACCTGTACAAAGTTGAATCTACAACATCCACTGGAATCAACAAGACTATCAAAGCAGACCGTGATCTATTTCGACGACTTCTAGTTGCTTCACAAGCTGGCAGGAATGTGCATTTGAGTGAACTTCTCAAACATGAATTGGCGCCCGTACCATTGGCACTCGCCAAAACAGACGGCAGTATGATTGCCACTGATAAGGCTCAGCTATTCCACATACTGGAAGGAGATAGAGTGTACGATGAAATACCTTCGGCAGTTGAGTCGGTTTGCTACATCATAGATGCCATGGCACTCGTTCAAGCTATTGGGAAGCCTAAAGATGCAAGCACCTTTGGAGATTTAGCAGATGCTTTCACTACCAGTATCCTGGGCCACTTCACAACATCATGTCATCGTGTTGACGTGGTGTTCGACAGTTACTGTCATGGTGATGTCTCCATCAAACATGCCACACGACAACGACGTGCAGGCAAGACTCGGTCAATCCGAAGAGTCATCTCAGGCAGAGAGGTCCCACTCCCAGTGAGCTGGTCAAACTTTATAAATCTCACAGCAAACAAGGCCAACCTCACAGAGTTCCTCAGCAATGAACTCGTCTCGAAGAAGCCACCTGAGGGGTGTGAATTGGTTGTAGCTGGCGGGTTCTCAAACAAGGAAACCGTATTCTCCTCTGGTAATCAACACACTGAAGGTCTGAGGTCGAACCAGGAAGAAGCAGACACTCGCATGGTGTTACATGCAGAACATGCTGCCAAGTGTAGGTACCAGCGTACAGTGATTGCCAGCCAAGACACTGATGTTCTTGTTCTACTCATCCATTTCACACAACATCTCACTGAGGAAGTTTGGATGTGTTCTGGCAGTTCAAAGAAACGCAAGTACATCCCAGTACATATCATCGCTGGGGACTATAGTGAAGACGTTCGTTCCTGTCTACCAGCATTCCATGCTTTTACTGGGTGTGACAGTACCAGCCAGTTTGCAGGACATGGGAAACGATCAAGCTGGAAAATTTTCTTCACTTGGCCTGAGTTGTTCAAGGATCTGGGTGTTGGTATTCTGTCATCTGATACTGAAGATGCGACAGTGCGACTGTACCAAATTTCTTCGACTCTGTCATGCGTGGATGACCTGAGAGGCGAGATGTTCCATTCAAAGACACCAGAAAAGTTGCCACCCACTTCTGATGCACTTCGTTTGCATACAAGACGTGCACATTACCAAACCATGGTATGGCTTAATGCACTCGTGCCAAAGCCCAACTTACCGACAGTCGAGGAGAGTGGATGGACATTTGATGACGAGCACCGCCCCAAGCCCATGCTGATGACCCTCCCCGCAGTTCCAATAGCATGCATTGAACTCTTGACTTGTGGCTGCAAAGCGAACTGCAACTCTAGAAGGTGCATTTGCCGACGAAACCACATTCCATGCACTGCCGCATGTGGATGCGAAAACAACACCTGCTTGAACCCAAACAAACGTTATCACACAGATGGTGATGCGGGTTAGATTCAGTGTGGTTATGCTCAGTGTTGCAATGGTGATAGGCACTTTTTTATATGGAGCCAGATACGCATGTACAATATCACCACGTCTGCATCTTTTGCCGAGGAAACTGCTGTATCAAATGTTACAAAGTATGTGCAGATTTTCTAGTGTGTGTCCGTGTGTTGGCGGGGATGGGGAGGGGATGGTGGTTGAGTTTATCCTCGATTTGATCAATATATCCATCGACATTGTTGTGATAGACAAGTATTTCATCTGTAGCTACATTTACGATAAAACCATGCCATTGTGTTTTGCCGAGCAAACTGCAATATGACAATCGTTGCTCCATTTTATCAACGTGAGTAATGAACATTGCTGCCATGGTGACAAATAATTGTCTCCATATCTTTAACTGTTATGTACAGTATTTCCGTGCCATTATATTTCGCCGAGCGATTTGCAATATTATAATTTTCGATGTGAGGAAGAATGTATAGATTTTCGGGGGTCTTGGTTGAACCCATACCCAAATTTATCAACATCTGTACTGAATATTGTTGCCATGATGATTGACAATTATTTAAGATTTAACTGTATATACCGGTAAATGTTTACCATTCCATTGTACTTTTGCTGAGCACAATGTAATATCATAATTTTACATTTTGAAAAGAATGTATAGAATGAGTGATAACTGTGTACCTCATTTCATAACCTTTTCCCATTTTTCACATTCATTCCGTTGCCATGGACAAAAAATGATGGTTTAATAAGTAAATATGCATAAACTGTTGAAGACTAATGGCATAGACATGTTTCTTGAATAGTAAAATATAGGTATATATAGACACTTTCTTCTCGTGATTGTATCAGTATTATTACTTGGCAAAATAAATTTTGCCAAGTATGTTGGTCAGTCATCTTGTTTGTTACTTGGCAAAATAAATTTTGCCAAGTATGTTGGTCAGTCATCTTGTTACTTGGCAAAATAAATTTTGCCAAGTATGTTGGTCAGTCATCTTGTTTGTTTGTTTGTTTGTTTGTTTGTTTGTTTGTTTGTTTGTATGTTTGTCTGTCCGTCTGTTATGACGATAGCGGGCGCAATTCTTGTCGCATTTTCATGAAATTTTTACACACTATGCGCAAGCAGCTTCCGCATAAGCCTTTCGTTTCTGAAGGTCAAAGGTCAAAAATTGACGCCAAGGTCATTGAAAAACCAAAAAATTAAAAATCGTAATAACTCCAGTTATATTTTATCTTCAGTTTCGGGATTTCTTGCATCGATTACTATGGCCAATTCTGCATCTTTTGATGTATAGCCGACAGCTGTTGAACCAAAATTGACGATTTTGACTCCAGGTTAAAAAGACGGGGGTCAGGAGTTTCTGGATCAAAAGTTTCACGCATTGCTGTGCAGTCAATTCTTGTCGGATTCTTATGAAATTTTCACAGCTTATGCACACAAGATGTCTGCATATTCCTGTTCTTTCTCTAGGTCAAAGGTCAAAAATTAACGCCAAGGTCATTGAAAAACCAAAAATTTAAAAATTGTCATAACTCCACTTTCATTCCACCTTCACTTCCAAAGGTATTCACGTCTTTTACTGTGGCCAATTCTGCATCATTTGATGTATGACCGACAGCGGTTGAATCAAAATTGACGATTTAAACTCCAGGTGAAATACATGGGGGTCAGGAATTTCGGATCCAAAGTTTAACACATTGCTGTGCAGTCGATTCTTGTGTGATTTTGACGAAATTCTCACATAATATGTGCACGGAATGTCCGCATAACCCTTTTGATTTGGAACATCATAGCTCTGAAACTGTTGTCACGGCAACAGAAAATCGTTACTGAAAAGCATTACATGAAAACGATAATAGCATTGCTATATGAAACATTCAGCTTCACATTGCCAGCCACGTTAGTGCTGAGCGTAGAGTGTAGGACTTTGAATCCACAAACCCAGGTTCAATACTATCTCAAAACTATTTTTTTTTCTCCATTATGCGATCATGTATTCAATCCCAAACAAGGAAACAACACATTCGTAGTGTACAAATTCAGCAAATATATATGGCAGCAGTAATCTTCGTCATTTCTATGTCATCACACTCAATTATTTCTTGGTATATATTTTTCCAAGTCATTTACAGTGTCTCATTGGTTCCATTATGATCATGTGTTTCATGCATCATAGCGCATATGTGTCTCCTGAATATACAAAACTCGGTTGCGTAGTAATACAGTATATCATATATGTATCCAAATGCAGATCTAAAACAACATTTCGGTGGTTTTCTGACTCAGTGATGTACAAGTGATATAACAAAGCCTAAAACTCTAGTTGGCCACGTTGGTGCTGTGCATAGAGCATAGGACTTTCAATCCACAGACCCGGGTTCAACTCTCTCTCAAAACTTTTTTTTTCTCTCTAACTTACAGGATCATGTCTTCTATAGCATAACTGCACAATTTAATACATGTACAACTTACTTAACAGCAGCTAGATCATTTAACAAAAAAAAACTATTCAAGTCTCTCTCAAAACGTTTTTCAGCTATTTTTTTATAGACTTCTTTTCAAGTTCATTACTTTATTTTGCCAAGTCCTAGCTCTTTGAGCGATTGCTTCATTTGTTTGTTTGTTTGTTTGTTTGTTTGTATGTTTGTCTGTCCGTCTGTTATGACGATAGCGGGCGCAATTCTTGTCGCATTTTCATGAAATTTTCACACAATATGCGCAAGCAGCTTCCGCATAAGCCTTTCGTTTCAGAAGGTCAAAGGTCAAAAATTCACGCCAAGGTCATTGAAAAACCAAAAAATTTAAAATCGTAATAACTCCAGTTATATTATATCTGGACTTTCGAGATTTCTTGCATCGATTACTATGGCCAATTCTGCATCTTTTGATGTATGGCCGACAGCTGTTGCATCAAAATTGACGATTTTGACTCCAGGTGAAAAAGACGGGGGTCAGGAGTTTCTGGATCAAAAGTTTCATGCATTGCTGTGCAGTCAATTTTTGTCGGATTCTTATGAAATTTTGACAGCATATGCACACAGTATAACGGCACATTCCTGTTGTTTCTCAAGGTCAAAGGTCAAGAATTAACGCCAAGGTCATTGAAAAACCACAAAATTAAAAATCGTCATAACTCCACTTTCATTCCACCTGCACTTCCAAAAGTGTTCACGTCTTTTACTATGGCCAATTCTGCATCATTTGATGTATGACCGACAGCGGTTGAGTCAAAATTGAGGATTTAAACTCCAGGTGAAATAAATGGGGGTCAGGAATTTCGGATCCAAAGTTTAACACATTGCTGTGCGGTCGATTCTTGTGTGATTTTGACGAAATTCTCACATAATATGTGCACGGAATGTCCGCATAACCCTTTTGATTTGGAACACCTTAGCTCTCAAACTGTTGTCACGGCAACAGAAAATCGTTACTGAAAAGCATTACATGAAAACGATAATAGCATTGCTATATGGAACACTCTGCTTCACATCGCCAGCCACGTTAGTGCTGAGCGTAGAGTGTAGGACTTTGAATCCACAAACCCGGGTTCAATACTATCTCAAAACTGTTTTTTTTTCTCCATTAAAAGATCATGTATTCAATTCCAAACAACGAAACAACACATTCGTAGTGTACAAAATCAGCAACTAAATGATCTTTATCGTTATTATGTCATCATACTTAATTATTTCTCACTATGAATTCCTTAAAGTCATTTAGCAGTGTCTCATTGGTTCCATTATGATCGTGTCCTTCATGCATCATAATGCATCTGTGTTAAGTCCATTCTGGCATGATTTGTATTCACCGAGTGTCTCTATTCGTTTTGTTCACTTGTTGTCATTGTAATTTTTCATCTGTAACTTACAAGATCATGATCATGCTTTCAATTCTGAAGAATGTAGCAGCACAATTTAATATTATTACAGTATTATGATGCACGGGTTTATAGACCAAAGCTGGTTTATAGACTTCTCTTCAAGTTCATAACTTTATTTTGCCAAGTCCTAGCTCTTTGAGCGATTACTTCATTTGTTTGTTTGTTTGTTTGTTTGTTTGTTTGTATGTTTGTCTGTCCGTCTGTTATGACGATAGCGGGCGCAATTCTTGTCGCATTTTCATGAAATTTTCACACAATATGCGTAAGCAGCTTCCGCATAAGCCTTTCGTTTCTGAAGGTCAAAGGTCAAAAATTGACGCCAAGGTCATTGCAAAACCAAAAAATTAAAAATCGTAATAACTCCAGTTATATTTTATCAGGACCTTCGAGATTTCTTGCATCGATTACTATGGCCAATTCGGCATCTTTTGATGTATGGCCGACAGCTGTTGCATCAAAATTGACGATTTTGACTCCAGGTTAAAAAGACGGGGGTCAGGAGTTTCTGGATCAAAAGTTTCATGCATTGCTGTGCAGTCAATTCTTGTCGGATTCTTATGAAATTTTCACAGCATATGCGCACCAGATGTCGGCATATTCCTGTTGTTTCTCAAGGTCAAAAGTCAAGAATTAACGCCAAGGTCATTGAAAAACAAAAAAAATAAAAATGGCCATAACTCCACTTTCATTCCACCTGCACTTCCAAAAGTGTTCACGTCTTTTAATATGGTCAATTCTGCATCATTTGGTGTATGACCGACAGCAGTTGAATCAAAATTGACGACTTAAACTCCAGGTGAAATACATGGGGGTCAGGAAGTTCGGATCCAAAGTTTAACACATTGCTGTGCAGTCGATTCTTGTGTGATTTTGACGAAATTCTCACATAATATGTGCACGGAATGTCCGCATAACTCTTTTGATTTGGAACATCGTAGCTCTGAAACTGTTGTCACGGCAACAGAAAATCGTTACTGAAAAGCATTACATGAAAACGATAATAGCATTGCTATATGAAACACTCCGCTTCACATCGCCAGCCACGTTAGTGCTGAGCGTAGAGCGTAGGACTTTGAATCCACAGACCCGGGTTCAATACTATCTCAAAACTGTTTTTTTTTCTCCATTAAAAGATCATGTATTCAATTCCAAACAACGAAACAACACATTCGTAGTGTACAAAATCAGCAAATAAATTATCTTTATCGTTATTATGTCATCATACTTAATTATTTCTCACTATGAATTCCTTAAAGTCATTTAGCAGTGTCTCATTGGTTCCATTATGATCGTGTCCTTCATGCATCATAATGCATCTGTGTTAAGTCCATTCTGGCATGATTTGTATTCACCGAGTGTCTCTATTCGTTTTGTTCACTTGTTGTCATTGTAATTTTTCATCTGTAACTTACAAGATCATGATCATGCTTTCAATTCTGAAGAATGTAGCAGCACAATTTAATATTATTACAGTATTATGATGCACGGGTTTATAGACCAAAGCTGGTTTATAGACTTCTCTTCAAGTTCATAACTTTATTTTGCCAAGTCCTAGCTCTTTGAGCGATTACTTCATTAATATATTGACAAAAACAGAAATTTCAGTACCGATAACTACGGCTTGGAATATTTTCACTAATGTGACGTGTTGGATAATTTTGAAGGGGTCTATTTTCGATATTATATACCTAATGGAAGAATATTGATTTCCAAATAAATGTGATTGATATATGATGGCATTTTATATGAAATCTGTGTTTAGAAGCGCATTGTCAAGCAGCACATTTGGTCATATGTTCCCCCAATTTTTACATTTATTCCGTTGCCATGGATACAGAAATGACGTTTCAACAGGTATATTTGCACAAAATTTAATTTTTAATGGTACAGGCATGTTCATTGACCATGAAAACATAGGTATAGAATCTTCATTCATTGTGATTGGATGATTAATTATCAAGATATTGCCAGAAACGGAAATTTCAATAATGTCGGCCACAAATTTCGGCACTAAAGTTATTTGAAGTCTTCGGGATATTCCTGACGGGCGTATATTTCAGATATTAGTATCACACTGAAGCATATGGACTATCAAATAATTGTCACCGATATCTGACGATATCTCATATAAACTTTGAAGTAAGTAGCACTTTGTCAGGCAATAAATATGGTCATATTTTTGCCATTTTTTTACATTTTTCCCGTTGCCATGGATACAAAAAATAACGTTTTCATCAAATTTCACTCTGATACAATTCATGGTACTAAAATATATCTTTATTTGATAAATTATTGTAAGTATATTCAATTATATTCAAAATGAGGCCAAATTAGAGTTTTATTGGGTTTCGCAGATTTTCTAGTGGTTGCCATGTTCAAGGGCCGTTGCCATGGTGACGGACATAATTGCCAACTCTACATGTGGTAGAAATGGGACCCTGAGATCCTCTCCTTTCCATTGATACCACATTCATGAATAAGTACTCTTGTGCATACGAAAACATATTTCAGCCTGTTTGGCCTCCTGCCTAAGACAGGAGGACCCACGTCATGGAGGGTTCTGTGTATGTTAGCTCGAATATTTCAGTTTGAGTTTGATCTTGGAGGTCAAAGTCCGAGGTCACCCAATGGTGTGACATATAAGACTTACCATATATATGCCTACCATGCATTCGTAAGTAGCATAGACGTTCTATGACTTTTTATATGCTCATGCGAGTCATAATACAAATCTAAGCTCCATCTGCGCACATTTTGTATAGATGCAGGGGTAAATATACACATTTCAATTTGGACCTGACTTTGAGATTTATCACTCCATATCATGTGAATCACCATGTGTCATATCTATCTTCTTGTATCCGCTTAATATATTTCCAAGCTGTAACACAAACTACTTGTCTGCAGGGACCAATTAAGACTAATTTGCGCCTAGTTTTTGATTGAATCAAGATATTGTGGCAAGCAAGGCATTCCTGAATGTTACGCACTTGTGAAATTACAAACATTGTTGCTAACTAAATTTGACTAGAATCACAAAAAAGTGTCTTCGGGCTTACGGGCCTTCCGTGCGATTAGAAAAAATCCCGCCCATAAGCGTCTAACAGATGGTCTGAATAGACGTGGAATCAATACCAAAGTCATGTCAGTGGCTGCAAAAGTTTATGTTTTCGAAGCAGAAGAAAAGGCCAAGGTTATTCGGCAAACATTTACCAAATATTATTTTATTCACGTCGATATTTCAGCTTGTTTTATCGATACCAGCATCAATTCTAATCAATACATAGTTTAATGTGTATTATTAAAAATTATTCAGATACATGCTCAATAAATCAAATCTGATGGCTTTTACGATCAATCTCTAGGGTTTATTGATACTTGAGATGCCCACCAAAACCACACGTTAGTAGCAGGAATGTGTCATGTCACGTGGAAGTAGGAAGGCTTGTTCTCATTGGCAAAGAATGGATATAATTTATCGTGTAGCAATTGACCACTAATTGTTGCAAACTCGAATGGTTCCCAACAAAGAGTATAACATGATAGGTTTCACTCCACCGGTACCATTTTGTATTTTGAATCGGTGGCAGTCCTGGCAGCTAGAGGGGATTGAACAGGATTCATGAATAGGATTTCTAAATTATTTTCATAGGTTGTTAGGCAGTTGTACACTAAAAATCCATCAGGTGTACAGTAGAAACAACTACAGTTACCACACTGTCTGCCCCTGACGACGCCAGTGTGTCTTTTGATAAAGTATTTGGTCGGGCTTTGTTTCTATTGCAAAATGTTGTATTTTATGTTTGTTATTGGAATCATCGAAATTTGGTTATATTGGTGGTAATAGCAAGGATCGTCTATAAAAGGATGTCCAACTCTGCTCAATGTGGACGTAAAAAACGTGATTACGTAAAATGACGAAATTTCATTTGAGCGTGTCAAAACGGTGACAGGTGCTCGAAATTGAGTTTTTCATACTGCTTATCAGTTCACTCATAGTGAGAACATACAGAATGGGGAACTGGGATTGAGCTCAGTGATCTGGGAGGGCACGCGTGTGGGGTGGAGCCTCATTGTCATCCACAGTTTGTCTCTCTTCCCGCTCGCGAAAATATTTTTTTTTGGTCAATAATTTCCACGTCAATAATTTAAAAAGTTACCATTCCATATTTTCAAAAATTTAGGATAGAGAAGCATTATCCATTGCCTCGGAAATATCCCGTTTCCAAGGAAATCCGATGAAAACTGTCGGTATAAGAACCATTCTAATATCATTGCAATACTCAACTTTCACTGAATTTGGAGGTGAATGTTCTGTCTCATAACTCTGAAATGAATCTATAGACGTGGAATCAATACCCATTATTGAGTATTCCGAGCAAACAAAACAGGGTCCGTTATCCAATCTCATAGTCCGGGGACAGAAAGTCATATCAGGCATACAAAGTGAGAGAAAACAAAAATGACAGGGAAACTCATGAACCCCCAAAAATGGCCATTTGGAGGTGAAATCAGGTGTTCCGGAAAAAATGAGCATTTTCTGCCCCACTAGTGGCACCCGTCATGAATTTCCCAAAATTAACATGAAAATAGATCTAGTTGCATGGCAGACATGGATTTGCTGTACTTATCAACCAGATCATGATGACGTCCATAGAATTTCTTAAACGCAGCTATAAGTCTTGGTAAAACATATCCTTGTCGCAGCAGTTTAGAGACTAGCTGGGTACTTCGACAGACAAAGTCCTCATATTTGCAACTAGCTCTGGAATAGCGTATAAGTTGAGAAACAAACACACCATATGCCGGTGACATATGCTGCGTTCCATTCAAGTCATGCAAATGGTGATCACGACTGGGAAGTCGTGCCGTAGGGCTTGAGAGCGTTCCATTGGCAAAACTTCGCGCACACCAAAACAAAATGGAGCCAGAAAGAAACAACCATATCAAGATGAAGCTTCTTAGTATCATTGGAATTTTTTTCTCGGTTTTATCTGACCATTTTCACTAAACTCCGCATGACACTCATTGCTAGAAGGCAAAGAAGAAGGTAATCATTTGAAACCACAGCATGATGAAAAATAAACATACGAAAACGCGTTTCATTATGTTGTCAAGCATATATTTTCGACTTTCCAGGATAATCATTCTCTGTGCAGCCATTTGTGCCTATCGTCGTCGTGTGGGCATACCCGTTGTGAAAACAGGGACGACTTGCCATTTGTTTTTGGACATGGACAGTTTTACCTTAAGGCGCCATATTCGTCTGAACTTACAACAGTTCCACCAGTTTGTTGGCTACCTAATTGAAATGGGCCATGAAGTTGAGTTAAATCCTGGAGGGCGACCACCGATACCAATAGAAACTAAGGCGCTGGTGTTCTTGTGGTACATGGCGAACAGTAAGGCCCAATTTCTCATCTCCGGTTTATTCCCCTGGGTTTTCATAACCCAAAGTTAACCCTGGGATAACATGTAGGTAACCTTCATATTGCATTTCTAATGTCCGAGTTATCCCTCGATTATCCTTGGGTTTCGTAACCCAGGGGTAACACGGTGTTAACCCCAAGGTAACCCACAGCATGGATTTCTCATCTGTGGGTTTGTGTAACCCAGGTGTAACCCTGGGCTAACTTGCATTGTTTTTTTAACCCTGGTATACAGTAGGTTTAGGGAGGTGTTTCTTGTTGCATTATGGATACATCTGTATATTTAATCGCATCCGACGACAACGGTAACACTACTGAGGCGGGAGAGATCTGTTGCGAGACCGAATGAACGTGATTGGTGGATTTCATTTTGCTTAGATCATTCCTTGATGGACGATTCAAGTGTTCACATGTCTGAATGGACGATTCCCCGTTAGACGATTATGATTTTGATTTTGCATATAAGCCATTTTTTTGTCCTAGAATTAAAAATGTTTACTTTTTATGGACATGCTTTGTCCTGAATAACTTTAAAGGATCTTTCCACATTTTAGACATGTTATTGTCATTTTGTGGGTGAGAAAATCATTTTTTTGCCTATGGTTAGCCATAGCAACAAGTAACTTCAACGGTTGTACTAAACGTCGTACGAGATGTAGTTGTTAGGCTAAGATTTAATGATAAAAATTATATTTATTTTTGAAGTGCTATTGAATAATTTATCTTTTCAACGATAAAATAAACCATCGTATCAAACAATGATGTCTGCTCATCTTGCTTACGACGAAGCTATATTCTTGCAAACTGTATATGTGACGTGTTCATCAATGCATTGAGCGATCAGCATTCGATCTGACAGCTCGATCTAACAACAGGTACTCGCCGATATTATCAATAGTTGATTGGCCTATATTATAAGGGCGATGACATGTATAAGGGCGAAGATACGGCGCCGTTGCCAATTGGTTAACTTGAGATATTTATGCTGACATAGGCATACACGGTAAAATCTAGATGGAGTATATGCAATTTATTACTTTTAATGACATATACTATTGAATTTAGCGGA
This sequence comes from Terebella lapidaria, assembly GCA_949152475.1. Classification (NCBI taxonomy): domain Eukaryota; kingdom Metazoa; phylum Annelida; class Polychaeta; order Terebellida; family Terebellidae; genus Terebella; species Terebella lapidaria. The sequence goes on along the minus strand of OX424564.1, from coordinate 14,841,413 downwards.
ACTAGCATCAATCTCACAAATACGCCTGAGTATACAAATGAATTCAAAATTATAGTCGAAGCAGGAATTGTCCATTTTGGATCGTCCATTCAGTTATCGTCCATTCAGAAATCGTTTATCTCGGATGACACCGTATGATAACATAGACTTATCCGGCGCTACCGCTTGAGCCAACAAACGGTATGGAAGTCTCAGTCCGGAGCATTACGATCAGATCAGAATATTGAGCTATTTAGGACCCCGAACTTTATGGACGCGCAGCCTAGTGAGATGAGATGAGTCGTTGTTGAGTTGATTTGTTCAATTTCTAACTCAATGCATCATGTTCTCAGTTTTAATCGGAGCTCATCTTAGACTGCACTAGGTTGCCGAGCCAAACATACAACAGAACCACAGGTTAACTGCGGGTTAGCCTTAGGTTAGGTAACCTAGACCTAGCCTTGACATGGGAAACAAACCTGACCTGACCCTGACTTCCAGGTCAAAATCCAAAAACCCCTACATCATGGAGATGATTATCTAAATAGAAAAGGTTTCCACTCGGTAGTACTACAAGGTGTTTGTGACTGGAAGGGTACCTTTATAGACGTATTCGTCGGCCCGCCAGGCCGTGTACATGATGCGCGCGTTCTCAGGAACTCGGACATATCAGCAAATCGTGATCAACTGTTTGGTGATCGTTGGAAATTACTGGGGGATTCTGCATACATCGGCAATGACTTTGACTACATTATCACCCCTAAGAGAGACAATGGAGCACTGACACCAGATGAAATCCAGAACAACAAACACATCAGCAAAGGCCGTGTGATAAAGAATGCATACGGTATGTTAAAGTGTCGATTCAGGCGCCTACGCGATATCCAGAATACTAACCTGGAGAACATTGTTCGGCTAATACTTGCTGGCTGCACTTTGCACAGCATGTTGTTAGATGACGGTTACGTATGCCCAAGACAGGACGATGATAACAATGATTAAAGGTCTCTCTGCAGTGCAGGTTCGAATTCTGCTGTCAGGAAAACACTTGCTGTATACTCAATTAGCCATGTATTTTCACCAATGTGTCGACATGTTGAGTGTGTACTGCCAATGTTCTCACTTTAAATGAACTAATAAAATGTGTTCACGAACTAACAAAACAAGTTTATTTTCAAGTTCATGCCGCAGGACGGATGAGTAAACACGAACAAACAATATTTGACTAGTGTCATTGATAATATACAGATATAGAAATAAGTACAATAACAACTGAGTCAAATGTGTTTCGCTTGCAACTAAGTTCCATGCAGGAATTGACAGAACAAAAAAGTTCCATGTAGGAATTGACTGAGTAAAACACAAACCAGACCCCAGAATTCGTCTAAAAGCATCACATTCTGATCACATTAATATTTGTGATATGTTATATTCATGTAATTCTTTGGACATTCAATTCTGATACAATTATACATCAGCAACATTTTTCATCCACAAAACTTACATCCACTGAAACATGTCTCCTCATAGTCTAAAATTTAAGCACATAGACAAAAGAGCACTCAGCTACATGTAGATCATTTGTAAGAAGAATATGCCTAATTGGCGATCACGTCATTCGAAAATCATTCACAGCTGATAATATAAAAGTACATTTTCAGTGCATCAACGATGGTTACTAGTACATTTTGGTACTGATCTTCTCAAACAAATCAAAGTTTGATCTTTCACTGATCTTCTCAAAAAGTTAAGAGCACAAAAACAAAAATCCCTCGAAGTTGGCCTGATGATTCAGATACCTGTCTGGTAATTTCACTACATTTTGTCGATCATTTGTTTAAACATATCCTTGAAGGAGGAATTGAATTCCTGTAACTCCGTTAACATTTTCTGTTCTCTTTCCTCCATCTTTTTATCGCTTTCTTTCAGGTATTCAACTAGCATTTCTTGGGTGTTTCCGGCATCTGTTCGATTTCTCCTCCGTTTTGGACGAACTGCATCTCTGCACGGTGTACTACTTGACGCCTCCGAGGCTGTCTCGACCTCCTCTCTGTCTGATTGCTCAGGCACTGGGGGCTCGCGTGTTCTTTCTATTTCTTGGGGGCGTAGAATGCTCACGGTTGATGCATTAGCTGTAACTACAAAGTTCACATCATGGCGGTCACCCAAAAGGTCAGACATTTCTTTCAAATAAGCGAACTTGCTACGTCCTCGGTCTGTCTGTGAGTTATTGTCCAAAGCCTTCTTCAACGCATCCATAAGCGTTTGCCATTTCCTCCTAATCTTCTTGGAGGGAATTTCAACATTGAATCCTTTGTAAATTTTTCAGTTATTTCATCCCACATAACCTTCTTTTTTCCACGCCCAACACGTATCCTGTTTTCGAGGTCACTCAGGCTCCGCGGTGCTCCTTCCAGGTCCCCAACATACGAACGCATCTCTGAGATCAGAAAAAGTGTCTGATCCCGAGTCCACGAATCATGGGAAGGCACTGCTGAATCACTAGTGCCTGGTGTATCATCTGCGCTTGCGCCATCCATGGATTCCACGACTGCATGGCCGACTTCCACAACCTGTGCTGGAGTCGGGAGATACGAGGAAATAATATTGCCTTCATGCCAATGGAGACACAAGAGTTATCAGAGGGATGTTCTACTTTGTCCATGGTGTACGGTGTTTACATTGACACGGTGTTACCCCCCCCCCCCCCCCCACCATCAAAAAAAAAAAGAAGAAAACATGTGTTGTAGGGGTGGTTCGTGGCAAAGAACAACTCTGGGAGTTCAACTCAATAAATGTATTGACGTGTAGAAAATACCCTGTAATGATATATTTACATATGATATAGATAAGTGGAACATGGCATGTATTGAATTGTTACCCATATGCTTGAAGATATTAAATGTACACTGGTGATGATAATATGATTATGATCGATGGATGATAGCCCATAGTTAGTAGCAACCTTACCCCTGGTAAGCACAGTGTGCAGGAGGTATGTCAGCCTAACCACGCTCTGTAGATACCGTCACCTAGAAAACGACAACAGTGCACACAATGTACGTTATGATAGATGATCGCGCAGTTCGCAGAATATCGAGTAATCGCACGGCTACAATGTTTTTTCGGTGGTTTTAGATATTAATGTTCATCTTTAGATTCTGTCATCTGAGTTATACCCAGTTTAGAACTGAAACCCAGAACTAAGAAAGTCGAACGAAACTGAGCAAACCTGACACTTGAAATAACCACAGGATTCTTACTGCATGGCTCATATTACACACCAGATAGTTTGCGAGAACCCTTACCGTGAAATGATGAAATGACATGTATTAAATGAGCAATAATACGATGGATGATGTTTGATTTTCCATCAAACATTTGAAAAGACAAGTCAACATCAAATTCAAGATGGCGAAAGCGCTATATAAACAGCGACACGGAATGAGACCGAAACACAAGTGAAACAAAGCGCCATGAAACTAGAATGATTCGGTCGCGGTGATATGGCGGCGGTAGCCCCTATCACATTCTCCCCCCAAGTGGAAAATGGGTCACCCGGAAACGATCTGGAGGTTTTTTCTGTCGCTTAGACCTCCGAACTCGTGGTGCCATCTGGAGTGATTCCTCAGAATCTGTAGACAGTTCTCGTAAAGGTCCTGACTCAGAATCGGACTCTGGCGGTGGCGGTGGTGGTCTTGCCGGAGGTTGTGATACAGTCCTAGAGGGCTGAGGCTCTGCAGGAGGGTCCGTCACTGTGTGGCCTAATGGGAGAAGAAGATTCCGATGTAGCGTCCGCTGTCGTCCATTTCCAAACTTCGGCTTGACACGATAAACTGGAATGTCTGGATTAGGCTGGTCGATAACAACGAATACATCCTCTTCCCACCGATCTGCCAGCTTGCTCCTACCAAGAAGTCCCACCTTACGAACCAACACATTGTCATCAGGCTCTAGTACTGAATGACGGTGTGCATATCCAGACTTTGCCTTCTGTGCCATCCTCTCACCAGCCAGCTTGTGGACATACTGGATCCGTTCGCGGAGTTCCTTGATGTACTGCGGATAATCTCCATTACTACCCTCCCCCCTGAGCTGAAATTCCTGGTCCACTGGTAAAAGTGGCACACGTCCGAACATGAGCTCATAAGGAGCAAATCCCGTTGTTTCATGTGGGGTGCAATTATACGCATGAACTAAAGATCCGAGATAGTCCTTCCACTTGGCTTTCTTGTCATTGGCCAGGGTCCCGAGCATCTTCAGGATGGTTTGATTGAGCTTCTCACAAGCACCATTCGACATGGGATGATAGGGTGTTGTTCTAGATTTGTGTATTCCTGATAGTGAACATAATTCTTTGATGATTGACGATTCAAAATTGCGGCCTTGGTCGGAATGGATGCAGGATGGATAGCCATAGAGATTAATGAAGTTATCCAGGAGAGATTTAGCGGTGGTACGAGCTGACTCGTTTTTAGTGGGAATGACTCTGGCGAACTTGGTAAAATGGTCAACTATTACTAGTAGGTGTTCATACCCATGCGAAGGTTCAACTAGAAGAAAATCCAAACAGACTAATTCAAGTGGTTGTGTGGTCAAGATTGGGACCAGTGGTGCTCTCTGAACTTGGGCCTTCCGACAAAGACAACGGTGGCATCTCAACACTTTAGTTTCCACATCCGCAGTCATACCAGGCCAGAAGAACCGTTGCTTGACCATTGCGAGGGTTTTGTCGCGTCCAGGATGACCGAAACTGTCATGAAGGCTTGTCAAGATGTGGTCTTTGTATGAAGAAGGGACGACAAGTTGATTCACTGGGTTGTCAGCGATGATGATTTGTCGATACAGGATGTTGTTCAACACTACAAGCTTGGTCCATTCTCTAAACAGCCGTTTCAGTGTTGGTGACTTGGTGGCAAGCACATCATCCGATGGCCTCTGGTCCTTCCTTCGGCAGTCGAGAATATATCGGATGTCCCTATCGTTGAATTGTAGTTGTTCGATATCTAAGGGATCCACAACTCCAGAAACTGAAATTTCATCCAACACCTGGGCTGATACTGAAAGAGAAGAGACATAGTTCTCCCGTACAGCTTGATCTTTCAAATCACACACAGCCTTGACAACATCCTGCTGGATCTCCGGTAGCCGAGACAAGGCATCAGCATCCCCGTTAGTGTTTCCAGGCTTGTAGTGGATTGAAAAATCATAGTTTGCAAGACCTGCTAGCCATCGATGTCCCATCGCATCCAGTTTCGCTGATGTCAACACATACGTCAAAGGATTATTATCGGTCCAAACTTGAAATTTCCGCCCGTACAAGTAGTCATGAAACTTATCGGTTATTGACCATTTCAAGGCCAGGAATTCAAGCTTGTGCGCCGGGTAGTTTCTTTCCGATGGTTTTAATCCACGACTAGCGTAGGCGATGACTCGTTTCCTTCCTTCTTGTGTCTGATAAAGAATGGCTCCAAGCCCCTGAGCACTAGCATCTGTATGCAGTTCAAATGGCTGAGTGTAGTCTGCAAACGCAAGAGTAGGTGTGGCTGTCAGCTTAGACCGCAAGAGATCAAATGTCTGCTGGTGCTGTTCTGTCCAGTTCAAGCGTTCCATGTTCCTTTGGCGTGCACTCTTGTTCAAATGGCCTTCCATGAGGTGAAACAGGGGTGCTGCTATTCTGCTGAAATTTTTTATGAAGCGGCGAAAAAATCCACAAAAGCCCATGAACCGCTGGAGGTCCTTGACTGTAGATGGGACAGGCCAGTTCTGGATCGCTGAGATCTTGTCAGGATCAGTGGAAATTCCATTAGCTGAAATCAGATGTCCCAGGTACTTGACCTCAGTCCTGAAAAAGGAACACTTTGATGGCTTTAATCTCAAACCAGCTACATTCAGACGCTCAAAAACAGACTCCAGTCGCTGTAGATGGTCTTCCAGATTTGACGAATACACTATTATATCGTCCAAGTAAATAAGACATTGGTTCAGGTGTAAATCTCCCATTGTGGACTCCATAAGACGTTGAAAACTGGCTGGACAATTTGTTAATCCGAATGGCATCGAATTGAACTCGTAGAAGCCGAGAGGGCCGACGCTGAAAGCAGTCCGTTCCTTGTGCTCCTCTGCGACTTCCACCTGCCAGTAACCAGATTTCAAGTCAAGACAGCTGAAAAGAGTAGATCCATGGAGTGCATCCAACGTTTCATCGATCTGTGGTAGAGCATATGCGTCCCTGATTGTGCGGCGATTTAGATCCCGATAATCCACACAAAATCTTAAAGAGTTGTCCTTCTTTCTGACTAGGACCACGGGAAAGGACCAAGGACTTTTGGACGGACGGATATGTCCTGCCTCCAGCATGTCATGCAGATGCTGTCTAACCTCCTGATACATCGACGGCGGAATCCTCCTAGACCGTGTTTTGATTGGTGTGTTGTCAGTCAAATTGATGTGATGCTTAACGATTGGTGTGTACTGCAGATCCTTGTCTGATAAAGCAAAGAGATGTTTCCATTTCCTGATAAGTGATTCCAACTTTTCCCGTTTCTCCGGATCAGTAGGCCACTGAATTTGCTGGAAGAGGGAATCTGAAGATGAAGTACATGATTGATGATCAACAGTAGGAGGTTCCTCTGTAACATGATGAAGTGCGCAAACTGTACTGTTTGCTGGTATTGTTAGGGATTTACGTGACAGATTACGAACTTCGACTTTGACTCTGTATGTAGATACATTGTTGGGATGTAGCTGAATCACACTTGGTGTCAGAACTAATCCTCCTGGTAGCGCAGTGTCCGAGATCGGTTCGGTCAGAACTGTCATCTTGGGAAGTTTCACATTCCTGCAGGCGCGAGTCAACCCAGCAAATACTCTACCCTCTCCAGGTCCTATGACTTCGACACGAGTTAACTTAACATAGCCTAGGATGCCATCATCCTGTGTGATATACTCCATGGACTTCAGAGCCAAGTTCCAGGATGAAGACACATGAAAATTCTGAGCCGATTGTGAGGTGTAGTCCCTGGCGAGCAATTCTATTAGGTTGGTTCCTAAAACAACAGGCACATCATAGCTGTACTGGTCGCCGGGAACAACAAGAGCGAGGATATTGTAAGATCGAGTTGACGTGTCTGGACTGGGAATGATGTCAACTTCCAGGTATCCATCATAGGGCAAGATGTTCCCGCCAGCCCCCCGAAGCGTCAGATCTGAGATTGGATGGAGAGTTGTTCCACGCAGGTATGTGTCCACAAAACTTCTCGATACAGTTGTCACCTGACTTCCAGTGTCTATCAAGGCATTGGAGTGAACACCGTTGATAAGAATGCTGGTGACATTGCGTCCTCCAACTATTTCCTTGATTATTTTAGGGCCGTTATGTGTAGAACCAGGCATCTGCCCTGCAATGCTGGTTACTGATCGTTTCCCGAAGTCGGAGCTTGGTTTTGTCCAGATCTTGGTTTGCGCTTGGTGCACTCGGCAATAAAATGTCCGGGCTCTCTGCAGTAGAAACAAGATCCTGATTGCCGAAGCTGTTCCCTAATCTTGGCCTTGTCATCAGGTGGTGGCGACTTCTGACTCTTCAAGTCACGAAGATCAGACTTGATCGCTGAGATTTCCCGTAGCAGGTCCTCTAGTCTCGACTCAAGTGGAGAAGTCTGTTGAACATTCACCTTGGCCTGTGTGCCAGCCTTAGGCTTAACGACATCCGGAGATGCTGCGTAAGAGCGTTCAAGCTCAACGGCGCGAGCAGTTCGAAGCAGTGACTCAAAATCCTCTCCCGCATCATATCGATGCCTTAATGCACTCTGAACCCGCTGATCACTCAGTCCACACCAAAATCTTGTTCGCAGCATCCCTTGACTATCAGTTGGATGGTATCCATGACGCAGGAGCTTATTCATCATCGACTCCAAACGACATCCCCAGACAGCAGCAGCTTCACCATCCAGCTGGTGTGATCCATAATACTCTCCCATGAGAGCTTCACAGCTCTGAGCGACTCCGAAAACCACATCAAACTTGCTTATAATGCGAGTCGGGGTGACATCTTCGCCCATGTTCATCAAAACATCTGCGGCCGTCCCTCGGAGTGAGCGTCGAATACCTTGTAGTATATTTGGCCATGGTTGACCCTCATGTATCAAACATTTGACCTCATTCCTCCATTGCTGATAGCTAGCATCCTTTCCGTCTCCGGAGAAGAAGACTATCTTCGGGTACTGCATCAGAGGGAAAGGAGAGAATCCAGGAGGCGACGACACAGATGGTGAAGGTGATGTAGGATACTGATTGTTAGTGCCATATGTCTGAGTTGGGGAGCTATAGCGAGGTACAGACTGAGGTTGCGGTACGGTATGTTCCATCTTCAAAGGGGTCTTGGGGAACGAAACAGACTTCTTTTGCGGTTGGAGAGAAAAAAATCCAGAATCCAAATTTGTTTTCCCAAGTTCCTCAAAGGTTGCACCCTTAACCGCAGCAGTGGCCCCTTGAGACTCAGAAGGCAGAGTCTGAGTGTCCATCGCCTGTGTTCCAAAATCCTTGCGAACATCCTGCAAAAAATTTTCAAACAGAGAAAGTACCTGACCTGGCTCCAAGTTCTTCACACACTTGCTTATGCTTTTGCGAGCATCAGTGAGTGGATCAGATGGCTGCACAGGTATTGGCGGCTGTCCAGTGGTTGCACGGAAATCATTGAACTCCACCTCAGACGGAACAGAGATAACAAGCATGTCCTCCTGATAGGCATGGCCAGTGTATTGCAAAGATGTAGAAACACCCTCGTCACTATCAAACACGACAAATACGGCATGTTCTCCATACTGCTCCACCTTATCTACAGTCCCAAACCTAGAAAAGAAAGCATCCAGCTCGGATACAGATATACTGGATAGACCGGATACAAGTACCACTCGCTTACTGATGTCCATATCTGAAATGAAAATCAACAAAGTACAAAGTAACTTTGTCACACCGTAGACACAACAAAGTTGAGATTGACAACAAATTCTGAAATGTTTCCAGAAGTCCAATACAATTGCAAAAGGAACCAATGTAGTAGTATAGTATTGGTGTGAAGTTATGAATGATTGGTATGGGTGAATGATTCTATGAACAACAATGAACAACAAGGTCAAGGTCAACTCCAAGGTCAATCAACCGAAGTATGAAGAAGTACCTGAAATCACAATGGCTAACCCAAAAATCAAAGTTCTAAATTTAGGTTTATAGTTTATATGAACTTTATAAAATTTATGATATTCGGCTTCTTCCAAAATATTATTTATTTATTTTTTTCAAATTTCAAAGTTTTATCGGTTTTCAGTTTAGTTGTTATGTTTTATAGATTAAGTTTGTTTTAAGAAAATAATTTTATACAAATTATTCAAATCGCTTCCGATTGTTTGAACAATATCGGGTACGGTCACGTAGTGTTACACAACAGGATATGATATGTGTATGAGATATGAAAAAGTGCAAGTGTTAATTGTGTGATGTTAATTCAAAATTCCAAACACAAGTATTAGAGAACAACAATGTATATTCCCAATGATATATTCAAATACACTTCACCAATGATATGAAAAATGATTCACCAATGACAATGACAGTAAACTTTTCCAATTAAAATAGTATTCACAAGCTAGTTTTCAATGTCAATAACACACCAGTTCAGCAATCTGAACACATCAAAAATTCACCTGTCAAACCAATGTTTGACTTGATCAGTGTTCATGTAAACAAATGCAAAATAATTCTCAATTCTCAGTTTCTCATACCCACATACAGTGTATTACAGTCCAATTTTGTTTCAATCAAGTATTGTGACCTTGTCACCACCAATGTCCTTGACACAACAATTATATACTCCAATATGCAATGTCACATTAACACTATCAGACTATATCAATGCACACAAAATCAATTCAATATACTTTCAAATATATATTCATTCACACACAAATCAAGAGTCACCCGGGTGCAGACGAACACGAAGCTTGCGACGTTGAAGCACGAAGCAGCAGTCACTCTGGTAACGTAGTGTCGTTGTTACGCGACACGGTCGATGTAACACTCGTCGTTATCGGCAACGAGACAAGACGCGGTAAGCCTAAGTAGGGATCCCTCGATGAACAGGCACGATGTCGACTGTGCATCCCATGACAGGATAGCACAACACATACCAGGCTGCGGGTAGCCTAGTAACACGTCACCATGGCGATGATCACATAGGCGAATGACGATGATGACAGCACGGTCGGCACGGATGGATCGCTGGAGGCTCCACTGTTGTAGGGGTGGTTCGTGGCAAAGAACAACTCTGGGAGTTCAACTCAATAATTGTATTGACGTGTAGAAAATACCCTGTAATGATATATTTACATATGATATAGATAAGTGGAACATGGCATGTATTGAATTGTTACCCATATGCTTGAAGATATTAAATGTACACTGGTGATGATAATATGATTATGATCGATGGATGATAGTTAGTTAGTAGCAACCTTACCCCTGGTAAGCACAGTGTGCAGGAGGTATGTCAGCCTAACCACGCTCTGTAGATACCGTCACCTAGAAAACGACAACAGTGCACACAATGTACGTTATGATAGATGATCGCGCAGTTCGCAGAATATCGAGTAATCGCACGGCTACAATGTTTTTTCGGTGGTTTTAGATATTAATGTTCATCTTTAGATTCTGTCATCTGAGTTATACCCAGTTTAGAACTGAAACCCAGAACTAAGAAAGTCGAACGAAACTGAGCAAACCTGACACTTGAAATAACCACAGGATTCTTACTGCATGGCTCATATTACACACCAGATAGTTTGCGAGAACCCTTACCGTGAAATGATGGAATGACATGTATTAAATGAGCAATAATACGATGGATGATGTTTGATTTTCCATCAAACATTTGAAAAGACAAGTCAACATCAAATTCAAGATGGCGAAAGCGCTATATAAACAGCGACACGGAATGAGACCGATACACAAGTGAAACAAAGCGCCATGAAACTAGAATGATTCGGTCGCGGTGATATGGCGGCGGTAGCCCCTATCACACATGCAATTTTATTAAACTAACATAGAGGAACGGTCTTTTATTATTGGTACCATTACTCAACACATGGATGTCGACATGTGCTGCAAATGAAACTGTGATTCTTGAAATAAATGAAATCTTCTTGTAACTGCTGCTCCGTGATGTTGTATCGACGCTTATAACAAGACGCATGCCAATAGCACTCACATAAATCACATCACAATCGCAACCATGTAGTATTATTTATGACACCACACTGTCGCAATTTTGGTCTAAACGATAGGAAACACGACTTGATGGGCGAAAGTGACAGATAACGCATGTATTTATACGCCTTCTAGAAAGTAGAAATTCCCTTCTCATCTGATTCGACATGTTACAAATACGGATGGACCACGTGTAGATCACGTGTTTATGGGCGATATTACAAGGAATTGCGATAAGATTCGAATTGCAGAACCTTGCAATGAAAATACAGACCTAAAATCAAACACAATTGTACCAGCGGACGTTTTTTTCATGAAAAAAATGAAATCAAACTTCAGTAAATATCATATTCACGTACGAAATGTTAGGTTCTTACCACGCAAAATTTCCCTGCCTTCGGCCATTTTTTTTCCTACTCGTGCAAATCGAGTCTGAAAATCTGACTCCACTTCACGACTTGTGCAATTGGGAATTCACCAGTCGTAACGTGAATGGAACGGTTTTCACCACTAGGAAACTCGTGATCACCATTTGCACGACATGAATGGAACGCAGCAATAGGAATGTTGCTGCTTAGAAAAGGGAAATTGACTATGGAAAAATTGAAATCATCACGTTTGTCATATAATCTAGTTGACAGGTTAGAATCATTATCAATCTCCAACCTCAGGTCTAGATAGTTGGAGTCTGTAGTTGGAGTCTGTAGTATCCTTAATTTCAAGTTCCTTAGGATATATGACATCAAAATAATCACCAAACTTGGGATTATTTAGCGACAATACATCATCTATGTATCGGAAAGTGAAATTAAAACTACACGTTAGTTTCTTAGAACCTCCTCGTTGTAAATGTTGGATAAAATCTGATTCATATGAGTATAAAAACAGGTCTGCCAATAATGGTGCACAGTTTGTACCCATGGGAATACCAATAGTCTGCTGAAATATTCGACCACCAAATTCAACAAAAATTTTATCAATCAGAAAATTAACCATATTTACCACATCTATTTCAGTGTATTTGTATGGGGCATCAGAGTCGCCTTGTCTCTTTGGACGACAAAGTACAACAACCCTCCCGCTGCCAGGATGTCAGTGCTCCATGAAATGACAAAACCTCTATTCATTCAACACTTTATACTTATACTAGTAATCTCACACTGAGATATTACCACATGCGAGAGGTTTTCAGTCATTTCCGAGGATGATAATGTCTGATGGTTATTTGTGTTACGATTGACTCAAGGACCTGATTTTCACCAATATTTAACGTCAGAGTTTTCTCCAGCGATTTATCTTTCTAGAATGTTGTCCTTATAGGCATGAAAGTAGGTTGTCCAGCATAAGCATACTATCGTAACTTGTATTTACTCCTTTTCTCTATAAAGTATTCACTCCCTGACAGCCGGTTTCCTTTGATTATTATCGAATGCAGTGTCAGTAGAAGTCTTGGTCGACCAGTAGCTATGCCTGCCTACACAGACACTATTAACGCAAACATACAGTATTAACACACACAGCTCATACACAACTGACAATAAACATCACTTGTGTGGAACACAATAGGCGGTGTGCTGCCAATTTCATCGGGGCATGAGCAGAAAAACGCCTATGCGCCAGCTGGCAGCACTGTTTTAGTGGTGAAATGACGTCATAACGTTATTTATTATGACGATTCCATGGCATTACTCCAAACATAAAGTGATTTGCCGCCAAATTTACCACGATTACAATGCTGCCACCTATCGAATGAGCTTTGTCCACGCCCCATTGCCTCAAAAATACAGCCAGAAATTCAAAGATGCAAGAGACTGAAATGGCATTATCGTGGTTGTATCATGTTTACAGAGAGGGTAATTGAAAAATCGTGCACTTATTGTCGTGCACTTATTTCACAATTTGGCATGATAAAAGATATAGGCATGTTAATTCCGAATATCATCGCAAACATACTATGGCAGCCCCCTTATGACCGTTATGCACATTTTGAGTCATATGTCTGATATGACTTTCTGTCCCCGGACTATGAGATTGGATAACATACCCTGTTTTGTTCGCTCGGAATACTTAATACAATACTTGGGTATTGATTCTTTGTCTATTCATACCCAGGAGAGACCAGGAATCTACCACGGAACATACAAAAGGCTCTGGGTCCCCCAGACACCCCGCCGTATTATGTTGGACCTCCCACCCCCTGAAAATTTATGGATGTATCAATCTATTACCACCAATACAGTGAGATTTAGATGATGCCAATAACAAACGTAAATTACAACGTTTTGCAATAGAAACAAAGCCCGACCAAATAGTTTATCCAAAGACACACTGGTGTCATCAGGGGCAGACGGTGTGTTAAATGTAGTTGTTTCTACTCTACACCTGATGGAATTAGTATATAATTGCCCAATAACCTATAAAAATAAATTAGAAATCCGAAACAAACCCCATGAGACAGATATATGACAAGTACATAAGTATCTGATCATTAAACAGGAGGCTACTGAGTTGATGGTATCCTTGGGGACAGATTTAACGTCGGCCAGCAGTGACACCGACTCATTGGTATGAATTTAAGTATCAATATATTACCACCAATACAGTCAGATATAGATGGTGCCAATAACAAACGTGAAATACTTTTTGCAATAGAAACAAGCCCGACCAAATAGTTTACCCAAAGACACACTGGTGTCATCAGGGGCAGACAGTGTGTTAAATGTATCCTGCACTGTACCATGAATTCCTGAGGGTAATCTATTCGCTGCGTACAATATTGAAAGCGAATAGAATACCCGGATTTCATAAGGAAATTATCGACAATGGGTGAAATTAAAGGGGGATAGGTACAAAGTTTTTGACAAATAAGCGCCTCCCGTGAATGAGCGCCTTTCTCCAAAGATCGCCGTCATTGCACGAGAAATACCGTTTATATCAGTGATTAACGCCGTGTGGAAATGAAGGACCCTTTAATTGCAATTTGATTCAGCTTTTCATTCTGCTGGTAATTTACTGGGAAACGATATGTATGAACACTGGTTGCAATTTACAGCAGTACTAACTGTCTAGTGCTGGTTAAATTTCAAATTTACAATCAGTAATTTATCGTAGGTTTTCCCTGTTGGACATGTTCGAATTCTATGCAATGCAAACTTTGTGTGAATGGAATAACATGGATAGAGAATATTACCGTTCAATGCAAATCATACTGGGGTAGTTCTGAGATATGAACCGAGTATGCAGTGTTGCATTTTTCTGGCACTCGACAGCACCGTTTTGTATTTTTTACTCCAAAATTACTTCCGCAACAAGCTTCATACGCCCGAGGGTCGTCTGATATGTTAATTGCTATTAACATCGATTGAAGGCCTGGACATTGGCAATGACCAGCAATTTATAGATCATAGTTTGAACCTGGAAAAGTTTGTTGTCAAATAAGCGCCTCCTTTGAATAAGCAGCTGTCTTGAAAGAGTGCCGGGGGGGGGGAACTTTATTGACAAATAAGTGCCCCCTGCACTCAATCGAGCCATTACGGTACAGACATATTTTATTTAAGAACATTTCAATTCGAATCGGTCAAGAGTTGAGCAGAATAGACAAATCCAGAGACAAATTGGAAAAAAGTGAAGCTGATATTGGGGAATACATATGTTGTTATTCAACTATCCCACACAAATATGCTGGACATTTCAAGCATGTTTTACGTATAACCAAGTGATTCCACGAACTATTCTATGTTTTAACCCACAATGGAGCATTTCAAGGATACCAATTTTGTAGACAGCAAAAATTGAAATGTCTAAAAGAGGAAGGCCTTGAATTGTAATTGTCAACTGGGAATAATTATATTGTCGGGAGACAGATTCATAGACTTCCTTCTTGTGAACACAATCTGTTAAAAACTCACACCCCTCCACCCCCCTCCCCCGCGCGCTCCAATGCTGGATAGGAAAGTGAAAAGCATTCTACAATCACCTGGGACGGGCACATTTGACAACGTTTGGGTAAGTGGGTGTTTCGATAGAAGTGAAAAATTAGCCCAAGGGCTAAGAAAGGTTACCGGACACTGTATAGTCTAGATATTACTAGTAGCCTTTCCCGTGATCTTGGAAATAAGGTCATTGGTCAATTCGACGTCACGAGAATATTCAGCATATATCATTTTCCACAATCGATTCCTAAACTGTTGAGTCGATAATAAGTGCGATATTAAGCCATTTTGTGATCTGACCTTGAAAATGAGGTCGAAGGTCAAGTTCAAGATCATGAGAATATTCAGCATATATCATTTCCTCTATGTTCACAATTGATTCCTGAGCTGTATAGTCGATAATAAGCAAAATAGTGGCCATCTTGTTCTCTGATCTTGAAAATGAGGTCAAATTCAAGGTCACCAAAATATTCAGCATATATCATTTTCTATATGTTCACAATGGACTAGTTTTCCCGCCAAGTTTGCAGAACGCCCGACCAATCAGAGACTGGTCTCACTGACGGCGATAAACAACTTGGCAAACTGCGGTTGTATTGCGTTGTTTGAAGAAATTAATACTTATTGCACGAACGTTCATACTCCAGCTAATATATTTATTAGTATATATTTATAGTATAATATATTTATAGTATTGGGGCGTGAAACTTAATTTTCTGACCGTGAAATGAATGATACACTGATATTTCCGTAAAACCACCCCGGGCACGGGAACCCATCTCAAAACCACCAGTGTTTGTTGATGTTGAATGTGGAGGGACCGGTTATTGTTTCAGTTTGGCATGGGGCCACCACATTGGACAGATAAATTCGTCATTGAAAATTAGTGATGAATATTTTCACATAACATTATTATTCCACTATACATGCTATAGCAATGATCTTAGTATTGTCAGTAACGTACACAATTGTCATAGGCTTCCCTCGTAGAAGATGGCTGCAAATGATGGATAGGCCTATATACTACACTGGAATGAATAACTAAGTTGGTTCACCAACACGAGTCCAATGACCTTCATATACACGTATGCCTACCCATATCTTATCTCGAATTGAAATATTATATTAACCTGAACAAGGGAACATATCAATAGGCCTAACTCGTCTGAAGTTTCATGATAGATGCAGCGTGATAATAATAGAACATTACCCATATTTATGATACCCCGGTAATCCCATTAAATATGACAACTGGACCATATTTACGGATGGCAGTATTACAGGCTAGCGAGTATACAAATGATAGTAGAGAATGTATTCTTTCTATCCGGAATATTAGGGAAGGGGTAAATCTCACGAAATACAATTTTACATGAATGTTGTCCTTGCTCAGGTGGTCCCCAACCCATCTGTGTGCGACCAGAATTGTTTTTTTTTTTTGGGGGGGGAGGGGGGATGGGGGGAGGTTACATGTGGATCGGGGACTGGAAAAATACCGCCGCTATGAAATTATACCTGACTGGAAGGAGTCAATTACACTGTCTAAACAGAATGAAATAGCCTGTGTTTTCATACAGCATACCTATTGTATGTAGATTATACCCGTATCCCGAATCAGTATAATATGTACCCAGCAAAACACCTCTATACACCACAATAATCATAGTTAGAGAAACTAACTGGTCCCTCCCAGTTTTCTAGCCTTGGAACCTTCCTCAGCTGTTCATGAAAATGGACCCCGCATATAAACGTGAATTTGGAGTAACACGTGTACGCAATCATGTATGGTGTAAAATGTAAACCATATTCCATTGTTTCTTACTGAAATACGTCGACAAGGCAGTGTATGTGATTCACGGTTGAGGACAACGCACATTTTGTGGTTTCCCGCCATTTCGTTTCGCAAATGGTTATATCAGTAGTCGGCAGCAGATCCCCGTATGTGAGACCAGCGATTCAGTGGTCCGTTTGAATTACGGAAAAGTCCAAATATGCATGAGAGGGCGGGAAAGTCTATGAGTTGGTCCATTGATTCCTAAGCTCTAGAGTCGATAATAAGCGAATAACTAGTCATTTCTCCTGTGACCTCGAAATTTAGGTTGAAGGTCAAATTCAAGGCCATGAGAATAATACGTATATATAGTTTCCTATACGGTCATAATTGATTCCTTAGCGGTAATATCGATATTAGGCAAGACACTAGCCATTTTGTCCCTTGACCTCGAAAATGAGGTCAAATTCAAGGTCATCAGAATATTCGGACTATATCAGTTCCTATATGTCCACAATTGATTCCTAAGCTGTAAAGTCAATAATAAGCGAGATATCAGCCATTTTGTGCTCTGACCTTGAAAATGAGGTCATAGGTCAAAATCATGGTCATGAGAATATTCAGCATATATCATTTCCTGAATATTGTATACTAATTGTATACTAATATATCATTTCCTAAATATTGTATACTAATTCCATCAGGTGTACAGTAGAAACAACTATATTTTACACACTGTCTGCCCCTGATGACGCCAGTGTGTCTTTGGATAAACTATTTGGTCGGGCTTTGTTTCTATTGCAAAATATTGTATTTTTCGTTTGTTATTGGCATCATTAAAATCTCACTGTATCAGTGGTAATAGATTGATACTTACATTCATACCACTGAGTCGGTGTCACTGCTGGCGGACGTTAAATCTGTCCCCGAGGATACCATCAACTCAGTAGCCTTCGGGCTTGTGATTAGGTACTTTTGTACTTGTCATATATCTGTTCCATGGGGTTTGTTTCGGATTTCTAAATTGTTTTCATAGGTTGTTGGGCAGTTGTATACTAATTCCATCAGGTGTACAGTAGAAACAACTATATTTTACACACTGTCTGCCCCTGATGACGCCAGTGTGTCTTTGGATAAACTATTTGGTCGGGCTTTGTTTCTATTGCAAAATATTGTATTTTTCGTTTGTTATTGGCATCATTAAAATCTCACTGTATCGGTGGTAATAGATTGATACTTACATTCATACCACTGAGTCGGTGTCACTGCTGGCGGACGTTAAATCTGTCCCCGAGGATACCATCAACTCAGTAGCCTTCGGGCTTGTGATTAGGTACTTTTGTACTTGTCATATATCTGTTCCATGGGGTTTGTTTCGGATTTCTAAATTGTTTTCATAGGTTGTTGGGCAGTTGTATACTAATTCCATCAGGTGTACAGTAGAAACAACTATATTTTACACACTGTCTGCCCCTGATGACGCCAGTGTGTCTTTGGATAAACTATTTGGTCGGGCTTTGTTTCTATTGCAAAATATTGTATTTTTCGTTTGTTATTGGCATCATTAAAATCTCACTGTATCGGTGGTAATAGATTGATACTTACATTCATACCACTGAGTCGGTGTCACTGCTGGCGGACGTTAAATCTGTCCCCGAGGATACCATCAACTCAGTAGCCTTCGGGCTTGTGATTAGGTACTTTTGTACTTGTCATATATCTGTTCCATGGGGTTTGTTTCGGATTTCTAAATTGTTTTCATAGGTTGTTGGGCAGTTGTATACTAATTCCATCAGGTGTACAGTAGAAACAACTATATTTTACACACTGTCTGCCCCTGATGACGCCAGTGTGTCTTTGGATAAACTATTTGGTCGGGCTTTGTTTCTATTGCAAAATATTGTATTTTTCGTTTGTTATTGGCATCATTAAAATCTCACTGTATCGGTGGTAATAGATTGATACTTACATTCATACCACTGAGTCGGTGTCACTGCTGGCGGACGTTAAATCTGTCCCCGAGGATACCATCAACTCAGTAGCCTTCGGGCTTGTGATTAGGTACTTTTGTACTTGTCATATATCTGTTCCATGGGGTTTGTTTCGGATTTCTAAATTGTTTTCATAGGTTGTTGGGCAGTTGTATACTAATTCCATCAGGTGTACAGTAGAAACAACTATATTTTACACACTGTCTGCCCCTGATGACGCCAGTGTGTCTTTGGATAAACTATTTGGTCGGGCTTTGTTTCTATTGCAAAATATTGTATTTTTCGTTTGTTATTGGCATCATTAAAATCTCACTGTATCGGTGGTAATAGATTGATACTTACATCCTATATGTCCACAATTGATTCCTAATCTCTAATCTCAATATTAATTGAGATATTTGGAAATAACGTGCCCCATTTTATAGCATAGGAGAATTTAACATGGGAAAATCCCCTTTGGGCCGAGTTCGGGCCCAAATTGGCCCACTTCGAGCAATGCAACGGCAACGAAAATTATATATGTCACAGGGGTACATATCAATAAGCAGACATCACTCTGGTATCTGGAGCAATCGATAAGTGCATGATATGATTTCGAAATCGAGGACATGATACTTTATAGAGTAAGACTTTGCTACATACCGTAGAAAATCACGAAGTGAACGAACTGTTTACATCTGCGCGAGCATAAACAAATACATGAATTTCACTGTATTGTCGTTATTCCCAACACAAAAGAATCAAACTAAATATTTGAGGTTTCAGCATTATAATCAGACAAGATTACCTGGTTTTTCCAGTATGTGACCTGATATTTGAACGAGATCTCCAGTATCAGCCCGAGGCTGATAGCCGAGGGCAAATGCCGGGATCAAGGGCAAATTGAGGAATATGCTGAAAAAACCAGGTGATGTTTTGTTTTTTGTCGCCTCCTAATGGAGGCGACATATTAAAATACGATTAAAACGGCCCATGGGTGGATGAGTTAGTCCGGTCCTTTAATATTACCGCAGCATTTGTTTTAAAAAAATTAGTGTCAACAACCAGATGGAGAAATCGATAAAAAATATTCCAATTAGATTGTGAAACGTTCTCAATTTTTCTTCATGCCTGACAATCGCAAAATAATGTGAGTACTTCGATTGGTTTGGCCGATCAAACAGCGGCTCCCCTGGAATTCCCCGACTCCGTGGGGATGGCTTGTTGATATCATCATGGCTTGAGCACATTCAATTTGTGATAATGATCGGGGAAAAGTTTGTCAAACAAGAAAATGCAGCTAACTGCGGGAGACGACATTAGAGCTCGAGCACATCATCAGCACCACGACAGCTGAATGTATCTTACAGAATGTTACCCTCCCGCCCAACCCCCCCCCCCCCCCTGCAAGAAAAAAAGAGAATCATATCATGCCCCACATGATTCCAATTCATTCCCTATATTATGATGAAACACATAGGCGTACTTCAATCATATTCTTAATAAGTAAACATTTATTTTGAACTCAATGAAACAGATACGCCTGATAAAATGATATTGAACCTCAATAAAATATCCTTAAATATTGGATACTATGAGGAGTATCTGCATCTGATATCATGATATAGATAACACATGCATACTGAGCAAATTAAAAGAACAGTTTAAAATAAAAAGGTTTCGCAACCCAGCATGGAACACATTCTCATGTGATAAAATATGTCAAATTACGGTAAATGTAGTCGTGGTATCGCCATAGAACTCCAACCCAGGGAATGCCGACTCTGCCAAATTACCATATTATCGCTCAGATATGTGAAGTATGCAGTGGCGCCCCCACGGTTTATGAACCCTAGCAGACAACAACAATGGCGGCGATCGTTATGCCTGAGGGCCTGCAGCCTCAAAACAGCCTAAATGCTTTACTTTCGGTAAGTATTATCCATGAAGAAAGAAATGAAAGTGTCAAATACGATTTACTTCTCCAAAATATAGTGACAGTGAGTGTATATTGCTGTAAAATCCAGTGTGACATTCGATCCCCAAGCCAAGATTGCACATTGACATTGTGTTGATATGGTTGACGTATGCCCCCCCCCCCCCCTAGGATCCCAATCAGAAATAACAAAACTAGTAACGCCCCCCACCCCCTCCCCCCGCCAAGAAATAATACAATGTAACTGGCAGTAAAATATAAACAAACGTACTGCAATTATTGATCTCCCTTATGCAGGAACTGGAAACTGCAACTTGCAGTGCATCAGACGAGGAGGTGAAGACCTTGGGTGCAAGAGTGAAGATCCCGAAAAGCAAGGTGATTACAGTGTACTCTATATGGATCAATTTGATACTAAGAAAACGATGTGATATCAAACAATAAATATATATATGTACATGTAGAATATCTATTTTTACCCTTTCTGTAGTTTTAGTTGTGTGTTTGCATGTCCCCAATATCACTTTTATAGTCAGTATGTCTATAGTAAAAGTTAATTTGAAAATTTTCGTACTGTTACTATATGATATATTATTTCTAAATATTTTTTAGCCTAGGACATTGTTGACTGAGGAGGTCATCGAAAGGGCCAAGCAAACTCTGATGGCAAGAGGAGAGATGATGAGTGACAGCACAAAGTCTGCTCTAGCGAAGGTCACAGGTACTAATATATTTTTTCTATTACCTGTATACAGGTACCAGAGTTGCAGCCAAGTCTAAGATATTGTATACTTGCCATACTCTGCTGAGTAATTTGAAGTAAGTTGATATAATGATACTGGCAAATACACCAAGTAGTATCAATTTGTGTATGTAACATGTGCACTTCAAAATTAATGAGCATAAACTGGAAATCCATACTCGTCTTCCAAACTATATAGTAAGTTTTTTCTCATGCAGGGGCCAACTGGATTTCACACCTCAAGTGGTTGGATAGCTGTCTGGTGGACAGGCGACTCTATCTTCAGGGCTGTCGGGACAAGGTGTGGGCCGCCTTTCATCATAATTTGGAGAACTTCCTCGAGTCTGTGTCCTCAATATGTGAAGCTAGGCCCGCTGCTTCGATGATCGCTCTTCAGTGCATGACAGTTCTGGTGTCCGACAACTACACCCCAGACCCCCCCGCAATGTCCAGTACACAACAGGACATCACAGAAAGAGATGAGGAAATCATCGAGTATGTGACTGGATTCATCCTGCACAGACTGCGATCCAGGACGGAAGCTCAGGCACTGACAAGTGAAGAAGCATCTACGGGCCTCATTGCTCTCAAAGACAGAGGAGGCTTGACCACACCTTCTCACGACCTTGTGCTCATCGTCATTGAGCTGGAAAAGACATTTCGTGCCATGATGTCCTTAGAATATGATTTATTTCAGTCCAATTTACAAACAACCAATGTTCACTCGTCATTTTTTGTCTTGCTTGAAGGTGTTGACACCTCCGCTGAATCAAAAGAGAGTTTCTATGTTGATTTATGTACTTTATTTTTCATGGTGAGGGCTCATCACAAGTGTCGGTACATGTTTGATGAGTATCTACGAGCTACAAAGTCTGTGCGCAAAGCAAAGCCTCTCAGGGACACAATTTAGTACACATTATAGAATGTGGAATAAATATATTTCAAACATCACAATTTTTGTATTCTTACATTGGTTCACTGGTAGTCTTGCCAATTATTTCAAGCTATTCAGTCAATACAATACAACATTCCATAAATACCTGCAACATGTACAAGTACATATAATAACAGTATTCTAAACCAATTTTTGTGAAACAACTGACGTTTTATATCCATATTCGGTGACATAAACTGGCATATGCCGACTACGGTCTGTGTCGTCAATAGTTAGCACTAAACCGATCAATAGTTATATTATTCAAGCCACAAATATGACACATAATACCTAAGCTCACTCGAAAAATATTTGAGCAATCTTCCGGAAATGCTCTTGCCTTGGTGGAAAAATATTGGTGTATTGCTACAGTAAATAATGTAAGTCATTGAATACAAGAGTCACACAGAAACATCAATGACGCTTAATCTTTGGCAGGGGACTATGGTCGACATCAATGCTCTCTCGGCCTTGCTCTGATGTGTTTCCTTCGGGACGAAACTGGAACGCTAGCGACCGTTGCATTCGCAGCTTGTTATCCTGGTGACTGAAAATACAATTTTTACACATAAATAATATTTTGAAAATTATTGCATGTGTACATTTTGGAAAAAAAATATGTACCTAATATTTACAAGTAAATGATTTTTTCATTCAAAACCATGCAAAAAGGAACATGCCAGTCAATAGAGTCAACAGAATACGTTTACCCGAATTCATAAACTGATGGATTCCGGGATCGCCGGCCCAATCCTCTGTGGCGCCCAAAATGTTGTTCCAGGGGATCCTGGCAGAACTTATTGCTAAGGACGTATTCCACCCCCTGACTGAGAAGCGACTTGCAACATGCCACAAATCCTCGAACTGAAATTCATGTGAAGCATTCATTATTTTACCAAAACAATTATATGCATAATGCACATTGTGTACATGTAGCTGAGTGTATACGCCGATATATTAAACAGTTTTTTTCCTTACTGAGTTTATTATTTTGTTCTACGGAACCCGAAAATGAGGTGATATAAGGACGCTTTGTTTTGCACAGTAAAGTTTGCTACCAGGGCTATAAATAGCTACTATATAATAATTGTAATAAATGCGAGATTTTTTCTGCGTTTGCCAGATATGCCTTCTGAATAATTCGTTCTGATTCTGATTCACAGTTGAATAAAGAACACTAGTTCCTAGTTTAATCTGTGGTGACTACCTGTGGTGACTATGCCCTCATAAGTTTGAGATGACAAAAACATTTTGTCTTTCTCCGTTCTTGTGAAACCCTCTCTTTCCTCTATTTCCCGCTTCCATTCATCCAGGTCCAGGACAAAGTCCTCCAGAAACTGAACATAAAATTATTGATTAAGAAATGAAAAATAAAAACAGCAAAATGAGCTGATAATACACAATATTCCATATTACAATGCATGATATCTGTATTCTAGCAATGAATTAGCTGTACATATAATTTAATATGTTTTTTGGGTAAGGGCCAACACATTCAACGAAAAAACTTTTCCATGAGAAACCTGCCTTGAACCTGGGATCATCCATTGACCTGTATGGGGCCAGGTCATCCTTGCGCTTAGCCTTGTGCTCATCCATCGACCTCACATTCAGGCAGTCGAAAAATCGGTCACATTTGAGGATGAATGATGCTGTTTCCTGAACCTCTGATCCATAGTAGTTCTTGAGAACCAGACCCACTGTTCGACTCAGAACCTACAAATTAAAATGCACAATAGTGTCAAAGAGAGGGTGAATACTTAGTACTAAGATGTAGCATATCAAGCTCATAGGTGTACACTATGCCAATGAGTTACATGTACCTGGGCTGCAAGGCGCACAGACATCCTTGACTGTGGGGTCAAATGAACGTGGTCCTCCCTCAGCTTTGTTCGGCGCAGAACATTTGTTGCATCATCCATGAACACTTTGAAAATATGAGTCCACCAAATGTGTTGCCCGTTTCGCTGAAATATACAAAAATAACGATACTGCCAGTACTACCAGTACCTTGTAGCAACTATGGACTCTCAGAATATCAAACCAGGTGGTCTTTAACACAGGATCCACTGTATTATCATACAAGTACACTACCAGAGTACTCAAATTAATTGTTTCACAATCAAAAGCAAATACATTTGAATGAACAACAAATACTGTTCCCATGCATAGACATATTTCACACACACACCCATAGGCATCTCGATCCCCCAGACTTGGACAGCTCCATGTTGTTGCGGATCGTCTTGATCAAATGAGGAGGATCCGAGATGAAAAACACTTTCCGATCATCTTTGGAAAAGTGATTGGCTGTCTGGTGAACAACCTTTCCATCCCCATGGAGCCTGAACAATCTTTGATTGGCAGCAGCCTTGTCTGATGTGACAGAGATGGCCTGAGAATTAAATTTGATAGCATTGTCAAGTTCAAACACAAACTTTTGTTATGATACTAGGTTTGGACCTCTATTCAAGATTCTAACAATGTGTAAACACAAATGAATGTTCAAATTCAGTGCATATCTCAAAATCTTACTTTCAGTCCATTCTCTTCCAAGAAGAAAATGGCTTGCCACAACAAAGGGTACAGGACATCCGCGGTTGCTGATCGTGTGGCAAAGTGTCCAATGGCTGCCTTGATGGTGTTGTTTATGCCTACTACCATGAATACCAGCACATGGGAGGCCGGGGATTTCTCGGAGTCCTGAGAACATAAATTACATAGTGACTCCATGCACAAGTACACATCAATGTGCTAAACGTGGATTCATATTCAAGAAGATTTTATATACAATCATTTTAGAAATATGGCTCACCACTTTGAAATTCCATGTCATTGGATTCGTAAAGCCAACCACTGTGCCTCCCCTGCGATCATACACAAGGTCAGCACGTACTGACATTTCGTCTAACATCAAGGCACAAAAACGTTTTTCTGGTGGCAAAATTGAACCTCTTTTGCGGAGATCCTACAATGAATTGAACAACACCGTCAAAAAATCTTCTAAGTAATTTTTTACTAAATCAGTATTTCGAGTAAAAATCTTTGGAAAATGTTTCATATCTAATTCTTACTGTGTTATCAGAATACGTATACAGAATCATACAGAGTCAATTACATACAGCGAACACATGTGGCTGAAATCCTTCGCCTGCCTTGAAGAAGCTTGTATAATCCCGGAGTGTTGACTGATTGGGCAATTGTAGCACCCCTGTACTTCGCAGAGCCTCATAAGCCCTCTGACTCTGGAAATGTAGGTATATCGCAAACCTGTCCAAAAATAAAACATTTTCTCAATCTCAAGTCTGATTGAATTTTCAGAAAATGTTGTCTGTTGTTCTTCCTGATCTTGTGGGACTGCTTGCAACAACCAGTAACTCGCTTCCCTCTAAATAATAACCTGATCATGGTCGGATGCCACCTCATTCCACGTGGATCTCTTGTTGATGCCTTCTTTTGCTCCTGCCAAAAGAGCTGTAGGAAAGGATCCTGAATCTCACTGGACTGTAGGACTTGCTCCAGGCCCTCCTAGATTAAATATCAAGTGACATACCAGCTTTATGTATATAGCTATATAAACACAATTTTTATCACATAGTTGTGCGTAATCTGCTGACAAGTATAATTGCATACATTTGATAGCTGCGAGGGGTTTGGTGCCCACTCAAGGAACCCAGAAATCAATATTCTGGAGGGTTTGTTAAACCACTGACCTCAAACCCCCCTACCATGAATTCCACTTGGTAAATGTAAAATTACATACAGTACAAGTATATTTAAATATTTTACTGGGGAACTACAGACTAAAGTCATTGACATACATGTATACGTATGCATACCCTGACATCATGTGAAACTGATACAGTTTCCTTTGCAAGTTTCCTGCGAATATAATCCAGCTCAGCCTCTGTGGCCTTCAACTTCGACCTGACATTGCGAACTTCCTGGATCAGAACAGGGACTGGCAGACTTGACAGAGGAGTTGTTGTTGTGACTGGTTGCATGGACTTCCGCACTTTCTGCTCCTCCACCACTTGGCAGAATTGGCAAATGCCTGCAATTTGTGAAATTTAACTGACCTCTGACAAAATACAAAATATTTCCATGGATGTGGACATAGATGAAGTCACCGACACATCCAGACACTGTAAAAACACTAATTTTGGTGGATGATTGATTTGGTGGATTTGGCAGTAGGAAAGAAACTGCCAAATTAAATCTTGCGCAAATTAACTATATGTTAAGAAACCACTAAATTAAATCTCCGCCAGATTATGTGGGTTCACAACACTCAAATTTAATAGCTGCCAATACTAGTCTTTTTATAGTTCTTAATTCTGAAATTGCATGTACTGTTTCTGACATAGACAGTAACAGTTTGGGTTTTCACTCGCTATCAAAACATGTTTATACCTTGCTTATCAAGAGTGATGGGACACAACTTGGCACGAGGCTCTGAACCTGTGCACCAACAGGTAGTCTCCAGCAGCTTGAGCAGGCCACGGATTCCTCTGTGCTCCACGTCCAGATGAGCAACATCCACTTGTACAGCGAAACCTACAAAGTCAGAATTATAGACATGCAGTAAATAATATGTTACACTACTAGACATGGGCGGTATATCCATAACTCATACATACAAATACATGACATATCAGCATGATCATAGTACACACTTTGTGTTTGATACATACCATGCCTTGTGATCACTGGCGAGAAATCCCCATTGAAGACTACCTTGACCACCACATCTGCATTCTCATCTATGAGTCCAAAGGCAAGGAAGGTCTCTGTACACTTCAGGACAGCCCATGGAGGACACTGTCTCCGCACGTCCACTTCCAGGTCTTTGAAGGACAGATATGCCACAATCTCCGGAATGGGTGGTGGTGTTCTGATACACTGTGCAAAGATAATGCACAAGGTAAGTTCGCCAACATGCCTTCTCACTGGTACACAAATCCACTATCAGCAGTATACAATATACAGCTATAGTTACAGATAATACTGATTATCAACGTTTAAGAAATAATTATCTGAACAAATAAATATTTTTTTTTGTCCTATGAAATCATTATTGTGCCTATCACATGTATTAAATCATGCAATACCAATACCTCTGTCCTATGATCATGATAATAACATTTTTGATGTTGTGTGATGGATGCTCTAGGTTATTGAAAGCTGGTAATCAATATTGTAATACAACCAATTCAATAAACCCTGACCACAAATTCAGTGTGTTTCTTTTAAAAAATATATTTCTCATAACTACGGTTGATATCACTGATTTTTGTGTCAGGACACCAAGTTGTCTGAAAGAAATTCATTTGTCATGAACAAAGAAAATCAACTGTCATGAACAAAGATAAATTGCTGATAAGTAACTGTCTATCCTGGAAACTTCAAACGGAATACAACAGAAACATACAAAATTAGAAAGGATTAAATATGCGGTCAGTCAATGTTTATTCATTTATGACTCACAGGGGCTTTACGGGCTGGGACAGCAGGTGTCTCCACGGAGAGTTTTGGCATGTTCAGTGTTGGCAAAGAGCCATGAACAAGCTTTACACCCTTGCCTGTACCAGGTCATATTATGTTTTATCAATAACAATTCACATTGCAAATTACTGTACAATACTTTTGCTGTGTGAACAAAAAAATCTAAAATCATACTGTAAATTCCACCAAGTCATTAATTTGGAATGTTTCTTTCTGATACTGTCAACAAAATATTAGTTAATCAGGGTGACAGCTAGCAACAGTCGAGACCTGTTGAATCAAATGCAAATACCAATAGTTATTGATTCTGCCAATCATGTGACTACTGACAAGGTTCCAAGCATTCATTGCTCAATAATCAGTTAATGGGCCATGTCTCAGATTTCCCACCCAAAATAGGCCTTATACGAGTTGTAGTAGTTTTCAAGTGAATCAGTTACCAAATACTACTCCAGGATTTTCTTCTGATTCTGTCATAACGAGCGATTTCTAACATATATTTGACGTAATGACCAGTTCTGTAAAAGATCTATCATAAATATGGACTAAAAACCACCGGCTATCCGTACCGTGTTATTTGCCTTTCTATGACAAAATAAAACTGAAACCAGAAATCATATAAGGTGAGAAGCTGCACTGCTGGCTAAATTTCAGTCTAGATATATTGATCTAACTACTTTTCTTATGGAATGAAAATGTTTTCTCCCTCGAACACATTGATCAAACATGTTCTACTGTATATTGAAGGACACTGCCCCGTCCGCAGTAATATGTCACTGGCCAATAACCGAGGCTAATATCTATATTTAGGCTATATACTGGAGTGTGCATTTACAAATTCAGCCAATTCCCGTATAATTTATCCCTCGAACCCAATTCAACAATATTCTACCTGGCTAGGATGTACAATAACGTGGGCAATTCTATTACCAACTAATTTCCCATACTTAGGATTGGTAATGACAATTGGTTATGATAGAAAAAATGGTTCTTTAGGTATTGCACAGACGGTCACGATAATTTCTTTATCTGTATTTATCATTTTGTGCCACTGATTAACTCATCATTGTCATTAATTATCATACAGAAACAGGATTGCCCACTAACTTGTACATGTGCTCCTTTTACCACTGTTTACATATAGCAGTCGATATCTATAGCTACTCACCATGAAATATGAGACATCTTGGCTCAAAGTGAATGGAGCAAATCTTGTGAGTGGCAGGCTTGAAAATTTTGTCGGCCCGTCGAACACTGTTTATCAAGCGTCCCCTCCACTCATCCTGCTGGCTTGACACGCCTGGCTTTGGAAAGCCCAGATAACTGATTCGTGGTTCATAGTTCTTTGTTTTCTCGAAATAGTTCGTACATCCAGGGATGCAGCAGTTTACACTGCCTTTTCCTGGCATGTTGTTTGTGTTTTGAGTTCAACAGTTCAATGTCAGCTGTCAATGTCGAATGTCAAATGGTTCATAAAGGGTGGTGGCGCCACTGCATATATGAGACTAGTGGCGCGCCCTTACGATTATTAACGGAGTCGGCATTCCCTGGGTTGGAGTTCTATGGTATCGCAGACGAATCATTGTGTTTACTTCATAACGCCTAAGAAGGCCACACGCAAAGTTACATGTACATGCATGCACAAAATGCTGCACAGAAAATTGTGCGTTCCAAAGTACGCGTCATTGTGGTAAAATATGCTTTGCATTCTGGGAACGTGAATTTCCATCGGCTCCGCCATTTTGACGTTTTTCACACGAGCAGACCATTTTGCGTAATTTTCTCAAACCTAACACATCGATTTATGCATTATATATCTGTGGAATATTCAAAGCTTGCCATCAAATCGAGAGATTTTATGTCAAGGACGAAGAAAATCCTCATTTGAAGTAGGTGTACAAAGGTTTACATGCCAAAACGGGCGTCGATAGGTTGGCATGAAACCTCCATGAAAAAGTCAGCACATAGACATGTAGAGAGTTGGGGGCTTCGCCCCCAACGCTCTAATGTCAAAAATATGTGTGCACGTAACGGATACCTTCTTATCAACCGATGTACTCAGTATACTTGCGATCATGAAGTTTTGAACATGATGGAATGGGCATGAAGGCATTTGTAATTACATGTATATGAATCTCCTCAAATCTACATTTGCCGGCATTTCTACACAATCTTTATTGAATTATATAGGTACATGTACGACTGTCAGTTAGAAACAAGCAAGAGGGGACGGGTGGTCAAAACGCCGCTGTCTCTGTATCGATTTTCTACTCGGTAGGCCTACTGGTGACAGGGTGCACAATCTTGACATTGCTTTGCAGAATATGTTTTATGGCGATTTTTCCCGTTAGATGCAGTTTGGCGGAAATGTTTCACCACAAAAATATGGTTTTACAAGTCGACTACTATATAGATGTGAATAGTGGGGCCTAAGCGTACAAGTTTACTTTATGTAGCATGTTAAATTTATATTAACGAGCTATCGTGCATAACGAGCTATCGTGCATAGGGGTTTCGAATTGATATGGGTCTGGAAAAGGTCTGGCAATTGTTCCATTTTGAGTCGGGAAAGTCCCTGATCTTGTTGTTCAGAGAATAGTGAAAACTCTGTGACTAAAATTGCAGTATGTCATAACTACAGGAATGCAGACTCAAATAAACTTCCCATTCCCCACATTGGAATCGAGCTATGCACTGCTAAGAGGCACATGTCTTTTACTACATTTCCTGACGCTTACTTGTCATATACCGTGAAAAGAATTTATAAGGTAAACGACAGCAGGACACGTGCCTGTGTTGCTATGGCAAAATCATTCGATGCACATGAGCGATCGTTGACAGCGGGCAGGATACCGGCCTGTATTCATGGTATTTGTCCGCGTATTTGCCTGCTGAGCGTTGTTATCGTACAGGGCACAACCAGTGTTATGCAGACGAATGACATCGCGAGTATATAATAATATACCATATATACACGAGATTCAAGTGATTTGGCTGTGTGTTTCTATATATTTCCAGCTACTTTTTAAAAATTTTGCATCACTGTATGGGAATCGTTCCGTGCAAAACTAGGCCTATTTCAAAAATCCGATTTTCATTGTCAAATTTAGACAAATTCGTGTGCGCATTGGAACTTTTGCAGTGCACAGCTGCTCTGAGGACACCTAATGATCATTTTCAACCGCTTATGCCGATGTCATTGGATAAAAAATTAAAAATGTAAAGTGATGATGTGACAGTTCTGAAAACTCACCATTACCTTCTTAGAGAGCATAACACTGGGAGGGAATAATGTCTAAAATCACGCACAATCTGCACAGTGCACGTACGTGAATGACACAATAATTTTGGAAGTTATATTCTTGAAACTAGGATTTTCTGGAATTAGTGAAATCATCACGAGATGACTGACATTTTTTTCTGAAACCTTTTTGTTTTCACTATTTTCAGAATGTAAAATACATGAGAGAGTATAGTTACCAAGGGTTTTTGAGATCGCACACAGTACATGTAAATAACACAATATTTCCGGGAATTATATTCATCAAGCTCGGTGAAGTGTTAAGCCAGGTAGCGAGTCTTTGAAAGGCGCTGTCAATCTCCAAAGCCAAAAAAACCCAAACATCATCAAGTAATTATGAATGCGGGTTTAACACTTTTTGCAAAACACCATGGGCGTATGACCGCGGAGTGGCACAGACATTGTCACACCCAGCGACAGGCAGAATCAAAGGTCACATAGCCCATACATTTTTCATTCCAATAACACATACCGAACAGGGTCCCTATCCCTTAAAAACAACTGCAATGATATCACCGTGCCAGCACGTCGAACCAGTTAGTTTTGGCAAAGTTTCTATATATAACATGAAATAGCGAATACAATATCATGCATGACTCGCAGTAACGCTATATGATGATAATACATGATACTATTAATCATATAAAACGTTGTTCTTTTTATTCGAAAACTGTTCAGTTTGTCTTGACCATGAGTTCATCATAATGATATGAACCATGTGATTACTGTCCAAATGTGTTGAACATTTCCAATGTAGTTGGAAGTAATGTATGAATATTTTATATTAGTGTACATATGACTCCTTTTAGGTTATCAGAATAACGAAAGGCGATACAAAGAATTTTGACGCCGTGAGTCCATTTGGTGCCTGGAGATGGATGAATTTCATAAGCCCAAAACGACTGAAACTGTCTTGAAAAATGATTGAAATTATGTTGATAAAATGATTCTCGCAAATTGAGTGTACAACAGATGACCAGATTGCTATCGAGTTGATGATATGTGTCTGATACCATCAGGAAAAACTCTGTATCGATACTAGATGGTCGATAGTTCACTTTTGCAGGGTCAAACGCAATTAAAATTTATATGGCAAGTTTCGCACCAGGTGAGGTTAGAGAAAGCAATGGTTTTCTTGAAATGACCCAATATCATATTCGTTAGAGGTCATTGCCAATCCACAGGTAGTGACCAACGTAGATGACATACTTATATGGAGTGGACGTAAATTAATGGCAGTTCGGTAATTTCGTGCAATAAGAGTCATTGAAATTGTCTGTAAATTCAGATTATTTGCATTTAATGTTGGATGACAACGACCTTTGTCAACACATTCCCTTCCATTATGTATGCACGAACCCACTGTCAACACAAACAGATGTCGATCAGGGAGCAATAAGAAATATCATATTTTTCCAGAATACCACAACAAAAATCATATATATAATACGCAAATATTACGCATATATTTATTCATTCAACATCGTTTTATTTCGTTGCCATGTACATGTCTGTTTGATACCAGTTTCAATATTCATCTTTTCATGGTTAGTGCAGGAAAATGTGCTTCACTGTTAAGGGTATTTAAGTAGAGAAAAGATAGCAGTAGCATCCATCTTCACTTCAAATACCTTCACTTCAAATATTTTTAAGACCTGGTTATTATATTTCATGAAGCCCTACAGTCTACAGACTTCACTTTGTGTCTTTGTGTTGTGTACTTTTTGATTATGTTTATGCACGCGTAAAGTTTCTCGAGATTTATTTTTGCATTAAGTTCAGCATGTTCTTCTGTTTAATTATTTAATACCTGTATACTTTTAGTGCATGTATTACTAATTTTTTAGGCGTACTTGTATTGTACATAATACAGAAAATAAACATTCATTCATTCATTCATTCATTCATCTTGTCATTTCGGAGAATAAACACGTCCTTGTCTCAAGGACTCGTCTTGTGTGTATTTTGTGTAACTCAGTAACCACCAGACAAGATAACTGGATTATAGTGTGAAATACCCGTGATTCAGATCATGGGTTACCAGACTAGTAGAACAATTATCCAATTTATTTCTGTAATAAGATTCCGCTGAAACCTGTAGATCATTTACTTGGTATTTATTCCTCACAGTCACAGAGTGCGTTGGAGGACATTGAAATTGGTGTCAGCCAAACAGCCTGGTGTCAGCTAATGTTAGATCAGTGCGTTGTTGAGATTACAAATGAGTGTTGTCAATAACGCCACTGCTATGTCTGTGCTTGTCTAAAATTTTCGTTGAATTTTTGTGTATTCCAACCACCTCTTTGTCCCACTATATTCCAGACGCCATATCAATCTTTGCTCAATATGTAAACTTTCACGCGATTTCTATCGTAACTCATCATAATTACTGATTGGGAAATACACAATGCAGTGCATAACCTGGAGTATTGGGAGGGAGAGACAACCATCAGCCACGAACCGAAATGGACGACATAGCAGGTTATATACCCAAAGTAGCAGCGGTGAGACAAGTTGTGACTCCTTAGGTATTACGAAATATCAATGTTTACAAATCTTCCCACCTGCACATTTTTTTCCATACAAATGTCAGCTTAATTATATCGCGCTGGAACCACTTCGGTGTTCACCAGCATACGCCTGTGGACAGTGTGCTGGTAACGCGAGCATGATCCTGGTGGTACAATACTTTAGAGGGAGAATACGTGCCTTGGACTCGGATAGGAGAAAAGACATTGGCATTCTTAATTTGCCCTTTTTCGACTGGCATACCGTACTACATTGAGACGCTGGAAACTGACCGTGCCAAGGTCATTCGTCTTTTCCAAAGAATCTGTACTATATATTCTCCAGGCTTGTTTACACACGTCTTAGCTTGTGGTTCAGCGCTGGTAAAAGACATAATGGTTTAACTCAACATGGTCGCTGGTGAATTCACAGTGATTGCCGAGCAGTAATAAAACTATATACTCTAGCATAACACCTTTGCTTGTCCGATGTGACCAGTTTTAGTGAATCACGAATAAGCTAAATGTTATAATAAAAAAATCTATACAGCGCTGATGAAATTTGTAAGCTGTCATTATCGACTAAAGTGACACCTGAATGCTAGAGCCGACTAGTATTATTCAAGGTCACACAACACCACTGGTGTATCATTTCGATACATATGTATGTGGCTCTTTTCCACGCACTGGGTAGACTCAGTGACCTGGCTATATCCAGCACAAAGCTTCTTTATTTGGGGGGGGGGGGGTTAAAACTGGTGACCATGCACAGATGATCCTGGCTTTTGTTGTCGCCGTTATAAAGTCAATGATAGAATAATCAGTTAAAACTGCTGAGTATAGAACAAGACTATATATATAGCTGGAGCCGTCACAACCACCGAACACACAAATTAAAACGTAAGCCAGTATTTGTGTGAAACTGGATTCCTCTGAAATCACGGTGGAGTCATTAAAGCCAGAGAATGTATAAAATAAAAGTGTTTTCAAATCACATCTGATGGAATTAGTGGGCCCAAAACGACGCCTTGAAGAAATTATTGAAACTGTATAAAAATGATTCTCGCAAATGTGTACAGCAGATGACCAGATGGTTATCAAGTCGACGATACATGTCTGATACCATCAGGAATAACTCTGTATCGATACCAGATGGTCAATAGTTGACTTCAGCAGGGTCAAACGCAATGAAAATTCATATGGCAAGTTTCATACACGGTGAGATTTTACATGTATCATCGCAATTATAGCATTTTCAAGAAAACCAGCAAAGGTTTCTTGAAATGACCCAATATAATATTTAAAAAAAAGTCATTACCAATCCACATGTAGTGACCAACGTATATGACTTATATACTTATATGGAGTGGACATAAATTGATGGAAGTTCGGTAATTTCGTGAAATAAGATTTAATGAAAGTGTCTGTAAATTAAGATTATTTGCATTTAATGTTGAATGCCAATGAGGTTTCTAAACACATTCCTTCCAATATGTATGCACGACCCAACTGTCAACACAGACAGAGCCGATTAGAGAGCATTGGAAATAGTGTCTTATACCAGAATATTCATATTCATATATATAATAGCCATATGTATTCAACATCGTTTCATATTGTTGCTATGTACATGTCTGTTTGATACCAGTTTCAATATTCATATTTTCATGGCTAGTGCAGAAATCAATACTTTACGGTAATCCATAAGAAGTCAAACATCACTTCTGGATACATATGTGTTGGGACCACTGCACTGACCGCTCCAAGGGTATTTTTAGTGGACAGAAGATAGCAGTGTCATCCGTCTTGTCACTTTGGAGAATACACACGTCCCTGTCTCAAAAACTCTTATTGTGTGCATTTAAAGTATTGGATAATGGGCGAGACACAGGTCATTATTAGAAACGAAGGACTTTCGGGGCGAAAACCAAAAAAGGTTTGTGCCCTGTTTATGCCCTGTTATGAAGGCTTGTGCCGTGTTGAAAATGTTTGCGCCATGCTAGAAAGGTTTGCACCCTGCTAAAAACGTTTGTGCCCTGCTAGAAAGGTTTGTGCCGGGTGTAAAGAGTTTGTGCCTTGCTAGAAACTAGTTTCACAACTGAAAATAACTGTTTACTAACTATGAATTTAAACTGATTTCAAAACTACTCTTAACTCATGCATGAATAATAACAGAATTTATGCCCTGTTATAAAGGCTTGTGCCGTGTTGAAAATGTTTGCGCCATTCTAGAAAGGTTTGCACCCTGCTAAAAACGTTTGTGCCCTGCTAGAATGGTTTATGCCGGGTGTAAAGAGTTTGTGCCTTGCTAGAAACTAGTTTCATAACTGAAAATAACTGTTTACTAACTATGAATTTAAACTGATTTCAAAACTACTCTTAACTCATGCATGAATAATGGCAGAATTGGGCCGCCGTAATTAAGAGTCCATATGGTCTGATTTCTGTATCAATCGAGACCACACATGCACCAACATACATTTCAAATCATCAGGAAACGGTCTGATTCATAAATCGTGAACCGGTCTCATTCCACGATATCGTGGACTTCAGCTATTTGTTGAATACCATGCCGATTTGTGAACACCAGCATTGCGAATATTACATCTGATAGCACATACATGTAGTGTATCCAAGTCAAAGTCCCATTTGCACCAAATGTGGGTGCATTGAAAAGTTGTCAATTGATTGGTACTCTACCCATGTTAGAGGTCATTAGTAGTACTTACTTCCCGTGGGATTCGCTGTCATAATTTCTATATTTCATCAATTTAAACTACTGGGTCTGCACGTGGATTCCGCGTTCATGTACACAAACAAATATGTTAAATGTTTGCACAGTCTCTAGATAAGACAAGATCCAGGTAATTCGTTACGTATGATTTTACAAAATGATCAATGACGACAAAGATGTTCATAACCAATATTTAGTCATACTTGTACAGATCTATACATCTGAATCAGTATATGAAAAAAGTGAATGAATCGATGACATTTATTAGTGCAATCAATTGTGTCGCATTGATTTCAACAACAAGAAATTATAGCTAATGAATATTTGCCTTTCACAAACAGTATTTGCCCATATTAACATGAATGCGTCAAGAAGAACTTGTCAATATGACACCTTTGCTACAATACATCTAGGTGTTATATTTTTGTATACACGTCTCATGTGTTATGTGGTGTGCAACGAGTACGTCGATGATCCAAAAAACGTTAAAACCTGGACTAGTTATAATCGCATAAAGCTTTGAATTTCTTGAGGTTTTTAAATTAGTTTGCATGTATCTATTTAAATTAGATAGCCCGGTAAGTAACGGTAAACGAGGAGCACTACACAACTGTAACGTAATATTGGCTGCAAATAGAATTACATCACTAGACATGCAAACAGGGGATGCACTTCTCTCTGTCATGATCAAAACTGACGTTCTATTGATTTGCCGTCAACCGGACTTGGAGAGTGATCATACCGACAAATCACCCTCGTTGGAGCTCTAATTTAAGGCTTAATAATTTACTGAAAGTGGTATTTTCATGGAATTTTCAGTAGACAGAAGTCAACTGTTTTTCAGAAGTCAGCTGTGAGTATCCCATATCCAGCGCATCCAGAGACTTCCAATTAATATAGTACGTCGTTTGAGTGGATATCATGTAGAAAATAACAAGCTTGAATGTTTAAGCCACAAAGTTTAACATCATAATTATGCAGAAATAGATAACATGTATTTGTGTTTATGTGTGTGAATTGAAATATAAACTCTTATAAATATCAGCTTCCAATATTATAGTGTAACTTAATATGTGAGACTGCTGACTGTTCGCTCAATATCTTGGTTACATATTCAATCTGAACAATGAAGATAATTAGTTGCGCTCAATGGAGGGTCGGGAAATGACAGTAATTAGATCAAAAACAGTGTCACGCTTTTGATCTTCTAAAGTAACGCTGATGTTATTATAGCTCATCTGCCTGTGAAAAATATGAGCATGGAACACGAACATCTATGTAATAATCAAGCTGATGCATTTCACATTTGTTTGCCTCAAGTGTCGAGCTGCATGACGGCAGACTTCGTCGAGTTCTCAGCCGCATGAGGGAACTGACCTGACTCTAAATGCAAAAAAGTGCGAATTCGGCAAAACAAGAATTGAGTTCTTTGGCTACGTGTATTCGAGCATAGGTGTATCTCCTGACAGCAAGAAAATCAAGTACATCAAAAACTGTGCGCCACCAGAAAGCAAGGAAGAGCTCCAAAGCTTGCCAGGAATGGCCAATTATCTTGGCAAGTTTGTGCCCAACCTGTCACAGATAACGTACTCTCTGAGGCAACTCACACGAGCAAATACTCCATGACTATTGGCTTAGAAGGCGAGTACCACATTCAAGACCCTGAAAGAAAACATCTCTGCAGACCTGACCCTGTCGTACTTTGACGTGAAGAAGCCTACAGTGTTGCTCGTCGATGCAAGTCTTACTGGATTGGGAGCGATCCTGGCCCAGAGAGACGAAAACCAGAAAACGAGAGCTGTGTCGATAATCGCGAGAATACCATTACAAACTAGATTTAATTACTCGGATAGCGATAACTAGGCAACTAGAAGAATCCCATGTAGTCTGTTAATGAGATTCAACGAGTGGCTCTCTGGTCCTTCTTGCCTTCAGTAGTCACTGCTTCTGTATCTATGAAAACGGCATTGAAGATATCGAATATGGATAACGGACATCAGTTTCATTACAATTGAACAACATCTGTTACCAGTAGTATAATACCATTTCCATACCTTTTGGATAATGTCCATGTAAAGGAAATTGAAAGCACGAATTACGTTCTCATCAGTGAGGAAGATTACCACTAGTACCTCTCGCACTTCTAATTGTATGAACAGATGGCATATATGCACACACACAAATATCCTTCAAACACAGGTATAAACAGTCCTGACAATAAGCCTCGAAATAACCACAATGTATGAGTTTAGAACCCAAGGGCGAATAAAAGATTGTTTCAGAGTTTTATAGAAATATTTAGCTCATTTGCATGCCGAGCCAGTGCAACTTGTTTCCATAAATGGGCGAAATGTCCAAAAGACTAAGTTTATTCGCATAGCACTATTGTGATACGCCAAAAGTGACATTGTATCATTTAATACGCAACAACCAGGATCAGCTTTCTGTGATTACACATGCACCCTTGACCATGGTAATAGCCATCCGAGGTCACCATCACTATCTGTGCCCAAAGTCAGTTCGTTTCAAAGTATAATAAATGCGTATAGATTAAACTCTGCGAATGAATGAACAGAACATATTATTCAAATCATTTGGTTTGTTGCAAGAATGCACCCTATATGAAATATATTATTAGAAAAAGACACAACTATAATATAGAGTATTTCTCTACATTATATCATTCTACTCCTGCACCACAGGGCAAATATAACTGAAAGAACGAAACGATCGACCTTCTTTCAAGTCATATTTCTGATGTAATCATACAAAGCAAGTAATCCTGGCCATCATAGGATCACATTCACTTAACCAATGAAGTATGCGACCATGTGTTCTGGATGACTCGTAATCCCATATCAATCATTTCACTTGACATCATATTGTTTTTTGTTATATAGCCCTGCGTACATTTGTTATTAGGGTCACGAACGAAACGTTGTACTGCTGCTATGAAACTAGGAATGTTTGTTTTATTGAAGCATATAAAATAATGTTTGATAGTCATTTTGCACAATTCCTGCAATGTTATATGCGGTCAATTTCTTTCCTCTAAAGATTCGATGTGAATCAACAGTGATCAATAAAATTAGTTTTCTCTCAAATTTGTTTGTATCGGCCCCGACCAGTTCAAGCCTAGCTGCCATGTGCATTATGTAGATGTGTCCCATAACAGAAACAATGCACTGAAAATATAATAGTAATAGACATATATGCTCAGTGGTTGATACTGTGATTTCACACACAACACTGCATGAATGTCACAAAGGACTATTGTCATGAAGTTATTTGTGTTCTGTTGTTTTCTCCCCGCATAGTATATTTCTTGAACGCCTTCAGAGAAACCCATGGGGAAACCACTCTCGAAGTTTTGTTTCCAAGACCGGCTTATTATCACGACATTTTACGGTCTCTGGTTTATTTGTTTTGGATATTCTGATGAATATTTCCATGCAGAGAACGTTGGTTTGTACTGTTGTACACCTTTTCTGTTAGACTGTGTAACAAAACCATGCAACTGCCGCGCTGAAACGTTCGTTAGGAACGGTCACGTGATCTACAAAGTCCACTTGCGAAGACACCGTTCGCGGAAGAACCGTTCGCGGAAGCACGATTGCGGAAGCATCATCAGCGGAAGCATCGTTAGCGGAAGAACCGTTCGCGGAAGCACGATTGCGGAAGCATCATCAGCGGAAGCATCAGTCGCGGAAGCACCGTTCGCGGAAGAGGAGCCTTCGCGGAAGAACCGTTCGCGGACGCAGTCTTCACCACGTGGAGAAGAGTGCGGAAGATACGTTC
The DNA here is from genome assembly GCA_949152475.1 of Terebella lapidaria. Classification (NCBI taxonomy): domain Eukaryota; kingdom Metazoa; phylum Annelida; class Polychaeta; order Terebellida; family Terebellidae; genus Terebella; species Terebella lapidaria. Next base: position 14,801,045 of record OX424564.1, on the reverse strand, counting down.
GCGGACGAAGATGCGCGCGCAGCCACCCTGGCTATATAAGGGAGAGCGGACGGCTGCTGTGAGAGCACTGCAACAGCGACATCGACGGTGGGGAGATCGTCACCGCCACAGCCAAGGGACTCGACGAACTCCGTGCGGACGACTCCTTCTTCAGGGCCTTAGAGTCAACCGGGATTAGACCGACTACCTGGAGAAACCATTCGACTAAACGGGACGGGAAACTTCAACGGGAAGGGACAGAGAGACGCCGCCGGCTAAGAACTCTTTTTAGTTGTGCCCTCGTGCACTATTTATTTTTGAAATGTGATCATACAGTGCTCCATGTCTGAACTTCATATTTGTACGTCACGTGGGTGACCAGCCATACAATTGTAAGTTGATTTGATGTATATAAATCTTCAATTTATTTACATCTGAGTTGCTTCTTGCCTAAGTGAAGCCGGTAAGCTACGGAGTGATGATACACCAGCGTTGGGGGACACCAATTTAGTGACGGCTCTCGAATCACAACGAGTGGGAGTTACATAAACTCTATACGATCAGAGAAACCAGGTTTTTTGGGCCACACCGAAAACAAGTCATTACCAAACGTCACAACTTGGTGCCGTGACCAGGATCCCCGAGGGTCTACTGCCAGGGAACGAACCTCAGCATCACTCATGTCCGGAGAGAACGACGAAACTGCCCCAGGGAAGACAGGAGGTGAAGAGGAAGACTCTTCGCGGATGGCCTCACTTGCGGACGAGGAAGACAGCGGTTCGCGGAAGCCGACCTTTGCGGAAGAGGGAGACGAGCGTTCGCGGAAGACGTTCGCAGAAGACGACCGTTCGCGGAAGACGACCGTTCGCGGACGACAACCGTTCGCGGAAGACGACCTTGGCGGAAGAGGCCGACGACCGTTCGCGGAAGACAACGTTCGCGGAAGACGACCGTTCGCGGAAGAGCAGCTTCACAGCCAGAAGTAGACGGGACTTTTCGACGAGTGAGGAGCAACCAGGGAGGTCGAGACCTTCCATGGGCCAGTCGACGAGTCAACAGAGACCCCGGAGCCAGACACCCGACAACCGTTTTCTTTTCAGACACGACTCTGGGTGGCAGCACGATCGAGACAGGGAGAGGTCAACCTACCTTGAGAGCGTTAGGAGGGGCCCCGAGTTCCGACGAGTGCTGGGACCGGAGTACGTCAATCTGGACGGGGAGGACGGCGAAATCTGGGCGGGGAGGGATCGGCTACAGCTACCGGAGCAGAGTCCAAGTGTGGCACCTCCAGAGAATGCAGCATTGAGACGGCTTTGGGACCAGTCCCAGCAGCAGTCTGGTGCAACAGAGCAGCAGTCTGGTGCAACAGGGCAGCGGTCTGGTGTGACGAGTCGACAAACGGGAGTGACTGGAGGACGGGTTACTTGGGCTCCGACCCAAGAGAGCAGCTCGAGAGGGAGAGGACTTTTCGCGGAAGAGAACATTCGCGGACGAGAGGCATTCTTCGGCGACAGGGACGCTTGCAGCCGGGGATCCTTCGTGGATGAACGGGCTCGTGGGCGAGGGGGAGTCTTTGGTGACGAGGACGCTTGTGACCGGGGAGGGCCCTTCGCGGACGACCACGTTCGCGGACGAGGACGACTCGCGGAAGAGAGTGTTCGCGGAAGAGAGGAGTCTTCACCCAGACGGCGGCTCGACGAAAGGAGTGATCCAGGCGACCAATCTTCCTTTCCAGTTTTTCAGAATAGACGGGGAAGACCATTCGCGGATGAGCCGGTTCGCGGAAGACTCGCGGAAGATGGCGTTCGCGGACGTGCATCTTTTGTGGAGGGACGTCTCCGAGACATCTTGGCGGACGAGCCCGTTCGCGGAAGACTCGCGGAAGACGGCGTTCGCGGAAGAGGCCTGTTCGCGGAAGAACTTCTTCGGGAGCTGTTGGCGGAAGAGTCCGTTCGCGGAAGGTTCGCGGAAGACAGTGTTCGCGGAAGACAGCGTTCGCGGAAGAGGGAGGTCTTCACCCAGTCGACAACCGAGACAGCCAGCCTCCTGGAGAAATCCAGCTTCTATTTCAGTCACCCAGGGAGGCCGGAGACAGCACCCTTTCTCATCATCGGGCGATGAGGGGCCTTCATCTGATGGAGGGACCGACAGCAGCCATGGTTACCCAGGACGGGGGAGGAGACCACCGAGGCGGGGACCGCCGCTGCACCGACGAAGCCCTAGGCCGAGACGGAGGCAGGAGGACTCGTCGTCCGAGGACAGCACAGCCTGGAATCAGAACGGCAGAAGGAACCGGAAGATGCTGACCCCTGACAAGTTCGATGGGACTTCCATAGAGTGGCCGGTGTACCGGGCCCACTTTGACGTCATCGCAGAGGTCAACGGATGGAGCAAGCGGGAACAGGGCGTCTACTTAGCCGGGAGCTTGACAGGAGAGGCGCGACGAATGCTGACCAGCCTGAGTCCTGCAGACCGGAGGGACATCGACGTTCTGACCGACAAGCTGACCCTACGATTCGACCCTGACTGTCAGGAGGAGTCCTACAAGGCGACCTTGGGACAGAGAACCCGCAGGAAGGCAGAGACACCCCAGCAGTACGGCTATGAGTTGCAGCGACTGGCCGGCCGTGGTTATCCGGATCTGAACTCTGCAGCTCAGGAGGCTATCGCCTTAGACCACTTCTGGAAGGGCCATCCAGATGGGGACATGAAGGTGATGGCGCTCATGAGGAAGATGAAGACCATGGAGGAGGCCATAGCGTTCGTGACCCAGTACGAATGTGTCAAACCCAAGCCTGGGAAGCCGGTGATGTCCATTGAGTCGGAGGACTCCGAGCCAGCTCTAGGACGGGTCCTACAGCTATTAAAGAACCAGCAGGGAGGCGAGATTACCACCAGTGGGCAGCAGAGCAACCAGCCGAACGTAGCGGGTCTACCCAGACTTCCCCACTTCAAGGGGCTCTTTGAGAGCCAAGACAGGAAGCTGGATCGACTAATCGAGCTGTGTGAGCAGGTGCTATCCATCAAGCCGAGGGCCGCCACTGCTGAGAACAAGGGACCAAGCGCTAGGCCGGGACCAGATGACTGTTGGTACTGTGGGAAGCCGGGTCATCGGAAGTACCAGTGTCCAGATCGGCCGCCACCTCGGACCAAGGAGGAGCGCTTGAGTCGACTAATCGAGGAGATTGGTGAGCGGAACAGTTTGACAGACGAGGAGTCGGAAAACCAGTAGGGCTCATACCAGCCCCCAACCGTATGGGCCATTGGCAGGTGTGTGCACGGCTTCACAGGCGAGAAGCTCGACGAAGACGTGAAGAACACATTGCCAGGGGGGAATTTTTAGTTTCACAGATTTTTAATAGGTTTTCCGGTGTGCATCCGAAGTGACTGGATGGGCGCAGGAGGAGCTCGAGGATCGAATTCTCGACTATTTGGAGGGCAAGCCTGTCAACACAGACGGGAGTGCCAATGTACAGCAAACCGATGGAGCCGTGGAGCGTCTAATGCCCCGCGGAGACGTCGACGAAATGCAGACCGATGGAGCCGTGGAGCGTCTGGGGACCCACGGAGACATCAACGAGGTTTCTGCTAGCAGCAAGGAGAACCAACAGGTTACAACCTTGAGGCTGGAGGCTGCGAAACAGCAGGGACCCCCCTATGCAACTGAACCACAAGCGGCCGTGAAAGAGGAGACGGAGGGCCGGTGGAGCGGAATGACCAAGGGGCCAGCGCAGCAGCTATTGCTGGTGGACGACTCATTACTTATCCGGAGCGGCGGTTCCGAGGGGAGTGATTCCCTTAAGACTGACAGAGAGGACCAGGGTGGTGCATCACTGTGGGTGGACGACTCAGTACTTATCCAGGGCGGCGTCCCTGAGGAGAGTGGCAGCTCTCTTAAGATTGACAGAAATGGCCAGGTGGTGTCGCTGTCAGCCGGTGCCCGAGGTACATTGGCGTGGTATGCGGCGTGCCACGTTATGGGGAAGGCGACTCGTATGTTGGTGGACACGGGTGCCTCTTCCACCGTTCTGGACGAGTGTCTCTTCGACCAAATGGATGACGAACATAAAGCAATGATAAGGCAGACGAGAACAAGGTTACGGGCAGCAACCGGAGACTACTTACAGGTTCAAGGAGAGATGACAGTTCAACTTCTACTGGGCACACGACTCGTGTCGGCAGACGTACTGGTAGCCAAACTAGGGATCCCGGGAGTGTTGGGGCTTGATGTACTTCAACAGATTGGGGGACAGCTGGATCTGCGTAAGGGCGAGTGGCAGGTGGGCGACACTACCGTAGTGATGAGCTCGGGCCACGAGGACGCCGTCTACACACTGGTGACGGAGGAGACGGTCGTCTTGCCACCCTTTTCAGAGATGATGGTGGACCTCAAGCTGACAGGAAGTGAGGGAGGAGTTCCGAAGGCCGGCCTCGTGCAGTCCGCAAGAGAGCCGTTGGAGGACGACCCCCTCGTGGTGGGACGAGCCCTGGTACGACCCCGAGGACACCTGGTACCGGTGGTACTCCTGAACGCCGGCGCTGGAGCTTGCACTGTGCTGATGGGGACCATCTTAGCTGAGCTTCACGGAATAGAGGCCGTGATCGACCTAGGATTTCGTCCCGATGGAGGGAAAACAACCCAGAATGAACCTAAAAGGGAACAGTGGTACCGGGAGGAGAGCGGGAGGGAGCATTTGCTTCCTCCGATCAGCGGAGAAGGATGGAGCCCAGGAGGACCTCAAGTCAACATCGTATGGGAGGTCCCTATTGAGCCCTTGATGGAAGATCACTATTGCGGAGATGGAGTCGGGATATTCCAGATCTGGGAGGTGCGCCACCAGGAGGACCCGAGGACGACTGCAGAGCCGACCGAGGAGTCCCTGCCTGAAGACCGGAGCCCCCCACGACCGGTGAGCCATCGGCTAGAAAGGGTGGCGATATTCTGGAGCCCGGGACCATCGACAATATAAAAAGGTGCTGGTTTACCCCTGAAACCGACGCCTGGATACCCAATCCGGACGATGTGACCCCAGTCCGGACCCCCAGTGATGACAAGGGACGAGTGGAAAACAGCGGGAATGCAGTCCAAACGATGTAAACGACGACGGGAGCGTTCGCGGAAGAACCGTTCGCGGAAGCAGCGTTCGCGGAAGCAGCGTTCGCGGAAGTACCGTTCGCGGAAGCACGTTCGCGGAAGCAGCGTTCGCGGAAGAACCGTTCGCGGAAGCAGCGTTCGCGGAAGAACCGTTCGCGGAAGCAAGCAAAAAACGTTATTTCGTTCCACGACAATGCTTTTTCCCCCAGATCCCTGGTCCGCGCCTTTTCTATATAAGCAGGCCGGCCTACGATTCCGTCATCACTTCAACCATGAACACACCAACTCTGCAGATCATTGAGATACCCGCATTTGCAGACGAAGATTTCGGGGACGTTCCAGATTTCGACTTGGCTGACTTTCTGCCCCTTGAAGTCGACAAGATGAGCGACCCACCTACCAAGATAGACAAGCCTGACCGGAAGCGGGAGCGCTCGAGGAGCCGGGAGCGTCGTGAGGAGCCCCGAGGAGGTCGACGGTCCCCTGCCCGGAAGTTGTCTACCGAGAGAGGGCGACGCTGGTGCAGCCCCTGCCGGATCCACGTGACGGCATCCAACTTTAGCCGACACGTGGCGACCAAACACACGCAGAAGGAGGGGCGGCACCTCTGCAAGATGTGCAGCCAGCGATTCGCCCGCCGAGCCGACAGAGACCGGCATGAGACGTCGCATGCCAGCGGCAACACCCTCAAGCCAGGGCGAAGGAGGACGGCAACCGACACGCCCGTGTCCGACCCCCGAGATGGTCCGGCTACTGTGTCTGCCCCTGAGCTGAAGACTGTCAGCTTTGCGGCCAGCGGGACGACCAGCTCCACGCCATCAAGCCCCCGGGAGGACGCCCCCAGGTCAGAGGACGCCCCAGACCCCGAGGACGACCCCCCGAATAGCGAAGAGGAACCGGAGTCTCAGCAGGAGCGGAGAGAGGCGGAATCCCCGGAGGCCCCCACCCCCGAGGACGACGGACCCCCCGTTCCCAGAGACTCGGCCCCTACCTACAAGCCCCAAGACCTGAGTTGGTACCTCAAGCCCGTTCCGGAGGAGGAGGACCAACTGCGACCGTATGTGGAGGGCCTGGGCAGAGCGGTCACTGCCGGAGAGAAGGCCCTGGAGGACCTGACATCCACGATAGCCATGGGACGACGCCACCTCACCCAAGCAGAGGCTCGGCTCCAAGCCAAGGAGGAGCGGAGACAGCTCGAGGCCGAGGTGCTGCAGCTGCGAGGGGAGGCCTCTCAACGAGAGAAGAGCCACCGGAAGGAGCTGCGAGCCCACGTCCGAGAGACCAAGCTGCTCCGGGAACAGCTCCGAGCATATACAGACACTCGGGACAGGCTGGCGGAGACGTCCGAAAGCGAGGTGGATCGCCAGTGAAGTGGAGGGAGAGAGCCCTGTAAACAACAGACAGGCAGGAAAAGACGAAGAAGGAGGAAGAAGAGAAAAGAAGAGAGAGAAAGGATCAACGGGGACGTTGATCTCCAGAAAGGGTGGAGTTGTAACAAAACCATGCAACTGCCGCGCTGAAACGTTCGTTAGGAACGGTCACGTGATCTACAAAGTCCACTTGCGAAGACACCGTTCGCGGAAGAACCGTTCGCGGAAGCACGATTGCGGAAGCATCATCAGCGGAAGCATCAGTCGCGGAAGCACCGTTCGCGGAAGAGGAGCCTTCGCGGAGGAACCGTTCGCGGACGCAGTCTTCACCACGTGGAGAAGAGTGCGGAAGATACGTTCGCGGACGAAGATGCGTGCGCAGCCACCCTGGCTATATAAGGGAGAGCGGACGGCCGCTTTGAGAGCACTGCAACAGCGACATCGACCGTGGGGAGATCGTCACCGCCACAGCCAAGGGACTCGACGAACTCCGTGCGGACGACTCCTTCTTCAGGGCCTTAGAGTCAACCGGGATTAGACCGACTACCTGGAGAAACCATTTGACTAAACGGGACGGGAAACTTCAACGGGAAGGGACAGAGAGACGCCGCCAGCTAAGAACTCTTTTTAGTTGTGCCCTCGTGCACTATTTATTTTTGAAATGTGATCATACAGTGCTCCATGTCTGAACTTCATATTTGTACGTCACGTGGGTGACCAGCCATACAATTGTAAGTTGATTTGATGTATATAAATCTTCAATTTATTTACATCTGAGTTGCTTCTTGCCTAAGTGAAGCCGGTAAGCTACGGAGTGATGATACACCAGCGTTGGGGGACACCAATTTAGTGACGGCTCTCGAATCACAACGAGCGGGAGTTACATAAAGTCTATACGATCAGAGAAACCAGGTTTTTTGGGCCACACCGAAAACAAGTCATTACCAAACGTCACAACTGTTTCTTCGTGAACAGGTAAGCGATTGCTCATGTCCAAAATGCTTCCTCATTTCTTTAAATTTTAAACATTTTCTTAGAATTTGTTTACGGTGTGTCGGCCACAATACAGATAGATGAAGCGTTTCATAAGCGAACATATCATATCTCCCAGATTGTTCTTTGTTCATGTTGTGAACTTTCCCATGAGAGTTTCTGGTTCGATAGTTCATATAGGTAAAATCGAACTCTCCTGCCCTCTGTTGAAGTAGTCCACATGAAGCATGCGGTCTCATCACTGTTCCGAAACAGGTCACCACACCCATAACCCGTGACTCTTGCACGGGAAGACCTACAATATAACGGGGTGAGATTCATTTTTGACATTAGAGCGTTGGGGGCGAAGCCCCCAACCCTCTACATGTCTATGTGCTGACTTTTTCATGGAGGTTTCATGCGAACCTATCGTCGCCCGTTTTGGCATGTAAACGTTTAGAAACCTACTTCAAATGAGAATTTTCGTCGTCCTTGACATGAAATCTCTCGAATTGATGGTAAACTTTGAATATTCCACACATGTATAATGCATAAATCGATGTGTTAGGTTTGAGAAAATTACGCAAAATGCTGAGATTGTTTGGAAAACGTCAAAATGGCGGAGCCGATGGAAATTGACGTTCCCAGAATGCAAAGCAAATTTTACCGCAATGACGCGTATTTTGGAGCACACAATCTCCTGTGCAGCATCCATGTAAGCTTGCGTGTACCGTGTGGCATTCCTCGGTCTTATGAAGCGAACACAACGATTCGTCTGCGATGCCACAGCTACATTTACCATAATTTGACGTATTTTATATGTCAAGGTGTTGGGTTTGCGAAGCCTTCAGAAAATCCTTTATATTTTAAACTGGTCTTTTCATCAGCCCAGTGGGCATATATGTTAATTATCATGACAGATGCAGATATTCCTCATAGTTTAAAATATTTTTAAGGATATTTCATTAAGGTTCAATACCATTTTAGCAGGAGTATCTGTTTCATTTAGTTCAAAATGAATGTTTACTTGAATAAATATGAATAAATATGAATGAAGTAGGCCTATGCTTTCATCATAATATAAGGGAATGAATTGGAATAATTTGAGGGAGGATATCCGTATGGTAGCATTTTTATTTAGAGGGGGGGGGAGGGGTTACGTTGAGTAGAATACATTCCGCTGTCTAGGGTGCTGATGGTGTGCTCGCTCAAGCTCTAATGTCGACTCTCACAGTTAGCTGTATTTTCTTGTTAAAGATTACTTTGATATGGAAAGTCCCTTATGATATGGAATACCAATAGTCATTGCTTATTGTGGAGTTCTTGTGATATGCCTTTGATCCGGGGAGGTCTGATGAACTAGCACCAGCAATGATTCTTGCTTCTATTTCAAACTAGCCAGAAGGAAATTGTTGATGGCAGGTCGTTATGAACAAAACAAATTGAGTTCCCAAAATCGTTTCTTCCTAGCACTGGTTCTATGGTCTTCCAAGGTGACACGAATTCCCAACTCATATTCCTGCTGTCCATATATGGCTTCTCGCAGAATGTCCACAATAGTCCCACGCGGTGATATTTTTAATCGGAATACAATGATGCAAAGCCATACATTTCTTTCGCATGGATATTTCCTTTCGATATCTATCGTGTGATAATAATTGCTTACGCGTACCAGCTGTGAACATAGAAACTATGCTGTGGTCATGAAACTATCAGGCTGTGTCCACTGGTGACTGCTATATATATTCTATAAAGACCGACCACTCAGAGATGCCCTAATAAAAATATGATCAGAGCTGTAGTTGTTAAATATACTCTATAACTCTTCGATTAACCTCACTGACAGTATCGAGTATGGTGTTCTCCTTGACCTGTCTTAACCCTTTTAGAAGTGACAGATAGCTCCCTCGAATTCCACCTGCGGTCTCGTTGCAATATGGTTCAACAGTGTCTATACACAGTGAGAACTCGATTTGGCACAACCAAAAGAAACGCAAATATAGACGAGCATTTACTATAGAGACGTGTTTTATACTAGGTGTGTCACAAATCAAAACCCGGTTCCGGGGACGTTTACTAGGTTTGTTGCTAATCAATGTCAATGTTTGACTTCGTCTGTATGACATATATTAACATGGGCGAATATTGTGGAATGAGAACAAAGATGTGCCTGGGAATCCCGGATCAGAAAATGTCTTCTCATAATTAAATGAGTTTATGTTACTTTCTGTGTGGACAAAAAAAATTGGATTTACTGTAGTAGGCTGTGGTCACTTTGGTTCAATAAATACAAACTTGGTGTCCGTACATCATCGTTAGAGTGGCCATGATATTCACTAATGTGACTGGATTTCATCCAAAAATAATCGTGACTGTGATACATACAAAAAGAGATTCACATTTCATTGACGCGTTGACAAGTGTCATATTCTCCCAAGCTAATTGACTCTTATAGTTCCGTATCACCTTCATATATTGGTGTTAAATATAACCATCGAAACATAATATCAATATTGATATATTATATTCAATATATCTCAACTGTTTACTCAGTTCGCGGTGGCATTTTAATTTGCAATTCGTGTGTACATGTACATGAAAATACAAGCAATACTGTATCCTCAGATTATTTATTTGCTCTAAATGAATCTTATTCGTGATGTAGTTTGTCTGAACAACTGCAAATTAGGAGCCGACCCTGAAGAGGCGTTTTTCAGAGGCTAATAAGATGCATTAACATTAAATCAATACCCGGTACTAAGTATTCCAAGCAAACAAAACAGGGTTTGTTGTCCAATCTCATAGTACGAGGACAGAAAGTCATATCAGGCATACGAAGTGAGAGAAAATAAAAATGACAGTGAAACTCATGAACCCCCAAAAATGGCCCTTAGGAGGTGAAATGTATGTATCAACCTATTACCGCTGATAACCAAATTTTGATGATGCCAATAAAAAACCTAACATCAAAAAGTTTCTGAAAAGAAACAGAGCCCGACCAAACATTTGTATCTGAAGCCACACTGGCGTCATCAGGGGCAGACAGTGTGTATTTATAGTTGTTTCTACTGTACACCAGATGGAATTAGTGCACAACTGAACAACAACTTATTGAAACAATTTCGCAATCCGAAACAACCCCCGTGAAATAGGTGTATGACAAGTACATGAGTACCCAATCACAAGCCAAAATAAATCAGGTGTTCCGGAAAGAGTGATCATTTCCCGTCACACTAGTAGCACCCGTCATAAATTCTCAAAAATTAACTTGAAAATAGATCTAGTTGCATGGCAGTCATGGATTTGGTGATTTATCAACCAGATCATGATGACGTCCATGGAATTTCTTAAAGGCAGCTATAAGTCTTGGTAAAACATATCCTTGTCGCAGCAGTTTAGAGACTAGCGGGGCACTTCGATGAACAAAGTCCTCATATTTGCAACTAGCTCTGGAAGAGCGTATAAGTTGAGAAACAAACACACCATATGCTGGTGACACAGGAATGTTGCTGTTTAGAAAAGGGAAATTGACTATGCAAAAATTGAAATCATCTCGTTTGTCATATAATCTAGTTGACATGTTAGAATCGTCAGGTCCTAGATAGTTGGAAAACTTAGCGGAGTCTGTAGTATCCTTAATTTCAAGTTCCTTAGGTTATATGACATCCAAATAATCACCAAACTTGGGAATATTCAACGACAATACATCGTCTAGGTATCGGAAAGTGAAATTAAAATTACATGTTCACTGTTGAACCCCACTACCATAACGCGACGTTACGGTAGTACATATGATGGCGGAAGGTCGGTAGCTTCGAAAAGTTTCTTCTAGATAAACTAGGTGTTAGGCGTGATTTTTATATAACACAAACACGAGGCGAATTGCGAGATATACTTCATATTGCGGAAGAGTAATCAAGCCATAAATTTGATCGATTCCTGAGAAAAAACGGTTTGAATTTTGCGACGATTACTACGGTAACGTTAGTCGCTCACTACCGTAACGCCAATTTTCAAATTTCAAGTACTACCGTAACGCCTGTTTTATTGGATCATTGTCGCCTCCATAGTCGCCTCCATTGTCGCCTCCATTGTCGCCTCCATAGTCAAATACGGTCAAAACGGCCCATGGATAGATGCGTTGGTCCGGTCCTGCAATAGTACCGCAGCATTTGTTTTAAAAAATTTAGTGTCAACAAGGAGATGGAGACAATCACTGAAAAATTTTCCAGTTAGATTGTGAAACGTTCTCAAATTTTCTTCATGCCTGACAACCGCAAAATATTGCAAGTGCTTCGATAGATTGACCGATCAGACAGCGGCTGGCTTGTTGATATCATCATGGCTTGAGCACTGTTCCGAAAGATGTCATTCTTGAATGAGAACATATTGCCCACCATTCAAATTGTCGGGGAAAAGGAAATATTAATGCACGTACCGGTTCCCTTCTTATCAACCGATGTACCCAGCATACTTGCGATCATGAAGTTTTGAACATGATTGAATGGGCATTTATTTTGCAGCATTTAACGAGAACTTAAAAGATAAGGCATTCGTATTAATAGGTATCTCTTCAAATCTACACAATTTTTCTGGAATTATATTGATATGACAGTCAGTTAAAAACATGCAAAAGGGGTCGAGTGGTCAAAACACCGCTGACACGGCGCTGTGTCTGTATTGATTTTCTACTCGGTATTGGTGCCAGGTTGCACAATGCTTTGCGGAAATATGTTTTATAACGATTTTTCTCGTTCGATGCAGTTTGACGAAATATTTCACCCAAAAAATGTTGTTTTATAGATGTGAATAATGGAGCCTAAGCGTACAAGTTGAGTTTTATGTAGCATGTTAAATTCATATTAACGAGATATCGTGCATAGGTGTTTCGAATTGATATGGGTCTAGAAAAGGTCTTGAAATTTTTCCATTTTGAGCCTGCAAAGTCCTCGATCTTGTTATTCACAGAATAGTGGAGACTATGTGACTATAATTGCAGTATGTCAAAGCATTGCAGACTCAAATAAACTTCCCATTCCCCACATTGGAATCGAGCTATGAACTGCTGAGAGGCGACGCATGTCTTTTACTTCATTTCCTGACGCTTACTTGTAATGATTCCGGTTAGGAATGGATAGTGGTGATATTGTTGTAATATGTATGTAGATAGTTCACCACGAATTAGGGTCAATATATTTGGGAATTTTCCATGCAAACCAAGTTTCAACGGGGTGCAGCTGGACCTTGGGACTATCCGGGATTTTGACCGCAGAGTGACCTCCAACCCCAACACCTAGTGACTATAATATAGACAAATTTTGTTCCACAAACTGTGCCCGGTAGTAATCCCCACTTCGATATCACCTAGATGGCCTTTGAATTTACCTTAAAAATGTTTAAGGTACGTATGACTTGCCATTATCAGAACATAGTGCAAACAAAAACAAGTGAAGATTCCTTTATTCATGCTATGCATCAATTGTTTTTATTGTGAGAATAAGGTGCATTTTACAGAAAACTACAAATTATGTTATCCATCTGCATTATGCAAGTAGATCCGACTGGTATGAATATTTCAAATTTCTAAGAGTGATTCTGGTATGGCTGAACTCTACCAATGCCCATAGGAGCTGATCAATAGGGTGATCAAAACATTGACCCTGCTAGATGCATAAATGGTTTTCTCTAGAAAACCTCGGAGGGTATGCAATACAGATCACGTCTCTACTGAAGTTACTTCAACAAATTTACAGTAGCCACCGGTATATATTACATATTATTAGATCTATACAAAAAACAGTCACACGATATAACACACAACTGTACCTCCTCACCCATCTCATGTGAGAGTTATGGGGCTTTTTTTTTCGAAATATTTGGTTGAAACATTGCAAGACACAAATATAGAAATAGAGAATGAAAGCTTCAGGTTAATGTTACGGTAGTACACACTCGGCGTTACGGTAGTACCCAGCATCTAATGACGTTACGGTAATATGCAGCCGAGTTCTATTTTATATTTTCTGACTAACTGAGGGTGAAATCAACAAAATAACTTACACAATTAGATGCGTAACGTTAAGAAGTACCAAAGCGCACTATTGAACAAGAGTGACATGTGTACTAGACACGATATTCTCAAGAAAACCACTTGAGCTACTCGCACGCCGCCATCGTCCCTTACTACCGTAACGTCACGTAGTGGGGTTCCTACTGTGATGTTAGTTTCTTAGAACGTGCTCGTTGTAAATTTTTGGATGAAATCTGATTCATATGAGTATAAAAACAGGTCTGCCAATAATGGTGCACAGTTTGTACCCATGGGAATACCAATAGTTTGTTGAAATATTTGACCACCAAATTCCACAAAAATATTATCAATCAGAAAATTGACAATATTTACCACATCTATTTCAGTATGTTCGTATGGGGCATCAGAGTCACCTTTAACAAAATAAGCGGTATTATATTTAACTACAATATAGTGGTACCGACGTTGTCCCTTTTTAGAGAAAAATGAATTACTGATGAGTTTTTTAAAGCTGAGACTTCAGTTCAGAGCAATGTATAGTTGTGTACAAAGTGGACAAAATCAAATGTTCTGATAGACGTTACTTTTGGGAATGTGTCAGCCTGTAGATATTCCAATATAGATTTGGATTTTTTTAATATCCACATTTAGTTTATGCCACTTCCAGAATAGATGGTTTCACAGTACTTTTGGAGACCCTGTTTAATTTTATAGCCAATATAACAGTTAATACTTCAGAAAGGGCTTTGCTAGAACATGATGAACCTGGAATATATCTTTGTTTGTGTGGACTTTTGTGTAATTTTGGGATCCAATATAAGTTTGGTAGATTAGAATCTTTACATGATTCCCTACTGGAATTCTCATGAACACCAACCCCGATGTCTCGTATCGATGCATGTTCCAGCCACTTGCTCTAGCATGCTCTGCAGATGGCAATAACCCACCCGTTACACCCTCAAACATTCCACAGGTTTTTCTTGTACTCTTTAGAGTTGAGGCCAGTGACGTAGCGAGTATTCTTTCATAATTCATGAATACACCAAAAAGACACCGATAAATGTTTCACCTATACTATTATGTACTTTCATTCTGAAATAGTCACGACATAGACAGGTCCATCTATGACAAACAACCACCTGACCAACAACAAATTGTAACAAAAGGTTTTATGATGGTTTTCAGCTCAACTGGGTGTACTGATTAACAGAAAAAAAGTCTACCAAAATCTGATCCCCGGAAATGGGTTAAGCGAGGTCATTTCCAAGATGGTCGCCGCCGGGCTACCAAATTACATAAACAGCTATAACTCGTTCAATAATTGTGATAGAAACATAATTTTTGGTTCTTCTCCATGGGTTTGAAGGGCGAAGAATCCAATGGTATCATTAAAACCAAGATCTGATAGGTATTTAGCCTGAAATCAAAGATGGCGTAAAAAATAAGTGTCGTAAAATCAAACAGAGTTGTCTGTTTGCATCAAACCATGCAATTTTCCGCAACCAACAGTCATCATCATAGTTTCAATATTTTCTCCTACAATTATTATACATTATATTGGCCCACATCATAGAAGATTATATTTTATGATTACGGGATACTGGGTTAGTCATGCATCATGACAATAATAAGACCCTGAACACCTCAGCCTTCAACCCTTTCCGACGTTTCCATGGTTTTTCTTAGAGGTATCCATGGATATTGACACGTAGTATGGAAATGCACATATATCATTTGTTTTGAGACTACCCCTGAATATCTCAGCCTTCATTCCTTTTAAACGTTTCCATGGTTTGGGGAGGTTTTCTGCGGTGATTTCACATGTGGTTTTGAAGTGATCAGGCACAAATACTTGTACTCTGGTGATAGCCAACTAGTCCGAAATGATGTTACCAATGTGGGAAATCTATGACCTTAAAATTGCCACGCATGTGAAATCATTAAATGCTTGTAATTTTTGTTTGCCCAGATCGTTCAATCTGATTTCCCTGAACACTTCAACCACGTGGCATTGATGATGACATCTTGTCATCTGCTTTTTGCATGAAATCACTAATTTCAAGACATTCCTGGTGGCATTCTCCTTAACTGGTATTCTCATCTTCATCTGTTACTTTTTTATCCTAGTTGGGAACTGAAATGGCTTTGGCGAGCCCAGGAGGCTGTTGAACTTCACGGCAGGAGATGCTTTCTAAACACTTTCTTGTTTCTGACCACTTCGTGTTCGAAGCACGCGCGCTGCATAGTAATGCCCTCTAACTCTCTCGCCCATTTTTCTGTAACAATGGTCTTCCGTCATTTCCCTCGTATCTCGTGCTTCAGGTTTATAAATACTCTGGAGCCGCGTTGTTCAGTGGAGTTGTCTCAGAGCTGAGCAAGGCGAGAGAACGACGGAGGGCTCGGCCATGAGTCCAACGTCCTCACTCTTCGGCTAGGGCCCGCGAGGGTCCTGGGGACAATTCTCATAGGGGGCCCAGGAGGGGGACTGTCACTGACTCGGGGGCTCGCCCTCTGGATCGCAGGTCCTTCGTCCTGGGATGGTGCAACACAGGCTCTGGCAGACCGTCGGGCTGTCCATGTTTCCATCCCCGTGGCGTACCACGGCGAGCCGGCCTCACAGTTAACACCACGGTGATGATCCTGTATCCGAGTGGTGTCCGTATGTCTGGGCTCGCTGGGTGGCCTGCTCCTCGTTAACGTTCTAAAGTAAATACTGCACCCGCAGTGACCCTCGGTGAGCGGAGTATCCGCGAGGATCCCGGGATAGCGGGCGCGCGTCCGCCGTGACCTATGGTGAGCGGCTTATCCGCTATAGGATCCGGTATAGTGGACGACGTCAAACTTTACAGCATGTTACAAGTCACGTTGTTGTATCAATTGTCTACTGTATTGCTGAGATGAATTAGATTGCCGGAGTTTTTCATGTCTGCTTTGGATTTGTGTATTGTGTATAGAATGTGGCTGCGTACCATGGTATAAATTATGTATGTTCATGTGCATTTGAATGGTTCTGTCGTGTTCAAATGAAAATTACATTTTTCAACTACTTTCTTCTCGAATGTGTTGCATCAAGTGCCACCTAAGTTTGAATAATGGGTGGTCCTGAGATTCTTCAAGATACATGTTCAATTTGTAAGGCAAAGTTTGACGATGGGAGTAACGTGCAAATTCGACAGAAGGGGGCTGACAGTATCAACGAAGCAAGTGTTCAGTGAGCCGACATCGTTCATGTGACGGCTGGGTGCAAGGTGCACACAGACTGTCGTAAACGATACATCAATCAGCGTGTAATCCAAAATCAAAAGAAAAAAAACATGAATCACCCAAACCCTCTTTAAAACGCAGGTCATGTGTGTTGACCGGACCATTCAACAGTAAATCTGAATGCTTGTTCTGCGGGACCAAAGGCACCTAGAAAATTTGGACTACAGTTATGTTAAGACTGATGACTTTGCCAAAACAATACTGGAGTGCTGTGAAAAGCGGTCTGATGATTAGTCATGCACAGTGATAGGACATACTGACTTCTATGGTGGAGATTGTCACGCCGCTGACTGCATCTATCATCGTCAGTGCAGTGTCCATTTCTGCTCTGAGTGTGATGTGCCAGTCCTGTACCGCAATGCACCGGATTCAAAGAGTAGGAAATCTGGACTTCAAGAGATGGTGATCAGGAGCATGTATTCTTCAGAATGTGTTCTCATCTCGAGATGAATAATGAGGAGCAGATTACGGTGTCACACCTTAGGAGCAAAATGGAGGAGTTTCTCACAGATGAACATTCTCAACCATACACCAACTACTATCTGAAAAAAAATTTGAGAGAAAGATACAGTGATTCGATCTGCTTTCCTGAAGGAGAGGGCCTGAATGACATCGTTACATTCAGAGAGAAAAAAACCTCTCATATTCTCCGGGCTTAGTATAAAGATGCAAAGCGAAAAGGAGGTGAAGCAGCACAAAAGAGAGCCATAGTTGAGGCAGCAGCAAGACTGATCAAGAGTGATATCAAGACAGATGTACCATCTGTAACTGATCATTACCCCAAATCAGAAGAACTTGAACTTGACTCTGCACTGGTATTTCTCCCAGATTCACTCCAAAGTATGTTAAACTGTATGTTCGTTGGAAAAAATATGCAACACAAAGTAGCTAGTATCGGGTATGCCATGGTGCAAGCAGTCAGACAACGGCCAGTCACAGCACCACTCCAGATCGGCCTCGCTGATCAAAATTCCTCATGGTCACCCTGTATGGTATGAGGTATGGATTTTCCTATAGTGAAGTATTGCGGTTGGAAAAGAATGCGGATGTGGATCACAACATTATCACAATTGATGGCAAAGCTACCTTCCACGGGATGGGTATAATAGCTGCAATAACTCCTGGTAGAAGAAGGAGTCATGACGTCACCAGGCAAAAGATTTCAGAATTGAACATTGTGGGCATGTCTAAAATTGATATCAAAGAATATCGCTTTTCTACCAATGTTCTTCGAAACATCGAGTTTCGAGATCTTCCAAGCTTCCAAGCTTGTGACGTGAGAGTTTTCTGGTAGCAGGTGATGTCTGTCTTGGAAGTAATGAAAAATCAGCTGCAATTGAACAGATCACTGACAAACTTGAAAAAAAAAAGAAATCTGATCTTGCTGCACAGTCCAAAACGAGCAAGCTGTGGCTAGGTTATCAGAAGGTGCTTCATACTGCTCGGGCCATGATCAAGGCAGATCGCACTGGGTCTTTGGAGGGTCATTTGAAAGCAGTAGCTGAAGCTTTGCCAATATTCGTAGCAGCTGAACACCACAACTACCTAAAGTCAGCTTACCTCTACATACAAGAAATGGCTGGACTAGAGAGCAAGCACCCAGAAGTGTATGAGAAGTTTCAAGCTGGCTTCCATGTGATTCGCCGAACAAATCAGTATTGGGCAGGTCTCAGTTGTGATCTAGTGATTGAGCAAACACTAATGAGGTCACAGAAAGGCTCAGATGGTTTGACTCATGGCAGTAAGATGACAAAAGAACAGCGAGCATTGTGGACAATGTCAGTCCCTGTGACATCTGAGATCAATGTTGAAATGCAAGAATTTAATAACCTCACATATGCAACAAGTGAACAACATATAAAGGCAACTTGTGCCAGGATAGAAAGAGATGCATCTGATCTCTCGAAGATCCGCATAAAGCTGAATACATATTCACCTTTTTCCGATGATCCGACATTAAGAAATGTCATAAATGGTATCATTGCAAACGAATACGTGAACGTGCATGAATATGAGTCTGTTGGGAGCAAGATCATTGAAAAAATGGTGGGACAACTGGTCTTTCCCCTCTACATTAAATGGAAAGACAATCCAAATAACGCTGGGTAATTCTTCTGCCCTCCCGGTCGCTCCAGATACATGTAGAACCATCGATCCCAACGTGCTGTTTCATTGGTTACTGGTTATGTCCCATACTGGTGATTTATAACTCGAGGAATTGCTGAGTTTTTAGCTGAGTCCATACCCACCATCCCTCTTTGAGGACAACAAGATACTGAGAGAAGCAGACAAACCACAACTTGCTCATGCTACAATGAGTATTGTACCAAAGAAAACACATGTGATGGAACAACCTCATCCTCCGCAAACTTTCACACTGAAAAGTATGTGCTTGTGGGGAATCTTCATTGCACAAGCTCAAGTGGAAAATAGGAGAAACGTATGGCAAAATAGCCAGAGCATATGCAAAATTCACAACAAAGCACTATGGGGCAGCTATTGTTTTTGATGGGTATGGTGCAGGTCCTAAAGGACAAGACTCAACAGAGGCGTAGAGAAAACCAACATCCAACTCTAAACTTCAATATAGACACTGAATTTGATGGGCAAAAAGAACTCCTGTCCGTTGGTAGAATCAAGCAACAATCGCTTTAGTGAGTGATGAGCTGATGAAAGTTGGCTACACAGTGATCCAGTCCGAAGGGGATGCTGATGTTGACATCGCAATGACATCAGTTAACAGTGCAACGTTGCATGCCACCACAGTGATTGGAGAGGACACAGATCTGTTGATGCTCCTGCTACAATATTGTATGCCAAATAGAAAACTATTATACTTCAGATCAGACAACCAGCAAAGAAGCAATCTGAAAGTATACAAAAGTATACATCAACCAGATCAAGCACTTAACCGCTGTTTCCGCACGCCTTCACAGGATGTGATTCTACATCTCGTATGTATGGCATTGGGAGGAAATCTGTCTTTCAGAAACTCATGCAAGATGATAAAGTTCTTCAGTTATGTGCAGGTACGTTCACATCCACAGGAAGGAAACTGGCTGAGATAGAACAACTTGGAAGCCAAGCGATGGTTGTCACATTCGGTGGGGAGATCGAATGTTCCTTGGCAGCTATGCGATATAATATATTCACCAAGAAAGTATCTGTTGCAAAGTCCTTTGTTACCCCTTTGTCTTCCCCCTGCAGATTTCATTCCCTTCATGTATACTATCAGGTTATGGTTTGGATGGGAATGGAAAGAGAGCTTGATCCTCTTGACTGAGGTTGGTACCTTGGAGACAATCGATTTGCATTTGTCATGACCACCAAATGTGCTGCACCAGACAGTCAGAATATTTTATTCATTATATTCCTCTGAGTTTGTGCTTGACATTGACGAATATGTTTCTGAGTTGATTACAAGTTCATCAGTTGAGATTTGAAAACTCAATTGCCTGGAATGTTTGAGCCAAGTTGGTGTTGGTTTCATCGTTGAATAATAAATTCTGTTATTCTGTTTTTAAATTCAGAGTAAGTGACAATTTTTTTAGAGGGATTTGATTGCTCGGTGTGTTTCTGCCTAGTTGGCGTTAGTTCTGTTGTCCCACGATCCGCCATCCATTGATGCTTTTTAGTGACCTTCATTTTTCCACTATCTTCGATTTCAGTCTAAATACCTATCAAATCTTAGTTTTATTGACACCATTGGATTCTTCACCCTCCAAAACCATGGAGTGGAACCAGAAAATTATGTTTCTATCACAATTATTGAACGAGTTATAGCTGTTCTTTGGTAGCCCAGCAGCGGCCATCTTGGAAATGACCCCCATTTTAACCCATT
This sequence comes from Terebella lapidaria, assembly GCA_949152475.1. NCBI lineage: Eukaryota > Metazoa > Annelida > Polychaeta > Terebellida > Terebellidae > Terebella > Terebella lapidaria. The sequence continues at coordinate 14,780,493 of OX424564.1, read as the reverse complement.
TCCGGGGATCAGAATTCGGTAGACCATTTTTCTGTCAATCAGTACATCTAGTAGGGCTGAAAACCATCATAAAACCTTTTGTTGCAATTTGTTGTGGGTAAGGTGCTATATCTGTATATTGTCCTGTCTAATAGGCCTATTTGAACATGATACTCTCATAATGTCATGTCCAGTGTGCACCCGACTTTCGTTTTAATACCTTCTCGGAATTTATGGAGCATTGTGTAATGTCACCTTCCTTGTAAACGATGGCACTGGACACATCATACGACATAATATGGTAGAATGGTCTCTGATAGTGTCAATATGGCCTCTGATAGCGTGTGTACGTACGTGTGTGTTTATCTACATGTATGTGTCTCATAGTTATAATGGACAATTTTGAGGTAACCGTTATTTGGGTTATGATGGATATGAGAATTTTGTCGTATGCAATAAATCAGACCAATTTCTTTGAGAATACTACAGTCGTTTCTTGAACCTTCTTCATGCACCTATTTTTCTCAAAATAACCACTCAATAATGTATGGAACGAAGTAAAATACAGGCCACGCAGTTCAAACTGCTTGGATTGTATACGAAATGTATCATTTAGATCAAATCCCATCAGTATCATTTAGATTCGGATGGCCGATTTCCGTGTCACTGGGTGACACGCACCAGAAATCGATTTCTCATCTCCAGGTGACATACAATATACAGTTCATTTGGTTTGGAGGCGTGGGCAAAAGACTTTTAAGAGAATCCAACCGGTTGCCCTCTGTTTGGATGTTGGTTTTCACTGACTCATATCTGAAGATTGAACAATCTCCCTATCAAAGAACTTGTGGTCTTTTTGAATTACCAATAGTTCGGTTGTATGGTAATAACTAACACGTTTTGCTCCACATTTTATGTTGTCAATGCAATTATATGATGGTGGCGTACTTCAGAAGTAGAAGTATTTTGGTACCTTTTTGGTCAAATTCCACTCACAAATTGAATAATATATCAAAAGATTCATTCGAAACTAAATGATCACCACAAGAGTCGAAAAAATATCAGTTTGCAGTTAATAATGCACCTGAACGGGATATGAGCAGTAGTCGGATAGTGGGTTTTCAATGTAAAACATAAACCTATCATTACAATCAGATTTTATTGATAACGATAACAAAACTAAGATACCTTGAAAGCATTCTGTTACATTAAACACATGTGATGTATCATGTTGTAAACTCGTGATCGATCCATCTAATGGTACTACACAAATATTTTGATCCAGAGTTGTGTGCTACACGATGACTCTCCAGAGTAGTTGACACATACATTCATAAATCTTCATCCAGTCATATTTACAGGTGATCAGATTGCCCGAATATTGAGTATTTTTTTTATATTAGTGTATAATATTAGGTTGTATACTAATTTTGAATAATTAATAATTACCAATTAATAATCACTTGAGTCGTTTCATCATTGCCGAAACGGACTATGTAGATACCAGGTCATGCTTAGTTGTCTAGTAACCTACCTAAACCTTGGGCTGATTTTATGTATACCGAAGACGAGAACCAAAAATTGGTCATAGATACGTACATGTGATTCGAGATTTAAAAAGCTTGAACTTGCATGTGCCGACATTTCTGTAAATAATATACAAATACTGCACTGTTGCTTTGAAGCAACATGATATCACTACCCGAGGCATGAACCTTACCACGTGAAGTGATGCCGAGTGTAGTAATGTTTTTTTTTGCTCAGGCATGATTGCTATATATAGACATATTTTATTTAGGAACATTTCAATTCGAATCGATCAAGAGTTGAGCAGGATTGACAATTCCAGAGACAACTAGTGAAGCTGATATTGGGAAGTACATATGTTGTTATTAAACTATCCCACATAATTTTGCTGGATATTTCAAGCATGGTTTATGTATAAGTCAGGCCAAGAACAATTCTATGTTGTTACCCACACTGGAGCATTTCAAGGATACCAATTTTGTAGAAGCAAAAATTAGAATGGCTAAAAGAGTATGGCCTCGAATTGTAATTGTCAAATGGGAATAATTATATTGTCGCGAGACAGATTTATAGACTTCCTTCTCGTGAACACAATCTGTGAAAAACTCACGACAATGAGGGAGTCGTCAAGAGCTCCCACCCGCACCCATCCATCCCCTCCCCTCACAAGCTTCAAATGCTGGATATGAATGTGAACAGTATTCGCCATTTACGTGGGACGGGCACATTTGACAACGTTTGGGTAAATGGGTGTTTTGGGTCGAAGAATAAAAATTAGCACAAAGGCTGAGATAGGTTACCGGACAATTTTGGTTTGGATAATGGAATGTAACAGACCTTGAGATTCATCAATCAAGGTTATCAGTGTGAAAATTGTGACCATGAGATTTACCAATCAAGGTCATCCATGTGAACTTCAATGTCACCATTACATGTAAGGGTGCGGTATATGATTTTCTATATGTTCATAATACAAAGATACGTATGGGTGCAAGTGAATAGGCCGCTCAGGCCAATGTACACATTCCGAGCAGACACTTGGCACTCAAGGCCATCTGAGGTCAAGTTCAAAGTCATCAGTAGTTGTGCCATATGTCTTCCTATATGTTCATAATGCAAACATAAGCTTCATCTGCAAGCACTTCATCTACAGAGGCAAATCTGGGGATATTTTGACAAAGGAATGGCTGTTTTGACCTTTTAATATCATCCAAGGTCAAATTCAAGGTCACCACACAAGTCGTCATATATGACTTCCCATTTGAAAGTGCCAATTTCTAAGCTCTATCTTCAGGCTTTCTAGGAGTACAGTTCCGGCAGCTCCCATTATGAAGGAAAGAAAGTGACGAAAATTTTTTCAACGGGTGATATTTTCTTCCCCCTGGAAATGGCCCAAAATGGATAGTAATGCGATTTGGGGTGAAAAAATCTTTTTTCGCTGACTCGTCAAAAATTCAAAATGGCCGCCACACGCAGACCGGCGATTCAAGGGCAACCAAACTTATACACATTACAGAGGTCCATAAGGGGAATCTTTTGAAACAAAAATCTCAAAACTGTCTGAACAGTTTTTGAGAAAATGGCCGTCAAAGTTTAAAATTGGGCATTTTTCAACGAAAATGGCCGCTATTTGGAAGAAAATGCGGAAATCAAAAAACGAAATAAAACCTTTCCTGGGAATATTTTTAGCTATTTTTGTGCAAAATTTCAGAAAGATTCGACCGTAAACTTTAAAGATAAAAATGTGGACGGACGACAGACGGATGGACGGACGCCGGACATAACGCCATGCCAAGAGGTTATCGGACCATAGGTCCGGTAACCTTAAAACGCTCATTGGGGTTTGCAGCGAAGTGCAGCAGATGAGGTGGTGGTTCCCACAACAGAAATCACTATGTTATCTGGAACAATCGGTAAGTACATATGATTTCGAAATCGATGGCATCATGTAATAGAGTAAGACTATATTACAGACCGTAAAACGCACGATGTGAACGAATAGTTTACATCTGCGCTAACATAAACAAGACATGAATTTCCCTGTACATGTATTGAACCAAACTGAATATTTGGGGTTTCAGCAATAAAATTTACCATACATATACAAGTGTCAAGTGACTGGGCTGTGTGTTTCTCTATAACTTTTGCTCTTTTTGTTACTTTTGCATCGCTGTATGGGAACCGTTCCGTGCAAAAATATTTTAAAAATCTGATTTTCAATGTCAAATTTAGACAAATTCGTGTGCGTATTGGAACTTTTGTATTGTATAGCTGCTCTGAGGACAGCTAATGATCATTTTCAACCGTAAAATAAAAAATTAGAGAATCAAAATCCGATTGAGCCACTTTAATCATGTACAGGGAACTTCAGCACATGCCGATGTCATTGTATAGAAAATAAAAATGTAAATCGTAAAGCGATGATGTGACAGTTCTGAATCTTCTTTTTCCATTACCATCTGAGAGAGTGTAAAAACTGGGATGGAATAATTACCAACAGTGTTTACGATAACGCATAATCTGCACAATGCGTCTGAATGACACAATATTTTTGGAAGTTATATTCTTGAGACTGGGAACTTCTGGAATTAGTAGATATCATCACGAGACAACATGACAATTCTTTCTGAAACTTGTTTTTCACTCTTTTCCGTATGTCATTAACATGACATAGTGCAGGGGCTGGGAGAGTATTAGTACCAACAGTTTTTGAGATCGCACACAGCACATGTAAATAACACAATATATCCTGGACTTATATTCATCAAGCTCGGTGAAGTGTGAAGCCAGGTAGCGAGTCTGAAAGGTGCTGTGGATCTTCGAAACCCGAAACCCAAACATCATCAAGTAATTATGAATGCGGGTTCAACACGTTTTGCAAAACACCATGGGCGTATGCCTACGAAGTGGCACACACATTGTCACACCCAGCGACAGACAGAATCAAAGGTCACATAGCCCATATATTTTTCATTCCAATAACACGTATACGGAAGCCCATAGGTGACATGCGCGTAAAAATTTTCTATGTCTTTTCCAGCAAAAAGCTAGCACGTTCGAACGTGGAAGCATTTAACACTATCACGTTCGCACGTGGAAACAGTTAAGGCTATTGCGTGGAAAGTCCGAAGTTACCACGTTCACACGTGGAAGTATTTAACGCTTCACGTTCGCACGTGGAAACTTCAGGAGCTACCACGTTCGCACGTGCAAAGTTTTGGGTGTGGTAGCATCAAATGCTTTCACGTGTGAACGTGGTAGCTTTGAATCTTTCTACGTGTGAACGTAGAAACCTAAATCTTTCTACGTGCGAACGTGGAAAGGTATAAATGCTTCCACGTGTGAACGTGGTAGCTTTGAAACTTTCTACGTGTGAACGTAGAAACCTAAATCTTTCTACGTGCGAACGTGGAAAGGTATAAATGCTTCCACGTGTGAACGTTGTAGCTTTGAAACTTTCTACGTGTGAACGTGGAAACCTACAGCTTTCTACATTCGAACGTTATAAGTTTTAAAGTTTCTACTCGCGAACCTGAAAGCATATAATGTTTCCACGTGTGAACGTGGTAGCTTTGGACTTTCTACGTGTGAACGTGGAAGCCTGAAACCTTTCTACGTGCGAACGTGATAAGTTTTAAAGTTACCACGTGCGAACGTGATAGCGCTAAATGCTTCCACGTGCGAACGTAGTAGTTTTGAACTTTCTACGTTCGAACGTGCAAGGTTTTTAATAGGAAAAACATCAATATTTTTTTCCCGCACCTGTCACATATGGGCTTCCATACACGTACCGAACAGGGTCACTATCCCTCGAAAACAACTGCAATCGGCAGAGTTTCTATATATAATACGAGATAACGAATACAATATCATGTATGACTCACAGTGACGGTTTATGATGATAAATTATTAATTTATGAAAAGTTGTTTTTTATTCGAAAACTGTTCAGTTTGTCTTGACCATGAGTTCATCATAATGGTATGGACCTTGTGATTACTGTCCAAATGTTTTAAACATTCCCAATGTAGTTGGAAGTAATGTGTGAATGCTTTATATGCCTTAGACAAAGTACGTCTTTCGTGAATACTGCTGAGGACCGCAGGTCCGAAAGACGAAGTGCCATGCATGATAAAATGTGTACCTCGATGCGAACGAAATCTATTCGCCGTTTGGGAGCTCAAAACATGGTGAAAACTAACCAAAATTACAGCTAAACCTACCAAAATGGCTAGGATAATCATTTATAAGTTGTTATCTGCACTAAAATCGCTGATCTAGCATGTTTTACAAACATCTTGAATCGTTTGAACCAAAGATGCAAAATCTGGCAACTTTCTCGCTTCGAATCAATGGCGGTTTTGTACGATGTTGAATCAAATCGAAACTGGCTTAGTGTTGCGTACATGGTGTTTAGCATTACGCAACACGTTTTCGTCCGTATTTCTGTGTCACGGAGTTTATCGAGGCAATGCTGAAACCGCCATTGAAACGAAGCGAGAAACTTGCCGGATTTTGTCGGTTTAGTTCAAACGATTGAAAATAATTGTAAAACACAAAGAATCAATGATTTTAACACAGATAACAACTTTTAAATGATTATGCTTGCCATTTTGGTAAGTTTAGCTGCAATTTCCGTTAGTTTTCACCAAGTTTTGAGCCCTCAAACAGTGAATAGATTTCGTTCGCATCGGAGTACACTTTTCAACATGCATGGCACTTCGTCTTTCGGAACAGCAGGTATCCCCGAAAGACGTGCTTTGTCTATATATGCCTCTGATAACACAATTATTAGGCAAGAATAAACATTGAATATTGTCTAAAATAATCAGAAAATGAACCAGGGATTGCAATGGATGGAAATGACGCTACTGGCTTAAATTTTCAGTTTTGATTATTTCCTGCAGTTGATAAATTTTTTCTGAGAAATCATGGCACCACAATCATATGGATATTGGAAATGCCAAAAAAATTGACGCCGTGGGTACATATGGTGCCTGGAGTTGGAGCAGTACAACAATATCTCAGGCAGACTTAACCACACAATATAATTAATTTTGCGACAAGTTTTAGATCTAATGGGAGCAATATATTCCCGACTTTCAATAACAACGTACATGAAATATCTCAAGCCGAAACATTTCCGCCGGCCACACAAACTGTGAATTGCATGGGTAATGTTATATGTCTATAGTACACCGTGACCAAACACGAAACACTGCGGATGTGATATATTATGTATTTAGGGCTGCGGAGATTCCAAAATTGTCTAGGTAGAACTGCATGGTTTCAGTAGTATTTGATATAAGTGAGCACTTCCAGTGGGAAAAAAAACAGTGTGATATTCCCAACAAAAAAGCTAGAATAACATGCGTTCAAAGTTGAAAGGAAACCCAACCAAAGATTCCTATTCAAAATCACATTGGAGTGATTTTACGAATTAGAGAATGTATAAGATAAAGTTGTTTCCAAATGTCACTCTGGAGAATAAACACCTCCCTGTCACAAGGACTCGTCTGGTGTGCATTTTGAGGTAACTCAGTAACCACCAGACATCATAACTGGATTATAGTGTAAATTACCCGTGATTCAGATCATGGGTTACCAGACTAGTAGAACAATTATCCAATTTATTTCTATAAAAGATTCTGCTGAAACCCGTAGATCATTTGCCTGGTATTTATTTCTCACAGTAACAATGCGCGTTGGGAGACATTGAAACTGTTGTCAGCTAATGTTAGATCGATGCGTTGTTGAGATTACATAGATTACATATGAGTGCTGTCAGTAACGCCACTGCTATGGTCTGTACTTGTCTAGGTATTTCGTTGAATTTTGGCAACCACCCCTTTGTCCCATGATATTCCAGATGTCAATTCAATCAGTGCTTAATATGTATAGTTTTCACGCGAGTGCATAACATGGCGGATTTCGAGGGAGAGACAACCATCAGCCACGAACCGAAATGGACGACATAGCAGGTTATATACCCGATGCAGCAGCGATGATACAAATTGTGACTAATTAGGTAACGATATCTCAATGTTTACAAACCTTCCTACCTCCACATTTTTTCATACAAATGTCAGCTTAATTATGTCGTGCTGGAACCACTTCGAGGTTAATGGTTCACCAGTATGCCCCTTTTTACCATGTGGTGGTCACGTGAGCATGATCCCGGTGGTACAATGGTTAGAGGGGAAACACGTGACATGGACGTGGAAAGGAGAAGAATAATTGAGATTATAACTTTGTCTTTTTTTAATTTTAGTTATAATTATGAGTGTGCAAATGCCATTTGGTGTTTTCTGAAGAAACTGTACTATATTTTTTTTGGTCCTGTTTACACACGTTTTTGTTTGTGGATCTTAACATGGTGAAACTTAACATGGTCCCTGGTGATTTTACAGTGATTGCCGAGCAGTAATAAAACTACTCTAGCATAAAACGCTTGATTTTTCTGTCCGATGTGACCAGTTTTTGTGAGTCAGTAGTGAGCTCATGGTATAGTGCAAAAAAAAATTTTACGGCGCCGATGAAAATTGTAAACTGTCATTATCGACTAAAGTGACACCTGAATGCTAGAGCCGACAAGTATCATTCAAGGTTACACAACCCCACTGGTGTAACATTTCCATACACGTGGCCCTTTTCCACGCACTGGTTAGACGCAGAGACCTGGCTATATCCAGCACAAAGTTTCTTTATTTCGGGGTGAAAACTAGTGACCAAGCAATCATAGCTATCCTGGATTTGTTGTCGGTGTTTTAGAGCCCACGATACAATAATCAGTAAAAAGCTGGTAAATATAAAACAAGACTTAATGGCTTGAACCGCCATAACCATCAAACACTTAAAGTAAAACGCAATCCAGTATTGGTGTGGAACTTCATTCCTCTGAAATTCTTTTGAAATTCATTCTAAATAGTTTTTAATGAAATTTCTACTGTACTTTTGTTTCAATGTGATTCTAGCTCATCCATATGTACTCATATCTAAAGTAAAAGTTCAATAATTGCTATCAATTGTCTTTACTTTGCTATAATGTTGATGTTATGAAAAACATATATACCACCCGGAATGAATGAAAAATGTTTTAATGGATGAAAAAAATTATTATATCTGATACTGATTACTTTGACATAAATAAATAGACTCACGAATATGTTTGAATAGCCTTACATATGTTTCAATGTTCTCACCTCCTGGGTTTGTACAACACTTCACACAAAGCTACAATGTCATAATATAGCGATAAGTAGATTTGATTTTAGTTGCTCGTTGTTTGTACCGTTGATTTACTGGAAATCCACTCCCATTACACTTAATTCATATGTAACTCGCTCAAACTGTTGATCATATGTATAGGGGATTGCTATAATATATAGAGGATGATATCATATTTGAGTGCATTTTACTCAAATTTGCCCCATGACTTTAAACATATTTACCATGAAATATTAACCCAGCTGACTTGCATTCCTTTTTGCTGCCATTATATCAAACGCATTTGACTGTACATATTCCACTATGGTTTTGAGATGACAATAACGACGACTCTATCTTGACATTGGCGAGTGCGTCTATTCAGTTTGTCATGCCATATCGCATACGTAATACCATATGTATGATTAAATAAACACGGCGAGCATGTAGTTCAAGGCCATTGAAGTTGGGAGAGGGGATTGGTTCTCAACAGTCAAAAATCACAGGTTCGCTGCTCGGTAAATAACACATGGATTTCGAAAATGGTATTCACGAATCCAGGTTGAGCGTAAATCAGAGTAATGATTTGTCTCAGTGATGTTGTCAATATGGAAAACCCAGAGCCCAAACATCATTAAACAGTTATGAGTAACAGAATAGCTCAGTTTGCAACAACACTGAGTCTGAGATATACACATAGATCGTGTGTATTGCCCAGACCCAGAACGGGTGACATGGAATGGAAATTGATGGATTGGTTAGCTATAGGTATGAATCTTGTACGTGTGTAATCAATGTCAAGCATGGAGTATTCCACAATTGATTCAAAAGTAGGTTGCGGTAGTCACTTTTCATGGAACTAGTCAATATTGATGCGTTCACATTGAATTTATCGAATGAACCTGTTGTTTTCTTGCGTGTGAAAACAACATATTTTGTTCTGAGCAAACCCTTTGAAACATTTTCAGCAAATTACTGTTTAAGAGCTGGTCGGGTGGATTTTTTCATATTCCAGTCCGCTTAAATGTTGTTGGTCATAGTAAAATGTGAAATATGTGTTTTATTTTGTTTGTAAAATTTGAGTTATTTGTTGGGTCGTTTTATGACTCTCATGCCAATTTTTGAACATCAGCACAGCGAAGATTACATCTCATAGCACATAAATATAGCGTATCCAATCCAAAAGTGGGTGCATTGAAAAGTTGTCAATTGATTGGTACTCTACTCATGTTCTAAGGTAATTAGTAGCACCGACTTCCCATGGGAATCGCTGTACTAATTCCTATATTCCATCAATTTAAATTTCCGTGCCTGCAGATGGATTCCGCGTTCATGTACACAAATGGATATGTTAAATGTTCGCATAGTCTCTAGATTAGACGAGATCCAGGTAATTCGTTACGTATGTATGGTGCAAAATGATCAATAACGACAAACATGTTCATAACCAATATTTAACCAGTATATGAAAAAAGATGACATTTATTAGTGCAATCAATTGTGGCGTCTTGATTTCAACAACATGAAATTATAGCTAATGAATATTTGATTGTAACAAACAAATGACGGCGATATTTGCCCATAAACATGAATGCGTCAAGAAGAACTTGTCAATATGATACCTTTGCTACACTACATCTAGGTGTTATATCTTTGTATACATGTCTCATGTGTTATGTGGTGTGCAACGAGTACGTCGATGATCCAAAACTGGACTAGTTACTATCACATAAAGCTTTGAATTTCTTGAGGTTTTCAAATTAGTTTGCACGTATTTATTTAAATTAGATCGCAGAGTCAGTGACGCTAATCAAGTTGCACTCCACAAATGTAACGTAATATAGGCTACAAATATAATAACACCACTAGACATGCAAACAGGCGATGCACTTTTTTCTGTTATCATCAAGACTGACGTTCTATTGATTAGCCATCAACCGGACTCAGAGAGTGGTCACATCGACAAATCATCCTCGTTGGAACTTTTAATTTTTCTGGAATTTTCAGTAGGCAGAAAAAAAGTCAGCTGCTTTTCATGGTCATGGTCGGCTGTTGTAAGTGTCCCATATCCAGCGAATCCAGAGGTTTCCAATTAATATGGTACGTCATTTAAGTGGATAGCATGTAGAAAATAACAAACCTGAATGTCTAAGCCACAAAGTTTAACATCATAATTAGGCAGAAATAATAATTATGCAAAAATGTATCATGGTTCTGGTTAGGAGCGCGCATCAGTTTTTGAGAGCTGAATTTTTTTTTTATAGTAAATTGACACCCGTACACCGATTTTTGGGAGATAATGATCAAGTAAAATGGTCCCGAGTGTCTTTGATATTGCATAACTTGGTTAATGGCTGGTCAAACAGGGCAAATTCAACCGGGTCGCTTATCAACAGCCAGTTTTAAGGGAATATGGCTGGCCAAATGGGCCATATTTGACCAGATCAGTCATCGGCCGCCAATTTTAGCAGAAAAAAAAGGAAGAACAAGAAGAAAAAAAGAAAATCGCATCGTCGCATCACTTTTTCGAGGACCCCAAAAACCAGAACCATAATACTTTTTTTAGCCTAATGATTTTCAACAACTGGCTCTCTCTCCTTCTTGCCTTCAGTAGTGACTACTTGTGTATCCATGACAATGGCCTTGAAGCTAAGGAGTATGGATAATTGGCATCAGTTTAATTATAATTGAACAACATTTGTTACCACCAGTATAACACCATAATCATGCCTTTCCGATAATGTCCCTGTAAAGGAAACTAAAAGCACGTAACAAATTCTCATCAGTGAGGAGGTCTACCACCAGTACCTCGTGCATTTCTAATTGTCAAGCTGATCATATGCCTTCTGTAACAGATGGCATATGTGCACACACGCAAATATAATTCAAACTTAGGTATAAACACCTCTCAAAAATAAGCCTCAAGATGATGGTCTGCTAGAAAATCCCTACAACATAGGATGTTTGAATTTTGGGGAGGAATATTTGTTTATTTTGGAGATTGATAGATATATGTATATTCTGTTCATTTGCCTGCAGATCCAGTCCAATTTGCTTCCTCAAGCAGCCAAAATGTCCAAAAGACTAGGATTATTCGCATAGCACTATTGTGATACGCCCATCTGATTCATCTAGAGTGACTTTGTATCATTTACGCAACAACAATGATCAGCTTGCTGTGTGCTTACACATGCACCCCTGACCATGGTAATAGCCATCCGAGGTCATCGCAATTATAATCTTCAATGGGATTTAAGGTTCACGCAGGATGAGGCTCAAGCTCTATATCGCTGGTGTCCGGGGTAAAATTGTTTACTGCTAAACCATTCATATTTTCAAAGTATGTTTCACCCATAATCAGCAATTCGTACTATAAAGGGGGAATATTCCCTGTTCAGCTTGAATGCTTCGTAAAAATCCTTCCAAGTAATTCCATGATTCTCCAATTACGTGTACCCAAAGTCAGTTCGTTCCAAAGTGTAATTAGTGTGTTCGGATTGTTGCGAGGAGCGGACACGAAGGGAAATATATTATAGAAAACAGCACAGCCAAATGGGATGTTTATCTGCATAATACCATACTACTCCCCTACCATATAGTACAAATAAAACTGAAAGAACGAAACGATTGACCTTCTTTCAGTCATATTTCTTACGTATTCTTTCAAATCGAGTAATATATTGGAAACAAAACAAAATCCCTGTTCAAACATTTTACTTGACAACATATTGTATTATAATTATATGGCCTACTTTGTATTTGTTATTACGGTCACGAACAAAACTTTATACCCGCAGCAGCGAGTGATTGTCAAGCTGAAACAAGGAATGTTTGTTTTGTTTTAGCATATGAAATGATGTTTGATCGTCATTTTGCACAATTCTTGTAATGTTAAATACGGGCAATTTCTTTCATTCAAAGATTCGAGGCAAATGAACGGTGAACAATAGAATTAGTTATCTCTCAAATTTGTTTGTATTGGCCCCAAACGTCTATTGTTCAAGGCTATATGTTGTAGAACTGTGTACACGTGTTCGATAATAGAAAAATTGCACTGGTAATAGTAGAAGACATAATATATGCTCAATGACTGATACCATGAGTTCACACGCACCATATGAATGTCAAAAAAGACGCGCATGATGAAGCTCTATGTGCTTTGTTATGTTTCTTTCTTCAAAACAACCAGAAGAAAATTGTTGGTGGCAGCTTGTTATGCACAAAACAAATTGAGGTCATAAAATCATTTCCTATTGGTTCACAGCACTGGCTATGTGGTATTTTAGGTGACACAATTTCGCAACCCATATTTTTGCTGTTTATAATGGCTTCTTTCTACCACGTCCACAATAATATCAAGCGGTACCTGATATATGCCATATTTTTTTTTGCAACACGCTTCATAGCATGCAATAACATAATAAATAATCACATTCAACCATTTTGATCACGTTCATAATGATTTCTATGCGTTCAAAATGTTTTTGCCCGCGTTCAATTAGTTTTGATCACGATTTTAATAGTTTTGAACACGTGCAAACCATTTTGATCACATTCAAAATATTTCATACGCATACAAAACTTTTTGTATACGTTCAAAACTATTTGAATTGCGATCAAAACTATTTCTGAAGTACGAAAATAGTTTCGGATACGTCACAAATAGTTTAGAACACATGCAAAACATTTTGACCGCGTAGAAAACATTTTGAACATGTGCAAAACTAATTTCGTACGTTCGAAACTAATTATTTTAATTTGAAAAAGAATTGAGTGTGGGCCGCCAGTAAGCAAAATGTATATAATAAAATTGAGGGTTTAGTTTAGTTCTTTAAAAACGCAGGTCTGACACGCCAGTAATAAAAAAAAAATAATAACTAAACTCAATAATTTTGTACGTACTGAATTATATTCGTACATACGGAATTAGTTTCGTACACCGAATTAGTTTTGTATATACAAAATTGTTGATTTTGCCACACATTTCGATGGCCCGACCCACTGAGAAAAATATAAGTAATAATTCAAGCAATTTCGTACGTATAAAATTAGTTTTGTATGTACGAAAAACTTTGTACGTACAAAACTAATCTCAGTGGGTTGGGCCATAAAAATTATGATCAGATCAACGTCTGTACGAAATTGATAATTTTGTACGTACAAAATTGTTCAATTAATTTTTTTTATCATTTTTTGCCTGGTTTGAGGGGTGTTTCGAAACATAATAATGATGGCACATATCAGGTACGGTAGTGATACACTTAACTGGAATCTAATTCAAGGCCAAACATTTTTCTGGTATGGTTATTCTTAGAACAGATAGACAAAAAAAACGGATATCACATAAATACTATTGTGATAGGTAACTTATTGGATAGAAAATAATGATACATTGCCATGCTGATATAATTACCGCGTGATAGTGTGTAATTGATTACGCGTACCAGCTGTGGATTTAGTTCGACATTAGAACATAAATTCCATGCTGATGATCCCATAGGAATCACACACAACATAGAAGAAATGACGACGTGTGTGATATGACTATCCAGGGACTGCGACTGTCCGGGGAAATTTCATGGCCATACGACTATCACAGGTAATTGCGACTAAAAACCGTCAAACCGTTAACAAATTATATCTAAGCCATACCCCAGGCATATCGCAACTTTAAGCGTTGATGCCACCATAAAAATTCTCGAGTTTTATATAAAAAAATAAAATAGGCCTAGTTTTTAAAACAAATTTTAGTTTTGCCCACTCTGTACGTGGCCGAGGGGACACAGGACTGGTAGCTCTTGAAGGTTTGCCAGGAAGCTCAAAGGTGGGTTCGAATCCCGCCACCGGCAAATTATAGTAGTCTAGTTGGATTTTACACCCTGGCAAAGCAAAAACTATAATCTCTTTGAATAAATAAGTGGTTATATTTGTGTTTTTATTTTATGTATTGCTAAAATATCTTAATTTTATCAATACTAACGATACAAATGCATGTTAGTTCTGTCAATGAACAATTCACAACATCTCCAGAGTCGCCATTCCCGACATAATTGCACCGAGATTTCAGGGATAGTGGCAGTCCCGAGATAGTCGTATCACGTACGTCCTTTCATTCATTGACTGTATAGTGAGTCAGTAAACACACGTAATTTACGAGCATAATTATCTGATTTTACGCATATGTTCCGACAAATTTGGTTTTATGCGATGTGCAATTATTACATCCTCGGAAGGAAAGATGACACTGATTGCAGCTGTACGATTTCATAAACAATATCTGTACAACATGTACAACACATGTGCTGTACATTGTTCATTTATGGCAGCGCCTGATAGATACCAATGCCATGGGTCAGTCTAGATAAGTCTTGCTTCTTCAATGCGGATAAGAACAGCGCTGGGTCAAAAGTTAATAGAAAACCGTTGATTAATCACCTTGAATATTGAAGTTCATGTTCAGTCAACAAAATTTATATTTAAATCATAATATATTAATTTAAATCGTATTCCACATCAACCAGCTTATCCACGTTAACTCGAAATTGAAGACCATTTTGCTATGTTCCCTCTTGTATATTGTCATTGGCATACTCTACAACACAAACACTAAACAGGGGCGATTCCAGCAAATTGATATGATGAGTGTGCAAGTATGATATGTATCTATATATGGGCATTCCAGTTTTGGGGTTTGACCACTCGACTTGTAGTGTTTCGGATGACTTTCCAAGTTGTACCTGTATTTATGTAGTCGGAATTCAGGGACATGGCGAGGGCAAGGTTCACCCAGAACACCAAATTCACCAAGAGTAATTCGGGATCTGTAGAATTCTAGATGATTTTTAAGGTGTATTTTACAGCTATCTTTGTACAATTTCGATATGTTTAAATTTATACATCAATTGAAGCCATTCTCATACACGCACACATTATTATTTTTCTTGATTGTAGTATTGTCGCCGGATTGCCGATCTTACATGTTTGTACGGACTCCTAAACAGCACCAAGTATTCATGTTAATCGAGAGGGCAAGCTTCGATTAAGTGTGTCACCGATGGGATGTCTGCACCGAAAGTGAACTCCTTGATAACTTGATGATTGGTTGTTAACCGGACGAAATTTCTAGGGTAATTGCTCGCACCTACCTCAATGGACATCGAGGTTAGGTATCTCCCTGCAAACATACACCCTAGTAATTACAGATCAAATGTTCAAGCAGATATACGTCTAGACGTGCAGATGTGACATACTCTATGCCATGACAGCACAAAACTCTATAACTTTAAATATTCACTATATAATACTGCCCTATACCTTAAAACTACTTATGACATATATATTAATTATAATGACAATATCCTATTATTAGTATAAAATATTGACCTATGTAATAGACGTGGAATCAATACCCAGTATTAAGTATTCCGAGCAAACAGTCATATCAGGCATACGAAGTGAAAGAAAACAAAAATGACAGGGAAACTGTCATTTATGGCATTGGATAATTGCAGCTTTAATCAGTTTTTCTTCTCATGCTTATTGCTTGTAGAAAATTGCCTAATATATTTTTCAACCCGATCCAGGAAATATTAATTTCAGTGTGCCCCAGAACACCAAAACCAACTTCGCGAAAGCTCAGGCTTAAGGATTGATTGCATGTGATGGTCATGAACCTGGCATTGACCAGCTGTCCATTCACTTATAATGCAAATATAAAGGTAACAAATTCATGAATTTACACACTTCCAATCAACGTGAAACTTTGCCTTTCTGATCGTTAGCCATCAAGGATTACTAACCGAGACTCTGTTTCTTACTAATCAATGTTAAATTTGTTAAATTCATCGTTTTCATATGTCATTTTCCGACCTATTTCTCAGTCTACAAGATACACTCACAACAGGGCGAGCGAAAGGATTATGATGTGCAGCAAATAGCTAGTGAGGCCAGTAAAACTCACAGGTGATATGCACTCGGTTGCACCAAGGTGTTTGGGATTATGAATGTTCAGCTCATTGTATTCATCTCACAGAAATTAAACCATACTTGCATTGTTCGCTCAGGTGTTTAATCAATGCTGTATGTTGGTTAAACACTTGCCGGTCACGGCTGAGTAGTTTTCTGTATGGTTTAAAATAGAGAAACCGCCCTCGACCATGTTGAATAACCCTGTTCCTCGGGGTTTCTCTATTTCGTATAGCCCTAGGTATTCTCATTATTTTGACGACAACAAGGAATAAATATATGCAACAGCCAGTGCTTGTCAAGCAGAACACTCGAATCTTCGTTTTGGTGAAACGCACAGCTTTCGTGATATCATTTATGAAACCATGTCTCGGTTCATCATCCATGAGTATATGTGTGTGTGTGCTAGCCAAGTTTTAAGTCAGGGGATTGTATTGTTTTGGTGATTTTGTTACCTTTACTTTCACATTATAAGTCAATGGAAAAGTGCCTCAGTGCAGTCAAGTTACGTGCAATCACACCTTAATATCAGCAAAATCATTATCGACTCCAAATCATTTACAGAACCTCTATGAATGCAACGTGGAAAGTAGGACAACCTATTTCATATAATTATGACACCCGGTTCGCAAAACCATAAAAATGAAGCATATGGAATTGCACGAGTATTCATCGTCAGTCTATAATGGCTTCTATAATTATCTTCCACTTTCTGATTAACCATATTTAATTTCCTATATGTACCTAGCAATAGATACATATTTTTTATACACGAATATAAGTCAGAGCTGCTGTAGTTGTTAAATATACTCTATAACTCTTTGATTAACCTCACTGACAGTATCGAGTATGATGTTCTCCTTGACCCGTCTTAACCCTTTTAGAAGTGACAGATAGCTCCCTCGAATTCCACCTGCGATTTCGTTGCAATATGGTACAACAGTGTCTATACACAGTGATAACTCGATTGGACACACCCAAAGGCTAAGCAAATATAGACGATCATTCACTATAGAGATGTGTTTTATACATGTTTACTAGGTTTGTTTCTGATCAATGTCAATGTCTGACTTCGTCCTCAGTTGTATGACATACATTGACATGGGATGAAAACGAATATGTGTCTAGAATCTCTGATCAGGAATGCCATCTCATAATTGAATTATTTTATGTTACTTATTGTGTAGGCAGAAAGAAATCAGATTTACTGCAATATGTTGTGGTGAATTTCGTTCGAGAAAGACGAATTTGATTGTCCGTACACCTTCGTTAGAGAGGCCGTGATCTTCACTAATGTGACTGGATTTCATCTTAAAATACTCGTCACCGTGGTACCTACACAAAGAGAATCACATTTCATTTGACGCACTGAAAAGTGTCATTTTCTCCCAAACTGATTGGTGCTCGTATTACCTTCAATATAATCATTAAACCATACAATATCGATATACTTTTTTCATTGAACCCAACAGTTTTGCTCAGTATATAATTGCATTTTAACGTGCAATTCGTGAGTACATGACAATACAAGCAACACTGTTTCTTCAGATATTTTATTCGCTCCAAAAGATACTTATTTGTGGTATAGTTTGTCTGAACCTCTGAAAAGTGACGTCTCCACTGTAACGAATGTTGTTGGCGAATCACAACGAATATGGTTTGACCACGAATACCGGCGAATACTTTTAGTTACGGTCCCACTGTCACGAATGTTGGCGAATCACAACAAATGTGGGAGGATGAATCTGACCACGGATAATATTTTGGTATTCGGTGAAGATGAAGATAAGGCCAATACGACACAGTACGAGCGTGTTCATGAATGAACTCGTTCTTGATCTTTGTATATCGTAATGTTCGTTGTGTATTCTTTCTTTTTCCTTCTTTAACCGTTGAAAATCGCCATTGTCGTAGTGCGTCCTTTGTACATCGCTGAATGTCGCAGTGATTTCTGTTCCAATTTCTTCTACGATCGGCACCAAGCCGCACTGATTCGTTGTGTGTCGTTGTCAGGTCGTCCTACCACCGTTCTACACCACCATTACAAACAAGAACCGCAAACGAAGGCAAACCGAACATGAACGAAGCGCAAAGACTCGCAACGACGCAGAAGGAATACATACAACACACAACGATTGTGAAAAATTCGTGTTGGAGCGACGATTGTTTTGAACATTTCAAAACTGTCGTGGCGCCTCTGCGCCCTCTTCGATGCCCAACGAAAGAGATGCCGACCTACAACGGATTACAACGAATCAGAACGCGTTGTCGAATGTCCCCACGAATGTCGCTTCGTTGCAGTTCACCACCCACATTGGTGACAGTGGGTTCAAAGGCATCTCGAAGGGTATTGCAATACGCATTAACAGAAACCCATGGGTTTCTGGCAACCAGACTCGGAAAAATAACTTCGAG
This sequence comes from Terebella lapidaria, assembly GCA_949152475.1. Classification (NCBI taxonomy): domain Eukaryota; kingdom Metazoa; phylum Annelida; class Polychaeta; order Terebellida; family Terebellidae; genus Terebella; species Terebella lapidaria. The sequence goes on along the minus strand of OX424564.1, from coordinate 14,761,403 downwards.
AGTATTTTCCCAATGGGTTTCTCAGAAGGCGTTCAAGAAATATCCCCTCTCGAGAGACAATTAATCTTCAAAGATGAGTCAAGGAAAACTAGCATCCAAACAGATGACAACGGGTTGACCTCTTTCAAGAATCCTTTGTCCACGCGTCCAAACCAAATGAACTTCATAGTGTACATGTCTACTCGAGGTAAGAAATTGATTCCTAGTGTGTTTCGCCCAAGGACACAGGAATTCGGTCATTCAAGTTCATGATGATGGTTTCCAATCGTTTCTCATAATCGTTTGATATTCATATATATCGCCATAATTCGTGCTTTGATCTAACTGATACCCTTCATATATGAGCCAAGCAGATTGAACTGCGTGCCCTGAATTTCTCTTCATTGTTCAGAATCGACTATTTCAGAGTACATGATAGTATGTTAAATGTGTGAAAATATTCAGGAATTGGTACAAAACTATCTGAAGTTTACTCGCTACATCATTCGCTTCAACAAAAGGGCACAAGGAAAATCTCCGGAATGTGTGACAGTGTCACGAGTGGAGTGGATTATTGCCATCTGCCGACCTTGAACAAAACAAGTGGCTAAAACATGTACATGTATCAATACGAGTCAATGGGATCGGTGTCCTTGAGAATTTCAGTAGCTCGTAAGTCAAACTTTGCAAAAATACTGCCTTTTCGATCTCTCACAGGAACCAGTCAAACGTTACGGCAGTGTGACACAATGTGATTAATATATCAAAAAGACTCATTCGGAACTAGATGCCAATTGATTAAAACATTGAGTCATACAAAATATCAATTTGCGGTAACAATGCTGCTAAACCTATGCATGGTATGAGCCAAACATTTGTCTGATATTTGATGCTCAATATGAGTATCAGCCTATTACAACCAATCCAACCAGATTTTGATGATGGTAATAACAAACCTGAAATAGGCCTACTTTGAAAACATTATATATTAGAAACATGTGGTATTGCACCAAATTCGTGCTCACCATATTACATCACTCATGACACAAACCTGACCCTGTTATATTCATCTAATGGTATTACTCTTTTGACCCAGATTTTTGTGCTACATGACGAGTAATTGACACATACATATATATATATATATATATATAAATTTTGGTGTATCCACTATCCAGTCACAGTCATAGGAGTTCAAAATGTATGAATACTGAAGAATGTATCATAATAGTGCATAAAATTGGGTTGAATGTGTTGAATATTTAAAGTGGGCTTAATGAAGTTTCACTTCCATTATAACGGTAATTGTGCTCGTTTTCATTGACATTTATTATATCTATCCTTCAGGCCGTGACTGGGACTCTGAACATAATTGGCAGAGTGTAAGTAAACATAATGCAGAGTTTTAGACAAAGTATGAACGGGATCATACTATAATTTGTTAACCTGTTCATTATTGTCATGCAATGAACAAGTTTAGATGTATGTTATACTCATCAACTTTTCTCACTTATATGACCACGTAATTTGTGAGAGAAGGTTTTGCAATATGTTATTTTGGGTTCACGAACAAAATAACTAGATCCCATTATATGACAGAACTATGTGGGTCAACTAGCGTGCTTCCCCGGTGACCCACTCCCTGGAAACTAATTTCCGACGATTTGTAACACTTCACATACTTTTGTTCGTTAGATATTCGCACTGTATCAATACTGTATCCCCGCATTCCTCGGGGTGGTCACCGAACTCACCCGGAGAAATGTAGCTTGAGGCTCATCTCAGAATAACAAAAGCAAATTGCAGTGCATTTCGATACGATGGTGATGATGTCTTTTACCTTCAACAATCAATGTTTTTGCATGATTCCTTCATTTTTATGTTGATATCATACTCATTTATCTATTTTATATAGTCAAATGTGGAAGATATTTCTACTCTCTTGTCGTTTATGACTGCACATGTTATCGGAAAATTATGGTGAGAATATAACGCTTCTAGCGTTTCTGGTGAGTGTGTGAGTATATTTTGCTTATCAGCGATTGTAAATCAGATCACATTGGAGACCATTCCAGTAAATTTCAAAACATTGTTCCTAGAATTGTGTGACATTGGTAGGCGGTACAGTTGCTAGCTGTGACATGTTCTTGTCACTTACACCTATTCACGTTCTGATATATTAAACTGGACAAAAAGTTACCGTTTAGTTGAGGTACCCATATCAAATTATTCCTAAATTTGCCTAGTGAATGGAAATTCTGTTTGTTGTCGGTTTCCATACATTGTCCCTGACTTGATTCACATGTTGGTCATACATTATGCAAGGCATATACATGGTAGGAAAACACTAATCAAGTGCATGTCCAGAAAAGTCAGTACTGCGACCATGGAGCACCTGATTTCACGTCCGTATGCCCATATATATGGCGGTTCTTGAAGCTCCATCAAATTGTCTCGATGGATTTTTTTTTCGTTCAACTCTGTTTCGTTCCCTTTGAATAATTAATACTGGTTGCATGTTTATGAAGGAAAATCCACACCTGGTGAGTGTCAAACCCCGACGAGATTCAGAATTCAGAATTTGACGCACAAGACCCGGTATAGAAGGACGTTACATGGGCTATTCATAAATTGCTGTCCAGAAAAGATTTGCTGTACAAATCCCGCTTCATTACACGGAGATGATCCCCATTATAGCCATTTGTCGGCCCTACTTTATTGACCCAGTTCAAAGCGCAAGAATACATGTCATCTGGAGCGCATGATTGTTGGATTATCCCGGCAAATTTCGCCTCGTCGGCAGTAAATCGACGTCCAAGAACAACGGCTTCATGGTTAACCTGTCCATTCGGCAACTTGAGTCTGCAATTAAGAGATCAGGTTATTTATATGCCTTTAGTGACAATTATCTTTCGAGCTGCATGTCATTGTACCAGATAGTTTACCGAAAGTTTTTTTTCTAATGATAGAACAATAATGAATAAATGTTCAAGAGTCACGTATAAATGAACTTGATTATGGCTAATGCAATTTACAATACTTTGATGACATCAATGTTATTTTATTGCGAATACTCACTTGAGGAATTCTCGATTTATCAAATGAATAAAATTTCCGACGTGAACCACTGAAAGACACCAGAAGCCATGCGTATTCTGCATGATCGTGTGATCATGTGCGGCCGCCATCATCGCTCCCTGAGCAAACGCGTGGCCTGGATACAGTTAAAATATTAAACTAGTAGATAATGGCGAATATTATTTATTAAAAACTACAACTAAAATTAGACACTAAGATTATACAAGTAACAGAGTGAAACGGTATACAAATATACACCCAGTGAAACGTTATACAAAAATACACCCATACATACAACATTGAAAAAATACTACAACCATATTGACATGGTATTATATGGGCGGGTGGGTGAGTGGCATAAAATTGTGTGTGCAACCCGGATGGGGCAAAGCAGAAAACTGAACACACTGCAGGCCTGTGTGTGTGAGCCACGGGTAGAGCAATACATGGTTACTGAGGGGTACGACTCAGGAGACTGTATATATACATGACAGAGCTAAACGGTAGCGCTAAAGGGAGAAATCTGCATCCATAGCAGTTGAAAGGTTTCTTTTTTCCTCTCACCGTTGACGAGGGCAACAGTTGGGAGAGGAAACTGTAAGATCCTCAATAGTAGAGACCGACACTGCGAATTCACGGCCACAGCCCGAGCACGATTATGTTTTTTGAGGAATGACAGCCAGGCCATATCACCGCCTACGCTGTAGTATTTTCCGCCCCGGCCTGTCGTCATCATGGCCCGAACGTTTGGCTGTCTATAACAAAAAAATGAAATCAACTCACTGAAAGTATACTGGATAAATACCACGGTTTTTAAATGGGCACGTGCAGTGACTCCGATTAGGCGTATTTTAATGCCACACAGTATACCGCATTAATAACGCTGTAGCCAAGTGTCTGTAAATCAAGAAACTTTGTGAAGCTATGGCTTATGATTGGCTATATAGATTTTTCTCGTATGAACAGTGTGATCTCACCGCAAGACTTCGTCTAAAGCTTCGTGCATCTTCTCCACAAAGTCACAATTGAAGTGGTTCATTCCACGCTTCATAGTTATCGTTGCTATGTTATCTACAAAGGTGACTTCAATTGTTCCATCTATTCCTGATTGAATGGGCTCAGCATGGTCTGCCATTTTTGTATTCTGAGATGGTTCGAATATGAATCGAACGACCATAGTTTTTGTTTTTATCATAGTCGGCCTCTGACCGACCTTGAATGATAGCAGCGGTGTTTGCATACATGTAACTGTATTTGTGAGATATAGTCCTGAGGTATGTGTCTCTGTTTATGTAAATTTGGCGACGGTATAGACGATTCTGCTATCGCTCATTTTTTGGCCAATCTCTAATAAACCTGATCGCCGTCTATGTCCACACTATACATATATTCACTTGCCTTACTAGTTACGGTTTTAACCATTATATGTGTGTCAGCTGTGTATGTGTCATACATTGTCAAAGATTGAAAGTGGACATTCCGGTTTATTGGATCAGTAGGGCTATATAATATTACATGTATTCGGATTCTTTACATGGATACAGCGAATCGCAGGCCTATCAAACACACCATATAAACTACATTATAATGTAGGCTCAAGATGGACACATACAATATATACATTTCATCACAAAGCCATTGTTCCATAATCTTGTTTTGCGTAGGCTATATCTCCGAGTCTACTGTCCAGATAATGAATATCATAACTCATACTATAATGATCTCGCCTCCTTGCACAAAGATGATCCATAATATACCCGTTTGTGGGCACTACTTTATTGACCCAGTTCACCGCGCAAGAATACATGTCATCTGAAGCGCATGATTAATGAATTATCCCGGCAAATTTCACCTCATCGACAGTAAATCGTCGTCCAAGAACAACAGCTTCATGGTAAACCTGTCCACTCAGTGGCTTTACCTTGCAAAACGGGTAGATTGTCATCACCGTCATGGTTGCTGTATCAATGCGTCTCTAATACTTACTTTCTGAGAGTTTTCTGATGCGCCAAAATTGTTTTCAAATAAAGTTTCTGTATTTGCTCAAAACATGCTCTGTTTTGACCTAACTCCTACAAAGAATCTTGGCTTGGTGTACTGTGGTATAATCAAAATATATGAATGTCTTCACCGTTCACAGGAGCAATAGGCGGCAGAGGGAACTGTAGAATCGTCAAGATGATAGAGTGGAACCTTTCCTTGGACACCTTCAAAAACAACACAGGATCCGCCGTACCAATGTGTACCAGCCATGGAAGATCCGCGCCGTTGCTGTAAATTTTTCCGAATCTTGTTATCATCGCCCGCACGTTCGTGTGACCGTGGATCATCAAGCATCACATATTAATTGACCTCTCCCATTCCACTTTGTCCGAGTCTTTTTACGTCATTTTCAACTTACTTTGTAAAACGTTGGCCAACGAGAAGATTTCTGACGTAATTTGTGAAACTCGGACAACTTGTAGGCATTTGGGATAGGTCAATGATAACGTAGTGTTGCTGCACTTGGGGCAAATTGGAATGTGCCAGACTATGTTCAATAGATTATACGGAATTGGTTTTGTATAATTGGCTACTCGTATGTTGAAGGTGCTCCTGAAAAATGCAGAGCTCGCAGCAGCACCTCGTCCACGTTGGATCTGTTCTCTCTACGCTTGTTGGCCACAGTTGCTACGTTTTCGTCAAAAGTCACTTCAGTTATCCCGTCAGTACCTGACTGAACAGCTGATTCGTTTAGGTCTGTCATTTCATATGAGTGTAGCTAATAACATGTTCAGGAGCAATTTATTATATCTTAAATTGTATATATAACATCACATGCTGTGTTAACATCTACTGATGTGTTAACATCAACTGTTAACACAATTGAGACGTCAATGTGGTATCGATTCATTATGCTTTCATAATCGTGTTTTTACTACAGAGATATATGCGCAGTAATCTACATACAAGCATAACCGGCCCAAGTATCATACACTGCGCCTTTTTCTATATTCAATAAGGATTAAAAAGGTGATAGGCGGATTAAATGGCATTCATTTAGTGGACGAGTAGTATCAAGGCGCAGTGTATGATACTTGGGCCGCATAACCATTGACCGACCAATGATCACGTATCGTGAACTTTCGAGCTTTGGCCCAAACAAACGTCACAATGCAACTCGGTGACCACATAACAGTAAGTGTCAGAAGAGAATTAGAATACTGTCCGTTATAACTTGTATTTTATTGGTGACTCCCTTCATTGGAGGCAACGATCTGATATTACACACCTGAGAGGCTTGAATATCATATTACAATTCCATATGTAATAAGTTCATACTGCTTCAAATACATTTCTGACCATCAAAAAGAGAACTTCTCAACTGGCTTGCTTAATTAATCCCTGGAGATTACATATTTGACTCAACGTGAAACCAGTATTGTTCTTTTTGTGTAATAGTATTTGTTACAGTTTCCAATTGCCGTTAACGCAAGTTCAAGAGCTAATGCGATTACAGTACACAATGCCATAGCACAATGCCACCATTGATGGCCCAAGTACCGTACACTGCTCCTTAATACTACTCGTCCACTGAAAATATACCATTTAATCCGTCTCGCACCTTTGTAATCCTTATTGAATATAGAGGAAGGCGCAGGATATGATACTTGGGCCCGATTGGGGAGTAAAAAAATCTCACAAGAGACCTCACAGACTACAAGCACTTCGGTACATTTATGACAATCGTTGGGTTAAACACATGTAGGCCTAATGCAGCACATCTCATTACTAGTAAATCCTAATACATTGATCTCCCATGTCTCTTACACGGGCCTTTAATTTGTTATGCAAATATTGGTATCAAGTAAGCTTTTTTCCGGGGGAAAAACATATCAATACACCCATATTTGCTGGATTTAAACTGACGATCTGGAACACAGTTTTTGATCAGTTGGACGACATGTGAACTGGAACACAACATAACCGGGAACATTATCAGGAACTCGAAATAGTATACCCACTCACGTTTATTGATTTGACGAAGCAAAAATGTAATTTCTCAAGTTACCGGGAGCTCTCATGGTACGTCGCCGTCAGTTGATCAACAGGCAAAAGAAGACCAGCAGAACAGTTCGTCTGGGTTATGGGGGGGAGGGGGGATTGGGAGTTTTTTTTTTGTTTGGGGGAGGGGGGATTTACGAGGCAGATGCGGTAATTGTCCTCAAGGACTCCGATGTGAATGTGATAATGAGTAATGACAAGCAATATTACGATTAAACCTCGACAAAAACATTAGTTAGTGCGACAGAATAGGTAGATCTGAGACAGGGGACAAGTAAGCTTGGGTGACAATGCGGAAATCCACTTTCCGAACTGTCCGTACGAGCTTCGCCCATCAAGGCCGGGAGCCGTACAATATTACTTTTCTTCCGACAACTTCGTAACACTCGCAAAATAACAGTATGAAATATAGAATTAGATATTTTCAATGACGTCAAGGGCTAGGGCCTATCTCCACGTTATCATATTGAATGTTTCCGTGCTAACATTCAACATGTTTGTACCGTGTGCTGCTTGAATTTGCACCACTGTAATTGAATGTACACCGGTACGAAATATATTATACATAATATATTGATAATCTCTTCCACGTGTTAGGAGTGTATGGAAAACTATACGATTCCATTTATTCAATACATCATCCATTATTACAAGTATGGTTGATGCAATAAATTGAAATAACTGTGTTGAAAGGAGAATGCAAGATGCAAATGCTTGTTCTAAGTATCCCCCTTCCCCCAATAATGTTGCTAGAAAAATACCCCCAATAATAAAAGGTCGATAAAAAAATGTAAAATGAAAATAACAATATACAACACAGCCACATAGAATTAATGATAAAAAGTGTGTTGTCCAGAGAACAATGAAATAATGGGGGGTGCATTAGATAGATATATGAAAAAGATCATCAAGAAACTTTGACAAATAGAGATGCATCATGATTGTTTGTAACCAGGAGGAAAACTGTAATGTTGCATGATGATTGCAAAGTGTCCAAGAAACAAGGTTGACATCCATAATGTTGATTACATTATGATTGTTCGAAGAATATTTTCTTCTCAAAATCTATTCATTTTCTTTACCGGTAATCCCCGATATTTATTGTACTGTATCATTATACTTGTATTAGTGCTTGTATGACAAGTGTTTTTACATAAGTACATTACTGCTACTATACTGTTCGTCTGTTGCATTTTGAAGGGGGCACATAATTCCCAAACTACGGATTTAATGCTTTCTTCTTCACTCACCCCCTGTTCTGATGATTTGAAACACGCTGTCACCTTCCATTCGGAAGAACAGGTCGTCTGGTGTCATATTCCGAAGTCCCAGTGACATTTTGGCCTCAAGCATTGAAATACGAGGTCCAAGTTTGTATATTACTAGTACTTTCTTTCGTGGCGGCATCAAGATATGTGGCATCTGCTTTGGGGGAGGCCTGTGCTTGGCTCATTTGTGTGGGGGAACACCCAGTGCACCCTAAAACAAGTGTCACGGAATGTGTCACTGAATGTGTCACATGAATGTAGGCCTTCTGGACTGTCAGATAGTCTATGAGGGTAGTCTTTCCCACGAAGAAAGGTGGCTTTGGTGATGTGGGTCGGGTACTCCAGGTTGATCAGGTGTCCTCTGATGTCCGCCTGCATGGTAGTGAAAAGCACATGCAGGTTCACTGTGATAGTGATGGTCCATGTATAGCGGCTGTGTAGAATTGTGGTTCCAGCTCTCTCTCTCCGGGACAGATCATCTTTGTAGTTGTTCATCACCTGCCAGGCCCCATCTGTGAAACTGAATTCGTGAGCAGACACCACAGTGAATTATTACATGTGACTTACACACCTAGATAAATAATCACTTGAGATGGATAGATCGGTATCCTGACATGAATACACAGTATCGCTAGAGATTGGGAATGTTAAAGGTCCACACGAAAGTTTTTGCATTGACTTGAAACTACTGTATATTTTAACACAAATAGTGTGACTCACGTTAAAGTGACAGCATGCTGGTCGTGATACGAAGACACCTTTCCTAGAATGACCGTGAATTAAGTTGTGCTCTCCACCACTGTTCTGCAGTTGCTCGTAGGCTGCCCGTCTATCTAATCTTGGGTGTAATATGCCTGCTTACGGCATGCCCACAGCACTGTTCTGTGAAAGCAAACATTCATCCATTTCAGACCATAACTTCAGCTTGATCAGCTGTATATTGGTTAGTCTCCTAGGATAGTTATTTTTTTTTATTGGCAGATGAACATAGAAAGACAATACCTGTCGAGAAAGCTATCAGATGATGACCTATAACTATGAACCAGGTGTGTGAAGTTTGTCCGGCTGTGTGACCCCTGCTCCGACAGAGACTCGCGTTGCTCGCCTTCACAGTTGCCTTTGTTCCATAAGTGGTTGAGTGGCCATCTCCACTCCTAGAACAGTAGAGGAGCTGTCGCTCTTCAGTGGGTGTGGCCCCACCATCGGGCAACACCAAGGCCTGTTGTGAGATGCGGTACAACTCGTCACTTCACTGACAATCTGCAGGCCTTTTTTCAACACATCCTACTAGTTCGCAATATACCTTGCTTTGTGAAGTACTAGAAGAAGTGGGAATGTGAAAGTAACATGTTCAAATTCATGTTTTCACTAATTTCAGACCTGTACATGTTTACTCTGTCTACGAATTCTATGTACAGAACTCTTTCATTGGTTTGGGTGTTATCATATTATTATATGTAACGTTTGACGCCCGCTACCTAGGGCGAAAGCGCCCCGCGCGGTGGCACGGTCACGGCGGGCGTCATGATTACTGAAACTACAACCAGGTAACAGTCCGTCCGGACGAATCCGGCCGTCATACATCACATCATAACACATCATAGACATACAAATATACATTAAACATCTGTCATGGTAATGTAGCCCGTTGTGTGGTACCTGAGACAGGGGCGGATCCAGGGGAGCCTATGGGGCCCGGCCCCCCTAGACCCCTGGAAAAAAATATTTTTAATTATGAACTTTAAAGGATCCCTAAAATACACACCAGAAGTGCTATAAAAACAATAAATATGCATTTTTTTTATGGGGGGGGGGGGGGCTCACGGCGCTCCCCGGACCCCCAGACCAGAATGCTCTCTAACGTCCCTTGATCGCTCTAGTAAGTTATGCCATATCTGCCTACCCCCCCCCCCCCCCCCCCCCCCGCCTAACAATTTTTCCTGGATCCGCCCCTGGTCTGAGACGCCATGGGAGGGGTGCCCCAGAACCCGTGCACGTGGGCGTGTTGCTGGCCGACCTCGCCGACGGCAGTGCCGCGGGGTTAAAACCCCGAACAGCCCGACGGTCTGCCAGAGCCTGTGTCGCACCATCCCAGGTCGAGGGACTGGTGATCCAGGGACGGGCCCCGAGTCCCCGAGCAACAGTTCCCCCTCCTGGGGGACTCCTCGTCCCCGGGACCTCACTGGCCCACTTCTAGCCGGACAAAAGGGACCTGGAGCAGCTCATGGACGGGCCCTCCGTCGTCTTCTCGCCCTGGTAACAATGCGGGCAGTATTTATACTGCCAGCCAGTGAGCACGCAGGATGACGTAAGACCATTGGTTTAGTATAGTGGAGCGAGAGAAGGACGGGGGGTTGCCTTGGCCAAAACAAGGGTTAGCAATAAATCTCCTGCCGCGATCTTTGGGCAAAATCGCCACATTATAGGCCTAAGAAGTTTGTGATATCAATGCAACAAATAATTTCATTTCAATGCCGAGTTTTCACAGAAGGGTATACCATTGACATAACTTGATAATCCAGTCTTGGGAATTCTCAGCACAAAGGCTTCTGTAAGGCCTGACGGGATGCCACACTGTATACAGCTCCTGTATGAATAATAACACAGCGAACATTTAAAAGAAGGACATGTGTTGCCCTCTTGACTGTTCAAGTTATCTTAGATATTCATTTTTTTATCTTGTAGATTGGAGATATATCATGTTGAATAATCAGACAAGTTGTTATCTTGAATAGTCTACTTTTTATCTTCAATATTCAAATGAAATATTCAAGTGTTACATAAACAAGTGGTTGACAACTTGATTAGGCCTATATGATTCATTGCAATACCTGTGCAAATTGTCATCTTGAATATAGCCTATTCAACTTGCCCTCTTGATATTGAATTTGACATTTCCAATATTCAAGTTAAAAAAAGTCGTGTGGCCCCAATAGGCTACTGTGGGAATAGGGTTAAACATTGTCAATTTTATCAGTGCTCCTAGGAGCATGAAATGAAATTGTAATTTCATGAGTAAGATTGATTAGGTATAATATTTGCATTCCGCACTTTCCCAAGTGCCTCGAGTCATTTTAAAAGTGAACCGGAAATGACCCGATGCACTTCCTTCGAAGTGAGACTCCATTCAGTACACGCAAAACTTATGAATTTTGCACTATTTGTGACTTACCCATGAAGAAAACTTGATAATGGACTGATGCCGCCCACTCCGCCCACTCAGTCCAAATTGAAGTCCCCTTGGCCCAAGAACTGAAGATCGAGTTTGATTTTCCAACATTTTTACACTATGTACATCCAAAACATGTTCCACAGCTCGTGACACAGTGCAATCCAACTTAAATCATGCTGATCAGATAATCCTAAACTGAAAGCCTGTTGGCAAAACAACTGAAAGACTGTCTGTCAACTGAAGCGAGACTCCGCTCCGTGCTTCTGTGTTGTTCACTCAGGTCGACCTGCGGAAGACACCAAGCCGAAAAACTTGTATAGTATACATAATTGATCAACACTACACTGCCTTATTTAGGGTGGGCCCAAAATCCGGGTGGAAATATTATACCTAATCAATCTTACTCATGAAATTACAATTTCATTTCATGCTCCTAGGAGCACTGATAAAATTGACAATTTCATATCGTAAGATTGATTGGGTATAATATTTGCATTTTCGAAGTCAACCCTTTAGTACAATTTCTTGATATTCCTTCTCTTCTGAAGGTACTATTGACTTACTATAGAATTTCTGAAAGGTTGAAGCCCTTGCCCAATTGGCACAGTTAACGATTTGACTGGTAGAAATACCCTGACTTTGAGCCTTAGATGTAGATGCTGCTCTGGTTGAGTGTGCTTTGAAAACTGAAGTGTCAATACCTGCTCTTGTCATTATTTCCCCTAGCCATCGAGCAATGGTACATGGAACAACTGGTTTGTAAGGTTTCACATAGCTCAGTAACAGACATTGTTTCTGACCCTCAGATGCGCGATAAGTCTCGGTCCTGTCGATGTATGTCCGGAGACACCTAATCACGCCCAGTCTCTCGTCATCTGGGTACTGGTGTAGAGTGACTGAGAACTGTGGCTTTGTAGGCCGTTTGGTTTTTGTCAGTTTTCCGACATGAAATGTGATGTTGTCACCTAAGTCCGTCATGTACCGTGGATCTAACTTGTGTAGCTCAGAGCTACGAGTTACTGTTGTCAATGCCATGAGCATTGTTAATTTTCCGTGTCAGGTCTTTTATCGTCAGTTCCTCATGCTTTTTCATGCTCTTGATGTACCTCAAGACTGTGTCCACATCCCACGTCCCGTGTATCTTGGCATAGGTGGTTTCCTATTAAAGACCCCTCGCAAAAGTTGTGTTATCAAGGGATGATTCCCAACTTTAACCCCCTGGACTTCAGGATGATACGCTGAAATGGCTGATCGATAGCAGTTTATGGTGGCATATTCTAAACCCCTGCTGACTTGTTCTGTTAAGAAATTGGCTACGTCGCCCACAGTGGCTGGAAGTGGATCAATCTGTTTTGCACGACACCAGCCACACCATTTCTTCCAGGGGCCTGCGTAAGTAACTTGTGTACCTGGTCTCCTGGCCTCGAGGAGCAAAGCGGAAGATTAAGAAAATCCTTTTTTATTTGTTCTGAGTCGATCCCTGACACTCTCCATGCCGCTAAGGTTAGGCTGTTTGTCTCTACCATTCGATGTACCGGGTTCAGAGGAGACATCAGGAGGTCCTGAATCAGAAGTAGCAGGATTGGTAGACTCACTGTCAGTCCTAGTACGGTTGGAAACCAGGGCTGCGACTGCCACATGGGCATTATCAGGATGAGCCTCGCTCTGTCTTTCCTGACTTTCGCCAAGCAGCGACCAATCAGGCAAAATGGGGGAAACGCGTAGGCCGACATATGAGACCATTTCTGACTGAAGGCGTCTGTCGCCAATGCACCTGGGTCTGGTTTCCAGCTGATGTACAGCTGCTTCTGCGTTGTCAGTCTGTCCGCAAAAAGGTCTATTTGTCTTTCTCCCCATATCTGCTCGATCCTCTTCAGGATGGAATTTTTCAGCATCCAGCTGCTGCGATCCCAGAATATTCTCGATTCTCGATCTGCTACCTGATTGCAATTGCCCGGTAGGTGTTCTGCAGTAACTGTGATCCGTTTGGCTATGCTGTAGCCCCATAACTCCTTGGTAATCTCGAACAGACCCCTTGATCTGGGGCCTCCCATCTTGTTTATCTGGGCAACTGTGGTTGTGTTGTCCACCCTGAGATGTACGTGTAGATTCTGTTTGTCCTTTGTGAACGCCTTTGCTGCAAACAGCGCTGCTCTTAGCTCCAGAGCATTTATGTGCTCCTGGCATTCCTGCGGGTTCCACAGACCCTGAGTGGTGGAACCCTCCCATGCCGCCCCCCACGCTTTTTTTTTAGCTGTTCGTGGTTATAACCAGGTCCAGGGCTGGCGTCACCATGGTCCGTCCGTTCCAATGTTGCATTTGGTTTTCCCACCATTGCAATTCCTGTTTGCATTCTGTGGACAAGGTCACGAGGGCAATGTAGTTCTGTTTGCCTTTCAGCAGTGCCTTGGATTTCTGCATCTGTAGGTGTCGATAGTGGAGAGGTCCCGGGAAAACAGCTAACACTGAGGCAGTGAGTTTGCCTATCAATTTGGATAATTCCCCGACGGAGACCTCGTCGGTCTCTAGTAAAGTCCGGCAATGGGCCTGAATTTTCTGCAACTTGTCATCGGGAAGCGCTAAAGACATTGTTTTTTAATTCACCTTAAACCCTAAGTACTCTGTCTGTTGACGCGTTGTGAGAACTAATTTCTCGAAGTTTATCACAAACCCCAGGCACTGTAATAGCCACAGTGTCGAGTCCCGGTCCGTCATCAGTCTGTGTTTGTCTTGATTGAGCAAGATTAAGTCGTCGAGATAAATTATCAGATGAACGCAGTAGACTTACCACTGGTTTCAGCAGTTTTGTGTACACCCGTGGTGCACTGCTGAGCCCGAATGGGAGGGACTTGAACTGATACATCTGTCCCTGCCATAGAAACCTGAGGCACTGTCTGTGTTTCTCTGCTATTGGGACCCCCAGTGTACACATCCAATCGTCCGGCTGTATCAATGACATGAGCATTGACATGCCTTCCATCTTGAAGTGTTCGTATCTGAGGTACGCATTGAGGGGCTTGAGATTGAACACCGGTCGGAACTTTCCGTTTTTCTTCAGCCTCAGAAACGTGAATCCCAGGAATTGATTTTCTGCTGGTACCGCCATTTCTATGGCTTCTTTTTCCAGAAGCTTCCCAATTTCTGTGGTTAAGCTTTCTTGTTCTTGTTCTGAGAATCTTGGTACAAACGGAAGCCTGTGCTGTTGTGGTTCCTCGGTGAAATCTAGATGATAGCCCTGGACGACACTTAAAGTCCACTGATCATGCATTACTAACTGCCAATTTGGTAGAAAGTGTTGCAACCGGCCGCATATGGGGGGATCATCAAGTCGTTTTGTCAGTCCTAACGTCTTTAGTTCTTTGAACACGTTTTGGGGCTGGAAAAGTGACTGATGTTGTGTTTGTCCTGAAGCTAGACTTTGGTTTGGATCGTGAGTGTTTGGTGCCCGTGTCGGGATTAAAGGTTGGTGTATTTTTGACCACTTTGACATACCTGTCTCGGTTGAATCCTCCACGGGATCCGCCACGACCTCGGCCTTGTGCCCCTCGTCCCGAGGTGTTCGATGTCAAGGGGCCTCTACAAAAGGGCCGCCAAGGGCCTCTCGCCTGGTTACCGTGATTGTTGGAGCCGTTTCCCCGGCCTCTAGATGTAGTCCAGTTCCTTGACCCGAGTTCCCGTCGAATTTCTGTGCTGTGCTTGTGGCCTTTAGCTCGTCGGTACAACGCCCGGTAGAAAACAGTCCCGAAAAGTTCACTTTTGTTCTTCAGTTAGTACTTGCTCATTCTGCTGTAGGATTTCGCTGGCTGACTTAGGATCCTTCAGGAAACGGGCCAGTATATTAAGACGTCGATTGTGGTTGAGTAGCACATAGGTTGGTCCCACTAGTAAGATAGTTTGTTCAGCCAGGTTGATCAGTTTGTCGACATTGATGTGATCATCATCCTTGGCCTTCTTAAGTTTCATCCACAGCTTCCCCGACGGGCCCATGCTGTCCAACAGGCGCCCTTGCACTCGCCGGAAGCTCATGTCGACCGCTTTCGTCGGGTTTTTAGCCGACTGTGGAAGAAGGTTGACAATATCATTATCTAGCTTTGGGATTTTGAATGTGTCATGATCAGGACATGGTGCCTTCTTGAGGACTGTCTTTTTGAGGGCACTCTCTCCCACATATTTGTGAAAAAACTTGTCACAGTAAGCCTGCTGGCTCTCGGAAAATTTAGATTTCCGTATATTTTTAGCCAGAGGGTCGAAGCCTCTCTTGCAAGTATTGACATCATATGTATGTCCAAAGTCTGCCTGGGAATCCCCCCCCCCCCTGACATTTCGACCTTGTCCAAGTCCAAGCCACCCCATCTATAATTATCACCTCACAATATTCACCAAGTTTACAATTTCCACCCCATCTATAATTATCACCTCACAATATTCACTGCGTTTATAATTTCCACCCCATCTATAATTATCACCTCACAATATTCACCGCGTTTATAATTTCCACCCCATCTATAATTACCACCTCAGAATTATCACCGCGTTCATAATTCCCACCCGTCTATGAATACCTCCTCACAATATTCACCGAGTTTAAAATATCCACCCCATCTATAATTATCACCTCACAATATTCACCGAGTTTATAATATCCACCCCATCTATAATTACCACCTCAAAAGCTTACAACTCGGTCCGATAAATTGTCTCTTTTTGTACCATGAAATGTTCATGATGTAATAACACATTACATAATAACTCAATAATGCCTCAAATGTGGTTGACTATAATATTATTGCGGGCAATTCATAAAGAACTTATGTTGGTTCCCCTGATTTGAGCTCTTGTTATCATTTATGATAGCAACATGATTAATACTAGATGCTAGGTACTACTTGTATATGTATAAAAAAAAATATGTCCATGTCTTTTGGTTTTATGGTTATCACGGCAAACATCCAAACTGCCGTGTATTTGTTATGCACAAATCACTACACCGATCTATCTTTTTGTGTTCACTATATTTTGTTTCAATTACTACAAACTTGTTCTCTGTTTTTAGTTTGACTGCAGGTCCATGGTTATATGCCCTTCGTGCTCTAATGTTGCCGACTTCGAGCGCGCCAACTTATCGACTCCGAAGTTATGGTGACTGATTTTCACCAATATCTTGTTGATTACGATTTCGATGGCGACGATGACAATTATGATCAAAACCCGACAAATCATCTAATCACAGAGACGCAATATTATGATACTGATGAAATAAATAATTATGAACCAAATATGTATGAATACTCAGTTCTACATATCAATATCCACAGTCTACCGAGCAAATACGATCAACTACGCTCGATGATCTCTCTAATGAAAGAGTCTGGTGTGAACATTGACTTTATTTTGTTATGCGAGACGTTTTTGAACGAGGTAAATTGCAAAATGTTTCCAATACCTGGATATCAATATGTCTGCCTCAATAGGAGACAAAGCAAGGGGGGAGGCGTTGCTATTTATATTCGAGACAAATTTCAGTTCACAGTAAATAATGAGTTAACACTAGAATATGATTTGGAGTTTGAATCTATTTTTGTTGATGTGAGGGATGGTCACCATAAATTATTGGTGGGTGAGATTTACAGGGTACCAAATACTAATGAACACGAATCATTGACACGTTATGAACTGCTACTTGATAAAACATGTGCATTTGCTGGTGACGTTGTGATTGGGACGGATCAAAACTTCAACTATTATGATATTCTCCGACATCCACATACAAGAGATTTACTCCAATTATTTGTTTCTGCTGGACTGATGCCAATGATCAATAAACCCATGCGTATCACGGATCGTTCTGCTACCTTAATTGACAATATTTACATCAGAACAAAATCATTTAGCAATGTTTTGCAAGGAATAATAACCACTGATATATCAGATCACCTACCGCTATTTACTTTTTTTGGCTCACGTACTAAACGTTACATGACGTCCACTACCTTTGTCTGTCGACCGATCAACGATATCAAAATGAACTCTATTTCCGGAGAACTGTCACGGGTGGACTGGGATATACTACGTAATTATGATGTTAACGAATCGATAGATATATTTTTAGACATCTTCACTCGCACTCTTGATTCTGTTGCTCCTAAGAGAGAAATTAAAGTATCTAGTAAAAATATTTTAAGACAAATCTGGATGACCCCGGCTTTACTGAAATCATCTAAAACACGCGATAAACTGTACCGTAATGCCCTTGGTCTCTCAAAAACTAGCCCACAATATATCAAGTTTGTTAAGTATAGAAACGAATTTAATAGGTTGAAGAAAATATGTAAACAAAATTACTATGCGTCTGAGCTTGAGAAATATCTAAATGATACTAAACAAACATGGAATATCCTTAACCAGATCATTGGGAAAAACACTGAAAAACCAAAACCATCAAAGTTATTCAACATTAGTAACAACCAAGTCTCAAACCCAACAGTCATAAGTAATGCATTCTGTGAATATTTCACTAACATTGGCAATAATCTTTCGAAAAAAATATCGAAACCTAGACATACTTATGATAAATACCTCTCACGTAACAGAAGTTCTACGTCAATTTTTATGTCACCAACCGATCCTGAGGAAATATCAAAAATAATCAATAGTCTAAAAATAAACCTAGTTCAGGACATGACGGGATTAGCACTAAATTTCTAAAAGCAACAAACACTGCAATTTCATATCCTATCAGTTTAATAATCAACAAATCATTGGAAACTGGTACAGTTCCCAAAACTATGAAAATCCCAAAACTACCTATATTCAAATCAAAGGATAAAACAGACATTGGTAACTACCGCCCGATTTCGCTGTTGCCCTCACTTTCCAAAATTCTGGAAAAAGTTGTCCATAATCGACTTTATTCCTTTTGTATTAAAAATAATACTTTATTCGAAAACCAGTTTGGATTTAGACTTAATCACTCTACTATAGACGATGTGTCAAAATTTGTTTCACATATTACAAACTCTCTTAACCACAATCTCAGCACCCTGGCTGTCTTTCTGGACCTCTCCAAGGCGTTTGATACCATCGATCACGAAATCTTATTAAATAAACTAAATCACTACGGAATACGTGGAGTAGCCTTGGAGTGGTTCAGAAGTTACTTGAGTAATCGAACCCAATACGTTTCCTTTGTGAAGGCACGATCTCCCAGTCATAGCGTCACCTGCGGGGTACCGCAGGGTTCTGTGCTTGGACCACTCCTGTTCATCATCTATACTAATGATTTGCCTCATGCACTTAAACATGTTAAGTCTATCTTGTTCGCCGATGATACCACATTATATCACAGTGACAACAATATATCTAAGATACGCGATGAAATTGAAAGTGATCTTATATCTTTGGCTGACTGGTTCGCTGCAAATAAACTTTCATTGAATGAATCTAAAACTAACTTTGTTATCTTTGGTAGTAAAAAATCGAAAACGCGGACCAATGACATAAAATCAATAAAGTTAGGTAATCAAATAATCAGTAGGATTAGTTGCTGTAAATTTCTTGGCATATATATAGATGATGAGCTGGAGTGGGGTCAACACACTGAATATATCAGCAAAAAAATTTCAAGCGGTATGTATGCAATCAATTCATGTAAAAGGGTATTATCAACAGCTAGTTTGAAATTGTTATATATTAGTCTCGTTCATTCACACATCACGTACGGAATTCTTCTATGGGGTGCAACAAAAAAGTCAAACCTAAAAAAAATTGAAATCCTTCAGAAAAAGGCAATAAGGGCTGTTGCCAAATCTGCATATAATGAACACACTTCTCCTTTGTTCAAGCAACTGAATATATTAAAGCTATGTGATCTATATAACGCTCAACTCGGGAAATTAGTCTACAGATGTCTCAACAATTTGGCGCCTCCCTCCTTGTCGTCCGTGTTCACAAGAAATGACGAAATCCATTCTTATTGCACTCGAAACCATAATTGCCCACGTGCTCTCAAACCCAGCTCAAAGATAATTTCCCATAGTTTTATCCATCGAGGCCCAAAGATGTGGTCTGAAACACCATCCGATGTAAAGAATGCCAAGTCACTGAAATCTTTCTGCTACAAATTTAAAAGATATTGTCTGTGTACCTATTAGAGCACGTTGATTTCGCGATTTCTCCGATCCCTTAATCATGAGTCATCAAGTAGTGCCATCATATTTTGTCTTTCTTATATGAACATACAATTTCAACGGAGTGTCTTATTATGTGGCCCGTTCTTTAGTCGGCAATAAATTTCAACAAATGCATATTACCCTACGGGGGTGGAAGTTGGAGTGTGCTATCGGACCTGCAGTCAAATGTCATGACCGGCAAATGACCGGCGAATATGATAAACGTTATGATATTTTTTGGTTTCCGGACCTATGGTCCGATAACCTATTGGCATGGCGTTGCGTCCATCGGCGTCGTCAGCGTCCGTCGTTCATCCATTTTTTTTATCTTCAAAGTTTTAAGTGAAATCCTTCTGAAATGTTGTACAAAATACTTAAAAATATTCTAAAAGGGGATATTTTTTGTCTTTTTTATTTTCGCATTTCTCTTTCTTCAAACTGGAGGCCTTTTTTGACGAAGAAACGGTCAATTTCTGACTTTGGCGGCCATTTTTTCTCAGGGACTGGTCAGACAGTTTTGAGATCTTTGTTTCATAAGATTCCCCTCATGTGCCTCTGTTGCGTATGTGGGTTACGTTGTCTTTGAATCACCGGTCTGCGTGTGGCAGCCATTTTCATTCTGTCGCCGGATCTCTCATTATTGAATCTACAGCATATAGGTAATGGATGTTGAACATTATCATGACATTGATTTTGACCAGTGACATCATTCACACGGTTAAGGGAAAAAATGGTTATTATATAAAATATAAAACATATATGGTCCGGTAACCTTTCTTTGCCCTTGGGCAAATTTTTATCGTGTTTACTTGTTCAACCAATCATTGTGTTTACTTGTTCAACTAATTATTTACTAGTTTATTATTATGCAGGGGCTCATCGTTCTACAGACATACGTCTTTGATGGGCCCTCAAACTGTATCGCATTATTCCGATTATCATATTGTACATTCTTTAATTATTGTTGATATAGTTTGAAATAAACAAACAAACAAACAAACAAAATTATCACCGCGTTCATAATTTTCACCCCGTCTATAATTATCACCTCACAATATTCACCGAGTTCGAAATATCCACCCCATCTATAATTATCACCTCATATTTATCACCGCGTTTAAAATTTCCACCCCGTTTATAATTATCACCTCACTTCATGAACATATGCAGCCCAAGAGCAACAAGATGCTTATGGAAACGCCTCTATAGCTACCGCATTGAAGCGCATATAAGGACAGGTCCTCATATGTGGATTTGTGCATTTTCACAATATATCGAAAATTCAAAACATGTTCACTTATAAGGAGGCGGCCTTTTATTCAGACATAAAACACCCCGTTTATTCATATATAAGGACACTATATGCACTACTATAAACTGAAGAATTGGGGCCTAATTAAATTATTGGCGTAGTTAATTTTGTCCCTTTGAGTGACACACAATTCCCAGTAGGTCTATAACACATACATTCAATATGAATACAATTTAATTTCAAGACCACAAGAATATTCGAGATTAATATGCAGAACATGGTATACGTAGTGATACGTGCTAAATGTGTACTAGTTGCGTCATTTTCCACAACTTATAATCATTGATATGCAAAATGTCCTTATATGTGGGTCAGATGTTTTACAGGCAGTTTCTAAAGAAAGTTCTCACATAAGGACATGTTCTTATGTCCGGATATAAGGAAGTGCCTCACAATATTATTCTATAAGGACATATGATGACATGTCCTTATATGCGCGTCAATACTGTACACAGAATACCAAGAGTGTTCATACTAAGATTCAATGCACCAATTGAAATTCTGTACCTGGTAATGATTGTGATCAAATCCTAATTATTTGAGGTGTTAATTATAGACGGGGTGGAAATTATGAATGGGGTGAAAACTGTGAGGTGATAATTATTAACGGGGTGGAAATTATAAACGCGGTGATAATTCTGAGGGGATAATTATGAACGAGGTGGGAATTATAAACAGGGTGAAAATTGTGAGGTGATAATTATAAACGGGGTGGAAATTATAAACGCGGTGATAATTCTGAGGTGATAATTATGAACGGGGTGTAAATTATAAACGGGGTGAAAATTGTGAGGTACGGTGGCTTAGATTCGTCATCACGTTTAATTTACACCCCATTCAGTTTCCACCTCGGTGAGAACCTTCTCACCCCGGTGAGAACCTTCTCACCCCGGTCAAAACCTTCTCACCTAGGTAAAAACCTTCTCACCCCGTTGAAAACCTTCTCACCTCGGTGAATACCTTCTCACCCCGGTGAGAACCTTCTCACCCCGGTGAAAATCTTCTCACCCCGGTGAGAACCTTCTCATCCCGGTGAGAACCTTCTCACCCCGGTGAAAACCTTCTCACCTCGGTGAAAACCTTCTCACCCCGGTGAAAACCTTCTCACCCCGGTGAATACCTTCTCACCCCAGTGAGAACCTTCTCACCCCGGTGAAAACCTTCTCACTTTGGTGAAAACCTTCTCACTTTGGTGAAAACCTTCTCACCCCGGTGAAAATCTTCTCACCCTGGTGAAAACCTTATCACCTCGGTGAAAACCTTCTCACCCCGGTGAAAACCTTCTCACACCAGTGAGAACCTTCTCACTCCGGTGAGAACCTTTTCACCCCGGTGAAAACCTTCTCACCTCGGTGAAAACCTTCTCATCCCGTTGAAAACCTTCTCACCCCGGTGAATACCTTCTCACCCCAGTGAGAAACTTCTCACCCCGGTGAGAACCTTCTCACCTCGGTGAAAACCTTCTCCCCCCCATGAAAACCTTCTCACCTAGGTGAAAACCTTATCACTCCGGTGAAAACCTTCTCACCTAGGTGAAAACCTTCTCATCCCGGTGAAAACCTTCTCACCCCGGTGAAAACCTTCTCACCCTGGTGAATACCTTCTCACCCCGGTGAAAACCTTCTCACCTAGGTGAAAACCTTATCACCCCGGTGAAAACCTTCTCACCTAGGTGAAAACCTTCTCACCCCGTTGAAAACCTTCTCACCTCGGTTTCACCAGGGTGATAAGATTTTCACCGGGGTGAGAAGGTTTTCACTGAGGTGAGAAGGTTTTCACCGGGGTGAGAAGGTTCTCACCGGGGTGAGAAGGTTCTCACCGGGGTGAGAAGGTATTCACCAGGGTGAGAAGGTTTTCACCTAGGTGAGAAGGTTTTCACCGGGGTGAGAAGGTTTTCACTGGGGTGAGAAGGTTTTCACCGAGGTGAGAAGGTTTTCACCGGGGTGAGAAGGTTTTCACCGGGGTGAGAAGGTTCTCACTGGGGTGAGAAGGTTTTCACCGACGTGAGAAGGTTTTCACCGGGGTGAGAAGGTTTTCACCGGGGTGAGAAGGTTCTCACCGGGGTGAGAAGGTTTTCACCGGGGTGAGAAGGTTCTCACCGGGGTAGGAAGGTTCTCACTGGGGTGAGAAGGTTCTCACCGGGGTAAGAAGGTTTTCACCGGGGTGAGAAGGTTTTCACCAGGGTGAGAAGGTTTTCACCAAGGTGATAAGATTTTCACCGGGGTGAGAAGGTTTTCACCGGAGTGAGAAGGTTTTCACCGAGGTGAGAAGGTTTTCACCGGGGTGAGAAGGTTCTCACCGGGGTGAGAAGGTATTCACCAGGGTGAGAAGGTTTTCACCGAGGTGAGAAGGTTTTCACCGGGGTGAGAAGGTTCTCACCGGGGTGAGAAGGTTTTCACCGGGGTGAGAAGGTTCTCACCGGGGTAGGAAGGTTCTCACCGGGTCGAGAAGGTTCTCACCGGGGTGATAAGGTTCTCACCGGGGTGAGAAGGTTCTCACCGGGGTAAGAAGGTTTTCACCGGGGTGAGAAGGTTTTCACCAGGGTGAGAAGGTTTTCACCAAGGTGATAAGATTTTCACCGGGGTGAGAAGGTTTTCACCGGAGTGAGAAGGTTTTCACCGAGGTGAGAAGGTTTTCACCGGGGTGAGAAGGTTCTCACCGGGGTGAGAAGGTATTCACCAGGGTGAGAAGGTTTTCACCGAGGTGAGAAGGTTTTCACTGGGGTGAGAAGGTTCTCACCGGAGTGAGAAGGTATTCACCGGGATGAGGAGGTTTTCACCTAGGTGAGAAGGTCTTCACCGGGGTGAGAAGGTTCTCACCGGGGTGAGAAGGTTTTCACCAAGGTGAGAAGGTTTTCACCTAGGTTAGAAGGTTTTCACCAGGCTGAGAAGGTTTTCACCAGGGTGAAAAGGTTTTCACCTAGGTGATAAGGGTTCTCGCCGAGGTGGAAACTGAATGGGGTGTAAATTAAACGTGATGGCGAATCTAAGCCACCGTAGTGAGGTGATAATTATATATGGGTGGAAATTATAAACGCGGTTTCTGAGGTGATAATTATAAACGGGGTGAAAATTATAAACGTGTTGAATATTATGAGGTGGTAATTATAAGTGGGGTGAGAAATACACGAACGTAATTGGCTAGATGCCAACAAACTTAGCCTTCACATTGGGAAAACCTCCTCTATGCTCATATGTTCCAGACAACATGGACAAAAGAGGAGATGTCTACAATCCAACAATTTGAACTTATCTCTGCATAACTCTTATAAATATTTGGGTGTAACCATCGATGATAATTTAACTTTCGACTCTCATGTTAACAATGTTATAAACAAAATTAACCGTTCTCTAGGTGTTCTCAAACGTAGTAGCCATTTCATTTCACAGGATACTCGAGTAAATTTATATAATACAATAGTTCTACCACATTTCAATCACTGTAGTACCCTCTGGGATGTCTGCAGTGACTATCAAATAACAAGGTTACAAAGGTTACAAAACCGTGGCATGCGTATTATTCTTGGTTGTCATTCCCGTACTCATTCTTGTGATATGTTGAACACTCTTAAATGGCTTAATGTTCGTCAGAGGTTTGTTTTACTCAAATGTGTTCTCATGTACAAAATATTGAAGGGTGCAGTTCCTCATTATCTACATAGTGTCACTACCGCTATCAATCACAGGTACAACAGTCTATAACTCATGGTAACTTGTTTGTAACTCACAACCATATCAAATCTCTAAAACATTCTGGTGTTTGTCTCTGGAATAATCTCCCAGTACAGGTAAAAACTCAAAAAAACATCACCAGTTTCAAAAAGCACTGCACCCGGTTCATTCTATGTCAATTGTAATCATGTTTAACTTAATCAATAGTTTATGTAATTTCAATATAACTGTACAAACTCATATATATCATGTTTCCATCTCTATTTTGTTATATTTTTCAGTTGACTGTGTGGTCTAGTTGCCTAGGGTGTAACTCTCGCCAAAATAAAATCAATAAATAACATCCAACTCCCCATATCCATGGCAACCACCATCCAGTCTACTACCTTTTGTCATGTTTGTATTTTACCCAGTGTGTACATGCATCACCGTTTAATAACAATTTTAGTATTTATCATTACTGTTTTTTCTCTATATTTTATTTTATTATTCGAATGTATGTCCACTCTACCTAAACAGTGTGCTCACTGAATGTAGACATGGAATAAAATTCTTGATTCTTGAATTCTTGATTCTTGGTAATGAGCCACCGTAGATATCCGCTTTTATTAGAAGATTTAGAAAGACCGCGCCCCAACGCAACTCTCAAGCGCCATCTGGTGAATTGTATGTTTATTGAAACGAGACGAGGCAAAATTTACACGCTGAAGGTAATTTGTCGTACAATAAAACCTTAATTTCATTGACCATTCATGATTCAGACTTTATTTCGATGATCCTGCAGGAGGTCTAATGTCCCATGAACATAATGCAATACGACCAAATGAGGAATTGATTTATGTTTCGTGTATTTGCCGGTTGCTCATGTTGATTGTGAACCGACGATCGCTTTTTAGATCTATACTCTGATTTTTCTAACTTGTTTACACCGTTTTTTGACGATAATTTTGCCATGCTGAATGCTATCTTTCTATAACTTCGCATATTTCACCCATGAGTCAAACGGCAAATTTCTACTAAATTTCAGACTTCTATCGCAAAAATTGAAGAAGTTGGCAATCTACCACAATGTTAAATTTCAGGCGAAAACGGGATCTTGAGAATATGAGCATTTTCGAGGATTTCGTCTTGTTTACATCCACCAGAATTCGAAGTATTTTTGTGATTTGGGACGAGAAGACACATTGGGATGTATTCTACACAAACATGTTTATTTTAAAAGTTTGTACCGCTACAAAACCGAGCAATTGCCCAAAATTGTGTGCGAACTCAGAAAATAAATGGCAGGGCTAAATTTAACATTGAGGTAGATTGCCAACTTTCTCAATTTTCGCGATAGAAATCTGAAATTTGGTGCATAATTGCCGTTTGACTTCCAGATGAAGTATGCCAAATTATAGAATGATACCTATTAGCATCGCAAAAATATCAGCGAAAAACAGTGTAAACGAGTTAGAAAAATCAGAGTATAGTTTTTGTTTTCACTCGTGTTTCGTTCATTGAACATGTAGATCTACAATCATTCGTCGAACTAGGCCCTACGTGAATATGGTCATGGGCTTGTCCATGCGCTTGGATAATAGGCTAGCCCTGAAGACCATGCGAAGCACTGAAAGCAGGGTGTGTTTTAAATTTTTTTTTGCTCATCATTTTTGCCTTGAACTGATGCACGTGACTCCGCAGAGAAACCGAGTCAACAGAGGAAACAACCCTGTTAGTATTGGTGTTACCTGGTTACCCTGGTCACTTCAACTGGACAATTCACGCAGAATCTATATATTGTTTCTACATGCATACACTAATCGCTTGGGGTTTTTTTCCAGTACACACGTCCTTATACTACATCACTTACCGTATACTCGCGCATATAAGGACATGTTCTTATATCCGGAATATTGCGTTTTGGGGCTCTCACCAAAAAAACAAAGTGTCTCGAATATAAGGACATGTTCTTATATTCGAATATAAGGACACCCCCAATAACCCGCATATAAGAACATGGTAAGCTAAATTGAAAAATAGCCACATTAACCTTCATGTGCAAGTAGCCTAGACAAGTGATAACCACAACTGATATCAAATTACATTATAAGTGTTGGCTTAGGTAGGTATTTGGTAGGTATTTGTTATTGGGAGCTTTGAATGAGCTCCCAATAACCTCGTGTATTATATTATTACTGACAGTGATCGTAAGCCTGGCAGCACGTGATTGCACGTGAAATGGGTGCCCTTTAATTCGGGACACCTTTACGTTTTTGGCGCCAAAACCCAAGTGTCTCGAATATAAGGAATATAAGGACATGGGAGTCCTTATAAACAAATATTGCTTTATTGCGCGAAAAAAGTCAACCTTCTCGAATATATGGACATGTTCTTCTATTCGAATATAAGGACAGGCTCGAATATAAGGACAGTGTCCTTATATGCGCGATTATACGGTACCAATTTATGTTGAGAAATATCACAAGTATATTCATGACTATATTTTCACATTTTATAATACAGTTTTTTGCAAATCTGCCAGCAGTTGGATTTCAAACCTCTCGTTTGCCACGAAAATGGTCACAATGGCTGATCATAAGGTACCAAGCTGATGAAAAGTACCCTATCGCTAGTCATTATTTGGACAAATTTGTTGAAAAGTAGCATAAGTAGGACAGAACGGGGCAATGGGCAATTTTTGAATGAGCAATGCTACATAGCTCAACCAAGCCATAATGTACCCTTTCCATAATATAACATATGTCGACAAAAATTGACCATTCACAATAATATTATTCTACATGCATGACA
This sequence comes from Terebella lapidaria, assembly GCA_949152475.1. NCBI lineage: Eukaryota > Metazoa > Annelida > Polychaeta > Terebellida > Terebellidae > Terebella > Terebella lapidaria. The sequence goes on along the minus strand of OX424564.1, from coordinate 14,733,918 downwards.
TGTAAGGCCATCTGTTTCCATAACATGTACAACTTGTGTGTTTATGTTTCAATGAAAGTGTGCACCTTGTCGGAAATAAATTTGCAACTTGTTACGATGTGCAGTCATATGTTTTCAACTTGTTAGATTCATGCCATCATTTTACATTTTTTGTAAATGTAAAATGTGACTTGTAAAACAACCAACATAAAAACATTACTGCTCAAGACCTACACAATGTAAGCGATTAGGGAAAATGCGTTGAAATTACCATAGGACGGATAGTTTGTATGCAATAAATCTGAGAATCGATCAAATTATCGGTAGTTTTTTTTGCCACAGTCCCAAGTTTTCCAAATTTGTTTTGTATTTGCCTACTACTAGTATTCGGTGAATGATTTTCGTGATTTGACTGCTTTCCGGTTTGCTCCTGATGGGTTTGTACCTCTTACATGTTACTGTAATACCTGAAGACGTGTTGTATCGTGATCAAATATTTTAAAAGATTGATGATATACATAGCTATCATAACTGAAGACATCTTTTACCAGTACTTGCAGTGCTCAGAAGTAGTCAAACATAAATTTACTCTGTGTTGTATCATGCCTAATGCAGCAGGATTTTCATACCACACTGTTGGAGATATGAAATATTGTATACAAAACAGTACAAAAAAAAGATAATAATTAACCTTGTTCAGATGTACGTTGATTTGCATACAAGTACATGTATATTCAACATATTAAAACACTGAATCAAGTTTTCCTGGACTGTTTTATAGCAATAGAACCTTTATTTTTCCAGGTTTGGTTGTGTGAGGCAGGAGATACACCAACCTGATGTCCAGGAATCTGAAAGAAGAATTTGAGAAGTCACGGGAAAAAGGTGCGGTAAATCTAGGGGCTCTGTTTGGTTCTGAACAGTAGTGGGGAACATGCAAAATTTATACCAATATTTCTGACTGTATTTGTGTTACTATTTCAGGACGCTAAACCTCAGCTGTGTTCCCTAGTGAGTGATCACGTTTGGATCATCAGTTTTGGAAAAAAAAATTCGTTTTGACCATTTTGCGTGCCTTTTTTTCCTCGGCAGCTGAATACTTTTGAAGAGGACTGAAAATTTTTGCCTCATTTTTGCAGCAGCGAACATTTTATATTTCATACAAATACAAAACATACCTCCTGACTTCATGTCTTGCACATCCAAGACTGCTTTGTAACTCCATTGTATGTATTGTTCAATATTGTTGTTTCTCAAAATTCCCAATGAATGCAAGTGCATAAATACTCAATCATGTCAATTGATATCTCTGTCAAGTGAAGCTGTGTCTTTACACTATTAACACAAGTAATTATGCATTTGAGTTGTCCAAACTCAGCACATGGTGTTTCAGCTGGTCGTGTGTTATTTCCACCTCAGACTCGGCCAGAGAGCGAGATCGTCAGAAGTCCCGCGACGAATGGGAAAGCGCTCGTAAGAGGATGGACCGAGAACGTCAGTACCGCCGCCGCAGTCGCAGTAGGAGTCGAAGCCGAGATCGCAGTTACTCACGGGATCGAGATCGTAACTACCGGCGCAGTCGCTCCCGTAGTCCCCCACACGTGGGAAATCTGACCAACAGCGACGACCCCAAATTACTCAACTCCCGTGTTTTCATCGGCAATTTGCCCACTGACAAAGTTTCAAGGGAGGACCTTGAAGATATTTACAAGCAATATGGACCAATTTGTGGTAAATATTAGCATGACCCATTCATTCACATACATGTCCAGTTGGCATCGTCTCTTGTCAGATTTAATATACATTTTCTGTATACTTTTGAAAACATATACGTTGGCAGATTCGTATATACATGTACGACCCTATTTCTTATAGAAATAAACGTTTGTGTATTTTGTTGCATATTACCACTTTGATGAAACTTTGGAACAAAATTATTGTGCAGTAGTCCTAAGTATGTATTGAGCCATGAAATGTTTCCACTCATATGAATATATTTGCCATGCAAAGACTATAGACTCACAATGAATTTGAACTATAAATCATTCAACATGGTCAAGCTTCATGTAGTCATCACCCTATGGGAACACTGAAAGGGGTACACTAATGCAATGTATGTACGGGTCCCGTATGTGTACGGCTTTCAGATGCACAACACTTCGGGAAAGTAGGTGATTTTGTTGCCAAACGTGCTCATTCTTCCGTCAAATGTGATATCTGTTATCCAATAGGTATCCCATTAGATGACCTGGCTGTACTGGTATCTAATGCAAAACATTAAACGCCGATTTAGACAGATATATGGCTGTAAAGGTGTACCTAATCACGAAATTCACCCATTATCGCCCATCACTTGATGAGCTCACACCCCATGGTCAATGTTCGTGTGAAAAAAACAAGAGTTTGACTGAATACCAAAATTTTTATGCTTGCTGGGCACTCCTGCATCTGAAGAATACAAATGTCCACCAGTATAATAACTTTTAGAACTATAAACACGTAAAATTGAAACTGTACCACTTTCAGTCAAAGTGTACACCTTTCAGTAGGGACCCCCTAAATATATAGTACGACGTGTTTTGTCCTGTTTTTCCGATCTCTTATAGTGGGAAGGCTTGTCTGGTTTCGATTTCATTCATTTTATGATTGATTTCCTCTACAGATGCAAAGAAAACGTTTCACTTGCCAGTGTGGCAAACAATATGCCCGGAAATATTACCTCAACTGGCACATGAAGGTCAAGCACAGTGTAGCTGGACGGTCGAAAGTGAAACTACGGTTCAATTATGACGAAATGACAGGAAACGACACCAGTTCGCACTTCAAATGGGGAAAATTATTGAAAAGCGTCATTTTGTACCTAACATCCCAAAAAGTTACATGTAGGCCTACATAGCACAATCAATATACGCAAAGTTAACGTCGTTATGTGTGCGATAATACACTGGTACAGTAGATATTATCTGTGCAGGTAGGTAACAGTGATATCAAGGGCGATTAAGTAAAACATGTAAAATATAACAACCTAGGGGTTTATATTTAAGAAATGGACACACAGTTTGTGACGAAACCCGCATGCCTGCGACATAGGCTAATTACTGAAAGGTGTACACTTTGACTGAAAGTGGTACAGTTTCCATTTTACGTGTTTATAGTTCTAAAAGTTATTATACTGGTGGACATTTGTATTCTTCAGATGCAGGAGTGCCCAGCAAGCGTAAAAATTTTGGTATTCAGTCAAACTCTTGTTTTTTTCACACGAACATTGACCATGGGGTGTGAGCTCATCAAGTGATGGGCGATAATGGGTGAATTTCGTGATTAGGTACACCTTTACAGCCATATATCTGTCTAAATCGGCGTTTAATGTTTTGCATTAGATACCAGTACAACCAGGTCATCTAATGGGATATCTATTGGATAACAGATATCACATTTGACGGAAGAGTGAGCACGTTTGGCAACAAAATCACCTACTTTCCCGAAGTGTTGTGCATCTGAAAGCCGTACACATACGGGACCTGTACATACATTGCATTAGTGTACCCCTTTCAGTGTTCCCACAGGGTGGTCATGGAGATGGGGTATCACATTACTTAACAAACACGAACTTGAACTTTTGGAAACAAACTTTTTTGGAGAAACAACGGTAATGTTGTTCAGCATGTTCAGTTTAAAGCATGATGGTAAGTACTATGATTGTTTCAATCGATTAATTGTCAGATCAAATGAGACCAATTCATAGCTTCAACAATCCAGTTTTAATGTTCATGATGTTTGGTATAGTCTAAAAAGTAAGGGTGAGACGAGTAGAAAATGTTGTACTTGAGTAACAGTGTATCAGTAAATTTATTGTACTCAAGTACTTATTCAGATCTGTTCCTTTGTAGGCTAGATCAGAGTTTGTGTTGTGCTGTGACTTGTGAAGTTGATGGCCTTATAAAATTTTTCATTTGAAGATCAGCATTGATCTGCCAATCCAAGCTGTCACATGTTTCAAGACTATTATGTACATGAATTGTTGTACATGATAACCAGCATATATGGATGTGCAATTTATTTGAATTTTTGTACACAAACACCCACTTATTCACATTTTTACCTCATCCCAAGCAAATAGTAAAATTTGTCTCTGAGTACTCTCAGTATTCATCCTACTGGTCCCAGCCCTATAAGTAAAAAAAACATGAGATGAACAGCAGTATATTCATTCCCAGCATTTCGCATACTTAGTATTCATCTGTTCATGACTAGTTTCCCTGTTCCCTACCTGAGCTGATTCTCAACTAGAAATTTTCATGATACATATAACAATCAAGTCTGAAATATTCTTGCATGTATTGCAAACTAGTATGAAATTTGCAAATACTGCAGAATAGTTTCAAATTTTCACATGCATGTGGTGTATACTACGATAGATGATAGCTGTACCCATGTTGTTGCTGACCAGGTGTATCGATCCTGCGAGGGTTTGGATTTGTCCAGTACCGTTTTGAGGAGGACGCAAGGAAGGCTGTTGCTGGAGAGGCAGGAGGGCTGCTCAAGGGACAGCGCATTGGTATGTTGTTCACCACATACTGTTATAGGAGATTATTTCGTGAGAGTTAAATTTCGCAAATCTGGGTATCTTACTGTTCACAGGGTTTTATTTTTCAGAATTCAATCCCACTGGAATATTTACGGGTTTTTATTTTCGCACACTGTAAAAATCACGAAATTTAAATCCTTGCGAAATAATCTCCTTTCACAGTGTCTGCTTTATAACTTACACTATTTAGATGCTCAATTGTTCTTCCTGTCAGAGATCCTTGGAGCAACACTTCATGTAGCCTACTTTACCCTTGATTTACAACACCACCTTTATCAGCGGGCGGTGCAGTTCTCAAGTTTTCATTGTGTTCGTAGATGTGAAGATGGCTGCAGAGGGTCGCCGGGGCGGTCGAGGTGGCCGAGGTGGTGGTCGGGGCGGTCCCGGTCGGGGGCGTGGGGACTTCGGGCGAGGCCGAGAACGATCACCCTTCAGGGACCAGTCGTATGTATACAAAAATTTAAATGTGAACATGTAAGGTGCAACTCTACTGTGTTAATATATTAAAAGAAATAATCCAATGCATTATCTCTGCTGGATCGAACCAGTTTTCCTCTGAATATCTGTGATAGAAGCACAGTCATATATATCAGTGCTGGGTGTGTGTGTGGGGGTGCCGGGGTTTCCCAATGGAACATGACGTCCTTGGCTGTTCTAGGTTTGACCGAGAGCGTGACATGGATCCTGGTTTTGATCGCCGTGACGACTCATATAGACGTGCCCCTGGAGGACTGCCACCATTGCGGGATCCGTTTGCTGATCCGTATACCAGGTATTCAATGCTATTCATACACTTCATACATCAGGATTCCCAAAGGTGTAGTTGTTTTGTTGGTGCTGTGTTCATTCTGTACCCAACCAAAAAATCTTCGGTGGATACTCTGGATTTGCGTGAGTCACGTCACTACTGTTTGCATATTAGACACATGTTATCAGAAATACATAAAGAGAGGTTATGTATTTCTGATGTTATCAGGTTGACAGCAACGTATTTCACCAGGTGGAACATCTACACTCTAGCATGTATCATATCTCTCTAACTTGCTAATTGTATCATCCCTCCAAAAAATCGGCAACGAATGGCACTGAATATATGCAAAAGAACAAGGCTGAAAGAGAAAAAAAAGTATAAAAAGAAATATACAGTAAAACTATTTTCTCTGATTTACATGTTTTGGGCAACAGGGACGATGGGCATAAGGGGGAGGAGACACCTTATGATCGACAGCAACCATTGATTGCTTGCATGTGTGTCCATATTTATGTTAGCAACTTAGCACCTAGTGTCTTATGATTGGCGAAAGAAAGAAAAAACTTTTGTGTATTGCAGGGATCATTATGCATGTGTGTAGTCTAGAGATTTCTGTTTTGGTGTACCTTCAAATCCCAATTGCTTTGCTTGGTCTAAACATGTTGTTGTGAATATACCTTAATTTCTACCTGCTACTAATGTCTTGTTTGCTTTCTTTTCTGTTCTCTTTTCTCTTGCCTTCTTCGGGTGAAATCCTAGTTCAATTTACAGACGAGACCCTTTCGCGGACGCGTTTAGAGATCCCCTACGTGATCCCCTGAGAGATCCTCTGAGGGACCCTCTTCTCGACCCGCTCCGGGATCCTCTTCGTGACCCTCTTCGTGACCCTCTTCGCGACCCGCTCCGTGACCCTTTGAGGGACACCCTGCGAGACCCGTACCTGGCCCGCGCCGCCCTCACTGCACCAGTCGTGGCCGCTGCACCACCGCCACCAGAACCGGCCATCAGTAGACCCCCCTACGACTGCGAGATCATCCACTTTGATATCACAATCAGGTTCGATAGAAATATACTTCACTACATGTACATGTATTTTGTATTATTCAGTCCCAACTTTCCAGGAGGATTTCAGTTGATTAAATTCCCGTTCATATAGCGCTGAATTTGTGAGTGTTTTTTCGAGTAATTGGTCCTTGCGGTCCATGATTGACTGTTATCCTAAAGCTTTTCTTTCACAAAACTGAACTGACCACGTTTATACAGATAAGTTAGACATCCCATTCTATGCCTACCTATCTAGGGGCTACGCCGAGCAGATCGAGAGTCGACTACGTGTGCTCCAGATCCTTGTCCAGATCAAACTGCTGCATGACGAGCAGGCTCTCCCCGCCGCCATGGACGAGGCTAACCGCAAGAAACTCCCCTACGTCATCGTTCTTCGCAAACAGAACGAGATGCACAAGTCCTTGACCTTCAATATTCTGCATGGGTCACCACAAGGTAAGCTGTCCAGCAGCGCCGAGCGTTCTGCGTTCCGATGCTGAGTTGGTGAATATGTGTTTGATTGGTTCTCTGCAATGGACGTTATTCTTGGTATTCACAAGTGTTTGATTATTGGTTCAATGGTTCGCTGTACTTTTCCAACTCGGCTGCAGTTGAGTTCGATTTAGAATCAGTCTCGACTGGTGCGAATTTGGGTCTCCCGTTTCCTTTTTTCTGGAGCAAGGGAGTCAACACGGGGAGTAGTAAAACCAGTTTTGTTTTGCTTACGTTACTAACAGACTTGAGTGTATATAATATCACAAATTTTTAACAGATGAACACCATAAACAAGAGTAGTTTTGGAACAATGAAGTAAAAATCTTTGTTTCATGAACGGGAACTTCTTTAACATGCTTAATGAGTCTGATGCTGAGCATGATGCATGTACGGAACATCATAATTGACCAGCGTGGTTAGAGAGTTTTCCGACCAAAAGTTGAAAGTGAAAACAAATGAGGAAACCCTAAGATACAAAACTAAAATTGCGTCATTGAAAAAAATACTTGGATGCCAAAAACAACTTTCGTAACTGTTGCGTTCATGTTTTCTTCTCTGGACCATTTTGCAGGATTTTTGAAAGGATTTTTGTTCGATATTGACACGATATTCTGGATTTCACCCAGTGCGTTTATCTTGTATTTGCTGTGAATAATTTTCAAGAAATTCGGACGAGCAGCACTCAGCAGAATGAGAATGTGATTCCTGACCATGGAAAGGAAATCCTTATCGTGTTTTTGACATGGTCATTGGAAAACAAACTGAAATGTTTTTGGACCTCGATTTTCTGCATAATGATTTGTTATATTACTGTATATCTGTATATGCGTGAACTAGATAAAAATCAGACGTATTAACGACAGAATGATTCTTTTCAGTCAGTTTTCACTTCCGCATGGCATTTACTTGACTTGCCTTTTCTACCGGGTATTTACCTCTTACTACACACAAGCAGAACATACGTAGCTGACTTTGTGTGTAGCAGGTAGACTTTATATTTTGGTGATCTTCAGAGCGATTGCGATATCGTGTTTTACAATTTTTTTTGTCCTCAAAGATATTTTTCTTTTTGGACATTTCAACTATTGACAGCATTTTATGAGGTGTTTTTACTCAGTTTCGGACTGGTGTTCATCCGGTTCACTAGGATCAAAGAATTTTGTGATAATGCTCGACCCGACTGCGCAGCAGGTTACCATGGTTACCTATAAATTTATAAGTCACTCTATCATAGTCTAGTCAGTTGTGTGTATGAACTGAACTGTGAAGGGTGGACAGTTTCTCGTCAATTTGATAGTAAATTTGGACTTTTTTCAGCAGGACAACAGTATTTATTTACTATTCTTCAGCATGGGACAAACTTTCAAAGTGCCCATGAATTTCATTGCGATCGCGCTGCTACCGGAAATTTTATGGGAGTAATACTGGAAATACGATATACCAGTTTTTCAGACGAATTCCCGATCATTTTTTGCACATGAGAATGTGTGCCAGAAGACAGCTTTTAGCTGAATACATTGTAACATTGTTATTCAATTTTCCAAGAAGGTTGAAGTTTACAAGAGAATTCATTTTCTTGTGACCCGTACAATTCGCCGTCTGAGACCGTGTTTTGATTTTAGCAAGTTTTCCTTTCAAAGCACAGCTGGGATTTGTTTGAGAGTTTTCATGGTCATGAAATATATCTCTTTCGAAGAATGACTGTGTGGAGAACCCGCGCGTTTTGTTTATGCTACAAGTCTTACGCTGGTGCGATTTGCTGTGTGTAAAACGTGACACATGTATTCTTGCATTTGCTTGACTCATGTATGCGATCGTCATTTACTAGTCTGTGGTGAAACGTTTATTTGGTGATAATTCTAACGCACAAATGATCGATCAATCCTTTCGGCTTGGGCTTTATGTGAGCATCAAGCCTCGGAGCAATCATGGTTAATGATCGATCATTGGCAATATTTTTTGTCCGCCATACACCATGAACACGAGAATTCAGGAAGCAAACATGGTCAGTGTTGTTTTTCGATTGTTGGCGACGAGATCATCTTTGAATGGATGTTGTAAAATGTAAAAAAAATTCGAAAAGCTAAAAATAATTAAATTTGAGAGGGAGCGGCTATTTTCATATACATTAACAAATCTTGTATTACATGTATTATCGTTCATAATCATGATAATACAAGAGCAACCACTCGGCGAATGATCACAATGGAAAAATTCCCGAGCTTGCTCGATCATCGGTCGTTATTTTGCCAACGATGATCGAGCTGGAAAATATCACCGTGTCCGATCTCTACTTTGCATGCGTCGCAGAACCAAATCAAACACTTGTGAATACTGACTGTAATGTGTACAGTTTAATATGATACTTCTGATATTATACTTGTTCTATTGTCCCATGTTGTATGTACATGTGTATCACATAGTAACATGAGTATGCTGTTTTGAATGTGCACACAGGTTTAGGAGAAATATTACTATGTCTACTTTGGTTGATGATTGTGTGTTGTGGGTGTTAGGTAAAATAAATTGAGCAGTTCTGAATATTAGTTATGGTAATGACTTTAAATCATCATTTTCATCAGCAAGAGTTGTCAAAATTCTCTTCCCATTAAACATGAGAAGAAATGCTATGTTCCAATTCTAACTGCAAAAATGCGTATATGGAGAAAAAATACGATTAGTATGTATTTGATTGACAGAAAAAAAGCAGACTAACTCGAGTATAGTTCTGTCATGTTAGTTGAGTGTTAAGAGTGGTTGTATGGAAAATACATTTTCCAAGTTGTTTCTTGCAATTTTGAAATTGAAAATTGAGTTTGCGATATGCTACCCCCACAGAAGGAAAATTGTACTGTGTCACCGCTTGGAATGGATACCTTTTTGAATTTTAAATAAAAAAAAGGAATGTTTCAAGTTGTACAAGTTGAAGTACAAATATAATGTGTTGTGGTGTAGAATGTTTTCAAAAAGTTACTTGCGCGTTTGTCCTTGAAACAACTTCGAATTTGAGCGTCAATCTACACGAATATTTTTCGTCATTCTGAATTTCATACATTTTTATTTAAATTTGCATATAACTTTCTTTTGGATCTTCACTTTGACCCATGTGATGTTTTTCTCAGTGACGGCAAGAAGAGCTCTGTCAAAGGTTGAATTCACAATCTACCTCTGACAACGTTTTGCAGCTGTTGATATCCATTAACCTTTTCATTTTTATATCAGTGTTAAAAATTTTAACTGGGACATGGCATAAACCGTTTCTGCGGTTTCACAACAGACCATTTTGTAACTTTCATCATGTTTGAATTTTTCATCATGACATCTGGTTGAAGTTTTACCCCGTCGATCTACAAATGTGTGCTGTTATGAAAATCCGATAAAAACGTAAAATCATTAAACTTTGTGCGCTTTGAACGTCACATGGAACATATGCTATGAATCTAACCCAAGGTTCGATATAAAATGAAAACGTAAATGTTCATATATATTCACAGCATGACATGTATATTCACAGTACTACCAGTACTTGTATATTTTGAATGTAACTGATAACTGCTTTTTGAGCAAGTTCCATCTCCTTTGTAAAATGAAATAACCATTATTCCGTTAACCATGACAAAAAAATTCAGATAAAACTTTTTGTGCGCATTACAAGTCAAAATACTATTTTTTATTGAATTTTCGTTGCCACCACAATGACCACCTTTATGGCAGTTGAAGGTTGAACTCTTTAACTTAGTGCAATGCTAAACACATTTTGTAGAAAGTACCGTGTGGTAGGTGCAGGGATTTTGTAGGCAGTAAGTAGCAAATATTTGTTTGAATATATTGCTGTTCACGTGTTTTGTTCCTTTTTGAGATATGTTCCGAGATTTTTATGCTGGACCAATGAATTTATCATTCGATTTGTCTTTCTTTCTTTCGCCCCCCTCCCCTGCACAGAACACAGAAACATGCCTTTGGAAGATGCCATGAAATTGGTTGCGCGCAACTTTGACGCATATCTTAAAGACCTGCGAGAGAAGCAGGTGAAAGCCGCTCCGGTTGTTTTGCCGGCTGCCGCAAGGCCTGTGGCCGCCGCGCCGCTGCCGATGTCAGCAGCTGCTGCGGCTAAGGCAGAATTCACACTCCCTGACGCAGAAACTCACTATCTGCTCAACTTACTGGCTGATAACCGCTTTTTGAGCCTGGAAGAGCTTGACACCGTCTTGCGTTACTTGGATGAGCGCAGGGAGAGACTTGCAGACCTGCAAGGCTTGCCTTCAAGAAAGGGTGAGTTTCTAATTGAGAAGGGAGGGATTGTGTGATGAGATCAGCTACAGCACATGGCCGATCTTCATGTCAATTGGATGTTAACCAGTGTTTGCCAGTCATTTACTAGGTCATTTGTTAAAGGTTTGCAAGCTGATGTTGGGCCTCATACATGGGCCAAAAATTTATGCAATTTGAGTCAAAGTGCAGAGCAAATTTGATAAATTTCTTTTACATTTTATAATGGCAAGTGTCTCATCCCATTTTTACAGACAAAGTTCTTGCAATCGTATATCATCTAACATTTGCCTTAACTTGTGATGTGTGTAACCTACAGCTCCAGTGAGCCAGGAGACCCGGGTTCTGAAGGATGAGTCAGCGATCGACCAACAGCAGGAGGCTCTCAAGAAAAACATCTTCAACATCCTCAATGGTTCCGACGCATCAATGACGACAACGAACACCAGCCCAACACTGGCACTTACCTCCACGGCGCCACAAGCCGGTGGTCTCCCCACGATGTCTGGGCTGACGGGCTCAGTCGGACTGAAGAAGGACATCAACGGACAGCGGAATCAGGCGAGCGCTAGTGCAGGTGGCGGAGACTTCGCGGCGGGAATCAACTTGGACAACCCCAATGTTCAAAAGGCCCTGGACAACCTCATCTCGAGTGGGTCCTTGCTGAAAAACATCACGTCACTTACCGCTACTCCCGGTACAGAATCACGACCGGTACAGGCTCAGAGTCAGCGGGGTGCTGGGGGCCAGATGGCGTATGGACAAACGGACGTTCAGGGAGCACGTGGAGCCCAGACTCACATGGCCAGCTTCGACCTCCAGGGAGGTAATGCTGCCCGATACCCAGGACAACCCGGTACCGCCGCTGGTGGCGGTGGAGCCCAATACCCAGGTAGCTTCGCAGCCAGTCACCAGCCGCCTCCCCCACCCAAGACTGCCCAACCTTCCCCTCAAGCCCCACAGGGTCGCCAGGCAACCCAGCAGCAGCCCCAGCAACAGATGCACCAACAGTATGGTATGATGGGACAGGCTGGCCAAGGTCACTTCTCCCAGCATGGCCATCCGCAGCACCCCCCACCACCCATGGGGCAGCACCAGCAGGCACACCCACCCCCCGCACAGTTCCAGCCTCGTTACTAAGGCTAACTCATGGTACGACATCCATGGTGACGAGAGGGAGGGGATTGTATAGTTCGCTTCAGTGACTAAACTATAGACGCACGTGAAGGACATGCTGCTTGATGATAATGTGTTGTGTATATCAGATTAAGGCCACAGTGATGTGACAAATTCAATGGGAGTAAGTGTTTTGATGGCAGTGTAACGATACAGTGGCATTTAGTTGTTTTATTGAATGAAGCTTTTAAATTGATTGAAATGTTGTGTACATGTACAGCACGTTTTAAGACACAAAAATTAAGTATTGTTAGTGTTTTACCTGTACTTCTTCGCCTGAGAAAAATCGTGGAGTACTTGTATAAATTTTCGACTCTGTCATTTCCATGAAAAGTTAACTGCCAGTGTCATATTATGATATTGTGGTATGTGCTGGGAATGGTCATTTCACCTCCCCTCAATATTGTAAGTGTTTTGTAATAAAATTGGTGTAGGCTAACATGTTTTCTTTCATTGTATCATCAGCATTTGAATGGCATCCTGATAATGCAATTCAGGATTTAGCATAGTATAGTACACTCATATAACACTTTTGTAAGGCTGTTCAACTCTTCCATACTTCCCTACATGTATCTTTTAAAGACTTCTTTGTATTCTCCAACTTGGATGAAATACTGTGAAATCACACTTCCTGTTGGGTAAGACCCTATTTTCTTTGCAAAAAGTGAGGGATTATCCTAAACAATGCTAAATGGGATCACTATATTTGCATGAGTGCATTCCCAACACTATGTACATGTTCCGTTTGTTTAGGTTATCACATTCCCAACACTGCATATTACGTTACCACTCTAGAGCATTCAGACGCCATATGTGTCGAAGCAGCTGATTTAGTCACAAACTCACAAGTCGTGAATCAGCCATTTTGTTCGCTATGGCAACCAAGGTCGATAGGTGTAGTAATCTATTTTCAAAAATAAATGATAAATATTATCAGAATCGATTTGGATTTGAAACCTTAGTGTTACACAAGATATGAGGACTGCTAATATAAACCACATGAGTTTCTTATGGGATTTTTGAAGGGGAAAAAACATCGCAAACCCACAAGTGCCAATATTTCTGTTGAACATACTCTGAATTTGTATTCATGTACAAGGCTATATGTGAGAGTTGTGCGCTTTGAGGTCGGTATCATCTGTTGTAGTATGTGTGGCAGGTTTCATGATTAATAGGTACATGTACATGTAAGCAGGTATAGTCGGGCATGTACGGGGGGTCCCTTTGCACCCCCCCATGATCCTCCAAAACCAACTTTTTTCTCAAGGTTTTTTAATACTAATAAACATTACATATGTCTCCGGTTGCGCATCCATTGCAAAAATTGGTTTTCGGGCCAATTTTCAAAATGGCCGCCCCGCGAAATCGCGAATTTTGAGGTTGCTTCACTTTAAGCTGCATAGGTCTACAAAATAAAATCTTTGTTACCTTTTGCTGCTCATTGTAGGGGCCTTATACATTGTACATGAGAAAACAGTGGTCAAATAAACATTTATAATATGAATATGTCCATAAATCCAAGATGGCCACCAAATTTAGATACTTTTTCACTAACATGTCCATAACTTCGTACTGAGTCAACCTAGGATGTTCATTTTGGGGTCTATACCTAGGTTTTCATATACAGGGAATCCATTTAGACCAAAATAAATACAATCAAGCTATTTCTTTTGATGCATGCATCCAAGATGGCTGCCAAATTTAGATAATTTTTCACTAAAATGTCCATAACTTCGGACTGAGTCAACCTAGGATGTTCATTTTGGGGTCTATATCTAGGTTTTCATATACAGGGAATTCATTCAGACCAAAATAAATACAATCAAACTATTTCTTTTGATGCATGTACACCTGCACACATGGTACACGCTACACATTCATTTAGATATCTCTCGAAAATAGCCCCCTTGACACCCCTATGGTCTCAATTGTGGATCTTGCTTGGATATTTCTGATAGAGACTTTTACTGATTTGCAATCCCAATAAATCCTTGAACAAATAGAGTTTGATTTGATTAGTTTTGTTAATTAACAGAAATCCAAGATGCCTGCTAAACACACCCTGAAAATTCAAGTTCATAACTAATTGTGCTATAAAGATGTGTGATACTTACTTTCAAGGGTATTTTGGTATGTAGATTCCATTTTTGGTGTTATTCTAGCTATATAATATCAATTTAAAATGATAACAGCATCTCATTGAGATGGAAAGCAAATAAAAACATATTGATATTTGAATTTATTCATACACTTATGCATTACGCATTACTCACCAACATGCTTGGGATACTTTCACAAACAGAGAACAATAATGTAGAATATCTGCATTGGCTATCTTAACACATGAACATGATGAACATGATGGAACATGGTACTATGATATTGGTACTGCTATATTGGATGAATTGACATATTAGTTGATGATGTCTTCACCATTGCCCTGCATTCTCTTGCAGTACAACAACGTTGTCTTGAGTTGTCCGACATCACTTGCATTACAACTGTTCAGCCCCAGGAGAGTGGCAACCCGTACACGAAGGTGTGTCTAGATCAATGAATGAGACTAGATCAATGAATGAGACTATTGTGGCAAAAGTGATGTGGAATTTTCCAGAACTGAGATAGAGGATGTTGAGTGGTATGATGTCGGACAGCTCAAGACAACATTGTTGTACTGCGAGAGAATGCATGGCAATGGTGAAGACATCATCAACTAATATGTCAATTCATCCAATATAGCAGTACCAATATCATAGTACCATGTTCCATCATGTTCATGTGTTAAGATAGCCAATGAAGATATTCTACATTATTGTTCTCTGTTTGTGAAAGTATCCCAAGCATGTTGGTGAGTAATGCGTAATGCATAAGTGTATGAATAAATTCAAATATCAATATGTTTTTATTTGCTTTCCATCTCAATGAGATGCTGTTATCATTTTAAATTGATATTATATAGCTAGAATAACACCAAAAATGGAATCTACATACCAAAATACCCTTGAAAGTAAGTATCACACATCTTTATAGCACAATTTACTAAATTACGAACTTGAATTTTCGGGGTGTGTTTAGCAGGCATCTTGGATTTCTGTTAATTAACAAAACTAATCAAATCAAACTCTATTTGTTCAAGGATTTATTGGGATTGCAAATCAGTAAAAGTCTCTATCAGAAATATCCAAGCAAGATCCACAATTGAGACCATAGGGGTGTCAAGGGGGCTATTTTCGAGAGATATCTAAATGAATGTGTAGCGTGTACCATGTGTGCAGGTGTACATGCATCAAAAGAAATAGCTTGATTGCATTTATTTTGGTCTGAATGAATTCCCTGTATATGAAAACCTAGATATAGACCCCAAAATGAACATCCTAGGTTGACTCAGTCCGAAGTTATGGACATTTTAGTGAAAAAGTATCTAAATTTGGCGGCCATCTTGGATGGATGCATCAAAAGAAATAGCTTGATTGTATTTATTTTGGTCTAAATGGATTCCCTGTATATGAAAACCTAGGTATAGACCCCAAAATGAACATCCTAGGTTGACTCAGTCCGAAGTTATGGACATTTTAGTGAAAAAGTATCTAAATTTGGCGGTCATCTTGGATTTATGGACATATTCATATTATAAATGTTTATTTGACTACTGTTTTCTCATGTACAATGTATAAGGCCCCTACAATGAGCAGCAAAAGGTAACAAAGATTTTATTTTGTAGACCTATGCAGCTTAAAGTGAAGCAATCTCAAAATTCGAGATTTCGCGGGGCGGCCATTTTGAAAAATGGCCCGAAAACCAATTTTTGCAATGGATGCGCAACCGGAGACATATATAATGTTTATTAGTATTAAAAAACCTTGAGAAAAAAGTTGGTTTTGGAGGATCATGGGGGGGGGGGGTGCAAAGGGACCCCCCGTACATGCCCGACTAGTAAGCCTGCAAAAAATGTAAAATTTCAAAAGATAACACTAAACTTCGCCAACATACATGTGTACACTGTATACATGTATATTTCATAGCACAAACCAACTACTTTGGCTCTGGATTTTTTTTTTGGATTTACCTTGTAGAATTCATTTCGTACAGCTCATTTCAGTATGGCCAGAAACCCTTAAGAGACTTATGGATTTCTGGTATGGCTGTATAGCATGAATATAATTCCACAAGATTGCGGTTGAATTCGCTAACATTTGAGTATACACAGTATACTCCTTAGTACAAGCCTTAACTCTACACTGTGGCTCTTGGTTGTAGCATGTAAAATTCCTTTCGTCATGTTCATACAATTCAGTATGTTTTCCAGACGGCACGATTAAATTCCATTAAAATTGAAACGAGAAGGAAAGATACGGCTTTGGATGAAAAAAAGAAATTTCTTGCCCCCATTGCTCACTAAATTTAGAGTACTGTACTGTCGTTATCTGCACGTTTGCATAAAGAATATTCCTCCAAGTGATTGAAGAAAGTTGTTACAGGTAGAATTTTAAAAAAAAGATCATGGATTCATAGTACCCTATGTGTTATATACTATAATTTACTGTTGAACATACACGTACCAGTGTGTGTTTTGTGAATATCACACTTGCGTCTTGTATACTAGTATACCTTTTCTAGTTGTAATATCGTCGGGAAACGAAAATGTTCCAAACGTCTCGTACTCCACGAGCAGTTCATATGTGTTAATATACACCGGTATGTTTTGATCCCAAATCTTGTCCCAACTGATTCAGTGTGAAGGTGAAACACGACAGCTCTTTTTTTGTTCTCTGGAGACCGATTATCAAAATCCCTACATGACGTAAATGAAAGGGACATTCAGGAAACAAATCTGGAGAAAATTTCACAAAGAATCTATTCTGAATATGATTTATAGCAGACGTAAGTTTAGCATTCAGCATTGAAACCAGTAGGTTCAATCCTATCCAAACTCAGCTGACTGAAGTTGATTTAGATTCTTTGTGAAATAAGCCTCGGGGAATGCTCCGTGATCCATCTGATCCATAGCATCCATGTAAGTTTCATATCAACAAGCACGGGACAGCAAAAAACATCTGAGGAGCCGACAATGCTCATGTACCATGTGTACTGCAGAGAAGAACTGGTTGTAGGCTTTAATGTACCTTGGTGGAGTCCAGGACATAGAGCTCGGTCGCTATCGGAGCCCTGAGGGTCAACGTGACTTCATCATCATCATCATCATCTCCAACTGGTTGCTAGTGGCTACATCTGCTGGTATGCAGGAGTTCCACACAGATCCGGAGGTTGAATACTAAGATCACACCTTGTTAACGACCTGGTCATTGGTATAACCTGATCTGGACGAATGCTACATTTTGTTTTGAGCAATTGAGAACGTTAGATGGTTTTCAGTTTGTATATTTATTGTCTTGTCGTCACCTCTATAATAAACGCTTGATAGTGTTTATAATAGAGGTGAGTACAATAATGTATGACATACATTGCTGAGTCTGGAAGGGGTGGCTGCATCGAATACTTCTCTCATCGAATAACATTGTTCTTGTACTTGTAATGTCTTTGATCGTGACTTCCATGTTATTGTGTAGCTTGACAATGTGTGTAAAGCGCATATAGTAAAACTGTTTGTGACTACGCATGATTATACAGCGTACATGTATATAAAATCTTTTCTGACTCTTGTTCGTATTTTTCATTCATGCATACATTGATTCATTTGTCGTAAAAATATAACATTTAAGTACCTATTCGACAATTAATACAATAAGTTAGAAACATCACATTGAATGCATTAGAAACATCACATGAATACATGTATTGTACTTGCATGTAGACGGTGAGAAAGAACATTATGATATACATGTAGTACTATATAGATATACATTCTTGTGGATGGCGTTTTAGGTTGTTAGACGTGGAACTGGTGGTAGCTTTCCTATTACTAGTAATATACTGTACAAGTAGCCGAAATCACACTTCCCGTCTTTACATGTATTTCTCCTGACACGTAGAGACTTATTAATGAGACATTAATCTTATAATGTTTGAATTTTTGGGCATCTTGAACTTGACACCGGGTGAAATGAACACCGTTTGATTTGGATACATGTAGTGACTACATGTACATGTACGTCAGATTTTGGCGGTGAATCATTTTGCTGCATGCATAGAGTGACTTCTTGGCACAAAACCATAACACATTGATCTGATACAAGATTTTTTTTGGCGACATCTAACTACGTACTTGACTGTTGCAAAAATATGCACTGGAATACATTTTGGTGGTCTTGAAATTGACCTTGGATGAATGTGATTGGTTTACATGTGATTGACCTCTTGATGTCTAATACCGAAAGATAAATTAGTGAAAGTAATATGTCTTTAAATAATCTATACCTCAAGATGGCTAAATGCATTGGTTTTACTAACCTTTTTCGTGTGAAAGCGAAAAGACGTAACTTTTCGCTTTCACACTCACGATCCGATGTTGGATTTGGACGAATTTGAAATTACCAAGCAGTTTTATAGAATGACTGGTTTTTGGGGGTTGATTCAAATGTACCATGTAGTATCGAACAACCACACATCACGAGAATAAACTACCAAACAGTCAAAGTGTCAAAAGCGACAAATGTCGAAGCTGCCAAAGCTATATACATGTATAGTTTCACTAGTTTCATAGTCTCACTTCTCTTTTTCTTGAGGTAGAAGATGTACATGTATAGTAGTATTATACATTGTAGTAGTATTATTGATAGAGTAGATCTGGTATGAAATGTATGTACATGACACCCAAATTTCGGGTGCCTGTCACAGTTTCGTAGCACCAATGCTACTGTACCGTCACTGGTTACTAGCATCTGCAATTTAACAATTTATTTCCACGCACTTGGGAATCCTTGAGTACCAAGAATGAATTAGAATGTGGGGTACACACGGTACTAGTAGTCCACTCCGAAAGGGACACATATACTCGAGACTGAAAGGTATCATACAACGTCATTCAGAGCATTTGACCCTCGTGTGATATAATACATGGTTCCTGCGAATCCATACGTATATGTATTCCCATAAAATTGCTCTCCTCCTGTGAGCCTCTTTGTTTCGTTTTGTTTTTCATCCAAATTGTGCAGTAACACATAGATACATAGATACAAACGTACTAGTACTTCATTTGCACAAACATTTTCTTTTGCGCATACATTTACATGTACATGTAAACGTGTATATCAAAATATAAATACAAATAACCATTGGCACAAAAACAACCCCAGTGAATATATCTTAACTTACAAGTACCTTTACCTGAAACATTATGCTTTAAAATATGGTAGCCTTACTTGGCTTAAAACAGCCTAGAATGTGTATGGCTCCTCAAAATATTCCCCATAGAATATACGTGTACAACTTAACAGTTGAGCGTTTTCTGTCTGAAATTAATACGATTTCAATATATTATATGGATATATATACATGTATGTGTATTTCGATCCAGACAGCGTGTAGTCGGCTTCGGGTCGTTTAATTTTCCACCATCACTTCTAGTCAGAACTATTTTCAAGGGAATGGTGGGTATAATTCCAATGGCGTTCTTACTGTTCACAGTTCCCATACATTTTGATTTGAATTTGTGACTTGCCCTGGAATCCCTGCTTTCATAGAACTGAACCAGGGCAAGGTCACCCAGATCGAGACTAGAATTCCCAAAATGTAAGTCGTTCATTACCAGACCATTCCCAGTTCCCTCACGCTGGATTCCCTGGATATTCTTTATAACCCCAGAAATGATACTAGTGTGCAGACCGCTATCCTCTGACGAGAAATGGTGAAAATGCATAAGGTCTGAACCCACCAGTTCCAAATATACTATGTGAGACATGTTTCGATGAACTTTACTTTTCATGACTTCCAATGCTCAAACCCCCTGACATGTTTCCTCTTGGATGTGTGTTTTGGCCATTGGAGACAAAACGCTTGTAGATAGAGCTAAGAAGTCTATATGGTCATCTGTGAGTGACCTGGAAGTCAAGGTCACATGACCGTCATTGCGCAAACTCAAGATAATTGGCCATCGGAGACAGTACATTTTTTCACTGTGACTACATAAGAATACTTCCTATGTATTGTACTTACCTCTTTCGTGACCTTGAGCTCGATGGTCATGAAAGGCCCTACTCTGTAGTGCATCGTTAGTATCCTCCAAGATGGATATTTCAGATATTTCCAGATATTTCGGGAAAAAACCCTCAGTACTGAATTTGTTTACTGAGTTGTATCACCACAATGTTTTATTCATCATGTACTTATGTGATAATAGTGTAATTGCCACAATGTTCAAATATAGGTGCGTTATATAAATGAATAAATCAAATCAAATTATGACCTCAGTGACCTTAAGTGCTCAGAATTGTAAGGTTCTGGCTACAACATGGCCTTCGAGACCATACTGTTGAAAGTAGAGTTTACTAATTTGTAGACCTATGTTTTTAGGTTACCGGACCTATGGTCCGATAACCTATTGGCATGGCGTTGCGTCCGTCATCCGTCGTCCGTCGTCGTCCGTTGTCGTCGTCGTCGTCGTCGTCCACATTTTTATCTTTTTTGTTTACGGGCGAATTTTTCTGAAATTTTGCAGAAAAATACTTGAAAATAATTCAAGAAGGAGGTATTTTTTAGTTTTTTGATTTTCGCTTTCTCTTCAAAATGGCGGCCGTTTTCGACGAAAAAGGCCTGATTTTGGACTTTGGCGGCCATTTTCTCAAAATCTGTTCAGTAACTTTTTTTCTTTTTGATACATAAGACTCCTCATATGTACTTCTATGATGTCTATAATTTTCGTTGCGCTTGAATCGCTCGAAGTGGGCCATTTTGGCCCAAACTCGGCCCAAATGGGACTTTCCCATGTTAAATTCTCCTATGCTTCATAATGGGACACATTATGCCTAATATCTCACTTGATATTGAGATTAGAGACTAGGAATCAATTGTGGACATATAGGAAATGATATATGCTGAATATTCTCGTGACCTTGAATTTGACCTCTGACCTCAGTTTCAAGGTCAGAGCACAAAATGGCTTATATCTCGCTTATTATCGACTCTACAGCTTAGGAATCAATTGTGGACATATAGGAAATAATATATGCTGAATATTCTCGTGACCTTGAATTTGACCTCTGACCTCAGTTTCAAGGTCAGAGCACAAAATGGCTTATATCTCGCTTATTATCGACTCTACAGCTTAGGAATCAATTGTGGACATATAGGAAATGATATATGCTGAATATTCTGATGACCTTGAATTTGACCTTCGAGCTCATTTTCAAGGTCACAGGACAAAATGGCTAATATCTCGTTTATCGACTTTACAGCTTAGCAATCAATTATGAACATATAGGAAATGATATATACAGATTATTGTCATGACCTTGAATTTGACCTTTGACCTTATTATCAAGGTCACAGGACAAAATGGCTAATATCTCGCTTATTATCGATTTTACAGCTTAGGAATCAATTGTGGACATATAGGAAATGATATATGCTGAATATCCTCGTGACCTTGAATTTGACCTCTGACCTCATTTTCAAGATCCAAGGACAAACTGGCTCATATCTAGCTCCTCTATTGACTGTATGGCTTGGGAATCAATTGTGGACATGATATACAAAATGATATACATTGAATATTTTGATGATCTTGAATTTGACCTTTGCCCCTTCATTTTCAAGGCCACAGCACAAAATTGCTAATATCTCTCTGATTATTGAATTTACAGCTTAGCAATCAACTGTGGACATGATATATGCTTAATGTTATATATGCTGAATATTCTCTTGACCTTGAATTCAACCAGTGACCTGGCTAACATCTAATATATTAAACATTGTCCGGTAACCTATCTTCGGCCCTTGGCCTAATTTTAGGTTACCGGACCTTTGGTCCGATAACCTATTGGCATGGCGTTGCGTCCGTCGTCCGTCCGTCTGTCCGTCCGTCCGTCCGTCCGTCCGTCCGTCCGGCGTTAACATTTTTATCTTTAAAGTTAACGATCGAATCATTCTGAAATTTTGCACAAAAATGCCTAAAAACATTTTGAGAAGGAGGTATTTTTTTGTTTTTTGATTTTCGCATTTTTTTCAAAATGGCGGCCGTTTTTGTCGAAAAACGCTCAATTTTGGACTTTGACGGCCATTTTCTCAAAAACTGTCTGATCAGTTTTGAGTTTTTGGTTTCAAAAGATTCCCCTCATATACCTCTGTGATATGTATAAGTTTGGTTGCCCTAAATCTGCCGGTTTCCGTGTGGCGGCCATTTTGAATTTTTGGTGGGTCGGCGAAAAAAAAATTTTTCGCCCCAAATCGCATTACTATCCATTTTGGGCCATTTCTAGGGCAAAAAAATTTTTTCACCCTTTGAAAAAAATTTTGGACTTAGAAAATTTTCGGCACTTTTTCCCTTCATAATGGGAGCTGTCCGGACTGTACTCATAGAACGCTTGAAGATAGAGCTTAGAAATTGGCACTTTCAAATGGGAAGTCATATATGGCGACTTGTGTGGTGACCTTGAATTTGACCTTGGATGACCTTGAAAGGTCAAAACAGCCATTTTTGGGTCGAAAAACGCTCAAATTTGCACCTGGTCTGTATTTTCTCAAAAACTCTCTGATCAGTTTTGAGATTTTTGCTTAAAAAAATTCCTCTTATATACCTCTGTGACGTGTATAAGTTTTGTTGCCCTTGAATCGCCGATCTCAGTGTGGCGGCCATTTTGAATTTTTGACGAGTCGGTGAAAAAAAAATTTTTCGCCCCAAATAACATTACTATTCATTTTGGGCCATTTCTAGGCAAAAAAAAATTTTCATCCTTTGAAAAAAATTTTGGACTTAGAAAATTTTCGGCACTTTTTTCCTTCATAATGGGAGCTGTCAGGACTGTACTCATAGAACGCTTGAAGATAGAGCTTAGAAATTGGCACTTTCAAATGGGAAGTCATATATGGCGACTTGTGTGGTGACCTTGAATTTGACCTTGGATGACCTTGAAAGGTCAAAACAGCCATTTTGGGGTCAAAAAATGCCCAGATTTGCCTTTGTAGATGAAATGCTTGCAGATAGAGCTCATGTTTGCATTATGAACATATAGGAAGACATATATGGCACAACTAATGATGGCCTTGAACTTGACGTCAGATGACCTTGAGTGCCAAATGTCTGACTTGGAATGTGTAAATTGACCTGAGCGGCCTAAACGATTCCACCCAACATATAGAATATCAAATGCCGCACACATACATGTAATGGTTACATCGAAGTTCATACGGATGACCTTGATTGGTAAATCCCAAGGTCATATGTTTACACTGCGAACCTTGATTGGTAAATCTCAAGGTCTGTTACCTGCCAATGCTGCCATGGCCAAACCAAAATTGTCCGGTAACCTATCTTAGCCTTTGGGCTAATTTTTAACGTGCAGGAA
Organism: Terebella lapidaria; assembly: GCA_949152475.1. Lineage (NCBI taxonomy): Eukaryota > Metazoa > Annelida > Polychaeta > Terebellida > Terebellidae > Terebella > Terebella lapidaria. Next base: position 14,710,157 of record OX424564.1, on the reverse strand, counting down.
ATCTCATGTAGTGCACCTTTCGACCAAATAGAGCCTGATAAAATTTGACCTTGAGTGTTCAAACCCCCGGTGATGGTTGAACAAAGATGTGTAAATTGGCAATGTGTAATTAGCCTTGGGTAGGCTTTGGTTTGTATTATGTACATTTATGAAGCTTTACCTGATGCATTTTGGCAACTCCAAACTCAAGGTTATAGGATACTTCAAGATGTGAAGATTGGCCATTGGAGACAAAATTGTTGAAAATGGGTTTGTATTGTGAACATATATATGCTATGGGAAAAGTATTATGTGGCGCGTTTTCTCTTGTTATCTCGAGCTTGAACCTCAGATGCATTGAGTTCTCAAACTCAATATGATTGCCTCTATATGTGTAGAAAAGCCAGTCGTGACGTCGAGACCTCTATGTATAAGATATTGCTTGTTTTGTAATCATTAAATAAAGATTTTACAAAAGTCATTAATTTTGTTTACATTAGGATTTGATGGATACACTTTGTTTGGTAATCTACAAATAAAATCTACACATAATCTACACATAAAATATGTGTTCAAACGGATGAAAATACGACTCAGATTGTAATCGTCAAAATCATTGTGCACGTATTTGTAAATCTGATGTGTTGAGTAAAGTTCCGTTCGGAAGTAAATGCTTTTGCAGTCTTTGCTTTAATTGCACTTGTAGGAACTTGTCATATTCCAACTGGGAAGCAAACTTTCCTGCTTCTGCTCATGAATCTGTGAAATTTAGCAATCTAAGTGAAAAACAGGCTTGCTGCCCTCGGAGTGAATCACTAATCACGTGCTTGCGACTGATAAGCATATGATTGGTGGACAAGAGTTTGAGGCTAGACCGAGTCCTGATGGCATTTCAGAGAAATGGCACGAACATACCAGTACTACTAGTACTTGGTCACTGCATGTAACTTGCGATTTTCCAATGTTCTCCAAGAAAAGCAATCGCTGGTAATTGTCATACAATGGTATTCTGTATTGGATACATGTACCTCACGGCTCAATATACTACACTTTTTCTTCATACTTCATTCATTTCTTCATACGCTGGACCTAAGATCACCAACATGACCTTATATTCCTGTGCGGTTTGCAGCCAGTGTACATATGAACATATAGCTGCTGCATGGCTGGGTCATTGTGAGCCCATGCACTTATACGTGTCTTTCAGATGATAGGTGCATCAGCATTCTGGAGCTTGATGTATTGGGCAGACCGATCACAGTTCATGAAATCTAGCTTGTTGCTGATAAACATGTTCATGTATGCAAGAACCTCCATGACGTGTGTGTTCTAAGATACCTTCGCATATGACCTACACATCCACAACATATACCCTCGCATATGTTGCGGATGCGATAGTAGCATGGACTACAGATCTTGTTTATGAGTCACTCCATGTCCCTATGATGAGCGAACATATGGTACCAAGTCTCGCGAAATACCTGGGGATGCTCAATCGTAAATGATCCAAGATGGAAGATGGGGATGTCCATCTGCTAATGTCACTGATAGATGTACACTGCTTTTGTACTGATACCGTAGTGACGGTGACTGGTGTGTCGGGGGTGAAGTCACATAGCAGTGTGGTTTTCAACATAAAGATTGACAAATGATGTCGCCCCAATAAGCATGTAGCACTAAAATAGGATTGGCCCAAGATCCAATCATTGTGATGATCCCAGCATTAGTGTTGTGCCAGACGAAGCTCCCGACCTTTTCAGTGGCAGAATGGCAACTCGTGTTCAAAGCTGATGTAGTGGGATCTCATGGTCTAATTTATGAAATTGAATGCTGCTCAGATGCACCGTAGCACAAGAAGCACCATGCAGTATCCATAATCCATGGGCTGGAGTATGTCGCTTTAAACTCTCCTGATGCCCTCCGGGTAGTGACAGTTGATTGTTGTTACAGCACGTCAAATTAGATGCTGATCGGTAATCATTGATTACAGTAACTCTGGGTTGAGTGATGGTTTCTTCATTGTAGTTGTTGTAAGACATGAACCCTGTCACAGCCGTCGCAGATATGCATTGGGTGACTATATGTAATGGGAACCAGTCTTCAGACGCAGTTCTTTGGCAGCCAGATCGGCGATTGATTAAGTTGTCCAGATTAGTGGAAACAGCGCGAACCAGCCTGTGGGTTGTGGATCTCTTCGTATGTTGTCCGTTCAAACGCATTTAGGACCTCTTCGATTGGTAATAATCTGGAAGAGGCAGATGTGATGTGATGTGATATGGCGTAAACATTCATCAAACACTACAAATTTCCAAACGGTATTGACTCTGCTCATAAGATATACAGTACATTCTGTGATAACAGGTTACAACTGATGACTGTTACATTCCCATATTTTGACGAATAATGAGGTAGCACCAATTCGGCCGCCATTTGCAATTCTGCCCCACGCCATATTGCAAAACTCAGAAGATTTACCGTAAATCTGGTAGAGTGGTGGAGGTCTTCCTCTTCCAGAATAACGTCTTCCGTTCGAATCGAAGGAAATTTTTTTGGTAAACTGGAATAGGAAGAGGCGAATCGAAGAGGCCCTAAGAATCACTGCAACATGTAGACTCGATCTGTAACTCTGGGCCATGGAAGTCTGTTTTGAGTCTTTTCGACCTCGTCCTTGTAGTATCGCACAAAGTCATTCAGCACAAGGTGAGCCATGTTGTGGAGGCACAGTATTTACTCCTTTCCTGCACGATTGTTTGACTACATCAAACCTAGCCTTCGGGTTGCTGTCGTTGTTAAGAATCTTTGATGGGATGGATTGCTATTTGGCTGACTCGCACATCTTGTTAACGCAAGGCACTTTTGTCTGTATTGCTGGAGGTAAAGTACATATAAGTGCATTTCCTATCCCCTTTTCGTTAACAGAGAGCTACCACATGGAGCAACTGGGTTTGCAACGTTGTAATACTAGTAATAGGCGAAAAGATTGAGGTCCCTTTGATGTCTTTTGAGAAACACGGCCTGGGAGAGGTGACACCACAGGGCTGGCTGGAGGATGCAAGAACGCGGCTGCCGTGACTGAGCTCGCATCAAAGGAGACATCTGAGAAACAGCTTTACCACAAAACTTGGCATGATCAGGCTGCCAGATAATAGTAGGTCTCTGGATGAGTAGGTCCTAGTGTTGCTTCTGATAGAAAGCAGCAAGCTGAATTTTCAATGGAAGGGTGAAGCTGAAGATCATCAAGGTGGACTACGAGGTAGACTTCGTAGTGGGAACACGTCAACATGTTGTGGAAGGGCACAACTGTAGCATGAAGGCATTTCATGTCGGTGAGGACTTGGATGAAGATGTCACTCTGGTGATTAGAGAACTTCCGAAGCTGGCGCTTTTGGCTGAGACATGACAGGATGTCAACATCTATGTAAGTCTTGTCTACTTTTGAGCAATATGAGATATCTCTTTTATTGCTGGAGTTCGATGATGTTCTGAGCAGCGTTTCGTGGAAGATTCCACTCATAGGGTACAGATGGTGGATGGCAATACAGTGAGGCAAAAACCTTGCAGGTTACTAGTATAGCCTAGTGCATGGATATATTGTGAACATACAGTATCCATTTCGCAAAACCTCACCAGCCATACGAATGCTACATGCTAGCTCGTGCGATTACTAGTATGTGCGACTTGATGCTAGCATCAACTCGCACAGTGCGACCAGTGGGCGCGATGCCAACGCATCAGGTGGCTGTCTTAGTTGAACAGGCGAGCATTGTCTCATACAGATGCGTGCATCCTTAATTTTGAACACAAATACAGACTATAATATGAACTGAACTTACACACTGCATTTGCGCTTGAAATGTACATAAAACCACTCGATCATGTGCTTGTGATGGCTTCACAAAAAATGTGAAATGCATTTAGTGTGTCACAGTGCCAAGAAGCAATGCTAGCATTGTTGGATGCTCGCACACACGATGCTAGCATCAAGTCGAACGATGCTAGATCAGGCCATGTTAGGCTAGCACATGCTAAATGCCAGGTTCAGCGTGCAAATGGTGATACATTTCAGTCAACTGGTTTCTGATCTAAAGTCCTCTTTTGTCACACCCTTTGGTTCATGCAGTTGAAAGTGATGCCCTTTGGTTTCCAGTGTCCAGGTAACACATTTCGTCCACCGTGAATAAAGTCCTTCCTACGGCCGAGTCCTGTGCAAATTCGTACATTGACGACATAATAGTGTACGTGAGTTGTCTGCCGATCACCAGAAAGTCCACCCAGATATGCTGGCTCATCTCAGAAAAAAAAAAGAATTTGATTATTAATGTATGGTGTATTTATGTTGTATGTTTCATGTCATCTGACCAGTATTGATTGATTGCTTTATGGGCACGTGTACGACGGGACGCAATTGCAATGGACGGAATAAATGTATTTATTATATACTCGAAAACAGTGCTGTGATTGGTCCAAACGTGGTCACATGACATAGAATATCTTTCGATATCCTGAGTCCCTCATTGTGCATCTGAGAGATATTGACCGTGCGGTCAATATTGGTTTAAAATTGACTGCGCGGTCAATATTGATATGGGTGTTGGTCACACTGTTAAACTTATGAACATTAAATACGGAAATATATATCAACCTTATATCCCCCCCCCCCCCCCCCACGAAAAGACAAAGACCTATAAGATAACTACGTATTCACCTCCACAAAGGTCAATATTTGTATGATGTGTACTTAGTATTACACTAAAGTCGTTGTATTTCGGGAAAAAAACCTGGTGACATTTGCTGTTGTCCGTTCTGCTTATAACATAAATATCCGTACAATTCTGTTACATACTGTACATGAGAGGATTCATATACATGTATATATTTACACTGTTAGATAATAATACATATATGACAGGCGTGTATATACTTTTGTAAACTGGTATAATTCATGTATATCGTGAATTCTGTCAATATACCTACTATTATATAAGACTAATTGTACATGTATGCTATTACTAATTGTACATGTATGCTATTGTATTAACTACATGTATGAAATGAGAGTAGTGTTACCTAATCTAACCCCAATGTGTGCATGTTGATATTTTCCAGAACACGACAGAAGACTGATCGTAGCGTTATGTATTTGTGGTGGACTGGTTGAACTGGTGTCCTGTACACATATTCTGGAGGTGGTTCATCTGAGGGATCTCCAGAAGACTGGTGTCGGATAATTAACTCGGAATTCACTTATACGTGTACACGTACTGGATGGCTGCACGTGGATATAGATCGGTCGAACATTAGTGATTACTAATTTACAAACTTCGAATACTTACAATCTTACAATCTAACAAAGGTTGAAGCATAAATATGGGCATTTTAAATGTCAATGACTTATAACCCAAATCAATATTCTGTGGATGTAAATATAGGAATGTTTGACCAATTTTTAAATAAAATACGTATAAAACAAGAAGGGTCTCATTTACAGTCGGCTCGATTATTTCAATGTATATATTCTGCGAATACTCGTTGTTACAAGTATGGTTAACCTATTGACATGGGTTTGCATCTGTCCGACCACATTGTTGTCTTCAAAGTTTACGGTCGATTTTTGTTGTTGAAATTTTGCACAAAAATATCTAAAAAAATACTTCGAGAGGGAAGTATTTTTTAGGGTAAAATGTCTATTTTCGATGAAAAACAACCAATTTTAGACGTTGATGGTCGATTCCTACAATCTGTCCAGTACCTGTTTTTTTTTTAGCAAGCTACATGTACGATATGTCTATAAGGCATATACATGATATAAGGTATATAAAGATGGAATGACTTGAAAGACCTGAAATGTATGCCCAAAAGGCCAAAATTCCTCATTTTGACACATCTAATCAGTAATTATTTTTTTTTTTAGTAATTTCACGTCTAGGTTCATAAAATATGTACTGTCTATGACGATGGAATGCTTCGATTAGCTTGAAAGCCCTGAAATGTTGGCCCCAGATTCAGAATAAGAAAAAAAATCCACTCGTTGGCACTTTGCTCGAGATCGATTGAGTAACTTTTCTGTCTAACTTCATAGCATGTGATGTCTACCTCGTGTATAAAGATGGACAATTGGAGTGCTCGAAAGGTCAATATGTATTCCCCCCCCCCCCCCCCAAAAAAAACCCAAAAGACCGAAATCCAGCTCTGGCGTTTTGCGCAATATTTATCCAGTAACTCTAATTTAACATATTCATGACATTATAGTATAGCCTTGCGAATGCTAAATGCTAGGCCGTGCGATTACGTTCGACTCGTTGCTAGCATCGACTCTCATGGTATTGCGGGCCTATCGGTGTTTTGAATTTGACTTCAGATTACCTTGAGTGGTAAATCTCAAGGTCGCGTCCAAACATAAATGTGTGGATTGACCTCTGTACAATATGAAACGAATGCAGATAGAGCTTACATGTATGTTGATATGAGCATATAGAAAGACATAGATCTTCTGGTGACATTGAATTTCACCTTAAGTATTTACCTCAACCTTGAATAAGTAATCTTGTGCATACGAAAATACATTTCAGGCCTTTCAGGCCTCCTGCCTATAATGAGATATATCCCCGAAAGGTAATTTTAACCTGTTTTAAACCAGTATTTATTGCATACCTTCCTCTATAATAAACCCCTTGGGTAGTCTTACCTTGACATTCAAAGAAGAGGAAAGGATTAAATGTCACCCAATAAAAATTCTCAGAAAATTTCAGTGACACTAATCCTGGACGTTTTTGAAAAATTGAACCAAAATCCGGCCCCTTAGATCCCATGCGGTGATGTTTCTACATCATAGGTCGCATGACCCTCGTTTTGTCCACCAGACGGCACTCCGAAGCACCCGTCTTTGTAATAACCGATTCTCTGGTCCCCTGAATCAGGGGACAGTGTCAATGCGCGGTAACGAATAGTCCGTATTAATGCGCGTTTTGTAAACACGAGCACGTGATTTCTTGTTTTGCATGGATCGACCCGCCAGTCATGACTCAGCCATGGATTTTTCAGAGGCACTAAAGATTGCCACGGACACCGCTACTGGAGCTATTCTATCATATCTCTCTAAAGATTGTATAGTTTTCGACAATATGTCCTGTCTGTAACAAAATATCACAAACATTTGTGGCGATTTGGCCCTAAGATCGCGGCAGGTGATTGTAAACATACATGCCATTTATGTGGCCTTTTCGTTCTTGGCCTTGTTTTGACACGCTCCGTTCGAGCGTGCGTTGCCACGGCAACGCATTGTAATTTACGCTCCAGTAAACTATAACAATGGTTTGATTGTGCCTCGCGTGCGTCCTACAGCTTGTGGTGTATTGTATGTGCACTGGAGGCTGCTCGATTGGGGAGATTGTCCAAGAGAGAGTGCCTAGGACGCACGCAGGGCTCACCATGAGCTTTGCGTTCCCTGGTCAAGAGTAGTGGGCCCTTAGAGCCCTGGGGACGATTTCCATGGGGAGGCCCGGGCTGGGAGAGACAAGTTGCTGACTCGGGGGCGCAAATGGATCGCCAGTTCTCTCCCTTCCCGGGACGTGTGACATAGGCTCTGGCCAGCATGTCGGACTGTACGGGGTTCCGTCCCCGAGGCAGACCGCGGCTAGCCAGGCCCCTCCAACTCACACCATAGTGATGAACCAGTTTCTGAACGGTGTCCGTAGGCCTGGGAGTGTCGGGTGGGCTGTTACCTGGTTACCGTTAATGCTAGAGTGGTTACCGTGTCCGCAGTGACCTCCGGTGAGCGGCACCGCCGCAAGGATCCGGAATAGCGGATGCGCGTCCGCAAGGACTCGTGGTGAGAGGACTATCCTCGAGGATCCCGAAGAGCGGACGATAGTCAATAACTTTACATTGGTGCCGTGACCAGGATCAGTCCGACAGTGTTCCATCGCAGCCTACCGTCACAGTGTTGTAGCCTCCTTCGTCCCTGGGGATCGCCCGCTCCTCAAGGACGTCTCAGAAAAAAATTAGCCCAAAGGCTAAGACAGGTTACCGGACAATTTTGGTTTGGCCATGGCAGCATTGGCAGGTAACAGACCTTGAGATTTACCAATCAAGGTTCGCAGTGTGAACAAATGACCTTGAGATTTACCAATCAAGGTCATCCGTGTGAACTTCGATGTCACCATTACATGTTCATAATACAAAGATATATCTGGGTGGAATTGTTTAGGCCGCTCAGGTCAATTTACACATTACGAGTCAGACATTTGGCACTCAAGGTCATCTGATGTCAAGATCAAGGTCATCATTAGTTGTGCCATATATGTCTTGCTATATGTTCATAATGCAAACATGAGTTCTATCTGCAAGCATTTCATCTATAGAGGCAAATCTGGGCATTTTTGACCCCAAAATGGCTGTTCTGACCTTTCAAGGTCATCAAAGGTCAAATTCAAGGTCACCACACAAATCGCCATATATGACTTCCCATTTGAAAGTACCAATTTCTAAGCTGTATCTTCAAGTGTTCTATGAGAACAGTCCTGACAGCTCCCATTATGAAGGAAAAAAGTGCCGAAAATTTTCTAAGTCCAAAATTTTTTTCAAAGGGTGAAAAACATGGCAGCATTGGCAGGTAACAGACCTTGAGATTTACCAATCAAGGTTCGCAGTGTAAACATATGACCTTGGGATTTACCAATCAAGGTCATCCGTATGAACTTCGATGTTACCATTACATGTATGTGTGCGGCATTTGATATTCTATATTTTGGGTGGAATCGTTTAGGCCGCTCAGGTCAATTTACACATTCCAAGTCAGACATTTGGCACTCAAGGTCATCTGACGTCAAGTTCAAGGTCATCATTAGTTGTGCCATATATGTCTTCCTATAGGTTCATAATGCAAACATGAGCTCTATCTGCAAGCATTTCATCTACAGAGGCAAATCTGGGCATTTTTTGACCCCAAAATGGCTGTTTTGACCTTTCAAGGTCATCGAAGGTCAAATTCAAGGTCACCACACAAGTCGCCATATATGACTTCCCATTTGAAAGTGCCAATTTCTAAGCTCTATCTTCAAGTGTTCTGTCAGTACAGTCCGGACAGCTCCCTTTTTGAAGGAAAAAAGTGCCGAAAATTTTCTAAGTCCAAAATTTTTTTCAAAAGGTGAAAATTTTTTTTTGCCCTAGAAATGGCCCAAAATGGATAGTAATGCGATTTGGGGTGAAAAAAATTTTTTTCGCCGACCCGCCAAAAATTCAAAATGGCCGCCACACGGAAACCGGCGAATTTAGGGCAACCAAACTTATACATATCACAGAGGTATATGAGGGGAATCTTTTGAAACCAAAAACTCAAAACTGATCAGACAGTTTTTGAGAAAATGGCCGTCAAAGTCCAAAATTGAGCATTTTTCGACAAAAACGGCCGCCATTTTGAAAAAAATGCGAAAAACAAAAAAATACCTCCTTCTCAAAATATTTTTAGGCATTTTTGTGCAAAATTTCAGAAAGATTCGATCATTAACTTTAAAGATAAAAATGTTAACGCCGGCCGGACGGACGGACGACGGACGCAACGCCATGCCAATAGGTTATCGGACCAAAGGTCCGGTAACCTAAAAATGACAAAGGAGAAAGACAAAGATAAAGTGAATGAACCCAAGGGGGAGCAAACGGGTGGAAACGTTGCGGACCGCACCCGGTCGAGCGACGACCGCCGTGAGAAATCTTCGGATGACTCCGGCGGTAGTAAGGTACGTGCGGAGACCTCCGTGGACAAAACCCCGTCCACAGAGTCGACTCCGGCGTCCCTGGCTCCGTCTCCGGACGTAGAGTCGCGCCCCGCGGGGCCGCAACCGAGGTTGCGATCAGGGCTAGGCCCTGATCCGTCAGGCGCGGTAGGTGGAGCTGGCAACGGCTTTACACCGCACCCGCCTAAGTCCGGGCGGGAGTCGTGGCAGGCGACACTCTTTCAGGGGACATCTCCGGATGTCTGGGATCGAGTGGACGCCGGCGCGAGTACCTCCGGGCAAGCGGACCAGCGTTTCTGGATGCCACCTCCGGCCGGAGGAGCTCTTGCGAGGGCTCCCGGCGGGGATTCCAGGCGGTTCGCATCAGGCGGAATGGACCAGCTCACTAACACTCTTAGTGCGCTGGCTCCTTTAGGGCGCTATGACCGCGCCCGGTCGCCCCACCAGGGACGATCAGACCGGCGGAACCGTTCACCCTCTCCGCTGTCACAAGGCAACTCGGGGCCTTTGACGGAGAAGGAGATGTGGCTGATATCCGAGGCGCTTGTACAGTTCAGGCAGAATCAGCCGCCTCCGAGCGTCGATCCGTCGGCCGCGTTTAGTCCGGGGATGACTGGGCCCATGGCCCCTCCCCAAGTCCTGCCGAGTCTGCAGGCGCCAGTGGCCCCCGCAATGGGACCCGCGCCTGCTCCGCGGCTCGGAGGCACCACGTTGGCGACCGCGTCGACCGTTCCGACGGTTGGAGCGCAAGCCGCGTGGTCTACTTACCCTGGCGCGTACAGTGTGTCGGACGGGCAGTGGCAGCAGGTGGCTTCGGCCCCAAGCTTCGCCGCCCCATCTGGAGCCTACCCAGTAGGTTCGATGGGAGCCCCGCCCGCACCTAGCCAGAGTGGGTTTTCAGCGGGAATGACCCCGGCGGCAAACGTGAGCTTTCCTGCTCCCATGTCCGCGGCGTCGATGTTTGCTCCGGCAGACTCCGTCGCAGGCACGGGTAGCTCGCGGGCCTTGCCGCTGTACACGGACGACCCCGGAGCCGGGACCGCGCGTCGGGTGCGTAACAAACGCGATGACGGGCCCGACCACTCCTCGTGGCGGAAACGGTTCAACGGGATAACGCCGACTTGGAGGACTACTTACTCCAAGTGTGGTGTACCGCCGTGCGTCGTCCCCGCATGCCCCTCGATGGTCGACCGTGTATAGTGCAACCCGCGAGCAGTTTCGCCGAAGGAACCGGACTCGTGCTGGGTGGGGCCCTGGTCATGTCCAACCCCCGCGCGATGCCCATCCTTGTGGTGAATCCTACGGATGCTCCGATTGTACTGCGGCGCGGATGCATAGCAGCTACTGCTACTCCCGCGTCATCGAGTCGTGTCCTCCCCGACGATCCTGTCTGCCGCGCACGCAGCGGCGGCGGCCGCCGGAGATGACCCGTTCACCCTGCCGGACCATTTGGAATCTCGGGTTCCGAAGGACCGGCTGGATGAAGAGCAGCGCCAAGCGCTCCGCAAACTGCTGCGGCAGTACGCGGATGTGTTCATGGGTCCTGATGGTGCGGTTGGCAAGACTGACGTCGCCAAACACCGCATCGGCGATAGTGCACCAAGAGGTCATAGACCAGGAGGTGCAAAAGATGCTCGACTTGGACATCATCGAACCCAGTGACAGCCCTTGGGCCAGCCCTGTGGTTATGGTGAAGAAGAAGGACGGCTCGTGGAGGTTCTGCGTGGATTATCGGAAACTCAACGATGCCACGCGGAAGGACTCATATCCTCTCCCGCACATTGAAGATACCTTCGATGCCCTGGCCGGGTCGCACTATTTCTGTGCTTTGGATCTGGCCTCCGGGTATTGGCAGGTGGAGATGGAGGAGAGTGATCGGGCGAAGACTGCCTTCGTTACCAAGAACGGGCTCTACCAATTCAAGGTAATGCCGTTCGGGCTCTGTAACGCACCAGCGACGTTCGAGCGCCTCATGGAGATGGTACTTAAAGGGTTCCTCTGGAAGCGATGTATGGTCTACATCGACGATGTCGTCGTGTATAGCCGGTCGTTCGAGGAAACCCTCACCAACCTCCAGATGGTGCTCCATCGCATCCGCGGAGCAGGGCTTAAATTGAAGCCAAGTAAGTGCGAACTATTCGCGCAGGAAATCCTGTACTTGTGCTTCATGGTAACGGGCACCGGAGTGAGACCAGACCCCGCGGAAAGGTGGCGGCCGTACAGAAATGGCCTCCGCCATGTAACGTGGCGGACGTGAGGTCCATCTTGGGCTTCGCGAGCTACCACCACAGGTTTATTCGCGGCTTTGCGGAGATCGCACGTCCCCCTACTATCCTCACGGAAAAGGGCGCCGATTTTGTTTGGTCCGCCGAGCAGGCTGACGCCCATGCTAAGGGTAGGCCAGCTTTTGCGGAAGGAGACAAGGTGCGCTATTATTATCCGCCGCTTAAGCAACGTAACAAATTTGCTAAGCCGTGGATAGGCCCATTTACGGTACTGAAACAGGTGACAGATGTGGACTACCGGATCCGGAGGGATTCCGATCCGGACAGGGTTCTGGTTGTCCATATCGATAATCTGAAGAAGTACGAGGAGTTGAGGTCCGCGGAGACTTTCATGTCGTAACGCCGCCACTCCGCATCTGCCCTCCTGTAGTTTTCAGCGCTAGGGACGTGCGGCAACCTTATCCGCATCAGTTCGCCTGTAGTCCGGTGTAGTTAACACAGCGGCTACGCTGGCCGGACGACTTTTGTGGATTTGCCGGGCGCCCCTGGTCCCGGAATAGCCTCTTAAGTGGCCAGACTGAGGTTGGGATTTACGTCCGCTACGGGAGAAGCGCCTTCTCACGGATTTGGGGAACTGGCTCTGGACGCGGGGATTGTGTCCGCACGTGAGGACTGACGTCTGCGGTTCGTCCGCGTGACTCGTCCGGCGTCCGCGACACTTTAAGATGAGGCACTTTGGTGTAGTTATCCCCCATGTGCCATTACTATAATTAAGGTTATAGTAAGTAAGGTTTCTTACGGCAGGAAACCGACTATCCATTATGATAATGGAGCGGTTGTTAAGTCCGCGTGTGCGGACCAGCCGCGGCAGCGGGTGACGCTCATTCTCGTCCAGATCGTACCTTACGATACGCGGTCCGGCCGGAATGACCGGAACCCCGGCCTCCTTCTAAGAAGGGGGTCGTATGTGGCTACTTTGTGGCTATCTTCGGAGTTGAGGTCCGCAGAGACTTTCATGTCATAACGCCGCCGCTCCGCATCCGCCCTCCCGTAGTTTTCAGCGCTAGGGACGTGCGGCAACCTTATCCGCATCAGTTCGCCTGTAGTCCGGCGTAGTTAACAGAGCGGCTACGCTGGCCGGACGACTTTTGTGGATTTGCCGGACACCCCTGGTCCCGGAATAGCCTCTTAAGTGGCCAGACTGAGGTTGGGATTTACGTCCGCTACGGGAGAAGCGCCTTCCCACGGATTTGGGGAACTGGCTCTGGACGCGGGGATAGTGTCCGCACGTGAGGACTGACGTCCGCGGTTCGTCCGCGTGACTTGTCCGGCGTCCGCGACACTTTAAGATGAGGCACTTTGGTGTAGTTATCCCCCGTGTGCCATTACTATAATTAAGGTTATAGTAAGTAAGGTTTCTTACGGCAGGAAACCGACTATCCATTATGATAATGGAGCGGTTGTTAAGTCCGCGTGTGCGGACCAGCCGCGGCAGCGGGTGACGCTCATTCTCGTCCAGATCGTACCTTACGATACGTGGTCCGGCCGGAATGACCGGAACCCCGGCCTCCTTCTAAGAAGGGGGTCGTATGTTACATGCGCAACACTTGTGGTGGCTTTTAATTCCAATTTCATATACATTGGATAAGGGCAATAAGCCGTTCTATGGTAGGCGTCCGGCCTGGACTCCGTCCGCGGGCAGCTCCGGGCGTCCGCCGGCTATTGCTTTCACCATCTTTGGGCGCCTCTAGATTGGGCGCCGGTATGAAGGGTTCGCCCCCTAACCATTGAGGTTATGGCCCATGCCGGCTCCACGTCTAATCTATTGGCTCCGTGCTCCGGTAGTCGTTTGAGGAGGCTCTGGGTTGGACCGGACACAGCTCCGCGGCCGGGCAGTAGGTCGGGGTTGCTAGTGGGCGCTTTGCAAACGCCCATAGGGCGCCCGATTGTCTGTCCGGACGTCATGGGTATGTCCGATCGCCCTGTAAGCGTACCAGCGGCTATGGGGAGTGATTTTGTTTATTTTCCATCTCATTTATTATTTATGGGAGGATTATAAGCCACAAGTGTGCGCGTGTTCCCGTGGAAATGCTATTCTTACTCATTTACCAAATATATGAGAAAGTTTAGTGATATATCTCTTTTCCCTGGTGCAATAGAGAGTAAGAAATCGGGAGATTTCTGCTTTCGCAAGAGGAGTGTAGGAGATTGTGTACATTGTATCAAAGGCTGTATGCCGTGATCTATGAAAAGCATGCAAGTGGTGGTGGATTTATTTCCATTGCTGCTTGGGCGGTGTTAAATTTTTATTTATCGCTGCTGATAGGGTGACATAATCGTAACACCCACAAGTAGTTTGGCTTTTGATACATTGTATACAATCTTTATATGACACACACTAAACAACTCGATTTTTCCGTTTGTTTATTAGGTTCCACACTCACAAACACTTTAAAAAAAAATACAAAATACACGCTTAAAATGACTGGTATAAATAGTACAAAATGTGATTAATTCTGTGGCACTTTACATGGCGAATACATTACATATAACAGTGGCTAAATACTAGCTACCAATACTCTGAACTACAATACTTTAATTGATCAGCAAATGGTTATTATTACTATCAACACTGGCGGTTAAGCCTACAGAACCATGTCTCATGGAAAACCTACCCCTGAGCAAGGATTCCCTGGTCCTGCCTCCAGCCGCTCCACGAATCAGCTCTGCACCTGATTGACTGCTGTTTAATCAGTTATTATCCTGTTGCTGATGCTTGTATTGTATGACTAATTCCAAGTACTAACGGTTTAGAATTAGTGACTGTTGTCACGACGTTCTGCCTGCAATGGCTCTAGCTTGAAAAGTGAACTGTAAACTAACTTTGGCGCACTTTTCTGGCGCCCGTAACTATGCCTGACGTAAGCAAATCTGATTGGTTAATCTAATGAATATATTATGTTGTGTTTTAGGGAGGCCACTCACACAGTGGGTTGGTCAGGTTATATATGGTGGGAGCGGTGGGATGCCTTGTATTCCTTCGGGATGTGGCACAGGAAGGACTGAGGATGTCCTGAGGTTGAAGCAGGATGTCTTGTGAAGCTCCTCACCTCGGGACGAGGTTTCAAACCCCCGGGAAAGATGTGACCTCTCTGATATGTGTGAAAATGTACTCCTACTAGCTTGGCTAGTGGGATATCCCTTTAGCTCATCTGGTAGAGCGGATGGTTGATGTGTGAGAGATCCCGGGTTCAAATCCCAGTCTGGCCGAGGCATTCCTTGCTCGGTTACATTTAACCTGCGAGGGTGATTAACTTCACGTCATTGATCGCCAGTGCGAAAGCTATTGCTAATGACTGCTGTTAATTACTGAAGTATTTTAGCGGGTTCCCCCGGGATGGCTTGTGTATGTAAGCCACCCGTATACATGGAGTGTTAGGAGTCACCGGGGGGAGATGCGTGTATATGTATGAGATAGTGTAAAACGTTCTTTTGTCTGTCAATCTGGTAGATGCAGTGGACAGACGTTTCCACGGGAATGCGTCATACGGTGCGCGTGCAGTATAACTGCCAACACTTGATGCATTTAATCGATGTAACTCGAGACATACTGGTCATTCGAGCGCTCGGCACTGGTGGAGACAGATCTGCGGGTCTGACTCCCAGTGTTTGTAGCGTTTAGAGCGCTTGAATTTCAACATGTCAGAAAAGAGTGATGGCTGGGAAAGTGATGAGGGAGGGGAGGGGTCTCTGGAGCGCACTAGCGTGTACTCGAGGCCCCTAGCTAGGCCTGAGGTGGATGACCGCGAGGACAACCCCGAAGGCACGTATGTGGGTTCTGCGGAATCCAACTCCGGCTCTGGTTCTGGTACAGGAACCGAGTCCGAGAGTGAGGTCGCGGCGGACCGCCCCGCAGGGAGTGACTCGGCTACGTTAGGCGCCGAGCAGCTCCTAAATCCGTCTCCTTTTCCCCGCGTGGAAGAGTTGATGGACTGTGGTGAGGTAGGACCCGCTGGTGTAGACATTGTGTTGCACCCGTCCCCGGAGATGCTTGCGTCTCTGGGGCCGGATGAGAGTACTCGTGCGGAAACCCGTCCGGATGGCCGTAGCCGTCCGGACACCGGTTCCGCCGAGAACTCCACGGTGTCCGCACCTGCGGAGTCTGGTCCGCACGACCGGAAGACACCTGGGACTTGGGCGGAGCAGGTTGACGTGGCTGAGGAAGCCACATCCCAAGCTCCGGCCCAGGAACAGGAGTCTCGCTCGAAGGAGACCGAGAACCGGGATGACGGGTTTACATCGCCCATCTCCAAACGCACTCCCCGTCGAGCCAAGGAGATCGCCCAGAAGCAGTGGAAGGCCCAGCAGGAGCTAGAGGCCGCCAACCGCGGGCGATCTGAGTCCGGATCCGACCAGGACCCGGTCTCCTCGCCTCCGAAGAAGAAGAAGAAGCGGACCCACCGGAAAAAGAAGTCCGGCGGTGCCCCGCCTCAACCCGGATCACAGTCCGGAGGACCTAAGCCGCTGGCGCCTAAGCCGGGCGGCCAGTCAGGGTCCTCCGCCAAACCCGGAGACGCCAAGGCGCCTAATCCCTCGGGATCTGGTGCAGGCGGCGCCTCCGAAGGATCCGGCCAGGGCGCAGGAGGTTCCAGTAAGCGGGTGCCCATCCAGGCACCGAAAGGAACCTCCTCTTCTTCTTCCTCCGGTAAAAAGAAGCCTACCGGAGCTGCGGAGGTGGGGTCGAGTCCAGTGGACCGTGGGCGGCCCGTGCCGAAGGAAGGAGATCTTCGCCTAGAACTCCTCCGGAAGCGCGCGGAGCAAGACGGGTTCAACCTGTCTGACGCCGCACTGGAGTCGGGACGTCGGGCTTTTGTTGAGTCGCAACAAAGAGCCGCAACCCAACGCGCGGAGAGTGTGCCCCGACAACCCAGGTCGGAGAATCGTTCGGGGGCGGCCAAGAAAAAGCGGCCGTCCTCGGAGCAGCCCTCTATCCAGAGGCTGCGGGCCGAGATGGGCCCCGTACGTCAGGGACACATGTTCCTCCCGCGTTATGGCAGGGATCCACAGGCGCGCCGCACGGCGGACACGCTTTCACACGGCCTCGTCCACTCACGGACGAGGAGCGTGTCGGGCTGCCGCCCGAGACAGAGGACGGGGTAACATGCCTCCTCTGTCCGGAATCCCTGGACGGGTATGCGGACCCGCATCGTGCGCTCAACCGGGATCGTAGGTATCCTTCCTACGACCATCTGGGTCGACACGTTGCGGGGTACCATTACCCCTGGGTGAGGATGTTCGTTTGCAAGAGGTGCTACTCACGTAGACCGGAGCAACGATATTTCCCCAATTTGGAGGCCCTGAACACTCACCGCGCGGGTGCACACCGCGGTGAGGGACTTCACACCGTTGGTGATGAAGCGGGGCCTGTATTCAATTTTGGATACATTCCACCACGGGTGGCGTCGTTCATGACTACGTCAGGAACAGCAAAGAACCGATTCTTCCACTGGGGTCCGTGGCGCTTCGCACAGCGCGTCATGGACGATGCTTGGAAAGAGTCTGGTGTCGTGTCCGCGGGCTCGAGCTACACAGCTCGCCTGACGGCTTCGATGGGCCAGACTGCGGTCGAGTACCAGGCGGCGGAAGCCACCCGGACAGCAGCAGAGGCTGTCCGTCAACCGCCGGCAACCCAGGCAGTGGAAGAACGGCACCGGGTCACCATGGTCGTGTCCGAGATGCCGCAGATCGCGGCCAAGACACAAGTGGCTTCTAAGCCGCGCGCCCCGACAAGGACTCAGGGGAAGGGTTCGTCCGCTGGAACAACTCCGGCCGGGACGACGCCCCTGCAGCTCCCGATGCGAGACTCAAGAGGATTACCCGGGCTTGCTCGAGGTGACGGTACCTGCGGGTCCGTCTGAGGGACGGGTGGTGGCAGACACCTCCGCCTCCTCGAGTACCACGTCGGCGGTCCGGCCAAGGACCCCACGTGTGACTCCCTCGGTGGCGAGCAGCAGCAGACGCGCGGTACCTCTCTCGAGGTCGGCGTCCGCGTCCTCGTTGGTAGTTGAGGGGACGTCCGCGGGATGGCAAAGCACCGCCTCCCTGGACTTGGATCCCCTCGACGCCACGGCGGACGTACGCCGGAGGTTCGGTCCCACGACCGCCAGCGCCTACGAGACTTTCCACGAGTCTGTAGGCCAGGCGGTCGGCCATCGTCGCGATGGTTTGGACCGGATCCCCGGTGACCCAGCGTTGGTGAACCTGCCAGTGCCCCGAGCCATTCGTGACTTGGGGTCCGCAGGCGTGGCCGCGCTGGTCCGCGCTAGAGAAGAGCACCCCTGGGATCACCCCCAGCGCGGTCGACTCACTCAAGCGGCGGAGTACCTTGTGGCGGAGATGGACAGCTCTCTGGACCGGTTCAGCCGGTGCCGCGCCGAGGCCTCCCGTGTTGCATGCGACCTTGCATATGACCAAGGCCTCATGGAAGGCACCCGGCGGAGCCTAGAGAGCTACCGGACTTTGTCGGCCGTCATTGAGCGGCGCGCGTTCGACCAGGGTCGAACCGCCGCTCTAGCCAAGCAGTCCGGGGCGTCCGCCCCCGCCCCAGAGGTAACCGCTAGGATGGAGCACCTGGAGGCTGAGAATGAGCAGCTACGGCGTCGTCTTGACGAAGCCGAGGCCGCTCGGACTCGCCTACTCCAGGGCGTCGATGACCCCGAGTCGTCCGCCCGGAACCAGGCGGCTCTCCAGCGGGCGGATGCCGCTTTGGAGCTGGCCATCTACCCATACCTAGTCCAGGTGTGGGGAGAGCGCACGGCCGGTCCTCAGCGCACCCGCGATACGGTAGAGATGTTCCGCGCCATCGCAAACCTCGGCGCCACATCTCTGCCGTCCTCCGTTGTCATGGCTCCGTCAGGACCCGGGTTGCAGGGCTCACCGTATAAGCCCCTTCAAGCGCCACCGGGCCTGCCTCATCCGCCCGCGCAGCCGGCTTTCCCTCTGCCGGCTCCGCTGCTTCCGCAGCGTAGGGACCCGTCACTGCCGCCAAACCCCAAGACAGGCGGCACGGATGAGGAGCCGATGGCAGAGGAGGAAGGCTAGGGTGCTAGCCTCGTCGCCGCACTTGCGCGGCGGCGTGCCGGAGTCGCTCCCGCAGCTCCGCCCTGCCTCAGACCCGTTCTGCGGATCTGAGGAGCCGGCCGGCAGGGCGGTCGGCAACACTTTCTAGAGGTACTATCACTATAAAAGGACACACCGTCATTTTATAACGGATGACCTTCCAAGGTCATCACACGGTTTTGGACCACCTCGGTCAAAATTTTAGCTTGTTTGTGAGGGTTTAGTCAAAATTACAAAGCGCGTTATAGTTTACTGCGTAAGTCCGGGGGTAGTTCCCCATTCTTCCAAAAGGGACTCTTAAAGTCCTAGTGTTTTGCGCCGTGACTTCCGGGCGTTGCCATCTTGCCTTCTTCCGGCCCCCGCCATGCGAAGCCTTCGTCGGGTTTCTGGCATTTTGGGCGCGGGTGGAACATGTTGGGGACCAACATTGTAAGAAGGGGGTAATGTGGCGATTTGGCCCTAAGATCGCGGCAGGTGATTGTAAACATACATGCCATTTATGTGGCCTTTTCGTTCTTGGCCTTGTTTTGACACGCTCCGTTCGAGCGTGCGTTGCCACGGCAACGCATTGTAATTTACGCTCCAGTAAACTATAACAATGGTTTGATTGTGCCTCGCGTGCGTCCTACAGCTTGTGGTGTATTGTATGTGCACTGGAGGCTGCTCGATTGGGGAGATTGTCCAAGAGAGAGTGCCTAGGACGCACGCAGGGCTCACCATGAGCTTTGCGTTCCCTGGTCAAGAGTAGTGGGCTCTTAGAGCCCTGGGGACGATTTCCATGGGGAGGCCCGGGCTGGGAGAGACGGGTGCTGGAGCGCCGCCTTTCGTGAAAATGCATGACCCTAGACCGCCATTATTTTGCCCTGTTAAGGCGGGAGGGGACTTTTCAGTGTTTATTATAGAGGTAGGTATGTAATAAATATTGCTTTTAGACAGGTTAAAACTTCCTATTTATTGCCATCATTCTACCTCTATATGTAAGATTCACATTATTCTTTATTTATCAATTTGTTTCAAATTGCACTTATTGTTAGCTGACTGTTAATAGTAAGGACCTTCACTAGTATATAATCAGACCTGACAGCTGTGCTGTTATTTGAACTTCAAGGGGATTGCGTAATTGTCAGGAAACCCCTGTTTAGACAATAGCTTCGACTTGTAATTAGGACACGATAGTTGTCATCACAGGTATCAACTTCAATACATAACCGGCATTCCATTGTTAGAAGTCAGATAATGATGCCAGCTTGTTTCAAACATCAATAGGTTTACAATAACAATGGGGTTTACATATGATTACATGCAATTGTCAGTGATATAATGCTGGCTGGCTATATAAGCCAGCCAGTTCGTTCAATAAAATAGTTTCAATCTTGTCTTCAACCTGTACACATCGTGTTTGTTGTTGATCACAAGAAAAAAAAGGAACCCAGGCCGGCTGGCCTTGGCCAGCCCGGCCTGGCAATACAGACGGACTGTGAAGTTAAGGGTGAAAACCTTAAACTTTACATATATAAATACCTTGGGTTATATCAGAATAACCAAAGGCGGAGGGCTTAACGTAGTCCGCTACAAACATTGATGTAACAAAGAGTCAAAATTCAAGTCATTTCTTGAATATTATCTCTTCAAAGTGACCTATTTTATAGAATAACTGATCAGCATCCTAATGCGGAAAAGAAAATAGGGGGTCACCGTGCTCGTTTCTTCTACATAATCGATCAAAATCACAAACATTTACCTAAATTGACATAAATTATGGCATTTTTGCACATGTTTTTGCCCATATTCACATCTTGCATCGTGTTTTCCATGCGAACGGATACGGTGACTCCCTATTTTCTTTTCAGTTTTAGGATGCTGAACAGTTACTCTATAAAATATGTCATTTTGAAGCTCTAGATTATGTTGATACAGTTATTTATTTTAAAAAACTTTGACCCCCTCCCCTCACTGTTCGGAGCGGACTACCTTAACCCCGATAACCTGTCCATCATCATATGGGATTTTGGGTCAAAACCACCCAAATGTATAAGTATTAGGATATATGTATGCTTGATAGGTGAAAATTTTGTTCCCTATTTGACTCTTAAACTACATAAATTTACTTCGAAAATCATGAGACATATAACGAGGGAAATAAAACTAGGATAATTTACCTTCGGTGTTTGTGTCGGCGAGCGGGGAGTCTCTGATGGCAATCCTTCCTCCAGCAGACTAAATCAAAATTTTCGTGGCAAAGAAGAGGGGCAAACCCGCCCCAGATGAGCCGTCACCCTGTGCATCTGAACAGTCGTATTGTATTTACAGTATTCACAGCCGGACCTTATGTTCCGAGGCTACCAGCCGTCCGAGGTGGTAACCGGAGTCGGTTCTTGGACCATCCCTTTCGATCCAAACAGAAGGGCTAAAATTTGAAATTCGTTCGATGATTTTCAGACTTTTAAAGAATCATCAATAAGACATTGTACAATCGAAAACAGAAAATTGGGATCATATAGTCTCTTTAGTGTGGAATTATGGGTAATCCCCCCCCCCAAACACCAACAAAATGAGTTATTTTTGGCCATTTTCACTCAAATCAATATTCAATGAAAGCTTGTGAAAAGATTTTTCTCAATTTTTTTTTTTTATCAACTAAATGCTGTGTATGTTTTTGATACAAAAAAAATATGGGGGTCATTATGCTATTTTTTCCTCTGAAGGCATTCATATGAAGCAAAGACAGGAAATTCCACCTAAATTTGTTAAAAATATGTATAAATTCACCAAGATCCACATTATGACAACCTGTATAAACAAAAAAAAACTAGCATGGTGACCCCCATATTTTTTTTTTCAAAAACATACACAGAGGTTCGTTGATGAATCAACAGAATGGCAGAAAATCCATTCACAAGATTTTATTAAATATTGAATTTAGTAAAAATGGTCCCTTTTGGTGGTATTTTTTACCCATAATTCCACGGTAAGGAGAATATGCATAGATCAGAAGAGAAAAAAACTAGTCAGAAGAGCGGTGAGGCTTTCGCCATGACCAAAATAGATCCCTACCCAACGGGCACACCACGTGAAAACCACGTGATAATCTGGTGGAAAGTTGGTTGACTCGTCAGACATGTCTAAATCACGTCATTATGACGTGGTTTTGTTCAGAGGTTAAGACGTGCATATATACGGCACAATAAGACGTCTGTACGACGTCGTTTACATGACACTAAGCAACGAGTATCTCGGTCTTCGAGAGAAGAGATATATTTTATTAATTTATTTCAATTTCATTCCGCACTGAATACCTCATACTTTTAACCGATATGAATTGAGACTTGAACTATTCTACGTGTGTAGCCCACATGTGATCCTGTGCAGGTTTAATAATAATAATAATAATATTAATAATAATAATAATAATAATAACTGTTCATGTTATAACATGTTTGCATAGTAGATTTTTCGAATAATAAGTTATTAAGTTTGAAAAACTTTCTGTATTCCTGCCATGATGCAATGCTGAGACATTTTCACGTGTAGCCTGCTTTCACATGCCTGATTAATTAATCCAAGCAGAAATACATAACGAGAGATGTATTTCTGATCCAAGCTATTTGTTGAGAGAAAGACCTGCGAGCCCTGATCCTTGACGGCGGGTGGATGGTGGGGGGTGGGGGGAGAGCATAGTGATGGAGATATTGGGCGGGTCAGGTTCCTGGCGAAATTGGGGAAACCACAAGCATGCTGTGCGGTTCGAAGTATGGCAGTCAACTTGTGAAGGATTAGTGTGTGGCTGGGAAACAAATTTTGGCTCTTGACCCGACAAGGTGGTGGCGAGTCGAATACTCAGTGTTTTCGAAAGTTTTCAGTGGACATTCATTGTTCAACAGTTCAAGATTTATACTTCTCAAGTGGATAATACTGAATTGAACCAGGAAGCAGGTGAGTTTTGCATTATTAGCTATGATTATTATTATGTATATACATGTGAACCGCATGGCGTAAAAAACAGTGAATGTTAAACAGTTGAATGTATGTATGAAAGTTGTGTGTTAATGTACACAGTGCGTATAACTTAATCGCGTACATCTTCGCAAAATGTGAAAAGTGAGTGTACTGTATGGTTACTCAAAATTATATTGAATGTTCACTAGATCTAGCCGAATTAACGTTCTAAACAGGGATGGACTCGATCTATTCGGGACATGATTATAGGGTCACTTTCCCCGTGAAAATTTCGATACTTTTGCCAGACATTACTTACTTGCCAGACCTTTTTTTAATTTAGTCATTTTCCTAATTTTTTTTCATCACTTTTCACAATTCTGCGAGAATGTCAAGTTGAACAGTTGTTGAAAGCAAGAGGCCAAACATTTGTATTTCTCCACTCAACAAGAACTTTCATTTTCGATCTTTTAAATTACACATTTTAAAAATATTTAGTGTAAATCTACTTCAGAATTTGAATTTGCATTCATCAGGGAAACCGTTAGAGCTAGAACATATAAAATACACTCTCTGATAAAATAGCTGGAAGACACCTTTTGCATGTATCTGAAATAAATTAATCCCATGGGTGACATTATTTAGCCCCACAAGCATGATCCAGTGGAGCTCCGGGCCGGTCCGTTGGAGCCTTGCAGATGATAACCAGAGAGCATTTTGTGTGAACTTCTCGCTTCCAACACTCACACCCCCACCCCACCCCTCCTTCCCTCCCCCACTCCGTCATCCTCCCTCCCAACTCTAATAATTGATGCACGATGCTATCGCTTACGAAAGCACGCTGTGTACATGTACTGATCGAGATATTGCCTGCATGTGGTCGGCCTGGCTGCACAAGCTCAAATCACCCCCCCCCCCCCCTTACCACCACTACACAAATTTGTTGATTGATATCTGATGCTATCACACAAGGAAAAGCAACAGGTTACTGAGAGGTAGAGTGCATGTGTTAATAGCCCGACATGTAAGATTGATCCTGATCCATGGGACGTCTAGTATCACGCCCTATTTAAATGCTATCACTGCGTATCAAGACAAAGAAGTCAAAAAGAAAAACAAACAAACAGACAAAACAGATTGGGCAGTATGATAATTTTGATTAATAACTAACAAATCAGTGTTCATTCGGGAATAATAATTTCTGGTTTATATCCTAGAGAGCTATAATTTATATTATCCGCAATTTTCCCTTTACTTTAGAAAGTGAGTATTGTTATTCATGTCATCATTTTGTTATTTTGGTTTCATATATATATATATATATGCATTGGATTCACACTAATAGAATGTAATATTTGTGATATAGCGATTGATTTATATCACTAGTTGGGACAGGTACTTCTAAGTTATTATTGTTAAAAAAAAAAACCGACATGCAGTAGGCTCCAGCAAAATGCCATTAAATATATTTAATATATTTTACCCAATTATCAAAACACTTTTTTTTCAAAATTGTGCATGTAGTGTGAATTTATGTGTGTGATAATGTATGATTATTTTCGTTGTGTGTATGCCCAGAATTGGAATTTCCTTTTTTTGTATAATATAATTTTAATCGCACTGTAGCAGAGGACAAGGAATTTCGAGATACCTTGGTAACTTGAAATTTATTTATATCTGTATGCTGACACTTGGGCTGGTTTGTTGATAATTTTTTTCGAATGCTGGTGCTCATTATACATTACAGGTTGCCAAATGCGTGTCCGTGGGGGGCGTGGACATGAAGGACATGACCAGCAATGTGATGGGAATGTAAGTACATACTACCATGTACTGAACACAGTGCATGTGAACCAGTTTTCTTTTGTCATAATATTATTACACAACAATGATATATGTACACATTTCAAATACATGTTTGAAATATGTTCACTCATATTGTTATGATAATGATTTCAGGCTGATGACAAATGGACTGATGTCCAACCTTAACATGAAAGGGCAGAGGGGGAAAACAGCCTTCGAAAACTCCGCTCTATGCAAGGCCATCATAGGTATTTTGCATGACTGTAGCCTACGATGAATTCTCTAATGTACATACATAATAATAATAATAATTTATTTTCTATAGCGTAAATCCACAGAGTGCTCTAAAACGCTTTATGTGATGACATAGGATATTATGATTACATGGGATAGTATGATTAGACATTAAAATATTCATTGAACAAGTGTGCCTTGATTTGAGACTTGAAAAGTTCTAAATTGGGAGCAGTTCTTATACTATGAGGAAGACTATTCCAGAGGCGTGGCCCTGCAACACTGAAGGCACAGGTCTGAACAGCTGATGACCTTGTGAAGGGGATTTGGAGCAAGGACTGGTCACCGGAACGTAGTCCTCTAGCTGGCTCATATCTGTGGAGGAGTTCATGAAGGTACACCGGGGACTGATTGTTCACTGTCTTGTACACCAGAGTGAGGATCTTGAATTTGACCCTCTGCTCGACTGGCAGCCAGTGGAGGGATTTGAGCACCGGTGTAATGTGGTCCCTCCTCCCAGTTCCCGTGATCAGCCTTGCTGCAACATTCTGGACACGTTGTAACTTGTTAATCAGCACAGAAGGAGCCCCGCACAGGAGAGAGTTACAATAGTCCAGCTTCGTTGTAATGAACGCATGGACTATGCGTTCAAGTGATGGACGGTCCAGGTTCCTCTTGATCTTGAAAATGTTGTGAACATGGGCATAGGCAGATTGACAGACAGCTTGCACGTGCGCCTGCATGGACGTTGTGGAGTCCATCACGACACCAATGTTTCGAGCGCGGGAAGATGGAGCAACATGATGATCACCGATGTGGATGGACGGAGGTACTCTGGTGTGTGCAGATGACTTGGAAGAGATCATGAGAAACTCAGTCTTGTCACTGTTCATCTTTAGTTGGTGTTCTATCATCCACTGTTGTACAGATGCAATACATTTCTCGATTTCGACAACAGCACAGTCAATTTCCTTGGGCTTGCATGTAAACCAGATCTGGGTGTCGTCTGCGTACAGGTGGTAACTTGTGTTTAGCTGTCGTAGGAGCTGTCCTAGAGATGCCGTGTAGATAGTAAAGAGGACCGGTCCTAAGACCGATCCCTGAGGCACCCCACAGTCCAAGGACATGGGATCAGACCTTGCCCCTTGGATTTGGATAGTCTGCTGGCGACTTTCCAGGTAGGACACGAACCACTGCAGCATGGTGCCGCCGATACCAAGATGCTGAAGTGTGCTGGCAAGGAGCTGATGACTGACCGTGTCAAAAGCGGCCGATAAGTCCAAAAGGATGAGTAGAACTACTTTCTGCTGGGCCACAGCACACACAATGTCATTCCGGACACGGACAAGTGCAGTCTCAGTACTATGTCCCTGTCTGTATGCGGACTGGCAAGGTTCGAGTAGGTTGTGATCCTCCAGGTATGTGCTGAGTTGTGAGACTACAACCTTTTCAAGGACCTTGGAGACAAATGCCAAATTTGATACTGGGCGGAAATACTTCAGTATGTTGACATCGAGCGATGGTTTTTTTAACAGTGGTGTGACAAGTGCTTCCTTGTAACATGTATGTGAATGTTATCCTAGTGGTGAATGAATTTATGCTGACGAACAAGAATCTTGAGACAATGAACATTCATTAATAACCGAATCATAAAAAATAATATTTTTGTTTTTCGTTTGTTTCAGCCAGTTTGATAGCAAGCCATCGGAGCACGGAAAGTGATGCCCGCCGTTGCATCACGTCGGTTTTAAAGTATGCGCCCACCAGGAAAGGAGGCTCCAGAAGAAAATGATTTACATGTATAATGTGTTAAAATAATAAATGATTGCATTACAGCTATCGGGTATGTGTTATATCCATTCAGGTCGGTCAAACTGGTCAAAATCTCAGAAGATTGGACCAGTTTGTAGACGTGTTTAAGACGTCATATAAAGACGTCTTGAACACGTATTTTAACCATGTCATAACCACGTGATTAGGAGACGTGATTTTCACGTGATAATATCACGTGATTTTGATTTGCAAATACAACAAGTTAAACACGTGAATGATACGAGTTGTATCCACGTCTTGTCCACGTGAAATCAACCAGTTTTGCCCGTTGGGTAGCTTCGGCTTCAGGGTTTTGGCGATCACTGTCCGATACTGTAAAACGACTAATTTTTGCGGACGATTAATTTCGCAGATTTGGTGGTAGGGGAAAACCGCCAAATTAACTAGATATATAAGAAATAAAAAAATTTGTGGTTTTGAAACCACCAAATTAAATCTCCGCCAAATAAGATAGCTGTCAAAATTAGTCGTTTTACAGTAACCCACTAGCATCGAAAGGACATGACCTTGATGGAATTTCTCAAGAAGAAACTCCGAAATCAAGGGAGCAGTGCTTTTGAAAGGACTAATCTATTTTGTCTGGTACACTTCCAAAGAAGATTTTCTATTTGATCGGGCGATCCTAGCGCACACCTTTGAAAATCTCTTTTTTCTGTAACAGTGCTCGACAATATCCATGCATAACTTTCAGACTTGTCGGAGCCGTTTTAGCAGCTCCCACTGATTCGGAAGCTGTCGGGAAGATCGATCAGCAATTCCAGATGGTCCAAGAACCACGACTTCTGCGCTAGACATGGAGCTATTAGAAGCAAGTGGCATTGATGTGACCGGAAATTCACCATCACTTTTTCGATTAGGACTGCTGGCGGGTATACATATGCATACATCCCTTCCAAGCTCGTGGACATGGCATACGGGTATCAAATTGGGGAGACAATCGATGGGAGTTTGTGATTCCGCTGAGTCGCAAATAAGCACCCAAGAGATCGCAGAGCGAGTGAATCATCTTGGGGGAGAGACTCCACTCCACAGCCTGGATTTGACCTTCCCTGGAAATACGGTTGGCCCAGACATTCATATTCGCCCCATCCCTCCAAACTGGCATCTGTAAATAGATGTCTGGAGGGTGGCGGCAGCAGACGGAGGGGAGCCCCCCGCATCAAATTGGTGGGGTCCAGCCACCACCTGAGTTCCTGAGTCACCTCCATGCAGAGAGACTGGAACCATGTCTTACAACTGTCCCGAAGTGTGGGACCAGCGAGATTGAAAGTAGAGCTAAATTGGGCGCATGTGTAGGCGACCCATTGCCACTTGCGAGCCGTGTGTGGAGCGCCCTGAAGGAACCCTTGCGACAGCGTGGATAACTTTAGTTGACGGTTTGCCGTTCAAGTCTCTGAGGTAATCAGAAATTGATATCCCAAAAAGACAAACTCTCGCTGCGGTGATAAGTCTGACTTTTTGTGGTCCAGATTGAAATCCATGTGTGAACACAAATCCACCACCCATTGTGCTTGGCTCAGAAGTGTGATCGGACACTGATGCCTGATTAGCCAGTCGTCGAGGTACTGATACAGAAAGATGCTTTGTTTGTGAGCAAGGATCTGAACCTCGTGAGCTACCATGGTGAGTCAGTCGTCGAGGTACTAAGACAGGAAGATACTTCGCTTGTGAGCACGGATCTGAACCTTGCAAGCTACCATGGTGAAAATCCATGGGGCCGTGGGAAGGCCGAACGGCAGTGCTCGGAACTGCGACACCCGGCCCCGGTAGAAGAATTGAAGGTACTTCCGTACGGCGGGCTTCATTGGCACATGGAAGTAAGCATCCTTGATGTCTATCAACACTACCTACGCATCGTGAGGCATGACACACCTGATCTTGGCCTAAACTGGGCGTCCTTCCCCCGAGGCTCAGAGATCCACAAAGCATGAGAATCCAGTGACGACTTGTCGGGGGCAGTTGGCGCAGTCAGTTAAGGTGCTCGTCTCGTGACCAGCAGGTTGTTGGTTCAAGCCGCGGCGCTGGCGCTGCTGTGTTGGCTGTCTAACACCCTTGGGCAAGGTGTGTACCACAATGTGTTTCGGTTCACTCAGTCGTATAATTGAGTACCCGATTGGCAGTGTTGGAAATTGTACGTGTGTGCTGATCACCTTGCGCCAATATGGCAGCAAAAAGTCTCTGACAAATAGGTGATTGTCTATGGACCCCAGGGAGTCGGAAAGTGGTTCGTGGCCATATATCGGGGGTAATAATTGCGAAGTGCTTTGAGCAGGTTCATGGGAAAGCACCATATAAAAACTTCACATTATTATTATCTATTCTGTGTCTCCATAGAGAAAGATGGAATCTTGAGGAACCTGTTCAACTGGGAGAGATCTATGACCGGACGCCAACCCCCTGAAGCCTTTGGGACTACAAAAAGAACGCTGTAGAAACCGGGAGAATCTGGAGCCGGTTCTATAGCTCGTATTTCTATCAAGGCCAACATTTCTTAGTGTGAAACACAACGACGTTCGGCATCATTTGAGAGCGAGAAATCTCTTGGAATGCTTGAAAGTGGAGGACTCGGGAATGGTAGGACGTCCGCAACCACGGCTGCCCCGACCTCGTCCCCCTCGGGCTGCACCAGCATGGGGGCCACGAAAGTGCAAGTCTGAGGCTCTTCCCTTGCCCTTTGTAGTGGCCCCATCACGCTGAGTCTGTTGAGGCGGATGCTCCGTCACCGCTGCAAGAGATTTGGCCAACTTCTCCATCGTCTGAGCGAATCATCGCGGCCTCGGAGAAAGATTTCTCAGATGATTTTTTAACGCTGACGGACTTGGCCTTATGTAAATCCTCTGAGAGGTCCGGAAGTAGGAGAGTGGGCAATTGACCCATCTCTGGAATCATAGGGGCCATATGAAGCTTTGTTTGACATCAGGTCGTCCGGAATCCTGAGGTGAAGAAACTGTAACAGGGCGTCCCTCCTCCGAAGCTCAGAGATCCACAGAGCATGAGACCCCAGTAACGACTTGTCGGCTACCCCAAGACCAATGGATGATACACCAGCGAGAACCTGGTCGTAAAGAGCTTGAAGGGAAGTCTTCGCTGCCATCGATAGCCAATCCAGGGCAGAGTTCATGGCCATCCCTAGTCTGATGGAGTGCCGCATCTGGGCAAGTGAATCCCTAGGCACCGACACTGACTTCGGTTCACTGAAGAAAGCAGCATGAGGTTGTTGCTTCGTCAGCTGAGTAGGCTTCACTTCAAATTCAGAAGACAAGTAGAGGTCATCAACGGAAGGGCGTGGTGGAAAAGATTCTGGACGAATCCTGTTTGCCCTCAGAGAATCTTCAAGGGGCTCCGCAAGCGTATTATGGACCCCAGCTGCTGAGGGGAAGCGGAACGAATCACAACAGTTTAGGCCATTCCCTTAGACCCGCGATCATAGATCTGGCCTGCTTCTTGGGTGGCTCCTGAGCGAAGTCCTTTTTCTCAGGTCGAGAAAAAGGATCGTCCCCAGCCGCGGGAGGTGCCAGAGAAGAGGAATCATCATCCTCCCTGCTTCTCTTAAGCGCTTAACAAAACCTGATGGTCAGGGTTGTGAATCGTCCTCGACATCATCCGAAGGAGGAAGAGGGAAAATCCCCTCCTCCTGACGAAGTGGAAGATTGTTCTCATCTGACAACGCCACTGGAGAATGAGCCCGCTGCTGCTGCTTTGAGATCTCCCCTACCAGAGTCTCCCCCACCAGAGTGACCAGGAACCCGAAACCGGTAACCAGGTGATGCCAAGATGGCCAGAACTGAAAAACATCGATTAACGGTAATGCCTGAATGGCAGTGGCTCACATAGCATACAGCACTGACGAGTAGCACCAGATCTGACGAGCACACCAAAGCTTCGGCCTTTTCAATCGTGTTCGGGAGCCGAACATACGACTTTCGCCACCCACGAGACATCACCTAGAAACCAGGGCCCGAATTGCTCAGCCAACGCAGCGTGAGGATTGGGAGCCACCGGGAGAGGGTGAGCCGAAAGAGATGCTTCTTCAACTCTACGTAAATCCACAGGGAAAACGTCAGAGCTCGAAGCAGAGAAACAACCCAGGATCCGGGAACCTTTTGAGGAAACACCAAAGTTAAAACTCACATTACGTATATCTCTAACCAGAACTACATCCTGCCGGTTCTACCTGTCTACTGACTGACGTAGCCGGGATTTGGCGGAACTAAAAGAACCACAACCTGAAGGGAGGGGGGGGGGGGGCATCTGAAAGGTGCTTATCCTGAACTTGCTTCAACCCAGCCAGTGCCACGATCCAGAACTCCCTGGGTCAGGAGGTGCAAATTGCACAAGTGTCGGGCGAGCGGCAATAAGCCATTCTACACGCCTAACACGTAGCATGGCGCTCCCCCTGTGATGACGGCCACTACACTTCATCTGAAACAGACCATGAAGTAGCGGGCGATAATGGGGGAAGAAATGGGCCTGGGGAGGACTACACCATTTCCTCCCAAAAAAACGAACTAAACTAATGTAAAACGACTAATTTTGGTGGCTATTAAATCAGGCAGTTGTGAGCCCCACATTATTTGGCGGAGATTTAATTTGGCAGTTCCAATGTGACAATTAATCCTCTCCAGACCTCTTGTTTGAATGTCAGGGTAAGATTACCCAAGGTGTTTATTATAGAAGTAGGAAGGCAATAAATATATAATTAACATGGCTGAATCGCTTGAATGTCGAAGTGAGGGAATGAAATTGAATCATCGCTTTTTATTCTGGCTTTTAATCCTTCTGATTTAAATATACATCATTGTACAAACATCACACATTCATACAGAGCAACAATAGGCAAAATTTGAACAGCTGAATATCCAAGTTTAGTATGCCACATCTTGCACACCATAACGGATACATGTACTTTGTAACTCAAACGCACACATAGATTACGTTATACTCATCATGTATATTTGTTTGGGATATCTTAAAATGTATTCTGATCATGGATTTACAATAGTACATGTATAACAAGGTATTAGTATATAACAATATATACTTGAGACATTATGATATGGTTACCGTATAGAAATTAGATTTTTCAATGTATTAGAACAGTGTTATTATGTCCAAAGAAACGGAATGAAAGCAGGTGAATGACAGTTTGGTTCCGTACCTTCGTTTGAGTATTAATCATGTCACATCAAACAGGCATGCAGTGTTTTTATTAATTTAGCTTGATGTGAAGTTATCAATTACAAACAAACAGAAATATCACATTCCAACAATTTGTGTACTTTGCAGAAAATTTACACCCTCTCACAACCACATTAGAACATTCACCAACAATACACAAACTGATATCAGATTACATGTATAATGTACATGTACAACATAACTGAACAGCGTAACAAAATGCTCATTCATCGCAATTCATTTACCAGATTTTACCTTACCTTAATTTTTTTTCACATTTTTTTTCAAATGCCCTAGTTTAACTTAGAAATGTTAGAACCATTTGCACACATATACATATATTGTTGCCATATTTACATAAAACATTTATAGGGATAGTTATATACATGAATAAAAAGTTTTGACAACAGAACATCATCCATTTGAAAGTGAAATTGAGCTGGAATTAACCATGTCAATAGTTTGAATGCTAGAAGACAAATCTATGCTAAATCTATGTTGCCAATAAAACCTTTTGAACACTCTTGAACACTGACAATAATTTCACAACAGATGTGTCAATTGAAGTTTCTTTCCACACAGGATGGGACACATCAAGGGGAAGATGTCAACAGAAGAACATTACTTGTGTTTGCAGGGAATTCGTTTTCAGGTTTTACCAATTACCACTGGGTGATGAAAATGTACAAAGACCGACGAAAAAATGGACTAGATGAATGATCACATGATCACAGCAAGCAACCAATCACGAAGCAGCCTGTGGTGGGGGTGGTGGCGGCGGTGTAGCACTTCTTCTCTCGTAGTTTACTAGTCTCTGACCTACCAGATACCTGTACGTGGTGAAATCACAGATCGCGGTTCAAAACGTTATAGGTACTGCTGTCAATTACATAATAAAAATCTAGGTACATCTGATGATTACTACTGATTTTAATCATGTGTGAATAGATATAACTGAAAACTAATAGTCAACAAAAACGTCTTACTTGTCGTTTTTGATGTGTTCGTAAAGCTTCTTGAACTGTTTGACTTGGAATATGCAGAAAGAGAACATCATCAGCAGGCTGAGCATACAGGGGTAGATACGGCGTAGGACTAGGTTCTCAACGTCGGTTCCAAAACCTGGAAAATATGGGACAAAAATCAGCAGGCATACAGGGGTAGATACGGCGTAGGATTAGATTCTCAACGTCGGTTCCAAAACATCAACATCATTCCAAAGCTTTATCAGAGCAATTAATGTCCACATTAAACTCTGGGATGTGTCTTGGCTAAATGGTGGTACATGTACTTTGAGCAAATATACTTCAGCTAATCGAACTGCAAGTGCTCTGTGAAGGGCAGTTTAACATTCTCTATTTTGGAGAAGAAAAACATGTACTTGTATGACACAAAAACAATCCTCAAAATAATTTAAGAACCAGACCAATGTTCAATCAATATGGACACTCTCCTGAATATGCTTAAATGTGGGTAAGACTTCCGTTATGTGGGTTTCGTTGATGCAGATCACTAATCCAAAGATTGGAAAAATCTGATATTCAAAAATATCAGAAATCTGATTCAGATTGCCATGATCCAGATAGATGCCCCCCCTCCCTCCCCCCGCGAAGCATATGCAGATTCATATGCTGTTAATGCTTTTATTGCTACGTTGTCCGAGAACAGATTTCATTTACCCCCAAAATCAGAATTCAGGATCCAAGTCTTTTTCTTGTGCCAGGATCAGAAAATTCATCAGGATCCAGTCCTGACATATTTCTGATAAATACAGATGATTTCAATACATAACTCACACTGTTCGTATGGCATATGTGCACATAGTATAGTATATCATTCACACATAATTATTATAGGTGAATGTGGTCCACTCTTGGTCCTTAAATTATTTTGAGGATTGTACTTGTTTCACAGTACAGAAAAAACTCCCTCGTAATAATATGCGAAGAGATTACAAAATACACATCATAAAACTCTTTCCTTACAAGTCTGTGAATGACATTGACAGGCGGTGATTCAACAGAACAGGAGCAGGGACATATCATGTGAACATTTCGATACACACCTAGCGCGGGTACGAAGCTCCTGGCGATGATATAAGGTAGTGACAAGGTCATTCCTAGAACTCCAATTACTGGGCAACACAGCTTGGTTACGATAAAGTATAGATCCATTTGGCGAAAACCCTGATTGTAAACCTGAAGCAGAAAAATATTCTTTCACATATCATGCATATAGGCCTTCAATGAACCACCACAAATACACAAGCATTGCATTGACATAAATCATGTCCACAGATCTTCCATAAGTCATGAGGATCGTCCATTATCTGACCTGTTCCATGACCCGCTTGAGCCACCACTGGGGACCCATCATTGTCACA
The DNA here is from genome assembly GCA_949152475.1 of Terebella lapidaria. Lineage (NCBI taxonomy): Eukaryota > Metazoa > Annelida > Polychaeta > Terebellida > Terebellidae > Terebella > Terebella lapidaria. The sequence goes on along the minus strand of OX424564.1, from coordinate 14,675,733 downwards.
GCACAGATGATTTTAGCATGAAGTACACCAAGGGCCCAGTCCTGTGTGGGTATGAATGAAGTAATCATAAATAGCTGTATGCACAGATCACCGATGAAAAGTCACTACTTGATTTTTTTTTTACAATTCATGGTCCAAGTTATCACCATGGTTACCAACCTGCCAGGGAAAGAAGACGGGGGTCATGTTGAGAGGCGCGCGGAGCGGGACGACAACCACGAGCTCAAAGAGCAGCCCGAGGAGCAACGGCACAAGTCCCAGCAGCAGTCCCACCACGACCACGCTCTTCACGACCTGTGGGAGACAGCGGAACACATGCGCTTGTCACCGATAACGTGATATGCAGTGTGTGAGTGTGGGGGCAGTGTGGAGCGACATACCAGTTGATTACACAAATGTAAGGGAATCTGCTTGAAATGAAATTTCTGCACAGATATTTGGAAGTTGCCCATATACTGTGTTTTAGATTCAACTTGTTATATTTTATGTAAAGGGCAATGTTTTACAGTTTGATAAGAAGGGTTATATAACTGTATATCATTCAGAGTACAGGACTTGAATACATAGCACTGTGTGAGCGAGGACTTATCACTAGATGTGGGGTAACCATGACAACACTCACCAGAAGCACCCACTCCCCAACCAGAGAGAGAAGGACCCCCGGTCCCTGGGCTACCCACGGGGACTATGGAATATCAACATGGCAACTGTAAATAGCTCCTCACCACACATACTACAGGCTGTTGATATTCTGACAACAAACGGCCTCAACATGTCGGACTTTGAATCAGCTCACCAAGCTCTTTTGGTTTTGTTTGTTTATTAACTAACAAATTTACAAACTGATTTTTCTAATCGGGACAACCACCACCCGTTATTTTGCAAAATCATCGAGAGGCACAAAATTTATCATGTGGTGAACTGATGTCAATCCATCAAATTGGAATTTCACAGGAAGCAGAATTATCTACGTTAGACGAAAACACAATGAAGCTACATGCATACAAAATTTGCACGAAATTACAATTCACAGCTTGAGACCAGTTGATGCTAACTAAGTCCACATACACAAGCAATGAAATATCCAATGTACAAAGGGACTTCTGGTTTTGGAGATTTTGGTTTGTGCAAAAACTGTGTGGAGAAATGAGTTTGATCACAGTCACTTTGTTTTTTTTATCCAATCTACTGTACACAGATCGATGAATTCACAAACTCTCGTCTTAATCCACAAAGTGAAATCTGAGAACCATGACCTCCGCAACTTGGAATCATCCCTCGGCGTCAATAGACGGTGCCACTCACCAGACTGATCCACTCGAAGACGCGAGAGACGATCACTCCAAAGCCCTGCGGCAGCCATGTGTACAGGATGGAGGCGCCTCGCATCAGCAGCCAGCAGGAGTACAGCCCACACGCGGCGGTGTACAGCTCGTGGCTCCGTGTCTCTCCCATCCACAGACGCATCAGCCGCCTGCCCAGGTACACTGTTACGGCAAGGACCCAGAGAAATGTTTTATCTGCATATCTTGGTTGAAAATTCGTATTTCATGATCGCATTTGAGGCTGAGCAAAAATAAATACAGGTATCAAAATTTCATCTTCGATAGCCAAATTGGTTGATAGAATCCTATTTCATTATCAATTGATAGACTGGACAGAGCAGTCAAAGCACTAGCAATTGATCACATTTACCCTGTATATAGCAAAGGTTAAATATTCCCATATGTACAAGTATTAGAAAGCAAAATGAGAACATGTACTGACCTGGTAATGTGTAACACACCAGACTGCAGACAAACAGCGTCACACACATCAGCACCAAGAGCAAGGTCACCTGAATCGGAGGTCAAGGTCATGCATTTTTGCCACACTACGAATTCAGTATGTAGTTTAGGCACCGTACAGTTTACAAACCAAGGAAGTTCAAACCTGGGTATTTTTCAATATTCAGCTTAGGTACCATCCATGAGTTTGTGCTCAGTGAACATTTCATACCAGCGTATTGTTTGGGAAGTTGGACAGCAAGCCTACAGACCTTGAGATTGAAGTAGGGTCCACGTTGGTACGGCTGGAAGCCGGTGGGGCCGCCGCCCTGCAGCATGGCCTGGTGCGCGGCCCCAAGTCCAAGGGGTGCCGGGGCCACCGGGGCGTTGTTAGCGGGTACTGCGGCTGCGTCAGCCCCGGCCGCTGGGGGGACAACTCCGTCCTCCGCTGCAGGGGGCACCTCAACGTCCTCAGCTTGTGCGGCAGCCTCTCCCGGGCGCTAGAGACGGCAGGGAAGTATTGGAAGAATGATATTTTGGGGGGAAATGATGCTTGCCGCGTTTATGCATCAAGGGCATGGAAAATATTGGGTCTGCCAGAAACTTCCAATACTTCTGGCCTGACTGCTTTGAATCACGACAATTATATCGTAACAAGAGAATGGTTATCCTAATAGCACTGTTCCTTTGGTGCCTGTGGTTTTTAACAATTGCATATCAATTTTTAACAATTGTATGCATGATATCTGTATTTGTGACAGTACCGACCTCCAGGATGGGTTCAGCGGCGTCAGCGTGCTCCAGCGGCTCGGCTGCGGCCGCAGCGCCCTCTGCAGGAACACGCGGCTCCACCACATCTTCTGGCGCCTGTGGCTGTGAATTGTGAACACCAAATGTCAAGCTACATTTTGGGACTTAAAACTGCGGAAAAGGCATTGATCATGAGATTGAAACGAGTTAATCAAGATGTTCAATCTCAATTCAAAATTTCACAACAAACAATGTCTCCTGGGTAGTCCACCTGTTCGTTGTCAAGTGGTATGTCGCCAAGGAGATAGGAACGCAGGTCCAGTAACCAGGCAACCAGGAGACACCAGCCCCGGACAAGGTTCTTGAGCCACTGGCGAGTGTGGCCTTGTTCAAGGAGCGCAGGCAGCACAACTTGTAGGAGGAGCAGCTCCAGCGACAGCTCACTGACTGGCGCATCACTGCGGGGGAGATGACACACAGCAAAGCTATAGTGAACAGCGCATCACCGTGGGGAAGCGTTACGTGGAAAAGTTATTTTAAATGACACATCGCATGAGTAGATACGAGAGACCCACTCAGGAAGGTGAACAACACATTAATTCAATCAATAAGACATACACAGTACACATGTGGATTAGATAAACAATTTATATACTCAAGATTTCATGGTAAGTAGCATCAACACACTCGCAAATACCAACCTGGACAGCATGACATTATACGGTAGAAATCCTGGAAACAAGTATCTGATGACTCGAACAGGAAGCCATAGCATCATCAGCACTGTGCTTCCAAATATAACCTGCATAAAATAAGACATCGTGCTTATGATTCATAGCGGCAATGATAAAGTGGCAATAAAATGTCATCAAATGAGTTAGGACTGAATCAATTTATCAATGATATCCCATTATGCCATGAAATGCCTCCACCTATTACAAGATGCTCCTTGTAAGAAGAAAATACCACCTCTCCCTGGATGAGTTGTATACACCAACACTGAGAGGAATGAACAGAAGGCTTACCATGGATGCAAGGAACCGCCTGACGTGTCTGTACACTGGGAGGTGAATCATCTGGAAATGGGTGTAAGACCTACTAGTAAAGTAAGCTGTCAAATTATCCTATAGGGCCAAAGGCATATATAGGGCCTGCAATGACAGGTGGCCATTCATACCAGGATCATTTATACGATAAAAGTCCATTTTTGACCTAGTACAGTGGTGTATCTAACAATGCTACATGTAAATAACACAGCAGAACAGGACCCCACCTCCTGTATTGGATTGAAGTCTGGATCGTTGAGGTTCCTGAGGAACCAGAGCACGCCAGGCCGCAGAACTTCTCTCAGCAAGAGAATGAACGACGCGAAGTAAAACACGTAGACCATCCCGACCAGCCAGTGAATGAACATGGAAGTGCCTGGTGCCACGGCGAAGTTTGTCTCTCTGTCCTTCAATGTCGCATCAAACATGCTCTGAAGGGAGGGAGAGAGTCTTCGTAAGAAAATATTGTTTTTAATAGCTCAACGCACAGTTCTCGTGAGAAAATGGCCACTATCAGAGGAAAAGCTCTACATGTATTTAGTGCTTGGCAACTATCTTTTGTACACACCAGGGAGCAGATATCAAGCCACCAGCCGCATATCAACGGAAAAACACCGATCTCCACGACAACCAAGAGCGATACCTTGACAACGATGTAACAAAGTCCTAGAACTCGTTGAGATCTGTCAGAGAGGGGAAATCAACATAAAAACTATGTAAAGACTTCAATTAATGTTACAAAATAATGTTATTAAGCCACATATACACAACATTCAAGATACATAATCCCATTCTGCAGCACCATACTAACCTATGCAGAGACACTAGGGAGATTAAGGCATGTAGTATGACGAGTGACATAGCTATAAGGATGTAGCCCACCAGTGTCGTCAACAGTCCTTCAAACTGACTGGCAGCCACCTGTAATACACGGAGTATGTCTGTATCATCACTTCCAAGTGACAATAGGAGCATATTTGTAATAGTGATCAATCTTAAGGTATCGATGCTTGTGGAATCATGTGCTTTGATAGTTTGTTATACATGTAAGTATTTCCAAATGCAATTATTACTGAGAAAATCATGTTTTCAGACAAAATACATACAGGTATGCTTTTGTACTCACATATTTGTTGAATTTGAACCCGATTATTGTGAAGTGGCCAATGTGGTACGGACAAAATGCTGCAAAAATGTATGATATATTCCAGTATAATCTGCAAGAAGATTTCAAATCAATGTCCATGTATATATTAAAGATAGTCAGATGACTTACCGAAAACGAGTATGAACAATGTGTTTAACGAGACGACCCAAAACACATGTTCCTGCAAAAGAGTAACACTTATATTACATAAACATAATACAAACATTTGACGAATTATCACACAATGAATGGCAGAAATATTCCAGGACAAGAAACCTAGAAACCCAGTGTTTCTCACACGAGGGTAGTCAGTCATAAGTTATTGGGAAAACTTGTAGAAGCAGAATTATACTTACCAAAAAAACTAAGGAGCCATCCAGTCCAAGTAACTGTAGAACAATACAATAAACTAAGCAAATATCTATAAGGAAGTGACATAGTAAAAGGCCAATAAATTCATCAGGAGTATCTCCCAATTTATATTCTACAACATTGAGCTTCAACAACAATGTTCCAGATACAGAGAGAAAGTTTCGCAATCGATATTTGGGGACACAATGATTTCCAAATCACAGTTTAATAAATTGGTGTCAGTCTGACAAGTGATAATTGTAGACATACTCGTTCCCAGGTCAGCTCTTCCGCAGCTCTGTCCCACTCTATTGGGTTCCAGTTGTCATCTGTCAAACACAGACATAGTCTTTTTTATGGCATTTTTGGTCTCCAATCAACATGAATGGCAGGTAATTATCATATCATATGATGGCTACTTTCACGAAACCATTAAATTCATTCTACTTTCGCGGTATAGTAACAGTATACATGACACATTCAAACGTAAGTTGTTCTGCCACAAACAAACCGAAATACCAATGGGAAAGAACATTGTCACTCACTCAAAATGACTACCCCATGTGACTGTACACGCCATGATGCCATATTTACTCAGACTATTGTATCAATCAACACCTCTCCATACAGACCCTGTGGGGTGTGATACAGACCCTGTGGAGCGGCATTTGCAGCGTTGTCGTTGGCGCCAGGCTGTGGTTGCTGTGGGGGTTCCGCCTCCTCGACTTCTGGCTCCTCCTCCTCATCATCCTCGTCCCCGTCCAGTCCTATCAGATCCAGGAAGTTCATCCGTCGCTCCCCCGCATCGCCACGGTTACCAGGGTTCTGGTTGGGTGGCACGGCCGCGGGAGCCGGCGCCCCTGGAGCTGGCTGCGCCTCGTTCTGTACAGTACAGTTATGTAATGTTAGGTGTTGTTTCCACAAGAATTGCTTTGTACACAACTACACATGCACGATTCTTACAGGGTATTGTTTGTACTTATATTATGTACTTTGCTTCAGTAACACGACACATGTATTTCAGATGTACTGATTGCATACTGAGCGATGTTCGGGAGTCTAATCGTCTAACAACAAACAACGTATATCTCTATATACTGAGACAACATGAATGAGATTGTTCATGCATAACTTCTACTCTGGCTTCATTCTACCAAATTCAAGTTTACACTACATACCGGTCTCTGATTGGCTGCAGCACCCTGGTTTGCCTCATTATCCAGCCAATCAGGGCCTCGTCCATGTAGGATCTGTTCCCTGAGCCAAACAAGACTGATGAACGCACACAGTGTACAGGTCACTACAAAACAGCCTTGAAAACAGTCTGAAACCAGGTTGTCTCTGTCGAGAAAAGGACAATATATGTATAAATGGACAAGCTGAGAAGATTGGGATTTCAAACGAAAGATTTGTTCGTCTCAAAACTGTAAAATAAAATACTGTTTTCAAAATGGAAAAGCCACTTAAGTGGAAATATTTCAGGTCGAGGTCAAAGACTACCACCTAAACATGCCAAATAATATGTCTAATTTGCTCTGTACTATGTACATTAAAGTTGAGAGACTATAATTATTTATTGTATATATTAGAAAGTTTTTTTTTTTTTAAAAAGCCAATTTGACCGCGTTGATACTAACGTGGATAGCATGTCGAGAGGCAGCATGAGCAGTGAGCTCACTGAACCCGTGAACAGACAGCGGTAAATACGACCTGGAATTTAATAATTCCTGAATCTTTGAATATTGAACAGCTAAGACAACATTTGAAGATTCACATTTACAGTATCCGTTTGCAATAATGGAACATGGCTTCCATCAAAATTAATGCTGTAAATGTAGTTATGAGCTTCTTAACATGCTTAATGAACACTCCTCTATACTCATAATACAAGTGCAAAACTAGTATATAATACGTAAAATTATTTTACATAATATTTCAATACAGTCAAGTGGAACAGAAATGAGAATCAGTATTCTGCATTTACAACAGATAAGAACTTACATGCTGTAAGTGGTACGACCCCCAGCCAAGCGACGGCCACGAGTGTGTAGTGAAACCAATATCTAATCGCCCGACCCACGCTCTTCAACAGTCCACCAATTATATCCTGAATCGGCAGTCGCTTCGGCATATCTGGCGAGTAGACTGACAGAGGCGAGATATCAATTTTCTTCAACATGAATGAACAGTTGAACACAGTAAAATTTTATAAATGATGTACATATTACTTACTGGGCATGAAGGCAAAGCGATGCTTGCACAGTTCGCAGTACTCCTTCCGACTGTACTTCAGCCATTGTACTAAGCTAGAAAAAAAAATCAGTCAGCACAGCATCAATAATATATTTGAGGCAATGTGCAATAATGTGACATTTATAATGGAAAGTTGCATGCAGCAATTTCCATGATTTTGCGGACATGTTATTGCTCAGAGTAGATTTGAGAGCACATTGAAACTTGACAGAAGTTATAGGACCAGTGACTCTATTCCAAAAATCCGACTACATACCAGTCCTGGTGTATGTACTTTATACTGCCTGTGCACACACAAGGGTAAAATAGAGGTTTCTCGGGCGACCCTTCGGAACGGCACACGCGACATATGTCTGTAACAGCATAGACATACCAACATGATTACAGTTGTCGTATATGTGGTATAGGAAATAAACAAATGATAAACACAATAAAGGCTTATCATTAAAGGGGCACTATATGGGATTCCGTTTCTAGGGGATTTCCAGATTTGTCGGCCGACGCTGTTTTATTTATAGAACAATAGGTCAGATTACGTTTTTGTCCCAGGATCTCTGCCGAGCCAATTCTCAGATCAGCCAGGTCGGCTCGGCAGGTATCCCAGGTCAAAAACGTCATCTGACGTTTTGTTCAATAAATCATGTAAATAGAAGCGTCGGGAGAAAAATCTTGGAAATCCCCTAAAAACAAAATCCCATATAGTGCCCCTTTAAATGAGGTAATAAGTACATTGAGTACATTCACGATTGGATAGGTCATGTACATGATGTAGATAGTATCACTTAGTAATAACATGATGATAAAAAATGCCCACGTGCTCCTCAGTTTTGAAGTCTTGAAATCAATTTCAACACAAAACCTCAAATAATATTTTGCCTAGAATTTTTTCGGATTGTTGACTCAATATGAAATTTTATCCGTTTTCAATTGGCAAGAAACCTTTTTTTTTCACGCTCTCAATCAAGTGAATATGGATGCCGTTTGGAAGTCGAAATTAGTGTTATTCAGTTAGAACATGTAAAACGGGATACGAATGGTATTTAGGACTTCCAAAAGATAGCCATACGCAGCAAAACTGATCATAGAATATGCATGCCCCGCCTTGCGTTCAATGACAGAAAACGTTTTGCAGTTTGCTGTTGCCACACGGTTGTGAAAGAACAATACAAATCTCTACTTCCGCTCTGTAGCGCTACAGAACGTTTTTCCTCACTGAAAGCAAGGCAGGTGTCCTGTGGTTCCACCACTCGAGTGGTAGGTGGAGCCACGCTCGGTCCACGGCCACGGGGGCAGTACCAGTGGCATGACGGTGACCAGTGGCAGTGGGTCGTAGTCAGCTCGTAGTCTCGACTGTAGAGTCTTGGTTAAGGCGCACCAACATGTTTAGATGGAGTATAAACCTTTCCGATAGCACCTTGGCTGTGAGAATATATGGAATTCAACAATATATCACAGTCATTAAACCAAATAATAACAAAATACACACCGCCTTGCTGCCCGTCGTCCGTCATTTCAAGAAAAATGGCAGCTCACTAAAGTCGCAAAAGTCCCACCAAAAAAAAGAAATCATATTGAACCAAAAAATGATATATTTATCTTAAATCAGAATAGTTGTACCTAAAGTGTTCTGGTACTCCTATTCTTGTGATTAAAATGTTGTAAAATACGATCATAAATGCTGGTGGGGCAGTTCTACCTTAGCCTAAACAGCGTCCAAAAGTAAGCTGCAGATTCACCATGTTCACTGTAGAAAAACAATTACCGTATGGAAGCAAATGAATGTATGAAAAACCGGGAGGGGGGCACTATACTTACTATATATTAATAAAAGTCCTAAAAAAATCGGCATTTTTGTTCTGGATTATTATCTTAAAACTAAAATATGCTGAATTTTAAGCATTGAATATGAATAGGTGAAACCTAGATGCGAGCGCAGAAATATGTACGCTGTAAAGCAATGACCTGCAAAATATTATCAAAAGTATGGTGACCACTGCTCGTACTAAAGTGAAGTTCATCCATCAGTGAAACACGCTTTTTGGCCGTTTTTTGTCTTAAATAATCGGATCAACTTGAAATTTTGTGTGTATTAATTGGGTATCATGCCGTAATTTTTCACCAAATTTCAGAATTCTATCTAAAAAATTAGAGCGGCAATCTAACCCAATGTTAAATTTCGGTCCCAACATGAAATTTCAGAGTCTGCACAATAAACAACAACTTTCATTGGATTTACGAGTTATATATTAATTCAGAATAAACATATTTACTTAATATACACCGACTATGCCTTCCGACTCTAAATCAGCGCAATAGGTTCATTCTGGATGGGCATAAACCCGAAAAAAGCCCTGAATTTGTTGAAATTTACTTGATCCCATTTCCGACTGAAATTTAACATTGGGTTTAATAGATAGACAACTTTTTCAATTTTTGAGGTAGAATTCTGAAGTTTTGTGAAAAATTACGGCATGATACCCATTTGAGAAACACAAAATTTCAAGTTGATCCGATTATCCAAAACAAAACTACGGCCAAAAAGCGTGTTTCACTGATGGATGAACTTCACTTTAGCACCAGTCCTCGTACACTCATTAGAATGTGTCAGGAGCTGCTGACATGGTGTGAAATTTGAATTTTTTGTTTCTATATAAACTTACCCCCATTCATCCTTGTGTCTGCAGAATCAGAAAAAAAAAATTGTCTGCCATAATTTGATTCTTTCATTGACTGTCACTATGAGCACTGGTCGCGGTATGACTACCTGTCACTTTTGCCATATCAATATCCCTGATCAGTTGATAGACCTATTACACTTTCTTCAAATGAACTGATGAACCGACTTGTCAATAATGAATATTCCTTCATGTCAGACGCTATAGGAAACTATATTGGGTACCGTATATGGGATATATCTGTCAGCTTACTGTGCAAGCGCTGTATTGACTATACATTAATATTCAATGCATCGCTTGCATAGTAAATTGTCAGCATGATATATCAGGTTAGTTAACCTAACTCCAAAACAAAACTACGGTCGAAAAGTGTGTTTCACTGATGGATGAACTTGACTTTAGCATATTTTCATGTAAAGTAATTAGTAGTTTATAAACTGTAGACCTACAATGACTTATCACATTTGAAATGAGGGAAAATTAGTTCCTAAAAAAGACACCTTTTGGCTGTTTGGATACCAAAATAATACATGCAATCATAGATATATGGCAGATGAAGTTCAGCACGGCAGTCATCAAATGAAGTCAATTTCATCTCAGATCATAATTTCCTGCTGTAGGCTATGGGTCATGGATTTTTTACATTCATGTCATGTTTGATTACAAATTCAAAGCTCATGATTATGGGATAAATTATTGGATGTAGACATTTAGATTTCTTTACCACATTTCAGTCTTCATCAGCGAACGCCCCAAAAGTCGAAGTAACTTTGCCAATGTATGTTCACCATAACCTACACCACATTTTGCTCACAATCAGTGATAATCGAAATAAACAAGGATTTGTCAGCCCGAGTTTGTCGCACGTGTATGAGAAACACGTGTACTTAGTTTATTTACATTTTATCAATTGCCTATTGATCAAGCATCGTTTATGACGTAAAAAGTGGGCGTGGTCACTTATGGCACCATCTGCTGATTACAAATGAGGATTGACGCGCCCTGTTGTGAATCACGATGCTATTGTTGTTGTTGTTGTTGTAGTTGAATCAGCCCTCCTTTTCGTTCAGGAACCTTGTCCTCTTGCAAGTGATACTATATAGCATAGATCTTGAGATCGCCTCTAGATCAGCCCGAGAACACGTATTCATGCCAAGGTATACGGAATTGAGGAGGATAAGTAGTCTATCACGCTCAGTTAGGGTCTCGAAATTTGGAATGAGGTCTGTGACTTTCATCAGGTATTTGTATCTTGGGGCCTGCAGGACCGTGCATCGCAAGATCAGGTGTGCTTGGTGTTCCGGTTCCTCTGAGCACAGTGGGCAGGTGGGGTCGATCTTATGCTGGTTAAACACCGCTTTGTTGGTCTGTAGGGTGTATGTTCCAGTGCTTAATCTGGCCTTCACGATCGCTTTACGGGTCTCAGGGAGCTTCGGTCCAGTCGACTTCCAGATGCTATGGGTCATGTTCAGGGAGCATTCATTGACATCCAGATAGCGGAGAGAGGTCTTAGATGCTGCTTCTTCCTTGAGTCTGTTGGTCCAGAAAGATTGAATCCTCTGTTTCAGGATGTGCAGACTGGGCCCGCTGCCACTCAGGAGATCCAGGGGGTTGATCTCATAAAGGGACAGTCTCTTTGCCGCGTAGACAAACCAGGATTTGGAATTGTGCTTCTTAGTGGCTAGCTGGTAACTTCCTGCCTGTGTCAGGGGGTTGCTTGGCTTCTTGCTGAGTAGGTGGAGAAGAGAGCATATCTGAGCGTCTAAGACACCGTCAATGGGAGCCATGCCACCTAGGAGGTATATCGAGCACTGGGCGGCCCGGGTTGGTAGTGACTGAATGTCTCTGAGACTGGTTCTGTGGAAGTCTTCCAAGGCTGATAATTGCTTGTCTTTCAGGATGATGGCCTCCATTCCATACATGAGGCGGGGCAACACGTACGCCTGGTAGATGGTTATCGACACGGCTGGAGTGATGCCATTAGTACCATGGAATCCAGAATCCCATCAGGGCGTAAGCTGTTCTTCTAGCTAGGGACAGGCGGCTTTCAATCAGGTGGTCGGGAGATAAGAGGTCTGTGTACCTGTCAATGCCCAAGTGAGTTGCTGCATTGACTATGGGGACTGGCTTATCTCGTATTACTGGGTTGGTTGGTCGACCAATGTTGAAGGTGACGCACTGTGACTTGTCAGGGTGGATCTGATATCGTTCAAAGCTAGCGTAGTTGACTACGATATCAATCTGAGTCTGTAAATCTGGGTAGTTAGCGGCCAGCAGGATGATGTCGTCTGCACAAGTTGGAGTGCCTGAGAAGGATGGACCGATCCAGGAGCCCGCTCCAGAGTTCTTCAGCTGGGTGAGCAGGTTGTTGACATAGGACTTGTAGCAGTGTGTAGACAGAATCTTCCCCTGACCGACACCTTGTTTCACTAGAAACGAGGGTCCGAGGTCGCCACACACGTTAACCATTGTTTTTGTCTTTAGGTTTTCTTCCAGGAAGCACCAGGTTGAGGCATCAGTTTGGCTGTGGAACTTTCTAAGCAAGGATGCATGGTCGACCACATCAAAAGCCTTCTTCACATCTAGGGTGAGGACATACAGTGGCTGTCGGCTGTCCATGGCATCAGAGATGACTTCCGTAACGGCCAACACTGCCATCGAAGGTGACAGCCCCTTGGTGAAGCCATACTGGAGATCTGCCTGGAGGAGGCTGCTCTCAATTCTCTTCAGGACAACGTGTTCTAGTGTCTTTGCGAGGATTGGGGTGATGGTTATGCCTCGATAGTTATCTGGTAGTAGCCGATCCTTGCCTTTCTTATGGACTGGTAATGTGTAGGCAGACTTGAGGGTCTCTGGATACCTTCTGTTGTGCAGGAGAATGTTAAACAGCTGGGTCAACACTGGTAGGATAGTGGGCATTGCTTTCTTAAGATGTTCTGCTTTCAGTCCATGGATGTCTGCGGCCTTCCCGGAGTTCAGTGATCTGACGGCCTTATCAATTTTATTTTCAACCAGTCACAGATGAGCTTGATACTTGCTTTGATACCAAACCGTGACAAACAGACAGATATGAATTGTTTACGTTTGGTAGCGCATTTTGAAGTTTCATGCACCTATGGTCGGGGATATTGATCACATTAGATTGCTCAAAATCCTATGTTTGTCACACATATACGTGTAACCATTGAGCTCGCTTCGTGAGCTGCGCTCGCTATTATCCAGTTGTAAAAGAGAGACATGGAAGGTTTGCTTGAGCCAGACGCGACGACCCGTCTTATAGTGATAGCCAACCACGATGGGTTCATGGCGAATGAAAACCGCTTCATGACTACTCGTCTCCCCGACTGAAATGTTCAGTCGTAGAGACTGATTGTTGCCAACAAATCGTCGCGTCGCGGTCGCGTCGTGTAGTGTATGACGGTTTTGTGACGTTTTGTCGTGGTACATGCGAGCTTCAGCCTTTCAGAATGGACATTTAGGCTACTATAAGTTTGAGGTGCATGATGATATAACGGATTAAATGTCTAAAAGTATCGATAAACAGTTTTTTTACCATTGATACTGTTTTAGTCTAATGAAATATCATCCTTAAAAATATTTCGTTGATTACGTTTAGTTTTTCATAAATATTGTAGAAAAAATCATAGGCCTATAATATTTACATACAGATCACATGTCATTTGTGCATTGTTTTGGCGAATGGGGAAAAAACCGGACCCCCTATAGGTTTGCAATCAATATTTAAAACACATCGAGCAAAAATGAAACTTCAAAGACGCGACTATTTGTCGTGTAATGTATAGCGGTACATCATTGCCAACGGGTTTTCGACGATTCGTTGTGAAGCCGTCGGGTGCCGTCGCGTCGCGGTTGCGTCATATAGTGTATAGCCGGCTTTAGATAGGCCTGCATTTGACTTCTACGATCGTTTCCTGTTGTGTTCTTTTCTATATATTGGATGAATACTTACGTAATGGATAAACTTAATCATCCTTTGTGCATGTTTAATTTTTCAACTTCGCCAGATTCAACTATTTCCAGTGTCAAAATTGTAGGTCTTGATTTCGTTCTCATTTACATTGAATCTGTATAGATCAACTCCAAGGAATCTGGTGCCTTGGAGGGGGGGGGGGGGGCACTCCTGATACTGAAGTGTCACAAAACTGCTTTTGTGCTAATATCGACAAGATCGACGCATACATGTTACAACTGAGCTGATGTCACTGCTGGTGGGCGTTGAATCTGTCCCGGTGATAACATTAACTAAATTAGCCATGTGCCTATCTTGCATCTGTATGAAGGAATTTGTTTTGAATCTCAGAATCGTTCATACGGTCACTGGGGATTTTTCACTTATTTTACTAGGTTCAAAAATACAATTATATTCTAAACACTGCCTGATAGAGCTGGTGTGACTTTTCTACAGGGAATCGCTCGGTGACAAGGACATTCTTCCTCTCGTAGAGCTACTCAATATCGAAGGAGCGGCAGGACAAATATTGCCTTATTCGGGATACATTGAGGTTGAGATAGGTGTGCCGCACATGGATCACACAATCACAGGACTCCTACTCGTAGTGCCAGACACCCGTTACAGTCGACAGGTCCCAGTCATATTGGGTACAAATCTACTGAACATGATCATGGATGGACTGCAACAACAGCATGGAGTAAGGTATGCACAAGCCTGTAGTTTAGAGACTTCTTGACAAGTCGCATTCAGATGCATCAGTGTACGTCAGAGGGCCGCCGCAAAGTCAAACGGTAAGTTGTGTGTTCTCAAGTCCTCGTCCAATGGGAAGATTGTGATTCCTAGCAATCGATGCCAGCTAGTTGAATGTCAACCAGACAAAAGATTCCAACAAGTACATGTAAGTTGTCTTGGTCTACAGCCAGTGTTGGATTCCGTACTTCCAGCTGATGTAGGAGTCACGCCTACTCTCATCAGATATGATGATGGGTTTAGAGGGATCAAGGTGTGTATTGCAAACTTGTCATCGATTAACGTTGTTATACGACCTAGCAGTTTGGTTTGCCAAGTACAGTCTTGTGACTTGCAGTCGAAGGTCCCTGAGGTAAGTGAGAGAGTCCAGCCAGCAAGGAGGTTTTTTGACAAGGTAGACTTCTCAGGATCTGTAGTATCTGGACAGCAACTCAACGACTTCAAGGAACTGCTAAGTATCCTACTCAGAAGTGTTTTCTCAGCATGAAAATGACATTGGGTTCACTGCAGCTGTCAAATACAGACTGAACTGGAAGATCCAAGAACATTCAAGCAGAGACATCGGAAAATACCACCATCCTGTTATGAAGAGGTAAAACAACATCTTCAGAATCTACTAGATGCAGGTATCATAAGGAAGTCCCACAGTCCGTTTGCTTCAGCCATTGTATTGGTTAGGAAAAAAGATCAGAGCCTTTGTCTATGTGTAGATTATAGGCAACTCAACAAAGTCACAACCAAGGATCCGTATGCAATGCCTCGTGCTGATGAGGTGTTGGATGGTCTGGCAGGCAACAGTGTATTTTCAGTGCTAGGTATGAAGAGTGGTTACTACCAGGTTGAAGTCGATGAAGAGCACAAACCTCGTACAGCATTTACGGAAGGCCCTCTTGGCTACTATGAGTATAATCGACTTCCTTTCGGTAGGAAAGGAAGTCGGCTTGGCTTCCTTCAAATAGCCCAGCCACATATCAGAGCTTAATGGAGGACTGCCTACAGGATCTCAACCACCGGATATGTGAAATTTACTTGGATGACCTAATTATTTTCTCCAAGACGTACGAGGAGCACATAGATCGGCTCAAACAGGTATTTGAAACTCTTCGTACAAGTGGGTTAAAACTCTTGCCTAAGAAGTGTTACTTCTTGAAGGATAAGGTGAAGTACGTAGGCCATGTTATTTCTGATGGAGGGATTGAGCCTGATTCGGATAAGATTTCCAAGATCGCCAACTGGCCTGTGCCAACTGATCAGGATCAGGTGCATACCTTTATAAGTTTTCGTGGATATTATAGGAAATCCGTTCGTAATTTCTCTAAGATAGCCTAGCCGCTGAATGACCTTATCACTGGCAATTTTAAGTGCAAGAAAACCAGTAGGTACATTAAGAAGGAGAGCACTTGGAAATGGACTGATGAAGAGCAAAATGCATTCCAACAGCTGAAGGAATACATGGTGAATCCACCGGTTCTAGCCTATCCGGACTTCTCAAAGCCGTTTGTACTGCATACTGATGCATGTCGTTCTGGACTGGGGGCAGTACTCTGCCAGTCAGATGACAAAGGGGAGGAGCACGCCATTGCCTATGCCAGCAGGAGTTTGTCCAAGTCTGAGCGGAATTATGCCACACATAAACTTGAATTCCTTAAAGTGGGCTGTCATCCAGAAATTCTTGGACTATCTCTATGGAAATCGATTCGTGGTATTCACGGACAACAACCCTGTCACCTATGTACTTTCATCGGCAAAACTTGACGCCACATCTCAAAGGTGGGTAGCATCATTAGCAGTCTATGATTTTGAGATCCGTTATCGAGCAGGTAAGCACAACTCTGATGCCGATGCTTTATCAAGATTGCCAGGTATGACTCAGGATCAGTACCAAGTGATTAAGACGGATGTTATCCGCGCTATATGCAAGTTACAGCAGGTAAGTTACATAAACACCCTGAGTTACTCGTCGTCAATGGTCGAGTAAGAGTTCTCTGACCTCCTGGAAACAGAGATTGCCTCAGTGTGGCGAGCTAGACAACAAGAAGATCCAATCATTAGTCAGCTCCTTCGCTCCGTGTTGTCCAGGGAGAAGCCTAGATTAGAAGATATCACTTCTGAAGAAGGTAAACTGCTGCTGCGTGAGCTCAAGAACTTGGTAATAAGAAGGGGAGTCTTGTATTGACAGTATCGGCAAGATACGGATATCAAGTTCCAATTGCTGCTGCCAGAGAAGTATAGGAAAATTGCCATGGAAGGCGCACATGATGATGTACGGACGGGAGAGGGGCATCACAATACTGTGGGAACGATTCTTCTGGCCACGTATGGCTAAACAGTTTGAAGACTGGATCAGCAACTGTGACAGATACATAAAACGTAAGTCGCCAACCAACAGTAGAGCTCCACTGACCAGCATAACAACAACACAGCTGCTTGAGCTCGTCTGCACTGACTTTTTGACGCTAGAATCATCTAAGGGCGGATATCAGCATATTTTGATAATTACAGATCATTTCACCAAGTACGTCGTTGAGGTTCCAACCAAGAATCTGTCGGCCAAAACTACGGCTGATGCGATTTTTAACCACTTCATCGTCCACTATGGTTTTCCTGCTAGACTTCACAGTGACCAGGGGGCCAATTTCGAGGGTAAACTGGTGAAGGAACTATGTAAGCTGGGTGGAACGGAGAAATCCAGGACAACGCCTTACCACCCGTCCAGTAATGAACCATGCTGGATATGTTAGGCACTCTCGATCCAGACAAGAAATTGGATTGGAAATCGGAAGTTGGAGCATTAATTCATGCATATAATTGCGCCAGACACGAATCAACTGGATTTTGCCCCTACTATTTGACGTATGGTCAGAAACCCAGACTGGCTCTAGATGTAGTCCTAGGATTGTTCGACTCCGACCAAGGATTATGGTACGTATGTGTCAGAATTGAAGGAACGTCTGCAAAAATCCTTCGATCTAGCCAGTATAAATGCAGGTAAGGCCCAGAAGCGTCAGAAAGCCACATATGACAGGAAAGCTCGTGGTGCTGTCGTGGAGAAGGGTGACCGTGTGCTGGTAAAGGTCGTAGCATTTAAGGGAAAACACATGATTGCTGACAGTTCGGAGAATGACCCATACAAAGTCCTGCATCAGCCGAATCCAGAAATACCAGTGTATGTGGTGCAGCAGGAAGACAGAACAGGCAGTAAAAGGACCCTACACCGGAACCTACTGCTTCCGCTGGGCCATATCCCAGATAGTTCATCTGGATCCGTGGGTAAGGGTGGCAGCAAGCCAAAGCAGTCAAGGTCCAGAGAATCCAAACAGGTGAATGATAATCCACATGACACATCGTCAGACTCGTCAGACAGTGAATCACAAGACATGTATGTGGAGGAGGTAAGTGGTGTGGAGGCTCAAGAACTGTCTGAAGCGGGTTCTGAAGCAGAGGTGGGTCAGGTGTCTTGCGGTAATCAGGAACCACCAGAATCCCAAGTGTCTGATACAGGTTCCGTGAGTTCAGAGTCTGATCCAGGTATCCCAGAGCCAGTCGCATCACCTGCACCACATAGGCGATCTAATCTGCAGCAGAGGCCTCTGTCTTGGATGAGAGACGATGCCTATGTCATGCAACAAACATCTGGAAAGGTATCAGGAACCAGAATGGATAAGTAAAATCGAAGGTCTGGAAGCACTGGCTTCAGAGTCAACATTCAAAGGTATGGAAGGCTTGTTGTGCAAAGCCATGATTGTCATCGTCGTTGAAAAGTAGTAGTGATGGGACGCCACCATTCTAGGAGGTGGCAGGTAGGTATATCATGGGTCACTTTTTGTGTAACCGGTGGTGGATTATTAGCAATTTAACTCGGGTGGTCATTCCCGCCTCTTGTCTTCGTGTGCTTTTGGCACACAATTACTGCTCTTGTAAATTCAAGTTGCGCACATTACCTGCGTCATTTCGCATTGGGACAATCTGAACAGCATAGATTTGTTAGTCAGTCAGCCGAGTCCATGTCCAAGAGTCGGTAAGTTATCTTTGCTCTTTTTATAGTATTAATATCAGTTTATCCAGGTATCTATGTACAGGTTTATCTAGCTTGCATGGACAAATGCCATGTAAATTTAATTCCCAATTCAAGCGACACTTGATATGGATTATTCATGTTACAGGATTGGTGTAAACTACCTAAATCAGGGCGTAGCCGCTACCTTGCCTAACTCAAGGGTAATGAATTACTATTATTCTATACTGAGTTATTACCTCACTATATGAAATACGTAGTGTAGTGGTACTAATATCGTAATATGTAGGGTTTCAGTTAGTTTTAATAACTTCTTGATATTCTACCTACGGTGCATTGGTCATAAAGATCGGTTCATATTGATTATTTTATTGGATTCAATAGTTGATAATTTGTGTAATTAATCGTAATCTTGACTGAGCCATGTTAAGTTTGGAATATCATACTGTATTATCCATCTGTCTACCACTGTGATATGTATCTGAATGTACAAATGTTATCTGTTCTAGGGCATTTTCCTGACGATTTTTAATAAACACTATAAAACCCAACGGAGTGGTTCATCCGAGTCTCACACCCGTCACATTTAATTTTACCACTTCGCCAGATTCAACTATTTCCAGTGTCAAAATTGTAGGTCTTGATTTTGTTCTCATTTACATTGAATCTGTATAGATAAACTCCAAGGAATCTGGTGCCTGTGAGGGGGGGGGGGGAACTCCTGATACTGAAGTGTCATGAAAATGCTCTTGTGCTAATGTCGACAAGATCGACCCATACATTTTACAACTGAGCTGATGTCACTGCTGGTGGACGTTGAATCTGTCCCTATGATAACATTAACTAAATTAGCCATGAGCCTATCTTGCATCTGTATGAAGAAATTTGTTTTGAATCTCAGAATTGTTTCATACGGTCACTGGGGATTTTTCATTTATTTGACTAGGTTAAAGAATACAATTGTATTCTAAACACTGCGTGATAGAGCTGGTGTGACTTTGAATAATAATATTAACTTTTTTCCAAAAATACTCAAAATCAAGGTCACATTCATGAATTCAATCACAATCTTTTTCATGGTGCTGATGGTTGGTAGATCTCATAAATTTCAAAGATCAGAGCATTGATGCAAAGGTGGAGTTTGCATTGATACTCGTCGATAAAGCTCAAGACTCACATTTACCAAGTTATCAGGATCTGCCCTTGGAAAACTTTCTGGGAAGCCTTGAATCAGTTTATTCTGTGATAACTGATATATTGTATATTTCACCCACCCATTGTATAGCAAGAAATCGCATTGAACATGTTCTGATTTCAGAAAAATCTCATTTCATTTCAAAGCAACGAATCTCTTCCAAAAGGGAAGTGTGGGGGTATGGTTGATGCAAACGGGGCACTTTGAATAATTTGTCATTGGAAGAAAAATCCGCACTGTGCCAGGTTTGTCTACAGAATCATGGAACTGTAATGCTAATCATTGTTAAACTGGTTCGTTTGATGAACCTGCTTACAGCACTGGACGTTGGATTTGGACTAAGATCTGGACGCTGTCATGGAAACAGAAACATGATTCAATTTAAATAAGCAGGCCTACATCAATGATAATTTTCTTTCAGAATGATACTGTAGACGTGGAATGCAACTATGAATTGTATATATATACATATACATATACCGTATGAAACAATTCTGAGATTAAAAACAATATATACAAATATACAAAACATAGTATATTATCTTGCTATACTATGTTATCTGCCGAGTATTTGTATTGATGATGCATGATGCAAAGGTGGTTACAGTGGAATTCTCATTATCATTAAATCATACATACATACATGCCATGGTATTATTGAATTGATTATGATGGACATGTCATGACCATGAAGCTTCACTAACATTCGTTGTAGTCATGGGAGAGCAGCCATGAGGTTCTTCAGGTTGATCATTTCGAGTGGCTTGAGATCACTTTCTACCAGGAACGGTTTCCTGTAGATGTATGTGTGGAAGGGTTAGCAACCCGAAGACCTCTGCGTGGAGCTAGGCTCGATGTTGGCATATCGCTGCTCTGTCAGGGTGAGACTCTTGGAGATGAATGCATTTGGCTGCTCTTCTTGCATTAAGACAGCCTCAAGGCCCATGTTGGATGCATCCACATGTACTGTAGTCTGTTTGGCAGGGTTGAAATATTTCAGAGTCACCTCTTTACGGGTCAGTTCCTTCCCTCGTTCCAGTGCTTGTTCATGACTTGCAGACCACTGGTATTGTTCGTTCTTCTTCAGCAGGTCATGCATTGGCGCAGATGGGTCAGGGATGAAGGAGGCCATGTAGATGATTTTGACGAGTACCTCTTATAATGCTGTCACATTCCTAGGGCTGCATACTGTAGCTCCGTGATGTCTTGCACCTTTCTCGGGTCAGGGTATACACCTTGCTTATTGTACACTGTGAAGAATATAACTTGATTTTCTACAGAATGTCACATTTTGCATTGTTGGAGGTTAAGCCTTCTTGTTTTGCCCTGCGCATGAGTGTGAGGACTAATACCCTTGATGCCTCTGGGGTGTGGGCAGAGGTGGAGTTTGGCGCTACTTTTCCTGGCATACACTAGGCTGTTCCACCTTCCGGATGATCCCGTCCTTGACCATGTTGTTTATTTCCAAGTTTATTACCTCTCATGTGTATTGGGCACTTGCATGGTGCGTGTATCCCTAGCTGTGCTTCTGGATTCAGCACAACGTGGTACATGCCTTCAAACTTGCCGACCTTGTCAAACTGCTCAGCGAAGGTAGCAATCAGGCCGCTCGTCTGTTTCTGGTTGTTGGCAGCACATTTTCTTCAATGTAGCAATGGAGTGTGATCAGTTTCAATGATCTCAGACTGGGTAGTGTAAGTATCACAGGGCGGCTGGAATCAACGATGAAGAAGTTTGTTGGGTGCCAACGACTTGAGCCATATGAGGATGGAATCTGTACTGTCCCGTAGTGCTTTATGACTGACCCATTGTAGACAGTGTAGTATGTGAGGTCTGTGTCGCACCTTGTAGTGGTAGATCATTGCCATCTACGCTATCTGGGAACATGTTTCGGTAGGTGCGCACTGGGAGAGTGTTTCCTTCTGCCCCCGTGTCCACTTTAGCCCTCAGTTAGTGTACAATATGGCTCGGTGGAAGCATGATGTCAAGCAGGACGAACACTTCCTTGCGTGTATCTGTCGCAGTCATGTTGACACTGGAGGTGATGATGTCAAATGAGAGTTTCTCAAACTGGTCATACAGCTAGTGGGCTGTAGTCTGTGTCGACTCAGTGCACTTTACCTGTGCCTCAATCGGCCAAGGCATTATTTCTGTTCTCCTGCCTTTCGGTTCTGTGGTTCCTGTACTCTTTGTTCTCGTTTTTCGGGCTTGTTTGCCACGTTTTCCAGTGTAGGCCTTCAGATCAAATTCTTTTGAGTAATAGCACAACTCAAATCACAAGTCTGAACTCCTGGAACCGACAGCCATACACACATCATGATTTTTCTCCCAGTAAAATCATCTGTTGTGTTCGAAGAACAGGTATAAATGCATGGATGGTTCGCACAAGGATGTATGTAAGGATGCACTCTGGGAACCATAAGTGCATGTGTGGTAGATTACAAAACTGATGTCACAAGAATTATATAATATTCCTAATTGACCTATCCCCAATTCCCCCAAAAGTTGTCCGAGAACACAAAATACGTCAGAAAATTTCCCTTTGGCCAATATTAACGTTTTGCAGAAAACTTCGAAAATGACGTAAAAATTATTAAGACAAACTGGATTTGAGATAGGTCAATTGTGTGAAACTACAGGAATTACTCATTAGCGTATGTGTACGCTGGAGACCAATTGAATGTCACAGTGCAAGCTGTACATACTTCACAGAGCAACCGGTACGAATTTTCATAAAGGAGTACCATACCCCTTGGTCTCAGAAAAAGGGGGTAAATTTTAAAAAAATGTGGGTAAATTTTTGCTGTACCCCTTGGCTTTGAAAAAAGAGGGGTAGGTTCTGAAATTCATGTAGAATTTTGTAATACAATAAGAGGGAATAGAGCATTAGAACACGTGTGGCGTCAGTACACCATGTCCTTGTCACAGAATAGGCTAAGGCCAGGTCAATGAAGTATTATATATACATGGACGTCTCATTAGGTGGTTTGACGAGTTTATTCACAGAAGAAAATATAGATCTACTACTGAGCAAATGGAAGTGAAACAGATTTTGAGAGTTCGGCTGTTTTTCGTACAAACACACGGACAATGCTGTCTGTCATTCACGATGTGTGCCAAGTTTGCCCCAAAAAGTATCCGATTGAGGCGACACAAAAGTATCGCGATTGAGGCGACATTCTTTATACTGTATTGACTTGTCAGGCTTCGAAGAAACATAATTATACCCTATAACAAGGGAAAACTCACTGCAGGAAATGAGTCACGCGATTTTTGCACGATAAAAATCAACCCACTTCATATTGATGAACATATAGATAAGGGAATCCTTATTCCAAGGGATCTTGAGACTGATTTGTCCAAAACATCAATAGTATACGTCCACATTTGGAATGTAACTAGATTAACCCTGCTCCACGGCTGAACCTGCATTTGCAATCGATGTTTTAACAATTCCCTGCCTTTGGGAGAATGGAATACGCTTGCCAGAGTTATAACTAGATCCTACTTGAGTAAAGTGATTGACATGAGTGAAGTTCATGGCGCAAGTTAGATTTTCATGACGCCTCTGACCAACGAACCCATTTCTGGTATGACAACCGCCAAAATGTAAACAAACTAGGTCTAGATTTTAGGAGAAATTCTCACTAAAACTATGGAATTTGATCCACTCGCTGTAGAAGTTTATGAGGAAATAAACGACGACGTCGTAGACGATGACGAGAATAAAACAGCTGAGTGGGTGCATCAAGATTTGGCACAGGTTTGCTTTCTCACCTCTAGCCCTCTCATGATAATATTCTCTGCTAGCCATGCTGCTATACTCTGATTTTTCTAACTCGTTTACACCGTTTTTTGCCGATATTTTTGCGATGTTTAATGGTATCGTATTGTAACTTGCCATACTTCACCTGGAGTAGCGTGTCCAGCGTTTTCTGCATAATCGGATTTGTATCTGTCACCATGTTAAATGAGCATTTTTAGAAATTTATTAAAAATTATATGTTCAGGATATTTCTCTTTGAAGATTTGTGTCGGGTGCCTTTATATCTATTCTTCAAAATGTATATCTTGAAATTTTGATATAAGGTGGGATAAAAATATAAAAATTATTAGACTGTGGGTGGGGTCTAAAAATTTCGCGTTTTTGGTTCCCGCGCTTGGCGCCAAAACCGCGTGGGGGTGGTCATTTAAATCTGTTTATTTACATCAAGCGCTCGGGGTTATCGGAAATTTGTTGATGACCTATGAAACAGTAAAAACAGACGAATCACGTGATATATTTGTTTTGATGAAATTCGGGAAATTCCGTGAAGGTTTCGACGGTTGAAAAGTGGGCAAATTTCGTGATGATTATTCATGCTGTTGCACTCAATGGAAGTGTCTGGAAGTCACACAATGAAGTCAATAGGGCATTAAAATTAACAGGTAGCCATCTGTTTGTAAATAAACTGCATCGCCGAGGAGCGCAAGTGATTATAGTGGAGGCACCCCGCGCGGCTTTAGGGAGAAAAATCCGGCCGTCGCCAAAATGGGCGATAATGGGGGAATTTGGGGCAGTGCTACCAATTCGTGATCACTGGCGATAACTACCAGTACCAACAGTCGTATTGTATTTCTGCAGCAAACAAGTATACTACCTGTATAATGATTGTGTATGTTGTTATTTCTGTGTGACAAAGGTCAAGATATTTGGATATTAACATAGAATATATATTTATGATTTTCATGACATAAATCTATAGGCCTATCTGGCCAGCTCGAGCCTAGTTATATACATGTAGGCCTAATGTAATGATGTATGTACTGTGTACAACAAAGAAGAAATTGTGTGACATTTCACATGTAATGGAATATCAGAAACGATGAATTATTTCATAAGATATTGCATTCTGGCCAGAACGTAATAAAATCTAATAGGAACTGGAGTGATGTACATGCAGCTCCCGCTCAAATGTTCACTGCAATGTGATCATGGTGATTGTTTAGCAAAATTTTTGCAATAATTTTTCAACATTTATTGTATCTCCCAAACAAAGTTACGTTGATACTAAGGATTTGAGATCGTCGCGCTGCGTCAGCCGCATCCGCCGCAGACACTGTCTTGTGAACGTGCTACAGGCTGCAAATCTGAACCGATCAATTTGTCCTGTTTAGCACACATCGTTTGTGAACGCTCTACGAGTGAGTTTTCAATGAATGATGATGAAATCGCACGGGTTGATGAGAAAGACAGTCTCACGAAACCAATCATTTTTCAGAATGACCAAATAAATAATAATTAGTTGACAGGTTAACTTGTGATCACTCCAAAAACCTGTACTATGAAAGCAAATAACACTGAATTCTTGTTGAGAATAGAAAACTGATGTTTTTGGGAAAACAGAACAATAACACCAAATAAGTTAACACTAATTTTACTAGTTAAGTCCATTATTGACCACAATAAAAATATTTAAAACAAGACAATATTTATTATTGGGCTCTACTAGGTAAAGGTTTGGTCCAGTAGAGATTTCATGGCTGTAACTGGATAAGTTAACATTAGTTTTACTAGTTAAGTCTAATATTGACCACAATAAAAATAGTTAAGACGATAAACATTTATTATTGGGCTCAACAACGTAAAGGTTTTGTTCAGTGGAGATTTCATGACTGTAACCGAATAAGTTAACAATACTTTTACTAGTTAAGGTCCGGAACTTCTTATACTGATATCGATAAAACACACTGGCCTCGCAGTGATGATATTTTGTCTGAACATATTTTGGGCAACAGGGATGATAGGGCCCAGGGGATACACCCACGCGGTCGTTGGTTACAGAATCATCTAGTTTTCTCTCAAATCGAGCCCCAGCCCCAGCATTGTATTGTCAACAATACATACTAGTAATTTAGTGCTTAAATGTGGAAACCAATCAAGATATTGCAGTAAAAGGTAAAAATACCCATGTACATTTTCGGTGACAGACAAGATTTTCAAAATCTGAACTTTCAAATTGCTCTCAAATCGTCAATTTTTGGCCTACAGAGGTCATTCAAGGACCAATGTGTTCATGAAAATACACTTTAAATTAAGCAATAGCACCTGTAATTTAGAAGAAAAAAATTCAAAAAACCTCCGGACATGCTACCTGGAGATCAAACGGCAGTTTTCTGCAAACTTTCAGACTTCTGCTCATAGAATGGTGAGAGTTAGCAATCTACTGCAATGATAAATTTTCCCTGAAATCCTGTCGTTTGCATGTCAACAAATATTGTTTTCCTTTGGCACGTGCTGGGCGATTCTGTTCGGATAATTTGCATAGGGTCGAGTTAGGATTCGGGACCGCCCACGCAGGTAAACTGATTCGA
This sequence comes from Terebella lapidaria, assembly GCA_949152475.1. Classification (NCBI taxonomy): domain Eukaryota; kingdom Metazoa; phylum Annelida; class Polychaeta; order Terebellida; family Terebellidae; genus Terebella; species Terebella lapidaria. Next base: position 14,649,458 of record OX424564.1, on the reverse strand, counting down.
AATGACTCGCACGTGCAGGCACCTTGACGACCACTGACAACCCGATCCCCCTATTATGACTAATTTGAACTTGTCCATTTGGATTCCGTCATCAGTTGTCGAGAACCAAGCAATATGTCGGCGCCCATGGTTCAAGCAAACCCTCGCTTAAATAAAACTTTTGCATTTTGAAAGAAACAGATAGCGTTCCGGAAGGCAGGTTTGTGTTAATTAATTGCCGCTTGTACCACAGATATGCAATATTCAGTTGAATAGTTCGCTCGAAGTTACTTGACTGAACTAAAGGCAAAAAACGGTGTAAACGAGTTAAAAAAATCAGAGTATAGGTAAAGTTACTTCACTCTGGGGTGGATGGCCCGACCCACAGTCGTGGGTCGTGGGTCGGGCCATCAACCCCAGAGTGAAGTAACTTTACCTAGCCATGCTGCTAGCTAGGGCTTCAACAAGTACTCGGTTAACCGGTTACGGTTCGGTTACAGAGTGTAACCGGTTACAGATTTTGTGACCAGTTAATCGTGAACGTATTTTACACCCTCGTAATTTAGCCTAAAACACTTCACATCAGTTAAATTTCCGCCCAAACACACTGAATTGAAGTGATTTATCACTCTGCAATCCAAGTAGAATGTTTATTCATCATAATATTGCATATTTTCACGCGAAAATGACGTCTAATGTCGAGCTTTAGGCGGGATTTTGAGCCTTTTTTGACACGGAGCTTTGATAAAATGCGAACTGCGAAACAAATTGGTGTTATTTTGGACAATATTTAGCTCTATATTTTTGGACGAGTAACCGGTTACGGTTCGGTTACAAGCTAAAGAGTAACCGGTCACAAAATTTTGTACTCGTTGAAGCCCTACTGCTAGCTGATTGCCTGTTGACATCTGTTCCTGCAACCTACCGTAACCTCCCCCCCCCCCCCCCCCCTGTTAATCTGTCTTATACGCCAGAAATATCCACTATAATCATGCAACAACATCTGCATCTTCCGCCATATTTATTTCACCGGCTATACATCAAATTCGGATACATTAAGTGTGGTGTGGCACATACTAAAATACAGACACAGAGAAGTACAGATATACATATCAACACCCCCCCCCCCCCCCCCCCCCCCGCACAAGAAGGTACCAAATGAATAGTCATTTCTAGGGCTACGTAAACTTGGCATTGATGAGTTGACCCGCTTAGGTGCCATGTGTTCCCAGGACTTCAACGTGACAACGAGTACTCGCTGTTTGAAAATTTGACAAATATCCCCAAGTCTCTTATTTTGACGCATCTGCTATTTCGACGCACTTAATTCATTATCAATTGTAAATGTAACACGCGCGTTACCATGCCGCTTTTTGTTTCGATTTTTGCGCCATTTTGCCCCTCTGCAACATCAGCTGAAGGTCAAGGTTCTGATGAGTGTCACATGATCAACTGTGGTCTGTAAGCCAAAAACTTCCCGTACTGTAGATTGTACAGGTGACACGCCTATTCTCGAGCAGGGACTTAAACCCGAGCACCCCCTAGTATGGTCGTTTACGTCGTTTATTCTGTTGTTGTGGTAGCATGCATTGAGCCTTGCACTGTATGCAATCGTTTTGTCATGTCTTGCCCCTTGTACAATCAACGCTGACGATTACCTCGGGGGTGCTCGGGTTTGAGTCCACGCTCGGGAATAGGCACGTCACCTGTAATTAATAAATTTCCGCGCAAAAAGTCACCCCATAAAAATGTATACCCGGAAGTTATATCAAAGTTGTTTCAAGTGTGTATTTCGATAATTTCATTAAATCGTGGTATAAATAATCAGACAATTTATTATCAGCATTATAATTACAGAAAATGGCAACAAAAAAGTACAAAACCTGATGAGGGGACAGCCATGTTAAGGTTGCACTCTCAAGTTATGACCTGTTTTTGTGTCCAATTTGCTTGAGTGTTTGATGTGTGATAGTGTGTTTTATGCACTCCATGAAATTGTTCCTATATATATTAACCTATTTATTGACATAAATATCTTTACACACTTACTCTTGATCATTTGTAGATAAATTCATTAGTTACTGGAAGTTAAATCTGCCATGATACATTTAATAACATTACAACATTTCAGCGTTACTCTTATATAATAGTCTAAACGTATTGCTCGGGAATATTAAATATAAATCAAAAAATATTTTGCAATTCATTCCAAATGAAGTCGAGAATATATTTGCATTACAGTGGTGAGAATATATTCATCTTACAGTGCACAACTGTGCCACCTGCGGAACAGTATTTCTCAAGCGCCGCCACCTAGCGAACAGTGCGTCAAAATAGAATACCTCTGAGAGAATTTGTCAAAACTGAGGTCCAACGTTTATTCGATCGTTTGCTTTCTATTCATTCTATTCAACATTGTTTTTTTTTTCTATAATCAGAACAAACGGGTCACGTACGTTAAAATATCAGGTTTGAACCAGGTCATTTCAGCAAATTTTAACAAAATAAACACTACGAAAACTTTAAGTGCATCGAAATAGGAGCCTCCAGGCTACATTGTGTAGATATGTCTCCAGTGTGGAAGAATCTTGCTTTTTTCATAGTGACGTATTAGACGTAGACTGTATGACTAGGAAAAGGCCTAATATAAAATAAATATGATGACAAAAATATGCCAAATTAGATTATTGGTATTTTCATGTTTCATGCTGTTTCATACTACTGAATACCCATAGGAATTTTACATGTTTTATGGATGTGCTTCTTATCAAGTCATATTCCATATTCCATCAGTCATAACGCCATCCTCTAGTATGTTCTTGCTGCTACACTGGTGGCCGGGTCGTCCACACACCTTATGAGCCTCGTGTAGGTGTCTGACATTTCTGACGAGTATTCGGTCATGGTCTAATAATACACTAACGAGTTTTCAGTCACAGAAATGTGTAATCTATCTGTAAACAAAACCGACGTAGAGTATATCAGAACAAATTCCTTGATTCCAGGTGAAAATAAAAGTATTTCATGGTCACAAAGATGTCGTGAAGAGCTGTAGTTTCTGTGGTGGAGACCAGAGAGCTTTGACCTGTTCACACGACAGGACAATCAAGCTCTGGGACCTAGAGAACGGGGTCCTCCTCAACACGTATCAGGGTCACAGTCAGCACATCTCCCAGGCTCGGCCAGACAGCACTGGCGACAGGTACATGCATGTAGCAGAGAATGGCAAGCTGCACATTTCTTTGTTAACTGTAGTTCTTATTTTATCTTTCCTACATATTGAATTATACTGAAAACCATTGGCCATTGGCCAATAATTTTCCTGTCAATCAAATTTTGATTTGTTTCAATTCCCACATATTAAAATATGTACAAACGTACATGTATTCTGTTGCTGGAATCAGAAGTTCATTATTTTTTCTTCACTTCTATATTGCTATTGATCAGAACCTGCCTGTATCACATCTGTATCTGTGTGGTATCATGTATTGTCTATCCTCACAGATTCGTGTCATGCGGCTGGGACAAGAAGCTTCATGTTTGGAATGTAGAAACAGGTCGAATATTGGTGTGTGTATTGTATTACATTTATTTGTTACAGATTAGTTGTATACCTTGGAAACTTTTGAATTTTTAAACAATTTGTTTTGCAAATATACATATATCAATATGTTTTTACTTTTTATGTATTTTCAAATATACATGTACAATATCGCAAACGTCGTCATGCATATATATATATATACATACATATATACACCGTAGATAATATTTGATCTTTCCTATTCGTATTATGAAGTCATTCACTGAGACCGTGTTGCCATGGTTACAGTGGTCTGTGGGGGAGGATAGCCTGTTGACGTGCTGCGCGTTCTCTGGTGACGACTCGCTGATCGTGTGTGGCTCAGACTTGGACCACAGCGTCAAGGTGTTCGACTCGAGAACAGCAGCGGTTGTTCATCACATCACCGGTCGGTACATGCACGGCTGCAGAACTGCCTCATCTATGCAGCTTTAAGGGCATGATTTTAATCAGAGTTGTCAAAACAAGGATATGTAGATTTTAATGTTTGAAAGATTTTACGCCCATGACAATAAAATAAGGTATAATTAGGGCATTTCAGCACGAAATGTCCTTATGGTTTTGTCAGAATTTTTTTTTTTTTCTCTTTTTTTTTTTTTTTTTTTTAAATTTTTTCACTTTTTGGTTTCCGGACGATAACTCAAGAACGCCTTGACGAATCTTCGAGAAATTTTCACCAGTTATCACATATATTACCTAGATGAACCCTATTGTTTTGGAGCCGGCTCCGAGGTCCGGTTAGTCCGTGAGGATGAATTTTGTGTCAAATGGTTTCCGGATGACAACTCAAAAGGTACTTGTGCTACCATTCTGAAACTTGACATATATGTTGATATAGTGTCACAGAGGAACCCTATTGATTATGGGGTCAATCCCTCAAACGACCTTTGACCCACGGGCCGAAAACAATTTTGGTGAGTCATCCTTGAAGCTCATTGCATATCTCAGAAACGGTGCATCACAGAGTGAAATGGGCGTTATTTTCGGACTCGTCACACTAGACAAACATGCCTTAGGGGTATGTTGGGTGAACTTGGCCCTGGGCCAATTTTTAGGTTTTTTTGCTGAGTCGGCGTTTTTCATTTTCGGCCATATCTCGGAAACGGTGCGTCGTAGAGCGAAACGGACGTTATTTTCGGACTCGTGACACTAGACAAACATGCCTTAGGGGTATGTTGGGTGAACTTGGTCCTGGGCCAATTTTTAGGTTACCGGACCTATGGTCCGATAACCTATTGCCGTCACGTTGCGTCCGTCGTCCGTCTGTCATCCGTCATCCGTCCACATTTTTATCTTTAAAGTTTACAGGCGGATTTTCCTGAAATTTTGCACAAAGTTGCCTAAAAATATTTCAAGAGGGGGTTATTTTTTAGTTTTTTGATTTTCGCATTTTTCTCAAAATGGCGGCATTTTTGACGAAAAATGGCCAATTTTGGACTTTGGCGGCCATTTTCTCAAAAACTGCCGATCAGTTTTGAGATTTTTGTTTCAAAAGATTCCCCTTATGTACCTTTATGATGTGTATAAGTTTTGTTGCCCTTGAATCGCCGGTCTCCGTGTGGCGGCCATTTTGAATTTTTAACGGGTCGGCGAAAAAAATTTTATTTGTCCCAAATCGCGTTACTATCCATTTTGGGTCATTTCTAGACAAAAAAAAATTTTTCACCCTTTGAAAAAAATTTTGGACTTGGAAAATTTTCGGCACTTTTTTCCTTCATAATGAGAGCTGCAGGGACTGTACTCATAGAACGCTTGAAGATAGAGCTTAGATATTGACACTTTCAAATGGAAAGTCATATATGGCGACTTGTGTGGTGACCTTGAATTTGACCTTGGATGACCTTGAAAGGTCAAAACAGCCATTTTTGGGTCGAGAAATGCTCAAATTTGCACCTGGCCTGTCTTTTCTCGAAAACTGTCTGATCAGTTTTGAGATTATTGTTTCAAAATATTCCCCTTATGTACCTTTATGATGTTTATAAGTTTTGTTGCCCTTGAATCACCGGTCTCCGTGTGGCGGCCATTTTGAATTTTTGACGGGTCGGCGAAAAAAATTTTGTTTGCCCCAAATCGCGTTACTATTCATTTTGGGTCATTTCTAGACAAAAAAAAAATTTTCACCCTTTGAAAAAAATTTTGAAAATTTTCGGCACTTTTTTCCTTCATAATGGGAGCTGCCAGGACTGTACTCATAGTACGCTTGAAGATAGAGATTAGATATTGGCACTTTCAAATAGGAAGTCATATATAGCGAGTTGGGAGGTGACCTTGAATTTGACCTTTGATGACCTTGAAAGGTCAAAACAGCCATTTTTGGGTGAAAAAATGCCCAAATTTTCCTCTACAGATGAAATGCATGTAGATAGAGCTTCAGTTTGCATTATGAACATATAGGAAGTCATATATGAAACAACTGATGATGACCTTGATTTTGACCTTGGATGACCTTGAGTGCTAAATGTCTGACTTGAAATCTTGAAAGTGGCCTCTGAAGCATAAACTTTTGCACATACAGGTTAGGATTGTGTATAAGCCTGTAAAAGAGTCATGTATAAATGGCACATTTTTTGGTGACCTTGAACTTGACCTTAAAGACCTTGAAGGGCGAATCTCAAAATCTGAAATTGGCCTCTACACACGAAATACTTGTTGATAAAACTTTTTTTTTTGCCGACTCGGCACTTCCTGTTTGGCCGTATCTCGGAAACGGTGAGTCGTAGAGCGAAACGGAGCTCAATTCCGGCCTTCTGTATTATGAACATACGAAGTCATATGCAGCATACCTGATGGTGACATTGAGATTCACAAAGATGACCTTGACTGGTAAATCTCAAAATCATATGTCACCTACAATGCTTGAAACCAAAATTGTCCGGTAACCTATCTTAGCCCTTGGGCTAATTTTTTTTTTTGCTGAGTCGGTTCACCTGTGATTGTGTTGTGTATCGAAATGCCCCAAGGCCTCTAGGCCTTTACGTCTAGTTTGTGTATGTTTCAGGTTTTACTAATTAAGGCAGAAATGCCTTTATGGTTTTAGCAGAATTTTTTTTTTTTTTTTTTTTCTTTTTTCTTCTTTTTCTTCTTCCGCCACTTTTGGTTTCCGGACGATAACTTTAGATTGCCTTGACGGATCCTCGTCAAATTTTCACCACAAGTCAGAAATGATATGTGGAAGAACCCTATTCTTTTTGAGCCGGATCCGAGGTCCGTGAGGTCCGTGAGGATGAAATCAAGGCTAATTTTGAGACTTGGTTTCCGGACGATAACTGGAAAAATATTTACGCAATAGTTGCAAAACTCTGCATGGAGGTTCATATGCCACCAGGGAAGAACCCTATTGATTTTGGGATCGATCCGTCAAACGACCTTTGACCTAGAGGTCAAAATAATTTTTTGCTGAGTCATCCATGAGGCATCCTGCATATCTCGGAAACGGTGCATCGTAGAGCGAAACGGACGTTATTTTCGGACTCGTCGCCCTAGACAAACATCTCTAGGGTGTATTATTTTTTTTTGATCCGGCTCCGAGGTCCGTGAGGTCCTTGAGGATGAAATCGAGGCCAATCTTGAAACTTGGTTTCCGGACGATAACTCGAAAAATATTCAGGCAATAGTTGCAGAATTTTGCACGGAGGTTTATATATCAACAGGGAAGAACCCTATTGATTATGGGATCGATACGTCAAACGACCTTTGACCTAGAGGTCAAAATAATTTTTTGCTGAGTCATCCATGAGGCATCCTGCATATCTCGGAAACGGTGCGTCGTAGAGCGAAACGGACGTTATTTTCGGACTCGTCGCCCTAGACAAACATGTCTAAGGGGTATTATGGATGAACTTTGACCTTGACCTTGAATTTTTTTGCCGAGTCGGCATTTTTCGTTTTCGTCGATATCTCGGAAACGGTGCGTCGTAGAGCGAAACGGACGTTATTTTCGGACTCGTCGCCCTAGACAAACATGTCTAAGGGGTATTATGGATGAACTTTGACCTTGACCCGAAATTTTTTTGCCGAATCGGCATTTTTCGTTTTCGTCGATATCTCGGAAACGGTGTGTCGTAGAGCGAAACGGAAATTATTTTCGGACTTGTCGCCCTAGACAAACATGTCTAAAGGGTATTATGGATGAACTTTGACCTTGACCTTGAATTTTTTTGCCGAGTCGGCATTTTTCGTTTTCGTCGATATCTCGGAAACGGTGCGTCGTAGAGCGAAACGGACGTTATTTTCGGACTCGTCGCCCTAGACTAACATGTCTAGATGGTATTATTGATGAACTTTGACCTTGACCCGAAATTTTTTTGCCGAGTCGGCATTTTTCGTTTTCGTCGATATCTCGGAAACGGTGCTTCGTAGAGCGAAACGGACGTTATTTTCGGAATCGTCACCCTAGACAAACATGTCTAAGGGGTATTAGGGATGAAGATTGACCTTGACCCAATTTTTTTTTGCTCAGTCGGCATTTTTCGTTTTCGTCGATATCTCGGAAACGGTGCGTCGTAGAGCGAAACGGACGTTATTTTCAGACTCGTCATGTCTAAGGGGTATTATTGATGAACTTTGACCTTGACCCGAAATTTTTTTGCCGAGTCGGCATTTTTCGTTTTCGTCGATATCTCGGAAACGGTGTGTCGTAGAGCGAAACGGACGTTATTTCGGACTCGTCGCCCTAGACAAACATGTCTAAGGGGTATTATGGATGAACTTTGACCTTGACCCGAAAATTTTTTGCCGAGCCGGCATTTTTCGTTTTCGTCGATATCTCGGAAACGGTGTGTCGTAGAGCGAAACGGACGTTATTTTCGGACTCGTCGCCCTAGACAAACATGTCTGAGGGGTATTATGGATGAACCTTGACCCTGACCTTGAATTTTTTGGCCGAGTCGGCATTTTTCGTTTTCGTCGATATCTCGGAAACGGTGCTTCGTAGAGCGAAACGGACGTTATTTTCGGACTCGTCGCCCTAGACAAACATGTCTAGAGGGTATTATGGATGAACTTTGACCTTGACCCGAAATTTTTTTGCGGAGTCGGCATTTATGTTTTCGTCGATATCTCGGAAACGGTGCATCGTAGAGCGAAACGGACGTTATTTTCGGACTCGTCGCCCTAGACAAACATGTCTTAAGGGTATTATGGATGAACTTTGACCTTGACCCAAAATTTTTTGGCCGAGTCGGCATTTTTCGGTTTCGTCGATATCTTGGAAACGGTGTGTCGTAGAGCGAAACGGACGTTATTTTCGGACTCGTCACCCTAGACAAACATGTCTAATGGGTATTATGGATGAACTTTGACCTTGACCCGAAATTTTTTTGCCGAGTCGGCATTTCTCGTTTTCGTCGATATCTCGGAAACGATGCTTCGTAGAGCGAAACGGACGTTATTTTTGGACTCGTCGCCCTAGACAAACATGTCTAATTGGTATTATGGATGAACTTTGACCTTGACCCGAAATTTTTTTGCCGAGTCGGCATTTTTCTTTTTCGTCGATATCTAGTATATATTATAAATTAATCATCACACCGAAATGCCTCCAAGGCATCTTTAGGCCTTGACGTCTAGTCTAAGCATAATTTTGGTCAATCAAAATTGTTTCATCAAATCTAAATAATCAACTCATTCAAGATGAAATAATATGACATAAATATAGCTGATATAGATGTAAATCATTTATCATTGTAGATTTACACACAAGTTCAATCACAAAGTGTATCTTTAGTCCGAAAGATGACCGAATTATCTCTTCATCTATGGATAAAACCACATGTTTCTGGGACATGAGGACGAAGACTAAAACTATCCAGATCAGGTCAGTCAGTTGCCAAGGCACACTCCATAAATTTAAGCTTCCTTTTGAAGTATGTGGAAATAGAAAATGGAAATAGTCATGTTCAAAACTTCAGGCGTATACTTATCTCTCAAAATATTATCTTTTACTGTTTTTAGTGGTCACATCAACATCGTGTCAGATGTGTCAATTAGCAAGGATGAGCACCGGATGGCTACCGTATCATGGGATAAAAGCATTGCATTGTGGGATATAGCTACAGGGGCGTACAGGTTTGTACTTCATTGTAATGTATTGATGTACATGATTATGTACCTTAAAATTAGACTAGTGCATGCAAGTATTGTTATTCTGAGTTTAGGCTCATAACTTATGTTGTTGTTTTCTGTGCGACACTTTGTACTGGTATAACCAATGTGATATTATTGTGAAGATCGTTCTCAGAATATCTGTTATCATTTCATACATTATATCCTCTACAATATCTGATTCTGTTTGTGTGTCAATTTTGAGGGATGTTTTGTGAGCGTGAATAATGTGACATAACCTTGTTGTCATTACAAGATCAACTGGCAGTGCTGATTTTATTCGTATTCATTACCAGGTCCAAAGGCCCTGAGAAAATGGAGAAGGCACACGATGGATGTATCAGCTCATGTGATATCACCAGTAACGGTACTTAGCTTACAGTAGATTTGATACTGGATTCTCAATAATCATTATAAGATAGCTAATTAACTGGACAACTGGACAAAATATCTAACATTTGAGGTGTGGCGATTACATTGTTGTTCCCTATAGTACTATTGAAGTGACCGACTGAATACATGTATCTTCCCACTGCCCAGGTATGATGGTCGTGACGGGGGGCTTCGACCAACAAGTCTGTGTCTGGGACGCAGAGAACAACGTCCAAAAACTCCGACTTCAGGTCTGTTACCATAGTTACAGTTTGCGGAACACAGAAGAATTTTGTACATTCTTTAACTTTTTTTAGATTTTACACTCTAATTACATGTAGGCATCCCGATTGAAAATCGGGAGGCCATATGTTTTTGTCTGTTTTTTTTTTTTGGGGGGGGGGGGGGGTGTATTTTTTTTTGGGGGGGGGGGTGAGCCCTGCTCAGTCATGCCTTACAAGATCAGCCAGTCTGTCCAGCACAGCAATAGGCTCCGCCCCTCTCAGCCAGCCCTGCTCAGTCATGCCTTACAAGATCAGCCAGTCTGTCCAGCACAGCAATAGGCTCCGCCCTCTCAGCCAGCCCTGCTCAGTCATGCCTGACAAGTGCTACAGCTAGCATGTCCAACATGACCCTAGGCTCATATCCATGCATAATCGCCACTCCCCCCTCCAAAGCCTGGTTTACTAGTGTGTGTACATGGTAAAAGAATGAAGTTACACCCCACAGAAAACAATAGTTGGTTAATAAGCCAACACACATGACACAACATGCTTGTGGAATGATTTGCCCTGTCTACATTTATATTGTACAAATATGTATTGTTTGAATGTTTTGTTATTCAACTCTATTTCACATGCTATGACCAGATCATCATGGTTTTAGTTAGCTGGGAAATGTTTGGCTTTGGTTATAATATGAATGCGAAAATTCTGCTGTATTGTACACAAAATTGGCCAAGATGATACAGCATTCTTTTAGTCTCGTATCATTTTACATTTGACAGGAGCACCAGAAAAATATCATGAACATCCCAATTAAATACTGTAAACGTATAAAATTTCGCGTGTATCAATGTTCGCTTTTTCAACATCTCAACATGTTCGCGTGGATTTAAGTTCGTGACTGTTGTGAATGGTCGGTCCCCCAATTGAATAACCGTGTATTCGCGTGTATTTATTTTCGCGTTTTCTTTTCAAATGTGAAATTCGCGAAATTAATACATCGCGAAATTTTGTACGTTTACAGTATACTAGTACTCTGAACAATATTGGCTGGGTAATTGTCCATTCATTTTGGGTGGCAAATATCTGATGGGCCAAGTTGTCAAGATGACAGAAAACAGTTCTGGTAAGAAACTGTCAGATGAGCTCTCACTCTTACCCACATACAATGGCCTATGTATCCTTTTTTCTCAGTCCAGTATGACCATTTGAAATGATAAGAACAAATTGGGGGATGCCACAAAGCCTATAGGCTTTTATGTCTAGTTACCTTTACCTTTACATGTACATTTTATGTTTGTACATGAAAATTTATTGTAATTTTTTCTACAATTACCCTATTTACTTATTTGACAGGTATTTAAATCAATGACATGGACATTATTCATTGTACAAAGTTGACAGGAATAAACAGACATTTGACTAAGTTTATTTTATACATCACCAATCTAAACTACTACATGCTCCTTTTCGATCCTTTGGATCGTTCTGGATAGAAATTCGCGTACTGAAAGCAAGGCACGATCGTCTGCCTGCATGACTCGAGCGCTCCTTTTGCCGCCAAAACCGCCGCGCATATGCGCGCGCAGCTGCGCAGAAGCTTCACTTTTCTGTCCACCGCCATTTTTGCTTGGCAGCTTTGGATTTTGGTTCCCGGTGAATTCGTAGAATTTAGTCTGCAAACTAGACTTTTGCGATATATTCTTACGGAATTTCACCTGCCACGTTCATAGACATCGTTTTGTGTCTATTTGGATAAGTATTGGTCGATAGTTTGTTACTTGCTAGATCATCAGCGATTTGTATAGCCAGTTCACCCTATTATCGTCCATCCGTCGTACTTGATAGTGTACTTGTTGTTTACATCTATCAATAGTTCTACGTTAATTTTCTACTGTATATATTTTGTCGTATACTGTAGTTTATATATTCGTAGTCCTCTTAGGGTTCTTTTTCAGCGCAGTCTCAGGTTTGCTTATTTTGCCCGCCCTGTTACTGTGTGTGGTTAGTTCCCTTTCGTGATCATGACTTCACAATCCTCCCTTGGTACCGGTGCCATGGACTGAACGTCCATGCCCGAAGTGTCTGGTCAATACCCTCCGAGGAGGGGAGAAACACAGTTTGTGTTTCGACTGTTTGGACCATGGCCCGGTATCTATGGAGGATTTGAGGTGTGATCTGTGCCGTTTCTGGCGTCCCTCTTCCTTCGTGCAGGCGACTGCAAAGTATTCTGAAGCCTCGTTGGCTCGTCAGGATGCTTTGAGGCTTGCGGAAGCTTCGGCTCCGCAAGTCCGCCAGTCGCCCATGGAGGTGGAGACTCCGCCTGTGACGGCGCAGATTGCGTCCGGTGTTAGCCAGCCCCTGGGGCTAACACAGGACATGGTCAACGCGGCTGTGCAATCCTTCTTTGCACAGTCGCTGTCGTCCCTTCAGGGTCCCCTCCTGCCGGGTCTCTCTTCCCTGCTTGGACAGGGAGTCCCGGCCGGTTCTTCGGCTGCCCCTTCGTCGCAGGGAGAGCTTGCTCCCCCTGCTGGCAAGAAGTCGAAATCTTCTAAGAAGAAGGTTTCAGTTCTTGCCAAGGCGAAAGCAGCCAAGGAACCGCACTCCACCTTCGTCGTCCCTCAGTCGGGGCCGATCGAGGTGGAGGGGTCCGTCGTCTCTTCCCCTGGGCCTTCCAAGAAGAGGAAGCGTGCTTCCTCTAAGCGCCGTGGTGCTGAGACCACATCGATTTTCGATGTGGCTCAGGCTTCGTCCGACCTCTCGGTGGGCGACGATCAGGCTTCGGGCTTCGATCGGCGGAGCATCTTGGATGGCTCATTCGGGTCCTCGGTCTCGAGGTTCGAGGGGGAAGAGTTCCCTTTGTTTGGGGGTGAGGCTCTCGATCGTTCGTGCGATCGGGAGTCTTCACTTGGCGGTCGTGCTCCTGGTCCTCGATCAGGGCACGATCGGGCGGGTGGTGCTGGGGTCGTTCCTCAGGACCACTCAAGTCCTGTGTACGCGGATGTAAGTCGCCGGACGGGCGCGATCGCTGAGCAGGCATTCCCTCACCCGTCCTTTGATGTACCCTTGGGGTCATTGAGGTCTTCGATCGGACCTGTGAGGTCCAACGATCGGGGGGGTCGAGTGGAAGCTGATCAGGAGTCGTCCTCCTCGGAGGATGAGACTTCCGATCAGGCCGGGGGTTCTAACTTCCGGTGGGCTTTGGAGTCGGTCGCAAGGCGTATGGACTTGCCGATCGATGCTCCAGGGCCCTCACGGGGAACCGGTAGGTTCGCGTCGGCGCCAGTTCGTCGGCCGATCCGGCTCCCTGTGGCTCCCGCGTTGGTCAAGTCCTTCGACAAGATCAACAAGGGAGTTACGGCTAAGAAGGATGTGGCTCGTACGGAGTCGACATTCCCGACTAGCCGTGTTCGACCTGAGTCGATCGACACCTATCGGACTGTAGAGTCCGAGGGTGGACATCAGACTTCCGTCCCGGTCGAAGACCCTAACCTTCACCTGCTTTCCCGGAAGCAGTGTACGGTCTGGTCAGCTTATGTGAAAAAGGCTCGCCTTTCTCACTGGCAGACGCTGTCTCATCAATTGATGGGGCAGCTCTCGTTGACGGATCACCTGACCACTTTGGTTCAGGAGTTTGTGGACGAGGCGGATCTGGAGGAGGGGAGTCGCGCCAACATTCATGCAGCACTCGGCGTCTTGGCCGGAGTGGTCCATGCTGCTGAGCGTGACAGTGCGCACCTGGGCGCACAATTGGATCTCACCATGCGTGATGCCGATCTCCGTCTGCTTGACGTGTCCGCTACGGACGTTGCTGAGCTACGTGGGAGGCCGCTTTTCTCAGGCTATACCTACGCCAACCTCTCTCGATCGGATATTTCCGTCATGCGGGAACATCTCCGGGATGAGGCTATGGCCAAGGCTTTGCTTGGGAAGTCGGCGGGGTCTGGGACAGGCAAGAAGACCAAGGGTCAGAAGCCTGCCCAACCTCAGGCACCACATGCACCCGCTTCTGCGCAGCCGCCCTTTCGGGGGGCGCAGCCTCCCCCTCCTCAGGGGGATGGCAAGCGTGGAGGCAAAGGGGGTGGACGCTTCAAGGGCAAAGGGAAATCTTCTGCTAAGAAGTGACTCGTTGCGGGAAAGCGTAGGCTCTGTGGAAGGTTCAGTTCTGTCGGAATTCGATCTTCCACAACCTGGTCCAGTCGGCGGACGCCTGGCTCAGTTCGTCCAGAACTGGAGCGATCTGGCGTCGTCAGACAATTCAGTCGTGGCATGGGTGAAGTTCGGTCTCACCTTCAGATGGGAGGCTGGAAAACCACCGATCAGACCCAAAGCGTGGTTCTTCCCTGTGCCCGGCGATCGGGAAAAGTTTCAGCTTCTGCAGCACGAGGTGCAGCAGTTGCTAGAGAAACGTGCGATCGAGGTGGTCAAGGACGAGAGAGGATTCTATTCTCTCATCTTCCTAGTGCCGAAAAAGACAGGCGGGTGGCGTCCCGTTTTCGATCTGTCAAACCTCAACAAATTCCTGATCATACCCAGGTTCAAGATGGAGTCGGCGCTTTCCATTCAGAAAGCTCTGTCCAAGGGGAAGTGGGCAGTCAGTATCGACGTCAAGGACGCGTACTTACATGTGCCCATACACCCAGCAGATCGGCGATACCTCAAGTTCGCCTTCGAGGGTTCGGTGTATCAGTTCAGGGTACTTCCTTTTGGAGTAGCCACCGCCCCTTACGTGTTCACCCGTATCGTAAGGACGATGGCAGCCAGGTTTCGATCGGTTGGAATTCAATTCCACCATTATATCGACGATTGGTTAATCATAGCCGACTCCCCGTCTCAGGCTATAGAGCAATCCGGGTTCGTCCTCAGGTTGGCGACCAGCCTTGGCTGGATCCCCAATTGGGCGAAGTCTCATCTGTCCCTGACACAGAGGTTCGAGTATGTCGGGGTAGATTACGATCTAGATCGAGGAGTAGCTCTTCCTCCGCGGAAGAGAGTTCTCAAGGCGATTGCGGCGATGGATGTCGCGCTGACGCAGTCGTCGATCACAGCTCGACAGTTTCTGTCCATCATCGGTCTGTTGGCGTCGATGGAGAAACAGGTGCCGTTCGGCAGGTGCTTCCTCAGACCCATTCAATGGTGTCTAGCATTGCAATGGCGGATCCTCACCGATCGACTAGACCAAGTCGTATCGGTGGACGATCGTGCTCGGGAAGCAATGCATTGGTGGCGGGACCATCAGAATCTTTTCCGAGGGATGCCACTGGCGGAGTATCTGCCCGATCGGACCTTCTTCACCGATGCGTCAGAATTGGCTTGGGGAGCTCATATGGACGAGCACGAACTCCCTGCTGTGTGGAACACGAGCGAGAGGGCGTTGCACATCAATGTCCTAGAGCTGCGAGCGGTGAGACGTGCGTTCGAGATCTGGGGGCCTCAGAGTCCCCTAGGGACGAAATGGCTGGTCTTCACAGACAACAGCACAGTAGTGGCGCACATAAACAAACAAGGTGGAACTCGGTCGAGTCAGCTTTGTTTGGAGGCCGAGTGTCTGATCAGGTTTGCCTTCAAGTCCCGTCTGTTTATCAGGGCGAGGCACCTGCCGGGTCACAGGAATGTCCTAGCGGACGCTCTGTCGAGACCGGACAAGATCATAGGCACGGAGTGGAGTTTGCATCCGGGGGTGTTTCGGCGCGTTTGTCAGGCGTTCGGGACACCGAACATAGACCTGTTCGCAACCTCTCGGAATCACAAGCTCCCGGTCTACTTCTCACCTCTGCCAGAGAGCGAGGCACTGGCTGTGGACGCGATGTCTCAGTCGTGGGATGGGATGTTCGGGTATGCGTACCCGCCAACCCGGTTCCTAACAGAAGTGCTGCACAAAGTAGCCAGGTCTCAGTGCGAGATTCTGTTTGTGGCGCTATGCTGGCCGATGCAGGCGTGGTTCCCGCTGCTACTGTCCCTCCTGATCGATGTACCACGGGTTCTCCCGATCGAGGACAGGTTGCTGAAGCAACCGGGGCGGGATATATTTCACGATTCCGTCCACGTGCTCAAATTACACGTGTGGAGGCTATCGAGCGATCCTTCCAGGAGGCAGGATTTTCTCAGCAGGTGTCCGTACATCTCGCGAGAAAGAATAGGAGATCCTCCTCTAAAACGTATGAGGCTAAATGGAGAGTATTCGTATGTTGGTGTAACGGAAGGCGCATTGATCCGCTCTCTGCCCCTCTGAATGCAGTGCTAGACTTTCTCTGCTATCTCTTTGATAGGCTTAATTTGAAGCCTACTACGATCGAGGGATATAGGTCCATGCTGGGCCCTGTATTCCGTGCTCGGGGGGATCGATTTAACTAATAATCGTATCCTTGCTGATCTCTTGGCGTCCTTTAGGACGCAAAGGCCACGGGGAGTTCCTACTCTACCGGATTGGGACATGGCTTTTGTGCTATATTGTCTTACTAAAGCACCTTGGGAGCCTCTCAAGGAAGTTTCCTTGCAGAGGTTAACTCTTAAGACTTTCTTGCTAGTTATGCTAGCAAGTGGTCGAAGACGCTCAGATGTCGCGGCGATCGACGTATCACGAGTCGCATTTGGCGCGGATGGGTCCGTTTCCTTATACGCAGTACGTGATTTTATGCCTAAAACACGTGCTGCGGTTGAGGGCGGGAAAGCGTTCTCCCCTATCGTAATTCCGTCACTGGGCGATTACGTAGGACGGAATGAGCCGGACGCTCTATTGTGCCCGGTAAGAGTGCTGAAAATCTACATCGATCGTACCAGATCGATCAGGAAAGATCGCAAGCGGTTATTTATTTCCTATCAGCCTAATAGGGCTACGGATATAGTGAGGACTGTCTATGCGGAGTCAGGTGCTGACGATCGAGTCACTTACAAAATATCGTCCCACCAAATCCGACACATCTCGATGTCTTTGGCGGCCAGGTCGAATATTCCGTTGGAATATATCGTGAGGGCTGGAATGTGGACTAATTCTACGACATTCATCGGGTTCTATCTGTCCAATGCTGCCGAACTTCAGGACCAGTCGTCCAGATTTAGACTGGGTCCGCTGGTCGTAGCGCAAGCTGTTGTTTGAACCAGCTGGACAGAAAAGTCTTGGTTTTAACGTGCACGTGTATATAACCAACACTTTGTGTTTGTGTTTGAGTTATTTATGTTACGGTCTCAAGTAGAGTTCCGTTTTCCACCGATGGGTGAAGAAGAAATTCGTGCATGTCGGAGGCAAGCGATCGCACCGCTAGGTGAGTATCTTTATTATATTACTAAAGATATATCGAAAATGTAGCATTTTAGCGATTCGCTTGAAATCAAGACTATCGTCTGTTTTCATGACCATCTAGCACTACTGCTCCACCGCCTATCCTTTGATTCTAAGGAGCATGTAGTAGTTTAGATTGGTGATGTATAAAATAAACTTCCCAAATTTTATTTGTAAATTTGCCGTTTATTGTCATTACTCACCTCTAAACTACTACAGTAAAGGCCCTCTCATCCATCCCCGCCAGTTATGTGCTAGGGGCTTCCTTTTGTCGTTTTTTGGACAGAAAAGTGAAGCTTCTGCGCAGCTGCGCGCGCATATGCGCGGCGGTTTTGGCGGCAAAAGGAGCGCTCGAGTCATGCAGGCAGACGATCGTGCCTTGCTTTCAGTACGCGAATTTCTATCCAGAACGATCCAAAGGATCGAAAAGGAGCATGTAGTAGTTTAGAGGTGAGTAATAACAATAAACGGCAAATTTACAAATAAAATTTGGGAATTTTGTCACCTTCGCCTGTCATCATCTTGCATTGTTTCAGGGGCACGAAGACTGGGTCGAAGATGTTTGCTTCAGTCAAGATTCAAAGTGCATCCTTTCTGCATCAAAAGTAAGAATAACAACAAATATGGCCACAGTTACAGAATTACTATTCATTACAATGATATACATGTACACGTTACATGTAATAATTGAAGTAATGAAGTGACAACAATACAGTGTATGTGTGTCGACGTTTAGGACAAGACTCTGCGGCTTTGGAGTGTTGACAATTATGACAATATCCCGCTTGTTATGGAAAAACGGAAAGCGATTGGTCTCAAAGTCAACCATGTGAGTACAAATTAGGTTCAGTTGGGAATATCTTCATTCTTTATGTTTAACTATATTTTATTGTTAAAATATGCATTAATGAGGCATGCAGTTTCTTAATAGAATTTGACGTTTGGATGCAGCATGAATTTTAATGCAATTTAATAAATGGCTTACTGCAGTTGTACATGTACCTTCATTGCTCATCTAAAAACTGCACGTTATGTTGTGGATTTGATTTTCGTTAAAGTATGATACATGTATGTATGTACTGAATATGACCAGTTGGTGTTTGTGCATTAGGATAACCCAGCACTTGACAGACGGGTAAACTTGATGTAATAATGTATATTGTAGTATGTGTTGTCCAGTGTTGTCAGCTTACTGTACAATGTATACACGTTTGTTGAGTAGCCAAGGATTTTGCGCCTGTATAATTAAAGAGGTGATACTGTGAATGTACCGAGTAGTTCTTGTGTACATTGTACATGTACTTGGACTCCGAGTCAGTTCTCGTACTAAGTTGCTTTATATTGTTTGCAACATTCTGATTTGAAAGCAGCATGTTACAAACCAGACCTTTACTGTCTCCATTCACCCAGTAGCTGTACACAGTACATGTAGTACTTAGGTTACCAGACACGATAATTGACCTAGTGCAGGCATTGGATTTCCAACCATCATTTGTTTGTTCAACCTTGTTCTCAACAAATTTCAGAGATCAATCTAGAAAATTGAAAACATTGGCAATCTAGCCCAATACAGCCCAAACATGGAATTTCGGAGTCTACACAAAATTAAGAACTTTTATTGGATGTACGAGTTATATATTGCTTCAGAATAAAAACATTTACTTATATTCGGATTTTTCTAACTCGTTTACACTTTTTCGCTAATATTTTTGTGATGCTAAACGCTATCGTTCTATAACTTGGCATACTTCACCTTGGAGTCAAACGGCAATTTTCTACCAAATTTCAGACAGCTATCGCGAAAATTGAAAAAGGTGGCAATCTACCCCAATGTTAAATTTAGCCCTATTATTTAATTTTTGGGCCCGCACACAGTTTCGTGCATTTGCTCTGTTTTGTAGCAGAGCTTTTTCAAAATCAACAAGTTTGTGTGGAATACACCCCCAGTGTATCTTCTGGTTCAAAGTTACAAGAATATTTCGAATCCTGATGGATGTAAACAGGACCAATTCCTCGAATATGCTCAGATTCTCGAGATCCCGTTTTGGGCTGAAATTTGACATTGAGGTAGATTGCCAACTTTTTCAATTTTCGCGATAGCTGTCTGAAATTTGGGAGAAAGTTGCCGTTTGACTCCCAGATGGAGTATGCCAAGTTATAGAACGATAGCGTTTAGCATCATAAAAATATTAGCGAAAAACAGTGTAAACGAGTTAGAAAAATCCAAGTATAATACATGTATACACCGACTATGCCATACTATGTCGACTATGCCGACTCCAAATCAACGCAATATGTTCATTCTGTATGGGCATAAACACGATAAAAGCCCTGAATTCTTTGGAATTTTCTTGATCCCATTTCGGACTGAAATTCAACATTGGGTTAGATTGCCAACTTTTTCAATTTTTTAGATAGAATTCTGAAATTTGGTGAAAAATTACGGTATGATACCCAATTATGACACACAAATTTCAAGTTGAACCGAGTATCCAAAACAAAACTACGGCCAAAAAGCGTGTTTCACTGATGGATGAACTTGACTTTAGTGTCATGATTTTATCCTTATGAGGTCACGTTGTAGTTAAATTACCGCACCCATGAAATAAACCTCCAACGAAGGTTTCCATGTAAACCATAGATAGATGCTGCTGGCCAAAGAGAACCACAACATATCCCTAAAATGATCCACAGCACAGGACAGGAAATGTTGCTTTCTACAGTGTGTACACAATTTATGTTGTATCTTGCATTAATTCATAGTGCATCGGAAGAAATGCCTTTATGGTTTTAGCAGAATGTTTTTTTTTTTTTTTTTTTTCCGCCGTTTTGGTTTCCGACCGATAACTTTAGTTTCCCTTGATGTATCTTCGCCAAATTTTCAGCATTAGTCAGACATATTATGTGGAAGAACCCTATTGTTTTTCAGCCGGATCCGAGGTCCGTGAGGATGAAATCAATGTCGTTTTTTGGACTTTGTTTCCGCACGATAACTCAAAAAGTATGTTGGCAATGGCTGCAAAACTTTGCATGGAGGTTCATATATCAACAGGGAAGAACCCTATTGATTTTGGGATCAATCCGTCAAACGACCTTTGACCTAGAGGTCAGAAGAGTTTTCGCCCAGTCATCCTTGAGGTTTCCTGCATATCTCGGAAACGGTGCGTCGTAGAGCGAAACGGACGTTATTTTCGGACTCGTGGCACTAGACAAACATGTCTAAGGGGTAGTAAGGATGACCTTTGACCTTGACCTTGAATTTTTCTGCCGAGTCGGCATTTTTTGTTTTCGTCGATATCTCCGAAACGGTGCGTCGTAGAGCGAAACGGACGTTATTTTCGGACTCGTGGAACTAGACAAACATGTCTAAGGGGTATTATGGATGAACTTTGACCTTGACCTAAATTTTTTTCGCTGAGTCAGCATTTTTCGTTTTCGTCGATATGTCAGAAACGGTGCGTCGTAGAGCGAAACGGACGTTATTTTCGGACTCGAGGCACTAGACAAACATGTCTAAGGGGTATTATAAATGAACTTTGACCTTGACCTAAATTTTTTCGCTGAGTCGGCATTTTTCGTTTTCGTCGATATGTCGGAAACAGTGCGTCGTAGAGCGAAACGGACGTTATTTTCGGACTCGTGGCACTAGACAAACATGTCTTAAGGGTATTATAAATGAACTTTGACCTTGACCTAAATTGTTTTGCCGAGTCGGCATTTTTCGCTTTCGTCGATATCTCGGAAACGGTGCGTCGTAGAGCGAAACGGACGTTATTTTGGGACTCGTGGCACTAGACAAACATGTCTAAGGGGTATTAT
This sequence comes from Terebella lapidaria, assembly GCA_949152475.1. NCBI lineage: Eukaryota > Metazoa > Annelida > Polychaeta > Terebellida > Terebellidae > Terebella > Terebella lapidaria. The sequence goes on along the minus strand of OX424564.1, from coordinate 14,628,100 downwards.
AAATGAACTTTGACCTTGACCTAAATTTTTTCGCTGAGTCGGCATTTTTCGTTTTCGTCGATATCTCGGAAACGGTGCGTCGTAGAGCGAAACGGACGTTATTTTGGGACTCGTGGCACTAGACAAACATGTTTTAAGGGTACTATGGATTGACCCTGACCTAAAATTTTTTCGCGGAGTCAGCATTTTTCGTTTTCGTCGATATCTCGGAAACGGTGTGTCGTAGAGCGAAACGGACGTTATTTTCGGAATCGTGGCACTAGACAAACATGTCTAAGGGGTATTATGGATGAACTTTGACTTTGACCTTGAATTTTTCCGCCGAGTCGCCATTTTTCGTTTTGGTCGATATGTCAGAAACGGTGCGTCGTAGAGCGAAACGGACGTTATTTTCGGACTCGTGGCACTAGACAAACATGTCTAAGGGGTTTTATGGATGAACTTTGACCTTGACCTAAAATTTTTTTGCCGAGTCGCCATTTTTCATTTTGGTCGATATCTCACAAACGTTGCGTCGTAGAGCGAAACGGATGTTATTTTCGGACTCGTGGCACTAGACAAACATGTCTTAAGGGTATTATGGATGAACTTTTACCTTCACCTAAAGCTTTTTTGCCGAGTCGAAATGTTTTTGTTTCGTCCATATCTCGGAAACGGTGCGTCGTAGAGCGAAACGGACGTTATTTTCGGACTCTTGGCACTAGACAAACATGTCTAAGGGGTATCATGGATGAACTTTGACCTTGACCTGAAATTTATTCGCGGAGTCAGCATTTTTTGTTTTCGTCGATATCTCGGAAACGGTGCGTCGAAGAGCGAAACGGATGGTATTTTCGGACTCGTGGCACTAGACAGACATGTCTGAGGTGTATTATGGATGAACTTTGACCTTGACCTGAAATTTTTTCGCCGAGTCAGCCTTTTTCGTTTTCGTCGATATCTCGGAAACGGTGCGTCGTAGAGCGAAACGGATGTTATTTTCAGACTCGTGGCACTAGACAAACATGTCTTAAGGGTATTACAAATATGTCTAATGGGTATTAAGGATGAACTTTGACCTTGACCTTGATTTTTTCTGCTGAGTCTGCTTTTTTCTTTTTCATCGATATCTTTGAAACAGTGTGTCGTAGAGCCTAGGGTAAACATGTTATAAATATTATAAATTAGTCTTAACACCGAAATGCCTCCAAGGCATCTTTAGGCCTTGACGTCTAGTCATTTCAATGCATTTGTCCATGTGTTCGTATACTGGCCAAAAATGTACACATGTTTATGATGTTTTTGTGCTCTCTCAAAAATATTGCATGTGCGTTTTCCATCAAGAAGGGGATGCTGTTCTGTTACACGCGTATACAAATGTATACATACATGTATAGTGCTCTTCTATTGGGAACTTTGTGGTAGTCGATGAACTTCTGATTGTATGATACAAATGCACGTTTACATGCAGCATCAGGGTCTCATTGAGTTTAATTTCAATATTCGGTAGTATTGGTACACGTGACCTGTTCAAAAATTTTCAAAGTGATGTACCATTGAAGGTGTCACATACATTAGCAAATAATTTTCTTGACATTGTTTCTGTGTTCAGGCGCAGGTGAGTATGATACGAAATCCTGGAATCACCACTGTGAACTGTATGCACTGGGACTAGATGAGTAAATATATATACACATATATATCTTGCAGTGTGTCAACATGGAACTCCTTGTGTTCCGTCTTTCCCACCAATCATAACATTCACTCTCAGGCAAACTTTGATTGATGACTGTGGAGAGTGTAATATCGCTGCTGAACCGGGGTAGTACATATTTGACTCAGTAATGTACATCATCAGAAATACGTACATCTCTTCGTTATGTATTTCTGACATCATGTTGTCATGGTCATTGCAAGATATTTATTCGATGATCAGTGTGGAACAGTGACAATGGAATAGTACACGTAAGTGTATATGTTTAGGTTGCCACATCTAAAGTCCGATGAATACAGTAACCTATTGGCGTGGCATTGTGTCCGCCGTGGTTGTCGTCTTCCACACATTTTCATCTTTGTCAAATTCTTCTGATATTTTGCACAAATATAACTGGAAAAAATACGGTTTACACAAAATCTATTTTGTATTTTTTATAATTTCGCACAGCATGACATACCAGGCCATCTGCAATGTATATAGAATTGCTCGAAAAGACCAACAATTCCAAAAAGACCAAAATTACACTTTTTGGCAATTTGCTCGAAATTTGTTCAGTAACTTTCTAATTTCACATATGCGTGATACCATGAACTGCTACATATCTCAATGTTTGAAGTTGAAATGCCTTGAGAAACCCAAAATGTAGGCCGAAATGGCCCAAAACAGCTCATAATGCACAAATTGCCGCTGGACACAAAATGCTTGTAGATTCAATCTGGGCGTGTGTGACCCCTGAAGAGTCACATTATGTATCATAGTACATCTTTTGGTGAACTTGAACCTCACATTACGTGACCTCACATTACCTTGAAGGGTAAATCTCAAGGAGTGAAGGTCACACCTGAACTTCAATGTGTAAACCTCTACATACGAGATGGCTGCCAATAGAGCTTAGGTTTGTATTATGAACATTTATGCACATACATGTACTGGTAATTGCAAACATATTGCGAAATTTTGGGGAGTGTTGAAATTTACCTCAGGTGATCATGAGTGGTAAATGGGAAGGTCATATCTGACCTGAAATCTTTAAATTGGACTCTGCATACAAAACAGCTACAGATGAAGGTTTGTATTAGGAACATGTAGGAAGTCATATGTGGCAGATCTTCGGTGACCTTGAAAATCCCGAGTGTTGCTTGTTGAGGTCATGTCTCAATCAACTCAGTAGCCTTCTGGCTTGTGATTGGGTACTTTTGTACTTGTCATGTATCTATTCCATGGGGTTAGTTTCGGATTTCTAAATTTTTTCCATGGGGTTAGTTTCGGATTTCTAAATTGTTTCCATAGGTTGTTGGGCAGTTGTATACTAATTCCATCAGGTGTACAGTAGAAACAACTACACTTAACACACTGTCTGCCCCTGATGACGCCAGTGTGTCTTTGGATAAACTATTTGGTCGGGCTTTGTTTCTATTGCAAAATGTTGTATTTTACGTTTCTTATTGGTATCATCAAAATCTTATTGTATTGGTGGTGATAGATTGATACTTACATTCATACCACTGAGTCGGTGTCACTGCTGGCGGACGTTAAATCTGTCCCCGAGGATACCATCAACTCAGTAGCCTTCTGGCTTGTGATTGGGTATTTTTTTACTTGTCATGTATCTATTCCATGGGGTTAGTTTCGGATTTCTAAATTTTTTCCATGGGGTTAGTTTCGGATTTCTAAATTGTTTCCATAGGTTGTTGGGCAGTTGTATACTAATTCCATCAGGTGTACAGTAGAAACAACTACACTTAACACACTGTCTGCCCCTGATGACGCCAGTGTGTCTTTGGATAAACTATTTGGTCGGGCTTTGTTTCTATTGCAAAATGTTGTATTTTACGTTTCTTATTGGTATCATCAAAATCTTATTGTATTGGTGGTAATAGATTAATACTTACATTCATACCACTGATTCGGTGTCACTGCTGGCGGACGTTAAATCTGTCCCCGAGGATACCATCAACTCAGTAGCCTTCTGGCTTGTGATTGGGTACTTTTGTACTTGTCATGTATCTATTCCATGGGGTTAGTTTCGGATTTCTAAATTTTTTCCATGGGGTTAGTTTCGGATTTCTAAATTGTTTCCATAGGTTGTTGGGCAGTTGTATACTAATTCCATCAGGTGTACAGTAGAAACAACTACACTTAACACACTGTCTGCCCCTGATGACGCCAGTGTGTCTTTGGATAAACTATTTGGTCGGGCTTTGTTTCTATTGCAAAATGTTGTATTTTACGTTTCTTATTGGTATCATCAAAATCTTATTGTATTGGTGGTAATAGATTGATACTTACATTCATACCACTGAGTCGGTGTCACTGCTGGCGGACGTTAAATCTGTCCCCGAGGATACCATCAACTCAGTAGCCTTCTGGCTTGTGATTGGGTACTTTTGTACTTGTCATGTATCTATTCCATGGGGTTAGTTTCGGATTTCTAAATTTTTTCCATGGGGTTAGTTTCGGATTTCTAAATTGTTTCCATAGGTTGTTGGGCAGTTGTATACTAATTCCATCAGGTGTACAGTACAAACAACTACACTTAACACACTGTCTGCCCCTGATGACGCCAGTGTGTCTTTGGATAAACTATTTGGTCGGGCTTTGTTTCTATTGCAAAATGTTGTATTTTACGTTTCTTATTGGTATCATCAAAATCTTATTGTATTGGTGGTAATAGATTGATACTTACATTCTGACCAGCAATAACATTGGGTAAATTGACCGCTACAGATAAAACACTCGAAGATAGTTCCGCTTTGTACTATGAGCATATAGGAAGTCATATATATGTATATAAATACGATATTTTGGTGACATTAAACTTGGTCTACATGACTAACGTGGTAAATCTCAAGGTCACATCGAACTAGAATGTGCCAATCGACCTCTGCATCTGAAACGACTGCAGATGAAGCTCTAATAGATTGTTTTATGAACATATAGGGAGTCATAATATATGGCAGTTCTTTTGGTGACCTTGAACATGATGACCTTGCGAGATAGATTACAAAGTCATGTCAAAACTGGAATGTGTGTGTTGACCTCTGAGTACAAAATGATCAGAGATGAACTCGCTAGGTCAAGACATGTTTGTGGCTCAACACTGTACATTTCTCCGGTAACCTTTTCTTAGCCATTTGGCTAATTTCAATTAATACTATGGGATTTTTTCGATTTCATTAACTAACTACTACTGTTTTCACGTGTCAGTTGAATGTTTTCTGTATTCAAACGCCTACTTCTCATTTCAGCACAATTATTTCCCGAGATAATAGTGTCAGCGTGTACATAATCACAACTTGTCTACTTGTACCCTTTGTGTTGGTGGTTTGGTTTCATGTAACGTTACTCGTACGTACACAAAACAAATCTCATAGTACGTGGTCTCTAGTGTTGATATCTCCGCTAGATATATGTGGATTGTATGGGTTCTGTTCAGACATGTATGCATGTGAAAATCAGTTGCCTGATTTTCTGGCAATTATGACCATGATGACTCATTGACAATCTTATAGGAATACAAACATGCCTAGTAGGTCATCGTGACTAGGTCTCCTACTCAACAATCCTTGTATTTCATGATACTACTTTTCAAAGATATTCATGTGTTTATCATGTTTATAGGCTATTTTGGTGTCTGCAAATGCTTAGTGTGCATTGTGTTCTCTTGTTCTCAGTCTACAGTGAACGATATTGTCATGGGTTTTTCTTCTAAAATTGGAGTCGATATAATATACCATTAAGCAACATGAGCAAGTTCTAACACTCTGAGATGGAATATACATGTACATTCACACCTACGGCTGGGTTTTGAATAGTCTGATTTGCTTTGAATCTGGATCAGTAGGTGGAGTTTTCATCCTGGCAACGCAGAGGTTTCTCCATTCGAATGTGCTTTCCAAATTCTAGATTATTATTATTATTCGACGGGGGATGGGGAAGACAGACAGAAATGCCTATCATCATGGACCGTCGTAAATAAATCTGATTATTATTATTATTATTATTATTATTATTATTATTTCTTTTTGTCGTGAATGATGTGAGTTTTGAAATGATCATATCAGGGTATAAATACATTTGAGATACTCATTCCTAACCTTCTCTGGTCTCTACATACTAGACAGATTTTGTGATAGTACAAGCTGGGGTAAATTTGAACAATGATTGTAGATATGGCACCATCATGGATCTTTTAGGATGAAATCTGGAAGAAATTTTATACGTATTTGCCTGTAGTGACACATTATTCCATAACATTTTTAACTGAGCTTCATGTATGCATTTAAAACAAAACTAAATATACCGTTAAAGCGATATATTTATACATTAGTAATATAAAAAGTTTGGATTTTCAGCTGATGTGTTTATGTTTCGTGTTCTCGGCAGTGTTCGTCCTGTGGCAAGCAGTTCTCCGTGTCCCAGACTGAGCGATCACAGGACGTCCGTCTGTGTGTCTTCTGTCGACTGCAGACCCCCGACAGGAACAAGTGATACATGTGCACCACCTGGTGCATGTAACAGACTCAATGCGTGCTCATTGGATATTAAATAACGGAAACTCGATAGACTGTTCTTGTGATATTATTTTGTTTTATAGAATGATTCTCATGAATTGTGAAAATTGTGATCGGTCTACGTATGAAGTATATGTGGATTCATCCTTTTTATGTTGATAGGGTTAGCCTGTTGACTGGCAAAGTGTGATATTGAGGCATGAAGTAAAGTAAGAAATGAATAAATCAAGTCTTTGAGATACAATTTGAATTAGTTTCTCATCATAGTTCACATACAATGTATATGGATACATACATGTACTGCCCGCTGGGAACAGCTGTGCCTTCGCCCGAACATGTTCAATAACATATTCATCATATTGGTATGGCGTTTCGTCGTCGTCGGTCAACATTTTGACTTACCATACTTCGAAAAAAAAAACCTATCGAAGATACCCCAAAATATTCAGGGAAACATTTTAAGTTCCTCGGTTACTGGACCTCTGGCCTGATAACCTATTGCCATGGCAATGCATCTGTCGGTCCACATTTTTATCTCTGAAGAATAAATTCAAATTTTCCTGAAATTTCGCACAAAAAGCAAATAATTCTAGAGTCAGGTATTTTTTAGGAAGAGCAGGGCTCTTCCTTTATGATGTTGGGTTTTTTTTGGATTTTAGAAATTTTCCTTTTGTTTACATTCTTGAAAGTGCCACTTGGAACCACAACAGGCCATTCAACTGTGGTCAATTGGGAGGGTCCTGGGCCCGTTGGGAGGAAAATGACACCCGTATACCTAATCATGGTTAATGTAATAAGTTATTAGCGATAATGATCCCAGGAGACGTGTGTTCCGACCGTTTTTTTTTTTTTGTATGTCACCGTTTCATAGCTATCACCACTCCTGTTTTGATTTTCACTGAAACAGTGCTTTCTTGCGATCATATCCACTCAAAGTTTTGGATATACATTCTGCAGAATATCTAGATACAGTATGCTATTGCAAAAAATGAAAAAGTTGATACGGCAACATAATAATTTAGTGTTAGTGGTGGTATTCCATATTCCAGTAGGCAAATTCAATCAGGCTGTGGCCCCTGAGCCAGTCAGCCAGCCAGATAGTCACTGAATTGTCCAATCGGGAAGCTGTCTTGGCGGACACACTCACATGTTTATGAACTACACGTGGATATAATGATATGCAAATTATCACGTCAGCAAATCCCGCCAATTAGCGATGAATACTGCGCACTGCCCAAAAAATTGCTGCAGGGTCAAGGTCAAAATGCCGGCCGCCAAGAGATCGTCCAACTGGAGGTATATACTTTGCAATATGCGCGCACTCGCACGCGAACCCTTTCCGCGCACTCACACGCGGAAAAGCCGCCAATGCGCGCACCTTCGCTGAATATGAGTTTGCATGTGCATACTTAGGATAACTAATTTAAACAGTTACATCGGGAAAAAGTTCGTATTTTACTGATCGTTGCATTAGACATGCGTGAACTACTCGCGTTGGGCCATAGTATAAATATGTGCGCGCTTTTGGTACGTTCATCAATGCGCGCATACTGTTACAATACGAGTGCGCGCTTTGTACCACAAAACGAATGCGCGTGTTGTGTCTAAGTACGAGTGCGCGCATATGACACGCGCACAACTAGCGCGGAAATGACAGGATATATATATATGAGTGCGGTATTTGTGGAAATACTTGTTACGACCCAAATAAATGGTCTTTTCTATGAGTCTTTCCTACTTCACTGGTAATACTTCTTAAAAATATCACCATCCAAAGCTTGCTTATGGGGGAATTTAATCAGAAATGCCACTGAAGTGAAGCGAGATTTCAACGAGATTTGACTAAAAGGAACAGTCGGGAACAAACAAACAAAACTTGGTTGATTTGCCGAGCTTTTACACGAGAAAAAACTTATAGTGTCCACCTGAAATAAGCAGAAACAAATGGATACTAGATCTAGCACTTTTATCATGTTTATGATAGTTTTATATTGCCGACGAGAATTGTCAGTGCTGATTTGTCACGAGCGGCGATTTGGGGTAGGCTACTTCAGTATTTGACAGCTGACACTATACACTGACACATGTACGCTGATCTTCAAACCAACATTTGGGCAAGGAGAAACATGATCGCATTGATGAAAAAAGCTTTCATACATGTCATAAATTATTGGAAATGCAGACAAGTTACTGAAATGTCTCTGCAGTACAAATCAAAACACTGAAAAACAAATCCATAAAAAAGTTAATCTAAGTTTTACTAAAGCTCAAAAAACATTGTGCCTCCTAAATCAGAAAACCTTTCTGGATCATACACGTACACACACAAATTGATTCCCATTCCTAAGATGGTAGATGAATGGTAAAATAACATCTGAATCGGTTCTGTCCCCATCAAAAACATACATATAGATTCAATAATCATCTTCATAGCGTGATTAGAACCAAAGTTAAGATATAACTTGATCATGGTGGCTATCTCGGATATTGAAGAGGTTACAGGTGTCAGATCAAATGTAACCTAACCGATTAGGTCAGCATTCTTTGAAACCTCTATATGCATCACGTTTGTCTTTGTCACGCAGGTGAATATACTTGTATTTGACACTCATATCTGACACCCACAGGTGAATATACTTTTACTTGACTCTCGTATCTGAGTATCTTTTTTTGGCACTCGTATTTGACACCCACACAAAGACTACGACAGCGAGGACAAACGTGAAGCACACGATCATGGACGATTGGGATCTGAACAGAGACGGCCGCATGAACAAGGCCGAGCTCTCCTTGCTTCTCAGGCAGCAGAGCCGAATGGCACAGGAGCAGGCCGGCGGGGTCTATAGGGAGGAGTCAGTACAACATGTAGCTGATGACGATGATGATGAGGAGTGAAACCGAATTTGAATGCCTGGGGTATACAGAAAGGAGTCAGTGAATGATGAAGAGAATGATGAGAAGTGAAACCGAAACTGAAAGTCGGGGAAGGTGGAGGTCCACGGGGAGGAGTCAGTTGATGACGACGAGGATGATGAAGTCGGGAAGGGTAGGGTCGACAAGGAAGGGTCAGTGGATGATGACGAAAATGATGAGCTGTGAAACCGAAACTGAAAGTCGGGGAAGGTGGGGGTCTACATGGAGGGGTCAGTGGATAGCGACGAGGATGACGAGGAATGGAACCGAAATTGAAAGTCGAAGTGGGTCGGTGTCTACAGGGAGGAGTCCATAGATGACGATAATGATAACGAGGAATGAACTTGGAAACTGAGTCGAGAGTGATCAGGTTGGGGGTATCGATAGGGAGAAAACAATAGATGGACTCCTCATCATCCGGAACTGAAATAAGCATTTAACAAATGTAAAACACAGATCTTGCAAAGTTTATTGTGTTATTACTGAAAACAAAGTTGATTTTTTAGTTGTTCTTACACTACATATATATTGCGTGTGTAGTATATCTCAGAAATCCAGTTGGAATATTCATAAACATACCATCCTTATTGGCTGGATTTTTTTTCCCAATATCTCACGGCTTTATATTGATTGACATTTTATGCGATATTCTAAGGTATTTTCTTATTGTCATATGATTCAGGTAGCCATCTGTAACAAAACGTCTTAACAAACGTCATTTCCTCACTCACACCAAAACTGAGCAAATTGGGTACATATATGTCATCATACTATTTGCTATATAGCACCCGGAACATAATGGTTGACGAAAATACAATAGTGCAAACATCTGTGCACACACAGATGAAAATTATGTTACCAAAGAGCCAAACAATCGTTGATAGATTCTATGTGTTTACACAATTAAGATCTGACAACAGTCAATCTTCAGGCTACGTATATTCATGTATTTTTTCTTCTCAGTTGGCATTATACTGCACTTACAGTTTCTCTTCACTTTCCTAGTAAATATTTGTTATCGTAGTTACGAATTTTGTATCATTCCTATTCGGGCCATGTTTATATTGGAGTCATTTCTAGTAAAATTAAGATTTCCTAATAACCTTCGCACTGGTTATATACTTCCGTTGAAAAATGTGCTTTTGCGTTATGGAATTTTTTTTCTTTGTGAGTTTGCAATTTATGCTCAGACCTCTGGTATTTTTGACATTTTTTCTCTCCGCTCAAAGGAAGGATATTCGTGGTCAATAAAACTTTTAACATTTTGATCGGCCAGAGTTATCTTATTCGTTATACGAGCCTTTCGAATTTTAACCGCTGTAGAAAAATCTGACTACTAAATATAAATTCCACTTTCACTTTCGGTTTTACAAGTAATAGATTGTCTGCAGATGGTAGAAAGGACAAAGAACTTAGCGAGGATTGCAAACTTCCCTCCTCTCAAGAAACTGTTCTCATCGCCCAGTTTAGATTTTTATTTTTAGTGCTACAAGAATCGAAAATGAAACTAGACAAGATCAGGTGGAATCAAATCTCATGGGAAAATGATTTTGAAACATCTGTTCAAAGATATTTCAGTTTGAGGAGGAATGAACTTCCAGATGAATTGTGAATGAACTCACAACTTTATCCACAACTGATTTTTATTTTGGTTGTGAATTGGCTGCATAAAAAGAATGACATGTAAACATTATACCAAAATGAAACCAAATTCTACAAGATTCAAAAATGAAACTAGACGGGAATACGTGGAAGTAAATATTGTGGGAAAATGATTTTGAAACATCTGGAGTTATAGTTGAACTATAAACCAGATTATAATTACAAATAATAAATGAACTATAAACATTTGTTCAAAGATACTCCAGTTTGTATATGAGACTGTTCTTGCTGTTTGGTAATATTCGATGAAATAATTTCTGTGCGGGAATAGACAGAAGAATTGACTCACGGTGTTATTCACAACTCATTTTTATTTTGGTTGTGAATTCTGAAAAGTCTGAAAGTTTATAGAGAATATGCCGTTTAATATCAAGGTGAGGCGTTCGAAGTTTAAGCATTATTCGGCATTGCAAACAAATGACATCAAAAACGCTGTAAATCACAGTTCTGGAACAATGAGTACGTCAATATCAAGATTACATGTTTGAGAGACTCGATGCTGAAATATTCTGCTATCTTGCAATGATGCCAACAATTACAATGATGCCAACAATTACAACATAGTGAGGAAATTGAGTTCACTTATTTATTTTGATCCAGAGCCTCACACGAACAGACCATGTAGGTATGAGCACTAGACTGCTACAGAGACAGGAAGCATACAGAGACGGAAAGCATACAGAGACAGAAAGCATCCAGAGACAGAAAGCATACAGAGACAGAAAGCATCCAGAGACAGAAAGCATACAGAGACAGAAAGCGTACAAAGACAGAAAGCATACAGAGACAGAAAGCGTACAAAGACAGAAAGCATACAGAGACAGAAAGCATACAGAGACAGAAAGCATACAGAGACAGAAAGCGTACAAAGACAGAAAGCATACAGAGACAGAAAGCATCCAGAGACAGAAAGCATACAGAGACAGAAAGCATCCAGAGACAGAAAGCATCCAGAGACAGAAAGCGCACAAAAACATAAAACATACAGATACAGAAAGCATCTAGAGACTGAAATCATGTAGACCTACCGGGTATACGATTCCATGTAGTATCCGTAAACATGATGAAAAAACACCCGGTCGTGTGGTGTAAATAGGGATCCACACACTAGTATAGTAGTTCTTTCATGCTTCCTTCTTTGGCACAGCGAGGCGTTCAGTGAATAACATAAATATTCTTAACAAGTTACAAATTGATGAGGACAGAGACTTATTGGTATTGTTTGAATAGCTGCATCCCTCAGTTCCAGTTCTAACGCCATGTTTTGTTCACCCTGAATCGTTACAAGTCTCCACTCTTCAGCGACTCTTCCTATTGGAATTTACTCCCCCGATGGCAAAAAAACCCATCCTGAGTTTCATAGTTTTGGAGAGTTTTGAACAGACGTACGCGATGTTGTATTTATGCGTTTAATTTGTTCAAGATAGGATGGTATTGCTTTGGGTTTCTTGCACAGTTCTGGAGGGGGCGGAATTCGTTCAGGTGATGATGTTTTGGATCGAGAAGTACTCAGGAAAAACGGGTAATTTCCCTCGCTGCATACTAATATGCTGCATCATAGAACCTCTCAGCTTCAGGCCAGTAGGGTTCGTACCGCGTTGAAGTCTCCCTTGTTACTTTGTCGGCCCTGTTCAGGTAATGGTTCAGGAGTGTAATGTCATCTTCAAAGTCTCCGAGGTTATCACCAGTTCTCAGAGCATTGCTTGAACTCCTATAATTCCCAGGTTCCTCGATATAACGCTTTAGAGCCAGGAATTCGTCCTCGGCGATGGTCCTACCGGCCACTTCATCTAAAGCGTCATATTACCTTTGGAATTGTTGCCGAAACCTTTCGGGAATCTTGCCTTTATATCCTGGGATGGTGCAACCGTTTATACATGTAGCTCTTCGACAGTGTGGTCTGGCTAAATTTACCCTATACTACAGGGAGGAGTCAGTGAACGATGACGAGGATGGTGAGTGAAACCGAAACTGCAAGACGCGGGAGAGTGGGACCTACAGGGAGAAATCAGTCGATGGAGACGATGACGACAAGGAGTGAAACCAAAACTAATAATCCAAAACGTATCGATAAGGAGAAATCGATAGATGTTTTCCTCATCCTCAGGAACTTAAATAAGTGTCTAACTAAATGTAAAACCCAGCTCTGACAATGTTTGTGTCATTGCTGAGAAGGAAGGTTGATTTTTTAGTTGCTTTTACGCGTGTATATTGCGTGTGTTGTAATATCTCATCATTGCAGTTAGAATTTTCATAAACGTTCTAGTTTCATATTGGATGGAATTTTGCTTTTTGTGTTTTGTAATCAGTAGTAGCCTGAAGTTTAACCTTCTGTTACCAGATTACACACATAGAAATATCAACAATGTTTTTGACAGTAGAAGCTTTTCTGTGATTGCAAAAAATGTTTGCAATATTGTATTTTCATCAACCATTATGTTCCGGGTGCTATATCGCATAGATAGGATGATGACATATGTATACACAATTTGGTAAGTTTTGGTGTGAGTGAAGAAATGATGTTTGTGGAGACGTTTTGTTACAGATGGCTACCTGAATCATATGACGAGAAAAAAATACCTAAGGAAAACGAAAAAAGTATCAATTATGTGAAATATTGGTCTTTTAAGAAGTAATGAATTACGACAAATTGTTCAATTTCTCATGTTTCTTCTCTCCAGCATTTACTGTAATGACAGTTTCCCTCCATTTCCTTACAGTAAATACTTGTTATCGACTTTTGTATCATTCCTACTCCGAAGCTTACAAAAAATTAAGTTTTTCTAACGACCTTCGCACTAGTGATATATTTCCGTTGAATTGTGTGCTTTCGCGGTTTGTACATTTAATTGCATCTTTGTGAATTCGCTATTCAGTATTTACGCTTAGATCTCCGGGTTTTTTTTCTGACATTCTGTCTCTCTGCTGTGCTGCCAAACGTCAGGCATTCGTGGTCAATAACACTTTCAACACTTTGATCAACATTTTTCTAGTGATCTTATTCGTTATATATAATCTTTATACATATCAATACAACGGTTGTGATTCAAATGCTCATATATGGTGATTCATATATCATGAGCATTTGAATCATAACCGCTGTGAAAAACTTTATTCAAACTTGATTTAGTTCACTTGATCCAAATATGATGGTACCCACGGAAAATATGCTGACAGATTTGTGTTATACTCGCCTGATTCAGAGTCCAAACTTCGTGGAAAACTGTGATACACAACAATTCCATTTCACTTTCAATTTTACAAGTAAACACCAATCAATTTTCTGTAGATATTGGAATGAAAAAAGTAGGCTAGGAACAAAGATCACAAACTTCCCTCTTCTCAAAAAAAGTGTTTTCATTGAGCAGTTAGGTTTTGCTTTTATGAAGTGGAACAGGATTTGAAACCAGATATGATTACATGGAATAAATCTCCTGTAAAACTAATTTCGAAATATATGGGATACTAATGTAAAGTTATTGACTACCGTCCGCTCTTCGGGATCCTCGAGGATAGTCCTCTCTCATCCGAGTCCTTGCGGACGCGCATCCGCTATTCCGGATCCTCGCGGCAGGGCCGCTCACCGGAGGTCGCGGCGGACACGGTAACTACTTCATCATTAACGGTAACCAGGTAACAGCCCACCCGACACTCCCAGGCCTACGGACACCGTTCAGAAACTGGTTCATCACCACGGTGTTAACTGGCGGGGCCTGGCGAGCCGCGGTCTGCCTCGGGGACGGAACCCCGTACAGTCCGACATGCTGGCCAGAGCCTCTGTCACATGTCCCGGGAAGGGAGAGAGCTGGCGATCCACAGGGCCGAAGGCCCCCGAGTCAGCAACTCGTCTCTCCCAGCCCGGGCCTCCCCACGGAAATCGTCCCCAGGGCTCTAGGAGCCCACTACTCAGACCCAGGGAACACAAAGCTCATGGCGAGCCTCGTGTGCGTCCTAGTCTCGATCTTGGACAATCTCCTCGAACGAGTCGCTTCCAGTGTATATATAATACACCAGAAACTGCAGGGCGCACGCGAGGTTAAATCGATCCATTGTTATAGTTTACTGGAGCGTAAATTACAATACGTCGCCGTGGCAACGCACGCTCGAACGGAGCATGTCAAAACAAGGCCAAGTACAGAAAGGCCACATAAATGGCTTTTATGTTTACAATCACCTGCCGCGTGCTTAGGGCAAAATCGCCACATTACCCCCTTCTTACAATGTTGGTCCCCAACATGTTCCGCCCGCGCCCAAAATGCTCGAAACCCGACGAAGGCTTCGCATGGCGGGGGCCGGAAGAAGGCACGATGGCAACGCCCGGAAGTCACGGCGCAAACACTAGGACTTTAAGAGTCCCTTTTGGAAGAATGGGGGACTACCCCCGGACTTATGGAGTAAACTATAACGCGCTTTGCAATTTTGAATAAATCCTAATAAACAAGCTAAAATTTTGACCGAGGTGGTCCAAAACCGTGTGATGACCTTGAAAGGCCATCCATTATAAAAGGACGGTGTGTCGAGTCTTTGGAATATCTTTAAGGTTAGACTTTAAATTTAGAAATTTTGTAAAACGACACACCGAGTGATCAAAAGTGATAGTACCTCTAAAATGTTGCCGACCGCCCTGCCGGCCGGCTCCTCAGATCCGCAGAACGGGTCTGAGGCAGGGCGGAGCCGCGGGAGCGACTCCGGCACGCCGCCGCACACGTGCAGCGACGAGGCTAGCACCCTAGCCTTCCTCCGTCGTCATCGGCTCCTCATCCGTGCCGCCTGTCTTGGGGTCTGGCGGCGGTGACGGGTCCCTACGCCGCGGAAGCAGCGGAGCCGGCATAATGAAAGCCGGCTGCACGGGCGGATGAGGCAGGCCCGGTGGAGCTTGCACGGGCTTTTGTGGTGAGCCCTGCAATCCGGGTCCTGACGGAGCCATCACAACGGAGGCCGGTAGAGATGTCGCGCCGAGATCTGCTATGGCGCGGAACATCTCCACCGTATCGCGGGTGCGCTGTGGACCGGCCGTCCGCTCTCCCCACACCTGGACTAGGTATGGGTAGATGGCCAGCTCCAAAGCAGCATCCGCGCGCCGGAGAGCCGCCTGGTTCAGGGCGGACGACTCGGGGTCATCGACGCCCTGGATTAGGCGAGTCCGAGCGGCCTCGGCTTCGTCAAGACGACGCCGTAGCTGCTCATTCTCAGCCTCCAGGTGCTCCATCCGTGCGGCCACCTCTGGGGCGGGGGCGGACGCCCCGGACTGCTCGGCAAGAGCGGCGGTCCGACCCTGGTCGAACGCGCGCCGCTCAATGACAGCCGACAAAGTCCGGTAGCTCTCTAGGCTCCGCCGGGTGCCTTCCATGAGGCCCTGGTCGTATGCGAGATCGCATGCGACACGGGAGGCCTCGGCGCGGCACCGGCTGAACCGATCCAGAGAGCTGTCCATCTCCGCCACAAGGTACTCCGCCGCTCGGGTGAGTCGACCACGCTGGGGGTGATCCCAGGGGTGCTCCTCCCGAGCGCGGACCAACGCGGCTACACCTGCGGACCCCAAGTCACGAATGGCTCGAGGCACCGGCAGGTTCACCAACGCCGGATCACCGGGGATCCGGTCCATACCATCGCGACGATGGCCGACCGCCTGGCCTACAGACTCGCGGAAAGTCTCGTAGACGCTGGCGGTCGTGGGACCGAGCCTCCGGCGTACGTCCGCCGTGGCGTCGAGGGGGTCCAAGTCCAGGGAGGCAGTGCTTTGCCACCCTGCGGACGTCCCCTCAACTACCAACGAGGACGCGGACGCCGACCTCGTGAGAGGTACCGCACGTCCGCTACTGCTCGCTACCGAGGGAGTCACGCGTGGAGTCCTTGGCGGGACCGCCGACGCGGTACTCGAGGAGGCGGAGGTGTCTGCCACCACCCGTCCCTCAGACGGACCCGCGGGTACCGTCACCTCGAGCAAGCCCGGGTAGTCCTCCTGAGTCAGCGCACCCGGAGACTGCAAGGGCGTCGTCCCGGCCGGAGTCTTTCCGGCGGACGAACTCTTCCCCTGAGTCTTTGGCTGGGGGCGCGGCTTAGGAGTAGCCACTCGTGTCTTGGCCGCGATCTGCGGCATCTCCGACACGATCATGGTCACCCGGTGCCGTTCCTCACCGGCCTGGATTACTGGCGGTTCACGGACAGCCTCTGCTGCTGTCCGGGCGGCTTCCGCCGCCTGGAACTCCGCCGGGGTCTGGCCCATCGTAGCCGTCAGGCGAGCGGTGTAGCTCGAGCCCGCGGACACAACGCCAGACTGCCTCCAGGCATCGTCCATGACGCGCTGTGCAAAGCGCCATGGACCCCAGTGAAAGAACCGGTGATTCGCCGTCCCTGACGTAGTCATGAACGACGCCACCCTCGGTGGTATGTATCCATAATTGAATACAGGCCCCACTTCATTTCCCACGAGATGAAGTCCCTCACCGCGGTGTGCACCCGAGCGGTGATCATTTAGGGCCTCTAAACTGGCGAAATATCGTTGCTGAGGGGTGCCGGAGTAGCACCTCTTGCAAACGAACATTTGCATCCAGGGGTAGTGGTACCCCGCAATGTGTCGACTCAAGTGGTCGTAGGTAGGATACCTACGATCCCGGTTGAGCGCACGGTGCGGGTCCTCATACCCGTCCAGGGATTTCGGACAGAGTTGGCATATTACACCCTCCTCTGGCTCGGGCGGCAACCCGACACGCTCCTCGTCCGTGAGTGGACGAGGCCGTGTGAAAGGCGTGTCGGCCGCCGCGCCGGCCGCCGCGGTGCGGCGTCCCTGCGGATCCCTGCCGTAGCGCGGGAGGAACATGTGTCCCTGACGGACTCCAGGGAGTTCGGGGCCCATTTCGGCCCGCAGCCTCTGGATAGAGGGCTGCTCCGAGGACGACCGTTTCTTCTTTTTGGCCGCCCCCGAACGATTCTCCGACCTGGTTTGTCGGGGCACACTCTTCCCGCGTGGGGGCGCGGCCCTCCGTTGCTGCGCAACGAAGGCCCGCGCTCCCGCTTCCAGTGCGGCGTCAGACAGGTGGACCCCGTCTTGCTCCGCGCGCTTCCGGAGGAGTTCTAAACGAAGATCTCCCTCCTTCGGCACGGGACGCCCTCTGTCCACTGGACTTGACCCCACCTCCGCAGCTCCGGTAGGTTTCTTGGTACCGGAGGAAGAAGAAGAGGAGGTTCCTTTCGGTGCCTTGATAGGCACCCGCTTACAGGAACCTCCCGCGCCTGGGCCGGATCCCGCGGAGGCGCCGCCCGCACCAGATCCCGAGGGATTAGGCGTCTTGGCGACTCCGGGTTTGGCGGAGGACCCTTTCTGGCCGCCCGGCTTAGGCGCCAGTGGCTGAGGTCCTCCGGACTTCGATCCTGCTTGAGGCGAGGGGCCGCCGGACTTCTTTTTCCGGTGCGGCCGCTTCTTCTTCTTCTTCTTTGGAGGCGAGGAGGCCGGGTCCGGGTCGGATCCGGCCTCAGATTGCCCATGCTCAGCGGCTTCCAGCTCTTGCTGGGCTCTCCACTGCTTTTGAGCAATCTCCCGGGCTCGACGGCGAGTACGCCTAGAGACGGGCGATGTAAACCCGTCATCTCGGTTCTCGGTCTCCTTCGAGCCAGACTCCTGTTCCTGAGGCGGCGCTTGGGATGCGGCTTCCTCAGCCGCGTCAACCTGCTCCGCCCAAGTCCCAGGGGCCTTCTGGTCGTGCGGACCAGACTCCGCAGGTGCGGACACCGAGGAGTTCTCGGCGGAACCGGTGTCCGGACGGCTACGGCCATCCGGACGGGTTTCCGCACGAGTACTCTCATCCGGGCCCAGAGACGCAAGCATCTCCGAGGACGGGTGCAACTCAATGTCCACACTAGCAAGTCCCGCACCACCGCAGTCCATCACCTCTTCCATACGAGAAAAAGGCGACGGATCTAGGAGTAGCTCGGCGCCTGCCGTGGCCGAGTCACTCTCTGCGGGGCGGTCCTCCGCGACCTCGCTCTCAGACTCGGTTCCTGAGTAAGAACCGGAGCTGGAGCTGGATTCCTCAGAACCCACATAGGCTCCCCGAGGGATGTCCTCGCGGTCATCCTCCTCGGGCCTAGACTGGGGTCTCGAGTACGAATTACCGCGCTCAAGAGACCCCTCTTCCCTCCCTTCATCACCTCCCCAGCCGTCGCTACTTTCCGACATTGTCAAGCGCTCTAATCGCTCTAAACACTGGGAGTCAGATCCGCAGATCCGTCTCCACCAGTGCCGAGCGCTTGAATGACGAGAAGGTGTCGAATTACATCGATTAAAGGCATCAAGTGTTGGCAGTTATACTGCACACGCATCGTATGACGCGTTCCCGTGGAAACGTCTATTCACTGCATCTACCCGATCGACAGACAAAAGGACGTTTTACATTCCCGCATTCCCATACACGCATCTCCCCCCGGTGACTCCTTTCATGCCATGTATACGGGTGGCTTGTGTACACAAGCCATCCCGGGGGAACCCGCTAAAATACTACAGTAATTAACAGCAGTCATTAGCAATAGCTTTCGCACTGGCGATCAATGACGTGAAGTTAATCACCCTCGCAGGTTAAAGATTGTATACAATGTATCAAAAAGCCAAACTACTTGTGGGTGTTACGATTATGTCACCCTATCAGCAGCGATAAATAAACATTTAACACCGCTCAAGCAGCAATGAAAATAAATCCACCACCGCTTGCATGCTTTTCATAGATCACGGCATACAGCCTTCGATACAATGTACACAATCTCCTACACCCCTCTTGCGAAAGCAGAAATCTCCCGATTTCTTACTCTCTATTGCACCAGGGAAAAGATATATCTCTAAACTTTCTCATATATGGGATAAATGAGTAAGAATAGCATTTCCACGGGAAACACGCACACACTTGTGGCTTATAATCCTCCCATAAATAATAAATGAGATGGAAAATAAACAAAATCACTCCCCATAGCCGCTGGCACGCTTACAGGGCGATCGGACATACCCATGACGTCCGGACAGACAATCGGGCGCCCTATGGGCGTTTGCAAAGCGCCCACTAGCATCCCCGACGTACTGCCCGGCCGCGGAGCGGTGCCCGGTCCAGCCCAGAGCCTCCTCAAACGACTACCGGAGCGCGGAGCCAATAGATTTAGACGCGGAGCCGGCATGGTCCATAACCGCACTGGTTAGGGGGCGAACCCTTCATACCGGCGCCCAATCTAGAGGCGCCCAAAGATGGTGAAAGCAATAGCCGGCGGACGTCCGGGGCTGCCCGCGGACGGAGTCCAGGCCGGACGTCTACCATTGTACGGCGTATTGCCCTTATCCAATGAAGATGAAATTGGAATTAGAAGCCACCACAAGTGTTGCGCATGTAATATACGACCCCCTTCTTAGAAGGAGGCCGGGGTTCCGGTCATTCCGGCCGGACCGCGTATTGTAAGGTACGATCCGGACGAGAACGAGCGTCACCCGCTGCCGCGGCTGGTCCGCACACGCGGACTTAACAACCGCTCCATTATCATAATGGATAGTCGGTTTCCTGCCGTAAGAAACCTTAATCTACTATAACCGCAATTACAGTAGTGGCTCACGGGGGATAACTACACCGAAGTGCGTCATCTTAAAGCGCCGCGGACGCCGGACGAGTCACGCGGACGAACCGCGGACATCAGTCCTCATCTGCGGACACTATCCCCGCGTCCAGAGCCAGTTCCCCAAATCCGTGGGAAGACGCTTCTCCCGTAGCGGACGTAAATCCCAACCTCAGTCTGGCCATATAAGAGGTTGTCCCGGGACCAGGGGCGTCCGGCCGAATCAGTAAATTCGTCCGGCCAGCGTAACCGTTGTGCGGAATACGCCGGACAGCCGTCCATAAGGTGCGGACAGGCCATCCGCACGTCCCTGGCGCTAGAAACTACAGGAGGGCGGATGCGGAGCGGCGGCGTTACGACATGAAAGTCTCCGCGGACCTCAACTCCGAAGATGGCCACAAAGTAGCCACCCGCGGAGGTAAGTCGTGCGGACTCTCACGGAACGACCTAAAACCCATCCATAGTATGACAGACGGGTACCGCAGACGCATCCGCATGGGCGGAAGGTTATTCCCACCCATACCGGGCTGGCGCACGTGGTTTCCGGCGTGGCCGCCCGTCATCCGCAGGTACTGGAGGGAGTGGAGGTACCTGCGGATCGCCGTCATCTGGCTGATAGCCACCCAGCCCATCATCTGACGGGTCAGAGAGGTCCGGGAGGCCCACCATACGGCGCACACGCTCGTCCGGAGTCCGCGGATGCTGACCGGACGGATCCCATACGGGAGCATCATCCGGTTCCGCATCTTGAATTAGCGGATCCATGACCAGCGGGCCCTCGTACTTCTTCAGATTATCGATATGGACAACCAGAACCCTGTCCGGATCGGAATCCCTCCGGATCCGGTAGTCCACATCTGTCACCTGTTTCAGTACGGTAAACGGGCCTATCCACGGCTTAGCAAATTTATTGCCTTGCTTAAGCGGCGGATAATAGTAGCGCACCTTGTCGCCTTCCGCAAAAGCTGGCCTACCCTTAGCATGGGCGTCATAGCCTCGCTTCTGCCGGAGGGCAGACTTGTCCAGGCGCGCGCGCGCGAAATCATGGGCGTTCGCCAGGGCGCGGCGAATCCACTCCACGTACTCCGGACCGCACTGGGGTACTGCGCCGGTCTCTGCCGCAGTTGGATACATAATATCCACGGGCAAATTTAACTCCCGGCCGTACAACATCGCGTGCGGAGTAACTCCGGTCGAAGAGTGGACCGACGACCTGTACGCCATTAAGACATACGGGAGGTGGTCATCCCAATCATTCGCACGATCATTTACAAAGGCCGCCAGCATGTTGAGGACCGATCGATTAAAGCGTTCGACCTGGCCATCAGACTGGGGCCTGTAGGGGGTGGTACGCACCTTGGTACTCCCTAGCATCTGTGCTAGGTTCCGGAACAGGTTGCTCTCAAATTGCGTGCCCTGATCCGAATGTACCTGTTTAGGTACCCCATGGTACACCACCCATCTATTCACCAATAACCGAGCTACCTCGTCCGCAGTCTGGCGGCGCAGTGGGTAGGCGTCGGTATACTTGGTAAAATAGTCGGATATCACCAGGATGTACCGGAAACCGCGCGGGGTGACCCGGTGGGTATCCAGTATATCCAAAGCTATCCGATCAAACGGCGCGCCCGCCTTAACCGTGGTTAAGGGGTGGCGGCCAGGAGTCGGGACTCCTTTGCGAGCTTGACACCGAGGGCAGGCTGCGCACCACCGTTGCACGTCCAAGCCGCTACCAGGCCAATGAAAGCGCTGTTGTAGCCTATGGACGGTCCTCCGGATTCCCAAGTGACCGGTCACCCGGAGGTCATGCAACTGGTGGAGTACTTCTTTCCGCAGCTCCGCCGGAAGCACCAACTGCCATATTGGAGGCAGTGGGGTCGGTGGCTCATAGCGCCGGTATAAGAGGCCATCCCTCAAGGAGAGTCGTTCCCACTGAGATACTAGAGACAAGGTCTCCTCCCTGTAGGTCTTTCGCTCATCCTTCGAGGGCTTCTGGCCGGCCTCAAGGGCTGTGATTACCGGTGCCAGAGCTCTGTCAGCTCTCTGCGCCGCAGCTATCTGCGCCGGAGAGTAGCCACCCAAGTAATTAGGCTCCTCATCCGTCGCGTCCGGCTGCGCCGCAGCGGCCATCACCACAGGGGGCAAGGACCGCTCATACTCAGACTCTCCAGAGGACGAGGGTACCCACGAGGAGTACACCGCCGGACTCGAGGAAGACTCGCTGGAGCTGAGCCGCACCTCCGCTTCATATGCGGGACGCCCTCGCCGATATCGGCGGGTCCGCGCGCGGAGATGAGCCCTAGACGCTCCGGCCGCCGTGTTGTTAGAGGGGGCGGCGGCCTGCGGTCTCCCCGGAACGTCCAATTCCGAGTCTGAGGACGAATCCGCGGCTTGCTGGAATGGTGCCATCCCTGCACAACCCGGATTCTTGCACTTATGACAACGGGACAGGCCGTCCGCGTTGCCGTGCAACTTACCAGCGCGATGCTCTATCTGCATGTCATACTCTTGGAGTTTGACGAGCCACCGCGCCACCAAGCCATCGGCCTCACTATAGTTGAGGAGCCATCTCAGCGAACTATGATCAGTCCGCAAGCGGAAATGGCGTCCCAACAAATAGTGCCGGAAGCGCTTGGTCATCGTAACCACCGCGAGCAACTCGCGATGAGTGGTACAGTAGTTCATTTGAGAGCGGCTCAAGGCCACACTCGCATAAGCTACTACCCGCTCTTGCCCGTCCACGATCTGCGAGAGGACACCGCCGAGCGCGAAGTTACTCGCGTCGGTGTCCAAGATGAACTCGCAGTCCGGACGAGGGTGCCGCAGCACCGGGGCCACTACCAAGGCCTGCCGGAGTCCCGAGAAGGCGTTAGCCTGCTCGGCGGACCAAACAAAATCGGCGCCCTTTTCCGTGAGGATAGTAAGGGGACGCGCGATCTCCGCAAAGCCGCGAATAAACCTGCGGTGGTAGCTCGCGAAGCCCAAGAAGGACCTCACGTCCGCCACGTTACATGGCGGAGGCCATTTCTGCACGGCCGCCACCTTTGCGGGGTCTGGTCTCACTCCGGTGCCCGTTACCATGAAGCCCAAGTACAGGATTTCCTGCGCGAATAGCTCGCACTTACTTGGCTTCAATTTAAGCCCTGCTCCGCGGATGCGATGGAGCACCATCTGGAGGTTGGTGAGGGTTTCCTCGAACGACCGGCCATACACGACGACATCGTCGATGTAGACCATACATCGCTTCCAGAGGAACCCTTTGAGTACCATCTCCATGAGGCGCTCGAACGTCGCTGGTGCGTTACAGAGCCCGAACGGCATTACCTTGAATTGGTAGAGCCCGTTCTTGGTAACGAAGGCAGTCTTCGCCCGATCACTCTCCTCCATCTCCACCTGCCAATACCCGGAGGCCAGATCCAGAGCACAGAAATAGTGCGACCCGGCCAGGGCATCGAAGGTATCCTCAATGTGCGGGAGAGGATATGAGTCCTTCCGCGTGGCATCGTTGAGTTTCCGATAGTCCACGCAGAACCTCCACGAGCCGTCCTTCTTCTTCACCATAACCACCGGACTGGCCCAAGGGCTGTCACTGGGTTCGATGATGTCCAAGTCGAGCATCTTTTGCACCTCCTGGTCTATGACCTCTTGGTGCACTATTGCTGCCCGACGAAGACGCTGCTTGAGAGGACGCTCGTCTACGAGGTCGATGCGGTGCTTGGCGACGTCAGTCTTGCCAACCGCACCATCAGGACCCATGAACACATCCGCATACTGCCGCAGCAGTCTGCGGAGCGCTTGGCGCTGCTCTTCATCCAACCGGTCCTTCGGAACCCGAGATTCCAAATGGTCCGGCAGGGTGAACGGATCATCTCCGGCGGCCGCCGTCGCGCACGCAGCGCGGCAGACCGGATCGTCGGGGATGACACGACTCGAAGCCGCGGGAATAGCAGTAGCTGCTATGCATCCGCGCTTCAGTACAATCGGAGCATCCGTAGGATTCACCACGAGGATGGGCATCGCGCGGGGGTTGGACATGACCAGGGCCCCACCCAGCACGAGCCCAGTTCCTGCGGCGAAACTGCTCACGGGTTGCACTATACACGGACGACCATCGAGGGGCATGCGGGGACGCCGCGGCCTCGTCTCGACGATCATCTCACTCATCGGCGGCACTACTACAGTGCGCGATGTCCGCATCTGGAATGAATGCATCGGGCCCGAGCGGAAGAGGAAGTGTGTGTCCTCTCCCATCCGGAACTCGCCAGCGCTAAAGTTGGCAATCACCCGGTGGACCCGTAGGAAATTCATCCCAATTATCCCGGCCGCTCCGATATCCGCCACGATCGCCTCTGTCAGATACACCTTGTCCCCAAGGGTAATAGGCAGATCGATGATGCCATGGATACGGATGCGGTTGTCTCCCGCTCCGTAGAGCTTGTACGGTCCGGGATCTCGCAACTCAAGGTTGCGGAGTGCGGGCTCCTTCCTAAACGTTCCGGCGGCCACGAGGGTCACCTCCGAGCCTGAGTCTATGAGGAACCGGACCGGCTCCCGTCCGAAGGACAGGGGCAGGTACCAGCAGGGGTCCCTCACCAGCGCGCAGGTCGGGCGATACCTTTCGCACGCGCTGGGCTCATCTACGGAGTCCTCGCCATCCGCCTCAGCCGCGGAGGAGCTAGACTGGTCTCCAAGGACTACTTCCGGAGAAGTCATATCCACTTGGGGTCCGTCCTGCTCATCAGCGGGTGGGGCGGCATCGTTTGCCACCGAACAACTATCCCCGGACGCAGTGTTGGTCGCCACCACGTCCGGATCTAGTTTCCCTGCCGCGGGTTCCGATTCTGCTGTCCCGGAGGACCAGACCGGAAGGAATTCCTCCGTTGCGGGCCAGGGAGAGCTCCCTGGTATCCGCGCGACCGCAGGCGTTCCAACAACTCCGGACACTTCAGCCAAAAGTGTCCCTGCTTTCCGCAGAAGTAGCAGGGACGGTTCTGAGCTGGTCCGGAGGTGAACGCGCAACATTCTGCGGCTCCCGGAGCTTCGAGCCCGGCGCAGTGCGCAATCATCTGCGCGGCGCCGAGGTCGTATTCCTCTATGTCGCACTCGTCCGAAGGCGAGTGCGGCGCGGCGACCGGTGCCGCATGTGCGGGCGCCCCTGTAGAGGGTGCCGGCGCACTAACCCACTGCTGGGTAGGTTCCCTGGCGGGTTCCCGGACGACCGGGTCCTGCCACGGGGTTACCTGCGATGCCTTGACCGGAGGAGGAGTCGCCACCTGCGCGGGTACAGCCGGGGCCGGAGCCGAGGCTGGAGGCAACTGTCTAGGACGGACAGCCATCTCAAGCGCAAGCGCGGAGTCTATCGCCTCCTCCATCGATCGCTTTTCATGGGTGGCCAGCCCGTACGCTAGGTGGTAAGGCTGGCCATCGATGAACTGGTCGATCAGCATCGTCTCGAACCGTCTGGAGTCCATGTCCGGAAAAGCTCTCCGGCCGAGTATGCGTAAGCTGTACGCATAGTCTGTCACGGACTCAGTCGGCTGGCGGATACGCGCCTTGAACTCTCGTTCAGACTGCCGCTGATTGGTCGTCGGCGGGAACAGCAGGCGAAGTTGACGAGCAACCTCGCCGAACGTCACTGTTCCTACCGGCAGACACGGCATCACGCGGAGAGCTTTCCCTTCCAGGCTCCCCGCGAGGACGTGTCCAGCCTCAGGCTGGGACCATCCTTCATACACGGCGGTACGCCATACCTGGAGCAAGTAGTCCTCCAAGTCGGCGTTATCCCCGTTGAACCGTTTCCGCCACGAAGAGTGGTCGGGCCCGTCATCGCGTTTGTTACGCGCCCGACGTGCGGTCCCGGCTCCGGGGTCGTCCGTGTACTGCGGCAAGTTCCGCGCGCTTCCCGCGCCTGCGGCGGAGTCTGCCGGAGCAAACATCGACGCCGCGGACATAGGAGCAGGGAAGCTCACGTTTGCCGCCGGGATCATTCCCGCTGAAAACCCACTCTGGCTAGGTGCGGGCGGGGCTCCCATCGAACCTACTGGGTAGGCTCCAGAAGGGGCGGCAAAGCTTGGGGCCGAAGCCGCCTGTTGCCACTGCCCGTCCGACACACTGTACGTGCCAGGGTAAGTCGACCACGCGGCTTGCGCTCCAACCGTCGGAACGGTCGACGCGGTCGCCAACGTGGTGCCTCCGAGCCGCGGGGCAGGCGCGGGTCCCATTGCGGGGGCCACTGGCGCCTGTGGACTCGGCAGGACTTGGGGAGGGGCTACTGGCCCAGACATCCCCGGACTTAGGGTGACCGACGGGTCAACGCTCGAATGCAGCTGATTCCGCTTGAACAGTACAAGCGCCTCGGATATCAGCCACCTCTCCCTCTCCGTCAAAGGCCCCGAGTTGCCTTGTGACAGCGGAGAAGGGGAGCGGTTCCGCCGGTCTGATCGTCCCTGATGGGGCGACCGGGCGCGGTCATAGCGCCCGAGGGGGGCCAGCTCGCCAAGTGCGTCGGTGAGCTGATCCACCACACTGCCCGGTGCGGACCGACCAGAACCCATGCCAGAGGCCCGCGAGGGAGCCCACCCGGCCGGGTGCGGCATCTGGTAAGACTGGTCCGCTCGTCCAGAAGGACCCGCATGCATCGGCGCTCGATTCCGGACGCTCGAAGGCGTCTTATGGAAGGGTGCCGATTGCCACGGATCTGTTCTGGGCACGGGCGGGCGCGGCGTAGAGCCGTTGCCAGCTCCACCCACCGCGCCTAACACGTCAAGGTCCGGCCTTGACGGCAACTCCTGCTGCGGCCCCGCGGGGCCCGACTCTACGTCCGAAGACGGAGCCAGGGACGCCGGAGTCATCTCCGCGGACGGGGTCTTGTCCACGGAGGTTTCCGCGCGTTCCTTCCGGCCGCCGGAGTCGTCCGGAGACGTCTCACGGGGGCTGTCGCGCGACCGGGTGTGGTCCGCGACATTTCCACCCTTATCCCTCCCCTTGGATTCATCGGCCTTATCTTTGGCCTTCTCTTTCGCTCTTGTCATTTTTCGAGACGTCCTTGAGGAGCGGGCGATCCCCAGGGACTAAGGAGGCTACAACACTGTGACGGTAGGCTGCGATGGAACACTGTCGGACTGATCCTGGTCACGGCACCAATGTAAAGTTATTGACTACCGTCCGCTCTTCGGGATCCTCGAGGATAGTCCTCTCTCATCCGAGTCCTTGCGGACGCGCATCCGCTATTCCGGATCCTCGCGGCAGGGCCGCTCACCGGAGGTCGCGGCGGACACGGTAACTACTTCATCATTAACGGTAACCAGGTAACAGCCCACCCGACACTCCCAGGCCTACGGACACCGTTCAGAAACTGGTTCATCACCACGGTGTTAACTGGCGGGGCCTGGCGAGCCGCGGTCTGCCTCGGGGACGGAACCCCGTACAGTCCGACATGCTGGCCAGAGCCTCTGTCACATGTCCCGGGAAGGGAGAGAGCTGGCGATCCACAGGGCCGAAGGCCCCCGAGTCAGCAACTCGTCTCTCCCAGCCCGGGCCTCCCCACGGAAATCGTCCCCAGGGCTCTAGGAGCCCACTACTCAGACCCAGGGAACACAAAGCTCATGGCGAGCCTCGTGTGCGTCCTAGTCTCGATCTTGGACAATCTCCTCGAACGAGTCGCTTCCAGTGTATATATAATACACCAGAAACTGCAGGGCGCACGCGAGGTTAAATCGATCCATTGTTATAGTTTACTGGAGCGTAAATTACAATACGTCGCCGTGGCAACGCACGCTCGAACGGAGCATGTCAAAACAAGGCCAAGTACAGAAAGGCCACATAAATGGCTTTTATGTTTACAATCACCTGCCGCGTGCTTAGGGCAAAATCGCCACACTAATTTTTACGGTGGCTCATTACCGCCAATTACATTCGTGCATTTCTCACCCCGTCTTTGATTATCACCTCACAATATTCACCGCGTTTATAATATTCACCCCATCTATAATTAGCACCTCAGAATTATCACCACGTTCATAATTTCCATCCCATCTATAATTATCACCTCACAATATTCACCGAGTTTATAATTTCCATCCCATCCATAATTACCACCTCAGAATTATCACCGTGTTCATAATTTCCACCTCATCTATAATTATCACCCCACAATATTCACCGTGTTTATAAATTCCACGCCATCTATAATTATCACCCCAGAATTATCGCATTCATAATTTCCACCCCATCTATCCATGGTAATTATGGACGGGGTGGATATTATAAACTCAGTGAATATTGTGAGGTGATAATTATAGAAGGGGTGGAAATTATGAACGCAGTGAAAATTATGAGGTGATAATTATAGACGGGGTGGAAACTAAAAACGGGGTGAAAATTGTGAGGTGATAATTATAGATGGGGTGGATATTATAAACTCAGTGAATTTTGTGAGGTGATAATTATAGATGGGGTGGAGATTATTAACGCGGTGATAATTCTGAGGTGGTAATTATAAACGGGGTGGAAATTATAAAAGCGATGAATATTGTGAGGTGATAATTATAGACGGGGTGGAAATTATAAACTCGGTGAATATTGTGAGGTGATAATTATAAACGGGGTGGAAATTATGAATGCGGTGATAATTCTGGGGTGGTAATTATAAACGGGTGGAAGTTATAAACGCGGTGGAAATTGTGAGGTGATAATTATAGATGGGGTGGATATTATAAACTCGGTGAATATTGTGAGGTGATAATTATAGACGGGATGGAAATTATGAAGGCAGTGATAATTCTGAGGTGGTAATTATAGACAGGGTCGAAATCATAAACGCGGTGAAAATTGTGAGGTGATAATTATAGATGGGGTGGATATTATAAACTCGGTGAATATTGTGAGGTGATAATTATAGACGGGGTGGAAATTATGAACGCAGTGATAATTCTGAGGTGGTAATTATAAACAGGGTGGAAATCATAAACGCGGTGAAAATTTTGAGGTGATAATTATAGATGGGTTGGATATTATAAACTCGGTGAATATTGTGAGGTGATAATTATAGACGGGAAAGAAATTATGAACGCGGTGATAATTCTGAGGTGATAGTTATAGATGGGGTGGAAATTATAAGCGCGGTGTAAATTGTGAGGTGATATTTATAGCTGGGGTGGATATTATAAACTCGGTGCATATTATTCGCTGATAATTGTTGATGGGGTGGAAATTAGGAACGCGGTGATAATTCTGAGGTGCTATTTATAAACGGGTTGGAAATTATAAACGCGGTGAAAATTGTGAGGTGATAATTATAGATGGGGTGAGAAATGCACGAATGTAATTGGCGGTAATGAGCCACCGTAAATTTTAGACTACTTGTACTATTAAAAATGTATAAGTAATATATGAGGTTATGGACCTGTATTGATTTCCTTATATGGTCAAAATGAGGCATCAAAGTACTATATTATTTAAAAACTCCCAGTTTCTCCTCCAAATGCACATGTATCACTTTAAAATGTCTCTGTTTTGGTTTGTATAGTGGTATTATGGGTATTCCTCTATGTACATGTGAATTTTCATGTTGATTGGAGCTGTTACTGTGCGCATGAATACATATAAACAAACCGGCCCTTTCTGGGAGTTTGCTTTCTGAGGAATTCGCCAGGTGTCAGCAGCTAACAGTCAAATGCTTGTAGCGTTTATCTATTCCAACAACATGTGCTGATTTTTTAATATTTTGTAAGTTATATATATTGCTTCAACATACTGAAATTTTATGAAAATTGAAACATTTTGAAAGTGATTTCTCTCATAAAACGTTATAATGGAGTTAAATGGCAATCCTATATGTGTTCGTATACCATGACACTTTCTCTGACGACTGGATAAAATTCGACACGACGATTGATTTCGTTTGGGAATTGGGAATGAACAGAGGAATCAACTCACTGTTTTGTTTATAACTGATTTTTATTTTGGTTGTGAATTGAGTGCATAAAAAGCATAACATGTAAGATGATACCAGAATTACAACAAACCCATGCAATAGGATACAAACAAAATACAACTGATATATACGAAACTAATAGCTCGTAAATAGACCTATACGGTTCCACGTAGTATCAGTAAACATGAATAAACACCCTTTCGTGTGGTGTAAACAGGTATTAACCTGCTAGTATACTAATTATACATTCATTTGATTTTTCACGGTCAAGTTTAATATATAAAATACACTATAGGATACATACATGTACTTGAATATTTCATGCTTCTTTTGTTGGCACAGCGAGGCGTTCAGTAAATAACATTTATACATGTTTATCCTTAACAAATTACATGCTGATTAGGACAGAGAGTCATTTCGTAGTTGTAACTGGCGGTCTTTTTAGCCAGCTACACCCCTCAGTTCTATTTCTAACACCATGTAGTGTTTATTTTTCCGGCCTCTCCCCGGAATCGTCACATGTTTCCACTCCTCAGCGACTCTTTCTACTTGAAACTTACTCCCCGATGGAAATAAAACCTCATCCTGAGCTTTATATTTAGAAAATTTTTGAACAGACACACCCGAGGTCGTGTCTGTGAGTTTTATTTGAACAAGATAGGGTGGACCTGTAGGATTATCCAAAACATCGATGACTTCTGTCTTTAATATGTTGCTGTTGGGTTTCTTCCGCAGTTTTGGAGGGGGCAACGGTATTCGGTCAGGTGATAATGTTTTGGATCGGGAAGTACTCACAAATAAGGGGTAATGAATTTCCTTCGCATCATCTGCGGCAGCGTAGAACCTCTCAGCTCCAGGCCAGTAGGGTTCATACCGCGTTAAAATCTCCCCCGTTACTTTGTCGGCCCTGTTCAGGTAATGGTTCAGGAGTTTAATGTCATCTTCAAAGTCTCCGAGGTTATCACCAGTTCTCAGAGCATTGTTCAATCTCTTATAATGCCCAGGTTCCTCGACATAACGCTTTAGAGCCAAAAATTCGTCCTCAGCGATGGTCCTTTTGGCCGCTTCATCTAAAGCGTCATATTCCCTTTGGAATTGTTGCCGAAACCTTTCGGGAATCTTGTCTTTATATCCTGGGATGGTACAACCGTCTACACTTGTAGCCCTACGACAGCGTGGTCTGGCAACATTTACCCTGCCGTTGTCGGTACCCTTGATAGCTTTATCGGCATTGTCATAAAGTTCATCTATCTTACTACGTACGGATTTTGTCACTTTGTCTTTGAGGTTTTGAACAGTCTGCTTAACACCTCGATTTGCAGCAGTTTTTGCGTTTTTGACAACTTCTTGCCCGATATTCTTCAATTGCTTCGGCAAGTTTTTGGCTGACTTTACCGCCTTCACTGTCGTTTTTAGCGTTGTTTTCATGGACTTTTTAGTTATTGTTTTGACTGTTGTTTTGATTTGTGTTTTCGCAAAAGCAACTGAAGCCTTTGCAAAGGCTTTCACCCCTGCCTTGACGCCTGATTTTATTCCCTCCTTTACAGCATAAACACCCGCTGTTGCGGTTCCTGCCGTTAAAACTGTCGCAACTGCCATTGCCGTGTCCAGAGCTAAATCTATAGCCATGTTTTTAGCTCTGTCTTTGGCCACTGACCTACAACCCTTCGCAGCGTAAGCAATGGAGCTCGCTAAACTGTACAAAGTAGAAACTATCGGGATCCATTGGATTATGTTGTATGCTTTGGCTTCCCTAGGATTGGGCTGACATTTTCCTTCGACATTCAGCTCCCATGGCCGAATCCGAAGTGATGAGGCAATGTCATTCCACTCTCGTCCAAGGAAGGACACATGACCATTAAAGGATTTATATCGGCCCACGTAATTTCTATGTTGATATATAATTACAGAGCAACTATCACATTCAACTTTCAGCGAAGATACCTTGTCTTCCAAGCCAGTACTGGACATGTCTTTCATATCAGAACACCGGCGATGAGACCGCCCCTGATAATAAGAGTGTTCATATAACGTAACACATACCTTATATGGAAGAACCAACAGTGACGATATAATGTCATTAAAATCAGGCAGACTCGACTGCGTACCATAGAAAAGCTGCGATTTCCCTTCCAAATTCCTGTGCTCAAATGCAAGGACGCTGCATGTGCCAAAGCATTGGAACGAAGAATACTCGTCATTCAAGTCATCACCGACCCAGTCTACTTTACCTTCCCACTCATCACTCCGCCCCTCGAAACCATTGTGCTGATAGAAGACCGGGGGAAAGGTTATCTCTCCCTCATACTGCTCATAAACCCAGGGCCGAATCTGCACTGAACGAGCCAGACTCCACTCGGAATCCAGTTTTTTCACGCTAGAACTAAATGACTTGAAATGGCCATAAAATAGGTTTTTGTACAGAATAATGCTGCATTCTGTACACTGCAATTCCAAAGATACAATGCGTTTGAAAAATGGAATTGTAGACAATATTGAATCACCACACACTGTCTCGGAGCTTCTTGGTGTGGAGAGACCAGCGTAAGTAACTTTCAGGCATAGCTCAGAAAGAGAGAAAGGCAGAAGAACCAGAGAAGAAATGTGGTCATTGTAGTGTTTCCCGACGGTAGACGTGCTGTTCTCGAAAGCAACCTGGAATCCATCGAAGTCGCGGTGTTGGAAAGCCACAACAGAACATGGAGTGGGTGAACAGTAGAGTGATGACGTTACATCATTGAAATCATAACCCACGAATTCCACCAAATAATCGTCTGTATCAAACGTTTTCACTTGACCCTTGAAGTTCACGTGTTCATAGAGAACGATTTTATGTTCTTGTTCTGTTGATCTCCTCCTGCGACCTCCAGAAAGGGATCTTGAAACGGACATGGCAGACTGCCTACTTGTGCCTGTGATGAATGGTTGCATATCACGTGCTTCTTTAGCGAGCAACTGTACAATGTTTTCAGCAGATGACCTATGAATCATTGTAGAGCTTCTTTCCAGAACGTCGCCTGTACGGAAAGGGTGTTGACTTGCAGACCGAACGCCACCTGGACCGTGTAGCCCAGCTTCCGGTTGTACTAGATCAGCAACAGGCCGTACTGGGTCAACCTCAGCCTCTCCCTGTACGCCATCCACATATTCAAGAATCAAATCCAAAAGTTCCTCTGGCCCACCAAATGTTGATTCCAGTTTGTTGAAAACTTCTAAGGTTTCATCATTGCAGTTCTTGGATGCGAATGCAAGCAGAAGGGAAATGGAAGTCAGTTCAGAAGCAACTGGAACATCCGAGTCCAAAGCAGCCATAATATCGTCCTTGAGTTGCGAGCAAGTTTTAGTACTATCCGTCTGCAAACCTACTAGACCACCCTCTTCCAATGCACTCTGTAAGATCTCGTAGTAGAATGTCCTGTTTGTCAGCAGGGATTCTGCGACGATTCTCTCTATTTCGTCCACGATCTCGTGTGCTTCAGATGCGTTGGCGCTGTTGTTCATGACGTACTGGGTGATGGCGGCCACGGCTGCCTCACTCTCGGCATCCGCTGTCGAACTGGAGTTCTGTGTCGCGGATTGGTACGTACTGGATCCTGCACCCAGAACACGCCTTGGTGGTACTTGCTGCTGGCTCCCCAAAACGAAGCTGTCCATCAGCAACATAACAAGCAAGTAGCAAGCCTTTCTCTTCGTGTCCATTTCTGAAGGTTTTCAAATATCACTTCATTTTTTACATCATAAAGCTAGAGCATACTCAAGTGGGCCTATCTATTACTAAACATTGTGTCTCAACCGACGAATAGATTGTATCTCATTATCGTGACCCAAATCATAACTCCAAGGACAAACTAGACGCTTCCGGTCGCCTACGACCGCTTGGGTGTATCCCCCATAGCCCTATCATCCTTGTTTCCCAAAATATATTACTGATAAGTGTGAAAAACTAGAGCAAGTGCTAAAAAGATTACCAGAGAAATGTAAAATCTCAAGCCACAACTGTTTTTCCCCCACTAAAATTGCTGCATTGATCTTTCAAGGTTATTGAAGGTCGAATTGAAGATGACCACTATAATCACTGCACATGATTTTCCATTTCGTCATTTTCGATGAAATGACGGAATTACAGCCGGATCAAACTTTTAAAAATGTTATATTTCAACTCAGAATACCTGGTATTTGACAAGCTTGGTTCCAAGTTGAAATTCAAAGGAAGAGTTGACCAAAACTGCAATTCAAGATAAACAAATTAGAGCCAGATCGAACTTACCACCGTAAGTTATACTCATCATAGTGTAAGGGTTTTGGGGTGTTCCCAAAAGTTCCCCAAGGTAATTCTTGTATATTTTGTGATATTACGGTTGAATAACGGTTTATTAAAATGTATATGTGTTTATAGGTTCATACGGTTATATATTGATGGTTTTAGAAAGGTATTCCGGCTTGGAACTTAGAATAATTTAAATGGTTGAAGCCGGAAACGGAGCCGGAACCGGAGACGGAGCCGGAACAATGGAGTACAAAAACGTAAA
Organism: Terebella lapidaria; assembly: GCA_949152475.1. Taxonomy (NCBI): domain Eukaryota; kingdom Metazoa; phylum Annelida; class Polychaeta; order Terebellida; family Terebellidae; genus Terebella; species Terebella lapidaria. The sequence goes on along the minus strand of OX424564.1, from coordinate 14,593,267 downwards.
CACGTAATTTTCCGAAGGTCACGTGATCAGCCTCGTTTTCGGTTTAAAAGGTGACGTGTCAGCCACTGATTGGTTCTAGCATGTTTTTGGAAATTCCGGAAAAATCAGTGTTTTGACGGACTATGACGTCACAATGGTCGGTCACGTGACCCTGGGTCTCAGGACTATAAAAGCCCCCACTGCAGAGCGGACAGCGGAGTTGGTGTCCTGACGTCGACCTGTTCAGACCCTTCTCCCATGGCAGAGTACTCCCTTGCTCCGGCTTAGGTCATGCAGATGATTGCAGTTTATGTCTTCCGACTGTATACTTTGAGAAATAAAGCTAAAAACCTATTCCAGGTTGTTTTTCCGTGTTCGTTAGGGAACTTGGAAATTATGATAAAGTTAAAGTAATACGGAGAAGAAGGGAGACAAGTCAACAGTCGGTTAAGACAAAGTTTGTAACGACGTCTGAGGGAGATCCAGAACCCAGATCACCAGAGAAGAAGACGGAGACGGAGGTGGAATCAACGGACCCACTGCGGAGGCGGTACCTGACAGAGCATGACGGAGCAGTTGCAATACCAGAGGCGGAGACGCTTCAAGATTCTCCATTTCAGGTGCAGTCGCGGTTGCAGTGGAGACAAAAACAACGGAGCAGTTTGCGGAAACGGTGATCCGACAGAGCAGTTGCAGTACTGGTAGCGGAAACGCCACCGGAATCCTTATTTCAGGTGCAGTTGCAGATTGCAGTCGGGGAAAGACGGTTGGAGTTCCATTCCAGACCACGCTACCAACCCTTAGAGACTTCTAGCCGTGATTAAGCCGTGCAAGCAGCAGTATCCCGGAATTTTCCGTCCCAGCTCCGGTTAACCAAAAACTCAACCACCTTCCAAGAAACCGTTTATCCGGACGTCACAGAGGGGAAATCCCGTCACAATATATGCAAAACTTGGTTTCAAGCTGAAATTCAAAGTAAAAGTTGACCAAAACTGCATTTCAAGATGACGAAATTGGAGCCAGATCAAACTTTTCGCCATAAGTTATATTTTAACTCATAATTGTGCTAAATTTGGTTTCAAGTTGAAATTCAATGTAAAAGTTGACCAAAACTGCATTTCAATAAAAACTTTTCACCAAAAGTTATATTTTGACTCATAATATTTACCAAATGTGGTTTCAAGTTGAAATTCAAAGTGAAGTTTGACCAAAATTGCATTTCAAGAGGACGAAATTCGAGCCGGATCGATGTTTGAGTAGAAAAACACCAATAAATCTCCATTGGACAAAATCTTTACCTTGTTGAGCTCAATAATAAATGTTTCTCATCTTACATATTTCTATTGAAGTCAATAATAGACTTAACTAGCAAAAAAATAATGTTAACTTATTTTGTTACAGACATAAAATCTCTACTGGACAGAATCTCTACCTTCTTGAGCCCAATAATAATATTTCTTGTCTTAACTATTTTTATTGTGGTCAATAATAGACTTAACTAATAAAAATAATGTTAAATTACTCGGTTATGCCCATAAGATCTTTACTGGACAGAACCTTTACCTTGTTGAGCCCAATAATAAATATTTCTTGTCTTAACTATTGTTATTGTGGTCAATAATAGACTTTACTACATATGTAGTGAAAATAATGTTAACTTATTCGGTTATGCCTATGAAATCGGTACTGGACAAAACCTTTACCTTGTTGAGCTTAATTATAAATGGTTCTCATCTTTTAACTGTTTTTATTGTGTATTTATAGACTTAACTAGTAAAACTGAGGTTAACTTATTCAATAATAGTGTAACGGTTTTGGGGCGTACCCAAAGGTTTCCCCTAGGTAATTCTGTTAGTGTTTTGTGATATTATGGTTAAATAACCGTTTATTAGGGTGTATATGTGTTTAAAGGTTCATACGGTTCCGTATTGTTAATGTTTTAAAGGTTTTCCGTCTCGGAACTTAGTAATTTATGATGTTGGTAAAGCCGGAGACGGATCCGGAGACGGAGACGGAACCGGACACGGAGCCGGAACAATGGAGTACAAAAACGTAATGACGTTATTTCCGGAAGGTCATGTGATCAGCCTCGTTTTCGGTTTAAAAGGTGACGTGTCAGCCACTGATTGGTTCTAGAGTGTTTTTAGAAATCCGGAAAATATCAGTGTTTTGGCGGACTATGACGTCACAATAGGTTGGTCACGTGACATGGGTCTCAGGTCTATAAAAGCCCCCGCTTCACAGCGGACGGCGGAGTTGGTGTCCTGACGTCGACCTGTGCAGACCCCTTCTCCCTTAGCAGAGTACTCCCTTGTTCCGGATAGAGTCATCCAGATGATAGCAGTTAAGTCTTCCGACTGTGAACTTGGAAAATAAACATGAAAACTTCAACCGAGTTGTTTTTCCGTGTTCGTTAGGGAACTGGAAGTTATAATAAAAGTTAGTTTCCCGGAAAAAACAGTTATACGGAGTAAAGGGAGATAAGACTACAGTCGGTTAAGACCAAGTTGTAACGACGTCTTAGGGTGATCTAAGAACCCAGATCACCGAGGAAGGAGTCGGAGGCGGAGACGGAGGTGGAAATCAACGGAGCAACTACGGAGGCGGTATCGGACAGGAGCAGTTGCAGAGACCAGGAACGACGAGGCAGTTGCAGAGGCGGTACCGGACGACGGAGTTGCAGAGGCAGTACCTGACGGAGCGGTTGCGGTAACCGGAAGTGGGAACACTTCCGAGATACTCCATTTCAGGTGCAGTCGCAGGTTGCGGTGAGGCGGAGCCAACCGGAGCAGATTGCAGTGCGGCGGAACCTGGCAGAGCGGTTGCAGTATTCGGAAACGGCAACGTTCCCGGATTCTTTATTCCAGGCGCAGTCGCAGTTTGCAGTAAGACGGAAAACGACGGAGCTGTTGCAGTAAAGCGGTTTCCCGACGGAGCAGTTGCAGTACCCGGAGACGGAAACGCCTCCGGATCCTTACTTTACAGGTGCAGTTGCAGATTAGCAGTCGGACAACGGTTAAGAGGTCCATTCCAGACCACGCTACCAACCTTAGAGACTTCTAGCCGGAGTTCAACCGTACAGCAGTAGCAGTTTCCCGGAGTTTTACCGTTTCAGCTCCGGTTTTATAACAACTCACCCACCTCCCTAGAAAACCGGTTCATCAAGACGTCACAGAAGGGTGTAAACCCGTTACAACTTTTTGGTGGCAGCGGTGGGATCATCTGCCGTATGACTACTAGACGGGGCAAATTGGCGGAACAGCAGCTGAAGGCAGCCGTGTCGGACACGGAGCAGCCTGTAGGAGCAGTAGGAGCTGAGCCGTTGCAGATGCCGGTTGCGGAAAAGGAAGCAGTTCGTCCTGCCGAGCGAAAGCTGTTGCAGCCGGAAATGCAAAAAGCAGTTGCAGAAGAGCCCCTTCGGGTTCCTCAAGGAGTACAGCCTGCAGTGCAGTTAGCAGAGGCGGAAATTACCTTTCCAGACCAGGCTGGCGATCGGGAACCGGATGCGGAACCGGAAGGCGGAGAGAATTTAGTCGACAACCTGACCAGATTATTGGCGACCCAAATGGAGGTGTTTCAGCAGCACCTGGCAGTAACCGGAAAGCAGCAGCAGGCAGAAGCAGTACAACCACCAGCACCAAGGGCAGGAGTAGCCAGATTAATGACATACGACGGAACTGATCCGTGGCCGGAGTATGAGGCTCACCTCCTTGAATACGCTCGGTACTACCGTTGGACAGCAGAGGAAAAGGCGCTGAACTTATGTGTCAGTTTGAGAGGTAACACCCGCAGCATACTACTGGATCTGTCCGCAGAGCAGAGACGCAGCTTTGATACGGTTGTGGCGGCATTAAAACAGCAGTTTTGTCCGGGGGAGAAAACATTTGTTTTCCAGGCGGAATTGCAGACACGGAAATTGCAGCCGGAGGAGGAGCTATCCGAGCTGGCCAGAGACATACGGAGCAAGACGCGGCTAGCTTACCCAAAAGCAGATCCGGCAACAACAGAAGTGCTCATGAAGATGCATTTCTGCAACAGCCTGACTAACCGAGATATGCGGTTGTCGGTATTGAAAAGCCACCCGGAAACGCTGTCGCAGGCCCTGGCTTTCGCTACCGAGTATGAGAGCATCATGAAAACGGACAACAGCAGACCAGCGGAGCGACACCGGACGAGGCAGCTGAACACGGAGCCGGAATGGAGCCAGCAGGTGAACGAATTGCGGAAGCAAGCCGAGCAGACTCAGCAGCAGTTGGCGGATCTGATGACTCAGGTCAAGGAAGCGGTTAGCCGGCAGCAGCAGCAGCGCAGTTCCCGAGCGGATTTAGAATGTTTCAACTGTGGCCGGAAAGGGCATTTTGCCCGAGACTGTAGGCAGCCGAAGCAGCAGCAGCAGCGGCGTCAACCACAACAACAGCAGTCGCCGCGACAACAGCAGCAGCAGCAGCAGCAGCCGCAGCAGCAGCAGCAGCAACAATTGCAGCAGCCACGACAGCAGCAGCAGCAGCCGGAAAACTAGAGCGGGTCGCGGAAAAGGGGAAATCCGGGACCCGGAAGAGAGGACAGCCCCATAACCGGCAGGTGGTTCACGGACCCGGTCCCAGGGGCGAGGTGGGCATGTGTGTGACAGCCAGAGTATGCGGAGAGCCAGTAACGCTGATAATCGACACCGGCAGCACTGTCACAATGCTCAACCTACAAACCTGGGAACGGATCCGGAAACCCGGAATGAAGCTGAAGCGGTCGCCGATTCGTCTTTCAATGGTTGACGGAAGTAACATACAGACACATGGCCGGAAAGAACTCCCACTCAACATCGCAGGAGTAGCTGAGACCGTGACGTTCGAGATTGCAGACTGTGAAGACGAAGGAATACTGGGGATGGATTTCATCCGTTCCCGAGTATCCGGCATAAACTTCGACCGGATGACCATGCAGATGGGCAGCCAGGAGGTGTTCCTCACCATGTTCGAGCAGACCAGGGAGCCGTTTCCGATCAACGCTGTAGCAGATTACCAAATTCCGCCGGAAACGGAACAGCTGATTATAGGACAAGCAGAGAGTGTCCGTGAAGCAGAAGGAGTACTAGAAATGCCGCAGGAGCCTACGGAGAAAAGACCTTGGCTGATCGGGAGAACTTTATCCCGGATAAAGCAAGGAACAGTCCCGGTTCGAGTGATCAACGTGATGGCAGAGCCGGTAATCATCAAGAAAGGAGCGCAGTTGGCGACGATGACCACCCTAGCAGCCGGTTGCAGTGTTGTGCCGTTGGCGGAGCGGAGCCGGAAGGTGCAGATTTCCACGGAGTCGGAGTCCGGGCGGAATTGGAGCGGGTACGAGAAGCTGCGGCAGTTAGCAGAGCAGACCCAGGATGCAGTGCCGAGTCATTTCCGCGAGAGAGTAACCGACCTCCTATTTCGGAATAAGCTGACCTTCAGTAATGATGCCGGAGAACTGGGGCAGACCAACGAGGTACAACATCAGATAAACACGGGCAGTCACCGGCCGATTAAGCAGCCAACCAGATGAATTCCGCCAGACAAGAGAGAGCTGGTGAGCAGTCTGATTCAGGAGATGAAAGACAAGAACGTCATTGAAGAAAGTAGCAGTCCGTGGGCTTCACCGATTGTCCTCGTGAAGAAAAAGGATGGGACCACCCGGTTCTGTGTCGATTACCGGCGGTTAAATGCAGTCACGGAGAAAGATGCTTATCCATTGCCGAGAATAGACGACACCATAGCAGCCTGTGCAGACGCTAAATGGTTCTCCACTCTCGACCTGACCAGTGGCTACTGGCAGGTCGGGATGGATGAAGACGCCCGGAAAAAGTCGGCCTTCTGTGTTCCTGGCGGCCTTTGCCAGTTCAAAGTGATGAGTTTCGGCTTGTGCAATGCTCCGGGTACGTTCGAGCGGTTGATGGAGAAGGTGCTAGGCGGTTTGTCCTGGAAGACCTGCCTCATATATCTGGACGACATCATAGTCTACAGCAAGACCCTAGAGGATCACATCGGTGATCTTCAGGAGGTGTTCAGCAAGCTGAGAGAGGCAGACCTAAAAGTCAAACCGTCAAAATGCAAGTTCTTCCAGCCGGAGGTGTCTTTCCTAGGTCACATAGTCGGCAGAGACGGTATCCGCACCGACCCGGCAAAAACGGAGGCAGTACGGAAGTGGCGGACACCCACCAACCTGACGGAGCTGCGCAGTTTTCTGGGACTTTGCTCCTATTACCGGAAGTTCGTGCCGAAGTTCTCCGAGATTGCAGCGCCGCTGAATCACTTGACGGAAAAAGGGGTGCCGTTCCGGTGGCAGACGGAGCAAGAGCAGGCATTTGCAGAGCTGAAGAACCGCCTAGTATCGGCACCGATACTCGGGTACCCAAGGGAGCAAGGCCGATATATCCTGGACACGGACGCTAGTGACACCGGGCTGGGAGCAGTACTGTCACAGAAGCAGGGCAATCAGGAGCGGGTGATAACCTACTTGAGCCGCAGCCTAACCAAAGAAGAACGGAGATACTGTGTCACCCGGAAGGAGCTCCTGGCGGTTGTGTTTGCGGTACAGAAGAATAAGCAGTACTTGCTGGGACGACACTTCCTTCTTCGCACGGATCATGGCAGTCTTACCTGGCTTATGAATTTCAAGGAGCCCCAGGGGCAGGTAGCCCGGTGGATTGAGCTCCTGAGTGAGTTTCATTTCGACATCGAACATCGTCCGGGGCGAATCCATAATAATGCGGATGCCTTGTCCAGATACCCATGCAGCCAATGCGGAAAAATCGACTGGAAACAAGCCAAGATAGACGCCTGGAACTACGGAGAAAGAATCCTGCAGACACGAAGTGAAGAAACTCCTCAGCCCAAGCCAAGGAAGGGGGGACGCCGGAAGCGGTCAAGGGGATCGGGCGGAGAAGCAGAACTGACGGAGGAAGCAGTCCCAAGGAAGGCGGTTGCAGTAGCGGAGAAAGCAGCGTCCCGGAAGCCGGTTGCGGTTGCGGTGACGGAGAAAGCAGCGTCCCGGAAGCCGGATGCGGTTGCGGTGACGGAGAAAGCAGCGTCCCGGAAGCCGGTTGCGGTTGCGGTGACGGAGAAAGCAGCGTCCCGGAAGCCGGTTGCGGTAGCGGTGACGGAGAAAGCAGCGTCCCGGAAGCCGGTTGCGGTTGCGGTGACGGAGAAAGCAGTGTCCCGGAAGCCGGTTGCGGTTGCGGTGACGGAGAAGGCAGTTCCAGGAAAAGCGGATGCGGTTGCAGAGCAGATTAGGCTGGCGGAGAATGCAGACCAGGATACTGTGCTGGGGCAGAAATATCGACCAGATGACTTGCGGAGAATGCAGCAAGCAGAACCTTGGTACTCACTGGTGACGTCGCTGATCGACGGGAGCGGTACAGCTGGCAGTGCAGACTTTTCCAGCATGAGCAGCGAGGAGAAGCCGGATGCGGTTGCGGTGACGGAGAAAGCAGCGTCCCGGAAGCCGGTTGCGGTTGCGGTGACGGAGAAAGCAGCGTCCCGGAAGCCGGTTGCGGTAGCGGTGACGGAGAAAGCAGCGTCCCGGAAGCCGGTTGCGGTTGCGGTGACGGAGAAAGCAGTGTCCCGGAAGCCGGTTGCGGTTGCGGTGACGGAGAAGGCAGTTCCAGGAAAAGCGGATGCGGTTGCAGAGCAGATTAGGCTGGCGGAGAATGCAGACCAGGATACTGTGCTGGGGCAGAAATATCGACCAGATGACTTGCGGAGAATGCAGCAAGCAGAACCTTGGTACTCACTGGTGACGTCGCTGATCGACGGGAGCGGTACAGCTGGCAGTGCAGACTTTTCCAGCATGAGCAGCGAGGAGAAAGTGCTGTACGGGATGCGGAAGACCTTGCTGAAAGTCGACGGGGTAGTCTACCGGAAATGGAAAACGGCAGAAGGAACCAGCCGAATGCAGTTAATAACCCCGAAGGAGCTGAGACAGGAGATTTTCCGTCTGGCCCACCAGAGCCGGACGGGAGGACACCTCGGAAGCAGAAGGATGGCGGCTAGCATTCGGAGGCGGTATTTCTGGCCGGCTATGATGCGGGACATAAAGCAGTGGGTGCTGAGCTGTGACGAATGTGCGTCAAGAAGTATGCAGAACTTGAAACGATCTCCGATGCAGAAATACCGGGTTGGAGCGCCCATGGAGAGGGTGGCAATGGACGTGATGGGTCCGTTACCTAAATCCACCCGGGGGAACCGGTACATCTTAGTAATCGGCGATTACTTCACCAAGTGGGTAGAGGCTTACCCGATGCCGAATCAGGAAGCGGTGACGGTTGCGGACATATTCGTCAACCAGTTTGCAGCGCGGTACGGTATCCCGATGGAGATACACACCGACCAAGGCAGAAATTTCGAGTCCGACTTGCTGAGAAATGTTTGCAGAATCCTGGGGATTCACAAGACACGGACAACCGCTTTCCGACCTCAGTCGGACGGTTTCATTGAGCGATTCAACCGGACGCTGCAGCAGATCCTGAGCCTGTACGTAAGCGAGCGGCAGACCAACTGGGATCAGCTAGTACCGTTGGCGATGGCAGCTTACCGGAGTACCCCGCAGGAGACAACCGGGCAGAGTCCCAACTTGCTGATGCTGGGCAGAGAAGTCAACACTCCGGTAGAGTTACTGATTGGCAGACCGCCGGGAGAATCAACAGCAGAAGTAACAGAGTATGGCAGTCAGCTCCGGGAGCGACTAGAAGCGGTATACAAGGCGGTTCGAGCGAAATCTGGCAGAGAGATGGAACGGCAGAAGAAGCTGTACGACCGGAGGAAGGTCGACAATCAGTTCCAGCCAGGAGACCGAGTGTGGATGACGGTCAAAACACGGAAGAAGGGCAAAGCTCCCAAGTTGCAGAGGAAGTGGAGCGGTCCAAAGCTAGTGCTGAGCAGATTTACCGACGTGACCTACGAGATTGCAGAGAGTGAAACTCGACAGAAGGTGGTTCACTTCGATTTGCTGAAACCGTATAATGGTGTCAAGCATCCGAGATGGATGAAGCGGAGAATGGCGGATTCCTGTAGGCAGACGGAGCCGCCGAAGCAGAGTAGTGTTCCGGAGACGGAACAGACGGTCTCTGAGTCGGATACGGACTCGGAGTAAAGCCGCAGAGGACGAAGAAATATGAGAAGACGGAGTGAGCTGTAGAGCAGGAGAAGGAGATAGCTGAGACCCTGGTAAAACGTTGAGTTCCGGCAGAGAGCGACCGCAAGAAGTTGGAACAGTGAGCAAGTGCTCGTTCCGGAAACAGGGCGGAGAAAGGAAGCAGAGCGGAAAGCGGTGCAGAGACCGGATAGAGACATCCTAGAGGTTCTGACTGGGTTGAGCGTATAGTCAACCAGTCCAGGGTAGCGGCCAGGGGTCCAGAAGAACCTGGGTTAGCGGTCTAGTATCTCCAGAGTAGCAGCTACACGTCTTCCGTATTCGGAGAATTAAGACGGAAAAGTTTTCCGGCTGTAGACATCCGACCGGAGTTTCCACTTAGCAGAGACAGTAAACCGACTGCAGATCGACAGAAACGGAGAAACATCACCCCAGATAGGAAGGCGCCTCCTTCTGGACAGAATGTATGCAGTTTCCAGTGTCGACAAGCAGTAATACCAGTGAGCAGATATGCAGTTGACGAAGCAGTACAGATGGCGGAAACGCCCAACTTGCAGTCTAGATGTTCGTCTGAGAGGCAGATTCAACTGGCTGAGACTCTTTTCAACCCTCCTGATGGCAGAGATACTTCAAAATTGCAGATACTTCGCTCGGAGAAGCAGTTGAAAGGGAGCCGGAAAAACCCGGAGAAGCCGGTTGAGCCGGAGACGGACACCTCTCGGTTAACGGTTGAGTTTTTGCATAATTGTGACGTCACTCCTGAGGCAGCCAATCAGCGTGGAGCTTTTCAAATCACGTGAGCAGAAAGGGTATAAAAGGGCCTTGAAATCGGGCTCTGACAGCAGTTGGAGAGCAGACCTCGAGCTGTGCACATCGCAGACAAAGTTTGGCGGAATCGAATCAAGTCCAGCATTTTCCGGCAGAGACAGATTTTGCAGTGAAAAACGACTAAGTGTTTCCCGGGAGACCACCAGTCCGGAGAAGCGGTGCAGAAGCGGTGCAGTAAAGCGGTGCAGTAGATCGACCATTTCAGTTTCCCGGCCTTCCGGAATGGCCTACTCGGCGTTCCTTGATAGACAAGATCGCGGCCGGAGCAGAGATTAGGCAACCCCTCAGCCACTGGATTATAGCCGGCTGTGCAAGCGGTGTGACCGGATGTTCGAGAGTGCGAGGGACCGGAGACGGCATGTGTGCCCAGCCCAGAGATTTCATTGCTGTTTGTGTGCCTTCTATGGCAACCGGGCGAACGACCTTAGGCGGCATCTCCGGGAGATGCACGGATGGAAGTACCCTTCCGGGAACCGTCCTCCTCAGGACGAGGCCACCCTCAACCATGTGGGAACCTTTGATTCGGCCTGGCGGGGAACAGCAACGCAGTCCCGGCGAAGGCGGTTCCGGAGATTCTGCACTCAGTCACCTAGGGAGAATCCAGTTCCGGAAACTTATGCGGACCAGCTTCCGTTTGGTCCTGACTGGGATGTCGGAGCGGCCGCCCCCATCGGACAACCGGAGTGGGTAGATCAACCGGAATGGGCCCCGGACCCTCAGGGCTGTCTCCGGGCAGCCGACGACGCTCCTCCGGAAAGCTGGGATCGGGAGATGGAGCTAATTGCAGAGGCAGTCAGAGCAGTTATGCCGGATCAAGCAGACGATTGGGAGCCGGAACTGGTGACATCAAAGAAACCCGAAGAGGAAGATCAGCCGGTGGAAGACTGGGAGGCAGAGATCCGAGTGTGGGAATATAGACCACCTTCTCCCACTTCGGAGCCGGAGACGGATGAGTCGGAGTACGAGACGGCAGATGAGGAATCCTGGACGGAAGCGAAGGCAGTGTGGCAGTAGACGGAGGCGGTTGGCAGTATAGCGGTTGACGGAGGCGGTTGGCAGTTTGGCGGAGACGGAAGAAGCGGTGGCAGTTAGCAGCAACAACACGAAAAAAAAAAAAAAAAAAAAAAAAAAAAAAAATATTATTTATCCAAGAAGACCACCAGGAGGAGTTGCAGTTTGCTGAGCAGCCAATCATCAAGCAGATAAGCCAGTCACGTGACTTCCAGAGACTATAAAAGGGGCAGTTAGCTGTTACCGGATGCAGAAGGTAGTTTGCTGTAGCTGAGTCAACATCGACACAAAGCAGAGAATCAGAATGCCGAAAGTAAAGACAACACCCCGCAAGCCCCGCCCTCACCGGTGTGGAGACTGTAACCTAGAGTTCAAGAGCAAACACACGTTGCTCCGGCATGTCACGGAGCAGCACACGAGCGAAGTCACCGTCTTCGCCTGTCCGCAGTGTGATCATTGGAGCAGACGGAAAGAGGGGACACAGAAGCATCTGCAGTCCCGGCACGCAATGGACGCTAACCCGATTCGACTGAGGGTGGGCAGAGAGCAGTTTGAGGAGAAAAGCCTCCGGTCCAAGATGACCCCACGGAAAAGCAAGAAGCCGGTAACACGGCTTGACCAGTTGTCAGATACGGAGTCGGAGTCGGGAGGTTCGGTTTCGTCCCGGACCCGGTACCGTTCCGGTACCCAGTCGGTGGCCACACTAGCAGCCGACGTTTCGTCCACGGAGGCGGAGAGCAGTTCGGAAGAGGAAGCGGAGCTGAAAATCATGGCAAGTGAAGACGAGTTGCAAGAACCAGGAGACCCGAAGCCGGTTAAGCCGCCTGTGACCCGGAGTTCTTCCCGGAACACCTCCCGGAAAAACAGCCCTGACCCATCTCGAGGTACCGGAGCAGATCGAGACCGCGGAAAGAAGCGGAGTCGCAGCCGTTCGCCGGATAAATCCGGACGCCATCAACGCCGAGAATATAGGAAGGAGAGCCCGGAGCGAGCCAAGGACCGAGGCGGAGAACGTGGTCGAGAGGAGAAACGACACACCCCACCCAAGTCTTCCGGAGGCAGCGTCAAGGGAAAAGGCAAGGGGGTGTATGACTACAAGTTCCGGCTGTTGGAGGAAGGTTCCAGCGGAGCAACGGCAGAAGTGGGAGTGGCGGACATTGCGGAAATGCAGAGCCGAGACGATGAGGAAGACCTTTTCCGGAGTCCACCTCCGAGAACAACTAGCAGTGGCAGAGCAGTGAGCAGTGTGATTGTCCGGCCCGGAGGCGGAGCAGAAAGCAGATCCAGCGGCCGAGCCGATAGCAGAGCAGATAGCCGAGCCGATAGCAGAGCAGATAGCAGAGCAGATAGCCGAGCGGACAGCAGACCCATTGGCAGATCAGGAGGCAGACCGGAGACCAAAACGGAAGGCGGAACCCGGAGCAGAGCTGGCAGTGAGACGGAGACCCGAGGATCCACGGAGCGAACTTTGCCGGCAACCATTCAAGCAGTAGCCGGAAGCAGAACCAGTTCCGCGGCTAGAGATGACGGAATGGAGTCTTCCGCGTCTGAACGAGGCCATGCGGACGTGCAGAGAGCCCGGAGGAGTATCCTGGTAGACCAAGCCAGAGCTACACCCGGAATCCTGTCTCCGGTGGAGACCCGGCCTCGACAGTCTTCCAGTGAGCGGTCCGGAAGGAGCCAAGTCCGAGCGCCAACCCAGAGTCCACCCTACACATTCTACCCGTTTGGCGGTCCTTCAACTCAACCGTGTCCGTCACATTGTTTCCCGGTGAATATTGGGGGACGGAGCGCTTCCGTCTTTGCGCCCACAGTCCCGGAGCACGCCAGATACTATGCAGTACGTTGGGGACCGGAGCAGTGGGGGCCAGCCGAGATGAGAGACTCCGGCGTCTACGTGGAGATCATGGAGCAGAGAGAGTCACCGTTTGGTCTCGTCCCGACCCGTCAGATCGTCCGGATCCTAGATTGGTCCATCCGGGATGAACGCCTCAGGAATGGGTTCTACGTCCCGCCCCAGTGGAGCCTCCATGATCCGGATCTTCTCCCGGTTGATGCCAGAGGAACAAGCTTCGGACGACCGTTGGTACCTCAGACCTTTCCACCGCGTCCGCCGTCGGGGAGCAGTTCGCGCCGTGATACTGGTGGGCAGTAGTCGTCGCAAGTCGTCGCAAGTCAAGTCGGCGCAAGGAGAAGAAAGAAGAATCGTTTCCCGGATTCTAGTATAATTAAGAGTTAAAAAGTGGGAAACGGAACAAGCAAGATATCCGGGTACAGTGACGGTAAACTAGTTAAGAGATACCAGTACCCGGATCACGGAAACAAGTTGTGGTTGATTTTACGGACAGTTTAACGGTTGACAATTTGTATATATGTGATATTGTTCTGTTCGGGACGAACAGAGTCTAAGGAAGGGGGAGTGTAACGGTTTTGGGGCGTACCCAAAGGTTTCCCCTAGGTAATTCTGTTAGTGTTTTGTGAAATTATGGTTAAATAACCGTTTATTAGGGTGTATATGTGTTTAAAGGTTCATACGGTTCCGTATTGTTAATGTTTTAAAGGTTTTCCGTCTCGGAACTTAGTAATTTATGATGTTGGTAAAGCCGGAGACGGATCCGGAGACGGAGACGGAACCGGACACGGAGCCGGAACAATGGAGTACAAAAACGTAATGACGTTATTTCCGGAAGGTCATGTGATCAGCCTCGTTTTCGGTTTAAAAGGTGACGTGTCAGCCACTGATTGGTTCTAGAGTGTTTTTAGAAATCCGGAAAATATCAGTGTTTTGGCGGACTATGACGTCACAATAGGTTGGTCACGTGACATGGGTCTCAGGTCTATAAAAGCCCCCGCTTCACAGCGGACGGCGGAGTTGGTGTCCTGACGTCGACCTGTGCAGACCCCTTCTCCCATAGCAGAGTACTCCCTTGTTCCGGATAGAGTCATCCAGATGATAGCAGTTAAGTCTTCCGACTGTGAACTTGGAAAATAAACATGAAAACTTCAACCGAGTTGTTTTTCCGTGTTCGTTAGGGAACTGGAAGTTATAATAAAGTTAGTTTCCCGGAAAAGACAGTTATACGGAGTAAAGGGGGATAAGACTACAGTCGGTTAAGACCAAGTTGTAACGACGTCTTAGGGTGATCTAAGAACCCAGATCACCGAGGAAGGAGTCGGAGACGGAGACGGAGGTGGAAATCAACGGAGCAACTACGGAGGCGGTATCGGACGGAGCAGTTGCAGAGACGGGAACGACGAAGCAGTTGCAGAGGCGGTACCGGACGACGGAGTTGCAGAGGCAGTACCTGACGGAGCGGTTGCGGTAACCGGAAGTGGGAACACTTCCGAGATACTCCATTTCAGGTGCAGTCGCAGGTTGCGGTGAGGCGGAGCCAACCGGAGCAGATTGCAGTGCGGCGGAACCTGGCAGAGCGGTTGCAGTATTCGGAAACGGCAACGTTCCCGGATTCTTTATTCCAGGCGCAGTCGCAGTTTGCAGTAAGACGGAAAACGACGGAGCTGTTGCAGTAAAGCGGTTTCCCGACGGAGCAGTTGCAGTACCCGGAGACGGAAACACCTCCGGATCCTTACTTTACAGGTGCAGTTGCAGATTAGCAGTCGGACAACGGTTAAGAGGTCCATTCCAGACCACGCTACCAACCTTAGAGACTTCTAGCCGGAGTTCAACCGTACAGCAGTAGCAGTTTCCCGGAGTTTTACCGTTTCAGCTCCGGTTAAACAACAACTCACCCACCTCCCTAGAAAACCGGTTCATCAAGACGTCACAGAAGGGTGCAAACCCGTTACAATAGTGTTCTGTTATTGAACAAAGGCTAAGACAGGTTACCGGACAATATATGTTTTATATTTTAGATATTAGCCATTTTATCCCGTCTACGTTGGAAACAAGGTCACTGGCCAAAGTCACAAAAATATTCAGCTTATATCATTTCCTATATGTCCACAATTGATTCCTAAGCTGTAAAGTCGATAGTAAACAAGATATTGTAACGGGATTTCCCTCTCTGGGACGTCCAGATAACACGGTTTCTTGGAAGGTGATTGGGTTTGTTTTGGTTAACCGGAGCTGTAACGGAAAATTCCGGGAAACTTGAAACTGCTTGTACGGCTTAATCACGGCTAGAAGTCTCTAAGGGTTGGTAGCGTGGTCTGGAATGGACCTACAACCGTTCTCTTCTCCCCGACTGCAATCTGCAAATGCACCTGAAAGTAAGATTCCGGTGGCGTTTCCGCTACCAGTACTGCAACTGCTCCGTCGGGTCACCGTTTCCGCAATTGCTCCGTTGTTTCCGTCTCACTGCAACTGCGGCTGCACCTGAAATGAAGAATCTAGAAGCGTCTCAGCCTCCGACTCTGCAACTTATTCCGTCAGGTACTGCCTCTGCATCCGCTCCGCTGCTTTTGTCTCCACTGCAACCGCGACTGCACCTGAAATGGAGATTCTAGAAGCGTCTCCGCCTCTGGTACTGCAACTGCTCCTGTCACCGCAACTGTTCCTGTCGCCGCAACTGCTCCGTCAGGTACCGCCTCCGCAGTGAGTACGTCGATTCCACCTCCGTCTCCGTCTTCTTCTTCGGTGATCTGGGTTCTGGATCACCATCGGACGGCGTCACAAACTTTGTCTTAACCGACCGTTAACTTGTCTGCCCTTTTCTCCGTATTACTTTCCTTTTCCGATTACTTTAACTTTATCATAATTTACTAGTTCCCTAACGAACACAGAAAAACAACCCGGAATAAGTTTTCAGATTTATTTTTCTAAGTGTACAGTCGGAAGACATAAACTGTAATCATTTGCATGACCTAAGCCGGAGCAAGGGAGTACTCTGCTAAGGGAGAAGGGTCTGAACAGGTCGACGTCAGGACACCAACTCCGCCGTCCGCTCTGAAACGGGGGCTTTTATAGACCTGAGACCCAGGGTCACGTGACCGACCATTGTGACGTCATAGTCCGCCAAAACACTGATTTTTCCGGAATTTCCAAAAACATGCTAGAACTAATCAGTGGCTGACACGTCACCTTTTAAACCGAAAATGAGGCTGATCACGTGACCTTCCGGAAATAACGTCAGTACGTTTTTGTACTCCATTGTTCCGTCTCCGTCTCCGTCTCCGGTTCCGTCTCCGGCTCCGGCTCCGGCTTTACCAACATTGAATTACTCCAAGTTCCAAGGCGGAACACCTTTCTAAAACCATCAATATATATAAGTATGAACCTTTAGACACATATACATTTTAATAAACCGTTATTCAACCGTAATATCACAAAATATACACGAATTACCTTAGGGAACTTTTGGGAACACCCCAAAACCGTTACACTATTATCCATTTTGTGATATGACCTTGAATATAAGTTCAAAGCTTAAATTCAAAGTCATAAGAATATTCGGCATTTATCATCTCCTATATGTCCAAAATTGACTCCTAAGCTGTAAAGTCGATAATAAGCGAGATATTAGCCAATTTGCGATCTGACCTTGGAAATGAGGTCAAAGGTCAAATTCAAAGTCACGAGAATATTCGGCATATATCATTTCCTATATGTCTACAATAGATTCCTGATCTCTAACCTCAATATTAAGTGAGATATTTTGAAAAATGTGCCCCATTATAAAGCATAGGAGAATTTAACATGGGAAAGTCCCATATGGGCCGAGTTTGGGCCCAAATTGGCCCACTTCGAGCGATTCAAGGGTAACAGAACTTAAACACATCACAGGGGTATATGAGAAATGTTCTGCATCAATATGAAAAAAAGTTACTGAACAGATTTTGAGAAAACGACCATCAAAGTCCAATATTGGCCTTTTTCCGTCAAAAATGACCACCATTTTGAAATAAATGCGAAAATAAAAAAAAATAAAAAGACCTCCTTCTCGAAATATTTTTAGGCTAAAGGATGTAGACGGATTTTTAGGATAAAAATGTAGACGGACGACGGACGCAATGTCACGGCAATAGGTTATCGGACCAAAGATCCGGTAACCTGAACACTTGAGCTGAATCAGTCATCTCACCTAAGCTCTAATTCAAAATGACCCAAAACTGCAGCACATTGAACTTCCTATATATGCTGAAAATAAAAATTGAGTTTATCTCCAAGCCTCATGGTCAAACGGCCTCTATATAAAGGTCACTTTTCATATGACTCGATGTAACCATGACGAGGGATTTCAGCGTTATTCTCTGATATTTATAACTCGTTTGCACCGTTTTCTGCAGATATGTTCGCGATGCTAAATGATATCGCATTATAACTTGGCACATTTCACCCAGGAGTCCAACGGCAGTTTTCTACCGAATTTCAAACTTCTATCGCGGGAATTGAAAAAGTTGGACATCTACGTCAATGTTAAATTTAGCCCGTCGTTGAATTTCTGGTTCTTAACACGATCTTGTGCATTTTCTTGGGTTTATAGTAGTTACAACATGTTTGTCCTCAGATTCTCGAAATGGGTAGATAGTCGACTTCTCCAGTTTTAGGGATAGAAAATCTGAAATTCAGTAAAATATTTGCCGCTTGACTCCCAGGTGGAGTATGCCAAGTTATAGAACGAAAGCATTTAGCATCTCACACAAAAAAACCCCGTGTAAACAAGTTTTAAAAAATCAGAGTATGTCCCAGTGAATACAGTCAAGAAGTAGTTGTTTTTCGACACAAATAGCCGTCATGACATTTAGAGGTCACCACTGAAAATTTCCAATTGACTGTGTCAAAATTTGAACTATATCTTGAAGTATTCTAGGAATTTACTCCAAAAAGCTCCCATTATGAAGGGAAAATTATGAAATTCCGGTCACGACATGCGAACTGCGACCAATGAACTGATATGTACGGTGGATTACGGTGGCTGATTCATGCCATAATGCGTTTCTCCCGAATAGTTTTGGTCGCGAATTTAATTGTGACGACTGAAATAATTTAAGTCGCGACCAAAAGCATTAAAACCAAAACGTTTTCGCTGCGGCGAAAATATTCCCGCCGCGAATTAAATAATTTTAGCTGCCACAGAACATTATCGTCGCGACCAAAATCAGTTTCGCTGCAGCGAAATAGTTTTCGTCGCGATTTAAATACTTATAGCCGCTCCCCAAACATTCTCGCTGCAGCGAAAATGATTATCGCCGCGGCGAGAATGGCCACACTTGTCATCACCTCAAAGAGAACAAATGATTTATTATTGCAATTATTGCAAAAATTGAAACGTAGGAAGTCCGATGGTGTACATAATTTGATGTCAGATTCGCTTATAAACAGCACCAATAGTTTCCAAGTTCACTTATCCCTTCTGTTTACGTTCATGTTACGTCATGGGTATTCTCCAAAGGGCATGTGTTTGTCTACAATTGTTCCTATACCAAAAAACAGGAAGAAAAGTCTGAAAAACAGTAGCAATTATAGGTCTATCGCTCTGAGCAGTCTCCTGGGGAAGTTATTGGATAACATTATATTAGAACAAAATGTCGATGTTTTAACGTCTAGTAATCTACAATTTGGTTTCAAACCAAAATCTTCAACTGCACAGTGTACATTTGTTCTAGAGGAAATTATTGATTATTACACTCGGTATGATTCTTCAGTGTATTTGGTTCTTTTGGATGCCTCACAGGCATTTGACCGTGTACATTACATAAAACTATTCGAATTACTTTTGAGTAAAGGCATATGTTGTCTTACTGCCAGGTTTTTGGCTCGATTGTATACTAATCAGTTTCTCAGGGTACGATGGAACGGCATTGTTAGTAGTGAATTCCAAATATCTAACGGTGTAAAACAAGGTGCAGTTTTATCGCCTATATTGTTCTGTGTGTATATTGATGAATTGTTGTGTGAGCTCCAGCGCGCTGGCTTTGGTTGTTATATTGGAAACGTATTCTGTGGGGCTTTTGGCTATGCGGATGACGTCAGTCTATTGGCACCCAGTCAAAATGCTATAAACAAAATGCTCAGGGTTTGTGAACATTATAGTAAACGATATGATGTAAAATTTAACTCGGCTAAAACCCAGTTGCTGATTTTCAATGCAGATACCCCTGTTACTGGATCTGTGTGTATCAGGTTACATGGTCAAGCTCTCTGTGTATCAAATGAGGCTGTACACTTAGATCACCCTATTGGTCTGAATTGTCTTCACACCGCAATTAATACAGCTGTGAGTGATATCTGTTATCGAACAAACTTCGTCAATTCCAGGTTTAGCAGTGTTATGGAAACTTGATAGTGATACTATTAAGCGCCTATATACTGCGTGGAGGAAATGCGTTCGTAAAATATGGGGATTACCATGGAGAAGCCATGGGTCTATATTGCATCATCTTATCGGCAAAAATATTGAAGTTGATCTCATGAACAGGTTCCTTAATTTCTATCGCAAGGCTTGTAACAGCCATAATTCAATTGTAAAATTATGTTGTAATCTATGTTCTTTCTCAACCACATCGGTGGCGGCCAATAGAAGGTTTTTGTTGTATAAATTAAACGTGAATGATGACTGTGTGTTTGATCATGCTCTGTCAAAGTTAAAGCAATGTATAACCCAGCAACATATGTGTGACGCAGATTGTCAACATTGTGGTAAAACAATTCGAGAACTATGTTCATTGAGAGATGGTTCGCTGAATTCAGTACTTGACCCTGAAGAAGTCAGGGGAATCATAGATTTTCTATGCATTACGTAATATAGTTTCTATGTTCTACACTCCAAAAAATTGAATCAATTATATTTAACAATTGTATTGTGCTTTCTGTTCCATACTCAACAATTGTATCAAGACGATGCGAAATAAATGATATATATATATATTATCGCCGCGGCGAATATTCAGAGTTAAGTGCAATTATCGCCGCGATGGTAATTATTCTCGCTGCAGCAGAAATGTATTGGTCGCGGCAACAATAGTTTTCGCTGCCGCGAGAATGTTTCGGTCGCGGCAACAATGGTTTTCGTTGCGACCAAAATGTTTTAGTTGCGACAACAACTATTTCCGCTGCGACGAGAATGTTTTGGTCGCGGCGAGAATATTTCCGCTGCAGCGAAAACGTTTCGGTCGCGATTTTAATCATTTCCGTCGTCAGAATTAAAGTCGCGACGAAAACTCTTCAGGACAAACACATTATGGCATGAATCAGCCACTGTAGTTATGGATATGTGACCTGCGAGCTATTGACTGCAACCGCGAGCTATAGACTGCGACCTGCGAGCTATAAACTGTGACCTGCAACATGCGAGCTAACGTTACAAACTGCGACCTGCGTGCAACAAAATGCAACTTGAATACTTGGTATATACATTTTCCGTATTAAACCATGGTTTACTACGGAATAAGTCATATATACCAGATCATTTCATGTTGTGTCAGGCGCATTGTCCCAGGTCGCAGTCTAATAGCTCGCAGATCGCAGGTCGCATGTCGTGACCGGGATTCCATAGAAAATGACATAGAATTTTTATAGGCGAAAAAAAAATCGTCCCTGAAAAAAGATAGTGACTCGATTCCGATGAATGAGTTTTTTCGCCAACCCCACGAAAAATCAAAATGGCCACCAACTGACGATATGACTCGATAAGACGAAATGTTGTCAGTGACGAATACAATCGTCTTGTTATGTTAATGTAATTTACCGTTGAATTTTCTTTATCCAACTTATTGATTATTATCAAATATATTTCATTTGGTGCATATGATGACTAATGAGTTATCAACGTTGATTCAATCCCCCGAATCTTACCTGATGTGCGAATCCTAAAACCTGGTATAGACGGTTATACTGCTTCTAGAACTGAAAACTCCGTGAACAGTCGAACCGTCCGGTGAAGGCTGATCCATTTATAGCATTATGACCTCTGCTCACTCGGTTTTACATATATATTCGCAACCAATCAGAAACTTAGAAACTCCCAGATAAAAGAAACAATAAAAATCCCCATAAAACATAGACTGGCAGCGTTAAATTAAAGCGAAAGCTCTACCATTTGGCTCAAGTGCTATAAGTTCACTTTGGCTTCAGATATTCCATACGGTATGTTAGCTGTAGATTCATGACTTGTAGTTCGTTTTGTTTTGGGGCGTTACAAAAAAGTTAGAAGTGTCGTAAAGTACCAAGCGATACCAATCTGGCAGTAAGCAATGGAGTTCATTGCTTACTGCCAGATTAGTTAACCATGGATTCAAGTATTTTGAGGTCAATGTCATAGGATGGCATTCTTCGTAATCCAGGAATTCGACTTTTTTTTAGGTATATTAAACCATAGAAGTCTTCCAGTCTCTATCAATTTGCCGCGCGCCTATACGTTGCCAAAAACAACATTTAGACTTAACCCTCGCCCCTTCAGATTGAGTTACTTACTAAGCTGAATACGGTTTAAAAAGATGGTCTTGAATCTCGGAACACTCAAGTCGTGAAAGCGTGACCCCAAAGTTTTGACCTCAGGCCATAATGGGGAGTTTTGGTCTTAGGAACATCGGTCGTACACAATACGATCGGGAATTGACACAGAAAAATACAAAAATAGTTGGAAAAATTTATATTGATTAGAAGCAGACTTATAGCCAATTATTCAAGCAGCTGCCTTCAAAACAAGTAGTTATTTTTTGGAAACTATATTTCATATTGAACATGCTAAACTAACTGAATGAAACATACTCACATAAAATGTAATCCTCAGGGAAATTTTGCTCATTTGAACAGGCGGTTCTCTCGTAAATACAGAAAATGTATCCATCACACGCAGATGTAAACAAAGCATAGAAGTGCGAGATTGACTGACAATTCCACGCACATCATGGTATATCGATGATTATTTTCTCACAACTGTCTGTCCACAGATCCACTTGTGAATGTTACCAAACGACCATTCTGAGGTAACGAAACGACGTACTAGTAGGCCTAAAATTTGTAACAAAGAGACACAAAGGCTCAATTCGACAGGTGTTTGAGGAACCAAAGGACCATCGCAGCCGCTACTAATGACATCAAATCAAAATATGATATATTATTCCTTCAATTTTAATTTTGCAGAGCTGAAAAGCTTCAGGTATCAGGTACCCCAAACATTTTACCCAACACAAAAAAAAAACCCAGCGGATTTCTACATAACTTTGGTCACGTTTTAGTGTTTTACACATGGACAATATAGCAACCGAAAAACGTGTTTCTAGATCAACACGGCCTAACGGAGTAAGACTTCAACAGTATCTTGGAAAAGAAGATAATTTCTGCTAAAATTTGAAGTTGAAAATAGATGAAATTTCAGTTACTAATCACTCATTCACCGTGAAGGTGTAATAGTTGTCACTGAATTATTTTTTCCCGCATATGTTTAATCAGTATTTATCAGTGTAACAAAACAACCAATGGTCAAACAAACATTCAATATCTTCGTGTTTGCAAACATGATTTGGTAATAATTAAGAATGATTACTATAGTAATACTATACTTCACTATAGTAGCCTAATAACACACGTAAAAGGAATAAAAATATTGACACATACAACGAGGTTATAATGCTTTTTATTAAATGTTACAAAACAACCGCAAACACATTAGCCAGAATATCGATGTATAGTGAGACATACAGACAGACAAAAAGGCCCAAATGTAATATCCTCTCCCCCTATCGGGGCGAGGGTGATTAGCCCCAAGAGGTAAGAACGGAGAAAAGTTCAGAAAACTACGGTGGCTGATTCTTGCCATAATGCGTTTTCCCTGAACAGTTTTCGTCGCGAATTTAATTCTGACGACTGAAACTATTTAAATCGCGACCGAAATCATTAAATCCGCGACCAAAACGTTTTCGCCACGAATTAAATACTTTTAGCTGTGGCAAAAACATTATCGTCGCGACCAAAATCATTTTCGCTGCAGTGAAATTGTTCTCGCCGCGATTTAAACACTTATAGCCGCGACCAAAACATTCTCGCTGCAGCGAAAATGATTATCGCCGCGGCGAGAATGGCCATACTTGTTAGAACGCTTTTCTTTCATCACCTCAAAAAGAACAAATTTTTTATTATTGCAATTATCGCCGCGGCGAATATTCACAGTTAAGTGCAATTATCGCCGCGGCGGTAAGTATTCTCGCTGCAGCAGAAATGTATTGGTCGCGGCAACAACGATTTTCGCTGCAGCGAAAATGTTTTGGTCGCGGCAACAATGGTTTTCGCTGCGACGAGAATGTTTTAGTTGCGACAATAACTATTTTCGCTGCGACAAGAATGTTTTGGTCGCGGCGAGAATATTTCCGCTGCAGCGAAAACGTTTCGGTCGCGATTTTAATCATTTCCGTCGTCAGAATTAAAGTCGCGACGAAAACTCTTCAGGACAAACACATTATGGCATGAATCAGCCACTGTAGAAAACCCTTTTCAGTAAAATTTCTGCCTATCAAATTCACCGAAGATCAAATCAAGTTCGCCAAGAGAACCACCTGATGTGACAGCCTATACCGGTATGCTCGTAATAAAAAAAAAAATAGAATTTATAATCTACAAGCATTTTGTGTGCGGTTGCCATTTCACAATTGCCCCTCAAGGTCATCTTAGTTCATGAGCCAGCTGCCAGATTTGGACCAATCGGTACCATTTGGGAGCATTTTTGGTATTGAAAAAACTAATCACTGCCGCGAAACGATGTACGGACAGAGTGACACTTTCTAGCATGCCACACAGAACAGATAAAGACGTCCACTTGAAAACTGAAAGTGTCAACAGAGACATCAAGATCACGTGTGGTTCTCTTGACACTAACTTTGCTGATTTATCCAACTTTTACCAATGCACACTCCTGGCCCCACAAAGACACTTCCACAGCGCGGAGCAACTCATTCAATGGCGCAGGGCACGAATCCTGCATAAAAGAGGAAGGTGCAGGATTGTACATTTTTGCCCGGAGGCATGCTATTCTGCTATGTTGGCCAATGTATATTCTGAACGATAAATTTGCTATTACGTGCTATTCCCATGCTACTGCTATTGCTACTGTTCACGGCCCTGGTGCGTGAGCCGAATGCTACTGCTATTGCTCCTGCTACTCCTCCGCATGGTCGTGGAAGCGGACGCTACTGCTACTGCTATTGCTACTCCCCAGTTTCATCCGTGGCCGGGACGCTACTGCTACTGCTATTGCTACTCCCCAGCTTGAACCAAGGCCGGGACGCTACTGCTATTGCTACTGCTACTCCTCCAATGTGTGGTCTGGGATTCGGACGCTACTGCTACTGCTATTGCTACTCCTCCAATGGCTTGTCTGGCAGGCGGACGCTACTGCTACTGCTATTGCTACTCCCCAGCTTGATCCGTGGCCGGGACGCTACTGCTACTGCTATTGCTACTCCCCAGCTTGAACCATGGCCGGGACGCTACTGCTATTGCTCCTGCTACTCCTCCGCATGGTCGTGGAAGCGGACGCTACTGCTACTGCTATTGCTACTCCCCAGTTTCATCCGTGGCCGGGACGCTATTGCTACTGCTATTGCTACTCCCCAGCTTGATCCGTGGCCGGGACGCTACTGCTACTGCTATTGCTACTCCTCCAAGGGCTGGTGTGGGAGACGGACGCTAGTGCTACCGCTATTGCTACTCCTCCAAGGGCTTGTCTGGCAGGCGGACGCTACTGCTACTGCTATTGCTACTGCTACTCCTCCAATGTGTGGTCTGGGATTCAGACGCTACTGCTACTGCTATTGCTACTCCTCCAAGGGCTGGTGTGGGAGACGGACGCTACTGCTACTGCTATTGCTACTCCTCCAAGGGCTTGTCTGGCAGGCGGACGCTACTGCTACTGCTATTGCTACTCCCCAGCTTGATTCAAGGCCGGGACGCTACTGCTACTGCTATTGCTACTGCTACTCCTCCAATGTGTGGTCTGGGATTCAGACGCTACTGCTACTGCTATTGCTACTCCTCCAAGGGCTGGTGTGGGAGACGGACGCTACTGCTATTGCTACTCCTCCAAGGGCTGGTGTGGGAGACGGACGCTACTGCTACTGCTATTGCTACTCCCCAGCTTGATCCGTGGCCGGGACGCTACTGCTACTGCTATTGCTACTCCTCCAAGGGCTGGTGTGGGAGACGGACACTACTGCTACTGCTATTGCTACTCCTCCAAGGGCTGGTGTGGGAGACGGACGCTACTGCTACTGCTATTGCTACTCCACCAATGTGTGGTCTGGGATTCGGACGCTACTGCTACTGCTATTGCTACTCCTCCAAGGGCTTGTCTGGCAGGCGGACGCTACTGCTACTGCTATTGCTACTCCCCAGCTTGAACCAAGGCCGGGACGCTACTGCTACTGCTATTGCTACTGCTACTCCTCCAATGTGTGGTCTGTGATTCGGACGTTACTGCTACTGCTATTGCTACTCCCCAGCTTGAACCAAGGCCGGGACGCTACTGCTACTGCTATTGCTACTGCTACTCCTCCAATGTGTGGTCTGGGATTCGGACGCTACTGCTACTGCTATTGCTACTCCTCCAAGGGCTTGTCTGGCAGGCGGACGCTACTGCTACTGCTATTGCTAATCCCCAGCTTGAACCAAGGCCGGGACGCTACTGCTGCTGCTATTGCTACTGCTACTCCTCCAACGGCTTGTCTGGCAGGCGGACGCTACTGCTACTGCTATTGCTACTCCCCAGCTTGAACCAAGGCCGGGACGCTACTGCTACTGCTATTGCTACTGCTACTCCACCAATGTGTGGTCTGGGATTCGGACGCTACTGCTACTGCTATTGCTACTCCTCCAATGTGTGGTCTGGGATTCAGACGCTACTGCTACTGCTATTGCTACTCCTCCAGGGGCTGGTATGGGAGACGGACGCTACTGCTACTGCTATTGATACTTCTCCAAGGGCTGGTATGGGAGAAGGACCCTAATGCTACTGCTATTGCTACTCCTCCAAGGGCTTGTCTGGCAGGCGGACGCTACTGCTACTGTTATTGCTACTCCCCAGCTTGATCCGTGGCCGGGACGCTACTGCTACTGCTATTGCTACTCCTCCAAGGGCTTGTGTGGCAGGCGGACGCTACTGCTACTGCTATTGCTACTCCCCAGCTTGAACCAAGACCGGGACGCTACTGCTACTGCTATTGCTACTGCTACTTAACCAATGTGTGGTCTGGGATTCGGACGCTACTGCTACTGCAATTGCTACTCCTCCAAGGGCTTGTCTTGCAGGCGGACGCTACTGCTACTGCTATTGCTACTCCCCAGCTTGAACCAAGGCCGGGACGCTACTGCTACTGCTATTGCTACTGCTACTCCACCAATGTGTGGTCTGGGATTCGGACGCTACTGCTACTGCAATTGCTACTCATCCAAGGGCTTGTCTGGCAGGCGGACGCTACTGCTACTGCTATTGCTACTCCCCAGCTTGAACCAAGGCCGGGACGCTACTGCTATTGCTACTGCTACTCCTCCAATGTGTGGTCTGGGATTCACACGCTACTGCTACTGCTATTGCTACTCCTCCAAGGGCTTGTCTGGCAGGCGGACGCTACTGCTACTGCTATTGCTACTGCTACTCCTCCAATGTGTGGTCTGGGATTCGGACGCTACTGCTACTGCAATTGCTACTCCTGCAAGGGCTTGTCTGGCAGGCGGACGCTACTGCTACTGCTATTGCTACTCCCCAGCTTGAACCAAGGCCGGGACGCTACTGCTACTGCTATTGCTACTGCTACTCCACCAATGTGTGGTCTGGGATTCGGACGCTACTGCTACTGCAATTGCTACTCCTGCAAGGGCTTGTCTGGCAGGCGGACGCTACTGCTACTGCTATTGCTACTCCCCAGCTTGAACCAAGGCCGGGACGCTACTGCTATTGCTACTGCTACTCCTCCAATGTGTGGTCTGGGATTCCGACGCTACTGCTACTGCTATTGCTACTTCTCCAAGGGCTTGTCTGGCAGGCAGACGCTACTGCTACTGCTATTGCTACTCCCCCAAGGACTGGTCTGGCAGGCAGACGCTACTGCTACTGCAATTGCAACTGCTACTCCAAGGTCTGGTCTGGCAGGCGGACGCTACTGCTACTGCTATTGCTACTGCTACTCCAAGGTTTGGTCAGGGAGGCGGACGCTACTGCTTCTGCTATCGCTAATGCTACTCCTACCAGCCTTGGTGCGGGAGGCGGACGCTACCCTCATATGGTACTAGAATTATCTTGTAAAGTAATTGGTTCATTCCATATCATTTTCGATGTCGGCCTACCTCGACGTTACTCGTCCGTATTACCCTCAATATAGTACTAGAATTATCTTGTAAACTAATTGGTTCATTCCATATCGTTTTCTATGTCGGCCCACCTGAATGTTACTCGTCCACACTATTTGCCGTATAGTTCTAGAATAATCTTGTAAACTAATTGGTTCATTCCATATCATTTTCCATGTCGGCCCACCTGGATGTTACTTGTCTGCAATGCCCTCAGTATAGTAATAGAATTATGTTGTAAACTAATTGGTTCATATCATTTTCCCTGTCGGCCCACCTCCATGTTACTCATCCGCATTACCCTCAGTATAGTACTGGAATTATCTTGTAAACTAATTGGTTCATTCCATATCATTTTCCCTTTCGGCCCACCTCGATGTTACTTGTCCGCATTCCCCTCAGTATAGTACTAGGATTATCTTGTAAACTAATTGGTTCATCCCATATCATTTTCCCTGTCGGTCCACCTCGATGTTACTGGTACGCAGTACCCTCAGTATAGTACTAGAATTATCTTGTAAACTAATTGGTTCATTCCATACCATTTTACCTGTCGGCCCACCTGGATGTTACTTGTCCGCATTACCCTCAGTATAGTACTAGAATTATCTTGTAAACTAATTGGTTCATTCCATATCATTTTCCCTGTCGGCCCACCTCGATGTTACTGGTACGCAGTACCCTCAGTATAGTACTAGAATTATCTTGTAAACTATTTGGTTCATTCCATATCATTTTCCCTGTCGGCCCACCTCGATGTTACTGGTACGCAGTACCCTCAGTATAATACTAGAATTATCTTGTAAACTAATTGGTTCATACCATTTTCCCTGTCGGCCCACCTGGATGTTACTCGTCCGCATTACCCTCAGTATAGTACTAGAATTATATTGTAAACTAATTGGTTCATTCCATATCATTTTCCTAGTCAGCCCACCTCGACGTTACTGATCCGCAATACCCTCAGTATAGTAGTTCAATTACATTGTAAACTCATTGGTTCATTCCATATCATTTTCCATGTCGGCCCACCTGGATGTTACTCGTCCGCATGACCCTCAGTATAATACTAGAATTATCTTGTAAACTAATTGGTTCATTCCATATCATTTTCCATGTCAGCCTACGTCCATGTTACTCGTCCGCATTACCCTCGGTATAGTACTAAAATTATGTCGTAAACTAATTGGTTCATTCCATATCATTTTCCCTGTCGGCCCACCTCGATGTTACTGGTACGCAGTATCCTCAGTATACATGGTATAGTACTAGAATTATATTGTAAACTAATTGGTTAATTCCATATCATTTTCCATGTCGGCCCACCTGGATGTTACTCGTCCGCATTACCCTCAGTATAGTACTAGAATTATCTTGTGAACTAATTGGTTCATTCCATATCATTTTCCATGTCAGCCTACCTCCATGTTAGTCGTCCGCATTACCCTCAGTATAGTACTATAATTATGTCGTAAACTAATTGGTTCATTCCATATCATTTTCCCTGTCGGCCCACCTCGATGTTACTCGTCCGCATTACGCTCAGTATAGTACTAGAATTATCTTGTAAACTAATTGGTTCATTCCATATCATTTTCCCTGTCGGCCCAGCTCGACGTTACTCGTACGTATTACCCTCAGTATAGTACTAGAATTATCTTGTAAACTAATTGGTTCATTCCATATCATTTTCCCTGTCGGCCCACCTCGATGTTACTCGTCCGCATTACCTTCATTCAGTATAGTACTGGAATTATCTTGTAAACTAATTGGTTCATTCAATGTCATTCTCCATGTCGGCGCACCTCGATGTTACTCGTCCCAATACCCTCAGTATATTACTGGAATTATCTTGTAAACTAATTGGTTCATTCAATATCATTTTCCATGTCAGCCCACCTCGATGTAACTAGTCTGCATTACCCTCAGTATAGTACTGGAATTATCTTGTAAAGTAATTGGTTCATTCCATATCATTTTCCATGTTGGCCCACCTCGATGTTACTCGTCCGCATTATTCTCCGTATAGTACTAGAATTTTCTTGTGAACTAATTGGTTCATTCCATATCATTTTTCCTGTCGGCCCACCTGGATGTTACTCGTCCGCATTACCCTCAGTATAGTACTAGAATTATCTTGTAAACTAATTGGTTCATTCCATATCATTTTCCATGTTGGCCCTTTTCGCAGAAAGACATGACAATATCTTAACATGTATGTTGTTTAATATAGAACTGGAAATGTTCATAGCAAGGCTGTTCCAGTCTCAGATCAAGCCGGGGAGTGGCAGTAGTGATAGCAGTAGCAGTAGCATCCCGGTCTCAGATCCAGCTCAGGAGTAGCAATAGCAGTAGCGTCCGGTTCCCAGATCAAGCTGGGGAGTAGCAGTAGCAATAGCAGTAGCGTCCCGGTCTCAGATTAAGCTTGGGAGTAGCAGTAGCAATAGCAGTAGCATCCCGGTTTCAGATCAAGCTGGGGAGTAACAGTAGCAATAGCAGTAGCGTCCCGGTCTCAGATCAAGCTGGGGAGTAGCAGTAGCAATAGCAGTAGCGTCCCAGTCTCAGATCAAGCTGGGGAGTAGCAGTAGCAATAGCAGTAGCGTCCCGGTTTCAGATCAAGCTGGGGAGTAGCAGTAGCAATAGCAGTAGCGTCCCGGATCAGATCAAGCTGGGGAGTAGCAGTAGCAATAGCAGTAGCGTCCCGGTTTCAGATCAAGCTGGGGAGTAGCAGTAGCAATAGCAGTAGCGTCCCGGTCTCAGATCAAGTTCAGGTGTAGCAGTAGCAATAGCAGTAGCGTGCGCTTCCCAGACCAGACATTGGAGGAGTAGCAGTAGCAATAGCAGTAGCGTCCCTGTTTCAGATCAAGCTGGGGAGTAGCAGTAGCAATAGCAGTAGCGTCCCGGTCTCAGATCAAGCCGGAGAGTAGCAGTAGCAATAGCAGTAGCATCCCGGTCTCAGATCAAGCTCAGGTGTAGCAGTAGCAATAGCAGTAGCGTGCGCTTCCCAGACCAGACATTGGAGGAGTAGCACTTAGCAAGAGCTGTAGCAGTAGCGTCCCAGTCGTTATACAAGTATGGCAATAGCAGTAGCATACGTTTTTGCTACTGTGTGCTATTGTGTGGTCTGGGATGTACAAGTATAACAGTAGCAATAGCAGTAGCATCTGATTTTTGCTACTGTATGCTATTGTAAGATCCTGCACCTTACTGGCATAAAACAGACATTGCCGAGGAGATCATGCTTCAGATGCACGTTCCGCCTCCATATCGCTAAAAACCTTCCTAGACAATGATCACCGTTGGAACGACAATCGACATGAGGTCGTACGCGAGGTAGTGTCCCTCAAATTCCGGTACTGCGATCGCTCCGCACGAGCCCTGCAGGAAACTAACAACAGACCGATCGTGGAGGACACACCTCACTCTTACCGGGGTCAAGGACTGGACGGCAATGCAACAAACAGAATGGGCCAGATCCTCCAGTGGCTACACGATGAATCCGCAACAATGCCCCAACCATCTCTGGACCCCAGGAGCCTCACAGACACCCCGACCACACTGGCCTACACACGCTACGTCACCGCTCCGGTCGTATCTATCGTACGACATAATTCATGACAATGACACCCTCCCCCCCCCCCCCTCCCAGGTCAACAACCGCAACCCCGATACGATCGGTACCCGCCTCCATGGATCAGCCAGCGCCGATCACCTGTCAGCCAGTACCCAGATGGATCGCCCAACCGACGTGCAGCCAACCACCAAACATTCAGTTCATTTGAAGATATTTTATTTCCAACAGCATGCAAAAATACATGATACCTCTGCAAAATATAAACAATACTGTTGAAAAAGGAGAATGTAAGGAGACTGAGTCTTATGAGTGACATTTCCCTGTAGTAAAACAATTAACAATTTGAGAATAAAGTTGTACAGAGATAAAAACGAAAAATAAAAATTTACAAAACAGAAACAAAAGGTACAAAAGTAAATCAACAAACATATCAGTAATAGCGATAACATCCAAAGATTAAATTATTCATCGGCTTCTACTATAGGCATCGACAAACTGTGTTTTTTAGTTTGGACTTGAATATATACAGTGACACCTGATTTTTAAGTTCAGCGTTTAAACAATTCCAAAGTTTTGCACCATAAATACTTATGGCTCTGATCTCAATCTTGTTCTGCAATATGATATATTATGATTATTACAGTGTTTTGGCCTGGTATTATATTTGTGCGATACATCAATCGACGTAAACAACTTTTGTGAATTTAATAGCAACAAACTGAATGTGGATTTGAATACAATGATCAGAGGTTTAAATTTCACAAGGTCACAAAACTTGAGAAAGTTATATTTAATGACCAATGGGTTGCTGTGAGCTCTGGAATGGCTTTTGTTGATGATACGTAATGCACGTTTTTGTAGAACTGTTATTTTGCTTAAGTTTGATACACATACATTTCCCCAAATTTCACAGACATAATTCAAATATTGGAGAATTAGAGAACAATAAAGTGTGTACATACGGTATACTGTGAGTGTAAAGTGTCTTTTGCTTTGTACAATATTGATATATTTTTGACATATTTCGACAGACAGATCTGTTTTTTTCCGAGTGAGCTTTTCATCAATATGTATTCCTGAAAATTGAGTAACAGAAACATTCGGTATTATCAATAATCACTGATAAATTGGCTGGACACTTACAATTCCCGAACAACATGTAGTTAGTTTTAACTATGTTAAGTGATAACTTATTGACCTTGAACCATACACTTAAATGAACCAATTCTGTACTCCTACTCTTGTCACTAGGGTTCGACTAAAATTCGCCAAAATCCAATTTGTTTCGACCATAGTGACGTATTTCCGGAACCATGGTTCAACCGAATGTACGGCTCTGGTTGTTGTAGTTTTCAAGATGGCGACGAGTTCGACTCAGCTGTAAAGAGGCGATGGAAGCTTCAAAACTGCGCCATTGTTGAAACCGAACAATACCCCCACCAGAGGACGTTTTGGCGATCGCAGTGACTAGACATGCGCATTCTATATTTCCCCGACGAACTAAAGTCCACGCCCGAAGTCGAAGCATAGAATCCGTTCTGCACAGGCAGAATCCGGCCGTGAATGATAACCACCGTGGGTATAAATGTTGTCAATTATTGTACTAGATGAGTTTGTTATAAGTGTTGGCATATTTATTACAGGGTAGAAACCAAAGCTGAATAAAATATCCACGAAATCCTTCGTTTTTGAATGACTTCCATACTTAAGAAGATCAATATTAAAATCCCCAGCTAAGTATAATGTTTTGTTCCACATAGTGTTCAACATGGTATGCAAATTCATTACTGAACATATCAACAGCTGAATTTGGCGGTCTATATATACATCCCATATATACCTTATGTGAAATACCTAGATTCAGTGCAACAACCACACAATCCAACAAACCATCAATGCTATAACAAAATTTTTCAACAACTTTACAACAGATCTCATTACGCATATATACAATGCCACTCCTCCACCAGCCAGGTCCCAGACAAGGCTACTACATCGTGAGTTATTTGGAGAGAACATAACAAATCCAACATATTGTCATAATTGGCTACAAGACTTCTACAGTTCAAGTGAAACATTGATAAGCCACTATTCCATTCCAATTTACTACTGTTGAAATCATCAGTCAGATAATACTTGGCAGGACTATTCACATATAATTCACTAGTGTTATTTAAAAAAATATATATCTGGGTGAATAAGTTTATCAAAATTAAATTCACTATCGGCGTCATTCTGCATCGATTGAAATTGAATACCAGTATCATAACACTGCTTATATATATTGTAAATACTTTCAGCTAGACCAGATAAGTGTATTAGTAGATCATCATCGGACAGATCAGTAAATGGGAACAATCTCACATTATATGTACAATGTGATTGACCTATCTAGAATGTCACTCTGGTTGTGCTATCATCTGCACTATTATAGTGGAAGCGCAGCTCAGCCAACGACTTGACCCACACTGTCAGGGATTCCTCAGTTTTCTTGAGGAATACTAGCCGAGTCCAAGTTGCCGCGAGAGTTTTCTTGCCTCTCGAAACGTCAGGGCATCAGAGCTGGTCAACTGGTCAGTCATACAGTTGGAGGGATACTGGGCTTTCAGTAGTTTCCTTGCAGACATGACATCTTGCTTCAGTGAGGTATGAACAAATTTCACCACAAGTGGGGCAACCTCATCATGTCTGCGTTTTTTCAGTTCATGTGCTGCACAAATGTCGTCTTCGGAAATTGGAATATTCATTGTCGTATGAACATCCTAGCAGACGGTATGAATTGATGTCGGCCTACAACTTTTGTTTTCATGGTCACGTGATGTTTACGACAACCATTTTTTGCTCATTTTTCTGACAGAATTTGGAGACACGGTAAGGAAAATGCAATTTATTGTTACCTACACACAAACTCCATGATAATGCATGTGCCGATACTATGTAAAGGACATTAATTGATTATTTCGTCACGAATATTAACATTTTGCATGCCTATGGGCCCAGAAATCTGCCTCCTCCTACGGCATGTCACTGTATTTTGACATCGAAATCCATATTTCTGAAGTTGACAAAGAATTATAGTTTCACACCATGTCTCTTGTTCGTAACCACAAATGTTATTAATTATCATCATTGCAACGTATATTCACACAGTACAACACCACAAACATATACATCGAAAGACAATACGGATAATATGCCAATGATAACTATTTATAAGTCATGATTACAATTCATAGCTCTTGTTCCGGTACAGTTCCATTGCTCATATAGGTGTCTAATTTGACACACATGGCTGAATCATGGACAGAAAATCATACACATGCCGTAAAGGATGCGATGCAGTGTTTCGAAGCTCATGCAACAGGAATCGCCAGGAAAATGGGCCGAAGCACACTGAAGAGCCACAGTTTTCATGTCAATGTGGGAAACAATATTTCTCAAATGCCGCACTGAAACTACACCAGAGGACTATACACCCTGACCAGCAAGTGCTTCACAGCTGTTCTATGTGCTCGTGAGTACAACATGAATCAACATAGAGCATTATCTCACCATTTGCAGTGACAACACGCACCTCGTGCTAAGTACAAGTGTGGTACGATTATTTCATAGCCTAATTTCACCATGGAAACATTCCAATGTAACGAAACTATCTGATTCCCGACGACTATACGTGAAGCTATACAATACGCACACATTCGAGTGACAAGTAATGACACATTATACTACATTATTTAAAAGATCATAACAGTATATATTTACATTTTAGGTTTGCGAGTGTGTATAAATACACTGTCCAGCAGCACGTGGTCAGCATCCACGAAGGTGGCCACCAATGTGGTGTGTGCAGCAAAATATTCTCGACCAAATCGAACGCTACACAACACGAGGAAACGGTGCACGGACAGCAGACATTCCGGTGCCACAGTTGTCCCTGCACGTATAGCAGTAACAGCACCCTCGATACGTGGCAGGCCAGCACATGGGTACATGTGTGACGTGTGTTGGAAATCATTCAACTGGAGATCCAATCTCTGTAGACACGTCAAGAATCATATCTGAAAGCCATGGTACCTGCATTGGGTACGCTTTGAGGGGTGCCAGTTGTCCAGTGAAAGTAATGCCACCTTGACACTTGTGATATCGTTGGATACAGGATGACGTCGGTATGAAAGTGTGGTCCACGGAGATCGTTCACACGTTTCTGAAATGTCCCACATGGAGGGATCGCTCATGACAGATGGAAACTGTCCAAGGAATTTGGCTTCTTTTGAGCACACTTCTATTGTTGATTTCAAAGCTTTCATGGAAGGTTGTATCTTGCGAGTGTTGTCTATGTTGTCACAGTAAAGATGCACTTCTCGCAAAACATGGTCTTCTGTGCTCTTATTTCTTAGCAGTAGCAAGACGGTTGACGATTCTGAACACCAGGAGACATACAGCGTACCGACTAATGCATCAGTCGACCATCCAGCCAACAAAACCTGAGGTATATAGCGCGATGGTATGGAGTAGTGGCTTTTATATGTTGGTTCAATGCACGTGGGACATCTGATTTCGATGGCATAATGAACAACTCCATGTCCGTCAATAAGCGTTCAATCAGGAGACACCACGACATCTCCACGCTTGTATATCCCTTTTTCCCTAAAGACGAGATGTGGAAATGGAAGAGGAATCCCTTTCACAGCTATCGTGGCAATGGCATGTTGTTCTGAGACTTCGCCATGTTTCATGGCTGCCTTGGTTTCTTCACTGAGAGACACTTGTATACCTCGCAACTTTTCATCCCAATGTTCTCGAAACTCTTTGCTGCCTTGAAGTCCAACTGCTTTGCTAGCGGTGCTGCCTGTGACAAGACATGTCTGGCGCACTCCACACCATTCCCCACTACTCTGTTTGGTCACGTGTGGTGCAACCGGCCCTCCTCCATCACAGGCAACAGCTGTGGGTTTATTGAGAACGAGCGCTCGACTTTCCGTGTCATTGGCTGATAGTGCTACAAGTGCATCAACTGCGTGTATTCCAGTTCTGATTCAACTCTGTATAATGCCTAGCTTTGCCAGTTTTCCGTCGATTTGGTACCTCTTGTCACTCTTTCTCCAGCCAACCCCTGCAGCCTTTTTAGCCTTTTTGACAGCCCATCTTTCTCTTGCGCAATCCCTGTATTTTCGTCCCAGTAGTGAGTATGGTTGTGTGCAAAGAACCGTTGGAGACGCCCAATTGTCTACATTCTGCATGCTCATCCATTGATTTTACAAATGCAGCTTTTTGTGTGGAGTGTTGTTCATGCTTCTCTTCCAGAGTTGCACCATTCTGTTATAGGAATCATAGTAGAAAAGTACATGATAATATGTTGTTAAATCATGAGCAGGGCCATATACAACTTTCAAACAAGTGCAATACATGCAGTGTACAAAGTATTTCAAGTCTACTTACCAATGAGGAAAAGACCAGAAGGTACCATTCGAGGACATACGAAAGTGCAACTTGTACCAGATATAAGAAATGCGCGAAAAAATTATATCACTTTCAAGTTCCCTTCCATGTGTAAGAAAGCGCTCATGATGTATGTACCTGGCGTGGATAGTGTTTTTGGTATCAATAAGGCATGAACAGCGTGACATACCTCTGCCCCAATATAATCGGCGTCTTCGGATTTTTTGTCAAGTTGGACCGGACAAGTTTTCCATCTTATTCAAGAATGTAGCTTGTCTCTGATGCTCCTTCAATATTCGAAATTACATCATCGAACACGCCTGAAATGACAGACAATATATAATTTAGACGTCACCAAACCACAATCACATGGTCGCCATGACTCTAAACACAAAGAATAATCACCTGGTTTACGCACTGCACTGCAGGATCCCAATGTGTTGACAGACAAACTCCGTGAAGTTGTTTCTGAAGGACAGGCGAATGCATAACTTCCACACCCATCATTTGCTCCCATCATTCTAAGCCACCGTGCTCCAAACATTTTATATCCTGTCATCCACCACATCAAAGTATCATCACTGTACTTAATTACTCCAGAACATTTCCCATCAAGGGCGCGCAAGTACTCAGCAAATAATTTGAAGCAAATGCTGTCGCGTTGGATGTTGTTTGAAGTAATGTTGTTCACAAAGTTCTGCAGGAATGCACTTTCGTTTGCTTCTTCTGCAAACACCTGAATTGAACTACATGTGGAACATCCTTGACCTTGATAACCTCGTTCATTTCCTGGCGCAAATGTTACATGTACATCCGTTTCCGGAGATACAGTGACCTCAGCATCAATTTCCTCATATGACCATGTTACATCCAACTCATCGCCAGTATCAGTTTCTGATGACACCGCCACGTCCTGCACATTCCTGTCACTGTCTGTGTCCTGATGTATTAGGTCGAAGATAACAAATCACATATGCAAGTATGAACAACAGACCTGATGTGGAAGTATCATTTTGCATGGTGAACCCCCCCCCCCCTGACGGAATAATATGTAAGTTTTGTTTTCATCGAATTAACGGTCTGCATATATGGTGGCCATTTCGATTTTTCAATAAAATTATTACAACTAGGCCCTGTGCGGAATATCCAGTTTGAGACCTGTGATTATTCCAGTTGGTTGTAATTTCACAGTTGCCAGAATGTGGGTGGTATCGCAGCGCACGCTCATCGTCGAAATTTTGTTGGACTTATATGTCAATACAGTAGGAAATCAGTGATGAAGTGTATCTGTCTTGGGTTGCAGAAGTGATATCTACATTCCACGTTGTATGATATATGTAATTAATATCTTCTGTAGGCAGGAAACAGCTGATTCATGCATCCAGAGCGTATGTGGGTGGTAACGCATATCCAAAACAATGAAAAGTAGGTAACGCTTTCTATTTTGGTGCTAAAGCGAAAATGCTCCTCTCTAATGTGGTATTGTTGATTGGAATGAATAATGTTTTATTGCCTGCTGGTAGGTTATGGCATGTAGTTTTCAAGTATAGCTAAATTGTATACTGAAATTTCAGGTTTGCTATTTACGGAAGACCGTTAGTGCCAGGTGTGAAAATATATTTAAGTGGCGGCCGCCACATAATTATCTGGCGGCCGCCACTTAATTATCTGGCGGCCGCCACATAATTATCTGGCGGCCGCCACTTAATTATCTGGCGGCCGCCACTTAATTATCTGGCGGCCGCCACATAATTATCTGGCGGCCGCCACTTAATTATCTGGCGGCCGCCACTTAATTATCTGGCGGCCGCCACTTAATTATCTGGCGGCCGCCACATAATTATCTGGCGGCCGCCACTTATTTAGTGCTTTAACACAGCATTTTGGTCTATCCATAGAAATTCATTTTAAAATAAAATAAAATTTACATTTTATTTGAGATACATTATCGATATACTAAGTCGATATTATCAAGTTATTAACTCGGGATTTAAAAAAAAATCTTCTCCCCCCCCCCCCTCTCCGAATACCAGCATCCCATAGGAGTGGTGCGCGTCAGTAACATGCAAAGTGTCTCTGATCGGTCAATGCCGATTTATATTGTAACATATATGGCCCAAGAATGCCTCAATTAAATTAATGAATATTTGTTTGGGGGATGAAATGTACATATTTTCATGTCATTGATTGGTATTATGGACCATAGGGCAACTTTCAATACATAATCCATAGGGGAGAAACACTAAGAAAAGAAGGAACACACAATATTAATAAGATAATTTGACGAATATTTGTCACCACCATCGAATATGCACTGTTTTTATTTGTTTCCTTTAACCTATATATCGATGGTAGCAACCATAATTGCAGAGGGCTCAGTTGCCATGGCCACAACAAATAACATGAATTCATTGATGATCCCTATATAATGCTAAGTGTGAAAGTTAAGTTTTGTTGAATAATTTGCATGTCAACAACCAACCCTCCCTCCCCACAATACCCAATATATCATTGTCTCATTAAAAACAGTATAGTCATTAATACAGTATGTCACGACTTTTATCTGGATACTAGGGCCTAATTAGCTATATGTATATTGCTTTACAAGAATCTCCTCATATTTCAAGCCACGTCCTACATATAATTATGTGGCGGCCGCCAGATAATTATGTGGCGGCCGCCAGATAATTAAGTGGCGGCCGCCAGATAATTGAGTGGCGGCCGCCAGATAATTATGTGGCGGCCGCCAGATAATTAAGTGGCGGCCGCCAGATAAATATATCTTCACACCTTTCATTTTCTGGCCTCTACGGGCTTCCGTATACGGAAGACCGTTAGTGCCAGGTTTTATTTATGTTTTCACGCAGTTGTTACGAAAAAGCGTTTCTTTGTTGTAACAACGCCCACGTGCGCGGGCTCCGGGCGCAATCCCATGTCGTTCCGGGCTCGTCACACTGGGCTACATTACAGTGATGATGCAATATCTGATTTATGTATGAAGGGCCTGACTTGTTCGGCGGACTATTACCTGGTTGTAGTTAAGTAATTACGACGCCCGTCGTGACCGTGCCACAGCGC
This sequence comes from Terebella lapidaria, assembly GCA_949152475.1. Lineage (NCBI taxonomy): Eukaryota > Metazoa > Annelida > Polychaeta > Terebellida > Terebellidae > Terebella > Terebella lapidaria. The sequence continues at coordinate 14,554,007 of OX424564.1, read as the reverse complement.
GGGGCCCCTGCGCCCTAGGTAGCGGGCGTCAAACGTTACACGAGTAAACCTTCAAAACCTGGTTTTGACAAAGATAGAATTTTTTTTACAATAGATAGATGGGGAGATAGACAGATGGATAGATAGATGGGGAGATAGATACTTTATTATGTCCAATCGAAAACTTGTCTTACGACTAAAACATTCTCGGATAAATAAAAACACATACATAAAATGGACAGAATGAACAACAACAACACATACAGTACATACACAACAGAACCACAGATACAGAGCGGAACATTGAATGGGTGGTAATATTGAATATCTCAATTAGTTATGAAGATATGGCAGTTTTAGTGAGAAAGTCCTCTTCAAATCTTAGAACTGATTAACTATGATAATGTGTATTTAGACGTCACGAGTGTATCAGTTGATTGATCACAAAAAAATCCCCAACATTCTATACCAGAAAACAGGTCTAAATCACCATTAATTATATATTTTATAGGTCATAATGACTGTATGGTTTTTTGGTTGCTATAGTAACCATCTTTGTGATATATTCCATAGCAACCATGATTGCTAAGGGCATAAACGCCATGAATATTGAATTATTAATTACAAAAATGAATAAAAGCGGACAATGCAAGTTAATCAAATCCACATGATTAATTCTGGAATGATTATGCACTCAGGGACCGAAGTAAATTCCCTGGCAACCATGGTTGCTATGCGTTGTATATACTGAAAAATGGTTATGACAACACCCTACATGTCATGACTATGTTATATTATAGGCTATTATCGCTTCTCACATAAATGCCAAAATAAATTTCTATGGCAAAATAATTAAGAATGATATCCACCTATACATGTTTGATGCCATGAATGTTAATTATGATAGTTGAGAAGTTCAACAGATCAGTGACAAGGTTACGAAAATTTGATACAACGATCATAAAACCAGTATTTCAGTAGTCCTACTTAATATTGATCATATTCATGCTATACATTTTATATCAATAATCACAAAATGACAAATAATTACAAATAATTACAAATAATCTGCTTTTGTATTCATGCCACATATCTGTTCATTACTTGAACTGTCACGGTTTATTATTATTCAGATGAATTATTGTGACATAAAGTATATTCACTGCCTTTTCTTTGGTCCAACCATGGATGTGTACTTGTATTTGTTCTGTTTCCATAGCAACGGTTGTTTTGGTATCATATTCACTTTTTTATACTAACTTGAACTATTTTCAAACGTTATACACTGCCTATACACGAAACAAACTGAATTGGAACTGCATTCCAATGTGCTGCTTGTCATTACAAACCTCTGAAGTGAATCGTCATAATACCATGACAATATGCTGTATCAATTCATGTTAGTTTCGACTCGATTTGAGCTCGATAGCATGGCACGCAATAGATTTTTATGACCGATTTTGTCGGGACTGTGAAATACACTTGAGCGTGAAAGAATGGCCTTTTCCAAAAATTCTGTGGTCTCATGACCGAAAATGACATCACCCCAGATCACCTGATGGGAAGACTTCGCCCTCGCCCACACTGTCTAAAACTCTCTTTTTGGGCCTGACTTTAATGTTTCTGTTCCAAATAAGGTATTATTTTTAGTCAGCAGCTTAGTTACCACAATATATGTCAGCTTGCTGGTCACCTTCTAAATATTTATGACCTGAACTAACACACCGGAGTGACCGTTTTTGTTTTACATTTATCGATCTATATCGACCTTGAAATAATTGAATCCATGGTCAACTATGCTGGCAGTAAGCATTGAAGGTAATGCTATCGCTTGGTACTTTACAACACTTGTTACCCTGGGATATTGGTAATAGATATATACTGAGCTCGAGGTGAATTAGAATATTATGGACATAATAATATTGTAATTCACCGAAGGCTCTAATTTTTGAGGTTGTTAGTTATATACCTGCTAGCGGGTGTATAAGTCAGTTTTCGACCTCTGGAGAACAATGGGACAATTAAGTCATGAATTTACAGCACAACAACGTGACTAACATGCCGGAAGACACACCTTAAGCCAAAGTGAACTGATAGTACTTGAGGCAAAAGAGCTCTCTCTTTTAGTCCATGAGCCCAGGGGGTCCACCGTGCACCCCCCCCCCCCCAGGACTCTCCGCGAGGGGTGTCATTTTGTTCAGGGGACCCTTGAGCTTCAGAATCCACTTGTTAACACTCGATATCCTGGGATGAACTATCCAATATGGCGGCTTTTCAAAATGGCCACCATCAAAACCAAGACATTTCTTGAAACACAAATTTGTAATTTTCTTTGCCCCTGATTGTGCTAGAGACACGAATTTGGTACCCAAACATATGTTTTAGAGGTCAAGGAATGCAATAAAAATATTTTCAACTACTTCAGCCTATCCCTTCAGCATGAAATCCAAGATGGCGGCCATCAGAATCGCATATTTTGTCATATTTTTTCTAAAACTTTTATATTTTGAGGAACTGTGTGGCCATAATTGACAATTATGTGCCCTAATACATGCTATTGGTACTTGATCACATCAGTGGCAAAAATAACAATGTCCCCAATGCTCTAATTGCTGAAAAATGTGTTGAGTTTGGTAATAAACATAATCGCGGCGAAACCGAATTCGATCAACAATAAACACAAAGTTGTATATATCTTTGCCCCTAATTGTGCTAGAGACACAAAGTTAGTACCTAAACATATGTTTTAGACGGCAAGGAATGCGATAAAAATATTTTCAACTACTTCAGCATACCCCTTCTGCATGAAATCCAAGATGGCGACCATCAGAATCGCATATTTTGTCATATTTTTTCCTAAAACTTTAATATTTTAAGGAAATCTGTGGCGATTATCAACAATTTTGTGCCTCAATACATGCTATTGGTACTTGATAACATCAGTGGCAATGATAACAATGTTCTCAATGCCTTAAATGCTAAAAAATACCTTGAATTGGCAATAAACACAATTGCGACAAAACCGAATTTAATCAAGAATAAACAAAATTGCATAAATTTTTGCTACTAATTGTGCTAAAGACACGAACTTGGTACCTACACTTACGTTTTAGAGGTCAGGGAATGCAATGAAATTGTTCTCAACTACTTTAGCATAGCGCTTCAGCATGAAATCCAAGATGGCGTCCATCATAATTGCATATTTTTTTTCATATTTTGTTCATGAAACTTTAATATTTTAAACAAATGTGTGGTCATTATCACCAATTATGTGCTCCAATACATGCTACTGGTACTCAAAAACATCAGTGGTCGACTAACAATGTCTCCTATGCCTTAATTGCTCAAGAATATGTTGACGTTGGCAATAAACACAATCGCGACAAGAACGAAGTTGATCAATGATAAGCACAAAATTGCATATATGTATATCTTTTACCCTAATTGTGCGAACTTTGTACTTAAACATATGTGTTAGAGTTTGGGAAATTGTTAGTCGACCACTGATGTTAAATCTAAATACATGGAAATATAAGAATAAACCAAATTCTAGACCAAATATCAGTGAAGAGAGTACATTATCTTCGTTCAGTTATGCACAAATGTGGCCATCTTGGATTTTTCCTATGCTGAATGCTTTGCTTGTTGGAAATGGCTTTTGTAATGTACATGTACATGTGTATATTTCAGATAAATGAACCAACTTAATGACGTTTAACGTCACGTTTATGCACATTACATGACTTTACCTGTTGATATTATGTTGAAATTCAATATATATTTTAGCAGTTGAGGCATTGGAGACATTGTTGTTTTAACCACTGATGTTATTAAGCACCATCAGCATGTACTTAAGGCACAAAATTGGTGATAATGGCTACACATTCGTTTTAAATTATTAGAGTTTTAGAAAAAAATATGATAAAATATGCCATTCTGGTGGCTGCCATCTTGGATTTCATGCTAATGGACTATGCTAAAGTAGTTGAAAACAATATTACTGCATTTCCCAAACTCTAACACATATGTTTAAGTACAAAGTTCGCACAGTTAGGGTAAAAGATATACATATATGCAATTTTGTGCTTATCATTGATCAACTTCGGTCTTGTCGCGATTGTGTTTATTGCCAAAGTCAACATATTCTTGAGCAATCAAGGCATAGGAGACATTGTTAGTTCTACCACTGATGTTTTTGAGTACCAGTAGCATGTATTGGAGCACATAATTGGTGATAATGACCACACATTTGTTTAAGATATTAAAGTTTCATGAACAAAATATGAAAAAAATATGCAATTATGATGGACGCCATCTTGGATTTCATGCTGAAGTTCGTGTCTCTAGCACAATTAGTAGCAAAAATTTATGCAATTTTGTTTATTCTTGATTAAATTCGGTTTTGTCGCAATTGTGTTTATTGCCAATTCAAGGTATTTTTTAGCATTTAAGGCATTGAGAACATTGTTATCATTGCCACTGATGCTATCGAGTACCAATAGCATGTATTGAGGCACAAAATTGTTGATAATCGCCACAGATTTCCTTAAAATATTAAAGTTTTAGGAAAAAATATGACAAAATGTGCGATTCTGATGGTCGCCATCTTGGATTTCATGCAGAAGGAGTATGTTGAAGTAGTTGAAAATATTTTTATTGCATTCCTTGCCGTCTAAAACATATGTTTAGGTACTAACTTTGTGTTTCTAGCACAATTAGGGGCAAAGATATATACAACTTTGTGTTTATTGTTGATCGAATTCGGTTTCGCCGCGATTAGGTTTATTGCCAAACTAAACACATTTTTCAGCAATTAGAGCATTGGGGACATTGTTATTTTTGCCTCTGATGTGATCAAGTACCAATAGCATGTATTTTTTTTTTTTTTTTTTTTTTGTGTAAACTTTATTTTCCGATTCCCAAACACGCAAAAGCGTATATCAATGGGTTTCAACAAAACATAGAGAAAAAAAACTGTACAAACAAAGGAATCACATACGAGCTTTTTTACGTTAAATTATTTACATAATGAGATACTGAGATGATCAGATGGGATGATTGATGGGTGGATTATAACTGAATGAATCGATGTAAAATGGAAGAATCAGAACCGAAATCGATTGGTTTCTAGTATGTATTGAATTACTGCGTTGAATATGGCACAGTTTGCATCAGAAGAAAGGCCAGTAAATCCATTTAGTAGAATGTAAGGGTCAGTGATTGTATCGCCGATGTTGGCAAACAGCGAACGCCGTGCATCACTATATAACGGACAACTTAGCAAGAAATGAGAAAGATCTTCCTTATTATGGCCGCAGCGACATGACGGTGTGTCAATGACATGCAAATTCATACATAAATCATAATTTAACAAGCTACACCCTATCCTCAGTCGGGATAAAATAATATTTACATGGCGTGGCCCCATATAAAATAGGCTATTTGACTGTGGGTCTCGTTGCTTGAGTTTTGCCTTAAAAGAGCTGACGGAGTCTGCATTTTTCTGCACCGATGATAATAGATTCCATTCACTGGTGGTATTGTGGATAAATGAGGTACTTGAACATCTCAGCCGAGCATTGCCTAAACTGATATCACCAGCTGATCTTAAATTATACGAAGATCGCTCTCGGACTGTAGATGGCATAATACTTGACAAATAAGGTGGACTCAGACTATTGATAATTTTATAAAACAAACACAGTCTATGTCTCCTCCGTCGTTCGGAGAGAGTAAGCCAGCTAACATCACTCAGTAATGCTGAGGTATTGCAGCGAACGGTTGCACCGGTCACAACTCTGGCAGCCTCTATTTGTAGCCTGTCGAGTTTGGATAAATCAGACTGTGTGGCGCCGGCCCACACAACGTCGGCATATTCTATCGTAGGTCGAATCATCGACATATAAAACAGTTCTAATGATTTCCTGTCGAGTCGAAATTTAAAGGATTTGAAAAGCGCAATAAGTTTGTTGGCTTTATCATATATTTCGTTTATATGGGCAGACCAAGATAAATCCCTTGTAAGAGTTACCCCAAGATGCTTGTGCTTCTTCACCTCTGTAATTTCCTTATCGGCTAGAATGACCGGGGGATGTTGACTTAAAGTGCGTTTGTTGGAAATCAGCAAAGATTCGGATTTGGATGCATTAAAAGAGACTAACCATTTCATGGACCAATCATTGATTGATGACAAATCGGCATTAATTTTCAGGGCCGTCTGTGCTGCATCGTCAACTTCAATAAATAATGACGTATCATCCGCAAATAATCTTATGCGGCAGTGATTGACAGCAAAAGAAATATCATCAATAAATACTAAAAATAGCAAAGGCCCAAGGACAGAGCCTTGAGGAACCCCAGCACATATATTGGACCAATCAGAGGATTGTCCGTTTATCACGACGCGTTGCTTCCTATTGTGTAAATAATCGGAAAGCCAATGAAGTAACTCACCCTTAATCCCACTTTTCTTCAGTTTAAATAATAAACCTTCGTGCCATACTTTGTCGAAGGCTTTAGAGATGTCAAGGAACACAACTCGGACTTCCTTATTTTTATCTAGAGACTCACAAAATACGTGATACAGCTCGATTAACTGCGTTACAGTTGAGCTACCTGGTGTGAAACCTGATTGCCACACGGAAATGAGGAAATTTTCCTTGAAATAAATGTATAAGGATCTGAAAACTAAGCGCTCCATTACTTTGCCGACCGTGCTCAACAGCGATACCGGTCTATAATTAGAAATAATAGCTCTATCATCTTTCTTAAATAGAGGGGTAACATTCGCGAGTTTCCAATTATTGGGAAATTGACCAGCAGACATTGACATATTGAAAAGTTCGCTAATACTGGATTTGATTACAGGCGCGGAGACTTTTAACAAACGAGGACTAATGCCATCAGGACCAATGGATTTATTTGGGTCTAACGATAGTAAAACCTTTTCAACGTCCTCTTCATCAAATCGTAAGAGGCTCAAACACGAATCAGTGCGATCTGGATAGTGATCAGGTAATGATACTCCTGTACAATCTAACATAGAAGCTTGAACAAAATATTCGTTGAAAGCGCGCGCTTTTTCCTCATCACAATCAATATACGTTCCACCATATTTCAATGTAGGAATACTGTTCATTGATTTATTCAACAGATTTTTCGTCAGTCCCCACCATTTATTGGGATTTTTTGTAACATTAGATGCGATGGTGTACAAAAGCTTCTGCTCGTATTTTGCTTTGCATTCCTTGATAGCCGAGAAATATTTATTTCGGCATTCACGAAATAACTGCCAGGCTTCTGCTGTATTGTCTGATTTTGCTATTCTATGTGCTCTATTCTTGTATCGCTTTAACCTACGCAAATAATTATTATAGAAAGGTTTATCGTGTGGCCTGATTGTGACCACTTTGTTGGGGATATTTTCGCGAGCAGCAGATATAAAACATTCGGTCCATCTTCGTTCAGCTATATTAATATCATTGGTATTCAAACAATCGTCCCAGTTTGTGGTACTCAACTTATCGAGAAACCCAACATAATCACCCCTGCTATAGTCCCATATCATTCTAGTATAAGTTGTTCTTTTCTTCACATGAAATTTCACCCAGGCTGCGACTGTATGATGGTCGTTATATGAAACAGGATCAAGTACATTCACTCTGTTGATCAACCGAGGACAATTAGATATAATTTGGTCTAGTTCAGATGCAGCAGTCTGTGTTACCCGAGTCGGCTGGTTAATATGTTTAGAAAGGCCATAAGAATCTATAAAGTTCAGAAGTGAAAGTCCCTCAGCAGTGTTGGGATCTGCATTGAGATCACCCATTACAATGCATTGGTTCAAATTGAAATTGCACGCCCGTACATAACTATCATGTAAGCAATCCCAGAAATCAACTTGCTCGTCAGTTCTGTATGCAACACAGAGTAATAGTTTGTTGTTTCCCGAGTGTACCTCCAGCCACATTTGCTCAACTTGAGCAGACTCTAGGTCGAAGCGGCGTTTTACGACCAAAGCATTCGAGACCCACGCCAGCAAGCCACCACCCCTGCGATCGTCTCGACAACGAACAATTGGATCATGGAAACCAGGCATTCTGTAAGTACTAATTCGATCAGGTGCAACATCACCTGTACTAAGCCATGTTTCACTCAAAGTGACAATGTCAAAATCATGTATAAGATCCGACTTTATATGGTCTAGCTTGTCCACACAGTGTTTAATACTTCTAATATTTGCATGACACAGCGACAATTCACCTGAAACGTGACAGCATGAGTTGATTACAGAGTTGTTTCTAGGACCCGGGTGCAGCTCAATGTTACCAAACCAACTCAGGAGTTTGAATAGCACTATTAAAACGAACAACAACAATAATGGACTACCAACTAGGCCAAGTTCAATGTTCGGTGCATATGACCTATCACTCTTGGAAAAACCAAAACAATCTGTGCCAAAACAACACTTCCATTTGAAAGAACCAATTGCAGCTCTGTATTGGTCCAATGAAACTCCCATCAGTTATGTGCTTATGAAATGAATGAAATGAAATGATATATAATGAACAGAACCTGTTAACGCAAGTCCCTGTATGTAAATTCCCGTTTGAACAGGTCTCACATGGAAAATTGCTGCTCAGCAAAATAATCATTTTTGAAGTACATGTGACTGATAATACAAGGATACACATATGTACAAATGTCTAGCCCTTACACTTGTAATATGATCAAGAGTTTACATATGTTTACGACTACAATTTTTAGTCAGTCATTTGTTAACACAATTAAGATGGAAGCAATCGGTATTTACATTCTAGATAGATAGCTCCAAAAAGACACATATATTAACGACATAAGAAGCTGTCTCTAATACGTTCTGATAATATTTCAAATGGAAGCATGATAGGTCCAAAGCAAAAATCTCATGAAACAGTATTTCATGTACAGTTGTAACTGTTATCAGGCCACCAGGCATGTTTGTTCCAATAATATCATATCTAGTCAGAAGCTAGGTCTGACAATGTAATAACATGTTTAGCACACACAGAAACATAGTTATGAGATACACAAATGTGTATAGATATATATCTGTACTTTAAGTAAACAATGTTTTTGATCATCTATCAGAACATTATTAGCTCAGAGAGATAATCCCATGTCACACTGTTGTTAAGAACTTGTAGACACTTTGTAGATGAAAATACACACATGTTTGAGAATGAAATGCACAATTGTTGCAAGAATCCCAGCAGAGAATAAATAGTTGAAAACACACACCACACACACCCATCTACACACACAATTCCTTGCATATATAATACATATAACTGTGTATTTTCAAATGTAACCATGAATGCCAGAATGAGATAAATTCAGCACAATAAAAAGAGTAACACAATGTGGGTACATACAAGGATTGTCTCCAAACAGCACACACACATATCAACATATCATACATATCAAAAACTATAAGCACTACATGTCAATAAACTGTCAAATTACTACAACATGATAGCTGTAAGGTACTAAACAAGTCACATGAATCAAAAACTCATTTATTCAGTTGTGACATGATTGTTTGTTCCAATAATATCAAGCTCATAGTAATGATGCGATTTGGAATTATAAATTCATCTGGACTTAAACATTCACATCAGAAACACTCCCATCAGGAGTTGAGAGGGCTAATCACAGATCAACTTGCTGTTATGACCTTGTAGACTTCATATGAATTCAACATTTGAGAGACTCAGAATGAAGTTCACCACACATGGTCTGTATTTCTTACATGTGCACTATAACATTGTTTTACAAATATTACCCTGTGTACCAGATGATGTAATCATGTACATATATTTTCAACATTTATCAGCAGGATATATTTTAAAACACTTGTCAGAGATTTCATGCATTCAATAAAAATACCCAAAATTGCTACATGAAAGTTAAATGGATACATATAGCCACTTATAATGCATCTGATATTGTTCCTGATATCATAATTCCCCATACTAGTGAGCAGACTTGACCAGCTGAAATATATTAGGAATCAGGAATGATACAAACTTAGGTACACAGTTGTAATTGTCTTTTATCATTCAACATGTTTGGTCCAAAAATGTCAGATCCATGTTACATTTATGAAATTGCAACAAATATGTGGAAGCATTAATCATGTACATGTTCACTGAATAATGATTCTATTTCAGAGTGATGATCATCTTCCTTGATATTGTGCTGTTGATGTAAACACCAGGTAGAGTATACATATATTAGAATTGAATTCCCAATTACCAATATAAAAAGAACACAAGCATAGGAATACTATTATCAGAGATCAGTATGTAGTTCTGATCATGTACATGATCAATATGTGAAAGATAGAAAAAAGTGATTACAAATTCACCATGTTGAGTAATGTACTTAAGGATTAAATATAATAAATAATATTTAAAATCACTTGTGCTGTATATCATACTTCATACATTTGCAGATGAATTTCAATTTTCTGTTACAGGTCTGATTTAACACAACTGAGACTGGAGCAACAAGGCTGATACACTCATCAACAGAGTTCTGTTCTAACCTCTTCCAGCAAACTCCCCATCATGTTCTTCCCTTTCCATGACTTGGGATCATGAACTGATGGGTCAGTTTGTTTGAGTCCTATGCCCCAGTAGGAATCATATGGACTGGCTTCAACCAAAACCCTGGAACCAGTTTCATGCAAGATTGACAGCAAGTCAGGGTTCTGCATAAACTTGTGCAGCAAGGCATTTTTCACCACTGAATGAGACTCCTCATTCCACACCTTGCTCTTGAAACCAGCCACAGTTTTACCCAAAGACTTAGCCTCTACTGGATTAGTTGTGTTCAGGATCCTGGAAGCTGTTTTGCTGTCTTTGAAGAGGAGTGCTTTACTGTGCATGATGTATTGCTCTGCAGAGCTGAATTTGACACCTTTGACTGTGAAGTTGGCAGGGTAATGGTTGGACAAGGGAGCATGCTTTGACCAGAAAAAGACATGAGAGTCACTTGTTGTAGTGGCATTTGACTCAGGAGAGGCCCATGATGGGAGTTTATCAATGTCGTCAACGCCATAACTCACCCCGTTGAGATACACTTTGTCCTCTTTGAAGCGGATGTTCATTTTCTTTTTATCCTCACTGGAGAGGGTCGCCCGGTGTTTATACATCGCGTTGACGTATGGATAGAGGACCACACGGTTTTGCTCTACCTGAGGCGCGTACACTTTGGAGAGACGTGTCCCTCGCTGCAGGTTTACTCGCTGCGCGAAAACCCGTTCAAGGTCCGGATAATAATGGAAACGTGCTCTGATCGGCCGTGGCTCATCCCCAGGATTCCTCCGCCCCAAGCGATGGATACGAGTGAACAAGATTCCCCTTGGATCACTGATGCCCATGTCTTCGAACAGTTCCCACAGGAGCTCTCTACAGTCCTCGTCTTGGGATTCAGGTATACCGTAGAAGTTTAAGGATTCACGTCTACTGTAATTGTCCAGATTGAGAATGTATGACTTTAACTGCTTAACCTCAGATTTCAGGCAGTCAACTTCTTCAGTCAGTGACTTGACGTCTTCTTTCACTTTTCTGACTTCAGTAGTGGCAGTATTAGCTAGGCTGGTTGCTTCCACAATATCCTTCTGCATGGACGTCAGGCTGGCAGCTAAAGGACAGATTTCACTAATTCCTTCGGCCATACAAAACAATGATAAAAAGCCCAAATTCAAGTCTCCATAGCTCCGTCCCAGAACAAGATAAACCTTAGCAGCTTATATACAAAGCTAGCCAATTCATTTCCTGATCTCACTATAGTAAGGAAAATATATGTTGATAAATTGGATTTTTTGCTACAGCTCGAATTCTGAGGGTACCCCCTTGAAACGACTCATTTTCATGCCTGACAACCCATATATATCGTTCGCCATCAGAGCCGTTCTGTGCGTGCTGTGGTCTTGAAACTCTTCGTGTGCAATGCCAACCAGCCTGGGTCAACAACCAGCCATAGCAAAATATCCACCACCATTCAGCGGGGGATCAAGGGCATCCCCCGTTCTCAAAATAGGGAATTCTCTGACTGTAACGGATATGACGCAATATCATTGGTGTTGTCATGCCTGAATAGTAGGTGATCCTGGTGTCACTACCATCTGATAATAAATTGTGATAGATTATGATCTAGATAACATGTGTACAAAGTTTCAAGGGTGCAAGTTATATCACTTTGGATTTATGGGCCAATAACTGACTTCGTTTCATTGTAAAAACGTAAAAAAGGAATTGGCCCATCAATACGTTATTTCATTGTGGATGGTACAAATTTTGGTGTCAGGTACTGATGTTATCATATACTACAGTGGTTGAGGTACTTAAGAACCAGGATGCAGTTTTGTTCTAAAGAACCACGAATTATGTGCGCCACATGGAATTACAAATATTAATTAAATCCCAAATATTGGACCGAAATGACATAAAAGGGTCAGCTACACAAGCAAAAATAAGCAAATCATCGTCAATCTGGTATAAAATCTTCAAAAATATGATATATAATTACCTTTTATGGGATTTAGTAACATAACATCGGGAGTTGAGCTGCTAAACTGGAATTCTGTTAGTTCGGCCGAAAATTCAAATATGCATTTTTTTCTCAAAAACGGTGTTTATATCAATAACACATATATTCTGAGAGATTTTCTTGTTCTGCACATTGGGAACAGCATCTCTTAGGCACAAATAAGCCATATATATGCATGCCATGGGGAGCAATTTCTTGGGAGGCCCCTCTTTGTTTTGCAAAATCACGCATTTTCACCAAATTCACGGTTTATGTAAAAAATACATCAAAAACACAGAGGAAAAGCCAATTTTAATCTTTTTGCACCAAAACCATTATAAGAGAATGCAACATTAGCGTAAACTTCAATCTAGAGTAGAAATTATAGAATACATGTATTTCCTTCAGGACAGATTTCACTAATTCCTTCGGCCATACAAAACAATGATAAAAAGCCCAAATTCAAGTCTCCATAGCTCCGTCCCAGAACAAGATAAACCTTAGCAGCTTATATACAAAGCTAGCCAATTCATTTCCTGATCTCACTATAGTAAGGAAAATACTATAGACGTTGAAACGACTCATTTTCATGCCTGACAACCCATATATATCGTTCGCCATCAGAGCCGTTCTGTGCGTGCTGTGGTCTTGAAACTCTTCGTGTGCAATGCCAACCAGCCTGGGTCAACAACCAGCCATAGCAAAATATCCACCACCATTCAGCGGGGGATCAAGGGCATCCCCCGTTCTCAAAATAGGGAATTCTCTGACTGTAACGGATATGACGCAATATCATTGGTGTTGTCATGCCTAAAGGGGCCAGCTTCTCGTCGAGCTTCCTGTCTAGCAGGGTTTCAAATGCTGTGAGCGATAATGAAGGCTCTCTGGCATCTGGTGACATTTCAACTTGAAAATGTTGTCTTTTTGATAACTGTTCAGTGGTCATTTTGACGAAATTGTCCACAGGAGATACTAGATCAGCATTAACACCAACCTCAAGAAATATCCTTGCAATCTTACTGTAGTATCTAAGAATTTTTACTGAGCAGCTATATTCCAGTGTTTACTACAGGTCGGCCATTTTATTTATTAATAGCATGTATTAAGGCACATAATTGTCAATTATGGCCACACAGTTCCTCAAAATATAAAAGTTTTAGAAAAAATATGACAAAATATGCGATTCTGATGGCCGCCATCTTGGATTTCATGCTGAAGGGATAGGCTGAAGTAGTTGAAAATATTTTTATTGCATTCCTTGACCTCTAAAACATATGTTTAGGTACCAAATTCGTGTCTCTAGCACAATTAGGGGCAAAGAAAAATACAAATTTGTGTTTCAAGAAATGTCTTGGTTTTGATGGCGGCCATTTTGAAAAGCCGCCATATTGGATAGTTCATCCCAGGATATCGAGTGTTAACAAGTGGATTCTGAAGCTCAAGTGTCCCCTGAACAAAATGACACCCCTCGCGGAGAGTCCTGGGGGTGGTGCACGGTGGACCCCCTGTGCTCATGGACTATTTAATTTACCCGAGCCTATGTTTTTTATGGGGATTTTTTATTTTTATTGTCTTTTATCTGGGAGTTTCCAAGTTCCTGGCTTGCTGCGAATATAAAACCGAGTGAGCACAGGTCATAATGCTATAAATGGAACCGTCACCGGGCGGTTCGACAACTCATGGAGTTTTCAGTTTGAGAAGCAGTGTATATATAACCGTTTATACCGGGTAATAATATTCGCACATCAGGTAAGATTTGCTCATCAGAAATCATATCCACCAAATAAAATATGTTCGATAATAATTAATAAGTTTCATAAAATTCAAGTGTAAATTACATCAACATAACACGACGACTGTATTCCTCAATGACAACATTTTTATCTTATCGAATCACATCGTCAGTTGGTGGCCATTTTGATTTTTCGTCAGGTTGGCGAAAAAATCATTTATCGGAAATCGAGTCACTATTTTTTTTCAGCCGCGATTTTTTTCGCCTTCAAGAATTCTATACAATTTTCCCTTTATAATGGGAGCTGTATGGAGTAAATTCCTAGAATACTTCAAGATCTAGCTTAAATTTTGACACATTCAAATGGAAATTTTCAGTGGTGACCTCGAAATGTCATAACGGCTATTTGTGTCGAAAAACCACTACTTCTAGGCTATATTACTGGGACATACTCCGTTACACCATGACACCGTTTTTGTGATGCTGAATGCTTTCCTTCCATAACTCGGCATACTTCACCTGGGAGTCAAACTGCAAAATTCTACTGAATTTCAGATTTCTATCCCAAAAATTTAAGAAATCGGCAATCTACCCCAATGTTAAATTTCAGTCCAAAACGGGATCTCGAGATTCGGGGAATTGGTCCTGTTTACATCCATCTGGATTCGAAGTATTATTGTAATTATAGGCCAGAGGACACATTGACACCCTACAACTAGCCGCCGAACATTATCTGACCTAGTTCTATTGTGTTGGGGGGTCAGGCCTGTTTATGTTAACGTTCTATTGTCTTCGAAAGTCCGACACATGGTGTGAACAGGTGAAAAACAACAATTTCCAAGTAGGTACACTTTTATAATCTATTCGATTCCATGTCCGAGGATGTTATGAAAAGTTGTGCATTGAGATTGCTACACTAAGACTAAGAGTTTGGATGAAAAGTGTCTTGCAGTGGGACGATGTAACAATAAAGTCCGGGATGGATGTAAACTTCTCTCAATTTGGAGAATGAAAAATTAGCATTTTTGAGAGAAATTTAGCATATGTACATATACAAAGGTTGTTCAGTTTGAAGTTTATATACAATACATTGTTTTATCTGTCCGATATTTTGTGTTGTCAATTCATCCGTGACATGGTAACGTTCTGAGTCTCGGGTTAACGTTCTATTGATGCTTGAAAGGTGATCATGGATTTCTCTCGCCATATGGAAGCAACATTTATGAGGTCCTCGAGCTTTTAGTTTCCTTGATCGATACATTGTATAGAACGGATACATACAATTCTAGGGTATACGGGACATGGAATCCACATGTAGTCGATGCAGAAATCCAACAATATGATGAGAACAAATATATTTTGTTTCCGTATATCTTCATATCTGGTGCCACAGAACGTAAACATAAAGATGACCCTCAATAGAATTGGGTCAGAAAACGTTCGGTGGCTAGGGGTGTTGAGGTGTATTCTACACAAACTTGCCGATTTCGAAAGATTGCACCAATATGAAACAAAAAAAATACACAAAATCATGAGAAGAACCAGAAATTCAACGACGGGGCTAAATTTAACATTGAGGTTAATGGCCAACTTTTCAATTTTCGCGATGGAAGTCTGAAATTCGGTAGAAAATTGCCGTTGGACTCCCAGGTTAGGTAAGTATTCCAAATTATAACGCGATACTATTTAGCATCGCGAAAATATCTGCCAAAAAAAGTGTAAACGAGTTAAAAATCCGAGTAATGCGCTAAAATCCCTAGTCATGGTTACATCAAGTCATATGAAAGGTGACCATTATATAGAGACCGTTTGACCATGAGGCTTGAAGATAGAGCTCAGTCTTTATTTTCAGCATATAGGAAGTCCAATGTGCTGCTGTTTTAAGTAATTTTGAACTACAGCTCACCTGAGTGTTCCAGCTCAATTTTTTTTTCTCTAGCTGATTCCAACCGATAGAACTCCCCATACATGTATGTTAGTTTTGCTTTCCTCGAATCAACGGTCTGCATAATTATTTTGGCCATTTGGATTTTCCAATAGAATTATTACAGCTTTGTGGAATATCCACTTCGAGCATTGTTGAGGCTCTTGATTATTCCAGTTGGTTGTCATTTGAAAACACATGACAATGGTTTTGCTTTGATGTGGGGGTAAGTAGAGTAAATGTGTGCACTGACCAGTATCACCAGTATTCGTCCGGGTGCCAGAATAATAATAATAATGCACTTTCTACGAGGGATCATGGTGTGTGTTTTCCAATGCTCAATATTCGCTATTTAGTTGTGTTGTAATGTCAGTTTGTGACATAATATATGGGTAATGTCATCGCTGGCTTGACTCAGTAGCAATCGATCCACGCCTGGGCAAGCTCCTCCCCAGTGGCAC
This sequence comes from Terebella lapidaria, assembly GCA_949152475.1. Lineage (NCBI taxonomy): Eukaryota > Metazoa > Annelida > Polychaeta > Terebellida > Terebellidae > Terebella > Terebella lapidaria. The sequence goes on along the minus strand of OX424564.1, from coordinate 14,537,335 downwards.
CATGGGGTAAAAATTACACTAAAAGAGAGAATGGCCGCCAAAGTCAGAAATTGGCCGTTTTCTTTGAAAAAAACAACAACGCCAAAATAAAAAAAATATATATAAGAATACCTCCCTCTTAAAATATGTTGAGGTATTTTTGTGCAAAATTCCAGAACAATCCCACTGTAAACTTTAAAGATAAAGGTTCGGTAACCTAAAAACCCACGCACATCAGTCGAGAAGATGATGACGTTTTCATCCAAATACCAAATACCATATTGTCCCTGGAGTTATGATTTGGGGCACGATAATGGGACACAATCTTGTGTCGGTAGTGACACAATGTCCAGTAATTGAGAGGCCCACTTGCGTATGCTCTACATTTATGATGTAAATGATTTCTAAAGTGATATTTGACAACTTCCAGAAATGGACACGAAGAGGAAGGCTTTCTACTTGCTTGTTATGTTGCTGATGGACAGCTGCGTTGTGGCGAGCCAGCAGCAAGTACCACCCAGGCGTGTTCTGGGTGCAAGATCCAGTACGAACCAATCCGCGGCACCGGACTCCAGTTCAACAGCGGATGCCGAGAGTGAGGCAGCCGTGGACGCCATTACCCAGTACGTCATGAACAACAGCGCCAACGCGTCTGAAGCACACGAGATCGTGGACGAAATAGAGAGGATCGTCGCAGAATCCCTGCTGACAAACAGGACATTCTACTACGAGATCTTACAGAGTGCATTGGAGGAGGGTGGTCTAGTAGGTTTGCAGGCGGGTAATACTAAAACTTGCTCGCAGCTCAAGGACGATATTATGGCTGCTTTGGATTCGGACGTTCCAGTTGCTTCTGAACTGACTTCCATTTCCCTTCTGCTTGCATTTGCATCCAAGAACTGCAATGACGAAACTTTCGAAGTATTCAACAAACTGGAATCAACATTTGGTGGGCCAGAGGAACTTTTGGATTTGATTCTTGAATATGTGGATGGCGTACAGGGAGAGACTGAAGTTGACCCAGTACGGCCTGTTGCTGATCTAGTACATCCGGATGCTGGGCTACATGATGCAGGTGGCGTTCGGTTTGCAAGTCAACACCCTTCACATACAGGCGATGTTCTGGAAAGAAGTCCAGCTATGATTCATCAGCCATCTGTTGACAACATTGTGCATTTGCTCGCTGAAGAAGCACGTGGTCTTCAACCATTCATCACAGGCACAAGTAGGCAGCCTGGCATGTCCGTTTCAAGATCCCTTTCTGGAGGTCGCACGAAGAGATCAACAGAACAAGAACACAAAATCGTGCTCTATGAACACGTGAACTTCAAGGGCCAAGTGAAAACGTTAATTGCAGAAGAAAATCTGGTGGAATTTGTGGGTGATGATTTTGATGATAAAATATCATCACTCTACTGTTCACCCACTCCATGTTCCGTTGTGGATTTCCAACACCGTGACTTCGATGGGTTCCAGGTTGCTTTCGAGAACATCACGTCTACCATCGGGAAACACTACAATGACCACATTTCGTCACTGGTGTTTCTGCCTTTCTCTCTTTCTGAGCTATGCGTGAAAGTTACTTACGCTGGTCTCCCCGCACAAAGAATCTCCGAGACAGTGTGTGGTGATTCAGTACTGAATATAAATCCATTTTATTCAACTCGCATTGTATCTTTGGAATTTCAGTGTACAGAATGCAGCATTATTCTGTACAAAAACTTATTTTATGGCCATTTCAAGTCATTTAGTTCTAGCGTGAAAAAACTGGATTCCGAGTGGAGTCTGGCTCGTTCAGTGCAGATTCGGCCCTGGGTTTATGAGCAGTATGGGGGAGAGATAATCTTTCCCCCGGTCTTCTATCAGCACAATGGTTTCGAGGGGCGGAGTGATGAGTGGGAAGGTAAAGTGGACTGGGTCGGCGATGACTTGAATGACGAGTATTCTTCGTTCAAATGCTTTGGCACATGCAGCGTCCTTGCATTTGAGCACAGGAATTTGGAAGGGAAATCACAGCTTTTCTATGGTACGCAGTCGAGTCTGCCTGATTTCAATGACATTATATCGTCAATGTTGGTTCTTCCATATAAGGTATGTGTTACGCTATATGAACACTCTTATTATCAGGGGCGGTCTTATCGCCGGTGTTCTGATACGAAAGACATGTCCAGTACTGGCTTGGAAGACAAGGTATCTTCGCTGAAAGTTGAATGTAATCGTTGCTCTGTAATTATATATCAACATAGAAATTACGTGGGCCGATATAAGTCCTTTAATGGTCATGTGTCCTTCGTTGGAGGAGAGTGGAATGACATTGCCTCGTCATTTCGGATTCGGCCATGGGAGCTGAATGTCGAAGGAAAATGTCAGCCCAATCCTAGAGAAGCCAAAGCATACAGAATAATCCAATGGATCCCTATAATCTCTACTTTGTACAGTTTAGGGAGCTCCATCGCTTACGCTGCGAAGGGTTGTAAGTCAGTGGCCAAAGAAAGAGCTAAAAATATGGCTATAGATTTAGCTCTGGACACGGCAATGGCAGTTGCGACAGTTTTAACGGCAGGAACCGCTACAGCGGGTGTTTATGCCGTAAAGGAGGGAATAAAATCAGGCGTCAAGGCAGGGGTGAAAGCCTTTGCGAAGGCTTCAGTCGCTTTTGCAAAAACACAAATCAAAACAACAATCAAAACAATAACTAAAAAGTCCATGAAAACAACGCTGAAAACGACAGTAAAGGCGGTAAAGTCAGCCAAAAACTTGCCGAAGCAATTGAAAAATATCGGGCAAGAAGTTGTTAAAAACGCGAAAACTGCTACAAACCGAGGTGTTAAGCAGACTGTGCAAAACCTTAAAGACAAAGTGACAAAGTCCGTACGTAGTAAGATAGATGAACTATACGACAATGCCGATAAAGCTATCAAGGGTACCGACAACGGCAAGGTAAATGTGGCCAGACCACGCTGTCGTAGGGCTACAAGTGTTGACGGTTGTACCATCCCAGGATATAAAGACAAGATCCCCAAAAAGTTTCGGGAAGATTTCCAAACGGAATATGGTGCTTTAGATGAAGTGACCAAAAGGACCATCACCGAGGACGAATTTTTGGCTCTAAAGCGTTATGTCGAGGAACCTGGGCATTATAAGAGATTGAACAATGCTCTGAGAACTGGTGATAACCTCTGAGACTTTGAAGATGACATAAAACTCCTGAATGATTACCTGAACAGGGCCGACAAAGTAACGGGGGAGACTTTAACGCGGTATGAACCCTACTGGCCTGGAGCTGAGAGGTTCTACGCTGCCGCAGATGATGCGAAGGAAATTCATTACCCCTTTTTTCTGAGTACTTCCCGATCCAAAACATTATCACCTGACCGAATACCGTTGCCCCCTCCAAAACTGCGCAAGAAACCCAACAGCAACATATTAAAGACCGAATTGATCGATGTTTTGGATAATCCCAGAGGTCCGCCCTATCTTGTTCAAATAAAACTCACAGACACAACCTCGGGTGTGTCTATCAAAAAATTTACAAAAAGATATGAATATCAGGATGAGGTTTTATTTCCATCGGGGAGTAAGTTTCAAGTAGAAAGAGTCGCTGAGGAGTGGAAACATGTAACGATTCCGGGGAGAGGTGGGAAAGATAAACGCTACATGGTGTTAGAAGTACAACTGAGGGGTGTAGCTGGCTAAAAAGACCGCCAGTTACAACTACAAAATGACTCTCTGTCCTAATCAGCATGTAATTTGTTAATATTCAAATGTTATTTACTGAATGCCGATCTGTGCCATCAAAGGAAGCATGAAATATTCAAGTACATGTATGTATCCTATAGTGTATTTTATATATTAAACTTGCACGGCAGGGTGTTTATTCATGTTTACTGATACTACCGTATAGGTCTATTTACGAGCTATTAGTTTCATTTATATATCATTAGTATTTTGTTTGTATCCTACTGCATGGGTTTGTTGTAATTCTGGCATCATCTTACATGTTATGCTTTTTATGCACCCAATTCACAGCCAAAAAAAAAATCAGTTATAAACAAAACAGTGAGTTGATTCCTCTGTTCATTCTCTGTCGAATATTATCCAATGGTCATTTTAGACCACCATTAAAAATGTACTTATACATTTTTAATAGTAGTCTAAAATTTCAGTGGCTCATTATCGCCAATTACATTCGTGCATTTCTCACCCCATCTATAATTATCACCTCACAATTTCCACCGCGTTTACAATTTCCACCCAGTTTATAATTATCACCTCAGAATTATCACCGCGTTCATAATTTCTTCCCCGTCTATAATTATCACCTAACAATGTTCAACGAGTTTACAATATCCACCCCATCTATAGATATCACCTCACAATTTTCACCGCGTTTATAATTTCCACCCCGTTTATAATTACCACCCCAGGATTATCACTGCGTTCATAATTTCCACCCCGTCTATAATTATCACCTCACAATATATACCGAGTTTATAATATCCACCCCATCTATAATTATCACCTCACAATTTTCACCGCGTTTATAATTTTCACCCCATTTATAATTACCACCTCTGAATTATCACCGCGTTCATAATTTCCACTCCATCTATAATTATCACCTCACAATATTCACCGAGTTTATAATATCCACCCCATCTATAATTATCACCTCACAATATTCACTGAGTTTATAATATCCACCCCGTCCATAATTATCACCTCATAATTTTCACCTCGTGTATAATTTCCACCCTGTCCATATTTACCACCTCTGGATTATCACCCCGTTAATAATTCCCACCTGTCTATAGTTAACACCTCAGAATTATCACCAAGTTTGTAATTATAAATTGAACGCAATCATTACTGGTTATAGAATTCCAGGTGGTGCATTGATTCTAATTATGAACACTCTTGGCATTATGTGTACCGTATTGACGCGCATATAAGGGCATGTCCTCATATATGAGCACGTCCTTATATCCGGACAAAATACGAGGACGAATAATCAGAGTCGTAAATCTGTTGGCCCAGCGGCGTTCGGTAAGCCATACATGCGCAGTTCAATTTCCTGTACCATGGTCTAATCGCTGATCGAACTCGCAAATTGTGTTCTCCATATCCATCGAAGCGTGACTATACCGTCATTGAAGCGTGAACAATGTAGCCATACTTGCTGTATGCATATATCTGGATATAGTCATGTCATACTATACTCTAGTCTACTATATTTTCTGCTAACTTTTTTACTAACTTGTTATGTTGTATACTTCACATGGGAGTCAAATAGCAATTTTCTACCAAATTTCGGACTTCCTACGCAACATGGATGACATGAGACACGGTATCAAACACGCTCCGTGGGGTATCATGGCATACACAATATTATAACAGCAAAGACAGTTGGAATGATGTCGAACATTATACATTCAGATATATAGATATACACAGAAGTATTTATTTGTCATCCACACACTGACTAGCGACGGAAATATCGATTTGTGCTGAAGGAAGATGACATGGACCCAATACACTGAAAAAGTTCAGTGTTAACAATGATGTTACACACTTTGTCTTCAGTATACACACCATTGTAGTGCTTTAGGGCAGCATGAATAGGTGTACATTTGAACGTGACTGCACACACGCAGGACAAAAAGTTTCATACACATGCACTAGAATGCATGCTCCCAGACACAAATAAGAAATCATGAATTCTATATGACAGGAATATGGGATAAGAATATGGATAAGACATTTGAGACGTTATTATCACGGTGGGGAGACCTACCGAATTCTTACATGATCAGCCCTTTCTATATGATGCAAAACCCTACATGATTGAAAGTTGGGTGTCGACGAGGGGGCTGCCACAGAATTTCCAAAATCCGTCAATTTTAGGTTGGATTTTATATATAAAAAAAAACAGTCACACCATGGAACATCTAAGTGATCCATACTTGCAATGACCAGTTTATCTGTAAAGCCGTGTACAGCTTGGCGTTTCTGACAACTTCGTTTTCTATAAAAACTCACTGATTCCACGGAAAAATCCACGGAATAAAGGAATAGAAAGATAAATATTGATATCATATAGCATAGTCCATCTAAATAGAGCACCAGTAACGCCTATTCATCATACATATTTGCCTCCTTCTTGCATGATCTATAGGCTGTTGTTTCCCAAGTCTTACATGATTTTTTTCTTCTCTATCAAAAGACATGCATAATAATAAAATGAAAATACAATGTACAGGTACATGTTGGACACCAGAACAGGGGTTCTAATCAAGCTGGTGAACATGTATAACACAACAACAATAAAACATTCATGAAAAGAATCAAAATACTACGGTGTCTTATATCTGCCAGACATTCTTTACGCCAAGGGTCCATTCTTTGCGTGAACTTAATTGTTTTGTTTGCGCATGAAGAATAATCGTTTGTGTGCAAACAATTATTCATTTCTCAAAAAGAATATGGTTATATCCTTTACGTGCAACCAATAGTGCTTTTCGCGCCAACAATTATTGTTTACGTGAAAGTTTTCCCGCAAAGAACAAATATTATTTGCATGTAAAGAACATTGTTTTCGCGTAAAGAATATTTAATGTCGCGCAAGAACATTGTTTGCCCATAAATAAGAGTTAATTACGAATGAAAAAACATTTATTTGCCCGCAAACAATACATTTTATTTCGCGCAAAGAAAGTCCTCTGACTAAACGAATGCCTGGCAGATTGAAGCCACCGTATACTCCACAATTTATTGGATGAACTGTCAAAATGTCAAATGTTATTCAATATTCAGGTATATTAGAAATATAAATCATGTAAGACTTGTTTGTAAAATTTGTTACTGCTTTTGGAAGATTTTCTTGTGTTATTGGTGTCCAATTTGAACAATTCCTCATCAAATAACCGCCACTGGGCTAACCACACAAAAATACGTGTATAACTTCAATTATATAGCACATCAGGTGTTCTATTGACAATATTTTGTCTCCCGCAAAATGATATGTCCGTTTTCGTTGCGTCATTCTCGATCTGTATTGGCTATTGTGACTTATTCATAAGCCCGTGCATCGACATGAATAATCTGGAAAATAAAGTATGTCTAATGTTCCGTGCAAATACAGATTATTTTTTTCTGTGCGCAAAATGATACCACAGTATTGTGTTCCCCATAGAGCTCCCTGTGCCTATCGCTTGAACCAATCGTGTAGAACGAGTTTTGCATCATATAGAAAGCGGTAATGGTGCAAGAAGTCGGTACGTCTCCCCACCGTGGTTATGTTATGCCATGCTCCTAGTTTTGCCTCGCCGTATTCTATTTCTACGCGTTTCCTCTTTGTTCTCGAATGCAATACGGTTTCCCATTGGTACATTACAAATATAGAAAAGAAAATTTTCCAAACATAACATATTGCCATTATTATCTCCCCATTATCTGCTCAATAGGACCGTATTTCACTTGTGTTGTGTTAGATGGCCTACCCTTTAAGTACTGAGTACATGTGATGTGTGCTGTCACTTCAAATTTCCATATTATGTTGTGTTTATCAATACACACACACCCAGGGGATACCAAGAGCTTTTACAACCATAGAATCCATACGTGTATTTATATACAAGGTGAGATAAACTAAGATGTACTACACACCAACGGAAGCGAACGTATAATGTATAAATTTGTTGTTGATTTATTTTATCCCACGCCCATTTAACTATCAAACATGATTATAGATCCACCCATAGATATACTGATATGACTTTCTATCCCCGAAATATGAGATTGGGTAACGGACCCTGTTTTGTTCGATCGGAATACTTAATACTGGGTATTGATTCTACGTCTAATACATTTGCCCTGTTAAATTGAAACGCAGTAACTGCATGAAGCTAAAACTTGAGAAAAGCCCATTAACTTCAAGTTGGTGCCATTTTTGTTTGAATTATTGTACGAAATATATGTTAATGTCTATAAACATGTCTTTGGTGTACTTATGTATGAGATTAAACAGAATTGCATTTTCGCTTATCACGTGACCTCTGTGTCAGTTACTGCGTTTCGATCTAACATAACATGACCTCTGTGTCAGTTACTGCGTTTCAATCTAACAATAATGCGGCTTTAATTTGTAGTCATGATTGCAGTAGCTGTTATTAAACTTGTTTTCAATCGGAAAATTTGATAAGAATAATACATTGTTACTCTCCCTATCATTATCATCTTAATAGGTTACCGACCCAAGGATCCGAAATATTAGGTTACCGGACCACAGCCCCATGAAATTAGGTTACCAACCCAAAAGTGCGATATCACCATGGCATTGCATTCGTCTGTATGCGGCCATCCAACTATAGTATTATATTTTCTTATAAGTCCAATCATCATTATTTTTTACAGATAATAGTAATCATTTATTATTTATTAGGTTACCGACCAAAGGACCCGAAATATTAGGTTACCGGACCACAGCCCCATGAAATTAGGTTACCAACCCAAAGGTGCGATATCACCATGGCATTGCATTCGTCTGTATGCGGCCATCCAACTATAGTATTATATTTTCTTATAAGTCCAATCATCATTACTTTTTACAGATAATAGTAATCATTTATTATTTATTAGGTTACCGACCAAAGGACCCGAAATATTAGGTTACCGAACCACAGCCCCATGAAATTAGGTTACCAACCCAAAGGTGTGATATCACCATGGCATTGCATTCGTCTGTATGCGGCCATCCAACTATAGTGCTATATTTTCTTATAAGTCCAATCATCGTTATATTTTACAGATAATAGTCATCATTTATTATTTATTAGGTTACCGACCAAAGGACCCGAAATATCAGGTTACCGTATTACACAGCCCCATAATAATGAACCAACCTAAATAATCGTGGCATTTTATCCGCTCATATGCGGCGGTCCAACTATAGTGTTATATTTTCTTATAGGTCCAATCATCATTATATTTTACAGATAATAGTCATTATTTATTATTTATTAGGTTACCGACCAAAGGACCCGAAATATTAGGTTACCGGACCACAGCCCCATGAAATTAAGTTACCAACCCAAAGGTGCGATATCACCATGGCATTGCATTCGTCTGTATGCGGCCATCCAACTATAGTGCTATATTTTCTTATAAGTCCAATCATCGTTATATTTTACAGATAATAGTCATCATTTATTATTTATTAGGTTACCGACCAAAGGATCCGAAATATCATTTTACCGGATCACAGCCCCATAATAATGAACCAACCTAAATTATCGTGGCATTTTATCCGCTCATATGCGGCGGTCCAACTAGTTTCATATTTCATGTGAAATCATCATTACATTTTGCACAAAAAGATTGATCATTCATTGTTTATTATTTATCGGGTTACCGAACCAAGGTCCCAATAATTGAATTACCGGACCACAGCCCCATATTAGGTCACTGATTCAAAGGTCCGAAATTACCGTGGCATTGCATGCGTCCATCATGCGTCCATCCAACTAGTTTTATATAAGTTTATATTTTTATAACTAGTTTCATAAGTCGAATCATCACTATATTTTGCAAAAAATAATTTTCTTATCCTCATATTAGGCCTAGAAAAATTTATTTTCTGTTTCTCGTCCTCCTATTTTTTCAAAACTGGGTAGGGAGGGACTTTTTATTTTTTTATGTTTCATTTTTTATTTCGCAAAAAATACCGTCCTCAGCTCAAGAGCAAATTGGGTAGGGAGGCACTATTTATTTTTTATATTTGGTGGGACAACATTGCACACATTTGAAATAAATTTGATTTATTGATTGATAAAAAATCACTTGCGCACAGACGCATTCAAGCCCAAATAAATCAATCCCTTTGAATTGAAATCATGTGTAACACATGACTTTGATGATTTCATTTATGGGGGCTTGATTTATTTGGGCTTGAAACCTCTTGGACGGGCACATTGGCATCATTATAGCAGTCAAATTATGTGTACTAGTAGTAGTATTATCAAAAACCGTCAGTTGATACTATATTTCAATGATGAGTAATTGTTGAGAACCGTTCTATCAGTTAATATGTCCTTTGAAGTATAACATGAGGAATATAGTAAATCAATTCTTGATCACAATTGTATATTATGTATTATTACATACACGTAACCACATAGAATAACTGTGTTTGAAAAATGGTAGCGTCTTTGTCTCATTTGGCGGAGAGTGAAAACAAGGAGGTAAGTTAAATATATGCCTAAGTTGCATGCTGAGATTCGGTTTCTCGATCATTCACTATCCTTAAAATAGGGGCGGGAACACTTTTTATTTCTTATTTGAGAATCGCAAATAAAAAAATCTGGGAGGCTGCTTTTGAACACAGGCAGGCGGGGACAAGAAACAGAAAATTAATTTTTTTTAGGCCTTACCGTCTCATTTACCAAACATATAAGGTTAACTGACCACAACCCCATATAAGGTCACCGACTCAAAGATCCCATATTTCTGTTGTGCTGATGCTGATTATTATCCGGTAGCTGTTCTCGGTGCTTGGGTGGTTTTTGAATTACTATTATTCGAAATAATATGAATTAAAGGTTTCAGCTGTCATGATGACCATTACGATGATGACCGGCCTTGGGCGATGATGAGGAATGTTGACCAAATGACCATCGATCTTAGAGCAAATGAAATGGAATTGACCATAGAAAAATACAAAATTAACAGGAAAATGAATCATGAATATCGGCAGAGTATTACAACTTTTCGATTCTGTTCTTTTCTTTGACCTTGTCATTCAATTATTGAGCTGTAAAATTCCACAGTATTATTTCCATTATCAAGGCATGGCTTCTGAACAAAAACGATTTTTAAGCACGGCCTTCACAATGTGGTCTCGAATCTCAGAATACTCAAACATCATAAAATACTGACCCCCCCCCCCCCCCCAATTTTCGGCCTCGGACGATAATGGGGAGTTTTGGTCTTAGGACCATCAGTTGTACACCATACGATAAGAAATTGGCCAAAGCAAATACAAAAATAGTTTGAAACAATAATAAATATTGATTAAAATCTGAGTTATAGCCAATTATGTGATTTTCACGTTTTCAGTTGCCCTGGCAACCATTTTGTGTTGATTTTGCCAAAATTAAGAAAGGCTGAGCTACAGCCATAGTGCTTAATCTCCACAACTTTCAAGTCAATCGGACCATTTGTTGTTGATAAACAGAGAGACTCAAATGCAATAACCTTTTCCCCCTATCAGGGCGAGTGTAATTGGTGGGGCGGTTGAGGGAGCCACGCGTCAGCCTTTGTTTCATATCCGGTACTGCACCCGCCTCTCGCTTCAAATTATGCGGCTTCGTTTTAGTGCAAATACATTAATAACACATGTCCAATTTCTGCTGTAGACATATTTACCTAGTGTGGGCTATATTTTGGTATCGATTAGAAGCCATTTTATGCTTGTTTCCAACTAAAAACATCATTGACAAAATATACCAAAATGGCTGTCAAACGGTTGTAACTTTTGAACGGATAGTGATAGTGACATACCGTAAAGACCATTTTGCTCATATAAAGAGATCTTTCATAGAAGTTCACATCATATTTACACTTCACTAGCACACTAATGCCTTGGACGTTACCGTTGAGGTGCTTCTTCTATATAAATATTTATCAAAATACTACTGCATGCATGAAAAACTATAGTGAAACATGACTGATCATATATATTTTTACAATAGGCCTACTGTAACAGTGTTTCTGGAAACACAATTTTCAACCTAAAACTCTGACCCCAGTGGGGGAGGGGGGGGGGCGGGTAATAGAGCAATTGTGTGTGTGGGGGGGGGGGGGGGTTCCGTGCGGGGTGACAAAATATACGAGATCGTATCACTCGTGTATCTCTGTTGAATTTGGCATGTGTCAGTCAATATATTTGATGATAGCCGATCAGATACATTTCAAGATATTTGGTCGCTTTATATTGAATGCAGACATGTCCATCATGCCAACTTATTGTTAACTTACTCTTCTGCAGCACCAGGCTAAAATACGCTTGGCTCTTGAAAACCTTTCAAGATGGTTCGCAAGGTTGATGTAGATTCAAATTCGCGCATACGGCTGCAGTAATTGCAGCCTCGTTCCCATCGTAACTGTATTGTGGTGTTAAATTGAAACGCAGTATCGTGAGTTACTGCGTTTCAATTTAACACGGTACAGTTACTGCAAATCCTTCGTCAGTTACGGCATTTTGAGTATCCAGATGGAGCAGTTACGGACGGAATTGGTAAAAACGGTTAATTGGGGAGATAAATAATGACCAAAAAATGAGTTTAGGAAGAAAAAAAAAATTTCGAAAAATTTCAGTTACTGCGTTTCAATTTAATGTGCTGTTAAGTAACCAATCAGGAAATACCACATTTACCTACATGTATTTAAACGAACAGCATTTATCCTACAATTTCGCTCTATTATTAATGTTGTAGTCACCGTTGCCACCTTATAAGTGTGTTATATCTGTGGAGGATTAAGTAGAACATTATTTTCCCAGTGTTTCCCATGTTCTGAAAACTCGGACAATACACTCTTAGACAGGTGGAGGTGAATATAATTAGGCAGAACATATATATCTATGTCACTCTCGGTGGATATTTGAAGGTTTCAACTCAAGGTTACAGCATGTACAGAGCGTAATCCTTCGAGCATTGGCAGTTGACCGCCGTGGTTGGCATTTGTCCTTTTATGGCAGGTCATGTTATCAAAACTTCCACCCTTTTTGTTCATCAATATCTGACACTCCGTCCAGAATGAGAACAAACGACCAATCGATACCAGTTAACGTGGATTTCTACCTCTGCCACAAGGTGCGGTTCATGAGAAAGAAGTGAAAGTGTCGACTTGTCTCACGGAAAGCTACGCAATTAGTGTGATGCATTCTTTTAATATCTTCTATAGATGTATTCTTCTTCGGGAACAAATGACAATTGTGATGAATCAATGAAATTGTTTACTACGGTATTAGCCTTTGTAGGCTTTGTAGTTTGCTTTTAGGTTGAACAAGTCCAATGAAAAACACAAACAGAACCGTTTTTACACGTCTATCGAGAAACATTCAATGAATATATGCTACTCATTTTCAGAACAGGCCCCATAAGCTGAACCTGTGATGACATATGTATTGCAGTGAATATTTTGAAAATTTGTGGGCCCAAAAACACTATGAAATGGGTACTTGCTTGTTACAAATGCGTACCAACTGAATCTATAAATACCGGGGGATAAAATACCAAAACTGGTGGACGTTCTAACCGATTATTTCCATATTAAATTTTACTCCAAACATACAGGGTTAGGGATTTCCAGAAGAGGCCCCATAAGCTGAACCTGTGATGACATATGTATTGCAGTAAATATTTTGAAATTTTTTGGGCCCAAAAACACTATGAAATGGGTACTTGCTTGTTACAAATGCGTACCAACTGAATCTATGGATACTGGGGGACAAAATAGGGCACCGAAGTCTCGTTCCACATGTGTCCAAAAATTACGTATTTATGACGTAATTTTGTACTTCCGGGGACAAGGCTTGCCACGTGGTCACTTTTGCTGATTTAGCTTGAATTCACATCTACCGTACAACAAAGTATCCTTAGATATATCCATAACTCTTTCTTGAATGTAATGAAAGTACTCCGAATTATTTACTTACAAAATTTACACAAAATCAGGTGTATTTTTCAAACTGAAAATGCGCCCTGTTCAAGTCGCGTTTGAGAGTGCATTTCTGAGGCATAAATTCGATTATAACACAACTATTTATGTGATGTTAAACTTGAAATAGGACAAAATATGTCTCTCCTCTTATGTAGCTACTCGGAACACAAAAAGAAAGTATAAGTTCGACTAAATTGAAAAGCCTTGGTACATTTTCTGCCGTAAAGATCGCGGCCCAAATGCCCAGAAACATGTGCTATTCAAACTCTTCAATCGACAGTAAATATTTGAGGAATAATACATTCATCGATCTGATAGCGGCTGTGATGTGTCAATATTGGTAATATATAATTCCGATGAATTTCCGTTGATTTACGTTGATATTATTTGGAACCGAGCAACTACAATATTCACAATTTTTCAGAAAATTTGGCGGGAAAGTTGTGTGTCCCCAAAATGACGAAATAACACAAAATAACGTGACGTTTTAAATCTCACTTCTGTGCCCTATACCAAAAATGGTGGACGTTCTAACCGATTATTTCCATATTAAATTTTACTCCAAACATACAGGGTTAGGGATTCCCAAAAAATGTCTATGTTACAGTCAATGTAGGCTGGTTTAAAAATGTAATCAATCACTACTGGGGTTATGGCTACAATGTACGAGTGTTGTTTTATGGTAACAGTTCAATTTGATATTTATACATAATTTTTGAAATACCAACCCTATCATGGCTGAGAGCAAAATATACAAAAATGGCGCCGACTGGCCTGTTGTAGCCCGGTTGCCTGGAGCGTGGACGGCCAAAAGTTACCTTTATTGTATCCATGTTCTTGTATACCATATTTCAGAAACTGAAAATCTTGTTTATAATGCTATGCATGATTGGTTTCTCCAATGTATAGGATTACGTATGACAACAACCCAGGAGCTCCATGTGTTAGCTAAATGTTGCACTAATTCATTCGCATGGACATATAATAAGCCACGTTCAGATATAAAATTTTTAAAATATGACTTATTTCTACTCATGTAAATATGTGCATGATAAAACACAGATACGTAGGCCACATTTCAAATCAGTTGTCACGATATAATGTGAGATTTGTGGGACTAAATAATTGTTGCGGGATACAATACGTGAGTTCGGAAATGATTTCATATCAGGTCAGTGGAATTGGGTCAGGGTCAAGTGGTATAAACATAGTCAATTCATGCCCAGTCAATGTCACCAACACATTACTCGATTTCGCCTGTACAATACTACATGTATATACTTTGTTTACTTCGAGTTCACCGTGTCACTCGCGTTTCAACACGGTGTGCACGAACGTTTTGTTTATACCACTTGACCTGACCTAGAAACATTTCCGAACTGGCTTATACATAATGTGGGCCTAGGTTCATTGAGTCAAGTGAGAATGCACTAATACTCAATCCTATGTCTTATCAACTAAATGTCCCATGCACGTGAAAACGACCAGGTGATCGACACGGGTGGCTGAGCTTACCAGGAAGTGGATTATTATTATACAGAGTGAACTCTGAACTTCGATAACAATCATGCATTGTTTCCTTTACTGCCCACGAAATGATGAGTGGGCGGGATCGCCTCAAGTTCATTAGTTCTGGATGAAACATGCCCGAGAAAGAGACAGAGAGAGGGTAAATTTCAAGCATACGTCTATGCATTTAAGCATGTCACATGGATATAAATTCCTGATATTTCACGTGTCAGTTCCACCGCTGTCGTCTGTACGTATATTGTACTAATTATAGTTCATCTGCGGTGATTCCATGTAAATATAGACCTTCACCAAATTTATTGCTTAAAGTGCTTTCATAATTAAAAGGCGCCAACGTTCGCTGTATTATCTCCAGTTGTATGCACTTTAAATTTACCAGACCAAAGGCAGAGTGAGAACAAGCCACTGACCAAATAGGATTTAATGATGTTTTGCATATGAAGAGCAATGGGTCATTGTAATATAAAAAAAAAAACATCATGCATATTACCGCTGTCCTTTCTATTGCCTGCTTTCCCGCCTTCGTCTTACCATTATCAAACCCCATTTAATCATTTAACTGTCATGTTATTGAAAGCAATATCGATATACGACTAATTCAGTTTGGTCAATGCTTCGTTCTCACTTTGCTTCAAGTCTGGAAAATGTAAAGTACAATAGAACTGGAGTTATTACATCAAACGTTGGCGTCTTTTAATTATGAACGGACTTTAGTGCAGTTTACACAGTACTAAAATCCGTATCGCAATGTGGCAACAAATGTTTCGTTGATTTGAATGTCAAACTGCAATAAAATTGCATAACATTGCAACTACGAAAGGTAATCGTGAAGGAGTCTCTCAAATGATTGAAACGTACGTGAGGATCTCAATTCCCTCGCCAGTGCCGCCAAGTCCTTGGTACTGATTTGCGAAGAATTTGAACACTGGAACAATTGGAACAATTTTCTTTATAACAGCATGAGAATAATCGCCTGTGTATCGACAGTGAACCAGGGCTTCACACATGGACAGGAAGTGTCTCTGGTCCATGGAGCAAGAACAGAACGCGCATAGTTATAGACGCACTCAAAGTAGCCAGACGTGGTATTATGCAGTATATTTCAAAATATTATTTACCAAAAGTAATGCAATGTTAATTTTTTTAACAAAGTGTAATCAGGCCAAACATTGTAATAGATTATCTACAAGGACCGCAACCCACACACACGTTGAAACTGTGCTAAATGAGTATTGTCTCCTCTGGCCCAGTAATCCCAGGGCCTGCCTAAGCCAAAGGCTCATCCTGCATCGCACACAACTACAGTACACGTGTTTTCATAAACTGTATCATAGAAATCGATTTCTGTGCCTGTATACAGCTTTAAATTGAGGTAATAAAAGTAGTTTCACTTGATTTGCAATGGGCCATATTGATTTTTAGGTTACCGGACCTATGGTCCGTAACCTATTGGCATGGCAATGCGTCCGGCGTCGTCGTCGTCCGTCGTCCGTCGTCCGTCGTCGTCGTCGTCGTCCGTCAACAATTTTATCTTTAAAGTTTACGATCGAATTTTTCTGAAATTTTGCACAAAAATGCATAAAAATATTTTGAGAGGGAGGTATTTTTTAGTTTTTTTATTTTCGCATTTTTTTCAAAATGGCGGCCGTTTTCGACGAAAAATGCCTGATTTTGGACTTTGGCGGACATTTTCTCAAAATCTGTTCAGTAACTTTTTTTTTATTGATGCATAACACTCCTCATATGTACCCCTGTGACATGTATAAATTTCGTTGCGCTTGAATCGCTCGAAGTGGGCCATTTTGGGCCCAAACTCGGCCCAAATGGGACTTTCCCATGTTAAATTCTCCTATGCTTTATAATGGGACACATTAAAGCCTAATATCTCACTTAATATTGAGATTAGAGACTAGGAATCAATTGTGGACATATAGGAAATGATATATGCTGAATATTGTCGTGACCTTGAATTTGACCTCTGACCTTGGTTTCAAGGTCAGAGCGGCCGTTTTCGTCGAAAAATGGCCAATTTTGGACTTCGACGGTCGTTTTCTCAAAATCTGTTCAGTAACTTTTTTTTCTTATTGATGAAAAACACTCCTCATATGTACCCCTGTGACATGTATAAATTTCGTTGCGCTTGAATCGCTTGAAGTGGGCCATTTTGGGCCCAAACTCGGCCCAAATGTGACTTTCCCATGTTAAATTTTCCTATGCTTTATAATGGCACACATTAAGCCTAATATCTCACTTAATATTGAAATTAGAGACTAGGAATGAATTGTGGACATATAGGAAATGATATATGCTGAATATTCTCGTGACCTTGAATTTGACTTTTGACCTCATTTTCAAGGTCACAGGACAAAATGGCTAATATCTCGCTTATTATCGACTTTACAGCTTAGGAATCAGTTGTGAACATATAGGAAATGATATATGCTGAATATTCGTGTGACCTTGAACTTGACCTTTGACCTCATCTTCAAGGTCACATGACAAAATGGCTAATATCTCGCTTATTATCGACTTTACAGCTTAGGAATCAATTGTGAACATATAGGAAATGATATATGCTGAATGTTTTCGTGACCTTGAATTTGACCTTTGACCTCAGTTCCAAGGTCGCAGGACAAAATTGCTAATATCTCGCTTATTATCGACTTTACAGTTTAGGAATCAATTTTGAACATATAGGAAATGATATATGCTGAATATTTTCGTGACCTTGAATTTGACCTTTGACCTCATTTCCAAGGTCGCAGGACAAAATTGCTAATATCTCGCTTATTATCGACTTTACAGCTTAGGAATCAATTGTGAACATATAGGAAATGATATATGCTGAATATTCTCGTGGCCTTGAATTTGAGCTTTGACCTCATTTTCAAGGTCACAGCACAAAATGGCCAATATCTTGCTTATTAGCGACTTTACAGCTTAGGAATCGATTGTGAACATATAGGAAATGATATATGCTGAAAATTCTCGTGACCTTGAATTTGACCTTTGACCTCATTTTCAAGGTCACAGGACAAAACGGCCAATATCTTGCTTATTAGCGACTTTACAGCTTAGGAATCAATTGTGAACATATAGGAAATGATATATGCTGAAAATTCTCATCACCTTGAATTTGACCTTTGACCTCATTTTCAAAGTCACATGACAAAATGGCTAATATCTCGCTTATTATCGACTTTACAGCTTAGGAATCAATTGTGAACATATAGGAAATGATATATGCTGAATATTCTCATGACCTTAAATTTGACCTTTGACCTCATTTCCAAGGTCACAGGACAAAATTGCTAATATCTCGCTTATTATCGACTTTACAGCTTAGGAATCAATTGTGAACATATAGGAAATGATATATGCTGAATATTCTCATGACCTTGAATTTGACCTTTGACCTCATTTTCAAGGTCAAAGGACAAAATGGCCAATATCTTGCTTATTAGCGCCTTTACAGCTTAGAAATCAATTGTGAACATATAGGAAATGATATATGCTGAATATTCTAGTGACCTTGAATTTGACTTTTGACCTCATTTTCAAGGTCAACAGGACAAAATGGCTAATATCTCGCTTATTATCGACTTTACAGCTTAGGAATCAATTGTGAACATATAGGAAATGATATATTCTGAATATTTTAATGATATTGAATTTGACCTTTGACCTAAATTTCAAGGTCAGTCATTTTATTTTCAAAGTCAGATTACAAAATGGCTTATATCTCGCTTATTATCAAATTTACAGCTTAGGGGTCCATGGTGAACATATAGGAAATGATGTATGCTGAATAGTAAGGTGATCTAGAATTTAAGCTTTGATCCCATTGTCAAGGTTAGAGATATGGCGATTTCAGTGGTCACCTTGAATTTGACCTTCAACTTTCTCGGCTTAACTCTGTATATTTCTCCGGTAACCTTTCTAGCCCATTGGGCAATTTTTTTGGTTTGCCGTAGACTGAAATAGTGATAATTTTGGAAGGATATACAGTATTTTTGTTTACTGAGGTATGACAACAAGATATTGCTCGGATGTTGTAATACATCTTCTGTAGATCAGTTTGGATATATTTTTGAGTGCCAAGCGACGAAATGCTGTCCACAATTGTGGAATCCCCAGGTCAGTTATCGTAGACGTTGATTTTCACATTTTGTGTGCGTATTTAAAAAAGTCATTGTGTTGATTATTTGCAAAGAATACAATAGATTTCATCAATTATAGCTTTCTATAGGTATGTTTGTTGGATGAGTAGGGAAAGGCATTTTTATTCTTTGGAATATTTTTTGACACACAACATATACAAAGCGGAGCCTCATCTTAAGAAGAACCCAGCTTTGAATACTAGATTGGGTAGTATTTTTGTGCAGCATAGGGCCTACATGTATGTGCAGTCATGTTGACATAAAACGACGCACATCTAGAGTGTATTTTCCATACTGTTGTCTCTGTGTTCCTACAATTGACGTTGTCGTTGTTCTAAAGGAGTTTTGTTTTCACGTAGGGTGAAAACACATATGTATAACACATATATTTTGGAAAAAAGATGATATAACGACCAATAATATATGTCATGCTGTGCCGTGAATGGTATTATGATCAGACTTGACACCCACTCCCAGCCCTGGAGAAGGAATAACGCATCCACCCATGTAGAAGAGATCCATGGTATTTAAAGATCACAGTGTGTACCAATTAACCCGGGCCATCCATTTGCACGATCCACTTACTCCACCATAGAGGATGACATCTTATGAAGTCAGATGCACAGAGCGACATCGATTTCACCACAAACCCATAGTGTCACGAAAAGCGAGACATTTTAGCTTGTTTTTGTTCAGGCCTCTTCAGCCATTCACCTCTCCCCGTTGTCTTTCTGAAAACAATTTTTCAATTTTCACTGTTAAACAAATGATTCACATTTGTTCACCGTTCAATAAATAAAACGAAGTTAGTGTATTTTCTTCTCTTGCACGGTATTTTCCCGAGATGCCGTGCGCTGTATCTGTGTGATACGCATGTATGTTATTCATATCAAAACATCAATATGAACGTCCGTGTTTACTGGAGTCAACTTGAAAAGCCAATAACATCACCATAATGAAAAGCCTAACTCAATTATTGTGTCTACAGGTGCCTTGTAAAACGGGCTTCACATTGTTTATAATATATTGTATGATGAGTATACTCAGCTACAAGATCGGGAGTTGAACAGAAGGCATATAAAATTGAATTGTTCTGAATTTAATTCACATTACATAAACATAGCGACAAAATACTGGTTAATAGTACTAGTACTGAAAACACTTTACATCTGGTGATGATTTTTTCGTATACACACGTTTATACTAGGTGTTTTTCTAGAACCTATGTGTGCACAGGTGCAGAATATGCATCATATATAAATACACTGACAGAATGCTTCACGAATTCGATCCTATATATGCAGTTTGCTATTTGTTTTTTGTCATGGGGGAATTAATAGCGATTAATTATGCACGTGATTTATTGGCAGCTATTGTTGAAACAACCATACATAGATGTACATGTACAGCGTGGGATCTCTGACAGACACATGGCAAGAGCACACATACAGGCTTCTTTGTAGTGGCAGTCTGGGAGCTAACATGAGGCAAGTACACCGGTCAAATTATACTGCTGACCGTCAGATAGATCAATGAATTCCAAATAGAACCAACCAGCAGCTACTGCATATGAGAAGAGAGGCTTCTTGTTGATACAATCAGACACATACACAATTCCTGGTTAAGTTGGCGTGCACTGTGTGAAGTGCACGACCATTCTGAAGCCTTAGATTACGTGAATCAATCCATTAATACCACACCCAGTGCCTCCAATGGTGACCATACTGCAGGGAAAACGCCACTGATAAACATCTCTCATCGATTCTGTATATTACGGTAAAACTGACAGTATTTGTGTCATACTCGTGGATAATTACCGTAATTGCGCACACGTACACACCACATATGACACCCATCAATCAATTAATTCATGTTTACCAATAATGTCGAATTGGGCCCTTAACTTACATGGTGTTTCAAGCACAGCATTATGTTTCCTGTCATGTCAAAACTGCGGCCACTCTTGATGTAGTTATATGGAACGTGTACTATTCCATAATGGACAGCCATTGTACTCTTCCAGGATAATATTGTCATCAAATCCCTAGGTGGAGTTGTCTACGTTTCATGCACACGTACTCTGTGTATGGACATGACACTTAATGATGTGCTTTCTCATCACACGGACGCACGAAAATGACTTGAGCCATTTTTTTCTGCTGAGTGTTCACATTTGAAACTATGCAATCTGAGGTAACAGAAAGTATTAATTTCCATCTGTCATCATTGGAAGACAGAAGACAGAAGTGTACCAAGTAATACATACATGTCCAGTAATAATCTGATGCACGAGTCCCAACCAGTTTATCATCCGGCTAAATACTGTCGTATGAGTTATTACAGACCCACCGATGACGTAATTCACTGCAGGTGACCTTCATCCGGGATCTAACATGGAATTATGAACAGGCGCAACATGTGCCTCATTGGCCGTCAGCGCTCTAGGCAGTATCAGTCGTAATTATCATTTAAAATACGATCTGAGGCCCGAGGGTTTATCGATAATTGCACGATCAGTGGCATTATCCCTCTTGGGAAGACATCGAGACCGTTGAATGGGCTGCTGAGTTACTTGAACCCTGCCAAAGATACGACCATGGACGTGAAGGACAACAAGGCAGGTGTAGTGTAATGGTGACATGTTCGTATCCATTGTTTGTCAACCACCTGACAGTACTAGTGTATTGGGTTTTTTTTTCACCAGCAAATATACACAGCCTATACTATAGGTGTCATATTATTCGTTCGTTCGGAATCTAGGCCGGCACTCATGACATTTGCTGTTTGATAATATTTCAAGTAGTTGAAATGCTGTCACTAAACTAACCCTTTCGGCTTTTTATGGTCCATGTTTCACTCTTTAACGTTAACCCGGTGTTTTAGTGTTTAGTCAGTTGGTGTTGGTCTGTGGAATTCTTGAATTGTCTCTGATTGAAGAAATAAGCCTATGAAAGATTATAGTTATTCGTCTGGGATATCATGTGTAATACTTTTTAATTAAGAGACCGGCACCTAAAGGATAGAGTATTGGTCAGTTCTAACAACTGCACGAATTGAACTTGTTTTACCTTGTTTCTGTTTTTGGTTCTGTCCACACAACCTGTTTTTAATACAGAAAACTATGTCAAAAAATAACAGCATTGTCCATTTAGACAGGTCACAGAGGCATGTATTCGTGTGGCACCACGGGAATGCACGAGCATTTTGTGCATTGTTTGGTGATACAATTGTAACTTCACAAATGTATTCTCGGAATAAGAACCTACGATACATACACCTAGCTACCTACGACATTGACATGGCATATCTTCATACATGTTTCAAACCCACTGTCGTTACCCCGATTTACAACATTCATAATGGTAGTCATCAACATGGCAAACGAATATCCAATTCGAATTTATGTACACCAAGATCAAGTTATTCTGAGAGTATCAAATGGCTAAGGATGTAAAATAAGAGAAAAGACAGTCGCTGATATCATGAAAAAAATTTCAATGTCCTACAGTTCTGCCCCATCTTCATCATAAAGCATGGTGTATTTGTAGGCATATTATAACATCGTCCTAGCTTTTGTAGCCTCCCCCCCCCCCCCCCACACACACCGTATTTTGTTGGCGATTCCTCGTTGATTAGATAAGGAATCATTGCTGACAATGTTCCATTATTATCCAATCTGATTTATAATTACAGTATTTTTTTCTCGATATCATGCACTTGATATACTACAAAGCATATAAAGCTTTTTGGACACAAAATTGGACACAAAAATGTGCTACAGACCATCCGGAAATATTCTCAAGACCCGTACGCCGCTATGGCTTGTGCTTTTTATCATATTTTACATTGTTAGCTGTGTGATCTGGTTAAATTCGCACAATCTAGCAATGCTCTTTTAGACGCAGGGTTGCCACAGACTGTGTCACTGAATATCTAGAGGTATTCAGCTTTAAGTGGGCCCCAGACCCCACACCACTCTGGCTTGGTCCCTAATATTAGGACCACTCCCCTTTTCACAAGGCCTGATTCCGCCCCTGTTGATCGTGGAAGGAAAAAGAGCAATAGTATTTTGATCCGGGGTAGGGGTAGTTTTATTCCTATCACCACACGATTTTGTATGTGTTTATTCACGTTTGTTGATATATGGGAGATATAGAGAGAGATATGGGAGATTGGGTTGATATATTTCAATTCCAGTGCCATCAATGCACTATCGCCCATAATCCAGAGATATTGATCACGATCAGAGATATTGATTGGGTCAGATATCACACCCTAGGTTTGGTACACTCTTCCTCACTATATTGTAATTGTTGACATCATTGCAACATAACAGAATGAATTCCACTATAAGGTTTTCCAAACATATGATATTAATTTTTTTATAAGGATATTCAAACTGTTCCAGAACTCTGATTTTGGCAAACTCGTTCACGGTGTTTTTGCTAGTGTTTTTTGAATGCTATAAAGATATCGTGTTAAAACTTTGAATATCTCAACTTAGAAGCAAATGACATTGTTTTCGAAATATTGATAATTGCAAACAAAAAATCTAAAATTCTAATATTTAAAAATATTTATCATGATTTACAAAATATTTTTCAGGAATTTGAAAAGATACAAATGGACCAAGAAATGTCAGAAGAAACTGGTTGACCATTCTGGGCTTCTGTACCATCAGGCAGCCGCTTGCAGCAGTGCACATTTTGTTTTGTAAGAAGCAGATAGCGTTTTGGAACTTAGTTTGGTCTAAATTAATTGCCATATGTATTGCAGCTATGTAGATCTAAAATTCGGTTGACTAGCTCATCCGAAGTGATTTGACTCAGCCAAAAGGTCAAAGATGAAGCAGACGAACTAGGAAAATCAGAGTATTTTGTTAAATTGATCCTGTTGGTGTTTAAACCGGTAAACGTATGAGTTACCTTAATACGAGCTACTAGAATTGAAGAACCAAAACCTAACTCTGCAATGGGAACACTTTTTTGAGAAGAGATAAATTTGTGATCCTTATCGTTGTTTTTTTTCTAACATCTGCAGAAAAAAGATTACTTGTATAATCGAAAGTGAAAGTATAATTTTTAATTTATATTTAGGTGTTCCAGTCTGAGTTAGCCGAGTACACACATAAATCTGTCGGTATGTTTTTTTTGTAAATCCCTATCTGACTTAAGTGATTTTTTTAATAGCACTTATGATTCAGTTGCTCATATAACGTAAAAGATAACTAGCCGAACGAAATGTTAAAAGTTTTATTGATCACGAATACTCGACCTTTGGCAGTACAGCAGAGAGACAGAATGTCAAAAATACCGGAGATCTAAGCTTAAATAGCAAACTCACAAAAAATGCAATGTACAAATCACAAAAGCACACATTCCAACGGAATATGTCGCCAGTGAAAAGATTGTTGGAAAAACCTAATTTTATAAACATGCTTCCAGTAGGAATGATACAAAAGTCGGTAATACGATAGCAAGTATTTACAATGAGAATGAAGAGAACTGTGATTACAGTACAATCCTGTAGAGAAGAAAAATACATGAATATGATATACCAATCTTTTCACAATGGAAAGTGACCAATTTCCAATATTTCACAGTCGTATTAATCGATATTTTATGCGTTTTAAGGTTTTTTCTTTTGTCATATTAATGTAACAAAACGTCTCCACAAACGTCATTTCCTCACTCACACCAAAACTGAGCAAAATCGGGTATATATATATGTCATCATCCTATATAGCACCCGGAACATAATGGTTGACGAAAACACAATATTGCAAACATTTGTACATACAAGGAAAAACTTCTATTATGCCATGTCTTTTTTCTTTGTTTCCCGTCAGCGGGCGGTTGAAAATAGACATTATTTTGAGAAAACAACACAATATTTTTGGTCGTTTTTTCACTAAACACCGATGTTTTTTTATCCCCGAAATCACCAAACATTGAGAATGATAGTGAATGGTTTCCATTTTACTGTTTCCCTTCTGTTATTTATCAATAAAGTATTTAATAGCTCAGCAATTTGTCCAATATCATTTATTGTACTTTTTGGGCCTGACTTACTTTGTGAATAAACGTGTTAATTATTGTATTTATAAACGTCTGTGTTTTTTCCAGTCTTAGTTTTTTCCCCCAGCTGACTGGTACTTTTTGAAAAAAAAAGTTGACGGTATTAAAGAAAACAAAAAAACAACATGGTCTTACCATAGTGCCAAATAATTGTTGAAAGATTTTATGTGTATTCACGACAACGATCTACGATGGTCCATATTCAGGTCACGTATATATCTACTGATTACATAACACGTAAAGCAAAACTCCAGCCAATATGAAAAAATATATAACACATGCAGAATACAAGTGTAAGAACAATTAAAAAAAAAAACGTTTGTTCTCATCATTTACATGCACTTCATCAGAGCTGG
This sequence comes from Terebella lapidaria, assembly GCA_949152475.1. Lineage (NCBI taxonomy): Eukaryota > Metazoa > Annelida > Polychaeta > Terebellida > Terebellidae > Terebella > Terebella lapidaria. Next base: position 14,511,514 of record OX424564.1, on the reverse strand, counting down.
GTTTAACTTTAGTTAGTTGCTTCTTTTCAATTCCTGGTGATGAGGAACCTATCTGTTGATGTCTCTCTCAACATCCACTGACCTCCCTCCCTCCTTCACCCCCCCCCCCCCCAACAGTTTCCGTTTCACTCCTCATCATCCTCGTCATCATCTACTGACTCCTCCCTGTAGACCCCGCCCGCCTGCTCCTGTGCCATTCGGCTCTGCTGCATGAGAAGCATGGAGAGCTCAGCCTTGTTGATGCGACCGTCCCTGTTCAGATCCCATTCGTCCATGATTGCGTGCTTCATGAACTCTATGTCCTCGCTGTCATAGTCCTGGATTTGATCAGATACAAATAAAATTATATTCACGTGCGTGACAAAGGCAACCGTAATGCAATGTACGTATGCCAGTGTGTCCCAAAAACGGTACGCATACACTTCCATGGTTTATTTTGTTATATAGATACTAAAATGTACATACTTATTTGAGAAGTGTTCTTCGATTTGTAAGTTTGAGTGATCAACTTCGAGTGAACAACTCATCTGTGTATCTTCATTCCTGTACACACGTGTTATATTTTACCTGCTGGACCAGCTCTAGAAGATCCTTCAGAAAGCCGTGTAGTTCCTCATTCTCAATCGTCCCGCTTCGATTCTACAGGTATAACGATACACACAAACAAAGTGTTATACTGTGTTCATACTTGGTATCAGCATCGTAAACTCATATCAGTATCATACTTATATGATTACGGTATCAGTTTAGAACAAGTCATATGCTTGAATAGGTCCGATGGAATTACATAGAAGAACAGCAAAAAAAGTCAGTCCGGTGGTCCAGAAAATTATTGGATTAGTTTACAGCCGCAAAGCCCAAATTTTATAATTTTTTAACTTGAATTTCTTTTGCATTTTTTACCAAATAAATTTCATTTTGACCTTCCAAGGTACCTGAAAAGGTCAAATTCAAATCATCATTCAAATCGCCATCCTACACACTAAATATTTGTTTTCTGTTCTGAAAGGGTATATATCACGAAAATATGATGTCAGCTCATTTGAAGCCACTCATTGAACAGAATAGAACAGTTTTTGCAGAATGTTGATATCATGATTTGTTCAAAAGTTTTAGCAACTTAAAGAGAGAAAGTCCAGCAAATATCTTTCAGCTAATTACTATGCAAATAAATTGTGTGACGTGGACAGCTTTATAATGTTTATAATGTCAAAATTAGGCAATTTATGCTCATAATTTGTCCCCATCAACTATCAGGTATGTTCTTCAGTAGGGAAAGTTCGTGCTTGCATGTTACTGTTGGTTTCAATGAAAACCAATGGGCTGATTTGACCCTTATGGTTGCTACGGTAATATTCAAGTTGAGACACGATATAAAAGTATAAAAAGAATTCAGAAAACGAGGTAGTGAAAATATTTTGTGAAATTGATCAGCAAAAAGATCAAAAACACTCTATAGCAACCGTTACAGGCCTGAGAAATCACTGATGTCTAGAGCCACTGGTGTTCTAGAGCCATTTGTTTCCAATACCTATATTGGTTGCTAAGGGTTGTATTTAGTCAGTTTGCTGATATATTCTTCGGCATGTTGTTAGTACTCTATTGTCTCAAATGTGTTAATTCATGTATATCTTGTTTATAATTAGATATTAACCTTAGCAACCATAACCATCCTTTTAGGCTGGAAATGCTTCTTAAAAACTCATAAAGCAACTTGTTTTCGGAACAAAACAAACAAAGTTACTTCAACCCGTCCAAAATCCATGCCTTTATTATATGATAGTTGAAATGGAACCTTACTTCCTGTGTGTAAATAAAACACGTGGCTCACATGCGCCACGCTGGACTTACGTTATGCATGTGAATGATTGATGTGAAAGTGCAATCTTAGTGGTATTCTCCCACAGCGATTTTTTATATTGTGAGAACTGCGACATGGGGTAGTTGTCGGGCATTATATGAATTAAGTAATACTCAACAATCCGCTGTGCCAAAAATATGTTGATACTATATGAAATGTACATGTTTGGCACATTGGTGGCACATTTATGTTGTTTTATCGCTAAGCCCTGGTTATCGCAGGATTGCGGAAATGCTGTACAGTGTTTAACGTTAGGTAGATTTAGCATAATTGCGAGTAAATGCAACAGACATTCGTTAGGTCTATATGTGTCAAGGCCTAATATGACGCTCTGTGCCTTATATATAGAAAACATACTGGTTTCTATATCATAACGCACTCATATTCACAATATATGTCTTTGTTACATATATACATACTTTAAAAACCTGTTCACATACTTCATTCAGCGAAATTAAACCCTTCCTTATTGTAACATGACATAGTTCAAATGGAAGTCGAACTGCAATCGCAAAAAAACGACCATCCCACTATTTTCTGTGAATGTTGAATTGTTGTTAAAGCTACGGCTTTCGAATGTGTGCAATATTTTTTCCAAAACCAAATTTTTGTGCAACACATCTAATGCTATAACAAAAGGTAAGCTCAATGATTTTGTGATTACAGTAATGATTACATTCATTCTTTTTCATCCTTTTTAATACCCACTTTGTACCGGTTTTGTAAATTAACAAACGAAGTATATCCATCAAACCCGAATGTAAACAAATGCCCAAATCGCGCTTAGAAGTCCACATCGAGTACATTTGCCAGTTCGTATGTGCATATATGGTGTAGTTATGGGAAAATAATTATAGGTAATTGACTGGATACAGTGTTTGAGGCCCGAGGTCGTGTCTGGGCCGCAGCACGCACGAGCTTGCGAGTGCGTCCGCGGCCCAGACACGACTGAGGGCCTCAAACACTGCATCCAGTCGATTAACTTATTATTATATGCCGCATCATGATATGTACATCCCTCGGGAGAGATATGCTTACAAATGCTGACTTTTCTAGCCATTTAGACCCTGAATTCAAAGAATTTTATGGACTTTTCTCATGCACTACAAAAACAAAAACGTCATTTCACCAGCACATGGATACGAAATCGTCAAAAGACCGTCGGTTGCTATGCGCGACGCCGGTCAATACGAAGGAGGGCAATACCGCAGTATATCGGACCGATTGTACTCTGTGTAATCCATTGTAGCATTTTCGTAGGCATATAATAATCAGTGATATACCATGATGTACGTGGAATTGTCCGTCTATCTTGCACTTCTATGCTTTGTTCACATCTGCGTGTGATGGATACAGTTCCTGTATTTACGCGAGAACCGCATGTTCAAATGAGCAAAATTTTCCTGACGACTGGCTATTTTCATTACATTTGATGTGAGTGTGTCTCATTCAGTTAATGTAGCATGTTTAATATGAAATATAGTTTCAACAAATATTCACTGGTTTCGAAGTCAGTTGCTTTAACATTATATTATCACAGAAGATGATAAACCTAAATGTGTTATGTGAACATTAGTGGTCACAAGTATAATCTCACAAGTGTGAGCACAGTGACAGAATTAGCTAATTACATACATTACATACTACATTACATACAACAATTAAAAATCAATATGTTTGGCCACTCACATCGTAGTTGCTCATATGTGCTATTTATTGTCATTTCTTTCCATGATGAATACACTACCAAGTTAGTTGTCATACATATTCATGGATATAAGATAAAAGAGTATGTCCCTTACTCCATGTGTGCATGCACTTAGGAGCGACGCATTCAGATGTATAACAAAAAAGGATGTAACCAGGTACAATTTTGAGTTTATGCAATCATGCAACATTAAACCAGGTGTTATGAATAATATCACTTTTTAAACCAAACACCTAATGTACCATAACAAGAGATATCTCATTTATCAGCAGTTGTGGTGTGAGCAGTAAAAACAATGAGCATCAGTATAAGTAAATAAATCGAAAAAGGGTACACTTAAGGGTGTACGAACGACAAGAAGAACAAGGAACGAAACGAAATATTCTCATACCTTATCATATAGTTGTAAAACCATATTGATATCTCGTCTTGAAATTCTACTAGCACCCTGAAACGTTATTTCAAGTACGAGAAATTTATTCCACAGTGAAAAACAACCAAACACAACAGCGTACATACACCGCCCGACAAAAGCCAATACCACATAAACAAATATTGCCAATAGTTGAAAATTGTATGAACATCTATGTTTCACGTGATAAATTCAGAAAACAATACCATAACCTTGACAATCAAGCAAGAAAGCAATATGTTAGGTGAAATTAGATTTTGAAAAGCGGTGTATCCATAAGCAACATATAATTGACATCAAACCCAGCACACCTGTTTCCAACTAATCTTCGACACTTTACGAAATTCTAACTGTACGGCCTTGGCCTATTATTCTGTGATAATTTTAACAAAATCATTTTTCGGCGGATGCAGCCAAAGGACTAGGGGTACCGTATATTATGATTGTGTGTATGATTATCTACACACAATTGAGTGGATTTTCGCAACGCCATCCAAATTGACTTGTACTCTGATATCAGATTTTGTTTTATTTCTTATATTTGCATATCTTGCCGTACTCTTTAAGGGTAGGTGTAACTGTTGTATTGCTCGTATTCTGAAAATTCAATTTAAAGACGTGTAAGATTCGAGGTAGTGACAGAGACTGGTGTACTGGGTTATGTCGCCCGTGAACCACGTGACCAATCAAGCCCGTTTCCGGTAGACTAGTCTACCAGTCACATCACCACACGCCGCTCTCTTACCCGGTCATACAACTTGAAGACTCTATTGATATCTTTTTTAGTAACTCGACTGGCGCCCTGTAAATGTAATGGCACCAACAAGCATGCATAGATCGTATACATATATACAAAAGTTTTGGGTACCGGACAACTTTGAGACGCCTCTTCCACGGGGTTACTCGTGAACCAATTAGACTGCATGTTTTATTTAATGATAGTAACCAATACTTCGGATTGACATATCATTAACATAGTCATATTCCTTAGCTATCTCCCACACTGTGTACTATATTGCTTGTTTAGAACATGGATCTGAATCTCTCACCCTGAACACCGGTCGGCATAGGTAGTTTTCTCTGACAGGTAACAATCTGAAACCGAGTAGCGTAGCATATCAGATGATGGTGGTTGGCCATGGTACATTAACACCATAGTATATTGGTATCCTAATAAAATCAGAAAATGTTCATCTCATCTCATCTGTAGACTGAATTTTTAAAATAACTTACTTTGACATTTCGCTGAGTTGCAATTTCCCATCTTTGTTCTGATCAAATAACTGCAACTAAACATAGAAAAGGTATATTTGTACTTTTTGCTGCGTTTATTCACAGAACGTCAAGTATGTTCAGTCTGTATAGTGAAGCTATACAGGAGATCAAAGGAAGACATACCATCGTGGTGGTGTACTCCAAGAGCTTTTCCTCTGAAACCTCCGTGTCTTTTTTCATCTCCTTCAGAAGACTTCGTAAGAAATCCTGAAATTCCATTTAGGATACATGAGTATTGATGCAGAACACGTCTTACTGTATAAATATTCCATACCAATATTCGACAATGAACACATTAAATTGCATGAATGATGATAGAAAGTGAAAGATAGAAAGTTACCATCAATTCATCAGCTTCTATATAGCCACTGCAATCTTTGTCGAACTCTCGCCATGTCTGAAGCAATACCAGCAGATGACCTCATCGTGGAATGAATTAATTTAGTTCACCTCAAATCGGAAACATCCCTGTTTAAATATCAACTTTTCAATATGGATTTACCAGTTATTATTCATATTATTCATAACATGTACGTACTCGCATGAACTCGACCGAGGACTCCAGAGGGTTTTCTCGGTGAAAACAAACAAGGAAGTTTTCTTCCGTTGGCAAGATCTGGGCCATCTGAGGAGAATTCAAAAAATGTTTTAATTGATTGTTTGTGAACTATGACCTTCGGCTGTGGAAGGTCATATATAAAAAATATGATGAAACGTATTTGTTTAGCTGATAGCTTAGCAGCGTGTTAACTTGATACTGGTTTTTCACATGTACGCATCGTTTATTCATTCTTTTTTGTTTGAAGATACCTCAGATATTTCGATTCTTTCATCCCCATTGTCATCGTATGCATCCATGAAAGCATCCTTGAGGACCGCCATGGCCGTGTCTGAGATCACCTAGGCAACGGACGTAATTAGAACCTCTAGAGTACCCAATCAGAGACCTCTCCATGGGCAATCACACAGGTAAACACAGTAATTATACAGCTCCCCACACCACAGGCAATCCCCCCGAGGATAAGTTGGAATCACAGCCAGATAATTAAAGGCTGCCTGGAGACACACGGACAGACTTGCAGACTCCATACGTACTGGTGCACGTACCAGAATGATGGCCTCGAGAGAAATTCTGTACATGCTTGTAATATATGGAAAGCCGTTGATACAGGTCAGAAACGACATGCGATGCTTTCATGTCCTGCTGGCTGTCTAAAGGCCAAACATGCAAACAACTGGTACATTTCGAAAGAAAATATTTCAGAAATGTCAAATTGACCTCGGCCTCGGCCAATATGACATTTCTTCATCCCGTATACTGTATATTGGGCTCCTCACTATCCAATATTTGTGTAACATTTGCTTGTTTTTGATGGTACTGCATTCATCCTCAAGATCCCGATCGTCAGCCACAGTAGGTCCCATATTTCTATTATTATTACGTGTCCTAGACATTGCCCGAGGTCAGTACATTTGTGTGACGGTCTCTCGCCCCCGGACCACCAGTAGCCCGGAAATTATGCTCGTTGTTGGGTATTTTACGGTTGGTTTGTTCTCAGAAGTTGAATCGATCCGGCAGTCAATCAGGACAATCAGGCAACCGGGAGATCTAGCCAAGAGAGAAAGTCCCATGGCACACCTTCACAACGGGGGCAGGTGGCCTTGAACACTCCCGAAAGCTCATTTACAGGATAATCATGAGCAAGTTTTCATCACCTTCACATGTAGAAAGGTTGTGTGTATTGGATCACCTTGATTGATGTGTGGGTGGGCGTTAGAAATAGACCGGGCTTCTCGGTCTCAATCAAAACTGGACCATTTTGTGAGCTCTTTTTTTTACACCTAGAATTTTCGTTCTGTTAAAAATCGGACAAGATCGGTGAAGAATGAAAGTCGTGAATTTACTTACCTCGCTCCCGACATCGGAGGCGTTGACGCTTGAGACAAACTCTCGCAGGAAAGCATCCAGCTCCTTGTCTTCTATGTAACCATTTCCTGCAAGAGATGGAAAACTAGTTGAACACAAATGTCTGCTAGAATCAACCGTCTGTATTTGAATAAATCACTGGTGCGTAACTGTGTCCATGTGGTCATACATGACGGTTACCATGTGCACTGAAGCATGACTGTGCCGGCATCGAAGCGTGAACTATACAGCTCGATTTGCAGTATGTATGTATTTTGGATATAGTCACTTCATACTAAATATATTCAGTATCCATTGTGTATGTTTTCAGTGTTCATAAATAGATACAATGAAAATGTCATGTAATGCTGTCAGGCAAAAAATGTGTGACATAAGTATAGCAACGTGTCAAATATGAGGCCTCATGAATGGTGACAAAATTAATTCGAAATATCATAAAGATACGGTGGCTGATATGCGACATCTGAATTTTTTTTTCAGGACACCAATTTTAAAAAAAAGCACAATATTCTATTCGTGAATAAAACTATTCTATTCGCAAATAAAACATTCTATTCACGAATAAAACGTTCTATTCGCGAATAAAACATTCTATTCGTGAATAAAACATTTTATTCGTGAATAAAACTATTCTATCTGCGAATAAAACATTATATTCACGAATAAAACATTCCATTCGTGAATAAAACATTCTATTCGTGAATAAAACGTTCTATTCTCGAATAAAACGTTCTATTCGCGAATAAAACATTCTATTCGTGAATAAAACATTTTATTTGCGAATAAAACTATTCTATTTGCGAATAAAACATTATATTCGCGAATAAAACATTATATTCGCGAATAAAACATTCTATTCGCGAATAAAACGTTCTATTCGCGAATAAAACGTTCTATTCGCGAATAATACTCAATAAGTTACAATTGCTATGAGTAACAAAACTTCTATACATCACAGTGACACATCTCGAATAGAATGTTTTATTCACGAATAGAATGTTTTATTCGCAAATAGAATAGTTTTATTCGCGAATAGAACGTTTTATTCGCAAATAGAATAGTTTTATTCGCGAATAGAACGTTTTATTCGTGAATAGAATGTTTTATTCGCGAATAGAACGTTTTATTCGCGAATAGAACGTTTTATTCGCGAATAGAACGTTTTATTCGCAAATAGAATAGTTTTATTCGCGAATAGAACGTTTTATTCGTGAATAGAATGTTTTATTCGTGAATAGAACGTTTTATTCGCGAATAGAATGTTTTATTCGTGAATAGAACGTTTTATTCGCGAATACACTGAAGTATACACTGAAGTATATATGTATCATCCACACACTGACTAGCGACATGCGATATCGATTTATGCTGAAGGAAAATGGCATGGAATGCAACGTACTGAAAGAATCCAGTATCGACAATGATGTTACACTCTTTGTCTTAGGTATACACCATTGTATACACCATGATTACACACACGTAGGACAAACAGTTTCCAACACACGCCCTATAATACATGTATCCAGACACAAATAGCAAATCATTAATTTTACACGACATGATTGCAAACCCAGCTCGCTAGTATATACATTGCAAATATGAATCAGATATTTGAGAGGTTATTGTGTCATATGCAATAAGATTTCCCATTAGTACATGACAAATATAGAAAAAAAATCCAAATATTACATTTTTCCATTATTCTCTCTCCATTATCGGCTCAAAAGGACCGTATTTCACTTGTGCTGTGTTAGATGACCTACCCTTTAGGTACTGAGTACAGGTGCTGTGTGTTGTCACTTCAAAATTCCATATCGTGTTGTGTTCATCAATACACACACACCCAGTGGATACCAAGAGCTTTATAACCATAGAATCCATACATGTATTTATATATCAAGCGGGATAAACTAGGACGTACTGTACATCAATGGGAGCGACCATGCGAAAGTTTATATATATACATGTAAATGTATTGTTGTTTTTTTATCCCACGCCCATCCAATTGCCACACATGATATAAGATTATAGTTCCACCCATATCATCAAGAAATGAACTTATTGTGGAAATAAATTATTTGTATCCATACATTACAATGATCAAATGAGCAATTGGTGTATATCCATCACTCGTCGAGTATGAAAAATGCACAAACGAGAACAGCCAGTTAACTAACCAATCAGGAAATACCACATTTACCTACATGTATGTAAACGAACAGCATTTCTACAATTCATCTCTTTTACTAATGTTGTAGCCACCGCGGCCACCTCCTACATGTGTTATATATGTGGAGGATTAAGCAGAACGTTACTTTCCCAGTGTTTCCTATGTTCTGAAAACTCGGACAATACACTCTTACAGGTGCAAATGCATACACTCATGCAGAACAGACATTCTATGTCATTGGAATCTCAGTTCAAGGTTACGGCATCAACAAAACGTGTTCCTTTGAGCATTGGCAGTTGACCGCCGTGGCGGTTTTCCTTTTATGGGAGGTCATGTTATCAAAACTTCCAAATTTTTCTCCATCAATATCAGACACTCCATCCAGAATGAAAACAAACGGCCAATCGATACCAATTATCGTGGATATCTACCTCCTCATAGTGTGGTTCATGAGAAAGAAGTGACTCACGGAAAGCTACGCAATTAGTGTGATTTTTAGTATTTTCGACTGATATATTCTTCGTCGGGAACAAATGATAAGCGTGTGAATCAATGAAATTGTTTACTACGGTATTAGCCTCTGACGCTCACTTTGCCACGCTTCAGATGGTTCATTCGATCATGACCATATGAACCGTCGCAAGCGTTACACTAGCTCACTAAGAGGCACAGGTTTGCTTTTAGGTTGAACCAGTCCAAAGAAGAAATAACAAAATTACACATCTAGATCGAGAAACAATCGATGACAACATATTATTGATTTTCAGAAGAGCCTAGCTATATACTAGATATAATAATAATCAGATTTATTTAACGACGGTCCATGATGGAGGCAATTCTGCCTGTCTTCCCCATCCCCCGTCGAGTGACAAGCACATTCGATGGAGAAACCTTTGCGTTGCCAGGATGAAAACTCCACCTATTTTGTGCCGGTGACGGGGTTCGAGCCCGCGTCACCTACCACCTCTGACCTTCGTTGCTTCAAGAGCCACCAGTCCCATCCACTCGGCCACAGAGGCGGTTAGATTGGGTTGCAGCATAGGGCCCGTATGTGCAGTCATGTTGACATAGAACGACGTACATTTAGAGTGTATTTTCAATACTACTGCTAGATGATGTGGTATTTGTCAAAGTCGAAATGAAAAAGCATAAACGATAAACTATCGATATAACATTTTGCAGTGATGCAGTCGATATTTCCCTACTGAAAATCAATTCAAATTTGCTGTAAACGGTGTTGCACAAACACATTCGACGAATATGAGATAACACCATAATATTCTATCATGTTGTCAATACAATATAAACCGTGGCATTCAGACATGTCACATTTATTTACGATGGGAATAATATTTATCATAACTATGCTAGAATGACAGTCGATGCAAATAGCGTAGTTAATGCTATTATACAGTAATTTAGATTACTGTCAACAAACTTACACCTAAACATATCTATGTATTTTGTTTTTCAATAGATGTGTCTATTCTTCCAATAACAAACTCCTGCCCGGCGGGCTGTAAATTCCACACATAGATATCCCATAATAACACTAGATGGGACATGACCATCATTCAGACAATGGACAAAAACGTGAAATTAGCGCCTCATTTGTTAGTCTGTCCCTGAGGATAACATTAACTCAGTAGCCTTTTGGTTTGTGATTAGGTACTTATGTACTTGTCATATATCTTTTCCATGGGGTTTGTTTAGGATTTCTAAATTATTTTCATAGGATGTTGGGCAGTTGTATACTAATTTCATCAGGTGTACAATAGAAACAACTGCACTTACCACACTGTCTGCCCCTGATGACACCAGTGTGTCTTTTCATAAAGTATTAGCTAGTATTTGGTCGGGCTGTGTTTCTATTGCAAAATGTTATGTTTTACGTTTGTGATTGGAATCATCAAAATTTGGCTGTACTGGTGGTAATCTGGTAATACAATGATGAACTTACATTGTTTGATGGCACTTAGCTTTGTAGTTTAATTTTGACATTTTAATTTTACGTAAATTGTATGTTTTTGTTTCCTTCATGTATAGCTCATAATAGTGATTGCCACCAAAACATGGCCGAAAATTATTTTTCGCCGATTGATAACGTCAGTCGTATCTAGTCTTCTTTCTATATATTGTTCCCTCCTTGGGTGGTATTATGTTTCACAACCTTGTACATCCCTTTGGAAATAATCCACTTCCCTTGACAATTTTGATACATACCATTCTTCACTCTTTGGGTAGTACATGTATTCTGTTTTCATAACCTTGTACATCCCTTTGCAAATGATACACTGAGACTTTTGATGCGTATGATTTGTTAACTCCATGAATAGCAATCTATTTTCATAACAATGTGCAACACTTTGGGAATGATCCACTTCTGTTGAATATTCTTATACATGTCAAGTGTTTACAAACATACACACAAGATTAGAGTAGATGGTTCAAACAATTATTAAGGCTCAATTTGGGTCATAATTGTTTAGTTTTCACAGATTTGAATGACAATACTGCTTCCTATCCCATCCAACATCTGTTTGAATGAAAGAACACCTTAGATTTAGTAGGATTCGACACTTTATTCGTGTTCCTATGTTTATTTTCAACGAAGTTATGGCTATTTCAATATTTTGAGCACCGCGGGGGTGGCCATCTTGGATTTTCAGTGAAAATGGATATTTGCCATAGGTAGATTCGAGTGGACTTATTCGTGTGGCGAGAGATACCCCCAAAGAACCTATTTCAGGTGGAATTGCTCTTGTAACATTTTTGTCCAACCTCAGTCTATTTGGTGCTTGTTTCCTGGCCTAAAATCTATGAATAATAACTTGCCCAGGCTATCAATCTATTACCACCAATACAGTCAGATTTTGATGATGCCAATAACAGACGTAAAATACAACATACAGCATTTTGCAATAGAAACAAAGCCCAACCAAATATTTATCCAAAAACACTGGCGTCATCAGGGGCAGACTGTGTGTTAATGTAGTTTCTACTGTATACCTGATGGAATTAGTATACAACTGCCCAACAACCTATGAATATGATTTGGAAAAAAATATGTTTTACGAATATGAACGTAACTGAACTACATATAGTTTGTGATGGCTTGTAATCGGAGCCATTACCTGAAGGTACCACCGCGAACAATTGATTCTCATTGTAAAGGAAGCATGGGTGTCCATGATTTATGCTGTTGTTACGATTGTAATTATCTTTACAGTTTTCCGTGTTGTTTGTTTTGTGTTGTTACGTTTTACGGCACTTGGCGGCACTTTATTCTAAAGGATTTTTTCAGGTGGGGCAAAAACACATATATGATATCACGACTTATAATATATGTCATGCTGTGCCATACATGGTAGAATTATTCATGGCCAACTCCAACCCATGTAGAAGAGATCCATGGTATTTAAAGATCACAGTGTGTACCAATTAACCCGGGCCATCCATTTGCACGATCCACTTACTCCACCATAGAGCATGACATCTTGTGAAGTCAGCTGCACAGAGCGACATCGATTTCACCACAAAACCCTAGTGTCACGAAAAGCGAGACATTTAGCCTGTTTTTGTTCTGGCCTCTTCAGCCATTCACGTCTCCGCGTTGTTTTTTCTCTGAAGACAATTTCTCAATTTTCTCTGTTCAACAAATGATTCACAGTTGTTCACCGTTCAATAAATAAAACGAAGTCAGTGTATTTTCTTTTCTTGCACGGTATTTTCCCTGGATGTCGTTCGCTGTATCTGTGTGATATGCATGTATGTAATTCATATAAAAACATCAATATGAACCTCCGTGTACTGGAGTCAACTTGAAAAGCCAAAAACGTCACCATAATGAACATTCTGACTCATTTATTGTAACTCAAAAAGCCAAAAACGTCATCATAATGAACATTCTAACTCACTTGTTGTAACTCTACAGGTGTTTTGTAAAAACGGGCCTTACATTGTTTATAACATATTTTATGATGAGTAAATTCGTTCACATTATATGAACATGAGTATATTCGGCCACGTTCGAGAATTGAACAGATGACACATGAATTTGAATTGTTCTGAATTTAATTCACATAATATAAACATAACAACAAAATACTGGTTAGTAGTACTGGTTTTGGAAATGATTTTCATCTTGTGATGTAAGTATACACAGGTTCATATTAGGTGCTTTTCTAGAACCTTTGTGTGCACAGGCGCTGAATATACATCATATGTAAATATATTAACGAAATGGTTCACGAATTCGATCCTATATCATGTGTATATGCAGTTTGCTAATTGTTATTTTGTCACGGGGGAATTAGCGATTAATTATGCATGTGATTTATTGGCAGCTATTGTACGCAAACGGAAATGGAGATTAGCCGTCGTGCTGGTGTGCATTCTACATGCAGAGACGTGTCCATTATCTGAATGACTGCGTCTTCTCAGACACGACGTACTGGTACCAGGATATGGTGAATACATAGGAAAGAGCTTGTCAATATACCGCATCACCCGACACAGTAGGTAATATGTTCGCGGTCGATAATGTAACCTGTTGAAGACCAGTCACAGTCGTGGAAATCATGCAGCTGAGTGAATACACGCGGTGAATAATGAGCACATCATCAGTTAATTGCAAGTAGAGGTGATAACCATACAGTATAACCTAATGGATTGAACGCACGTAGCGATGGAGACGACTGGGTGGGTGGGGTTGTTGAACAAAATGCGAATATTAATATTTTATGTGGCTAGGTGCATGTACTATTATTAGACGTGGTACATGTATAGATAACGACCATTCATACAAGTTGGAAATAACTTGGAAATAAACGTTCCCATATATAGAACCATACCTGTAAAAGTATAGGCCTACCACGCATAGGTAATTGCATAACAAAATGCACATCGAACGAAATATTTGTTATTGTTGTTTTCGCATCAGCTTGTCATCGTTTCAGTGAGAAAGAAAATGCCCCTTTGATGGTGTATGGCATGGAACCACAAAAATCACGTATAACCTAACGGTAAAAACTAGAACATAGGAACTTGATTCGAACAGTTGCTTCAATGACAACAAGGTCAAGGTAACAAACCCGCTCTCATATTCAGCCAATGGCTGACATGATTGGATCCCGAAAGCACATGGAGCGTCAATGTTATTCCCACAACCAAATGTCTATATGGCTTCAAATTCAAGTTAATTTCTCCAATATAGAACTGAATAAGACTTGTAATAAACTGTTGGGTCACATTATGTCACTTGTATACACATTTATGACTGATGGCGACTAATTAATAGTTACTTAATTCTAAATAGAGATGCACGTGTACAGCGTGGGATCTCTGACGGACACATGGCAAGAGCACACATACAGGCCTACAGTGTAGTGGCAGTCAGGGAGCTAATGTGAGGCAGGTACACCGGTCAAATTATTCGGTCAGATAGATCAATGAATTCCCAATAGAACCAACCAGCAGCTACTGCATATGACAAGAGAGGATTCTTGTTGATACAATCAGGCACACACACAGTTCCTGGTTAAGTTGGCGTGCACTGTGTGAAGTGCACGACCATTCTGAAGCCTTAGATTACGTGAATCAATCCATTAATACCACACCGAGTGCCTCCAATGATGACCCTACTGCTGGGAAAACGCCACCGATAATTATCTCACACTGATTCGGTATATTACTTGTAAAACTGACACTATTTGTGTCATACTCGTGGATAATTACCGTGAACGCGCACACGTATAATCAAATATGACACCCATCAATCAATTAATTTATTTTTACCAATAGTGTCGATTTGGACCCCCACTTACATCGCGTTTCAATCACAGTATTATGTTTCCCGTCATGTCAAAATTTCGGCCACTCTTGATGTAGTTATGTAGAACGCGTACTGTTCCATAATGGACAGATACTGCACTCTTCCAGGAAGAGAACATGGTTGTATTTGTCTATATTTCATGCACACGTATTTTGTGTATGAACACGATATTTGATGTGTTTGCTTGGAAGCACGAACATGCCCTATACATGTATAATACAGCCATTTTTCTGCTAAGTGTTCATATTTGAAACTAAGCAACCTGAGGTAACATAAAGTATTGATTTCCATCTGTCATCGTTGGAAGACAGAAGTGTACCAGGTGATACAGTATGTCTGGTCATAATCTGATACACGATTCCAGCCTGTTTATCATCCGGCTATATATTGTGGTGCGAGCTATTACAGACCCAACGATGACGTAATTCACTGCAGGTGACCTTCATCCGGGATCTTAAGGGGGAATTATGAACAGGTGCGACACATGCCTGTTTGGCAGTCAGCGCTCTAGAGGCCTAGTACCAGTCGAAATTATCATTTACAATACGATCTGAGGCCCGAGGGTTTATTGATAATTGCACGATCAGTGGCATTAATCCGCTCTTGGGAAGACATCGAATCTGTTGAGTAGGCTGCTGAGTTACTTGAACCCTGCCAAAGATGCGGTCATGGACGTAAAGGACCACAAGGACGAAGTAGTGTAATGGTATGGCTTTTTCATACTCGTTGTTTGTTGACCATCTGACAATGTGTTGTGTGTTGTTGTTTTTTTCACTAGCAAATATACATGTACAAAACCAAATCACAGATGCCATGCGATTCCTTGGTTCGGAGTCGATTGCTCGGAATCTAGGCCGGGATCCATGACAGTTGCTGTATAATTATTTTCAATAAGCTGAATTGACGTGCTTACGCTGAACTGAGTATATTGGCTTCTATGATCCTTACTTTATTTGTAAATGCCCCCCCCCCCCCCCCTGTTTTACTGTTGGTCAGTTTGTGTATTACTTTCTGGTCGGTATAATGTTTTAATATTCTCTGATTGAAGAAATAGACCGTGGAATTCCATAGTTATGGTCCGGGATATCATTCGCTACTTGGCTATATTTTGCATATATATTTTCCAATAGTAATACATGATGTTATAGCATATCATGTTGAATATGATGTGCAGTAACAAGATTTTATACTCATGTGAATAAGAACTCATCCAACATCTACAAAGGGGAGGATCTAAGAGGCAAACTAGTAGTTCTAATCTCACTTTCGGATTATAATTTGGATGCTATATATACCGTAAGGAACTTGATATTAGAAATACTATAGACTCTTCCAATTTTTACAACTACTTTGATATACGGTTGAAGATTGATAAAGATTCTAACCTGTCAACTGGATTAAATGACGAGCGTGATGATTTCAATTTTTCCATGGTCAATTTCCCTTTTCGAAGCAGCAACTTTCCTATTTTACCAGCATATGGTGTGTTTATTTCACAACTCATACGATATAACAGAACTAGATGCAGATATGAGGCCTTTGTTCACCGAAGTTCCTAGCTACTGTAGTCTCTAAACTGCTGCGACAAAGACATATTTTATTAAGACTAATAGCTGCTTTCAAGAAATTCTATCGACGTCATCACAATCTGGTTGATAAGTACTCAAAATTTGTCACCAGCATGCAGCAAGACCTGTTTGCATATTAATATTTTGGAATTCATGACGGATGCCAGATGATGGATAATGGATTCGGTTTTGTTTGCTCGGATACTTTATACTTGGGTTTCATGGTCACCGATTCTGAACACTGATAGAAATGAAACCATCAGGTTTAACACATGGAATTACTCTGGTTGTGCGTCAGTGAACACTCAAAAGTACCCTAACTCTGAAGTAAGGTGATACTAGAACATCGGCTTTCAATTGCAAGGTGCTTTATTGTGTTTATATCAATGTGTTTTTTGGCCGGGCATGATTTCTCGGGAGGAGGTACATGAATCTTTCGAAGATTCATGAAAAATAAACCTACCTTCCTGAACACTCCTTCCTGTTTCACCGTCAGTGCGTGCCCTGAGGATTATGTATTTTCAAAGTGAGACACCGAATAGTCTTTTGAACTACAAAGTACATTCGCAATGATTTATATATATTTTTAAGATATCAATATTGCACCCTCCCAATAAATCATGCCCCGGTCAAAAAACACACAAGGTGAAACAGAAACACAATAAAACACCTTACAATCAAAAGCCAATGTTCAAGCACTACTTTACTATTGATATCCTTTGAAGTTGGTGTACTTTTGAGTGTTTATATGTGCAAAACCAGAGTACTTCCACGTACTATTGGCCTCGGTTGGTTCATTTCTATCGGGGTTCAGAATCGGTGAACATGATTGTGAATAAACTAGGAAAGCCAGGTCACCTGTATATCGTTAATTAATACAGAACTATATCATATACTCTATGGTGACATTGGTTTGTCTGTCACACACCGTAGGTGAGTTATTTGTTGTTTTTTCGCAGCCTACTGTCACGTTTTTCTCCAAAGATCTCGAGTCCCAATTCCCAATAATTCAGGGGCGCCAAGGTTCCTCCGAATAATTCAGGTTCGCTTGACCCCCGTGTAATAATGTACATGGTGTCTGTTTGATGATGTAGGTTGTATATATGGGAAAATGTTGTAGAACATGAGCCCTGCTGTGTAACCTATTTCCTGCAAGTATGTTTTTGTCTATAGTAAACAATGCATACTCCTCACAGATACACTGAAAAATTTGACTCGTCAAAAACTCGTCATTATGACAAATTTCTGGGTTGTCTTCCTAATAAACACGTTTTGACGAGGGTTAAGTCGGCCTTGTCAAAGAAATCGTCACATTGACAACTTTTATGTCGTCATGCAGTGACACATACTGACACCATTTTCATGTTCAACATCACGCATGAGAAAGCAGACTCTCAGTGTGCTTCACATCCAATTACTTGTACGTCGTCAAGTGCATTTGACGCAGTTTTTGACTTTGGGCAGAGTTGCACTGGACTCTTGAGTCTGCGCAATGCATGACCCATCTCTCGTAGAAAATCATATGATTCGATATTGCTGTAATAGTAATTATTCCAAATTTTCTTGTATCGATGACGAGTATTTGACGAGTTTATGGTTGTCAAATTGTGTCACTGACAAGGCTAAAGTGCTTCGTTTTCGCACAGTCAAATTGATAGTCGAAATCTATGGAGCGTTTTTAGGGTCAATATTCATTGACATGCATTGTAGATTTTCTTGTTGTCAATGATTGTTTCAACCACAAAATTCTTTATTCCACATTACTGTTTCTAAACTTTCTGTGTCGAATTTACATATTCTTATTGCATAGTTCTAACTTCCATCTCCTTGCTGCTTACTTCCAAGTCCTTACTGGTACTTTCTCAATGCTTAATTTATCATGTCAAATTCTAACACCTTTGTTCATGCAAACTATCAAAAAAAAATCGCATCTGGCACAATTCATATGGAACTTAGCACATTGCATTTAGAATATAGCATATCGCATGATGAACAAAGCACAACGAATGAAGCACTCGGCGGTTAGCGCCGCCTGTCGTCATAATGATACAGTAGTAATTGTTGGGGACAAAATTACTACTGCAACATTATGACGACAGGAGGCGCTGGACGCGCGTAGCCACATGATGTATGAGAAACTAAGACCTCCCTTCATTGGACACGTGAATTTTGGCGCGACCAACAGGTGCCACACTCATGCAGCTGAGAACAGGCCCCAATGAATTCCCGCAATCTTCCCTGTAAATAATAGAATGAGAGATGATTAGTATCAGCCTATTATTAAGATTTCTATGCTCATTGAAATCAATTTTCGATGTGACATCATGAATACTCATTGTAATATAATACACTATATTGCTAATTATAATATAATACACTATATTGCTAATTAGGTGCAGATATTATCATGACATATGCCTGAAATTAACACACAAAATGGGCATAACTTGAAATCGGACAGTGATAATTGAGATGTGAAAAAAATTCTCAGGAAACTGATAGCTATCTCTGTCAAGGCTAAATATGATGATCTCTCCTATTATAATTTTTTTCATGCCGTTTATTTGGCACGAGTCCACTCGTGACAGTATACAGTAGATACACTAGTACCACGCTACGGTAGTTGTATTGGATTTAACATGTATATCTTATTTACCTTTTTGCCACATAGAGAGACAATGTAGCACCAAGGGTGCTGCAGCTTACCGACAGATCATGAGAATTACGTACACAGGGTATTGGTTTTCCCAAATATAAATTGTTACACTGATCTTCAAACCTATTGGCAAAACATGTTCGTAAATGTTGCCAAAAACACATTTCCTGTATGGAATATAATATGAAATCAAGTTACATCTTGAAAGGTTTCTTCCGTTGATGACATAGGCCTATATTCACAGACCGTCAATTCAAAGGCAACAAAACTTATACGCATCACAAAGGTACATAGGGAGAATCTCATGCATTATGAGGAAAATTGTCAATAGTTTTTGAGGAAATGGCAGCCGAAGACAAAAATCATCGTTTGTTTTGACAAAATAAGGTCGTTTTGACCTTCCAAAGTCATTCAAGGTCAAATTCAAGGTCATCCATCATTTAAACCGCAATATATGATTTCCCATTTGAATGTGCCAATACTTAGGCTCTATTTTGAAAAGTTCTAGGAGTTTACTCCCGCAAAGCTCCCATTATGAAAGATGATTGGGTGAAATTTCCCCAAAAATTTTCCCCAAAAAGTCCAAAAAAAAAAAATTGCTGGAAATGGCTCAGAACGAATAGTGGCTCGATTTGGGACAAAACATTTTTCTTTTCGCCGACACGTCAAAAAATCAAAATGGCTGCCACACGCAGACTGGCAATTCAAGGGCAAAGAAACCTGCCATTGATGTAGCCTACATGAGGGAGATGTCTTGAAACAAAAATCTCAAACTGATCAGACAGTTTTCGAGAAAAAGGCCATCAAAGTCCAAAATTAGCCACTTTTCATAAAAATGGCTGCCAAATTGGCAAAAAGGATTGAATAAAAAAAACGAGAAAAAAAAAGTTTCACGGTATTAGCCCAAGGAATGTTTTAGTAAATTTTCAGAAAAAATCATCAAGGCAAAAAAAGTTATTTGCCGGATGGACGACGGACGACGGACGAACGTACCAAATTTTTAGGTTAAAGGGCTTTCACCTCTCCCGTGTGAGCCCCTTATCCCCAAATTAATCCCCTAAATACACGTCTGCTCATAAAAAGTTAGTTTAGGGGCTATTTTAGCTTGTTCAAGCCCCTAAACCCCGGAAGTTTTCCCGGACGGACGACGGACGAGAAACCACGCCAATAGCTTATCGGGCCATGGGCCGGTAAGCTAAAAATACAGCACCGGATCAGCGGTCCATCAAAGCAAGGTCTTTCCTTCATCCGGGAGTCTTCAGTTTCTCATTCCCAATGTGGCCACTCGACCCGCAGCGCCGTCTGTCGTCATAATATTGCAGTAGTAATTTTGGCACATGAAATGCTTCATTCGTTGTGCTTTGTTCTTCGTGCGATGTGCTTTATTCTAAGTGAAATGTGCTAAGTTGCATATGCATTGTGCCAGATGCGATTTGTTTTTTAATAGTTTGCATGAACAAAGGTGTTAGAATTTGGCATGATGAATCAAGACTTGAGAAAGTACCAGTGAGAACTTGGAAATAAGCAGTAAGGAGATGGAAATTAGAATTATGCAGTAAGAATATGTAAATTCGACACAGAAAGTTTAGAAATAGTAATGTGGAATAAAGAATTTTGCGATTGAAATAATCATTCACAACAAGAAAATCTACAATGCATGTCAATGAATATTGACCCTAAAAACGCTCCATAGAAATCTTGTCATTTTGACAATCTTATGACGAGGTTATTTTTTCAGTGTAGCCGGCGATATTGTACATCATAATAGACCAACACGATAGACCATTCAAACATAACAACATTCAATAGATGTTGGTTGACCCACCCTGACTGCAAGGGGTGGATAGATAGCATTTTATATGACCCCCCTCCCCCCTTCGGCATCCGGCAAGAAACGTCACAAACCTATACCGCCAACAACAAGGCCAACTTTCCTCATATATGATACCAGTATGTTATATGTTATGTCAACATGTGTTCTACATCCAGTTTGGCCAATGATTGTTTACTGTTTCAAACTACGTGATATGAAGCCTTCATTGAGAATACCGGTAATTGTTCTACCAGAATGTTATGCATTGTCGTAATATAGGCCTCTATCCAAGTGGTGTTGATATGGCTCTTATGGGAAGTGTTGTCTGGACCAAGCTCTTTTGGTCTGGACAGTGAAAACCAAAATGAGTCCGAGAAATATCAGGGGAAAATCAGGAATTTCTGTGTTTACTTTCCTGTTGGTACCTTGATACCTTCATACGTTTCAAAACAAACGGAGACAAGCAAACACAGCTGTATCGGTCCTTTTGTCTCACCCTCGATTCACAACGACTTGTACGTATATATAATACAAGCACCCGGCGTCATAAAAAAAAGCCTGTCGCATGCAGTGGCCAGACAAATCTATTATAGATCTGTTGGCTGTCTGCAGGCGGCTAAAGGAGGCGACAGCTGTTCCAGCATGTGTCTCATGTATAAGGCTTGATAGTTAATTTTATGCACGGCACTGGATTCACAGGTCCTTTCCAGGGGAAATTTATTTGAAACAGTTACGATGTATAATCGTGTTGAAGTCAAACCGATAATATCTACATAAGGTTGTGCCTAATGAATTACTTAATACGCTAAAAGCAACCTTGGTTTCCTGAGTCGCCCGTACGCATAAATGTATACATACAGACATACATTATACATATATTATACGTTTATGTATCACACTCGTTACAGTGTGATACATTGACAAAGAAGACGAATATGAGTTATATTACCAAAACGAACAAGACCTTTTTCTTCCATATTTACCATGGAAGTCCCACAATAGACCTCAATGGCAGCAACAGAGAACAATGCAAGCGCCGGACCTTCAGCTCCTAAAATGAACTGAGCACGGAATATTTACTGGAGCGAGCCATATATCACAAGATCGATTGACCCGCTATGTTGAGAGTTCCTCGATGAAATCGATCCTCGGCAATATCGGGAGGGCATGCAGCAAGAGCAAACATGCGTAGACAGATTGCGTGTCTCGTCAGGACATTCGCTCCTGATTCATTGCCTCTCTATGGGAGCATCTACCGGGGCTTGCTATTGTCTTCTGAACGCCTGTTGAACCCTCAAGATGTGCTCGGTCACGAGAGGAGGCGCGCGGGCGCCGCTGTGACGTCCACGTCATGGCAGCACGCCGCGGGCTGATGGGGGTCCTCCGACTGTGCGATGTGCTGGAGCAGCGGCCTGCGGGATCAATCTGTTTATTGTGTTTTGTTGGCTGGTGTTTTCGTTGTGAATAGTGATAGGCAAAAGAAGAAGGTGAATGTTCTGGATGAGGTTTATAAATAAAGTTCGATGTTCTTTTGTCTCTTCCTGAGAAAAAATTTGACATGCACGTGATTTTTTTTCAGAGAATAAGCAAGTATGAAGGTTCGTGCACAGGTATAAGCTCACGATCCACGATCCTGAGATTAATGTGTTTTCCCATGATTGTGATTTTGCAGATATTAGTTGGCTGGTTGATTGATGATGGTTGGGATTTATATTGGTATTCGCTGTTGACTGCATGGTATTTGGAGAAGAACACTGACACTTGATAGGTTTGTCATTCGCCTGATTGATGTTTGATGAGATAATGGAGGGCCAGCCAGGTAAAAACCACCGTCACCTTGGTTATCGATGGAAACACAACGACAGCTCGCAGGACTGGACAGATGGAAAGGGTGATAACTCTGGGTAAAGTTCAGATCGCATTCAAGAGAGAGAGACAAAGGGAGAGAGAAAGAAGAGTGAGAAAGCGAATGTACTTGTACTTTATTGTGTACTTGTACTTACCATCAGAGTCGTAGTGATTCCAAACTTCCAAAAACTGCGTGGCGGTGAATTTCTTGAACTGTCTCGATGATCCATCGCGGAATTGACGCAGAAAGTTCGTGGATTCGTGTCTAGCCTCCGAGTCGGCAGAGTTGGACACCTTTTGACCGTTTTCGGCCATGATATTATTTGCACCCACGTAAATAAATATACAAATGTATTTTTCGTCACTTGTTTATAATAACTATGTAGTGCTGTAGCCGCTATGAACTCCAGTTCGTGGTATATTTATGAAAACGCAAAAAGTCACAATGATGTCAGCACGTTATCCGCAGTCGTGTTGAGATGCAGGACTGACAACATGTCCTCTGACAGCGGTGCATGCGATGTCTCCGTAGTATACTGCGGACTGACGAGCCTATTGACGGGCTAACAGACGGCAGATGCGCCCTTTACCTTTTGCGGAGAAACCCCTGAGCTTATGCGTCGATGAAATCGGTATTGCACGTTTCGTATCAGGCTGCTTGGCCCGCAATGGGGTGGCTCAAGTACGTATTGACCGCCTGCAACCCAGGGCCGTCACTCTTAAGCCATCGGTTATATACACCCCGCCCTCCCCTAGCCTTGCATGCAAATAATGCTCGTTTGTCGTCTAAAGTTTCCTGACGCATGCGTGATGCTGCTTTTGCGGTGGCGATTAGCAAGAGACTGTATTTTACATAATGGCTTCATTACTTTGTGCTCGAATATACATGACTGTTATTCGTATAAATGAAGGGATACATGTATATGTACATGTAATGGGCCATTCGCTGGATGATGGCACACGATGCAAATTTCATCAACAATCATCATCAACTAATGTATTGATCCTATATTCGCTCTGGTATGGGGGTGTATATATGAGTGTCGAATGACACAGCCACCTGTCATGTGATGATGTTAAAGATCATTAAAGCTTATTCAATTATGAAGCTAACCTAGTTTACACTCAATTCACAAACTCTAGGTCCATGACAACACAACAATTACCACTCTTAGATCCTAACCTATGACCAGTTTTGTTTCAAAGAACTGACTTAAATTTAGATCGAAACATTTACCAAGTGCTCGATAAAAGACCGTCAACAAATCATCCAGGATCATTTTGTCAATTTGTATCTGCAAGAAAGAGTCAATCTTTTATTGAAAGGGACAATATATTATTCAAGTGTTGTATTACTCGCTATATAATAAAGAAACGATGTTTGTTCAATGTCTTGGCCATTCTCTCATGTTTTTGGCACATATTCTTTTTCTCCTGTGTGTGCTGGACTAACTCTTCTTGTAATGTCTCCACAATTGCGTTCTGAATTCAAGGGTGACATCAAATTATGTAGCCTTGAGTGAAGAGCCTATTTTAACCATACGAGAGAAGGGCATACATAAACAGGTGTGTTACCGTGTCTATTCGCCGTCTCGTTTTCTTTTATTCTGGTCTCTGTCCCTTCACGCCGCTCGCTTCCCTGTCTCGCTCTGTAGGATCCCCAACCCGCCTCCGTTCAGGCCATAAATGTCGATCAGCGATTCACAAGATGACAAAAGACCCGGAATCCAGGAGCATAATTATAGCAGACGTAAATCAATACCGCCCCAGCGTTTCGTGACTTTAGACTGTTTCACTGCTCGTCGTCGATTCCCGGAAGTGGCCAAGAATCGTCAGCGTTCGTGTGTCGTCGGAATCACATTTAATTAAGTTGACTCTTGGAAAAAGGTCCAAACAATTTAGAAAATTACATTGTTGTCTGCAAATTGAATACGCTCGCCACACATCAGGCTCAGCTGGCCATGAATTTGTACGATAGTCTCATTTAAACAAATAAATGTATCAGTGAATATTTGGCTGCCACACCTAAGAATATGGAATTCCACAGGGGATATTATATATACAGCATACGACATACGAAGTCAGGGGCGACTTGCAAATACTTCATTAGTATGGTAAAAGTAGTACAATGAGTCATATACGAGATATAAACCAATATATATGTAGTAGGTTATAAGTAGTATGCTATGTGTAGTATGTCGTATGTAGTACGATAAATGCCGTATGTGGTATGTCTTATGTTATAGTCACACGGTGACTGGGCCTAACGCATCCAACTCAGGAATAACGCATCAAACGCAGGTTCACGTGTCAAACCGCAGGTTTCACACACTCTCCTCAGGGAAAACATGGAGAAGGACAAGCAGTTACACTGCAAAACTTCCTTTAAAAGGTTAATCTATTTGATTATCGATAGTATAATATTGCCCATAGAGTGACATTCATTTGATAGCAGGTACAAAGACATATAACAAACAAGCTATGTGTAAAGCACACTCGAGTACCCTCCCCCCCCCCCCCCCCCCCGAAGCAACCCCCTGCAAACTCCAGAATTGGCTATGTTTTGTTGGTAGTTTTATTGAAATATGAAGGTAAAATGGAGCATTTCTGATGAAATTTACAAGAATTAACATACGCCAATATCAAATAAGGTGGAATCGGGCAGTTGGTTGCCAGTAGTACTGCTAATAATGCTTAAAACACGACTACAAAGAGAATAGTCATTTTTAAGTGCAGTAGCTCAGGCATATAATGTGCTGAACAAGTGTTCTCCCGCTGGAATAGTTTTAGGTTGAGTGAGTAACCTGTGAGCAACGATGACTATTAAAATTGCCAGTCTGAGCAGAGTCGAGTTACAACCAGGCCCATTGAGGCTGAGAAATCAGGATATTGGTTTATCTCAGCACAGGCGTCAAAGATCTGAGGCCGAAGCATTTTGAGCGGACTATTTTAATGAGATATACAATAATAATATAATTTCTTTAGTTTGAGTTCACGAATTAGAAAGAAATTGTTTTCTCTATAGGGTACTATTTCTGGGTCGGAAGTTTACGGTTGTGATTAGACACCGAGTTATAAGTGTGATTCGCCGCTGAGTCGTCAGTTCAGCACGACTTCAGCTTGACTTCAGCTTTATTGTAAATAATGTGTTTGCATTGCTTACAACATGTACTATTATATATATTTTATAATTCATACTTTTCGGTGGTGTCACCCAATATGATCACGCATTTTTGGGCATTGCATTGCCAAATAAAGCTGCAGTCTTGTTACTATCCAATACGTGTTTGTGTTATTATGAAAATAGGGGATTTGAAGAGAACGAGGTCTTGTGTATGTGTACACATGTCTTCAATGTAGAAGCAAGATCGTGCTCCTCGAAAATATGTTTCCCAACCAGTGTTATTGTGTAGTTTCTCAATCCTTCACTATATTTGTACACGTGGGCTATATTAAACGTGCATGTCTCAAACGCACACACATGTTAACTAAGGAAATGAAATGTGTGTGTGTGTGTGGGGGGGGGGGGGGGGGGGTATTCTTTTTTTTTGAGTCCCCACCCCAACATCTCCCCCATTCACTTCTGGAGTCGAGTGTTCAATTTGAGATGAATGCGACTTGGAGGAGAACACTTGTCCGGCATTCTGCTGCCAGCATCCAAATGTAAATTCGGCCGCTTATTGCTTATTTATTAGAAACATATTGCGTTTAACCCAGCATATTGACTATAATTTTAACCAGATTTGATTATATGGGACTGGAATAGATTGGGGAAACTTTACAATACAACTACGGGACGATTTGAGTGATATATGATGTCCAAATCCTGTCGCCAGTGTAATAAATGAGACACAGCCCAAAACGGGGCACTCTGATGCGGGGACCACAGATGCCTGAAGGTATGCATCTTGTGTTGAATGAATACTCACTGTGGTGAGACTGGATGCACTAACGATCGTTAGTGCATCCCGCAATGGCGAACCCACTCGCGGTTCGCTTGAATTTTCTTCATTTTCCCGATAATTACGATTGTGATCGATACACACATACATCTGCTGATTCTTATGCGCACGAAACAACCGTTCGTTGCAAATACATGGCGATTTATGTTGGTTTGAGCATGAACAACTCGTCTGAAAAAAAAGCCGAAAGATTCCCTAACGATTGTTTTTTTAAAATCGAAGATTCACTAACGAACATGTGAAGATTCCCTAACGATCTTTTCTTTATTAATTCAAATTTACGTTATTTAAATGTTGAACGTGAAATAAGGTACCAATTGACATGTATTGATGTGTACAGATGATCTTCTAGAACAGATTTCCTATTTTTAATGTGACATTCGCTAATTTATGTCGCATAAATCAACGAATTCACAATGGTGTATGATATGGACCTATTTCAATATACACGTATTAGGCCTATATCGTTAGGGAATCTCACTTTTGTCGTTGGTGAATCTTATCGCTAATTCTTTTCCTCAACATATCTAAACAAAAAAAGCGTGATCTGCTTGAAATAACTACGCATGTCTTTAACCAAAACACTAAGCTACCTTCAGAGTATCCATTTATCACAGATGGACCTATCATTTGATAAAATACGGTTAAAAACCAAACTGACCGTGTTTACTGTCCACCATTGCGGGATGCACTAACGATCGTTAGTGCATCCAGTATCACCACAGTGAATACTTGAATCATTCCGACACTCTTTCACACTGTGCGTTTCGTCAGTTTTACAATAATATTTAGACAAATTACCACAATTTTCACAGCACACCAAATTGCATCAATTGAGGAGAGTGCATGAAACCTTCGGTTTGACAAGTGAATCTGAGTTGGATGCGTTACTCCTGAGTTGGATGCTTTACGCCCAGCCACCGTGTGTCGTATCAATATATATGTCGTATCTGGTGTGTCGTATTAGCTATCTATATGCCACTTTTAAAGGAGCATGTGGTGTGTCGTATGTAGTATGTCGTTCGTTTCCTTTGGAATACCATATAAAAATAGTGTATAATGCACACCTGCTTCTCCCAGCAAAGCAAAACTGAATGCGAAAGGTGGGCACATCAAAACTGAACGCGAAGGTCCAATTTACACAATGAGCGGTATCAGTGTGGGATTATAGCTTCATATAATAACGTGATGGTGTTCTTCATTCACACTTGCACGTAACGCTTGACTGCACACACAGCTTATGGAAGCCTCTTTATGGAACCACTTTAGAAATCCATGTCGCTAAATTGTGTGCAGTGAATGTACTCAAATACGAGAGTGCACAGAGCGCATTTACCTGTCTGATTGTGGCCAGTTTTTACTGCATAAATACATTTATCATAACAGAAATATAGGTCATTGTTCAAGTATGGCACTTTGGCTTCCTTCGCAACAGTCAATAAATCAATGCATCGCAATTTGTTGACAACCATGCAAG
This sequence comes from Terebella lapidaria, assembly GCA_949152475.1. Lineage (NCBI taxonomy): Eukaryota > Metazoa > Annelida > Polychaeta > Terebellida > Terebellidae > Terebella > Terebella lapidaria. Next base: position 14,483,004 of record OX424564.1, on the reverse strand, counting down.
CGGATATAAATTATCGAATGGTTCAACTATATGTAGAAGTATTATGTAATACTATACATGATTGTGTAACTATTGAGTAATGCCTAATACAAGGCGTGACGGTAACGTTCAATTACCATGCGTATAACACTTTCACACTCATTCAATGACGATAATTAGGCACGATAATTAACCTAAATGTAGTGCAAAACCAACACCGTGTGTCATCAAAGATGTACAAACCATGAGGTCGATATGGTGAATTTTAGTGAGATATCGGGCCTATAGGCCTACTAGTATCTGATACAAAATAGCAGAACTGTGTATTTCTGATCGTAGCCTGTCTGATCATATGCTAGTCTTTGATTCCATGGCCAACCGTGGTTTCGCTACCACTAGTTTTATACAACGTCTGCTTTTAGTTTAATTTCTAACAAATTTTATTTCGACTTGTGTGTAGGCTACTCGTACACACGCGCAAACAGGAAATCGAGAGGTAGCTACCCGTTTGTGACCTATGTCTGCTAAAAGTGTATTGAATCTGATTGTGTCAAAATTACGGTCAATTCTATGAACACCAATGTTCATCAGCGATATTCATGAAGTCAGTATAGACATTTTTTTTAACTTTTAAGATTTTTGCAACACTATCTGCCATTGTGGTTGTGTATATTCTTTGGGTCGTAGGTACTAATGTACTTACCATACATCTATTCCACATTTTTTGTTTTGGATTTTTTAATTGTTTTCATACTGTTATTGGCATCATCAAAATCTGATTGTATTGGTGGTAATAGATTGATATTTACATTCATACCACTGAGTCGGTGTCACTGCTGGCGGACGTTAAATCTGTCCCCGAGGATACCATCAACTCAGTAGCCTTCTGGCTTGTGATTGGGTACTTTCGTACTTGTCATGTATCTGTTACATGGGGTTAGTTTCGGATTTCTAAATTATTTTCATAGGTTGTTGGGCAGTTGTATACTAATTCCATCAGGTATACAATAGAAACAACTACATTTCACACGATGTCTGCCCATGACGTGTCTTTGGACTTGGTTAATTCTGAAATGTTGTATTTCACGTTTGTTATTGTCGTTATCAAAATCTAGTTGTAACGGTGTTAATAGGTTGATACTTACACATGTTGCATTTGATTCCCGCTATGCCTAAGTCACATTTGCACCGATGCCTACGCCGATGAGGATACGATGCCCGAAAAGGCTGAAATTTGGCCATTTCGGCCGGTCACCCACCGAGCGTGGAAAGATCATCCGTTACCATCGCACAACAATCCGACATCGTAGACACGTCGGCGGAGGCATCGGAAGAAAATAACGCTTAAGACGACCGGTGGAAAAAAGTGACATAGGTAATGAATCGCTAGCATGCTCTACGGCGATCGGCCAGAGCCCCTTCAGATGCCCACCAGGTGCCGATGGAAACGACCAAATTTTTCGGCCGACCAATGTGGATAGCTCACTAGGCGATCACCGCAGGGTATCCTGCCGGACGCCGATGAATGTCCGAAAGGTGCCCTTCAGATAACCGGCCGATTTGTACATATCAGACGGTCACCGAGCAGGTATCAGTAGGGTATCATGCAGTCTCCGGTAGGGCATCGTTGGTTGGTCAGTCTTTCTTTAAATTCTTAAAATTTTGACGGACATGGTGAAGACACGTGATCGTAGGTGACTGTAGCAGTCACCGGCGGGCAATGCCTGGTGGTTTCATGACCATTCGAAAGATATGGGAAAGATGCCTGACAAACTATCACCGGCGGAACATCGGTAAATACCACCGATGTCCCCACATCGGCCAGCAACCTGTGCAAATGTGACCCAGGCGTTACACAGGACGTTGAGAAAAAAAATTTCAGTGCCACAAGCAATTTTGTGTCCTACTTTTTTGGTTGCCATCATCTTCTCTTCCATAATTTCAAAGAAGTAACGGGAAATTTAGGTGGGATCGAATATATGTTGATTTATCTTCAAAGTGGGCTGGAGAGTGTTTTTCTTCTTTCTCTCTTGAAAGCTCAAGGGAATACTGCAGAAATTTGTCCGTGAAAGGCTAATCAACAACTCTTGACGAGGCATACATAAAGTCTGCGAATCTATAAGCTATATCATATTGAAGGGTTTTTCTTCTGCTGACAATGATAACGATGTCATGCCCCATTGATTGAAAGCAGAAGTAGTTAGACGAGTGGTGTCATTTGCCTCTGTTCTATGGATGGTATATCACTGAGAACAATAATATTATTCCTCATTTGTCTTGTGTTATTCGATCCGATTGACAGATTATTCGAAGCAAAGCATAATTTGTAAAAGTCAGCAACTTCCGACCATCTCATTTTCCGATCTGCAGTCGCATTCATCCATGCCAGAGACCAATAAATTGTACAGAAAACCATCATTAAAATGTGAGTGTTTGGGTCGAGCTTGGCAGCATATGGTGTCACTTTTTCTTCAATGCTACTAATTACGTTGCAATTGCTGTCTGGGCATGCTTCTATATTGATCATTATCGTCGACATATCAGGCTGATGATAATAAATGATGTTCTGCCGACAATAGGTCGGGATACAGTGACTAGCCTGTCAGAGTTATGTTCTAACACAATGGCTGATTTATGCAATACCAGTGACAGTCCTGAATAGGTTTTGTGGTTAATTTATTTGTGGCGACCAAAATCTTTAAATTCATGACCAGAGCATATTTGCTTCAGTAAAAATATTCTACCCTGACCAAAACATTCTCTTTGCAGCGAAAATAGCTGATGTCACAACTAAACATTTTTGTCGCAATGAAAATCATTGTTGCCGGAACCACAACATTCATGCCACAGTGAAAATCAATGTTACGGAAGCGTATTAGGGCCAGGTTGTATGTAAAAAAAATATGGTGTCTAATTCGTTATCTCGAATTACAAAGTCGTGATCACGAATTACAATTTGATCTACTTGGGCCCAAATCGCTATGCATTCTTTCGTTGGTTGTTTCAAAGCCAAAATGTCATACTGAAAACTGACCTAGATTTCAGCCATGGCAACATCTTTGTTTCTACGGGAGGTATCACCCACACTTGCAGATATTCAGATGCGCTACATGTGCTCAGTGCACTCTCAATGTTATGTGCGTTTGAGTAGGCCTATGTTCACTGCACACAGTTTAGCCAAACAAATTTCCAAAGTAGTTTGAAAATTTGATTGTGTGCAGTCAGGAGTGACGTACAAGGACACCGTATAATTATTATGTGAAGCTATTGAAATCTTTAATCTCACAGTGATGCTGCTCAATGTGTTAATTGGACATTGGACCATCAAGAACATCGTATGTACTGTATGGATGTCAACTGGTCCCAATCATGACTTTTCTGCGAATATTTTGGGATTTTGTAAAATGTATCAGGTGAACATATTTAGCCGTCAATTAGTGTTAGAACCTCCTTTCTAGGATTATTATAGATCTGCTATGTTAATTGAAGCCCTTTTGTGGCTGTGTAAAACGAACTACATATGGTAATTTCAGTTTGCCAATATCATGTATTCCCGAAATTTGATGCTATGCCTACTATTCGGGGAAGACTCAGTGTTTAGCATTCAATGTGCTTAGAATAAATTGAAAGAAAATTAGGTAACTATGTATGCACAATATCTTTGTGTCTTGTAAATGGGAATCATTATTGGCTATTTGTAGCAAATACACTAATCGATGAGACGCATACAGTGCACAATGTCCAAGTAAAATTTTCACTATGATCAAAATAACACGACATCACTCGTGAAAATCTGCCAGGAGTCTTCTCAAATACATATTAATGATCCATACTATCATGTATTAAATATATATTCATATAAACATATATGAAATATTGAAACTCGTATAAATTTAATACACCACTAAGTTGAATTATCAACTAATCTAAGATAGAGAATATACTAAGTCAAGTTGGAACTAATTTCAAAATCAAATTAATTATCGCCATTAAAAAGGAAATATGCACAATTCGATGACGATTACTCCAAAAAATCATGGTATATTTTGCATGAACACACTGGATAGGAATGATTGGCTCGGCGATATTGCTGGTTGCCAAAATATCCTGACAAATAATAATGAATCATGTGACTGTGCGTGAAACTATGCGGGTCATTGAGTACAAAACAAATGAATAAAATATTTATTGGTCTGAGCTTTTTCCAAGGTAGCTGCAAGAAAGAGTAAACGTTGAATTGAAAAGGAAAATTCATTATTTAAATGGTATGTATTGCTCGCTATATGATAAAAAAGACGATGTTTAACCAATGTCTCGGCCATTGTCTCATTTCTTTTTCTCGTGCTTTTGCTATACTATCCATTCTTATAATGCTTTTGCTATACTATCCATTCTTACAATGTCAATTGCGTTCTAAATTCCAGGAAAAAAATCGTTTCTGGTAATAACTAATTGTGTAGCCTTGAGTGAAGTGCCTATTTTAACTACACGAGAGAAGGGCGCACATATACAGGTGTGTTACCGTGCCTAGTCGTCGTCTCGCTTCCTTTCATTCTGGTCTCTGTCTCTTCACGCCGCTTGCTTCTCTGTCTCACTCTGTATGTATGCTCCTCAACCCGCCTCCATTCAGGCCATAAATGTTGATCAGCGATTCACAAGATGACAAAAGACCCGGAATCCAGGAGTATAATTATAGCAGACATAAATCGATACCGCCCTAGCGTTTCGTGACTTTGGACTGTTTCAAAGGTCGTCGTCGATTCGCGGAAGTGGCCAAGAATCGTCAGTCGTCGAAATTACATTTAATAAAGTTTACTCTTGGAAAAGGGGTCAAACGATGTAGAAAATTATATTTGTTGTCTGCAAAGCGAATACGCTCTCCAAACATCAGGCTCATGCATTTGTATGACAGCCTCAATATGAATAAATCAGATGTATATAACAGTGAATATTTTGGCTGCCACACCTGAATCGACTGTATATATTCGCACCTGTCTTTCAGAGCAAAGCAAAACTCAATGCGAAAGGTGGCCACATCAAAACTGTCCGTGATGGTCCAATTAACACATCACTATGGGATTACGGATTTCAATAGCTTCACATAATAATTTTACGGTGTTCTTTAGTCTACACTTGCACGTCACGTCTGACTGCACTCAGTCAAACCTTATGGAACTCTCGTTATGGAACCACTTTAGAAATCCGTGTCGATATATTGTGTGCAGTGAATGTACTCTAACGCGGAGAGAACAATATGCGAGTGCATAGAACACATTGGAGCATTTGGATACCTGTCTAATTGTGGCCAGTTTTACTGCATAAATACAGTTATCATAACTGAAATATAGGTCATTGTTCAATGTATGACACTTTGGCTTCCTTCGCAATAGTCAATAAATCAATAATCACAATTTGTTGACAGCCATGCATGCCCATATGAATAATCGAATGCTTGAACTGTACCATATTATGTGATTCTATAGTTACGTGATTGTGTAACAATACAGCAACAATACAGGCATGGCAGTAACGATTAAAGTTGGAATCCATTTTATAATCCGCCAAATTTAGCGTTCTTGGTTGTCCCGCAAACTTGAAAATACATCTTGAGATCGTCGAGAATATATAAGAAATATGCACAGTTCGACAACAGATACTCAGAAAATTGCCGTTATTCGTGCATGAAAACAGTGGATAGAGAATGATCGGCCTGCCTACATTGCCGGTTGTCACAGTATCTAGACAAATACAATGACGTCACGAGACTGTGTGTAAAATTCGCCCGCAAGGCGGGTCGCTTTGAGAAAAAAATTGATGCCAGGTTGACTCGCCCGAATTTTAATCTTGATTTGGCAACTCAATTTAGGCACGTAATACACATTTTCAGACCCAAATTTGTACGATGTCTCATTCTATAAACAAAATAAAGCTACCGCAGAATGGATAAATTTTGTCAATTCTAAAAGTGATTATAGCTTTAATTACCAGGTATGCATAACCTTCCATAACCTTTTATTTGATGACGATAATTAAGCACGATAATTAACCTTGTATATGTACTGCACAACCACCACCACGAAGAATTTACACTTATGTCCAACACATGAGATCGATATGTTGAATTTTAGCAAGACATCGGGCCAATACTAGAATCTAATACACAATATCAGAAATATGTGTTTCTGATATTAGCCTCTCTGATCATATGCTAGTCTTTGATTCCATGGTCAGCTATGGTGTCAAAGAAATAGACTTCTGCGTAGGCTACTCGTAGACAGACGCAAACAGGAATCCAAGTGGTAGCTACACGTGTGTGACCAATATCCATTACAAGTGTATTGCATCTGATTGTGTCAGGATTAGGGTCATTTCTATGAACACCAGTGTTCGTCATCGATATTCATGAGGTCAATATTCAGCATTTTCACAACATTTTTGCAACACTCTGCCATTGTGGATGAGGAAAGTCTTTTGGGTCCATTATCCAATCTCAGAGTCTGATGTAAGGCAAAATCAAGAAGATTTATGGAAATTCATGAACCTCCATATATGACCATAAAGTGGTAAAATCAGGTGTTCTGGAAAGAGCGAGCATTTCCTGCTGAAATGAAATATTTCTAATTCACGTCAGATGCATATTTCCAATGTTGAAACAAATGTAACGTTTGACGCCTGCTACCTATGGTGCAAGTGTCCTGCTCTGCAGCACGGTCACTGCGGGCGTCGTAATACTTAACTATATCCAGGTAACAGTCTGCCGAACAAGCCGGCCGTTATACATTTCGGGCCTGGACGAGCTGTGATGAGCCCGGAACACCATGGGCGTGGTACCCGGAACCCGCATACTTGGGCATGTTGCTGGCCGGCGGCACTGCCGCAGGGATAGAACCCCGGACAGCCCGACAGTCTGCCAGAGCCTGTGTCGCACCATGCCAGGGCGAGAGACTACCGTTCCAGGGGGTGTACACCCCGGATCTAAGTAACCCCCTCCTGGGCGTCAATTTGGAAAATGGTCCCAAGATTCTCGCAGACCTGCTTCAGCCAGGAAAAGGGGACATGGAGCACATGGCCATGCCCGCCGTCATCCTCTCGTCTTGACTGCTCTGAGACAACTCTAAGTAAGCAAGACGGGCTGCTAACTTATATAGCAGGCAGCTCACAAGAGCAAGGGCTGGCGTCAGACCATTGTTACAGTATAGTGGATCGATAAAGACAATGCATCACTAAGTGACGCACGTGCTTCAAACACGAAGCAGCCAAAACAAGAATAGTGTGGGAAAAGCCAAACTCCAATCACAATCTTTGGGCAATGTTGCCACACAAAGAAGAGGTCATTTGCCTCTGCTCTATGGATGGTATTAATCACTGAGAACAGTAATATTATTCATCATTTGTCTTATGTTTTTCGATCCGATTGACAGATTAATCGAACGCGAAGCCTGAATTGTAAAAGTCAGCAACTTCCGACCATCCCCTTTTCCCATCTGCAGTCGCATTCATCCATGCCAGAGACCAATAAACTGTACAGAGCACCATCACTACTATATGAGTGTTTGGGTCGAGCTTGGCAGCGTGTGGTGTCACTTTCCCTTCAATGGTAATAATATGTTGCAAATGCTGTCTGTACATGCTTCTATATTGATCATTATGGTCGACATATCAGGCTGATGATAAAGAATGATCATCAATGACAAGCCTTCACAATTCTGTTCTACTACAATGGCTGATTTATGCAATACCAGTAAGTTTCCTGGATAGGTTTTGTGGTTAATTTATTTGTGGCAACCAGAATCTTTGAATTCACGACCAGAGCATTTCTACTTCAGTAAAAAATTTTCCCGCGACCAGAACATTTTCTCCGCAGTGAGAATAGTTGATTTCACAGAAAAACATTTTTGTGGCAACGAAAATCATTGTTGCCGCAACCAAAACATTCATGCCACGGTGAAAATTGTTGCCACGACAGAAACATTTCCTTTATGATGATAATTGCAGTAACTGTTATTTTGTTCACACATTCGCTTTAGAGCAAACAAATTGATAAGTATTTTGCTGCGGAGCAACAATTTTTCTCTCTCAGATGATATAATAATTCCAAAGCGATAATCAGTTTCACTGCAGCCAAAATATTTTGGTGGTGACCAAAGTAATCTCCATCACCACTATTAAATTCGCGACCAAAATTGTTCAGGAAAAACAAATGGCATGAATCAGCCACCGTAGTTCCAGTACTCCATCAGGAAATTACTATTCTTTCTCTAAGGACGTGCCCTTGAACAGTCTAAGTTCAGAAAACCATATAGGAGCATATAGCTCCTATAATATAGAAACCAAAATACTGGAATTTTGCTGGAGAATCAGCTGAATCCTTAAACTTGAGGGGGGGGGGGGTTGGAATGGTTCCAAAGATTTGTCAACAGGTTTTCCAACACAAGGTCATACTCGCGGAAACATATTTTGATTTGCTCAGGCGATTGCATTTCGATGCATATGACATCATGTACAGTACGAGTAATGCTTTCTCATTACTCGTTGTCAAAGAGGACTTATGGATTCTACGTGTTTTTGGGATGACGGGTATCTCAAGGAACTAAGAATATTATGGGTTAGACAGCAAATAGACAACGTTATTGTGCCTATCAGCATATCTTGTTTAATACTGTGGGTAGTGTATATCAAATTATCAGTTGTATTCTTATGTACATCTAGTTACATTATATATTATTGCATTGAGAGCTATGAGAATCATTGTCACTCAAATATAAATAACAACTTGTCATCCAAACAAGGTTTGGAGTTTGCACTTAGGTGTAACTACCTCTCAATGTTCTGCGTACGTGTGTAAATAAATAAGTAGAACCTGGGATAAGACTATGTTACACAACAAAACAAGAAATCGAAAGCAAAGTTGACAATAGTCATATTACTTTTTGTGTGTTTTGTTTATTGTCTTTATCTTATTTTTTTTTTGATGGCTGGTGTCTTAATTCCTCATAACAGCAACTGAGAAAGTGCCGAATTTATTACAAAAACTTTTCGTACCATCGATTGGTGTGCATGAGCATAATACCCGGCATAGTGCAGCACTCAAATTGAAGTCCACAAATAATAAAAACGAAGCTGTCTGTCGGTCTATTAGGCACAATGGCCCAATTATATGGAATAAACTTCCCCTGTCTCTCTACATGAATATTCACCAGACATTAGTTGGTAAGAAAACGTTCTCCTCACGCTTCAAGCGGGAGACATTGCGGGGCTATCGCGGCTAGGGACGTGCAGACTCGGACTCAGCATGGGCGCGGGGGCGTGTCGGCGCAGTGGGGACAGATAGCGGCAGACAACTTACAGCACTTAACAACCTTGTATAAATGTTTATTTTTGTCAAAATTACAAATATTTGCATGTATATATAACAACATATAACAAACAGTTTATTATGTGAAGAGCTGTGGGGTGCCTCGTTTATTAATATTTTTCATCTCTCCTATCGTGTAAATATGACTTCCTACCACTGAGGTCTACAGTCTAACAGACTCTATCCCCACAGCTCAGGGCTATACATCTCATTATTTTAACATTGTAAAAAATATCCTGTACATTTGTATGAATGTGTATAGTTCCTGAATAAATTCAATCAATCAATCAACGAGAGCCCATAGGGCACACACTTGCCGGAACCAAAATATATGTCATATGCCAATGACATGACATATGGATTTGAACAAATTGACTAAAATTTCTTCCCTACTTACTACGTTTACTTACTTACTTTACTTCATTTTACTTTAGTTTACTTCACAAACTACTCTTACTATCAATGTTACCTCATTGAACGTCACAGCACCAAAAATAAGACATCAATGGACTCAGGAGACCAAGAACTTTCTAACGGTATACTACTCGATATGATGAGCTGAACTTCGTACTTGACCTCGATATTGAGCTCATCACAAAGTCTCAAAAACAATGTCAAATGTCATATTCAAAGTCAAATAAGAAAGACTTCTCAATATGCTGCAATATGGAGAGTCATAACTCTCTACGGCGATTAGTTTCGAAGTTACTGCCATTTATGTGATTTTCACGTGATTATGACGTCATTTGTGATCATTTCTATGCTGCAAACTTACTGTGAATGGATGTTTCTTTAATATACATGTTAAAATCGTGTTTATATATGTTATAGTATCACCAGACAAGATCATAATATCTTCAGATAATAAGTTTCCCTTGAAATTTTATCGATTTGTTGCCACAAAAACGTCAATTACGTCAAAATAGATATATCAATTGAGCTAAAAATTGACAGAGCATCACAGGCCGAATCCACATCGTCTGCAGGTGTTAGATCTGCAGTAAATGTTATAAGTTTACACACCTGACACTTAAAAGACCTGAATATCAGTCTGGAATCACGTTTGACGTCATTATGACGTCAATAGACGTCCGATTCCAAAAATGAGAACAGATTTGAAAAGTACTTTCGAAGACCTTTCAAATGAGCTACTACTCGATATATTCACAAAAGGTCAAGGTCAAGGTCATTTTTGAGGTCAACTTTGACCTCAGGCGTCATAGTCAATGGTCACATTGAAGGTCACCTAAGAAAGGCCTTTTGATATGCTACAATATGATCCTAGTCTGAACTCTCTACGACGATTAGTTCCGAAGTTATGGTCAATTATGTGATTTTGACCTTTTCTTTGACCTTGACCTTTACCTTTGACCTTGGGTCATGAAGATTGTGCATTGCCTGAGCATGGAAATATATATTATACTTGGATATTTTAGTCACAATCGAACAAGAATTGTGGACACTATGGCCTTTTGAAATTTCAAAAAATTGACGTTGATGACGTCATTGTGACGTCAATAAACGTCAAATCTGAATATTAATGGGATAGTGTGTGTCAGGGTATAAAGACCTTCCATTTGATATACTAATTGATAGGTTTCAGTTAGTTTGGAAATTTGACCATGAGGTTTTCCTCATGTGACCTCATTTTTCCGACCAAGTTCAAGGTCAATCATGAAATTGACATATACGTCTGATTGCCATACCTCTTCTGAATGATATGGTTCAAATTTCATGAACCTAAGACGATTCCAACAGATGTTATTAACGGAAACGCGTTTTTCTGGGATTTCGATGACCTTGACCTTGACCTTTGACCTTTGTACTTCAAGTCGTAGAGGTCAATGATGTCAATATGCATATCAAGTTTCAATAGATTCCATACACTATTAACGATATTATGGCCTTTTGAAATTTCGGAAATTTGACGTTTATGACGTCATTGTGACGTCAGTTTACGTCGCAGCGCCAAAAATAAGATATCACTGGAATCAGGGGCCCAAGACCTTTCCAACGATATACTACTCAATATGGTGCGCTGCACTTCGTACTTGACCTTGACTTCGACCTCAGGCGAACTTCTCAAGGTCAAGGTTAAAGTTCAAGGTCAAGGTCACGGAAGATAGAACTCGAGTTTATCTACAATATGCACTTGATTTGAAGTCTCTAGCCCGATTAGAACCGGAGTTATGGCCATTTATGTGTATTCATTGTTTTGCATGACCTTGACCTTGACCTTTGACCTAGAATCACCAAAAGTGTGCGGTCGCGAGCCATGAACCCACGGAATACGCACACGAAGTTTGGAAGAAATCGAGTGAGAAATGTGGACCCTAGAGGGCGAACAACCAAACAGACAAACAAACAAACAAACATACGAGAGCCCATAGGGCACACACTTGCCAGAACCAAAATATATGTCCTATGCCAATGACATGACACATGGAATCGAACAAATTGACTACATTTACTTACTTACTTTACTTCATGTTACTTCATTTTACTTCACAAACTACTCATAATGTCATTATTACCTCATTGAACGTCAAAGCGCCAAAAATAAGACATCACTGGACTCAGGAGACCAAGAACTTCCTAACGATATACTACTTGATATAGTGCACTGAACTTCGTACCTGACCTTGACATTGACCTCTTGTCAAACTCTCAAGGTCAAGGTCAAATGTCAAGGTCGAGGTCACAGACAATAGAACTCGAGTTTATTGTCCACAATGGAAATTGCAGAGTATTAATATTCTACATGTGTTGTCAGAATTACAGTCGAATAGCTTCAAATTTGAGTGCAATGTGGATGCTTGAAAGTTTGCTAAAAAGTATGACCGGCCATACGTTTATGACATCATATCGAAAAAAATTATGATGGGGCAAAGAACCACACGTGGGCTACTTTAAGCAGAATTGAACGAACTTTCCGACGGTGTAATTTGTTCCACTCTAGGATGAATACTTACCGAGATACAACCTTATTTCGAAAGTTGACGTTTGACGTCATGACGTCATTGTCGTTGCACGTAACGTCTTGAAACTCAGTAGATGGCTTGATACTAATATTCCACATATGTCCTTATGATTACAGTCCAAAAGCTTCAAATTTGTGTGCACTGTGGATGTTTGAAAGTTTGCTGAAAAGTCGAAAAATTGATATAACATTACGTTTATGACGTCATATCGGGAAATCTGTCATGGCGGAAAGGTATTGGGCAGTGCTCTTCTAAACCAGAATACAACGAGCTTTCCAACGGTGCGAGCCGCTTCTCTGTGCAACAAATACTCTCCGATATATAGCCCATTTTGAAAATTGACGTTTTACGTCATGACGTCATATATGTTGCATGTAGCGTGTTGAAACTCGGAATATAGCTGCGAATTGATATTCCACATATGTTCTCACAATTACAGTCCAATACCTTCAAATGTGAGTGCGATGTAGATGTTTGAAAGTTCCCTGAAAAGTCGAAAAATTGGTATGATAGGCCACACGTTTGTGACGTCATAGTGGAAAATCTATCATGGCGAAAAACTATCGGAGAGTAACCCCCTAAATGAGAATTCAACGAGCTTTCCAAAGGTGCAATCCGCTTCTCTGTACGACAAATACTTTCCGATATATAGCCCTATTTCGAAAATTGACGTTTTACGTCGTGACGTCATTGACGTTCAGCCGATCCAAGCAAAATTTCGCAATTTGATGGACAATATCAACAAATATTAAGGAATTGAATTTCAGAGGTACTGCTATAAAATTGACTGCTCTGTGAATTTTTAAAAATTTGCCCCTTGTTAAAGATAGGGATTTTACGATTTTTCAAGAATTTTTAGTGACGTTTTCAATTAACTGACTTTCTTCAAAAACGTGCAGTGCCGTAACAGGCCGGATAGCTATACATCAAAAAAGTTTGGGGATGCTAGCTCAAAAATTGTGGACGCTAGAGTGCGAAAAGACGAAAGAGTGAATCATGCAATTTTGCTTATGATGGGAGCGATTTGTTGCCACGCATATCTGGTGCATGCGCAGGATCTTTGGTCCTGAGACAAATTAATGCTAAAAACCGGGAATGGGGCCGGTTGCTATGCCGGTTCGTCACCCCCGTTATCCTACAGAATATGCACACGAAGTTAGGAAGAAATCGAGTGAGAAATGTGGACCCTAGAGGGCGAACAACCAAACAGACAAACAAACAAACAAACAAACAAACACATAAACAAACGAACCGACCAACATACTTGCCAAAATCGAAGATTCTGGCAAGTAATAAAGTTCTGATATAAAGTGGCCTGTCGCTTGACCCAGACTGTATTTAGACATGAGTTTTAGACTTTATTATACCAGTTTCGGATATATATATGATATACTGTACTCGTTATCATTTCTACAGCTTATTGTTGTGTGAATGAATTGAGAATCAGATTCACCCCACTGCTATTTCTACTTTGATATCTCGGCGAGTTTTCAATTTATTCCAAATGTGAAAAGTGGACCATAAACTAGAAATAACACTGCAACTGACCGCATGAAAAGATTTAGAATTGAATGTTCAGTAAATTTTTAAAAATTGGAGCAATGAAAACATAAAAAATATCTGTAAAATCCAAAATCCTCATAGAGTCCTGATTTGGTTTTGTCAGATTATAGACAAAGTTCGAGGTCAATCATGGAATTGACATATTTGTCTGATTGATATACCTCTTCTGAATGATATGGTTCAAATTTCATGAGCCCACGATGATTCAAACGGATGTTATTACAAAAAACGTGTTTTTCTGGGATTTCGATGACCTTGACCTTGACCTTTGACCTTTGTACTTGAGTTCGTAGAGGTCAATGCTGTCAAAATGCATATCAAATTTCAAGGGATTCCATACACTATTGACGATGTTATGACCTTTTGAAATTTCGGATTTTCGACGTTTATGACGTCATTGTGACGTCAGTTTACGTCGCAGCGCAAAAAATAAGATATCACTGGAATCAGGGGCTCAAGACCTTTCTAACGATATACTACTCAATATGCTGCGCCGACCTTCGTACTTGACCTTGATTTCGACCTCAGGCGAACTTCTCAAGGTCAAGGTCAAATGTCGAGATCAAGGTCACAGAAGATAGAACTCGAGTTTATCTACAATATGAACTTGATTTAAAGTCTCTAGGATCATTAGAACCGAAGTTATGACCACTTATGTGTTTTCAACGTTTTGCATGACCTTGACCTTGACCTTTGACCTAGAATCACCAAAAGTGTGCGGTCGCGAGCCATTATCCTACAGAATATGCACACGAAGTTAGGAAGAAATCGAGTGAGAAATGTGGACCCTAGAGGGCGAACAACCAAACAGACAAACAAACAAACAAACAAACAAACACATAAACAAACGAACCGACCAACATACTTGCCAAAATCGAAGATTCTGGCAAGTAACAAACACATAAACAAACCAACCGACCAACATACTTGCCGAAATCGTAGATTCCGGCAAGTAATCAACATGTTTACAAGTACTATTTTAGTTTCGATTCAGTGTGCTGTTGTTTTGGTTGAATGGAAATGATTGTGAATTATGATTTGATAGTTTTTTTAATGAAGTTCTCCTCATATATCGAAGATAAAATAAAGTGCACAGCATTTCATCGGTGGTTTATCATGTTTATAACGTTTGCTTTGCAGTAGGCTAATAGTAACAAGAAACAATTTTACTGCTTTTGGTGTAGAATCGTGGTCAAACACTCATTGGCATTATTTATGCATTGCTGATGCTTTTAATTACTGGTATTGAATAATTTTGTCACCGAATGGATCTTTGTGGAACATATTATGCATAGGGTAATTAATCGATACTGCTATACCTTATATTGAAACATGCCTAAAATAGCTAAACATGTATCATTTCATGATACTTTTGCATAATACAGTTGAACCATGTGATAATTCATATCGGCTTGCAGCTGATCCACTGAACGATTGTCATTTAATTGCTATGCATTGTTCCACTGGCGTTTCAAAGCCAAAATGTCATATTCGAACACTGACTTAGATTTCAGCTGTGACACCATCTTTGTTTCTGCGGGAAGTATCACCACACTGAGGCAGATATTCCGATGCTCTACATGTGCTTAGTGCACGCTAAATGTGCTCTGTGTATAGGCCTATATTCACTGCACACAATTCAACAACACAAATTTCCAAAGTCGTCCACAACGAGGCTGTCATAAACTTTGCTGGCTTGCAGTCAGGCCTGATGTGCAAGGACACCGTATAATTTTTATTTGAAGCTATTGAAATCTATAATTCCACAGTTTATGCTGCTCATTGCATATTATTTGGACATCAAGATCATTATATGTAATGTGTGGATGTCAACTGGTCCCAATTAAGACTTCTGCAAATATTTTGGGATTGTGTAAAATGTATCTTGTGAAAATATTTAGCCGTCAACTAGTGTTGGAACGTCATTTCTAGGATTATTATAGATTTGCTATGTTAATTGTACCCCTTTGGTGGTTGTGTAAAACAAACTACATCTGGTAATTTCAGTTTGCCAATATCATATATTCCGGAAATTTGATGCTATGTCTAATGCTTTAGCAATCAATGTGCTTAGAATATATAAAAAGAAAATTAGGTAACTATGTATGCACAATATCTTTGTGTTATGTAAATGGGATCATTATTGGTTATTTGTAGGAAATATCATAACCAGCAAGACGCAAACAGTGCACGAAGTCCCAGTAAAATTTTCACTATGGTCAATTATCAATTTATCTAAGATAGAGGATATACTGATTCAAGTTGGAACCAATTTCAAAATCAAATCAAATGACGCCATTCAAGATTTCCACAAAAAATTATGCACAATTCGATGACGATTACCCCCAAAAATATCCCGGTTAATTTTGCATGAACACACTGGATAGAGAATGATTGGCTCGACGATATTGCTGGTTGCCAAAATATCCTGACAAATAATAATGAAATCATGTCACTGTGCGTAGAATTATGCGGGTCATTGAGTACAAAAAACTGAATAAAATATTTATTGGCCTGAGATTTTTCCAATGTAGCTGCAAGAAAGAGTAAAACTTGAATTGGAAAGGACAATTCATTATTTGAATGGTATGTGTTGATCGTTCTATGATAAAACAAAACGCTGTCTAACCAATGCCTCAGCCATTGTCTTATTTTCTTGGCATACATTCTTTTTCTCATGTTTTTGCTATTCTTTCCATTCTTATAATGTCTCCACGATTGCTTTCTGAATTTCAGGGAGAAAAAACGTTTCTGATGACAACTCATTGTGTAGCCTTGAGTGAAGAGCCAATTTTAACTACACACGAGAAGGGCACACAGGTGTGTTATAGTGTCTATTCCCCATCTTGCTATCTTTTATCCTGGTCTCTGTCCCTTCACGCCGCTCATTTACCTGTCCCAATGTAGGATCCTCTACCCGCCTCCGTTCAGGCCATAAATGTCGATAAGTGATTCACAAGATGACCAAAGACTCAGAATCCAGGAGCATAAACATAGCAGACATAAATCGATACCGCCCCAGCGTTTCATGACTTTAGACTGTTTCACTGCTCGTCGTCGATTCCCGGAAGCGACCAAGAATCGTCAGTGTTCGTGTGTCGTCGGAATCACATTTAATTAAGTTTCCTCTTGGAAAAGGGTCCAAACATTGTAGCAAATTATTGCGCTTGATGCGCTTTTCAAACATCAGGCTCATGCATTTGTACGACAGCCTCAATTTAAATAAACCAAATGTAACAGTGAATATTTTGGCTGCCACAACTAAAAAGACTATATATTCACGCCTGTTTCCCAGCAAAGCAAAGCTCAATGCGAAAGGTGGACACATCAAAACTGTCCGCGATGGTCCAATTAACACATCACTGTGGGATTACGGATTTCAGTAGCTTCACATAATGATTTTACGGTGTTCTTTAGCCGACACTTGCACGTCACGCCTGAATGCACACAATCAAAGCTTCTGGCACTCTCGTTATGGAACCACTTTATAAATCCCTGTTGATAAATTGTGTGCAGGGAATGTACTCAAACGCAGATAGAACAATACGAGAGTGCATAAAGCACATTGGAGCATTTGAGTACCTGTCTAATTGTGGCCAGTGTTACTGCATAAATACAGTTATCATAGCTGAAATATATATATAGGTCATTTTTCAAGTATGACACTTTGGCTTCCTTTGCAACAGTCAATAAATCAATAATCACAATTTGTCGAGATTAGGAACTTATATTCTTGTCATACTCCACAGGGTTTATTTTCCTAGGTTGTTCGGCAGTTGTCCACTAGTTGGTAGTAGAAAGTAGTGCACAGTAGAAACATTTCACACAATGTCTGCCACGGATGACGCCAGTGTGTTTTTGGTGAACTTTGTTTCTGTTCCAAAATGTTGTATTTTACGTTTGTTATTGTTGTCATTAAAATCTAGTTGCAACGGTCGTAATAGGTTGATACTTACATTTGGTTCCTGCTCACACAGGACGTTAAAAACATGTTTATTTTTTTCCAGAGCCATAAACCATGTCATATGTGAGTATCAATCCATTCCCACCAATACAACTAGATTTGGATGATGCCAACATCAATAGTAAAATGCAACATTTAGCATTGGAAACAAATCCCGACCAATTAGTTTATTAAAAAAAACAATAACGTCATCAGGGGCAGACCATGTGTGAAATATAGTTGTTTCTACCGTATACCTAGATTGAATGCAATCTCTGTGATCTTGCCGATAAACAGAGATTGAGACCAACGTCACAAAAATATAAACATTCAAGCTGTATGCATAGACAATGCAATAGAAAACGTCATAAACGTAATATGATGGTCGGGTGGGAAACTCAAAATGGGGATCGATAATCATGACTGAAAATGAAGACATTTGTCTCAAAAACTCTGGATAAAACGACTCTGCACTCAGGATGTAAAATTTTGTGTTTATATGCAGTAAGGTGAGTTATTTTAGATCCAAACTACATGTGTTAGATGATGTCCCCCGGTGATTTTCATACTTGTTTTGATGTTTCAAAAAGTCGTTTCTAATAAAAAGGCACGTTGGTTTACAGCCGCTCTGAGGCGGCTGTATTTTATGGCTACCGTATACCTGATGGAATTAGCATACAACTGCCCAACAACCTATGAAACTAATTCAGAAATCCGAAACAAATCCCATGGAATAGATATATGACAAGTACATAAGTACCTAATCACAAGCCAAAAGGCTACTAAATTTATGGTATCCTCGGGGACATATTTAACGTCCATCAGCAGTGACACCATCTCAGTGGTATGAATGAAGTATCAATCTATTACTACCACTATAACTAGAGTTTTGATGATGCCAATAGCAAACGTAAACTACAATATTTTGCAAGAGAAACAAAGCCCGACCATTAAGCTTATCCAAAGAAACATTAACGACATCAGTGACAGAAAGTGTGTGAAATGCAGTTGTTTCTACTGTAGACATGATGGAACTGGCACACAACTGTCCAACAACCGATGAAACAAATTTAGAAATCCAAAACAATCTCCATGGAATAGAATAAACATGGAAACAATAACCCAAGTATAACGTATCCGAGCAACCAAAGCCAAGTCCATTATCCAATCTCAAAGTCTGGTGTCAGGCAAAATCAAGAAAATTTTATGGAACTTCATGAACCTCCATACCTGGCTATGAAGAGGGGAAAACCGTTGTTCCGGAAAGAGCGAGCATTTCCTGCCCGACATGTTGCACCCGTCATGAATTCCAAAACATTAACATGCAAACAGATCTTGCAGCATTCTGGTGACAGATTTTGTGTACTTATCAACCAGAGTGTGATGACGTCCATAGAACTTCTTGAAAGCAGCTATTGGTCCTGGTAAGAATCACCACAAGTACATAGGTACCTAATCACAAGCCAAAAGGCTACTATTGGCAGTGTCAGGTGGGCTTGAATATATGTCATGTTACCTTCAAAGTGGGCTGGAGAGTGTTTTTATTCTTTCTTTCTTGGAAACTCAAGAAAAGGAACTGCAGTAGTTTGATGGTGGAAGGCTAATCAACGACTCTTGACGAGGCACAAAGACTGAGCAGCTATAGGCTACACTATATAAACATTTTTTTTCTGGTGGCAATGATAATGATGCCATGCCTAATTCATTGAAAGCAGTTCAAAATAGTTATATTGCGAATTCCAAGGATTGTATTTCACATTGCATAAGTGATAGACTAAACATTTCCAATTGTAAACAATTCTCGAATGACATCATTTGAAAGCAGTTGAAAATAGTCATATTGCGAATTCCAAGGATTGTATTTCACATTGCATAAGTAATAGACTAAACATTTGCAAGTGTATACAATTCTCGAATGACATCGATTGAACGAAGTCTCAAAAAATTTATTGTAGTAGTTTCTAATATTAAACGAAATTAGGATACCCATAAATGAAATATTTCTAATTCACGTGAGATGAACGTTTCCAATGTTGAAACAAAGAAGGGACGTGTCATTTGCCTCTGCTCTATGGATGGTACTAATCACTGAGAACAGTAATATTATTCCTCATTTGTCTTATGTTTTTCAATCCGATTGACAGATTAATCGAACGCAAAGCATGAATTGTAAAAGTCAGCAACTTCCGACCATCTCATTTTCCGATCTGCAGTCGCATTCGTCCATGCCAGAGACCAATAAATTGTACAGAAAACCATCACTATTATGTGAGTGTTTGGGTCGAGAATGGCAACGTATGGTGTCACTCTTCCTTCATTGGGACTAATTATGTTGCAATCGCTGTCTGTACATGCTTCTATATTGATCGTTACCGTCCACATATCACGCTGATGATAATGAATGATGTTCTGCTGACAATAGGTCGTAATAAAGTGACAAGATTGTCAGAATTCTGTTCTACTACAATAGCTGATTTATGCAATAAAATAAATTTTCATGAATAGGTTTCCTGGTTAATTTATTTGTGGCGCACACAATCTTTAGATTCACCACCAAAGCATATTTACTTAAAAATATTCTCCCGTGACCAAAACATTACCTTCGCAGCGAAAATAGTTGATATCACAACTAAACATTTTTGTCGCAACAAAAATCATTGTTGCCACAACCAATACATTCATTGGGACAGAAACATTTCCTTTGTGATGATAACTGCAGTAGCTGTTGTTAATTTTTACATACACTCGCTTCAGAACACAATTCTATCTACTTAGGCCCAAATTGCTATGCATCGTTCCGTTGGCTGTTTCAAAGTCAAATTGTCATTCTCGAACACTAACCTAGATTTCATCTATGGCAACATCTTTGTTTCTGCTGGAAGTATCATCATACTTAGGCAGATATTCAGATGCTCTACTTGTGGTAGGTGCTCTCTGAATGTGATCTGTGTTTGAGTAGGCCTATATTCACTGCACACATTTTAGCGACACAAATTTCTAAAGTGAGATTTCTGAAGTGAGATATTAGCCATTCTGTGATCGGTGATGTGACCTAGAAAATGAGGTCAAAGTTCAAGTTCATGAAAAGATTCAGTATATATCATTCCTCTATATTCGCAATTGATTCCTAAGCTGTAAAGATGATAATAAGCGACATATTAGCCATTTTGTTCTCTGACCTTGAAAATTGGATCAAAGGTCAAATTCTAGATTACCAAAATATTCAGCATACATCATTTCCTATATGTTCACTATGGACCCCTAAGCTGTGAATTTGATAATAAGAGAGATATAAACCATTTTGTATTCTGACCTTGAAAATAAAATGATTGGCCTTGAAATTTAGGTCAAAGGTCAAATTCAAGGTCATGAGAATATTCAGAATATATCATTTCCTATAAGTTCACAATTGATTCCTAAGCTGTAAAGTTGATAATAAGCAAGATATTAGCCATTTTGTCCTGTTGACCTTGAAAATGAGGTAAAAAGTCAAATTCAAGGTCACTAGAATATTCAGCATATATCATTTCCTGTATGTTCACAATTGATTCATAAGGCGTAAAGTCACTAATAAGCAAGATATTGGCCATTTTGTCCTGTGACCTTGAAAATGAGGTCAAGGTCAAATTCGAGGTCACGAGAAAATTCAGCATATATCATTTCCTATATGTTCACAATGTATTCCTAAGCTGTAAAGTCGATAAGAAGCGAGATATTAGCCATTTTGTCATGTGACCTTGAAAATGAGGTCAAAGGTCAAATTCAAGGTCATGAGAATATTCAGCATATATCATTTCCTATATGTTCACAATTGAATCCTAAGCTGTAAAGTCGATAATAAGCGAGATATTAGCCATTTTGTCCTGTGACCTTGAAAATGAGGTCAAAGGTCAAATTCAAGGTCATGACAATATTCAGCATATATCATTTCCTATATGTCCACAATTGATTCCTAGTCTCTAGTCTCAATATTAAGTGAGATATTAGGCTTAATGTGTCCCATTATAAAGCATATTAGAATTTAACATGGGAAAGTCCCATTTGAACCGAGTTTGGGCCCAAAATGGCCCACTTCGAGCGATTCAAGGGCAACGAAATTTATACATGTCACAGAGGTACATATGAGGAGTGTTATGCATGAATAAGAAAAAAAAGTTACTGAACAGATTTTGAGAAAACGACAGCCAAAGTCCAAAATTGGCCATTTTTCGACGAAAACGGCCGCCATTTTTATAAATAATTGCGAAAATCAAAAAACTAAAAAATACCTCCCTCTGGAAATATTTTTAGGTATTTTTGTGCAAAATTTTAGAAAGATTCGATCGTAAACTTTAAAGATAAAAATGTAGACGGACGACGACGACGACGACGACGACGACGGACGACGGACGCAACGCCACGGCAATAGGTTATCGGACCAAAGGTCCGGTAACCTAAAAATCATGGTATATTTTGCATGAACACACTGGATAGGGAATGATTGGCTCGACGATATTGCTGGTTGCCAAAATATCCTGACAAATAATAACGAAGTCATGTGACTATGCGTAGAACTATACAGTCATTGAGTACAAAAAAATGAATAGAATATTTATTGGTCTGAGCTTTTACCAAGGTAGCTGCAAGAAAGAGTACAACTTGAGTTGAACAGGACAATTCATTATTCAAATGGTATGTGTTGCTCGCTATATGATAAAAAACGATGTTTAACCAATGTCTCAGTCATTGTCTTATTTGCTTGGCATACATTCTTTTTCTCGTGTTCTTGCTATAATATCCATTCTTATAATGTATCCACAATTGCGTTCAGAATTCCAGGAAAAAAAGCGTTCCTGGGGACGACTAATTATGTAGCCTTGAGTGAAGAGCCTAGTTTAACTACACGAGAGGAGGGCACACAGGTGTGTTACAGTGTCTATTCCCCGTCCCACTTTCTTTTATCCTGGTCTCTCCCTTCACGCCGCTCGCTTCCCTGTCTCGCTCTGTACGATCTTCTAACCGCCTCCATTCAAGCAATAAATGTCGATCAGCGATTCACAAGATGACAAAGGACTCGGAAGCCAGGAGCATAATTGTAGCAGACGTAAATCGATACTGCTGCAACGTTTCGTGACTTTAGACTGTTTCACTGCTCGTCGTCGATTCCCGGAAGTGACCATTTATCGTCAGCGTTCGTGTGTGTCGTCGGAATCACATTTAATTAAGTTTACACTTGGAGAAGGGTCCAAACAATGTAGAAAATTACATTTGTTGTCTGCAAATTGAATACGCTCTTCAAACATTAGGCTCATGCATTTGTACGACAGCCTCAATTTAAATAAATCAAATGTAATAGTGAATATTTTGGCTGCCACACCTTAATAGACTGTATATTTTCACACCTGATTTTCCCAGCAAAGCAAAACTCAATGCAAAAAGTGGGCACATCAAAACTGTCCGCGATGGTCCAATTAACACATTGGGCGGCATCACTGTGAGATTTCAATAGCTTCACATAATAATTCTAGGGTGTTCTTTAGTCGATACTTGCACGTCACGCCTGACTGCCAACTATCAAAGCTTATGGCAACCTCGTTATCATGGTTATGAAACCAGTTTAGCAATCCGTGTCGCTAAATTGTGCGCAGTAAATGTACTCAAATGTCGAGAGAACAATACGAGAGTGCGCATAGCACGTTGGAGCAATTGAATACCTGTCTAATTGTGGCTAGTTTTACTGCATAAATACAGTTATCATAACTGAAATATAGGTCATTGTATGACACTTTGGTTTCCTTTGCAACAGTCAATAAATTGACAATCGCAATTTGTTGACAGCCATGCACGCCCATATAACTTATCGAATGCTTCAACTGTATTATATATAAATATGTGTAGGATAGGCCCCTAGATTGAGGGCTGCCCTCCGATATGGCCCGAGCGCGAAGCGCGAGGGTCATATCGGGGGGCGGCCCGAAATCGTGGGGCCTATCTAACATAGTTCATGATTTCACCCCCAAGAGTTTACCCAAGCGGTGATGTGAATTCCACAACTAGGCATACATGTAGTCGCGCTTGAATAAACTCAGCACAACATTATCCCGCTGAGTCATGTGACTCCCTGACGGATCAGTTTTTGTATGTTTGTGTTTATTTATTTATGTATTTTATGATCTGTTGAAATAAATTACTATTACTATTACTATTACTATTATCCCGCTCAGTACGCGGCTCCGAACACCTCTACTCAGAATACCGTATATAAGCCGCACTCCATTGATTGGCCGTTTCGCATGATTGACTTCCCTTGACCAACACTGAACTCGTATGTATTTTGTTTTTCTCAATTCTCGTTGTTGTCCGCTACGGAAGCGTAGAAGGGCCACCAAGGAAAATTATTTTTTTTAAATTCCCGACTTAGTAACTCGATAATATCGACTTAGTATCTCGATAATATCGAGTTAGTATCTCGATAATATCGACTTAAGAGTGGATTAGGCACAGGAAGATTTATTTTTTCAAATTCCCAAGTTAGTAAGTCGATAATATCGAGTTAGTAACTCGATAATATCGACTTAGTAACTCGATAATATCGACTTAGTAACTCAATAATATCGACTTAGTATCTCGACTTAAATCACAGCACATGATGTATAATCTGCTTGTGCATATACATAATGAGAAAACAAATAAACATTATTGATTTTATGTGAGGGTCAAATACTGTTAGAACTCTATTATGTAATTAATGTAATTGATATTTACACCAGAGGGGAAAGTTTTCATTTTAGATATCATTTACTCCAATGTTCACACGAGGACATATACGCCAATTGACACAGTCGTTATTGGTTACCCACGTACATTATACATATATGTACACATGGGCAGGACAATCCTGATATATTAAGTCGATATTATCGAGTTACTAAGTCGATATTATCGAGATACTAACTCGATATTATCGAGATACTAAGTCGATATTATCGAGTTACTAAGTCGGGAATTTAAAAAAATAAATCTCCTTCCTGTGCCTGTTCCACGTTTAAGTCGATATTATCGAGATACTAACTCGATATTATCGAGTTATAAGTCGATATTATCGAGATACTAAGTCGATATTATCGAGTTACTAAGTCGGGAATTTGAAAAAAATAATTTTCCTGGGTGGCCCTTCTACGCTTCCGTAGTCCGCCGACAGCTCGGACTGTTGTTTTTGTCCGCCAAACATTTCCCGCGTTTGTCTTTATACTTGTGTACGATTCGTGAACAATAATTGAGTATTATTCTATGATCAGCTACTTATATAACGGGAGTTCCAATTGATGCACACGTGCATTTTTTGGAGACGTTTACGGGCGAGATATCGACAATTAGGCCTATGTGTAGACATGGATTCAGACAATGAAATTTTCCTAACGCAAAGTAGCTACAGGGATCTATCACCTTCGGCACTTGATGAACCGGACGTTTTGCAATATGTTAATCAAAGTCCTTATCGACCATTAGTAGAAGATATCACTGTATCCGATGGAGAACTGAGTCGAGCCGTGGACGATTCTTGTGCAAGTCGGGGAGAGCAGAGAATTGAAAATGCTGTGGTTTGCTGCGACGAACAGTTGCAATGCGCAGAAGACCTACTGATTGACATCGACGAGTTACACGAGGCTATAGGCGAGGTCGTTATAGACTGTTTGGACATGCCGTTGTTGGGAGGTCCTGGGATTTTAATTGCGCACAGAAACCGGACCACACGAGGTAAATTATTATTCTCCTAATAATAGTAAAAGTATCAGTAGTAGTAATAGTAGTAGTATTATTGTATCTGAATATTATTAGTGATATTAAGTTTGACTGGAAATCTTGCAATATCCTTGTTGCTTCCATATATGTTGTTGTTGTTGTTGACCAACAGATAAGACACCGCCGAGGGATGCCGCTGAAACCGTGTTTCCTGTGACAACGAAAAATAATGGTATGCTTTTTTTATTAACTTGTCAGTGTAGTCCATACCACCATGCAAAATGCAAGAATATATTTCAATGACCTTACTATAATTTACACTGTTAATAATGGCATATATGGTAACTACATTCTCGTGTAAACAATTTCAAGGTCCGTCTGAGCGATTCAAGGCAAAAGCTGATGTCAGTCTACAGGATCGTGTAATGGAGTCCGTTCCGGCTACAACGAGGCAAAAAGCTGAGTGGGCTTACCGTGTTTACGAGGACTGGTTGGCTTGGAGGCGCTCAAACCCACGTGAATCGCGATGTAGTGACATCCTTACAGACAACTCTTCTCTGCAAACTATGACCCCGGCTGACATGGATGTCGTCTTGGCTAGCTTCATAACCGAGGCTCGAAACCGAGACGGTGGGGAATATCGTGCAGACACAAAACATCAAATCATAACTTCCATTCAAAAGTATATGGAACTACAGTGCACAAAAGTGAGGCTCATTGACGTAGATCATTTCCCACAACTGTACTACGCTCTGGACCTCGCTATGAAAGACTCGTCTAAATGCCAAGCAATTACAGAAACCAAGTCTGCGGATTCTATCACTCTACAACAAGAACTGTTGCTCTACGAACGCGGAATTCTCGGTACGGAGTCGGGAAAACAGCTACTACGATCGGCGTTTTACGTTATCGGTGTACACTTTGGAATTCGAGGGGGCCGTGAGCATCGAAACCTTACAGCAGCTAATTTTTCCTTTCATCGGGACATGGATGGACGCGAATTTGTACAGTACACCGAGAGAACTACCAAAACAAACCAAGGCGGAATCAAGCACCGTAAGATAGAACGCCACACAGCGAGAGCATATGAACAGCCATCGACCCCTAACCGATGTCCCGTCGCCATTTTGAGGAAGTACATGTCCGTTTGCGACCCCGACACGCTGCAGAAAGCACTATATCTGAAGCCTCTCGAAAAACCATCCGATTCACTCTGGTTTGGCAAGCAAGTATTAGGACATAACATCCTGTCAAACATGGTGAAAACCATTATGACCGAGGCTGGATATACTGGACAATACACGAATTATAGTCTTCGTGTGACTACGGTCACGAGGTTGTTTGAAAACAATCTCGACACGAAGTTGATTGCCCAACAAACCGGCCATAGAAGTGAGGCAATCAATTGTTACAAACGTGTGTCTGACGAACAAAAAAGAGAGGTCTCAAATCTCTTGACAGGACAAACTAATGATGACAAAGTGAACATTGAGACTGTCGTTGAAAAAGCTAGTAGTGACCAAAAAATCGTGTTTAACATTGTCGGTGGAAATAATGTTCTGAACTATGGTAAATAAAACATGTGACCACTATAAATATGTGCCTAACGTATGTCTCATTTTTTGGTCTTTCAAAAACTGCGGGGCAATATCACAAATATGGCCCTCCTAAGCGGGATATATTCAAAATATGGCCCTCTGAGAACAATAGAGTCATGAACTATTATGTAATTCTATAGTTACATGATTGTGTAACAATGCAGCAAATCATAATATAAAGGCGTGACAGTAAACGATTAACTAACAGGTATGCATAACCTTTCACTTTTATTTGATGACGATTATTAAGCACGGTAATTAATCTTGTACATGTAGTGCACAACCAACACCATGTGTCATTAAAGATGCTACACTTGTGCCCAACACATGAGATTGATCAATGTGGTGAATTTTAGGAAGATATCGGGCCTATACTAGTAGCAAATACACTATAGCAGAAATATATATTTCTGATAGTAGCCTATCTGATCATATGCTGGTCTTTGATTCCTTGGTCAGCTGTGGTGTCAAAACTACAACGTCTGCTTTTAATTTCTTTTCTAACAAATTTATTTTCGACTTCTGTGTAGGCTACTCGTAGACACAAACAAACAGGAATCTAAGAGGTAGCTACACGTTTGTGACCAATATCCATTACAAGTGTATTGCATCTGATTGTGTCAGGATTCGGGTCATTTATGTGAACACCAATGTTTGTCCTCGATATTCTTGAGGTCAACACTTTATTCTTTGTTGGTTGTGACTTTGGTTATAATCGTCGTGATCAACCTATGGTCAAGCAGCATTTGCCAGTCGGACGTAACGTCACGAAAAAGGTATGTTTATCTGCGAGTATTTCCTGCATGTAAATATTTCCATCAAAATGACAATGTGTCTAATCTCAATGTGACAATGTGGTAATATGATATGATATAACATCAGATGTATCTTACAACACAACGGTACTGGCAAAGGGTTTCCATACCAAAATGGAATGTATCTGCCATTATGAGTGAGTATAGTTTTTTTTACTCATGATCAGGTACTTGTGTACTTGTCATACATCTATTCCACAGGGCTTGTTTCAGATTTCTAAATTATTTTCATGGGATGTTGAGCAGTTGTATATTATTTCCATCAAGTGTAGATTAGAAACAACTACATTTCACACAATGTATGCCTCTGATGACGCCAGTGTGTCTCTGGATTTGGTGGGCTTTGTTTTTATGTGTGAAATAATACACTGTTACTGAGGCGATATACACGATATCATGCCGAGCGTCAGCGAGGCGTGATGATCGTGTATATCGCCGAGGGGTGACAGTGTATTATTTGTCATACATACCGAGTAAAACCTATTGTTTTTATTACCAAAGACGACCAGAACCTCCCCAAATAATGTGGAATAGTCCTCATATCGCCTCTAGAGCGGGATATGAACAATGGATTCGCCCGTCGCGCTTCACTTCAGCAAGGCCTGTACATGTGAGACAAACATTTGCTTCACACGTAAGAGCAATACATAGCCTAATTTAGGTGACGTCAGTGTTCCCCAGTATCGACACCATTTTTATGTTCTCAATCCTGGCTATGATAAGGGAATGAATTTTGTGTGATGGCAACTGTTGGTGATACTATACACGGTTATTAACGTTAAATTTGTCGTGCGATTTCTACATGCAAATGATAGATTGAACACATCTAGTCTGATCATTGATTGGTTATTCCAGTCATTCCCCTGTATCACTGAAAATTATATTTATATCCCCAAACCTCCTGTTTGGTCGTTGCTTTTACACCTATCGGCAAGTGAACACGGGTTCAGTATGAACACCACAAACATATTGCAACATGGTATCTATATCATTCTGCCTCGACCCACAGTGTGTGCCGTCAACCGAATTAACTTTCGGCAATGATGACAATGACAGTTTGTACATTTGGGTTTGTTATTGGCCACGCATGACGGCGCAATATCGTCTCATGGGCTTTTTCATATAACACACTCTCTCTAGGTATGTATTCCGAAATTTTGTATTTTACGTTTGTTATTTTCGTCATTAAAATCTGGTTGTGATGGTGGTAACTGGTTGATACTTACATTTGATTCATACTTACACTTAAACTCTGTAATGTCCCACTTTTGTGGTTGCCATCATCTTCCCTTCAATAACTTCAAAGATCTATTGGCAGTTTCAGGTGGACTTGTAGCATTACAAACGCGACATGTGAGAAACCCGAACATCACGTATGTCGCCTTTCTCATAGTCAAATGCTTATTATCGCCCATGTCGCATTTTTCACGGCTGATGTGATTGGTGGATAATATTTTATTCCAATCTGCTTGCGATATCCACATCAAAGATTATTTGACTTCTTAATACGTTTCAATTAAGTTATTTTTTCATTAGCAAATGTAAACAGACAGTCTTAATGACGATTTGTGTGTTTTGCCAATGGAATGCTTCGAACTCGTACTGCACCACCGTCACCATTTGCACGACTAGAATGGAACGCAGCACATAAGGCACCCAAAACCTAGCTCGATGTATTGGTTAATATCGCACCATAAAATCCTTTGTTGTGCTGTTCTGCCAGATCCCCCACCCCCACTCGATTTCAGCGCTGAATCCTGATTCAATATTGAGTGGAAGTCCATGAATTGGACGATAATATGGACATGCATGTCGTGAATTTCACGCACAAAAGCTATTTCAATAGCTCCGCATTTAATGTTGGGTATTTCACGGGCATGTTGCTTTTTTCACGCCGGAAACACCAACCGTGAAAAAAGCGACATGGTCGGATATTTCACGTGAAAAAAGCGACATGGTCACTTTTATCACATGAGAAACCCGACCATGTCGGGCTTTTCGCAATATTCGGTTTTATCATGCAGCAGACTCAAATATATGTCACCTCATCTTCAAAGTGGGATGAAGAGTGTGTTTCCTCTCTCAGATAAACGTACTGCAGTAGTTTGCCTTGAAAGGCTAATCAAGGATATTTGAAGAGGCTGAGAATCTATAAGCTCTATCTTATAAGTTTTTGATAGGTTATTGGGCAGTTGTATAATAATTCCATCAATTGTAAAGTAGAAACAGCTACATTTCACACAATGTATGCCTCTGATGACGCCAGGGTGTCTTTGGATTTGGTGGTCTTTGTTTCTATTCCGAAATGTTGTATTTACGTATGTTATTGCCGTCATTAAAATCTAGTTGCAACGGTGGTGATAGGTTGATATTTACATTTGATTCCTGCTTACACAACGTTGAAAGAAGAATGTCTTTTTCAGAGCCACAAGCAATGGAATGGCCAACGGTTTTTAGATGTCATCATCTTCACTTCAATGACTTCAAAGATATATTGATATTTTCAGGTTGGCTTGAATATGTGTCGTCTTATCTTCAAAGTGAGCTGGAGGGTAGTTTTCTTTTTTCTCTCTTAAAAGCTCCAGGGACGACTACCGCAGTAGTTTGCTCCTGAAAGGCTAATCAACGACACTTGACAAGGCATAAAGTTTGAGAATCGATAATTTATATCATATAAAAAGTTTTTTTTTCGGTTGGCAATGGTAATGATGCCATGCTTCATTCATTGAAAGCATTTTAAAGTAATTATATTGTGAATTCCATAGATTGTATTTCACAACCAAATACCCCTCACATTCTCATTTAACATTAATATAAACGTGTTAATGTGATGCTGATTAAATAAGTGATTGAGTAAACTTTTCCAGTTGTAAACAATTCTCGAATTATATCAAATGAACGAAAAATATTTCTTCTGGTTGTTTCTCATATAGAACAAAGAATAGTTTTGTCATTAGCGTCTGTATGGATGGCATTAATCACTGAGAACAGTAATATTAGTCCTCATTTGTCTTATGTTTTTCGACCTGATTGACAGACTAATCGAATCCAAAGCATGAATTGTAAAAACTCATTAACTTCCGACCATACGCAATTCCCATGGCAGATACCAATACATTGTACGGAAATCCATCAATATTATGTGAATGTAAGTATCAATCTATTACCACCGATATTTGGGTCGAGCATAGCAGCATATGGTGCCAGTTTTCTTCCAATGGTACTAATTATGATGCTATTGCTGTCTGTGCATGGTGTAAATCCCCATATTTTGATGAGTAAAATTATTGGTAATACATGTATTTAATATGAGTATTGTTACCATAAGGAAGTTTTAGATTTATTGCGAATATGTTTCATTGTGTTTCATAATTATTTTTGTATATTGCTAGTTTAGACAATCAGGTATTGTTGTCACAGGATTAATTGGGGTGCATGTGTTATTGCATAATTTATTTATTCTTAGAAGAGATGCTGCATTTTGACCACGTGGCTCATGTTTCGTAGAAGTTTAAGAGATAGTTCAGTCACCGGGCTCTCACCCAAATAGCCATGGCAACGAAATTGTCTTCATCCACTTGTCTTGAGGTCTCACGCAGGTTTGTTTAGTCGTCATCTTGTTTTGGTATTGCTGACTCATTATATTGGAATGTAAACATCATCGGGTTAGACAATGTTCTTCAGGTCTGTAGCTGGCCAGACATCGTAGGCTACTGTATTAATGTAAGTATCAATCTATTACCACCAATAGTCAGATTTTGATGATACCAAAAACAAACGTAAAATAGAACATTTTGGAATAAAAACAAAGCCCGACCAAATAGTTTATCCAAAGACACACTGGCGTCATCAGGGGCAGACAGTGTGTTAAATGTAGTTGTTTCTACTATACACCTGATGGAATTAGTATACAACTGCCCAACAACCTATGAAAACAATTTAGAAATCGGAAGCAAACCCCATGGAATAGATATATGACAAGTACATAAGTACCTAATCACAAGCCCGAAGGCTACTGAGTTGATGGTATCCTCGGGGACAGATTTAACGTCCGCCAGCAGTGACACCGACTCAGTGGTATGAATGTAAGTATCAATCTTTTACCACCAATAGTCAGATTTTGATGATACCAAAAACAAACGTAAAATAGAACATTTTGGAATAAAAACAAAGCCCGACCAAATAGTTTATCCAAAGACACACTGGCGTCATCATGGGCAGACAGTGTGTTAAATGTAGTTGTTTCTACTGTACACCTGATGGAATTAGTATACAACTGCCCAACAACCTATGAAAACAATTTAGAAATCTGAAGCAAACCCCATGGAATAGATATATGACAAGTACATAAGTACCTAATCACAAGCCCGAAGGCTACTGAGTTAATGGTATTATATGAGGTTTTACTGAGTCTGATTAACTATCAGAAGGACTCTGCTTACTATGCAATTTCCGAACGACATCATGTTTTTTTGTCTGTGGGATATAAGAACCCCATGCATTGTGACCATTGGGGAGAATTCGGGTTTCACACTAGAGAAACGAAATATTGGAAGTTTTTAACGGACACGTAGGGCTTGTGCCCTCCGTGCTGGCACGTGTTGTGTCGGTATGGGAATGTGACGATACCTAAATTGGATAAGGCGCACATCTACTATTCGGAGTATAAATAATTGATTTGTGTAACTGAATGATTTGGAATGATTTCTTCGATTCATTTTGGCTTAATAAAACTGATGATTTCATCGAGGACTTCAGTGTGATATCCACTAGATTCAATCAGCAAGAACTTGGAGTGCGTTTGAAAGTGGACTAATTTCTGAAGCTATCCCAGTGCACACGTCCCAACTCGAAAGGGCTAGACTTGACAATGCTTCTACATGTATATATTGATCATTATCGTTGACATATCACGCTGATGATAATGAAAGATGTTCTGTCACAATAGGTCGGGATACACGCTTTGTATTGGTGCATACAGTCCAAATACCATGTGTGTACTGATATGCCGTGATGCATACCGCTCCTATAATGAGGAAAAAAATTGACTGAACTTTTGCGGTAGAGGTATGGCTAAAAAAATTTGTTGACGTTTTGTCAACACAAAACACATCGATGAAATATATTTCGTTCTGCTGATACGAATTTTTATTTATTTACGATATATCATAGTGGTATTTTCATGGAGACACGCTCAACGGCACTTTACAACACAAGATACCGATTAACAATATTACATGAAAACACATGATGGGAATGATACATACTATTTACACATTGCTTGAATACTCCAGGCTGAACAAATGGGTTTTAAGGGTTCTTTTGAAACATTTCATTGGCCAGCGCGTCGCGCTGGTCTTCTAAGATTGGGTAAAAACAGACCTACGGAGGGTAGGCATGAGTGGGCCCGGTCCTGTTATCTTTTGTTAAATATAGGAATCTCAACAAAGGGATCATAACACTTTCTAAATATAATATTTCTGATTGTTTCCATGAGGTTTTACATTTTAATCTTGTGAATAAACGCAAATACTATAATATAAACCCAACAAAAGTATTGAGCTAAATTTCTGATGTTAGCAGAACACTTACGAAAGGTTGCCAACTTTTAGACTTCACGATATAAAAGTGATAAAATGTGATGACAAATATTTTTTTACACCCGAATAGACGCATAAACTATCAATTTGATCCAAAACATTGGGCAACATTGAAACCGTTGAATGTATGTGCTCGGATATACATCTGCAGATATGTTCCTCTTTGTTTATGGAGAATAATGAGCAATTTAATCCAACGAATTAAAGTTATTAACCAATGAACTTCCCCATCCCAACAAATTTCCGCTGGCCATAAAAATAATTCTCTCCACTGTAGGTTACTTGTATCTGTTATATTCTGTAGATTAGCTGGGAAAACATCCCACAGTATAGGCCCAAGTACTCGACACGATCGATCACGGTATGACTGGTGCGAGGTAACACAAGCTGGCGTTTGTTCCCTTGTCTCAAGGACCGCGCAGGAATGTGGATGTTGACCATGTCCATGATGTATGCTGGTGCCATAAATATTTATCATCAAATGAACATGAACATTTGTTATCAAATATTACTTTTGGTAGCTGAATTTCCATACTCCTGTGTTTTGTTTATTGTCTTTATATTATTGTGGGGATGCCTGTTGTCTTAATTGCTCATAATAGTGTATCACGCGAGCATATTTAGCCGTCATTTACTGCTGGGTTGTCATTCCTAAGGTTATTATAGATTAGGTTGATTGTTCCCCTTAAATATCCTGGCTGTGTAAATCTAACTATATTCGGTCAGTTTGCCAATCTCATGTATTTGGGAAATCTGATGCTATTTCTACTACCCAGGGGGCTTCCCAATAAAGAACTATTAATTTACATGGATTACATGAAGAGAAAATTAGCTAACTATGTATGCACAATACGTTTATGCCATGTAAATGGGAATCGTTATCGACTATTCATATCAAATTCAATAATCAGCAAAAACATACGTTGCATGAGATCCAAGTAAGGTTTTTACTATGTTCACCATAACAGCATATCAACTCGTGAAAATCTGCCAGGAGTCATTTCATACATTTTTGTTCAGTACACAATAGACTGAAAAATGAACCGCCTATTGTGTACTGAACATATATTTATATTATCATATATCAAGTAACGAAAATCATATAAATTCAACCCACAGCTAGGAAGAATTATCAACATATTTAAGATAGAACATATACTGAATCAAGTTGGAACCATTTTCAAACATCAATCTAAATTTCACCATTCACGGTTATCACGGAAACTTGAAAGTACATCTCGGGAATTAGAAAAACATATAGGAAATATGCACAATTCGATGACAATTATTCAAAAAGTCACAGTTAATTTTGCATGAAAATACTAGATAAAGATTGGCTTGCCGATATTGCCGATTGCCCTTAATATCCAGACGAATCCTATTAGTGAAGTCATGTGACTGTGTTTGGAACTACGCTGACCATTGGGTAAAAAAATGCATGAAATATTTATGTTATATTCAATTTATTTAAAGATCCCCAAACAAGCAACAGCTTGTTTTCATGGGTCTCAACAGAATGCATTATTGATTATTGATGTAACTACAAGAAAGAGTAAATCTTTAATTGAAAAGATTTGTCCAATGCCTTGGCTATTCTCTCTCTTTCTTGGCACATATTCTTTTTCTCGAGTTTGTGCTAGACTATCATTCTTATAACGTCTCTACAATTGCGTTCCGAATTCAAGAGGGGAATAACCCTTTCTGGTGACGACTAATTGTGTAGCCTTGACGGAAGAGCCTATTTTAACTACATGAGAGAAGGGCTCACAGATTCATGTGTGTTACAATATATATTCCCCCATCTTACTTTCTTTTATCCAGGTCCCTGTCCCTTCACGCCCCTCGCTTCCCTGTCTCGCTCTATATGATCCTCAACACACTTCCATTCAGGCCATAAACCCACCTTTATTCAGGGCATAAATGTAGCAGACATAAATCGATACCGCCCCACCGTTTCGTGACTTCAGACTGTTTCACTGCTCGTCGTCGATTCCCGGATGCGGCCAATAATCGACAGCGTTCGTGTGTCGTCAGAATCACATTTAATGAAGTTTACTCTTGGAAAAGAGGCCGAACAATGTCGAAAATTACATTTGTTGTCTGCAAATTGAATACGCTCTTCAAACATCAGACTCACGCATTTGTACGACAGCCTCAATGGACCTTTTCACAGAGCCTATTCGGCAATCGTTATGACCACCCTTTGAACCCCTACCACCGTAAAGAATATAAGCACGTGATACATATATTATTGTATAATTCAAAATAACGTGGTGAATGTTTTGGCATGAAAATTTGTGAATCAAATGCATCTATTGCGTATCAAATTTTTAATGATGCTGATTTTAAAACATTCAATACAATGCTCCGTAACCTCGAAAAAGCCTTCTCATTCATTCACGTGTGGAAAATAGGCTACAAATCATCGTTACACAGCAGACTTGATGTTTTATCCTGATACTAGCCTATTTGTTCTTCTGCTTTTCGTGTATTTTGTGCTTTTTCGTGAATAATGACGCGAAAACACGGCAGGGAAAATTATGTACACTGTTGCCGTAAATTTAGTTATTTCGCCTAGCAAACTCGCAAAAATAAATAAAGAGACTATAATATTTATTTGTGATTTTTTTTTATCTCATTGTATATTCACTTGATTCATACTGTAATATCTTGAATAGCCTCTCTATGTTAAAGTCCGTAAATTCTATGTCCGATAAAGATCTATGTAATGATAGCGTGAATCAATCTGTGGCACAACCCGAATCGATCATTGCCAGAGTAACCTTTATCATGCGCTGTCTCACGCCATGTGGAATATTGTAAATTTTTAACGTGAAAAACTAGCTCCATCGTAATTCACGATATATAACTTGCAAACATATATTGTGTTGACTATTACCGTTAGAGATGCTGCATTACAGTATTTGGGTTCCACGGAGGGTAGCCTGTTGACCAGTTTCTTCTGAAGATTGCACGCGCCAGCTGCACGTGATTTTAGCATTATGTCAAACGACCGTTTAAACCCGCCTCACGAAATGCGTACTATTTTCGTGTCAGATTGATGAAATAAACGCAAACGGCCTATAATGATAACTCTTCTCGTGAAAATACTCCATCTTTCGTACATTTTGATGTGAAAAATCGACTTTATTTCCGCTACAAAGATTTTGTTTGCGACCGTTAAATGACTCGAATGCGAGCACTTGTGATTGGTCGGAAAATCACAGCATTCGGGAAATTTTGGCGGGAAAGCCTATGAAAAGGTCCATTTAAATAAATCAAACTTGAAAGTAAATTTTTTGGCTGCCACACCTAAGAAGACTGTATATTCACACCTGTTTTTACCAGCAAAGCAAACCTCAACGCGAAAGGTGGGCACATCAAAACTGTCCGTGATGGTTCAATTAACACATTGGGCGGCATCACTCTGGGATTATGGATTTCAATCGCTTCACATAATAATTTTACAGTGTTCTTTAGTCGACACTTGCACGTCACGCCTGACTGCACTCAATCAAAGCTTATCGTTATGGAACTTTATGAATCCATGTCGATAAATTGTGTGCAGTGAATGTACTCACATGCGGAGTAAACAATACGAGAGTGCACAGAGCACATTAGAACATTTGAATACCTGTCTAATTGTGGCCAGTTTTACTGCATAAATACAGTTATCATAGCTGAACTATGGGTCATTGTTCAATGTATGGCACTTTGGCTTCCTTCGCAACAGTCAATAAATCAATGCACCACAATTTGTTCACAGCCATGCAAGACGATATGAATTATCGAATGCCTCGACTGAATTATGTGGAGGTATTATTTCTATACATTACTGTGTAACAATCAAGGCCTAATACAAGGCGTGACAGTAACGATTAATTAGCAAGTATACATAACTTTTCACGTTCATTTGATGACGATTATTAAGCACGATAATTAACCTTGTACATTGTACTGCACAACCACCACCATGTGTCATCAAAGATGTTACATTAACCCCTTCGTGCTCGGCTCAGTGAAATCACCTGTGCGAAAGCAACATACAACAAATTCTCAGATATTATGAATATTTCAACAAATAGTTGGAATATTAGTGGAAAACTAATATGTATTCGATACTAAACGTTATTCTCATCAATACCACTGCAAAGTCAATGAAATTTGGTTGCTATGTAGCACATTACCATGACATGATGACATTTTAACAAAAAGCATACATTTTACACAATACTGAATTCCCACATCAGACACAAAGTTATGCATCCATTCCCATTGAACTGATCAGATATATTATGTGAGAGCCAACAGTTGAGGAGTTCCGTTGCTATGTGGATGTTTGCCATCATACTTGTTCACATGAAAAGCATATTATTATTGTAAATCGCATTTATTGCCATATGTTCATACAAATCAAAATTGCCATGCAGAAGTAATGTCTGCCGAATCTCTTCTCTTCTGTAGAAGCCAATCTAAAGACTATATAACTGTGAAACGACTGACCAAATATTGCTCGTTGCATTATCTTACAGTGCACATGCATGCTTGCTACATTTTTGTGAATTATCATAATTCTTGACACTCAACACTGATTTATCACATATTGTTCATTATCTTACAGTGCACATGCATGTTTGCGACACTTCTGTGAATTATCGATTCATAATACTCTTGACATTCAACACTGACTTATCACATTCTGTTGTAGTAGCATGTCTGATCATATGCTAGTCTTTGAATCCATGTTCAACGCTCACGTATTCATGGTATTACATGTAGTTTTAGGCAACGCCTATCTAACAAATGTTTTTCTTGTCTAACAGATTTTATTGTGCCAGATCATTTCGTATTTTAGAGATGCGTCTATTTCGACTTCTGCTTAGCCTACTTGTAGACACACGGAAACAGCACTCCAAGAGGCAGTTACACGTTTGTGACCAATATCTATTAGTACCAGTAAATTTGATGTTAACTATAAGAATCTCACTGATTATCGAGGCAGAAGTTTATGACGGCTGCAACATTGAGAGAAATCATCGAGCCGCAAATTCATTACGGCCCAGCTTTTTGGCATAAATAATGATTTACCGCCCAGCTATCACGGGACATTTCAGTCACATGCATGACGTTTTGCAAGTTAGTCGAAGTTGTTTTCTGGCACAAAATCTGGATATGTCTACTGTAAACTGTTTGGTTCGAGATCTGGAAAGTGGACAAAAATGTCCAGTCAATTGAGTCAGACAAGTGTGCTTGACGAAGACGCCATGGATGAAATGATATAAGTGACCCTGGTATACTGGTACTAATAGTGATACATGTAATATGTTTTTGGCGAACGTAGTGATTATTTACGGCCCAGCTCAGATTATTTTCAGCCCTCACACGCTCGGGCTGCAAATGAACCCTGTCGGGCTGAAAATAATCTGAGCTAGGCCGTAAATATCACTACGCCCTTCAAAAGTGAAGTGTATTGAATCTGATTGTGTCAGCATTAGGGTGATTTCTATCAACATACAGTTTGAACACCAATATTCGTCAGTGATTTTGCCAAAATATTCTTTGTTGGTTGTGACTTTGGGTGCAACCGTCGTGATCAACCTGTTATCAAGCAGCATTTGACAGTCAGGCGTACGTCACAACAAAGGTATGGACATCTGGGAGAGCGAAACAGCATTTTCCTGCATGTAACTATTTCCATCAAAATGACAATGTGTCCAGTCTAGGTAATATGATATGATTAGATAATTAATTGAAGTATCACCTCACTGCCCCTAAAATTTTCGACACCCAAGATATCACATATATTTTAATAATTATATTAGTTATGAAGCTCAACAATGACTAGTTCAAACAAATAATTACAAAACAATCTTATCAATTATGAATAAATATGTATTCGAAATTTCATTATATTTTATATGAATATATACATTCTTCAAATCTACTGTGATTGCATTGTACCATATGTCTCATAGACTAGTATAGTAATGAGGCATGTCTCTATATCGATATTTCTGTTAATAAATAATCATTTTATGTTGCCATGTCTGTAAATTATACTCTTGTAAGTATGTTACTGGGGCGAAAAGGGAGACAGCAATAGCTATTTTGGTCCCTCAGTTTCAAACTGTTCTCATATAATACCAGTTGATAACTTATCCTATGTATATACATTGTATTATGTTTGTGTTTGAAACTGAATAAACATTATCCTATCCTATCCTATCCCATCCTATCCTATCCTATCTTACAACACAACGATACTAGCAAAGGTTTGTATGGAATAAATGAAAATACCTGAATGGAATGTATCTGCCATTGTAGGTGATTCTTTTGGGCTCATGATTAGGTACTTGTGTACTTGTCATACATTTTCTCCACAGGATTTGTTTCGGATTTCTAAATTTGTTGTTGGCCATTATTGGACAGTTGTATAATAATTCTATTATGTGTACAGTAGAAACGACTATACTTCACACAATGTCTGCCTCTGATGACGCCAGTGTATCTTTGGATCTGGAGGGATTTTCCAATTGTGAACAATTCTCAGAGATATCAAATGGATGAAATATTTCTTGTAGTACTTTCTCATATCGAACGAGAATTAGCATACCCATAAATGACAGATTTCTTATTTACGTGAGATGAAAGATCTTTATGTTGAAACAAACAAGAGGTGTCTCATTTATGGATGGCAATAATCACTTGGAAAAGTAATGTTATTCCTCATTTGTCTGATTGACCGTAACGCAAAACATGAATTGTAAAAAGTCAGCATCTTCCGACCATCCACTTTTCCCAGCTCCAGTCGGATTCATCCATGCCAGAGTGCAATAAATTGCACTGAAAACCTTCAATATTATGTGAGTGTTTGGGTCGAGCATCGAGCATGGCAGCGTATGGTGCCACTTTTCCTTCAATGATACTAATTATGTTGCCGTTGCTGTCTGTGCATGCTTCTTTTATATTGAGCATTAATATGTTTAGGTACCAAATTCGTGTCTCTAGCACAATTAGGGGTGAGAAAAAATACAAATTTGTGTTTCAAGAAATCTCTCAAGTTTGACGGTGGACCCCCTTGGGCTCATGGACTAATATCATCGATAGTTTGTAACAGCTTTGCTTTGGGCTAACAGTTGCAAGGAATAATTGATTGCCTTAGATGTAGAAACATGGTCAAACAGGAAGATAATTATTCATGTACTATTGATGCTATAATTATTGGTATTGAGTCATTTTGCCACCGAATGAATCTTTGTGGAACATATTATGCATAGAGTAATTAATCAATACTGCTATACCTTATATTGAGAAATTTCTAAAATAGTTACACATGTAACATTTATTGATACCTTTCAGCTATTACATCTTTGTTTCTGCGGGAAATATCACCAGACCTAGGCAGGTATTCAGATGCTCTAATGTGCTCGGTGCTCTATCATGCTACTTTATTTGCGTCTGAGTAGGCCTACATTCACTGCACACAATTGAGCGACAAGGTTTTCTGAAGTGGTTCCGTGAGGATGCTGTCATAACATATGATAGTGTGCAGTCAGGCGTACATGCAAGGACACCGTAAAATCATTAGGTGAAAGTATTGAAATCTACAATCCCACTGTGATGCCGCTCAGTATGTTAATTGGACCATCAAGAACTTCGCATGTACTGTATGGATGTCAACTGCTCACAATAATGACTTTACTGCAAATTTTTTTTTTGATTTTGTAAAATGTATCAGGTGAACATATTTAGCCGTCAATTAGTGTCGGAACGTCATTTCCAGGGCTATTATAGATCTTTCATGTTATTTGTACCTCGTTTGTGGCTGTGTATAACTAACTACATTTTGTCAATTCAGTTTGGACAATTTCGGAAATTTGATGCTATATCTACTACCTAGGGGGACCCAATGTAGCACGATCGATGTACTTAGAATACATTAAGAGCAAATGTATGAATATTAAGTTTGTGCCATGTAAATGGAAATCGTTATCGACTATTCCTAGCAAATACGATAATAATCGGCGTTAAGCATACATTCCCCTCTCGAGGTTCAACATAACAGGGCATATGACATTCTCGTGAAAATCTACCAAGGGTCTTTTCAAATACATATTATAAAATCAACACACAACTAAGTTGAATCATCAGCATATCAAATGTACATGATATATTAAATCAAGTTGGAACCAATTTTTAGAAATTTACCTGTCATGGTTGTCACGAAAACTTGCAGAACGCCTCGGGAATATAGAGAATAGGCACAATACGATTTTAGTATTTTGTATACTAAAACAACTCACGGATATTTGTGCATTCATGATAATAACACTGGTTAGAGAATGATTGACCTGCCGATATTGCCGTTTGCCACAATATCAAGACAAATACCAATGACGCCATGGGACTGCATGTGGAACTATTTGGGCCGTTTTAAGTAGAAAAATAGCCCAGGAGCTAAGATAGGTTACCAGACAATTTCTGTTTAAAGCATTCCAGGTGCTGATGACCTTGAGATTTACCAACTAATGACATCTTTATGAACATCAATGTCACCATTAGGAATACTGCATATGATTTTATATATGTTCATAATACAAACATATAAGCTCTATCAACAAGTATTTTGTCTGTATAGGCCAATTTACACATTTCAGGTCAGGCGAAACTTTGAGATCTAGACTTCAAGATCGTCTGAGAATCATTTTCAAGGTTACCAAATGATGTGCCATATACATTTCTTATATTTCTTATAATACAATCCTAACGTCTAAGTGCAAAAGTTTAAACGTCAGCGGCAAATTTACACATTCCATGTCAGATATTTAGCACTCGAGGTCATCCAAGTTCAAGGTCATCAGTAGTTGTTTCATATACGCCATCCTATAGCTCATAATGCAAACCTAAGCTCTATCTGCAATCATTTCGTCTGTAGAACCAAATTTGTGCATTTTTTTCACCCAAAAATGGCCGTTTTGACTTTTCAAGTTCATCGAAGGTCAAACTCAAGGTCACCAAACAAATCGCCATATATGACTTCCCATTTAAAAGTGCTAATATCTAAGCTTTATCTTTAGGCATTCTATGAGTACAGTGGTTGCAACTCCCATTATGAAGGTGCCAAAAAACAATTATCCAGTGGTGAGTTTTTTTTCTGCCTAGAAATGACCCAAAATGGATAGCAATGCGATTTGGGGCAAAATGCACATCATAAAGGTATGTGAGGGGAGTCTCATGCATGAATTAGAAATCAGTTATTAGACAGATTTAGAGAAAATGGTTACCAAATTGCAAAATTGGCCGTTTTTTGTCAAAAATGGCCGCCAGTTTAACGAGGCTCACGAGGAAAAGAAGCGCCACCTGGTGAATGAAGTAACTACAACCAGTTGAAATCTCATTAAATGTCATGAAATCTCAACCAATACGTGTTTTGCAGTTTTAGCCAACAAGTCTAACCAGCTGCCAACAGCGGAGACATTGTGTCCTAAATATGACAAGTAAACGTCAGGGATCCAGAGTAGCAAAAGTGGTCGCCGCATGAAACAAATGCGTTGGCCAAAATTCTTGCTATGAGATCGTCAGTCAAATAAACTGATAAAATTGAATGATGTTTGTGCTAGAATATCAGTTCGTGCGCTGAGCGGCAGGTGGAAAACGGTGCACTGTGCTAAGCGGCACCGGAAGTTAAAGTAACTTTGTATTTGATATAGGCCGCCGCTGATGCGGCGACCAATAAAACAATATTATATATCCAGCCATAGTCAGTACTACAGACATTTTAGTGCTGATAGATCTAAGTGAATTTATCCAATACCGTTTAACATGCAATTGTTCATTTCATTTCATTTTTGGTCAAATATTTCCATTGTAACCAAATTTTTTTGGAGTTAATCATGTTGTAGAATCATTTTGCAATGTATATGTTACATTTGTCAATATGTTATTATTTTTCACACTCAAGTCAAGAGTGCTAAGAGTGAATTTATCCAATACCGTTTTTCATGCAATTTTCAATTTTTTCTAATTTTTGGTCAATTATTTCCATGGTGACCTCATATTTTTTTGGGTTATTTGTGTTTCAGAATCATTTTCCAACAAATATATGCTGAATTCGTCAATATGGTATTATTTTTTCGCACTCTAGTCAATTTTACACACTGTAGGGTGCTGAAAAACAGAATTCAGCCAATACAGTTTTTCATGCAATTGTTCAATTTTTTCTCAGTTTTTGGCGAAGTATTTCTATGGCAACATCATATTTTTTACGATTATTTGCGTTGTAGAATCGTTTCCCAACAATATTTATGCTACATTTGTCAAGATGTTATTATTTTCACGCACAGCGAAAAAGAAAATAAAACATGCATACCACACAATGGC
The DNA here is from genome assembly GCA_949152475.1 of Terebella lapidaria. Classification (NCBI taxonomy): domain Eukaryota; kingdom Metazoa; phylum Annelida; class Polychaeta; order Terebellida; family Terebellidae; genus Terebella; species Terebella lapidaria. The sequence goes on along the minus strand of OX424564.1, from coordinate 14,439,068 downwards.
ATTGAACATCCGTTATAATAGGCCACGAAATCGTAAAAAACACGCCTCAGAAAACAAGCCATAATTTTTTTTATTGACATGGTGACATATCTATTTTATTTCAATTTCTGGTAGATTATCCCTATACAAGTCTAATGTGAAAATATCAAGAATTTCTTATTATTTTAAATATTGCATGTAAAAAGCCGTGAGCCTCCTAAAAAAAATGCAAAAATAAAACAACTTTTTTAAAACCCCTTTCTGTGAATATTTTTGGGTATTTTACTGCAAATTTTCAGAAAGATTCGACCCTAAACTTCAAAGCTAAAAATGTGGTCGGACGGACGATGGATGCAACGCCATGCCAATACATTATCGGACCAAAGGTCCAATTACCTAAAAATAAATGAAAAATTGATTTTTTAGTTAGAATTTAATATTTGGGTTATGACAAATCATTTTAATCAGACGGCATGTTTTTTCAAACCAGTTTCTGTGCGATTTGTCATTTTAGAGACGAAATAAAGATACTGCAGATTGGTCAGATTGATCAATATCATTCAATGCTTTTCTCTGAATTGATCAAAGCCTAGATGACCCTAGTATCATATCCTGCGCTTTCCTCTGTATTTAGTAAAGGATTAGGAAGGTGACAGATAGGCGATTCAATGGTATTCATTTAGTGGGCGAGTAGTATCAAGGCACAGCGTATGATACTTGGGCCGCCTAGATGAGTCGATAGGTTGTACTTGCAATTGCTATGTTTGTAAACTGATAAATACACAGGTACACTGTAAATACTCATGACCAAACTAAAGCTTTTTACTAGTAAGTCAAGGTTTTATATTGACAAACGTTATCACATGGTGGATCGCGTATTATACACATTATTCCTGATAATGGCTTGTTATCATCAAGCGAATAAAAATAACAATGAACTACACAGTTGATAAGAAACACTGGCAAAACCAAGGCGATCACCACAGAACTATATATGTTTAGTGACATACGTACAACGTTCTGCTAGACTGAATATCAAATCTATCAGGGCCTGCTTTTTCTCAGGCTTAACAGCAAATCAATAGTCTCTTGAGCGCTGTGTATGTACACACAGTGATAGAGTAGGCCCTATGTGATAGCATTGGACATTGTCGGCCAATAAACATATGTATGTGCACTCACGACTTTTGGATTTACATACCAGCAAAAGTATTTAAAAGATGACTGGGTGAATCAGTTAGGCCTACTCGTATTACCATGTATATGATACTGGCAGTGGGGCTGGTTACCTTGTGTTTTGTCTGTTGGTACTGGAAAACCTTAGCGGTTCCTGGCCCCAGACCGTTCCCTCTCGTCGGCAACCTACTTCAGATAGACAGGCTACAGCCATATCTCACCCTCCAAGCATGGCATAGGAAGTATGGCTCATGCTACAAAATCAGGCTGCCGGACGGTGAGCGCTTGGTTGTGACGGATTATGATGGAATTTACGAAGTGCTGGTGTCCAGGGGTCCGGATTTCGCGGGACGTTGCACGTACTGGCGAGGACAGTACGCCTTCAAGGGTCAAGGAATCGGGCAGAACCATGAGCCTAACGACAAGTGGAGGGCATTGAGAAAATTGACGCATGCACATATCAAACAATATGGCGACGTATCCGGCCCATTGTACCATGTACTAAATTCGGTGTCTGAGAAAATGTTCTTGAAATTCGAAGCTGCCAACACAGCAGCTATCGATCCATGGCGAGTAATATTCAGGACCGTGCTAAAGACGATGATAGTGTTGCTCGTTGGGAAAGAGTTGAATCAGAAAGACCTGCTCTACCAGAAAATCAAGGAATATGTCTCCATGGCTTCTGAGAATGTTTCAGAAGACGGAAATTGGCGGGGTTTGCTGCTCGATCGCTTCCCTTGGCTTCGTCACTTCCATGTCAGCACGTTCAGAAAAGTGCATAAAGTGAAGATTCTGGACAGGGAAATATGGAACGAAATCAAAGACGTAGTGCACCATGAGGAGGATGTGTCCTGTCTCGGACAATCCTTGCTTAACGCCGTTAAACGTCCTGCCGAACTCAAGTCAGCAACTGATGTATCAATCTCGGATTTTCATGCCCAGCGCACGGCACTCAGTGTACTCGCGGCTGGAGTGGGGGTCACAAGCATGACGCTCTATGCACTTGTTAATATCCTGGCCACAAATCCTGAAGTACAAACTAACATACAGAATGAGATCTCACAGGTACTTGGAGTCAAATCCCGGCAGCTAACCTGCCAGGATCAGTCTGTAATGCCGTACTGTAGAGCAACTATTTTGGAGCTGTTACGGTTCACCAGTATAGCTGCCTTTGGTATGTCACACAAAACCCTTAACGACACCAAACTCGGCGCCCTAAATGTGCCGAAAGACACAGCCTTCATCACGAATTTGTGGGGGCTTCACCACAACGAAAACTTATGGGATGAGCCATACAAGTTCAGCCCTCGGCGATTTCTAGATCTGTCAGGGCGCCTGGTGCCAGCCGACCACCCTCACAGGAGACACCTGCTGGCCTTCGGGGCCGGGCCGAGGGTCTGTCTCGGGGAGGGTCTCGTCCAGGCTAGGCTGTTCGTGTGGCTAGTGAACCTCTGTCGCAAGATGAAGATCAAACCTAGCGATCCAAATAAAATGGTGGATTCAGATCCTAGGAAGTATCTGTTCCAGTGTGGTCTGCTAAAACATCCTCCATATACTGTCAGATTCATCTGCAGGAAGTGAACCAGAAGAGGTGGAATGTTTGTTTTCCCTTTTAAAAAATATAGACTACTTTACATTTGATTTGCATGAATGTAAAAACCAATCATTGTACCTGTATATGAGTTTAAGGTGTGATTGCACGTAACTTACCGGTGACTGCACTGAGGCACTTTTCCATTGACTTATAATGTGAAAGTAAAGGTAACAAAATCACCAAAACAATACAATCCCCTGACCTAAAACTTGGCTAGCACACACACATATACTCATGGATGATGGACCGAGACATGGTTTCATAAATGATATCACGAAAGCTGTGCAATTTGATGATTAGATAAATCATTTTATACGTTTCACCAAAACGAAGATTCGAGTGTTCTGCTTGACAAGCACTGGCTGTTGCATATATTTATTCCTTGTTGTCGACAAAACAATGAGAATATCTAGGGCTATACTTTCTGTGACATGAATACAATGAGTTGAACATTCATAATCCCAAACACCTCGGTGCACCCGAGTGCATATCACCTGTGAGTTTTACTGGCCTCACCAGCTATTTGCTGCACAGCATAATCCTTTCGCTCGCCCTGTTGTGAGTGTATTTTGTAGACTGAGAAATAGGTCGGAAAATGACATATGAAAACGATGAATTTAACAAATTTAACATTGCTTAGTAAGAAACAGAGTCTCGGTTAGTAATCCTTGATGGCTAACAATCAGAAAGGCGAAGTTTCACGTTGATTGGAAATGTTTAAATTCATGAATTTGTTACCTTTATATTTACATTATAAGTGAATGGACAGCTGGTCAATGCCAGGTTCATGACGATCACATGCAATCAATCCTTAACAGCCTGATGAAATGCAAAAACATCGCCAGTGGGCGTTCTTCCTCTCCTTTACAAACTTCGATTGTAAAGTCAAATATCACACAATATCTCAAATGATTTTGACCATACTTTGTTTAGGATTGTCGGATCAAGTTGAAACTTTATGTTTCCGTTTGGCATGAAACCATATTTCTTCTTTCTAGACTTCTATCTTGAAAACTGAAACAAGTTGGCAATCCACCACAATGTTAAATTCCAAGTGAAACATGAAATTTGTGAGTCTGAACGCAATTTGGCATGTTACTCGATGTGCGAATTGCACAGTACTTAGTACTATTTTACCAGAATACACATCTATGTGTCTTCCAACAGAAACTTCACAGTTGGTACATATCTATTCGGGATGAAGATGATAAAATCTAAAAATTTGTTTGAATTCCCATGTTCCCATTAGGAACCAAAATTCAACTTTGGGTGGCTTAACAACTCTTTTTTAGTCTTTAAGATAGAACCCTACAATTTGTGAAAAAAAAATATGGTTTCTTGCCAAATGGCAACATCAAAAAAATCAAATTGATATAACGATCCCAAACAAAATTATGGTAAAAAAAACATTCGAGGTTTTGTGTTGAACCTGACCATATAATTGCCAGTACTCTAAGTAGGCCCCTACTTTTATTGTAGCGCCTACATTTGCCTCACATGGTTCCGTTCTTTGTTAATCTTATAAATAAATTAGACTCTACAATCGAATATTTTTTCTTCATTTTGTGAAATACCACGACCTCACCAGTGGGGTGACCAAGGGCATACGGTGTGGTAACATGTAGTTCCAATCCGTTTGTTCATGTGGGAGGCATACTTTCGTGGTTTGACGCTGGGAATTGAACTGTTACGTCCGAGAATACACATATAGTGTGGTCTGGACCGAGAAATAATGGTGATGAGAATCGGGGTATCGATTTATGTGTGTGATCATGACAACTGCATGGTAACAATACAGTCTGGTAACGTCAAGTAGGCTATGTTTTTCGCTTCCATATAGTCAGCCTGGGTTCAGAAAAGTCACGCACGCGAGTCACAAGTTTGTTGTACAATTATATGGGCTATACCTGCTGGAGTAGATAATTAATTATGATGATTAGCCTGCTGATCATTTACAAATGTTCCCAATCCAATCATGTGTTGGAACGCTGTATGGTGAAACCAGCAACATCAAATAAACTGACTGTCTCCCATAATAAAGACAATTTCTACTTTATCAGAAACTTCAAACGTCTGGATATTTTGCAGCGCTCGATATCAACAACTCTCAGTGACGCACGGTAACCATGACAACCACACATGTATCAGTATCAATAACACATCAAAGAACAACCATGTGAGTTTCTATTCAGAACCCGAGGATAGACAAAAAGTGGGGGTACAGTCACAACGAAAAGTGTCTTAATTTTGACATGTGAAAAAGTGCAACGCGTGGATTAAGGCAGTTTTTACAGAATGCCGATATCGCAATTTGGTGAAAAGTTATGGCGACATTTGTGTAATACTTTCCCGCCAAAATTGACACCTAATTAAGTATTATAATGAGTATTCATGACGTCACACCAGTACTGTAAGATAATTAGTAACATATACTTCGTGATATTTGATTTTTGTTTACATTTTGAGTCTTAATAACTATTTTGTCACATTTGTCATTCAACATAATTAGAATTTAATTACCAGATTTCGTTACCAAGGGGACAACGCCCGAAATATTGCCCTTAGCAACGGTGGTTGCTATGGGCCCGAACATCATGAATATGATAATATTTGGTCCAAAGAAACTAAAACGGGTATGTTTTTCATGTGAAAAATAAATGCCTTATCATCCTGATAACTCTTGTTGGTTATGAGTAAAGGTTCCTAGCAATGGCGTTGCTATGGGCAGTATCTAAGGGATGGTTGCTATGGCGATGTTTAACTCCACATATTTCTGGTTTATTTTTCATTGCGCCGCCACATAACAATATATTTTGGGATAATATATATAACGAACCCAGATTTAGCATCCAAATATATTAAACTAATTAATAAAACTAAACTGGTGTGACGCCATGAATACTTATTATAATAATTAATTATCTGTTAAATTTGGCGAGAAATAATTTGAATAAATCATCATAACTTTGGAACAAATGGAGATATCAACATGCTGTAAAAATCACACTAGTTCACACGATTCACTCATTATTCATGTGCCAAAATTAATAAATTTCCTACTTGCACCAGACTCTATCTTTAATATAGCTGTCTCGTTAGGTTTACCATTTATGAAAAACGTATCACAAATAAAATAATATTTATGTAGGCTTCATCTACAAGCAGTTTCACTTTCTGTTATCAGTTTCTAGCTAAAGAAAAGGTTGAAAAGGTTCACAAACTTTGTCAACTTTTTCAACCTTTTTCGAAAAGTTGACAAAGTTTACATTAAACCTGACATGAAGAAACGTGCCCAGAAACCTATACAAATGTGTGTTGATAATTGCAAATTTGATATTGTTCTTGATAGTGCCATCCATCACTTGTGATCATTAATTATCATTCCAGATCGCATAATGTTTTGTACCTATTTATATAATAGAAGATGAACAGTGATCACATTAACTAGCTCAATTAATTTTATTGCCTACTAATCTGGAAAATACGAGCCTTATAATATCTTGGATATATCGGGTTTATTTTTGTAAAATATGTTTCATTGCTCAGATAAAAATGCTCATTTGAATATAGGTCATGTGTTTAGACTTTTTGTATTCACAATTTCAATACATGTGTGAGTTTTTGCGCGATCATTTCCAAAATGTAGCCTCAAAATGTGAATTTTTAGCAACTCTTTCCCCTCTACACCAAATTTTGTTGCATTCCAAATAAAATGTGTCATGTTTTCTTCATTTGCGTTAACAACTGGACAAAACATCGAAAAAAAATAAGCTCATACTCTCGAATTAATTAAAAGGTGTCACAGCAGTAATTGCGTTTATCTGGGTTGAATGGTAAATGAACAAAATTTCATGCGCGTAATTTCGAACTAGATCTATGTTTTTTTATGTCAAGAAAACAAAACAAAATCCACGCTTTTGTATTTGTTTGGAAAGTACATAGCATAACTACGAGATACATGCGCGTTTTGACAGCAATAAGACTGAAAAAATGTGCGTTTGACGAATAATCGCGTATTATGGTGCTTGTTTCTACACATTTTTCTCTCACTGGCTAATTCTAGCACAATTCGTATTTCAGTCCATAGTTCGCAAATGAATCACACAACATATATGTTGAAATTGACAGAAAATATGACAGAGAATAAAGCTTGCCGACGATAACGGGTCAGGATAACGGGTCAGGAAATATTTGGACAATAACCTTGGAATTATTTCACAACAGAAATTAATTACTACTGTGACACCTTAATCCACTCTTTCATGCAAACTACATGCATTTATTGCATTACTTTACATCATATTTTATTACATTTGTTAACCCCTTTCCACTTTTTAAGAAATGTTCTGCTATATCATAACGTTCACTAGACGAAAATATTCCTTTTGAATTGAAAGGCTCTTTTCAGCCTCCGTGAATTCTTACAATTTGAACTTGTTCAAGAAATACCCATATTTTGAAGGCGGAAATTTTGAACTGCGGAAAAAACAATTTTGCAAAACATCATAAAATTGTTTGATTATTTGTTTTCATATTACCAGCTTGATGAGTACAAGTACCGTAAGTGGTGTAGAATGGGAAAATGCTGTGTTGTGGCGTTAAAAATTGGCGCAAAGAGGTCGTTTGGCATAGAACTTGGAAGTGGGCGATAATGTGTGACTTTATCAATATGTAGATCTAGCCCCAGTGGTGACCCTGTACACAACTATTTTATATCTGATGTTTATGTTGTTGTGTACACATAAACATCAGATATAAAATAGTTGTGTACAGGGTCACCACTGGGGCTATGTAGATCTATCCTAGATATGAATCTACTGTATTTAGTGGTGTAATTCTTGCCCCACGGAACCAAAACAACAAAATTAAAATCTGACAAACAACAGACAACTGTCAGATTTTAATTTTGTTGTTTTGGTTCCGTGGGGCAATGTAATTCAGGCGCACAATGAAACGTTCAATTGAATTTGCCTATCCCTTGCCACAGTGTTAACAGATAGCATGCTGTCAAATCGCCAATTTTCAAAGTGTGATAAAGCTACTTTTAAATTTCTTCTCAATGGATGTAATATTTTTTTATCGTTCCCTGAGAGGATTTTCTTTGCTATGGCAGTGATTACAGATGTTTCCTCAGTGCTGTTGAGCCGGCTGCGAGGAAGTTTCTTCATTCAATGGGAAGGATAGGAAACGTTTCATTGTGAGGCGGTAACAGGACGGTTCACCGCCTCGGACGATTCAACTCCAATTTTGACGAGAGTCGAGACGATTCACCGCTAGTTTCGATGCAGCAGGCCAGGGCTACCGCGGGCGGTGTGAAGTGCAATTAGTTAGGCTGGTGGCTTGTTGCCTCTCAGTCGACACGTTTTGTCAATACTATTAAGTTATGATTATGGAGAATAGGTAGGATGTGACATCCACTGGAAGCTTGATGGCAGAGAATGAACATAGTGTGAACGCTATGGGCACCACTATTGAAAATCAAACAAAAATATATACTTAACTTCATCTGTCAGTGAAACACGCTTTTTGGCCTTATTATTGTTTTGGACAATCGAATCAACTTGAAATTCTGTGTGTCTTAACTGGGTATCATGCCGTAAATTTTCACCACATTTCAGAATTCTATCTCAAAAATTGAAGAAGTTGGTAATCTACCCCAATGTTAAAATTCAGTCCCAACATGGAATTTCAGGGTCTGCACACAAAAACGACTTTTATCTGATGTTTGAGTTATATATTGCTTCAAAATAAACATATTTACCTAAATATACACCGCGACTCTGCCTACCGACTTGAAATCAACGCAATGAATACATTTTGTACTGGCTTAAACACCATAAAAGCCCTGAATTTGATTGAATTCATTTGATCCCATTTTGGACTGAAATTTAACAATGAGGTTGATTGCCAACTTTTTCATTTCTTGAGAGAAAAATCTGAAATTTGGTGAAAAATTACGGCATGATACCCAATTAAGACACACAAAATTTCGAGTTGATTCCATTATCCAAAACAAAACTACGGCCAAAAAGCGTGTTTCACTGACAGGTGAACTTAACTTTAGAAAATGGCGACTTCATTGGCAACAGATGAAAATCGGAGTTCATTGCACACAATAACAAGCATGATGAAATAAAGTAAAACGCATGCCAGTTTTGTTGATCACAGATGAACCATAACATCAGACCATGTGAACTACTCGCGCTTGAACTGTGTCACTTATGATTAACTCGCATCAAACTAGATACAGACGCTGTGAATTACTCGCCTATAAACCATGATAAACTATTCTGTATGAATGCTGAGTTATTTCCTGACCAAGCATCACATATACAGTATGTTATATGTGTCTACATGTAGATCTATCTGTGTATACTAAATATACGTGTTTGCACATGCATCGGTATGTATGGGGCCTGATGAGGCGGTGAGTTGGACTGTGTCTATAGGAGGTGAATCGTCTCGTTAGAATTGGCAGAGAATCGTCCGACGCGGTGAACCATCTAGCATTCATTCAGGATGTAGCATTCGTTTAGGATGTGCTAGGATGTACAATGTACAATAACGTGGGCAATTTTATTACCAACTAATTTACCATACTTAGCTTAGGATCGGGAATGACGATTGGTTATGATAGAAAAGTGTTCTTTATCATATATACACCAGATGTTCTTTTTATCTGTACCGGTATTTATCATATTGTGCCACTGGTTAATTCATCACTGTCATTGATTATCATAGAGAGACAGGATTGCCCACTAAATGGTACATGTGTTCCGTAATTTATAACGGGTACAGGTGATAAGACTGCCAAAGTGAAATGGTAAACCACAGCCAGGATAGACTAGCCCTGTTTTTTTGGTACTATTGGGTTCTGAGTATTAAATTCTGGAATGGATACGCACAAAATACGCCTGCCATGCGCATTTCAAGCTGAATCATTGTTCAATCAAACAGAACCGGGAATGTTAAAACTGTTTTGCTAATTCCAGTATTGCAATTTTGCTCATTCCACTTGATAGACCGAATAGGATATCATTCTGTCAATTCCGCCTATTCTTGAATGACATTCCGACCTCAATTGAACAAGAAAACGCGATTCTAGAATCAACATATCTATTGAAAATATAGCCCAAATGAACAGTTCTTATGTAAAAATTCGACTCTCTTCATAGCTTGCATATCCTGTCATGCAAATAATATTACTAGCTGATTACTCTTTGTTTAGATTTGATGTCCAAGGATGGCGGATGACAAGAGAACACCACCGGTGACAACTGTACGGTTCAGCCAGGATTCTGCCACGAGTCACTCGGTACCGCGTACGAGCCGACGGACACCATGGCGACAAAGACGATACACACCCTACAACAAAACTCCCAACACGAGAAATCTTCGCAGTGCACTCAGAACTACAGGTATAACAAATTGATCTCACGATCAAGCATTCAACACGGTAGATGCCAGCATGTGTATAATATATACAGTTTTAAGTTAATTAATTTTGTCAAAACATTGTCAAAGACATTCAACTAATTATTGTTGCCGTGATTGGCGTGTACCATTCAACAGGTGCTTCAGTTCCAACCAGAGCAGCCAGGTATCGCACGCCCCCCTCAGGCCAGTCAGCCGACCAGCAATCTTCTCCCCACACCAACTGTAAAGGTGGGTTGATCCCCCACACATAATAACATCCTACTGCCAGGGCTGGGGTCAAATACACTTAATCAAATACAAATACAAATATTTTTATTTTCATATTTCAAATACAAATACAAATACATTAACTTTTATTTATCAAATACAAATATCATGTCACAAATACAAATACAAATTCAAATATCATTGTTTTTTGTCAACATGTGGTCAGGATGTCGTCAGCATGTCCCAGTACAAACATACTTTATACTGGCATTCACACCAGTCGGCCAGCCTTTGATCCTGGGCAGATGCCCAGAGGTCTCACAATGGAGATAGGAAATGACAGGGATCTGGAATGTGATGTAAGGGACTAAATTATATGGCTGGTTATTCTCTCAGGTTTGTTTTAGTCCTGGTGATTTCTGAACATTGTGAGGCAGGGGTCCTTGTCAGTGCCATTCTCTGGCGTGGGAGCTAAGTTTGTATGAGCTGAACATCCTTGTTTCATTTCGATGTATTTGATTAAATATTTGAGCAAATACAGCAATCAAATACAAATACAAATATGATATTTTATTTTATTCAAATACAAATAAAATACAAATACGCAAAAGTGCTGTATTTAAATACAAATACGTATTTGACCCCAGCCCTGCCTACTGCATATACGAGTATTTGTACAATGTGCAGTAATTTCACAATTCATGACTCTATGTAATTAATGTTCATGTATTTCAAATCATGAATAAACAGATAATATCACTAAAAGCCAGGACCATTGAAAGGAAGATTTTGTCATCTGATTTAGTTTTATACTAATGCTTACAAGGCATTCTTGGTCTTTGATGTGGACATTTATGTGTTTAACATGAACGTGTAGTGTATTTGCAGATCAGCGCATGTAACCATATTTCAGATATTTCCAAGTCTTCTATAGCCACAGTACATTTTTGTGTGTAAAATATTGATTTATTCTCGTAGAGTTTCTGAACAAGACATGGAGTGTGTACAGGATGTCCCCACTTTACAAGTTCTCTTACAACCCAGCAAACCTTCGACAGTACGCTCGAGCGCTCTCCGCTCATCTGGAAGTGGTATGTACAGTGTCAAACTGTCAGTGTCCTATCAACAAAAATTACATGTATTGATATATTTATATATATCTATTGATATCTTCTACCGGTATATCCTAATTTTTTAATCATATTCTTGGTAATACATGTGCATTTATGTGCAAAATCATCAAGTATATTTGAAATGACAGGTGTGGTTGGGACTTGAATGTATGATTAATGTAATATAAGAGGGAAAAAGGAGATTTCCGTTTAAAATTCAGGAAAATTTGAAAAACCAAGCGGTGAAGGTGGAACACGAGGAAGCCAACTTAGCACTATTCTCTACATTGGCTGGCCTTAGAACACTAGAAGGTAAGGCACATTTCTACCTTGCTTCCTTGTAAAGCGCCAAACAATGCAATCTGCAGTTTTGAGCGCTATACTAAGTCACATAAACTTAAACTTTATTTCTGAGTTGTAAACCTACTCGGATTATTGTTATTTCCCGGGTGGATCAGAACTGTGAAACTGAACCAATCTTTTTGACCAATCAGCTGATGCCGAGGCTGTCAAAATTGACCTCAAGAGGAAGCAAAAAATAGGTGAGAATATTTTCACGCTCGTTCAACTTTGGGATAAGTCAATAAATACCATTATGGCATGAATCTGTTGCTATTTCTATGACATCTACAGTAAAACATACTGCCAAATCAGAACCAAATCAAAGTGGATTAGATATATATAAATTTGTTTTACCATCACACAGGGAATGGTGAGCCAACGGTTGTCATGTCTGCCATATTGCTGAGCGTCCACGCGTCTGACCGGGTTCTACAAACTGTCCCTGCTGATTTCACCGTCCTGCCAGTGATGCTAGTGAAGGGACCGGTGTCTCTGGCAAGGTGTCTGACACAGTGGCTACAGGTCAGTGTTAGAGTCACAGCAAATAATGTAATACCTAATGAAAATTGTGTGTCTTTCTCAGTCTATCTAGCTCCATTGTGAAAGCATCGATGGAATTGACTTGAAGAAATTTGAGATGCACCCTCGAAAAATAGCAACCAATTTGACAACTGGAGTGGTCATCTACATACATGATTGTATCGGTGTATATCATGATAATCTCTGTTATTTGATGGTGCAATTTTCTCCGACCCTTCCCCCCCCCCCCCTTCCCCCCCTCCCCCACCCGGTATCAGGTCCAGTTTGACTGTGTGATCCATCCAATGCTGTTTCCGCCCGTCAATCTGTGGTGGCTCGTCTCAATGTGGGCAGGTTCCGTGCCAGGTCAGTCTACGTCAACGTGCATGTGCCATGCAAATTTATATAATGTATTATATTCCCTGAGTTATGTGTACATGTATTGAGTCTGATGACATCTTGATTTGATTTTATAACTTGATTTTCATTAGATTTCTTGAGCCATGAATATTGATACTTATATGAGCCGATAAGTAGTGGATTTTTTTTCTGCCACATGTATGATAAATAATGTTTTAATGCCTGATGAATTTTTCTATAAATTATATTTCACAACCCGCTGGCTGTGTATTCTTACAGACACAGACAAACAGCACCGGTCAGTAGAACTACAGTACAAGGTGCCAGCAGAGGTGGAGGGCCTGTCCACTATCACCATGTCCATAGACGCGCAGGACTGCCGCAAACTTTGGAAATGGTACAACTTTCCACAATGCTGGGACCTGACACAAAAATAAACTTGAGAATAATGAGTGTGTATACGAGATTATGTGAATTCATCGGTGGTGGTGATTATTTTTCAGTATCCACAAGAATTCAGATGACAGCTTCCATGAAAATGAGGTGGCAGAATTTATCAAAAATATTGAAGCACATTTTTATCATCACTTCGCAATAGACATTCACGTGAGTCGAAATCATAATTATGAATACTTTGCATCAAAATTTTAACATACCCCTGAGGTGACATATCAAAAATATTCTGGTATGTCATCCAGGGGCTCCGTAAAAAATGTATTCCCGAGTGGAAAGAAATATAACTGCATGTGTAATCAGGGGCCTATTTCACAAAAAATCTAAACCAACTTTAGTCAACATAGTTCAAGATTAAGCCCAGTAATTATCATGCTAAATGCAAAATTGAGTCAGCTGAAGTAAATTTAGACCTTTCGTGAAATATGCCCCAGAAAGGGATTGACTAAGCAGAAGTGGGTGTCCTATGTTTTGGCAGGCCATGCCACTGAGCAGAATCGGGACGTCCGTGGCGTGTGTCGGAGCTGAAGGTCGACTCAAGGTCGGTCTCAATATCTCCAGATTGTTACATTTTGTGACAACGAGACGTGTGAAAGACTGAAATAAATCCATACATTTGTTTTGCAGATATTTTCAGCAGACCACGTGAGCCAAATTCTCAGTCATGTGACGGAGTGTGTTATGGATGTGACTCTCACGAACCAGTAGAAAAGATGCGGCTCCTCACTGTACCGACACAAACCAGACTGCAGAAATGGGACATTATACACACTTGTCTTTTTGTGTGTCATTCCCATGTACAGACATGTATATATATCTAAGTATTGCAGGTCGATACAATCTTGTACATTTAGTTTTGCTCCTTGAAAGATGATGTACAGGCTGTTAATAATTTGCTAATTTTAATGTGAAGATTACCATACAATCTCCATTTAATTTATATCATTGAGTTAAGCGCTACTCTACTGTTGTCGTAAGAGTTCTGACCATAATGATCAATTAACATCATATTGTCACCCACGTGGCACTAATCTTTCACATACTTTGTGCAAAACGGGAACCATTGATTGAATCAAAATATAAATTTTGACAAAGAAATGATGCTGTTTGAAAGGAATAAATAAGTAAGCAAACAGAAAACGACCATTTATTTATATAGTTTATTTTGCCAAGGCAACTTACAAATATAAGATTTGTTCACAGTTCTCTACATGTATACAAGATCCAATATCATCAAATTGATTCATTTACTCACAGTCATTTACAGTTTGTAATCAAGAGCTCAGATGTACCATGAAATATTGACAACCTGGTCATCCATACACAACACGCTCAACTTGCCCACAACATAAAACTTTATAGATGGTGAGAAATAAAAATTTACATGCAAGAGTACTAGTAGTAATATGAACACAAAACATCAGGTCTAGTTGGTAGCATTGCTCTGTGAGAGGTATTTTTGGTGACTTCTATGTCTATTTGAGAAAACTTGTTGGAATTGTGACAGGAATGTTGTTCATAACTGCCTAGCTGGGAACAAACTAACAGAAAGGTGGGATGTGAATCAGAAATTTTGCATGATTCATACATCAAGTGAAATCGGCCATGGATCAACCACTGCGGACTTGTTCACAGAGAATGTTTTTTTGACATTTTCTTATTTCGTTATATACAAGCCGAAGGGGCTACAATTTTTGTTCACCTAAAATAAACCAATCCCTTTGGAATTCAAAACCCATTAGGTGCTCATAAGACAAAATCATCAATTAAGTTCGTTTAATTTTTAAATTATCAAGAAAAAATTACTGCTCATAGACTATCAATGTTACTATCTATAGGAATTTAGAATGAAGTGTTGAGTACAAAATGACTAGGATAAAGATTAACATAAAATATTATATCAAGCACAATGTGCCACTAAATGCAGAAAATAATGTTCAAGAGAACTGATCGACCTGTAGCGCGTTCAACGCAGCCAAACGTTCTGGAACGTTTGCTAAATTATGGGATGTCTAGGACTAGAATCCCCACAGCCAACGTTCGCCTAACAGTGGCTCTTGAACAGGCTACTGGCTTCCACTTTTTATAATTCATAGACCATGCAAGCAGTTACCTCCTGATTATCTTACACTTCACATATTCGCTGACAATCAATTCCTGTTGATGACAATGATAATTGCAAGGAACCAACAAACAACACAACTCCTCATGCAGAATTAAATTTTTCCCATATACATTTAAACATTAACAAAATGATGATCACAAAATGAACACAATTACTACTGTGCATATACAGAACATAAAAAAAAAGTCATCGATTAAATTTTAAAACTAAAGATGTAAATTGATACATGTACAACATTGATAAAACATCTAAACTGAGGAATCTACAAAGCATGAGTTGTGAGATTAGAACTTCCATCACGAATAACCACAGAGTATATTTCGACGGTGTTTGTTATATTGTTCGATCATCTCCACTTTTCCACTATTGGCGTCTAAAACCTAAATATAAGGAAAGAAAACATCATTATTTCGAAAAATATATGTGGACTGTTCTTCGATAAATTTTAGTAAAAAGATATATATTAGTGTTTTCAACTCCTCGATTCCAAATTGTTTTGACTGTTATGTAATCATTGGTACAAAGTGTATTATAATCATAACCATACAAATCCAGCATATAGCTCAAGCAGTACACTGTTATGTGTTGTACGCTGGTGTACTCACAAGGACAGGAGCGGGAACAAGGTGGTCAGGGTTCTTTTTGTGGATCAACCAATCCTCATGGAGCTCATGAAGTGCTTGAATGTAGTCCTGCAAACATGTTACATTAAACCACAAAATGATGGTATGTACGGATTATCTTTGTTGAAAGACGGTGTATTATGTGGATAGAATATGCATTTTCTGTGGATATGTTTTGTGATGGAAATTTATATAGTTATTCAAAACAGTTTTTGTAGTATGATCCATGCAAAAAAACTCCACCCAAATTCAACATTTCGATAACTTTACCATTGGAATGGTGGTTTCTTCTTTCCTGCATCTAGCTTTGATTCTCTCATAAACTGTTTCAGGTTTGGTCCGCAAATATACTGTAATATGCAATAGAGTGATTTCAAGAGACGGTCAGAGGAAAATTTTCTATAAACATACAACTGTACAAAGAACCAAAATATCATGAATATAAGAAGCATGTACATGTACATACATGTAATTCTGAAAAGTTCATACTGATATTTCTTTTTGATCAAAATATGTGCATAGTGTTACAGCTTACCTATGAGATCAATGTTGACATTTTGACTTTCCACAATCCAGTCAAACCATTCTGTCAAGATTGTGTACTCAATCGCTGGCATTTTCTTGCTGAAAGAAACAGAAATACACAATTTCATATCTGACACCAAATCATAACATACCAGTACAATGTACAATCAACCATTTTTCTGATAAACATATTCATAACCGACCCAAAATACCTGGGGACTCACCTCTGATACAAGTTCTCCACAAAACAGTACTTAGCACTGAACAGTGACCTCTCCATCAGCTTCACTGGACGGTTCTTGATGTGTATGGGCAAAGCAGAGAAGAGGGCCAAAGTTTATCTTATCTTAAATATCAATCACTACAAAACAGTATCTATTCATATAAATCACAATGCATATGATATGACATTGTAATAGCAAAAACAATTTGTGGAAGTATTTTTCGTGAGCTACATATGTACACATATGACAGAGATTCAATAAACTTTTCTCGAAGCGTGAATGAGATTTTCCAAAGCGTGTTTGCCCGGAAGACGACTCAAGCGTGACTTACCACTTGTAGATTATGTTGCTGCATCATGGTCAGTTGTACGTAAGTTTGCAGTGTCATCCCCCAGCGGCTGGGGTCCTTGTACAGTGCTTCCTGCAGGGTATGAACACGCACTGTATATCTCAGTACAGAATACAGATGTAAATATTGTATGAACAAGTTCATGTTATTACAGGTAATTGAGGAATACGGTAGCTATAGATGTATCATATTGTGGATCAGCAGCACATAGCTATCACTGAAATCAGTATAAATATGTCAAGAATGTAAAGTGGATGTAATAATCATATTTATTCATGATGATCCAGATGTCACTGACATGGGACAGAACCATTATTGTATACTAGAGTATATTCCAACTTCATCATTCTCGGATCTGCTAGATTAAACAGATTTCATGTTCATTACTTACCAAGGCATTGTGTCCACCTATATTTCTCCACCGGTTCACAGGTTCTGTTATCACCTGAAATACCATGTCACTTGATCCATGAACATGACTAACTACATGAATACACAAAAAAAAAAAATTGAAATTTATGGAACTGAAATACAGGCTCTAAGTATTTGACTTTTGTACCAGTGTCTCACCTCTGCATGTGGACAGTCTGCAAAATGCTGCAGCAGAAAAGTCTTTCCACTGCCAATATTTCCTTCGACTGCAACCTGAGTGAACAGTTTCGAGATCAATAATATTGTAAATATCTATGAATACATTAGACTACTAAACGATGTTTATCTCAACATCTACACTCGTTTACACTGTTTTTTGTGTGGATATTTTTGGGATGCTCAATGGCACCCAATTATAATTTGCATACTAGTACTGTGAAATAATTAGCAAAATTCAAATCTACTCATTTTGTTATACCATTACAGAAATTGACCCTTTACAGCTGACATCATGGACCTACTCACTGTGAATTGCGGCTGTTGTCCCATAGCTACACTGTAGAATTTGGAGAAATTAGTACCTGTAGAAATAAAACTGTGTCACTTTTCAGACACATTAGAAGCATAAGGAAATGGAGAGCAGTTACAGTATCAGTAGTGTTGATATCATTTTTATGTGAAGCAACTACTGTAGATCTAGGTCTAGACCGTACCGTATGGATTTGTCCTCACATGTTTGAAATGTTCAATAGTTTTTGGGTTCTTCAAGCTTTTCAGTGGACATATACTCTGATTTTTCTAACTCGTTTACACCGTTTTTTGCCGATATTTTTGCGATGTATAATGGTATTGTATTGTAACTTAGCATACTTTACCTGGAGATCAAACGGCATTTTTCTGCAAACTTTCAGACTTCTGCCCATAGAACTGTGAGAGTTAGCAATCTACTGCAATGATAAATTTTCCCTGAAATCCTGTCGTTTGCATGTCAACAAATATTGTTTTCCTTTGGCACGTGATGGGCGATTCTGTTCCGATAATTTGCATAGGGGCCTGAGTTATGATTCGGGACCGCCCGTGCAGGTAAACTGATTCGAAATTACTCGCACGTGCAGTCACCTTGACGACAACTGACAACCTGATCCCCCTATTATGACTAATTTGAACTTGTCCATTTGGATTCCGTAATCAGTTGTCGAGAACCAAGCAATATGTCGCCTAATGTCGGCGCCCATGGTTCGAGCAAATCCTCGCTTAAATAAAACTTTTGTGTTTTGAAAGAAACAGATAGCGTTTCGGAAGGTAGGTTTGTGTAAATTAATTGCCGTTTGTATCACAGATATGCAATATTCAGTTGAATAGTTCGCTCGAAGTTACTTGACTGAACTGAAGGCAAAAAACGGTGTAAACGAGTTAAAAAAATCAGAGTATATGTATTTACAACAAAATGAGGTGCGCATGTAGGATACAGTGGGCAGTTTTCGATTGACATATTAAAACATGTGTACCGCGAGCTCTATACTGATGGACATGTGATCTGCGAGCTAACGTTACAAACTGCGACCTGTGTGCAACAAAATGCATCTTATTCTTGAATATTTGGTAAATACACTTTTCCGTATAAACGATGATATACTATATGCAATAAGTCATTTCTCGTTTCTATTCCGACTAGCTCGCAGGTCACAGATTTTGAGCAATATATCGAGGTATTTAGTTGATTTATTAGAATCTATATGTAATTTGGGTCCTCTCATGCGTTAGCATACATACAATACTAAAAGTTTGTGTGTCAGCCCGTAAATCGGTCATAATCGTGATTTGTTTGTTTTCGTCCCGAGCACCACCAGTGACTGAGGGCCATCTTGGACGCGCTCCGCGTCGCTTGGCCTTGGGCTGCCGACGGCACCATACTCACTGAGTCCACCAAGTATTCTGGACAGGATTCCCTGTAGAAGATCCATCCGTTCTGCTCGGATGCCTGGCAGAGCCAGGGTTCTCGTGTGGACAAGTACGGATCCGAGTATTTGATTCAGTATCGTCATTTCATATCACTTCCAATGTAGTTTTACACATTCAGCTAAAAAAGCACATTGTCAAACCGCATTGTTTACATCGGAAAAGTACTCGACAGGTGGCGCGTCACATCCATTTGAACAAACTTCGGAATTAATTAGAAAGACAAGTAACCTACAGTGGAGAGAATTATTTGTGTGGCCAGCGGAAATATGTTGGGATGGGAAAGTTTATGTTATTAATAAACCTAATTAATTGGATTATATTGTTCATTATTCTCCATATAATAAACAAAGAAAAATATATCTATCGATGTATATCCGAGCACATACATTCAATGGTTTTAATGTTGCCCAATGTTTTGGATCAAATTGATAGTTTATGCGTCTATTTCGGTGTAAAAAAGCATTTCTCATCACATTTTATCACTTTTATATCTTAAACTATAAAAGTTGGCAACCTTTCGTAATTGTTCTGTCAACATCAGAAATTTAGCTCAATATTTTTGTTGCGCTACTGTATGCGTATGTATTACGGTAAATCAACAAATATCGCAAAGCTCTCACAGTATTTGCGTTTATTCACAAGATTAAAATGTAAAACCTCATGAAAACAATCAGAAATATTATTTTGATGTGATCCTTTTGTTGAGATTACTGTATTTAACAAAAGATAGCAGCATGAGCAGGACCGGGCCCACTCATATCTACCCTCCGTGGGTCTCATTTTAGGCAAACTTAGAAGACCAGCGCGATGCGCTGGCCAAAGATTACGAATGAACGGATAAAATCGGCCGTGTCGCCGGGTCTGGCCAGATCCTGGCAACGCCGGGTGAAGTTCAATATTCTATTCCCACTGGTCTCTGGATCAGACATACTCAGTCGCCGTTACAGGGTTTTGGAACGAAGTGCTATTCTCTGAGACTTGAGAGAGAATAGTCTGCAAACCATAGCTCTATGCTGCAAACTCTCATGCATTCGGATTAGATGCCACCAATAGCCCCGGCCTATGGCCTATAACCATCATTATACGGGAGGCTAGGTATATAATGACACGTGGGCTCCTCATGTATTCGCAAACCGACCCCGCAGCGTGAATCACTTGTCATGGGTTGAAATTACAGTGAATGTAGCCATGGCATTGCATACAAATCGTTGTGTTTATTTCTTGAACTCCAAATGTGGGTCACACACATTGAAGCTTTTGTGTGTTCCAAAGCGCGTGTTGTTACCTGGTTTTGTGTGATATGGCCCACCCGATTAATAGCCCATCTTTGGAATTTATTCCCGAAAGATGGCCCATTTTAAATATTTTTGGTGATGTGACTTTTATATATATAGCCTAGATATAGGTATTTCGATGAAAATGTAAGCCGTTTATCGAATATCCAGATATTTCATAAAACGTGGGTCGAGTTTTCACATCAAAGAACTGTCACACTTAAAAGTGTACTCTATTTTACATATACATGCATTGCTAAATCATTGTCGGGTGAACAAAATATGGCACTGGAACAAGAACTTAACGTAGTCCGCTACAAACAGTGACCCAACAGGTGACCCCTATTTTCTTCTCAATGTTAGGATGCTGATCAGTTACTCTACAAAATATGTCAGTTTGAAGCTCTAGAATATGTTGATACAGTTATTTCTTTCAAAAAACTCTTCGACCCCCTCCCTCCACTGTTTGGAGCGTACTACGAGATATGCTATTGCTATAGTCTACATGTAGAGCCACTGATGCACATTTTTTTCTCTGCCGGTGTGATTTATTTCTGTGTTGCCTCATATGTATCTCTGGTACAGGCATGCATTTTAAAACTAGACCTAAACATATGTCCGTCATATATTCAGTATTTTGGCGATGTATTCGTGAAAAAAGGTATTCCCGAAAGAAGATAAATCGGATTCAGTTTTATCCTGTGAGATGCCATTTTCCGAAAGATGCCCAGAGCATTACGGAAAATCCTGGTACGGTGAAATTGGCTTTGTATTCTGGGAACGTCGATTTCCCTTGGCTCCGCCATTTCGGCTGTTTACAGACGATCTGAGCATTTTATGTAATATCCTCAAATCCGACGTTAATCGAAGTTGGCTGGCAATTTGAGAGATTTTATGCCAATGACGAAAAATCTCTTAGAGGTAAATGTTTACATATCAAAAAGGACGTCGATAGGTGGCACGAAACCTCTATCGTTCCTCCTAATTAGGGCATTTCGGCCCGAAATGCCCTTATGGTTTTGTCTGGTTTTTTTTCTTCTTTTTTTTACTTTCCGTCGTTTTGGTTTCCGATCAATAACTCGGGAACGCCTGAACGGATCTTGTCCAAATTTACACCACTGGTCAGAAATATTACATGGAAGACCCCTATTGTTTTGGAGGCGGCTCCGGGGTCCGTGAGATCCGTGAGGATGAAATCAAGGTTGATTTTGAGACTTGGTTTCCGATCGATAACTCAAAAAGTATTCATGCAATGGCAAGTATTCTCTGCATGGGAGTTCATATACCACCAAGGAAGAACCCTATTGATTTTGGGATCACTCCGTCGAACGACCTTTGACCTAGAGCTCGGAAGAATTTTTGCTGATTCATCCTTGAGGCTTTCTTGCATATCTCGGAAACGGTGTGTCGTAGAGCGAAACGGAGCTCAATTTCGGACTCTTGGCACTAGACAAACTAGTCTAGGGGGTATCTTGGGTCGAAACGACCCCTGGTGTCGATTTTTTTTTTCGCCGACTCGGCACTTCCTGTTTGGCCGTATCTCGGAAACGGTATGTCGTAGAGCGAAACGGAGCTCAATTTCGGCCTCCTGGCACTAGACAAACTAGTCTAGTGTGTATCTTGGGTCGAAACGACCCCTGGTGTCGATTTTTTTTTTTTTTCGCCGACTCGGCACTTCCTGTTTGGCCGTATCTCGGAAACTGTATGTCGTAGAGCGAAACGGAACTCAATTTCGGCCTCCTGGCACTAGACAAACTAGTCTAGTGTGTATCTTGGGTCGAAACGACCCCTGGTGTCGATTTTTTTTTTCGCCGACTCGGCACTTCCTGTTTGGCCGTATCTCGGAAACGGTATGTCGTAGAGCGAAACGGAGCTCAATTTCGGCCTCCTGGCACTAGACAAACTAGTCTAGTGTGTATCTTCGGTCGAGACGTCCCCTGGTGTCGATTTTTTTTTTCGCCGACTCGGCACTTCCTGTTTGGCCGTATCTCGGAAACGGTATGTTGTAGAGCGAAACGGAGCTCAATTTCGGCCTCCTGGCACTAGACAAACTAGTCTAGTGTGTATCTTCGGTCGAGACGTCCCCTGGTGTCAAATTTTTTTTTCACCGACTCGGCACTTCCTGTTTGGCCGTATCTCAAAAACGGTGCGTCGTAGAGCGAAACGGAGCTCAATTTCGGCCTTTTAGCACTAGACAAACTAGTCTAGTGTGTATCTTGGGTGGAAAAGACCCCTGGTGTCGATTTTTTTTTTTCGCCGACTCGGCACTTCCTGTTTGGCCGTATCTCGGAAACGGTACGTCGTAGAGCGAAACGGAGCTCAATTTCGGCATTCTGGCACTAGACAAACTAGTCTAGGGGGTATCTTGGGTCGAAACGACCCCTGGTGTCGATTTTTTTTTTCGCCGACTCGGCACTTCCTGTTTGGCCGTATCTCGGAAACGGTGCGTCGTAGAGCGAAACGGAGCTCAATTTCGGCCTCCTGGCACTAGACAAACTAGTTTAGTGTGTATCTTCGGTCGAGACGACCCCTGGTGTAGAATTTTTTTTTCGCCGACTCGGCACTTCCTGTTTGGCCGTATCTCGGAAACGGTGTGTCGTAGAGTGAAACGGAGCTCAATTTCGGCCATTTGGCACTAGACAAACTAGTCTAGTGTGTATCTGGGGTCGAGACGACCCCTGGTGTCGAATTTTTTTTTTGCCGACTCGGCACTTCCTGTTTGGCCGTATCTCGGAAACGGTACGTCTTAGAGCGAAACGGAGCTCAATTTCGGCCTTCTGGCACTAGACAAACTAGTCTAGGGGGTATCTTGGGTCGAAACGACCCCTGGTGTCGATTTTTTTTTTCGCCGACTCGGCACTTCCTGTTTGGCCGTATCTCGGAAACGGTGCGTCGTAGAGCGAAACGGAGCTCAATTTCGGCCTCCTGGCACTAGACAAACTAGTCTAGTGTGTATCTTCGGTCGAGACGACCCCTGGTGTCGAATTTTTTTTTCGCCGACTCGGCACTTCCTGTTTGGCCGTATCTCGGAAACGGAGCGTCGTAGAGTGAAACGGAGCTAAATTTCGGCCTTTTGGCACTAGACAAACTAGTCTAGTGGGTATCTGGGGTCGAGACGACCCCTGGTGTCGAATTTTTTTTTCGCCGACTCGGCACTTCCTGTTTGGCCGTATCTCGGAAACGGTGCGTCGTAGAGAGAAACGGAGCTCAATTTCGGCCTCCTGGCACTAGACAAACTATAGTCTAGGGGGTATCTTGGGTCGAAACGACCCCTGGTGTCGATTTTTTTTTTCGCCGACTCGGCACTTCCTGTTTGGCCTTATCTCGAAAACGGTGCGTCGTAGAGCGGAACGGAGCTCAATTCCGGCCTTGTGGCACTAGACAAACTAGTCTAGTGGGTATTTTCGGTCGAGACGACCCCTAGTGTCGAATTTATTTTCGCCGACTCCACACTTCCTGTTTGGCCATATCTCGAAAATGGTGCGTCGTAGAGCGAAACGGAGCTCAATTCCGGCCTCCTGGCACTAGACTAACTAGTCTAGAGGTATCTTGCGTCGAGACGACTTCTGGTGTCGAATTTTTTTTTGCCGACTCAGCACTTCCTGTTTGCCATATCTCAGAAACGGTCCGTCGTAGAGCGAAACGCAAAAATGCCTAAGGACGGGGTATGTCACTTAAACTTTGACCACGGACAGATTCAGAGTTATTATGGTTCTACGCGGTCTCTTAGGTAAATGTTAGGTAGGAATAGAACTCACACGAAATGCCCCAAGGCATCTTCAGGCCTTGACGTCTAGTTTGTTTCAAAATTCACCATTGTATCATGCTTAAACGATTAACTCATACGGACGTCAAACAACATTATGTAATGTATCCAACTATACAAATGTTCACCTTGCACTGTGTTGTGCATAATTTTCTGAACAAATATCAAATACAGTGTATATGTTGTACCACAGTTCAAAAATAAATCTCTCTCTCCATGGAAAAGCCAACATATAGACACGTAGAGGGTTGGGTCTGAGGCTTAGCTTCGCGCCAGTCAAGTTCCACTTCTGTACAGATGATTGTCAGCTGTATACTATAAATAATCAATGAATGTTAAATGTCAAAGATGTTATTTCTTTTTAGCGTTGTCACATAACACCCAAAGATGATATATCGGACACGAACAGAACTTAACGTTACCGATGGAGATTCCACCCTGCGCTTGTTCATTTTTCAATACCTGTAGTCAAAGCCTAAGTATGGTCTCAGAACTCATTTTTAACACATGAAAGAGGACATCGCACTGATCATTATGGTTTTTACGGCATGTCATTATCATAATTAGTTCCAAAGTTATGAGGATTTTCATTACAATTTTCAACCAAAAATCGACACCTAATTAAGTATTATAATGAGCATTCGTGACGTCACAACGGGAACACATTTTAATTAGCTACATGAAAGTCTTGAAATCAAATATTTGATTAAAGATATCAGTTTAATTCAATATTTCCAATGTTCAACATGAAAAAGGCTGTGAGTTACGCCCTTAGCAACCATGGTTGCTAGGGGCAGTATCAAATGAATGGTTGCTATGCTGGTGGACCACTCTACATAATCATGGTATAAATTTATATAGCTACATTTTCCAATAATACACATTTGTGATACCATGCAAATCAACGTCAGAATGACACTTTGAGTCACTAATTAAAATCAATATCCCGGTGTGACGTCATGAATACTATTTATAATAGCTAATGAGGCAGAATATTACAAAAAGTTTAATATTTCGGAAACTAATCAAGATAAATTGATCTTGTAAATATAGGCCCAAGGGACCTGTAGCTTACCGGCTAGCCAATAGGTGATCGGACCGATGGTCTGGTAACTTCAAGGTTACAAGTATATTCAGCATATATCGGAATTTGATTCCTAAGCTGTAAAGTCGATAATAAGCGAGATATTAGCCATTTTGTGCGCTGGCCTTGAAAATTAGGTCAAAGGTCAAATTCAAGGTCACGAGAATATTCAGCATATATCACTCCCTATATGTCCACAATTGATTCCTAAGATGTAAAGTCAATAATAAGCGAGATATTGGCCATTTTGTGCTCTGACCCTGAAAATGAGGTTAAAGGTCAAATTCAAGGTCACGAGAATATTCAGCATATATCATTTCCTATATGTCCACAATTGATTCCGAGTCTCTAATCTCAATATTAAGTGAGATATCAAGAACATGTGGCCCATTATAAAGCATAGGAGAATTTAACATGGGAAAGTCCTATTTGGGCCCCGTAAACAACATCAAAATGGCCGCCACACGCAGACCGGCGATTCAAGAGCATCGAAACTCATATACATTATGAAGAAACATGAGGGGAACATTTTGAAACAAAAATCTCGAAACTGATCAGACAGTTTTTGAGAAAATAATTTTTAAAGTTGAAAACATGCAAAATCAGCCATTTTCGGCATAAAAATGGCCGCCAAAACTGCATAATCGATTCAATAAAAAAAATGAAAAAAACGTCTGGGGGTATTAACCCAATACATATTCACACAAATTTATGGACAAATTCATCAGCCCGAAAAAAAGATAAAAAAATATTAACAGATGATGTGGCGGACGACGACGACGACGGACGAAAAACCACGACAATAGCTTATCGGCCCTTATGGGCCGGTAAGCTAAAAACCATTGTGTTTATTTCAATGTGTTCTTCAATATAAAATATAAAATCCGAACATCTATTTTGACTTTACTTCACGGGCGTAGAACTGTTTCGCTATGAATGCCCTACGCGATGTTCAATGATACGCCCTACGCCGAGTTGATTCCGATTAACACACTACCAAAACACGTGCTCAGGTGAACATTTCCAGTGCCAGTTGGACACACACAGGAGTGAAGCATGTAGGTAGTATATTTGTATTTCTGAAATACTGATGGATGACACAGACCGCACGTAGGGACATATTCGATGCAAATACATTACTTGTTCTCATCGCCGTCAGTAAAAATGTGGTTTTATCAGTATATGTGGTAAAACAGTACTTACTGGCACTTCGGAAATATTGTAAAGGTGTATAACTGAAATACTCACCACAAGAATTAATAATCCTCAACGTACAAAATGTTTTTTGTTCATTTGAATCACTGGCGGAATATTTGCTGATGATACCCTCCACGCAGTGTTATGTTTTCCTTTACTAATTGTCATTTTCCGAGATGTTTCCCTTTACTACACTTTGTCCTGAAAACTTTGTGCCAAAAAATTGCTAAATTTGAAAACGAATAGTGACATTCCAAACTTGTAGCTAATATTAATAGAAAATTTTAATCTAAAATACATGTGTTCCTTCACTGCAGAAAAAGATCAGGAAGATGTGATTCTTTCTTTCTATCATATTTGCATTTCTATGCTAATGTGCTCTTTGTTATCATAATGTTTCTAAATTGGGAAAGACGCTTTCAGGTTTCCGTCTCCGAGTCATTTACATTTCCATCATTTACACTGTATAGTATCGCGCGACATCTAGTGACTACTTTCCGAACTACGAACTTGTCTGCGTCTCTTGAAATTTGGAAACCGCGTAAATTCAACTATACTCTGATTTTTCTAACTCGTTTACACCGTTTTTTGCCGATATTTTTGCAATGCTAAATCGTATCGTTTTATAACTTAGCATAGCTCACCTTGGGACCAAACGGCAATTTTCTGCAAACGTTCAGACTTCTACCCATGAAACTGATAAAGTTAGTAATCTACTGCAATGATAAATTCCTCCTGAAAACTTTTCGTCTGCATGTCAACAGACATTGTTTATTTTGAGCGCGTGACGGAAGAGACTATTTGGATGATTTATGCAGGGAGCGCGGGTTAGGAATGGGACCGTCCCAGTATGTAATTGGTAAAATAAACTGCAGCGCACGCCCCCATAGTACCCAACTTGAACTTGTCCCCTTGGATGACGTAATGAACAGGGCAATATGGCAGCGCCCTACAACAGCGAAAATCCTCGCTTAAATTGAAATTTTGTGTTTTGAAAGAAACTTGTAGCGTTTCGGAAGCCAGGTTTGTGAAAATCTATTGCCGTTTGCATCATAGACATGTAATATTCAGTTAAATAGTTCGCTTAAAGTAACTTGACTGAAAGAAAGGCAAAAAACGGTGTAAACGAGTTAGAAAAATCAGAGTATAGATCTATTCCTAGATCTGGATCGACATATCTTAGGTTATTACTAGATGTAGGTATTAGGCCTAGAGCTACTTTTACGTTCTATTTCGAAACAAGACTTGTTTTAGAGATCTAGTGGCAGTGGCACAGCGTCAGTTACTGGTTAGATCTACTGTTGTGGTCATTCTTGGAAATTTGGACAATCTCGAGAAGGTCCAGGGCAAACTTGAGCATTCCAAAATGGCCCTGGACCATTTTGGAACGGTGCTTTACTAAGATGATTTTGATTTATTTCTTGACAATATGGCAAAAAATATAAATGTAACTTTTGTTTTATAACCAAGTTGGATTTTACAAAGCTAATTAAAGGGCAGAAAATTGACAAGCAAGGAAACACCGTGAATTTCACTGATAAATTTAAATAAAACAAACTTCCATATAAATGTATTTAATCATTGAATAAACATGTGGGAAAATTTTATGAATTTATATTCCTCGATTTTAATTAGAAGGAAAGTTGTGTAAATATATTTTGCTGTTTACATCCAATATTTAATAAGAAACATTTTATATTCCAAGATTGTCCTGGGCAAACTGGGCATCCCCGAGAATGTCCAAATGCCCAAGAATGAGCACGACATTACCAGATAATCCCAGTCTACCGTATATTCGCGTATATAAGGACATGTTCCTATAAGCCAGTTCGGAAATGTTTCTAGGTCAGGTCAAGTGGTATAATCAAATCGTTTGTATGCACAACGAGAGTTACGACTCACGCCATAAACTTGAAGTGAACAAATTTACTTAGTATCGTACAGGCGGAATCGAGTAGTGTCAGTGACAGTGACTCGACAATGGAAGCGTAACAACACGAGGTGGCTTTGTTTATACCACTTGACCTGACCTAAAAACATTTCCGAACTCAGGTATACCCGGAAAAGGGCCGGAATACTAGTAGATCTATCGCGTTTTGGGGCTTTCATAAAAAATGAAGTGTCTCGAATATGGGCTGATGGGGACATGTTCTTTCATTTGAATATATGGAGTATTGGACACCCCCAATACCGCATATATGTGAACATGGTAAGCCCCCAATGAGGCCACAAAAATTGAGCCTCTTGTATATTACCAACAAACGGCGTCATAAACCTGGCAGCACGTTTTGGCGCCAAAACCCAGTGTCTCGAATATTTATAAGGACATGGGTGTCCTTAAAAGCGAATATTGCTTGATGACGCTGAAGAAGTAAACATTCTCAAATATAGGTACATGTGCTTATACTCGAATATAAGGACAGGCCCAAATATAAGGACAGTGTCCTTATATCACGAGTATATGGTAATATTATCAGAATAGGCTAACTATACCTAACCTAGTAAGTAGTAACTTACTCTTGTCTGATAGTGATAGCGTTTGGTTAGCAGGTGGTTAGGGTACCTTTGATCAGTTGATCGGCCGGGTTCGCCCGGTATCTAGTGATTGGATTTTGTTTATAACATGTTTATGTTGGGGACTGGACAACTCGGCTCAGGGACAACTCGGCCAGGACAGCTCGGCCCAGGCTGGACAACTCGGCCAGGACAAGTCGGCCCAGCTCGTTCCGCTGATTGGACAACTCGGCTCGCTGATTGTACGGCTGATTGGACACGGCTCAGGGGTCGCAGTGGGGGGCGGGCTATAGTGTTCAGTGGACTAGGCAATACGACTGAATTGCGTATTATTTCAAGGCACCTATAGACTACTGGAAATTACCGAATGATTTGCTAGGCAATACGACTGAATTGCAATCATGACTGCATCTGACAGATTATTTCAAGCACTATATATATACTTGGAATTACTGAATGGCTTTTGACTTCTATGCTTATTCGAAATTTAGTGCTATGGTATGCTCCTATTTGTGCTGCTATGCTTTACAAGCATAGAGTTTTGATGGTGGGTTGAACACGGGTCTGTAGATTCAAAGTCTTGCGCTCTATGCACAGCACCAACTACGATAACTTTTTGACAACGTATGCTGTTTGGCATGGAATCTGATTATGATATTGATAGGTCGGTCCTTATATTTATATGCACCGTTTTCTTTACACAATTCACATTGTGTTTAATGGAGTTAGTAAATCTGCTCATCCTATACAATATCTACTTGGCAATCGGTGTCAACCGGCAATAGAGACAATAGTCAGATTGCAGACTACTTGATTACTACCAATGCGCCCAAGTGTGTAAGCTCCACTGTTCACGGACTTCGCTGTGTAAGGTGAAATGTGCGCAACATATATAAATATTCTTTACAATATCGTATTATTATTATAAACTATTTGGTCGGGGTTTGTTTCTATTGCAAAATGATTGTTACGTTTGTTATTGTCATCATCAAAATCTAACTTTATCGGTGTAAATAGATTGATACTTCAATTCCGTCCATATTTATAAGTTTATTGAAATTTCCGCCTGTCTACGGGCATGTTGTTTGAATCATGGATGACCAATAAAAACACTCGATGACAAAATTATCTTTCATATAAAGTGGATATATATCTTATTTATTATTTGTAAGTATATATCCTTTGAAAATATACCACTGTGCAATTGTTCGGGCGATCACTAACGGTCGTCACTCAGTAATTGAAGCCTAACATCGCGGTCCGAGCTTATGTTAGAGGCGGGCCGACTTGTCTCATCAGCCCGGGCCGATTTGTCCAATGCAATTGGCCGAGCTGTCTTTTCCGGGCCGACATGTCCAGGTCCGAGTTGTCTTTGGGCCGAGCTGTCATGCAGTCGTTTATGTTGCCTGTGTGCTTCATTCAAGGACTGTTCAAGCTTGAAATGGTTTGTTTAACTCATTAGCTTGACCAGTCTTTGCTGGAATTTCGGAAAATTGACGAATGTGAGGTAGATTTTTTTGCCTTATAAGTCTCCTTATAGACATGCTTCTTGATTGGACTGTACTATCACCAATATAACCAATACAAAGGATTCATTTGTAGCTCTCCAACAATACCACATGACCCGGGTCTAAAAGTTTCCAGGAAAGAAAAAGTGGCATAAAGTCGGCAATAATCTGATAATAGAGGATACAAGCCATTGCTTTTTTTTGGCAAGGTTTAAACTTGTTTTGGCAAGAATGAAATCACCAGGATTGAAAATCAGATCCGACGATCAGCACTAATGAAAGTGTCGCCGGCTTCATGATTTCAAAAATTTCCGAAATTTGTGGTATTTATTTGGACAATCTCCGATGGCCTTCAATACATGTTCAATGATCCCTGACATTTGTCTGATGGTTTTTGATTCTCTTAATTGTCGGAAATCAGTGATTTATCGTGCATCTGTTAATTTTCATGAATGTTCTGATATGATCATTGGTACCCTGCCGATCAGAAGTCCCATCACAGCTAGAACTACAGCGCTGTCAGCAGGAATAGATTTAACAACGTGCTGTATACATCATGTACATGGTTGGTAGCCTTGTGATTGTCAGCCCCATCAGCCTGACATTTGCACAAAAGTAATAATTGGGCATCTTACATGCTCACAACTCACAAGTATCAGATGATGTGCCTGAATGGATATGATTTGGCTATGCTATAATTTACCTATCAATGAAATTGCTCACTCTATCCTACATGTGCTCCACTTGGCATGCATGGTCATGTATACATGTAGCGTTTTGAAAAAAGTCGCTAATATTTACATTGATTCATGGACGCTAAGTCATAAAATGCGGGTTTGCTTTTCTGTTTCTGTCATCCACCGCTAAATTAAATAGTCACTAATACGTCCACTTTGATAAAAAGTCTAAACTTAATGGACGCTAATATTTCTGGGTTTACGATATGTGTATTCACGTCAACAAAATTCAATATTTGTGTACATGTATAGTGTCTATTGATTTGCTGTTTTCAGACAGCTGCATGATGTGAAGATGCCGAAGCGAAGTGCGTTACACCGCAAGCATAGCCCATCTCCATCGGAGGGGGATCCCGAGCCGGAGGATATGATGGAGTCCGAGGAATCAGACTCGGATCCCAGCCTCCAGGAGCCTGGACTGTTTGATGGATTGACTGCATGGTTCTCCTCAAGCGTGTCCCGCGACCGCGTCAAAGCCTGGAAGGATGCTGATGGTAAACTCGCTTCGCTTGCTGACGCAATGTACGTGTTCAGTGAGGACGCCACTGCCGCCGACACGGTTCGTGCCTTTGAGAGCGAGCAGTATCTCAATGAGAACATGTGTGTCTTCCATGCTATGTACATCGATGTGTGCCTAGAGAGAAAGGATCTCTCCCAGGTCAAGCTCGGGGTTTATTCACTCCCACCGATGGAAATCCAGACAAGAATCAGACATACAGTGAACTTCCCATGGGAAGCTGCAAAACCCAACGTGAACCTTGTTAGTAGTCAGGTCAATGCCATACAGAACAGCCCAGTCAAGCGACTGATGATGAACACTGGTCCACTGAGTCAGCGAATGCCCTATGTCAGACCACGATACAATGCCACGGCCCCACCTGGTGGTAATACGCTGGTTCGACAGACAAATCTGCAGACAAGCGTCGTGCGCCAGCCAGCAATAAAACGGATAACGTCGGCTGTACAGCAAACCATTCAGAGACCAGTCACTGGAGGCATGTCTGCAGCACAGCCTGCAAGCTCACTGGCAAGTAGAGGGGCGTCCACACTACCCGCAACTCAACAAACCATCAACTATGCTACCAACAGAGGGGGATCCATTGCGCCGAGGACACAAGGTACTATCAACAATGTTACCAGCAGTCAGGTGCCAAGTTCCCAACAACCGGTCAACACACTTCCCAATAGAGGAGCACTACTTCCGCCTGGGACTCAACAAACTATCAATCCTGTCCCTAGCAGAGACGTATCAAAAGCACCTGTAATACAGCAGCCGAGGAATCAATTTGCAGGCACGCAGCAGCAAGCAAGTCAAGCCCCGAACCTGCAGCCACAGCAGATACGACCTGTGTCAAACACGCAGCAGAGAAGCCTGCCAACATACCAGGTGGCGAGCCCACAAACTCATGTGAACAAGACAATTCCAGTACCAGTGACCACTGTACCTAATACTCAACAGACGAGAAGACAGGCACCGCAGACAAGTGTAGTCCAGTCACCTCAGCCGTCAACTCCACCCCAGCGCAGGAATCAACCACAGAGAACTCAGACCCAGCAGCCTGCAACTCCACCCCAGCGCAGGACTCAAGCCCAGAAACCTGAGTCATCTCAGCTGTCAACACCACCCCAGCGCAGGATTCAACCACAGAGACGTGAGTCACCACAGCAGGCAACTCAACCCCAGCGCAGGACTCAACCACAGAGACATCATGAGTCACCACAGCAGGCAACTCAACCCCAGCGCAGGACTCGACCACAGAGCGCTTCTCAGACCCAGCAGCCTGCAACTCCACCCCAGCGCAGGACACAGAAGCAACAGTCACCACAACAGACAACTCAACCCCAGCGCATGACTCAACCGCAGAGACCTGAGTCACCGCAGCAGGCAACTCAACCCCAGCGCAGGACTCAACCTCAGAGAGCTTCTCAGGATATTAGCAGTGTTTCTCAAGTGCTGCAAAAAAACAATGCCGTCAGTGCTGGTTCACGCATTGCGACACGGAGCTCTCAAGCCAGTCAGAATACCCATTATCCCAAAAGTGTTCCTGCCAGCGATCTCACGACAAAATCACAACGCATAACCAGACGAATGTCTCGCACACAATCAAATAACTCTGATACCCAAGATGTAGACATGGATATCCCAACCTTGTCAGATTGGTCAAGCATACCAGCAACTAGACAGTCTCCTCGGAAGCAACCTGCCACACAGGCGCAGAAAACAACGTCGAAGAACACGTCAGACTGTGACTATGAACAAATGGACTTGGACGTACCAGAGCTGCCATATTTGTTACCGGAAAAACCTGACGACCAGAATAGCCATAGCAAGAGCAACAAGCGCAAGCAGCTAAGTGTAGACGAAGACAGCGGTGCTGACGACTCTCAAAGCTTCCTGTCTGCTTATATCCCCATAGAGGCACTGACACTTGCCCAGGGGGATTTAAAAGATTTTGTACTGGGCAAAAATGACTGTCTCGTCAAGATGAGATCCACATAGTTACAGTTTGAATGACTGAACTCTATCTGTTCCCAAGTGTCGTCTGGATGGTCTTTGGCAGCAGAACTTGGATATTGATATCAGACACGTTGTCAGATTTGTTGTGGTTACTTGTCTAATAGCAATAGTTGTCAAATATCTAGATTTACGTATATTTGTTCGAATGATCAAATTACATAGTATTATGTAGATACATGTACAATGTACATGCCCAAAGAACTCATTATCACATTTGACATTGTACATAGTGCCCTTACTGATGTGCAGCTGTTACCTTCCTGTTTCCATCCTTCAACACCACCCTGGCATTCATCTACAAATGTAGTGTCCTGTATGAAATTTGTTGAATTGTTGTGTATTTGAATGTTGATGATTATTCCAATCTACCTACTAGTATATATTTCTACTGTACAATGTTCTAGGTAATCAAATTGTAAGTAAAAGGGATTGTATTTAAAATTTCTTTGATATTCAACATGTTTAAAAATTGCCAAAAAGAACAAAAACAAAATGTAGTTATATGTTACATATAAGAGATATAAGCCATTCATTGTTTCATTGTCTGGAAGATTCGAATAAATTTACGGACTTGTTCTTCTGGTGTCTATACTTTAAAGTAACATTGGGAGAAAGTTACAGATTTTGCAGTACATTTCTGACCGAACCAGAAAACCATTCGAGTTTGTAAAACATACTGCCATTCTCGGTGCTCTGTATTCCATGATGCAACCCAATTTCAGCTATATATTTGAACATAAAGCAGATCAGATCAGAGAGGTAATTTTGAGTGGCACACAATACAAAAACATAGCACCAAGGGTGCTGTAGCTTACTGGCAATCATGAGAAATGCAGAGTATTGACTTTCCAACATATAAATTGTTACACTGATCTTAAACTCTATTGTCAAAACATGTTCGTAAATGTTGCTGGAAACACATTTTCTGTATGGACTAATATACGAAATCAAACTACACTTATATCTTATACAATGATTTTGAGAAAAACTGCCTGCATATATTTAGACAAAATGACCACCAAAGACAAAATTCATCGTTTTTGACTTTCCAAGGTCATTGAAGGTCAAATTCAAGGTCATCACTCAAACCGCAGTATATGATTTCCCATTTGAATGTGCCAATACATGTACTTAGGCTCTTTTTTGAAGTCTTCTATGATCTTACTCCACACAGCCCCCATTATGGAGGAAAAATTGGGTGAGTCCAAAAAATTTTTCAATGGCCAACGATACTTAAACACATCATAGAGGTACATGAGGGGAATGTTTCAAAACAAAAATCTCAAAACTGAGCAGACAGTTTTTGGGAAAAAGGCCATCAAAAATCCAAAATTGGCCATTTTTCGACAAAAAAGGTCGTTCTGACCTTCCAAGGTCATTGAAGGTCAAATTCAAGGTCATCACTCAAACAGCAATATATGATTTCCCACTGGAATGTGCCAATACTTAGGCTCTATCTTCAAGTGTTCTATGAGTTTACTCTGCACAGCTCCCATTATGAAGGAAAATTGGGTGAAATTTTGTGGCCAAAAAAAATTATTTTTTTTGCTGGAAATGGCTCAAAACGAATAGTGACTTGATTTGGGACAAAATTTTTTTTTTTCGCCGACCCGTCAAAAAATCAAAATGGCCGCCAAACGCAGACCGGCGATTCAAGGGCAACGAAACTTATACACGTCATAAAGGTACATGAGAGGAATGTTTTGAAACAAAAATCTCAAAACTGATCAGACAGTTTTTGAGAAAATGGCCTCCAAAGTCCGAAATTGGCAATTTTTCGTCAAAAATGGCCGCCAAATAGGCAAAAACGATTCAATCAAAAAAAATTAAAAAAACCTCTTTAGATACTGGCCCAAGGTATGTTCTGACAAATTTATGGGGAAATTCATCATGTCAAAAAATTAGCCCAAGGGCTAAGAAAGGTTACCGGACAATACATATTTTGGATATAAGTAGTTTGTCCCGTGACCTTGAAAATAAGGTCATTGGTCAATTCAAGGACACAATAATATTCGGCATATGTCATTTCTAGTATGTCCACAACTGATTTTTAAGCTGTAAAGTCAATAATAAGCGAGATATTAGCCATCATGTCCTGCGACCTTGAAAATGAGGTCAAAGGTTGAATTCAAGGTCATAGCAAATTTCAGCTTATATCATTTCCTATACGTTCATAATTGATTCCTAAGCTCTGAAGTCGATAATAAGCGAGCTGATAGCCATTTTGTCCTGTGACCTTGAAAATTAGGTCAAAGGTGAAGTTCAAGGTCATGACAATGTTCAGAATATATCATTTTCTATATGTCCACAATTGATTGCTAGGCTGTAAAGTCGATAAAAAGCGAGATATTAGCCATTTCGTTCTCTGACCTTGAAAATGAGGTCAAAGGTCAAATTCAAGGTCATAGCAATATTCAGCATATATCATTTCCTATATGTTCATAATTGATTCCTAAGCTGTAAAATTGATAATAAGCGAGATATTAGCCATTTTGTCCTGTGACATTGAAAATGAGGTCAAAGGTCAAGTTCAAGGTCATGACAATGTTCAGAATATATCATTTTCTATATGTCCACAATTGATCCCTTAGCTGTAAAATCGATAATAAGTGCGATATTGGCCATTTTGTCCTGTGACCTTGAAAATGAGGTCAAAGGTCAAAATCAACATCAGAATATTTGTCATATATCGTTTCCCATATGTCCACGATTGATTCCTAAGCTGTAAAGTCGATAATAAGCGAGATATTAGCCATTTTGTGCTCTGACCTTGAAACTGAGGTCGGAGGTCAAATTCGAGGTCACGAGAATATTCAGCTCATATCATTTCCTATATGTCCACAATTGATCCCTAAGCTGTAAAATCGATAATAAGTGAGATATTAGCCATTTTGTCCTGTGACCTTGAAAATGAGATCAAAGGTCAAATTCAAGGTTATCAGAATATTCAGCATATATCATTTCCTATATGTCCACAATTGATTCCTAAGCTGTAAAGTCGATAATGAGCGAGATATTAGCCATTTTGTGTTCTGACCTTGAAACCAAGGTCAGAGGTCAACTTCAAGGTCACAAGAATATTCGGCATAAATCATTTCCTATATGTCCACAATTGATTCCTAGTCTCTAATCTCAAAATTAAGTGAGATATTAGGCTTAATGTGTCCCATTATAAAGCATAGGAGAATTTAACATGGGACAGTCCCATTTGGGCCGAGTTTGGGCCCAAAATGGCCAACTTCGAGCGATTCAAGCGCAACGAAATTTAAACATGTCACAGGGGGTACATATGAGGAGTGTTATGCATCAATAAGAAAAAAGGTTACTGAACAGATTTTGAGAAAACGACCATCAAAGTCCAAAATTGGCCATTTTTAGACGAAAACGGCCGCTCTGACCTTGAAACCGAGGTCAGAGGTCAAATTCAAGGTCACGAGAATATTCAGCATATATCATTTC
This sequence comes from Terebella lapidaria, assembly GCA_949152475.1. NCBI lineage: Eukaryota > Metazoa > Annelida > Polychaeta > Terebellida > Terebellidae > Terebella > Terebella lapidaria. The sequence continues at coordinate 14,401,652 of OX424564.1, read as the reverse complement.
CTATATGTCTGCAATTGACTCTTAGTCTCTATTTTCAATTTTAAGTGAGATATTAGGCTTAATGTGTCCCACTATAAAGCATAGGAGAATTTAACATGGGAAAGTCCCAGTTGGGCCGAGTTTGGGCCCAAAATGGCCCACTTCGAGCGATTCAAGGGCAACGAAATTTATACATGTCACAGGGGTACATAGAAGGAGTGTCATGCATCAATAAGAAAAAAAGTTACTGAACAGATTTTGAGAAAACGACCATCAAATTCCAGAATTGGCCATTTTTCGACGAAAACGGCCGCCATTTTGAAAAAAATGTGAAAATCAAAAAACTAAAAAAAAACCTTTCCTGGAAATATTTTTAGGTATTTTTGTGCAAAATTTCAGAAATATTCGCCTGTAAACTTTAATGATAAAAATGTGGACGGACGACGGACGACGGACGCAACGCCACGGCAATAGGTTATCGGACCAAAGGTCCGGTAACCTAAAAAAAGTTACAGACCCGGACGGACGACGAACGACAGACGACGGGCGGACGACGGACGAAAAACCACGACAATAGCTTATCGCCCCAAAGGGCCGGTAAGCTAAAAAGTGGCTGCTGGCCCTGTCAAGCATTTGATTTATCCAACTAAATCACCAGTTTGCTTCGTAACCGATTTATCGGAGGTCGTTGGGCAAATAGTTATTTCCCGATGCAACTTAAGCTTGTTGAGTGCAACAAATGAAATATCTGTGATATATATTTGTGGGAAAGTACTATGACTGACACTACTTTCAAAAATACCCCTTGGGAAAAACCAGTGAAAATCCGGCGAGTCTGAAAGCCAATATTCAGTGGGCACCCTCAAATAAGAGCCCCCCCCCCCCTCAAGACATTTTTGCATGGTGTTAGGATCAGTTTATCATGTAAATGAACCGCTCCAGTAAAACTTCCCCTCAGATAAGACCTTAATTTTATGGCAGAAGGTTAGGTCTATTTAGAGGGGGACCACTGTATATTACAAATAATACACAACCACAGGAGTTGATAGTTATCACATTTTATTCCAGTTTCACATGCTAAATAAGACAGCTTTATCACATTATTTTTATGATGTGGACACATAAGTCATGAGTATTTGTATACACGTACATGTCTACTAGTACAGAAATTTACCACTAAAATCATAATAATTATTATTTATTTCAGCACTTATATAAAAAATTAGACCAAGGGCCAAAGATAGGTTACCGGACAATGCTTAATGTTTTAGATGTTAGCCAGGTCACTGCTTGAATTCAAGGTCAAGAGAATATTCAGCATATATTATATCAAGCATATATCAGGTCCACAGTTGATTGCTAAGCTGTAAATTCAATAATCAGAGAGATATAAGCAATTTTGTGCTGTGACCTTGAAAATGAAGGCAAAGGTCAAATTCAAGGTCATCAAAATATTCAGTGTATATCATTTTCTATATGTCCACAATTGATTCCAAGCCATATAGTCAATAGAGGAGCAAGATATGAGCCAGTTTGTTCTTGGACCTTGAAAATGAGGTCAGAGGTCAAATTCAAGGTCACGAAAATATTCAGCATATATCACTTCTTATATGTCCACAATTGATTCCAAAGCTGTAAAATCGATAATAAGTGAGATATTAACCATTTTGTCCTATGACCTTGAAAATGAGGTCAAAGGTCAAATTAAAGGTCATGACAATAATTTGCATATATCATTTCCTATATGTTCATAACTGATTCCTAAGCTGTAAAGTCGATAACAAGCGAGATATTAGCTATTTTACCCTATGACCTTGAAAATAAGGTCAAAGGTCAAATTTAAGGTCATCAGAATATTCAGCATATATCATTTCCTATACGTCCACATTTGATTCCTAAGCTGTAGAGTTGATTACAAGCGAGATATAAGCCATTTTGTCCCGTGACCTTGAAAATGGGGTCAAAGGTCAAATTCAAGGTCATCAGTATATTCAGCGTATATCATTTCCTATATGTCCACAATTGATTCCCAAGCTGTAGAATCGATAATAAGCGAGATATAAGCCATTTTGTTCTGTGACCTTGAAAATGGGGTCAAAGGTCAGATTTAATGTCATCAGTATATTCAGAATATATCATTTCCTATATGTCCACAATTGATTGCTAAGCTGTAGAGTCGATAATAAGCGAGATATAAGCCATTTTGTGTTCTGACCTTGAAACTGAGGTCAGGGGTCAAATTCAAGGTCACGAGAACATTCAGCATATATCATTTCCTACAGGTCCACAATTGATTCCTAGTCTCTAATCTCAATATTAAGTGAGATATTAGGCATAATGTGTCCCATTATAAAGCATAGGAGAATTTGACATGGGAAAGTCCCATTTGGGCCGAGTTTGGGCCAAAATGGTCCAGTTTGAGCGATTCAAACGCAACGAAATTTATGGACATCATAGGAGTACATATGAGGAGTGTTATGTATCAAAAAGAAAAAAGTTACTGAACAGATTTCGAGAAAATGGCCACCAAAGTCTAAAATCAGGCATTTTTCGTCGAAAATGGCCGCCATTTGAAAAAAATGCGAAAATCAAAAAACTAAAAAATACCTCCTTCTTGAATTATTTTTAAGTATTTTTGTGCAAAATTTCAGAAAAATTCGCCCGTAAACAAAAAAGATAAAAATGTGGACGACGACGACGACGGACGCAACGCCATGCCAATAGGTTATCGGACCATAGGTCCGGTAACCTAAAAAGAAATTCATGAGGCATTAAAGCAAATTTTACCCGTAAACGAGATTTAAGGGGCCATAAATCCCCTGATATTCTCCCTGATATGTGTATTGCAGTTGGAAACATTTCAATTTGGGAGTCACTTCCTGATCGTTCAAGTATGTACATGTATAAACATTTGTAAAACTATATTCCATAGATCCATTCAGTATACGTGATGTACATGAACAGCTATAACTACCACACATTCAATGTCTTAACTGCCAATCATAATCACTTGCCATTTTGAAGTCAAAAACAAGTCTGCATGGGGTGGATGTCAAACATTTAGTATATAGTTCGTACGCTGCCAACATTCTATGTGTATATATGTCACATTATGTTACTTATAATAAATGAATATAGTAAAATAAAAAAAGTCATTTCCAACACAAAACTTCATATGATTTTCAAAATGATATCTTTGTTCAGGATCGTCGGATCAATTTGAAATTTTACATGTTCTATTCGACATAAAACCATATTCTTCACTAAATTTCAGATTTCTATCATGAAAACTGGAATAGTGGCAGGCAATCTACTCCAATGTTTTCACCTCAAACATGAAAATTGTGAGTCTCAACACAATTTGGTATGTTATTGGAAGTTTGAATTGCACAGAAATTTGTAAAACGATATTTCATTAGAATACACCCGTATGTGTCTCCTAACCAAGAACTTAACAACTGGTGCATTCCAATTCCTGTATCTATACTGTACATGTACAAGTTTTCACTCAACACCTGTGAATCTATGTCATCTTGTTTCTGGATAAAAGGACCAATCCATAATTTCAAACTTCGAATGTACATGTGAGAGGCACATGATGGGATTACACATCCTGACATATGCTACATACTCTAAAAGGGGATTATTTCATGAGGGATAAGTTCCGTGAATTTGGGTGTTCCGGGGATTTTTGCTGGGTTGTGATCCACCCATTTAGATAATCTGGAGGTTTGCATGAGCTATAACATGTACATCAGGCTGTGCTGGATTCAAAACTGCACACGGTGCAGATGCCAGATAGCATACATGTGGGAGCCAACATTTGCCCAGAGTGGCACTTTATCCTACATGTACATGTACTCCCAACTGGAATATCATATCAATACTAACAAAATATTCACCGAACGTTACGAAATAATCCCCTTTTTAAGTGTGTGTTAGTTGGACATCAATCCAGTCCACAACACCGTATGAAATTGTAGAAACTATCTTGGTGGATTATTGAAAAAGAATTGAGAGAAAGCTGAATTTGCACTGAATTTACAAGATGTACAATCTACTTCCATGATTTATTCATCGCAACATCCAGCTTCAGTGATTTCCACTTGGATTTTTCAAATACACAGTAAATAGAACAGAAAACAACACAATAAATCTACATATACATATAAGTTACATTTAATGATGTACCGGTAAATACATTGAACATGCCTCATGAAATCAAACATTCTCCAAATATTTCAATCGGGGTGTGTTCCTCCAGTGCGGTGGCCATGTTCTCTGGATGCTGGCGCGCTGACTAGTGCGTTCGAAGTAATCCTTGATGTTTGGGTACTTGTTCAAGTTCAAGCCTAGTCGCCACATCAGGGCCAATGTTGGGAAGAAGATCACATCGGCCATGGAGAAATTCTCACCAGCGGCGAAGTGACCAGGGCCCAACTGAAGAAACAGTGGGACAAAATGCATGATGAATCTTTTATGATGCAAGACTATTAGTATTCTCAATACATGAAATATCCAAGGTACATGTATGCGAAGGTACATTGTCTGCCCCTTTTGATCGAATCAGACTCAACAATATACCTGCTTGAAGTGATTCTCCCAGTTGTTTAGTTCACTCTGGAACGCTTTGAGTCGATTGTCAATCTCATCCTGACAGAGATATTAACGCATCAGTGCATGTGTGCGGAAAAATACACAGGAATTGCTGTCATACACTGTAGTTCTTGGTATACATGCTGTATCACTTGACATCATACCGACATCACTAGACATCATACCGACATATATTTCATTTACATTGGCATGTATACTGTGCATGAAATGTCTTTTGGGCCGGTTTTACCTGGGTTTTATCTTCCGGTTTCTTGAAGGAGTAGAAAAAGTGACCTTCGATGCCTTTACTGAAGAACAGCAATGCCTGAAATAGCCCACAAGCAGTTTTATGTGCAATGTACATGTACCTACAGTGGTCCCTGTAAGATGAGACCTCACCTTTTTGCAGGAAAAATGAGGTCTTATCTTACAGGAAGTCTTATTTCACAGTTTCATTTGCATGTTAAATTGATCTTTGGGGAATACAAATAAGTCTTTACAGACAGGGAAGTCTTGTTTCGGAGGTGTTTTATCTTGCAGGGACCACTGTATATATTATACCGGCATGTGATGTGATGGATATTTCTACTTCATTTACACATCTTTGTATTAATTACTAGTAACATTTCTTTCTTGGTATGTATACCAAATACAATATACATGTGAATACATTGTATGTTGATCACCTTGAATGTCTATATTATTTTGGTACTTTTGGTGATGTGGTAATATAGTTACATACTTTACCTCATACTTTTTCTGTAAAACCATAGCAAGTTCCTTCAAATCACTTGGCAGAAGTGATGTACCATGATCCTTGAAAGCTGCCTGTAATACACGTACATGTAGATAAATATTGATAAAATACTAGTACCTATGTGAGTATTCAACTACAGATGACTGTCGCGATTTTTATTCATGTTTATTTATGTACTCACTTCTAAGTAGTCCACAGCAGCCACGGACTCATTCACTGCATATCCTTTATGTGTGAAAGTGGGGAGCTGCATCGACAATCGGATATATATAGAGGGCACAATAGATATCTCATAAAGGTGTCATACTATAATACAATCTCAAAGATAACCATGATGACCTGCTTATATTTTAAGAGGTTGCCAATCTATCACTGCTCGGCAATGATCTGACACCAGTACAGTACTTCATGTATTGGGTATTTTCCTGGAAATTTGTCATGGTGCTTGTAGATCATCCCTGACCACTGACCTGTCCACGGGGATTTAGTCGAACAACTTCCTCGCTTTTCTGTTCTTTTTTGTCCATAGAAAGGAGTTTGTTAGGGTAGTTTTGTAGCCCCTTTTCTTCCAGCGCTAGCATAACTCGCCAACACGGGGGAGAGCCGGACGCCCAGTACAGGAACACCTCACTGGCATCAGGTGCTGCAACCAAAAACCAGGCCTTGTATCATGACCAATGTACAGTCTGTTCCAGATATATGCGGATATTAATTTGTGTATGGCTGGAAACTACTTCAAAAAGAATAATTTTGACGAATGATTTAGTTGGCCAATTCGACAGAAGGAAGGAAATGCCATATCACATCTGCCAAATTCACTAATAATAGTCGTCAGTATTAGATTTTTTACAATATATCAGTACATAAATTAACATTATACTGAATGTTCAGTAATCCAGACAATTCACAGAATTACAGAAATCAAATGGTTCATATTCTTGTCATATATGCAACTATATACTCACAAGGCTTCTCTTTCTCGCCAGTCTGCAAAATGGAGTTTTTCACCAATTTCAAGTGATGATGAAAGAGTGCATGCACAATGCTCCAGTTTAAAATTTATTGAGCAAGACTGGAAATGTATATTATCAGCTTAAATGGCATTTGATCATTCATCTGCCATACTTGATGATACAGTAGTTTCAACTCACAGTGGCAGCTTCAACAGGTGAATCTGAAAATAACAAGGAGTTTTGTGATAATCATATCTGTTAAAAAATACAATGAACTTACATTGCAGTAACTAGTTTCGTTGGAAATATACAACATGATACAATGAAGGTGAATGGACTAGTTCACAGAATTTTCCCGCCATGAGCTAATCTTCGGAAATCTCTGGTTTCAAACGGACCAATCACTGCTGCGCGCGTTGCCCGAGGCAACAAGTGTAACCACATACGGGAAAACCCAGAGTGTAATGTAAACACGTGGGGAATCAGTAGACTCAACTAACGTGGTTATAAGTTTTGCGCATGATATTTGTCGGTTGAAAAGTGCAATGTCGAGAGAGCCGGCGATTATTTTCAATAAACTCATCTGAACTTGAGATATAACAACTGAATGACGTGTAGATTGTCTATTTGTGGTTTACACAGTCATAACGGCTGAGAATTTGAAAGGTGTGGTGGGAATTCGATGTAGATGAAATCGAAGTGATTACCGTTGTTGACACTTTCGGTTCAAAATCTGCGCGCAGCATTCATTGGTCAGATGCCTGATCTTTTCGGGAACGTTCGTTACCCTCGGTAGAATTTGGCGGGAAATTCTATGAACTAGTCCATTGAAAATTCAAGTTCTCTCGAATTGTTAATGGCGGAAAAAAAAACGTGCAACATCGCCTGCATAAATAAAAAATTCCCATACAAAACAGAATATAATTCACAGCACCGCATGCATTAGCAAGTATAAATGGATACAAACCCCAAGCCATCCATGTGTTTGTTCCTACTACAGCACCAACAGTGAACAAGGCCATCCATCCCAGTCTTTGACTTTGGAAGTCTCCGTTGCTTTCTTCAGATCCGTAATTATATCGGGATCTGGTTGTATCAGATAGGCCAATATAGGCTGTCGGAGACTCTGGTACTGCTATATCCAGATTCCTGTGCCCTGAGTATGTATTTAATTGAGGAATGCCAGCACCACTCGTTGATATCAAAGGTATTGTTTTGTGTGTAATGGTTGACTGAGCAGAAAATCGCCTGACAGATAATCGCGCAAAATGACCATTAAACTGACATGACAACGAAAATAACTTCGGTCTCGTTAGAGTCCACAATGAAAGCGGTAATCTGCTTGTATTCGCCATATTCTAACTTCGTGTGTTCCCCTTCCCGAAGCCAAATTGTTGTTGTAACGTTGGACCTCGAACATGCCGCTTTTCTAGGCGCTTAGAATGCAAGGTCAAGGCCACAACTGTCACGTCTTGGGGGCGGGTCATTCACGTTCTCAGACACACTGGGGTGCGGCCGTCACGTTTCCGACTTAGCCTATTACTAGATTACATGACAGACTACATGTGCATAAAACTGAGGGAAAAATCTTGTCATTGATGAGCTTTTAAATAAGTCGTATCATGTCATCAACTCATCAAGTTCCGAAATACAAATATAGTATGGACATGAAATTTTAAATTGCAATTTATATTCTGCTTTCTGACATTTAATTAATTACTAAGATTATTATTCGTATACTGAGAATGCACAAGGATGTTTCATTATTATTTGTTCGATGTCCACTGTCCATGGTTCAAATCAGTAACTGACGTTGATATATTAGCCTATTTTGCTAAATGTGTAATCTGTAGGCCTATATCTATGATTTTGGACTCCAGGCCGTAATGCACGTGAATAGGCCTACGATCTGTATTTGTAATCCCTCTGATCATTATCAAAGATGAACCTCCTGGGTGTGCTGTTAGTCTTCAGGAGCTGCGTTATTACTGTGGTCTACAAGTATAACGCCATGTTTCTAGAAAAACATGGCAGAAAACCCGGCCCTTTTATGTGTAGGCCTACATCACGGTGGCTAGGCGTTACGCGTTATTCAGGGAGTGCCGCGTAAAATCATGAGTATTACGCGTAAATTCGTGAGGAAATGGCAGCCTCTGGTTGACCCCTAGCAGGAAAAACATACAATTTCACTAATTATACCGTTTTGGAAAGTCGGATTTGGGTTTGCACGGAACATTACACATATTCATGATTGTTGTTGAGAGTTTAAATCAAAGAAATAAGCCAGTGTAGCGAGAACTCAGGCTGCGCAACATCTGCCAATTTTGCTTCGACAGCCGCTCTCCTCGGTTTTGGGTTTGAAAATGTTATATATCGGCATTAATGTAGATAGAATGACAGGTCTATGATATTGAAAATATGGGCTTCACATGTGCCTGTCTTCAAAATGTTTCACAATGGTCGCAAGCGGCGCGAATCTATAGGTTGAATGTATCATTTGTTTATTTGCTATACTTTACGCGATTTGCCTGAGGGCATTACGCGTATGTGCATGAGTAAATATTTTGTTGAGATTGGAATATTTCTTGTTTTAATGCGAATTTTTCTACTGTTTTACTGCTCATTCGATGGAATAAATTCAAGTTCAAAAGATAATGTTTTCACTTGGTGAGCTTCTGTGTAAAAGACACGAAAACTCATAATCTTGCCAAATTCAGATTTATGAAGATTGGGAGGAACATATGGAGGATAATGATAAGTGAGAAGTATCGTCAGTACTTGGAACATGTGCAGCCTCAAATCATACTTTGAAAATCTTTATGTATGCGTTACCAGCTCTATCATCCTCGACAACGCTCACATGGTTCCTCATGCTGTAACGCGTGTGCAGATTTTCTCCCTCAGGCTGATACGCGTAAACAATAAAAAGCTTCTCAGTTCCTAAAATACTCTATTAAAACAACTCGATGCATGGTGTAACAATGAGGAAAGATTTCTCTGAACATTCTATGGTTTACCAACACGCACTTTGTTGGTTTCAATTGATAGCCGATGATATTTCCCAAACGAGTCGCAAGGTTGCGGGTGTTGTCACGAACTGTGTGTCCATTTTCGTGAAATATAACGATGTATGCAAGTAATAATAATAGCATACGTAATGTTTGCTCATTGGGATGTTCCGTGAAAACAAAATTTTAGGAAGAAAATGAACTTTTTCATTAATTTTCCTCGTTTGAAGTGGGGACCTGTGTCGTTTCCTGTGCCATTTCCTCACGAATAACGCGTAATACTCATGATTTTACGCGGCACTCCCTGAATAACGCGTAACGCCTAGCCACCGTGTACATGTTTTCCATGGAATCACAATACTGAATATCGAGTTCAAATTGTAAGAAGATGTCCCATAAAACTTGATTACATAGTTTTATTTCCATATGAATAAGTCGCACCAATATTTATACAGTTCAAATAGAAAGTCAGACATTCAGCCACATCAAAGTAACTGATGCGAGAAACTGTTACATCCTCAGCCAATTTATCTCCCCCAAGTCTATTTAAGGCAACTTCATTTATCAGTGAAACCCGCTTTTTGGCGATAGTTTTGTTTTGGATCATCGTATCAAGCTGAAATTTTGTGTATCCTAATCATGTATCATGCCGTAACTTGTCCCCAAATTTCAGAATTTTATCCAAAAAAATTAAAGAAGTTGGCAATCCACCCCAATGTAAAATTTCAGCCTCTACATGGAATTTCAGAGACTGCATAAAAACCCAACTTTTTTTCGATGTACGAGTTGAATAATTTTTCAAAATAAACATATCTAACTTAATATACATCAACTTCGCATTCAGACTCCAAAATCAACGCAATAGGTTCATTCTGTACGAGCATAAACACGATTAAAGCCCTGAATTTGTTGGAATTTATTTAATCCTATTTGGACTGAAATTTAACATTGGGGTAGATTGCCAACTTTTTCATTTTTTGAGATAGAATTCTGAAATTTGGTGCAAAATTACGGCATGATACCCAATGAAGACACACCAAATTTCAAGTTGATCTGAATATCCAAAACAAAACTACGGCCAAAAAGCGTGTTTCACTGATAGATGAATTTGACTTCAGATGTACCGTATCCTTGATAGATCGCCATGGCAGTACCCAGGTACCGGTCTTTGACCGTGAGTTTACTATCCGTCGGCAGCTCTGTTAAAAACATCCTACTGAATTCCAGTTCCATAAGTCTCCCCAGAACCTATCTTCCAGTTTAACACGCTGCATTACCAATATCCTCCAAACATATATAGGGACACGAAACGCCTTTATAATATTCGTAAGACTTTCCACAATCTAATCAGGTCTAACCCCTTCCCGTAGATATCCAAGAAAATTATCTATAGGGCATAACAGCCTATCAAGAATGATGAAGAAAAATCAATTTCCACTCCCTTTAAATATTCATAAACAGGTGGCAGGATATGATGAATATGTGCAGGCCTATTACAATGAACAAATGTATAGTTCCTGCACACTAGGCCCATAGCTTGACATATATGAAACTAGACGTCAAGGCCTAAAGATGCCTTGGAGGCATTTCGGTGTGATGATTAATTTATAATATATACTAGATATCGACGAAAATGAAAAATGTCGACTCCGCAAAAAAATTTTTAGTCAAGGTCAAAGTTCATCCACAATACATTTAAGATAAATGTTGTCTAGAGCGACAAGTCCGAAAATAACATCCGTTTCGCTCTACGACACACCGTTCCCAAGATATCGACGAAAACGAGAAATGCCGATTCGGCAAAAAAATTTCGGGTCAAGGTAAAAGTTCATCCATAATACCCCTTAGACATGTTTGTCTAGGACGACGAGTCCGAAAATAACGTCCGTTTCGCTCTACGACGCACCGTTTCCGAGATATCGACGAAAACGAAAAATGCCGACTCGGCAAAAAAATTTCGGGTCAAGGTCAAAGTTCATCCATAATACCCCTTAGACATGTTTGTCTAGGGCGACGAGTCCGAAAATAACGTCCGTTTCGCTCTACGACACACCGTTCCTGAGATATCGACGAAAACGAAAAATGCCGACTCGGCAAAAAAATTTCGGGTCAAGGTCAAAGTTCATCCATACTACCCGTTAGACATGTTTGTCTAGGGCGACGAGTCCGAAAATAACGTCCGTTTCGCTCTACGAAGCACCGTTTCCGAGATATCGACGAAAACGAAAAATGCCGACTCGGCAAAAAAAATTCGGGTCAAGGTCAAAGTTCATCAATAATACCCCTTAGACATGTTTGTCTAGGGCGACGAGTCCGAAAATAACGTCCGTTTCGCTCTACGACACCGTTCCCGAGATATCGACGAAAACGAAAAATGCCGACTCGGCAAAAAAATTTGGGGTCAAGGTCAAAGTTCATCCATAATACCCTTTAGACATGTTTGTCTAGGGCGACGAGTCCGAAAATAACGTCCGTTTCGCTCTACGACGCACCGTTTCCGAGATATGCAGGATGCCTCAAGGATGACTCAGCAAAAAATTATTTTGACCTCTAAGTCAAAGGTCGTTTGACGTATCGATCCCAAAATCAATAGGGTTCTTCCCTGTTGATATATAAACCTCCGTGCAAAATTCTGCAACTATTGCCTGAATATTTTTCGAGTTATCGTCCGGAAACCAAGTTTCAAAATCAGCCTCGATTTCATCCTCAAGGACCTCACGGACCTCGGAGCCGGATCAAAAAAAATAATACACCCTAGAGAGTCCGAAAATAACGTCCGTTTCGCTCTACGATGCACGGTTTCTGAGATATGCAGGAAGCCTCAAGGATGAATCAGCAAAAAATTATTTCGACCTCTAGGTCAAAGGTCGTTTGACGGATCGATCCCAAAATCAATAGGGTTCTTCCCTGGTGGCATATGAACCTCCATGCAGAGTTCTGCAACTATTGCGTAAATATTTTTCCAGTTATCGTCCGGAAACCAAGTCTCAAAATTAGCCTTGATTTCATCCTCACGGACCTCACGGACCTCGGATCCGGCTCAAAAAGAATAGGGTTCTTCCACATATCATTTCTGACTTGTGGTGAAAATTTGACGAGGATCCGTCAAGGCAATCTAAAGTTATCGTCCGGAAACCAAAAGTGGCGAAAGAAGAAAAAAAAAAATAATAAAATTCTGCTAAAACCATAAAGGCATTTCTGCCGAAATGCCTTAATTAGGACTGAAACTTAACGGCATTGGGGTAGATTACCAGCTTTTACAATTCTCGAGTTAGAAATCTAAAAATATGCAAGAATTTGCCGTATGATACCCAGATGAATATGCTAAGTTATAATATGATATCATTTAGCATCGCAATAATATCAGTGAAAAACGAGTTAGAGAAAATCAGAGTATTTGTACAGTAGTACAATTACAATTCACAGAATACTGCGAAGCCCGCACAATAGCGCGCAACGTATGACCACCGTGGAATCGCTCGTTGCCCGTTCAACTTGCCACGAATATAGTAGTAGTCCTACCCAGCGTCATGCCGGACAAATATCCGTAGACCATGTAGACGTACATAGGGCCGTGTATTCCCCTCCCTGTAGGATGCCATGTTTCGAGCGATATGCAGTGAGAATTGGGCGGGGGGGGGGGGGGGGGGAGGGGGGAGGGGGGGGGGGGGTATCAGGAGTTGGATATGCGGGCAGCCGACTGAGCCAAGCCATTAATGCCAGAGTGTACACTCTCTGGCGGATCGGAATTTAAGGCGCCTACTCTGCCTACACTCTGCCTAGATTCATAGACCTCATACACATGCGCTGCGACAATTAGTCCCTGGTCGTCTCGGGAGAAATAGCTTAATATTAGCTCAACACAGTCGAAATAATTCGGAATGAATATCTAAAACTATTGTCTAAAATGCTTAAAAGTAATTCGTCATTGTTAACCGCTGCAATACAACATATTTCTAGTGGTTACTTCTTGGCGTAGTAATATAAGTAATTACAGTAATTATAACCACACAATTGGAGCGGTCATACTTTGCGAGTTCTAAGATAACTGGCAGGAGAATCGGCAATTGCACTTGCGCATTCGACATGCGATCTAATTTAAAACATCAGTTTCCATTGCCATATGATGATTGTTGTTTGAAGAATTATTATTAGCAATGCTTTTGTATCAGCTTAACAGAATATATCGGCTTCTATTTCAAATCCGCGAAACCAACACCAGTGTATGCTGAATGTAAGAGAGTCGACTGGTGAAGTCGGAAGACAGGAAATACATGTGGTGAGGTCAACGACAATCACATATACCCGGCCCTGAGGGGCCGGGAATGATTATACACGCGGGGGGGGGGGGGGGGGGGGGTCGTATACAGGTATACAGTAGTGTTTTGAATATTAGAGCAATTGGGTAAAAATGTTACTGAACATTTACGTGTACAGTACATTGTTAAACCACCATAAAGTGCGAAATGGCCATTGGAGGTCAAATTCAATATTAGGCCTACATGTACCACCAGAATCGCCACATATTACTCCCAACGGGAATGTGCAAATTTACAAATCTTCTTTCCTCCGAGTATAAATTTCAATAAATTAATTATAAATATCAACTTCGAGAGTCTATACATATAATGTTTCAACGGCAAATTTACTACTACCCATTTTCAGTTAGACTTGACCTTGTACTCACCACTCTTAAAAGATGGTCTGAGATCAAGGTCAATGGTACTGAAAGATGCGGAGCGCAATGCTACTTAGTATACGTTCATACAGCTGTATTATAAACTTAAACTCTATCTAGCAAGTTCACCTTCACGGGGTTTGTCTCTCAATGACATAACCTTCAGTTTGGATACTAAAGGTCACCTTGTACCTTCAAGGAGTTTGTCTCTCAAAGACATAACCTTCAGTTTGGATACTCAAGATCACCTGGTACCTTCAAGGGGTTTGTCTCTCAATGACATAACCTTCAGTTTGGATACTCAAGATCACCTACCTTCATGGGGTTTGTTTCTCAATGACATAACCTTCAGTTTGGATACTCAAGATCACCTGGTACCTTCATGGGGTTTGTTTCTCAATGACATAACCTTCAGTTTGGGTACTCCAGTTCACCTGGTAAATTTCGCTATTGAATTTTTGGGGGGACATAGAACATTCCATATACTTTCCTTCATAATGGGAGTTGTATGGAGTAAAACTCTTAGAACACTTCAAGATAGAGCCTAAATTTGACACATTCAGGTGAGCAAATCATATATGGCGGTTTCCGTGGTGACCTTGACTTTGACCTTCAATGACGTTGAAATTTTTTGTCGAAAAGATGATTTTTTAAATTTGGTGGCCATTCTCGCATTAAGTTACTTTTGTTTCTAATTTATATCATAGACCTCTGCTAGAGGTCTATGTTTATACAAAGGATTCTCTATGTATGCGGATGTACCGATGTGATGTGTATAAGGTCCATTACCTTTGAATTGCTGATCTGTGTGTGGCGGCCATTTTGATTTTTCGACAGGTCGGCAAAAAAATTTATTTTATCCCAAGTCATTATTCGTTTTGAGCTATTTCTAACCACTTTTTTTTATTTTTGAAATTCTATCCACTTTTTCCTAAATAATGGGAGTTGTGTGGAGTAAACTCCTAGAATATTTCAATATAGAGCACATTCAAATGAGAAATCATATAATGGTGGTTTCAGTGGTGACCTTGAATTCCGATAGCCTTCAATGACTGCAGTGACCTTGAAAGGTCAAAATAGTCATTTTGGTGGGAAACTTGGCCGTTTGGTTATTTATTATTAGGTAATTGCTTGCAAAATTTCAGAAAGATTCAACCGATACCTTTGGAGTTAAAATGTAGACGATGGATGAGGGATGCAACGCCATGCCTACATGTAGCTTAGCGGACCATAATGTAGGTCTGGTAACCTAAAAACCCCATTCAACACAAAGTACAACAAAATTTTTTTATTATTATTATAGGCGAAGCATATTTTGTTCGGTTTTGGGAGATAAACATTGTTTAAAAGAGAAATCAAATGTACATGTATGTAACATCAAGATTTATAAAATAATATCACAAGTTGCCACGATGCACAAATAAGTGCCATATAGGATCTCTGTGATGCCCGTAATGGTACACACGTCACCATCACGAAACAGTACCGGTACTATAATCACACATTAAACTGAAAATGTTCAAATTGTCCATCATCGCCATCAAATACAAAGTAAAACACATTCATGCACGGACTTGCAATTCTTGGTCTATGTGAGCATTGATGCTGCTTTAACATGACTATTGACAATAAACACTCAGATCATGTCAAATACAGATATGGCATTATTATATAATTATATGGCAGGTATAATTTATGTAATCTCACAACACGTGCACACACTTTGGCACATAATTATTGCAAACTCTCATCGAAATAACACACACACAATCACATGCAATTGGCACAATATAGACAGGATATGTACTGTCTATCTCGGTTTAGTTTTTTGCCAGCTATGGAGGGAGAAAAATTGTGCCATAATGACTGCTATACATTTACATACAATACTGTATGAGAAGTACCTGTTTACAGCAGGTATTCTCCTCACGAGAAAAATGGGGGTAATTCCAGAACAAATACCTGTTCAAATGCCTTGGGACAGCTCTCTATACACTTTACAGTTTTTTATCAGCATTTTGAAGAAAATGTATGCAATTCAGCTGGTGCACAGTGTGTCAAGAGTTGAACAATGCATGATCAAATTTAGAATGACTGCAAACTGTCTATGACATACATGTACATGTATCACAACAGTCTCGAGTGATGTACAAGTTTGCAAGGTCAAGAATAATCCTATAACAATGGACATGATTGTGCATGTGTCCACACACAGCCAGCTGTTGTGTATTTGTATGAGTTCAACATGTGCCGAAGTTAATCTGTATTCTACAATATTGGAATGATTGATGCATGAGTAAATATATTACAAATCATAGCAGTTACAGTACTGAGTTCGCAAAACCTCACCAAAATGCCAGCACGCTGAACCTGACATTTAGCAAGTGCTAGCCCAACTTCGCCTGACCTAGCATCGTGCAATTTGATGCTAGCATCGTGTGTGCGAGCATCACCTGATGCTAGCATTGCTTACTGGCACTGTGGCACACTAAACGCATTTTGCATTTTCCTTAGAAGGCCATTATAATATGCTCGCATATTCTCACAAGCACATGGTCGAGTGGTTTATAGACAGTCTGTATTATGTACATCGTATGGGCATATGCATTGTTTGAGTTCAGTTCATATTAGAGTCTGTATTTGTGTCCGAAATAAAGAATGTGCACATCTGTGTGAGACAATGCTCGCCTGTTCAACTAAGACGGCTGCCTGATGCGTTGACATTGCGCCCACTGGTTGCACCATGCGAGTTGATGCTAGCATCAAGTCACATGTAATCGCATGGGCTAGCAATTGGCATGTAGCTTTCGCATGGCTAGTGAGGTTTTGCGAAATCGGTACTGTGTGTGTATCAAGTCCAGGTATTGTCCTGATGCATGCTATATAGGCAGCCATTTCTGTGTGGGAATGTCCAAGACCACTTCCATGTCCGGTGTACATCTGAAAGTACAAACACACAGTAGTTAGTTACTTCCCGAACTAAATAATGATAATACATGCATTTGCAAAACTTTTGACAATAGCCCACATTTCATGACCCTACCATTGCCAACAAAGGATCGTTAGTTGGGTCAATCCCCACGAGGCAAAGAAGAGTCAGATCTAAATCGGTAACAGACTAGTACTCGTATGTGCATGTGGCCTGCTGTTCATATCTAAGATTTTTTTTATTTTGTCTCAAACAGAATTGACCCAACTCACGTAATGCAAATGGTGGGGTCAAGATATCTAGGCTACATGTAAGTGACAATGCAAACAATTTTGCAATATAACAATAAATGTAAATTGAGTTGCAGACAATGCATCATGTGTACAACAAAACAAAGTAACAATGCTGCTTATCGTGCGATGCTTCAGACAACATTTGCGTACTTTTCGAGAGTTGGGAAGAATTCCGGGAACATCTGCCTGCGGATGCTGGACTTGGGGTCGCGCTTCAGATGCTTGACCTCGTCCACGAGAAACTCGTTCTGCTCCGTCATCTGCTCAATCTCGTTCTTGTGAAACTCCAGCTCCT